>CM029498.1:17961012-20361012 GCA_017140595.1 Eucalyptus curtisii
TGTCGTGTTTTGCCTTTTCTTTTGTCGTCCTCTGCGCGTGAAAAGCCCTACTTGCCCCTCTTCCACATGCTCCGCTCCTTTTATTTGAAAAAATAACGTAAAATTCCCCCAAAAGGCCACGTCCGTCGTCCGACGACAGACGATACCACCTGGTCCCCGGCTATAGTCCCACAGATTTTAACGAGCGCTCCGAATTATTCTGTTAAATAATGCCACCACACGATCTGGAAAATTATTTAATTTGGAAAAACCAACGTACGCGGGAAGAAATCAGTGGGGGCCCGGTCAGCAACTCTGTTTGGGAGGTTCATCCCTTCCACTTGTGTCCACGTTATCTATTAGAGGATCTCTAAAGCCACACTAAACGCGACAAGACTTTTTCCATCATAAAAACATTTTGAACTTTGCTCACCGACGCAAACATTTTGCGCCACCCCACCAATACCTAAAATTTTGTACTCACGTAGTATTAGGATAAGTATTTCCGTTACAGGACATAATTTCAAGATTTTTTTTTCATTTGATAGAAAGTTTGGGGCATTGACATTAGTAGTAGACCAAATAAAAGGAATTATTGAAGTTTTAATTTAATTAGTATATAATAGGTGTGGGTTTTCCTAGAATTAGTAATAGGTTTTTACTTAATCTGAGTCGGGGTGAAAATTGGATATATGTTTTGGATATGGGTCTGACGATTCTGTTTATAGGAATATAAGTCGAAAGCAGGGTTAAATAAGCTACATGTGGGTCGATACATTTTTATCAGATCTCAAACCCGATCAAACTCACTCATTTGACGAGTCTACGCGATGGAGTGTTTATTTTGCGTTTAATTATTTTTTCCAAAATCCAGCTAATGAGCAGCCCCGTGAGCCCGCGCTCGACCTCTAAAGTCTCCCGTCTAATCCCCGATCTTCTTCAACGGCTGGCTTCCTGGCTCGGCGCGGCTCGGCTTAGCCTCCTTTTATATAGACGCCTGGCACTCGGGTGCTCACTGCTCACAGCTCTCACTACCAGTCTCGTCATCGGGGCAGATTCACCATGGATTCGCTTTACTGAAGACGCCTCTTCATCTCTCTCTCTCTCCAGCGCGCTGACTGGGCATTTCGGATCCGTACCAGGTTCGGCGCTTCAATCTCTTAGTTCCATCATTCGCTTCTTTAACGTTGTCGTCGTTGGAATCGTGGAAATCCATGGGTTTTTGTGGTCGGTGTCCGTCATTTTTGTGGTGTGCATTCTCGTGTATAGATTGGTCGGACTCAATTTGGGTTGAGATCAAAAACCCTCTCGGCTGTTGAACTAGAGTCGATTCAGTTCTGATTAGCGTCCTCATAAGAATTGGCATTCGATTCCGGGGCTGACATGTTCACCACCTTTACTTTTTGCTCCCATCTCACAGCCATACGTGTCTTTTTATGACAGCTTTTTAAGGTTTTTCCAGTTGCATCTTTCTTGACCCTTTACGATGGATTTTCGATCTGTTGAGTGTGAATGGGCTGTAGGGTAGGAGGTGTTTTCGCCGGTGGGGCCCCAAGTTACGTTATTTTCTGGATTTTGTCTGAATGGCTGCGGATTATGTGAACTCGTGGGGGGTTTTGTTTCGGGTTGAACTGATTGGATTCGGATCGCAGATGGACACGGACAACAAACTCTTCAATGTGGGCGTCTTGCTCGTGGCCACTCTCGTTGTGGCCAAGCTAATCTCGGCGTTGCTGATTCCGAGATCCGGGAAAGCGCCTCCCCCCGTCGTTAGGACATGGCCGGTGGTTGGTGGGCTGCTCCGGTTCTTGAAGGGTCCGATGGTGATGCTGCGGGAAGAGTACCCCAAGCTTGGGAGCGTATTCACTCTGAATCTGTTGAACAAGAAAATAACGTTCTTTATTGGCCCTGAGGTCTCTGCACACTTCTTCAAAGGCTCCGAGTCCGATTTGAGCCAGCAAGAAGTGTACCAATTCAATGTGCCGACTTTCGGACCTGGAGTTGTATTCGACGTCGATTACACCATCAGGCAAGAGCAGTTTCGGTTTTTTACTGAGGCTCTGAGGATTAATAAGCTTAAGGGGTATGTCAATCAGATGGTTATGGAAGCGGAGGTGAGCTGATAGATAAAAGTTGCTTATTTTGTTATGCCTCTTGGTTCATGTGTGGTAGGATTGTATAAACTCATCTCGCTGTTTATAATTTGAGGCATTGATCCTCAGCGTAAGTGAAAACAAATAGATCTTGAACTTATCAGGTGAAGGCTGTTAGCTCAAAGTAAACTATTGTCAGATTGAGAGACACAGGAAAAAATTTTACGGTACCTCTAGAGCCATCCGCATGGCATGTAAGTTGTTAAGCCAAAGGACTGTTCATAAGTACTCCATGTCAAGGCTAGCTTGAGCTGAATGGTTCATAAGTACAGGGGACACCACCACGAATGTATCAATAGCCATAAGCCGAGCCCCGCTTTTTACTTCCTTTATGATAATAACGGAAAAATATGAAGAGGCAAATATTGCAACTATCATGCGTTGTACTGTTCCCCCATCGATACACATCCTTATAAGTTTGACCCTCTCTACTTTATTATTTGAAGCTTTATGTTAGCCTCTTGCTTAGTATGTAAAGTTCTGCAGGACTACTTCTCAAATTGGGGAGATAGTGGTGAAATTGGACCTAAAGTATGAGCTTGAGCACTTGACCATATTGACAGCGAGCAGATGTCTTTTGGGTGAGTTCGTGAGAAGCTCTTTGATAGCGTGTCAGCCCTATTCCACGACCTTGACAATGGAATGCTACCAATCAGTGTCATCTTCCCTACCTGCCCATCCCAGCTCACCATCGTGTGATAAGGCTCGGAAGAAGCTTTCTGAGATTTTTGCAAACATCATTTCTTCACGCAAATGTGCTGGCAAATCAGAAGAAGACATGTTGCAGTGCTTCATCGACTCCAAGTACAAAAATGGTCGCCCCGACAACTGAGTCTGAGGTCACTGGTCTGCTTATTGCGGCTCTCTTTGCAGGGCAGCACACCAGTTCTATCACTTCCGTGTGGACTGGGGCCTACCTCCTCACCAACAAGAAGTACTCTCTGCCGTCTCTGATGAACAGAAGCACCTGATGGAGAAGCATGGGAACAATGTTGATCACGATGTTCTGTCTGAAATGGATGTCCTGTATCGGTGCATCAAGGAAGCACTGAGACTTCACCCACCTCTAATTATGCTGCTCCGAAGCTCGCACAGTGATTTCAGTGTCAAAACACGGGATGGCAAGGAATATGACATCCCAAAGGGCCACATTGTGGCTACTTCGCCTGCTTTTGCTAATAGACTTCCATACATTTATCAGGATCCAGACCGGTATGATCCAGACAGATTTGCAGTGGGGAGAGAAGAAGACAAGGTGGCTGGAGCATTTTCTTATATTTCTTTTGGAGGCGGTAGGCATGGGTGCCTTGGTGAACCATTTGCCTACTTGCAAATTAAAGCAATATGGACTCACCTGTTGAGAAACTTCGAGCTGGAGTTGGTTTCACCTTTCCCAGAGATTGACTGGAACGCTATGGTGGTGGGTGTCAAGGGAAAAGTCATGGTGAGGTACAAGCGCCGACAGCTCTCTGTGTAGACGAGAGGCTTTGGTCGTCATCGTCTTGTTTCATGCCCCTTGCGACAGCCTTGCTCCTTTCTTAGCTTCTGGTGTTTCTGTTTGTGTTGAAAGTAGGGATTTTTAGCTTCAGCTCGTTTGTGACTATTGTAGCTTCAGACCCAGGGCTCATCATGTTTCAGTTATTAGTTGCTCAAGCTTGGGTTTTTGCATCATGTGTTGATTACTTTTCAGTGCAATGACTTTTTCGTCAACTTGGCAGCAATATTTATCTCCTAGAGACATCAAGAAATCAAAATCGTATGTCGTTTTCCTTTCCCAGCATGGCATCTAGTTAATGAGCAGTAGAGAAGCTGGAAAATGTAAAGTTGCACTTAGCCCACTTGCCCCGAATCACTTTCAAGTGCATGCTTAAAACTTCATCATAAATTGTCTGAATCAGTGAATAACTGGAGATATTGTCATAATGTTGGCCAATCAATGCATGCTTTCATGTTTTTGAGGATCCTTATCGAAGGACGCATCTCAATAAAGTGCAAGAGAACCCCTATCATACACCACAGGCAATAAGTGCAGATGCTAGACCGATCTAAAGCGACCTCATCAAGTTACGAAGCAAGGCTTCTTTTGTCAACCAGACACCTGTGTGCCTGATGCATCGCTCTTGCTCTTCGCTCAGGGCTTGCTCAACGCGTTCAGATTTATACCAGATACTCCATGTCATGCACAATAATCCATTAGCATTTTGGCTGAGGCAAGGAAATGCAAATTTCCACCAATTATTTCACAAATCAACAAAGAACCATAGGATCAAACCTTTTGTTGGGTCTACGAAGCCCACCCTGCTCATCTCCTAGTAACCTTATTTAGAATCACAAATCATAAGCCTGGGAGAGCAGATAATAGAACCATGGACCATCCTTACGAAATCAAAGCATGCAGTTAAGCTTTTCAATGATTGCTTTTCATGAAAGGACAGAGTAGAACAAGCCCAGTGCAAATCCGGATTCCCAACTGATCATCAACGCATTATATATGCCAACACCACTTCTTGATTACACAAAAGAAATCCTACAAATATACAGACTTGCCACCTTCCCGTAGCTAAGAAGAAAAGCAGCTGATGACAGCATCCAGAACCCTCATTATGCAAACACCTACAGCTGACCAGAACACGGACATGCCTACCACTTTGAAGCCCCAACAGCAAAAACAGATAACTTGCATAATACTCGTAAAACTTCACAAGTTAATCAGAATTTATGCTCAATTCAACTTTTAGAAAGCTTGACCGCATTGTCACGCTGCCAGAAGCTTTATTGGCTGGAGAAAATTACATCAGATCAAATGTTTAACCATACACAATTACCACATGACTCCTGGAAATAAAGGTCAAGGTACAAGCAATTGCAAGGAGCCCAACATAAGTCTCAAGAATCATTACTAAGAAAAAAGATTGTGAATTGACACCCACGCTACTCAGGTAGGTTGATCAAGATAAAAGTAGAAGACAAATACAGTGTAGTCCAGTTCCATTATTCAAAAAAAGACTATCCAGAACTGGCAGCAAAGATACAGTATCCAGAATTGTAATGCAAATCAAACAGGTCTAATTGCAAGAAGAAATAGAACCTGAAAAAGCAAGAATTTCGTCTTATTTTTACTTGCTCAAAGGACAAAAAGAATAAGCATGCCTTTCAGCAGTAACAACAGCACTTTGACATACAGTCAGCATCGGCACTTCTCAACCAATGAGTAACTTATTCTCTTCCATGAAGCTGTAAGTGGGCACCTCCAAATTGTATGGTGCTGGTCCCTTGCGAATCCTGCCAGAAATGTCATAGTGTGACCCATGGCACGGGCAAAACCAACCACCAAAGTCACCAGCATTTGGCAATGGGATACACCCCAAATGAGTACAAACTCCAACAACAATAAGCCACTCCGGATTCTTAACTCTTGCAGAGTCTTCTTGTGGGTCTCGGAGGGAAGCCAAATCAACACTGTTGGCCAGCTGAATGTCGTCTTCAGTACGGCGCCTAATGAACACTGGCTTACCACGCCATTTAACAGTAACAGTCGAGCCAGGCTCAATGCTGGATAAGTCAACCTCAAGGGAAGCAAGCGCAAGGACATCTTTACTAGCTGACATGCTCAGGACAAACTTGAGGACAAGAAGACGGATCACGGATGCATAGACGAACCTACCACCTGACAAAACAAAGTATGCAAAAGCACGCTTGCTAGGATCACCAGGCGGATATCGCTCATGATTATACTCATCATACACAATCTTTGAAGTTGGATTTTTCACAGCTGCTACAGTTGCTGGAAGATCTGGGACGATACCCATATCATGTGTTGGTGTCAATGCCTCAGAAGAAAATCCTGAGAAAGCCAGAAACCCACTTATCAGACCAGCTTGGAGACAAAAATATTAGACATTCAAAAAAAATTCCCTTAGTATTTTTTCTCCTCACAGACCATCCCTGCAAGAGGGGAAGAATCTTAAAGGAAATCTTATAATGAAGAACACATTTATTTGCTTAAGTCAAGGAGAAGGAGTACGTTTTTCTTTTTTCTTTTTTTTCGGCCATGTAATTCATCAAAAGGGCGATCAAGACTTTGCAAATAGCAGTTTCAAAGGTTGAATCTTCCTCTATAGTATTTCTTTCAGAACCTTGGTCCCATTGCTCAATGCTGGCCTGACATCTAATTGCCCTGCGGGAAGGGCCCACTTTTCTATTGTAGTGATGGATGATGTTCAACAAGAAGTATCTAGAGAAGAAGCTAGGCCACAACCACAGCTCCGAAGATCCACCAGGCAACAGAAACAAAATCCTAAGTATGCCAATGGCTGTCATTTTCTGGGCTATTTGGATAGATTCAGATCCTTTCATGTAGGAGAGTCTTTGATGAGCTCGGATCCTTTTGATGATTTCATGTGAGGAGCTGCCACCTTTGGCGAGCACATATGCCCCTAAACTTTTAGAATCTAAGGCCAGGTGATTTCATATCCGGTCAAAATCTTGGCTAATTAATCAAAGTGGGTAGCTCCAGTAGACCCATAGATCATGGAACGAGCAGGATAACAAAAAGTAAGGATTCAACTAGCTTTGAGCTCTCACGTAGTTCAGGAACCCACATGCAACAAAATATTAACCGCCAATGCCCATCTCATAACTCCCAATTGAGTTGCTATGTGTCAACCCAAACTTAATGACTAATCAGGTTAAGTAAATGATTGTCATTTTCAACTAGAGACTTGTGCATTGTTTAAAGGAAAAGAATTGATTCAAGTCAAAATGGTCAATGTCTTGCATGAGATCGCATCATAAAGGACACACGGCTTATTTGCATGCTAGAACATAGCTTGAGGACAAATGCATATGCATGAAGTTGCTACGTGGATGAACATTACTCTTAGGCGTCATGATTAAAGCTGTAAATAGATTCTTTAGCTATCTCGACAGCTATGAAGAGCAAATTTGAGAGACGGAAAGGACTGATAAGAGAATTATGCAGAAGAAGATAGATTTGGCCAAAAAAAAAAAAAATATTGAAAGAATTTGAATAGCTTATGTAAGTCGTTCACCCCTCTATAGGGTTTTGAGTAAAATGCATGCTATGTTCTCTATGTAAATTGGATCAACTATGTTAATGTCTTTATCAGGTGTGATATTCAATATGAAATATGTTGAACAAATGCCATTATGTGTATTGGGAACTAATATCTATGCACAGGGGAAACTGAGTACCATGTAGGACAAAGTGCTATGTCGTAAGAGTTACCTATTAAACCTTGGACAGATGAAAGAGCTAAACCAAGGGGGCCCTTCATGAACCCATGGAGCCCACCTCTAGAATTTTACTAGTGCAACTACATGTGTACACCAATGGGATTAGCTGCTACACGGTATAGCATCATTCAATAGCATCTGTCTAATTCACGACACGCCTATGGTGTTTGCAGGCTGGCCTAAACTGGGAAGTGTAGGAGATCGGGGTCCTTGGATAAGGAGTGCACAGTGAACCTGAGTGGATTTTGGGATATTATTATTTATGGTATCAAAGCCGAGTAAATTTTCGGATGTTACATGCTAAGCCACATCACAAAGCTACATCTAGGAATGTGGAATCCATACCAACAGCTTCTGAAGAAGCAGATGAAGTAAGACCCTAGATCATTATTATGAGCAACAAAAGAGATTCACTCATCAAAACGAAGATGGTCTGCAATCCAGACCATTGCCTAGGCAGCAGGACTTAAGAGAGGAAAAGATGAGAGAGAGAGAGAGAGAGAGAGAGAGAGAGAGAGGAAATGGGGACTTATATAAGATAAGTAGCAAGGCAATCTTGAAAAGATTCTTAAATTTCCTTCTTTTTAAGGAATATAATTAGTCCTCAAGATACGCCGTTTCAAAAAACATGCAAATTGCTTCTTCACAAAGGAATTTGCAATTACTATCCACTGCACATAAATGACAATAGCAGCATATCAAACATAAGCCTAAAAGCGTACTCAAATGCATACGGATTTCAATTCTTGGCAAAGTGAGAAATTTCAATTTATTCAGAAGTTTCAAATTATATAATATTCATGTAGACCTGCAAAAAATTCTACGTGGCCGCTTTAGGGGCATTGAGAGTATTTGGAATAACTTATCCGCAGATCTATAACAGTGATGTATGATTCTTCAATTTCAAAGTGTTTGATGACATTTCACAGCTGCAGCAACACTCAGCTGCAACACCTCACATCAGCCTTTGAGAAGCTCCTCCACCCAATTTAAGGTGTCGCAAGCACAGTGATAAGACAACAAAGTACAACTCCAAAACAGAAAACTTGCAACATAGCTAAACCTATACCAAAGATTTTTTTTTTTACATGCTTTCAAGTATCAAAAGAACAGCAAAACCATCAACCTGATATTACACTATAGGTATATAGATTTGTGCCCCCTATCTTTTCACCAAAATCTCCACCTCAATTTGTGCAGTCACAATGGGACACAGCAAATCTTTTAAATCCAAAAGCCCTAATACTATGCACAATGCTAAGTATCACACACATCATGCGCCTAAAATGTAGCATTAGGATTGTAGACACGCGCAAGATGCATCACGCACTTACCCTGAGAGCTTAAAATGCCTAGCCTACTTAAGGAGTTAAAAAGATGGATAACAGGACGAGGGCACATCTGCATAAATACAAAGTGAATCTCCTTTATTTCATTCCTCCCATCACCAGAGAAAAAAAAAAAAACCGTGAATTTGATCTCAAGATATCCTAACACCAGGGATACGTCGTCCAAAAAACTGCAGATTTTATAGCCTTTCCACTACAATACAGAGGCAAAGGAGGTGCAATCTAAATTGCTCAGTCCCTAGAAGATGGCTCCAATTTCCCACCACAAGCACCTCCCATCGGGTTTATTCATCTCCTCACAGCTCTCCTACTCCATAGACACATCAGATTCAATCTTCATCAATTTCTTGAACTGCCATTGTTGGATGGACTAGTTAAAACCGCTGGTCTCCCCAGTTCATCTCCCCAATCGTGTTAAAATCAAACCCCAGCGCCGAGCTAACCTCCCCATTCTCGAAGAAACGGTCAAGCTTCCCCGGCTTTAAGAACCCGTAGCTCGGGAGATGAACCGAGCTTAAAATCAAATCACATCAAAGGAAGCGAAACCTAAATCGCGAGCGCTGATAGTGGGACACAAGCAATCTGACCTCTGATCGGAAACCGGAACTGCGGAGCCGGAGAAGGCGACGGGTTTGGGGACGGCTCGGATCTGGAAGAGAGATCGGAGCCGAGATCATGGCTTCGAGAGAGAAAACCGGCTGCCGTAGACGACTGCGAAGGCCTCCAGGATAGGGAAGAGAGCCTCCTCCCCGCGATTCTCAGCATCCTTCGCGTCTGTGTTGTCGTCGTCGTCGGTCTTCTTCTTCCTCTTCTTCGATCGTTCCCGAATGATAGGGTTCGAGGAGCATCTTATTTTCTCCGCCTCCCCTGAAATGGTGCGCTCGTCAACTTTATGATATTTTAATATCCACTAATGAAGGGAAAAAACGGGAGCCGTCTTAGCTCAGCCGGTAGAGCGCATGGCTTTTAACCATGTGGTCGTGGGTTCGATTCCCACAGACGGCGTCTAGTTTTATTGTCAATCTTTTTGTCTTACTTTATTTTATTTTTTCATATTTTGCTTCATATGGCGCCTGATTTTACTGTTACCCTTTTTGTCTTGCCTAATCTTTTATTTTATTTATTCATATTTTGCCACATAGGGCGCCTAATTTCACTGTTACCCTTTTTGTCTTACCTAATTCTTTTTGGATCAACTTTATCATCATCAAATAAATTAAAATGAACATTTATTTTAATTACTAATATTTTGCTACGTTTTACCTAAAGAATAAAGTTGGTTTTACCTAATTCACAGTGAATATTATATTATAGTTTCTTATTAATTAATATGCATCTCTTGCTTTTATCAAGCATGTTTGGTGGGAGATATTTTTAGTAATTTTCTTGTCATTTCATGAACAGTTCGTTGTACAACGATCGAGAGTAGTTGTTCACATGCATTAGAGATTTTGGTAATGACGTGTTGCATTCAATTCCTAGATCGAGCCATTATCAAGATCAACTATCCGCATTTTGCAATAAATTTCTTATATTAGAGTGCCGTGTAACAACCAAGAGCAATTGTTTGCATTTTATGGTATATTTTACTTAGGACCAACTATCCACGTATATGACTAATTTTTGGTAATGTCGCGTTGCATTAAATTACTAGATCGAGCCATTATAATCAAAAGCAACCATTCATATGCATAACTAATTTTTAGTAATGACATGTTGCATTAAATTTCTAGCTCGGGCCATTGTATAACGATCAAGATCAACCATTTGGATTTTGCTATAAATTTCTTATATTAGATTGCTATGTAAACGCATACATAACTAGTTTATGGTAATGACTTGTTGCATTAAATTGCTAGATCGAGCGTTATATAACAATTTAGATAAATCGTCCGCATTTTACGGTAATTTTCTTATATTAGGGCTGTTAATTAACGATCAAGAGCAATTGTTTGCATTTTATGGTAAAATTTATAGAATAAACCATTATGCAACGATCAAAAATGCCATTTAAATTTTCTAAACCATTCATTGCTATTTTTGGACATGTTCATCATGCGAGAGAAATATTTTGCACGATATATTAATTTTTTTAATTAGCTCACGCACATAATTAATTTGTGTTGATGACGTGTGGCATTAAATTGCTAGATGGGGGTGTCATGTAATGATCTAGATCAACTGTCTGCATTTTATGATAAATATATTATATTAGATCATTATACGATGACCATGAGCAGTTGTTTGCATTTTATGGTAAATTTTATAGAATCGTTATGTAACGATAAGAAATGCTATTTAAATTTCCTAAACCGTCTATTGTTATTTCTGGACATGTTCATCGCATGAGAGAAATTGCTCACACGATATATTGATTGTTTTAATTAGCTTGTTTACATAACTAATTTCTAATAACGACATGGTGCATCAAATTGCAACCAGGGCATTATATAACGATTAATATCAACTCTCCACATTTTACAATAAATTTCTTATATTAGACCGTCGTGTAACGACAAAGAGCAACTGTTTGCATTTTATGGTAAATTTAATTTAGAAGCAACCATTCACATACATAACTAATTAATGGTAATGCGTGTTGCATTAAATTGCTAGATCGAGGTTATATAACCATATAGATCAACTGCTTGCATTTTACGATAAAAATTTTATATTAGATTTTTATACAACGACCAAGAGCAATTGTTTGCATTTTATGGTAGTTTTTTTAGAATAAATTGCTATATAACGAACATAAATGCTATTTAAATTTTCTAAACCATTCATTGCTATTTTTGGACAAGTTTGTCGTACGAAAGAAATTGCTCGCATGATACATTAACTGTTTTAATGAGCTCGCATACATAACTAATTTTCCAGTAATGGCATGTTGCCTTAAATCCCTAGATTAGGGCATTGTATACCGATCAAGATCAACTGTTTGTATTTTATTATAAATCTATTAGATTAGACCGTAATATAAAGACCAAGAACAATTGCTTGCATTTTATGGAAAATTTTATAAGATAAACAGTTATGTAACGATTATAAATGCTATTTAAATTTCATAAACCGTGCATTGCTATTTTTGAACAAGTTCATCGTATGGAAGAAATTGCTTACACAATACATTGACCGTTTTAATAAGCTTTTTGTATAATCATGAGAGCACCTTTTCGGTGAATTGGATTAATGGTTTGCATAGTGTAACGATCCAAAGGTTTCCAAGACAAAATGTCGCGAGAAATTATTCTAGATAATTGAGTGAGCCATGAAACTTTTAAGGACCTTTCTTGATTACTCCAAAACATTTTTAGGGCAACGCAGGATTGGGCACGAGGTTGTTCCAAAATATTCTCTAGGGGTAGAACGGAGAATTGCCGGTGAAGGCATTGAAAATTATTAATTCAGCAATATAAAAACATCATTCTAGGTGGAACTCGTTTGTTTCAATTTAGGGATACACTTGCCAATCAACAAGAAAAGGCTACGAGTTTTGTGTCGATTATCCACGTTGGAAGGTGGGAAAGCATTAAAGGTATGCATCAACAGTTGTTTCTCGTGTGTCGGAGGGTCAGTTATAAATTTGTTTTTTTAAAACACCACATCGGATAAAATTTATTATTATAAAAATCATGTAATTTTTTGACCGGAATTCCTTATGGAGGTATTTAATTGATATTTTTCTCCTATTTAATACCCAAATGAGCCAATAATTTTTTTTTTATATTGAAGTGAGTATTATATGAAATTTTTGACACTTTTAACGTAATGAATAAAGCAATCTCATCCCTTCATAAATACACGAGATACGGATAATAAGTACCCACCCGTTGCTCCGTTTTGACTCGGTCCATGCAGGAAGAAAATCCGGCACGAAAAGGAGTGTTGGATTCTAATGTAAAGTATGAAAGCGACCAGCAGGATTTGCGTGAGATTGGTTCACGAAATCCAAAACTCAATTAATTGCCCGTAATGATGACAAATTCCCAAGACAGGTAAAGTAAAATAAAAATAAAAAAATAAAATATTTTCTCCTAAGCCCTCCACCGTGAATTAGCATGTAATGATGAGGTTAGACCTTTTTGTCTAGTTCTTTTTGTCGGCTAAACTCGATCGACACTATTTATTGATCACGTGTGTAAGGTTTTTCAATAATTACGACATTTGAAATTTCATTAATATTTTAAATTTTGACAAAAACCATAAATAGTTATTTTTCTTAAGTCAAAATGGACGCGCTTTGTATATGGCTTTCTCTTGTGATTATAACCGAGAACAATTGTCTGTAGTTTAAAATAACTTTCTTAGATCAGACCGTCGTCATGTGATGACCAACAACAACTGTTTCAACTCTATTTAAATCTTACAATAAGGAAGCATGTCTATCTTCCTATATCGAACATGTTTGACAATGAATGTATTTTATAACATTAATTTTCATTTAGCAATTCATTATATAATGATTGAGAGCGATTATTTTCATACATAGTAAAAAAAATTATCGTTACTTCATAATCGAGAGCAGCCACCCATAATGTATTACATTTAAATCTTAAATCAAGTCATTTTATAACGACCAAGAACAGCCGTTTGCAATTTATAGGAAATTTTTAGATCGAACCATTGTGTAACGCCCAAGAATAGCTGTTTCAATTTTACTTAAATCCTAGAATAGAGAGGTATGTATATCTTGCTATATCGAGCATGTTTGACAATAAATGTGCTTTATAACCTTCCTTATTTGTATTTTCAGCAGCCCGTTATATAACGATCAAGAGCAATTATTTGCATACGTGGTAAATTTTTTATCGTTAATTCATAACCGAGAGCAACCGTCGATGATGTATTACATTTAATTCTTAAATCAAGTCATTATATAACGACCAATAACAACTAACTACAATTTATGGGAAATTCTTAGATCAGATCGTTGTGTAACGACCAAGAATAATTGTTTCAATTTTACTTAAATCCTATAATGGAGAAGTATGTATATCTTTCTATATCGAGCGTGTTTGACAACAAATGTATTTTATAACCTTTTTTTTTTTTTTTCCAGCAATCCATCATATAATGACCAAGAGCAATCATTTGCATACATGGTAAATTTTTTTAAGAGCAACTGTCTATGATGTATTACATTTGATTCTTAAATCAGGTCATTATATAACGACGATAACTTGATCGTCTACAATTTATGGGGAATATTTTAGATCGGATGACCGTTGTGCGACGACCTAGAACAGTTATGTATATCTTGCTATATTGAGCATGTTTGACAACGAATGTATTTTATAACCTTCCTTATTCATTGTTTTAGCAATCCGTTATATAACGATCAAGAGTAATTATTTGCATATATAGTAAATTTTATTATAACTACTTCATAAACGAGAGCAACTGTCTATGATATATTACATTTATCTTAAATCAGGTTGCTATATAATGACCAAAAGCAACTATATGCAATTTATAGGAAATTTCTTAGACCAGACTGTTATGCAATGACCAAAAACGGTCATTTCAATTCTACTTGAATCCCCTAAATCATTCATTGCTATTTTTGGACAAGGTCCTCGGATTACTACCGAGAGCAACTGTTCCACGATGTCACATATGTTCGATGAGTTATTGGTATAAGGACCAAGAGCAACTCTTTGAGAATTAATTGCTATTCTCGTATCACTCTTTGTTTAGCGAAACAGTAAGAAAAATATGTTGAAGGTGAGTGAATGCGGGATCGAACGGGGGTGAGAGATAATGAAAAGGGAGTGATAAAATTGGATTGGGTTTAACTAAATTGTAAACCCATTTAACACGTATATTATGTTCAAACTCACTTATGAACTATTTTATTGAATATGACTAAGCTATATAATAAGGGTGCGTTTGTTTTGTATTTTTTATTTATTTTTTTGTAGAACGAAAATAGAAAAACTATTTATGTTCTAGAATAGTTTTTGAACAAAAACGCATTTCGTAAACTTGTTCTTAGAATAAAAAAGAACGAAACATGTTTGGTAAATTTGTGTTCTTTTTTATTTCTTTTAATTTTTAAATATTTTTATTTTATTTTCATTTTTTCTTTCTTTTTTTTTTTTTGTCGCCGGCCTTGGCCATGGCCGTAGCGAGCGGCCGGGACGAGGGTCACAGCTGGCGACCCACCTTCCCGACGCAAGGCGCTCCTTGCGCAGGCCGAGCCTCGCTCGTGGCTGGGCGAGCTTCCTCGCCGGCCGGTGGCTAGGCGAGGCTCGGGCCTCGCCGGACTGGCGAGCCCGAGCTCGCCCGGCCAAGGCGGGGCCGAGCTCGCCGCAGGCCCGGCGACCGGCCAAAGAAAAAAAGAAGAAAAGAAGAAGAAGAAGAAGAAAAGAAAAAAGAGGAGAGAGAAAATTTGTTCCAAAAAATTGTCGGAAAACAAGAAACAACTTTTTTTTGTTTATGTTACGCTTTTTCGTCCCTTAACAAAAAAAACAAAAAATCGCTCATAAAACGTAAAAAAAACACAAACAAACGCGCCTAACTTAGCCCATCACACATGGGTTGAAAAAACAAGTCTAATATACTGTAAATGCGATTGTACACTTGTTTCATTACTCAATGGTTGATAGGTGATCACCTTTTCTTGAAAATATATACTAAAACACATACTTCCATTTTTCCGTCAACTTATTTAACGGTTATGATTTTCTCGCGATCAATCTTCTAAGTAATATGTAATACGTATCTTAAGGAAACACCTTCTAAATTAACTAAATCATTAATTGTCGCCGCCACTACCTTTTAGAAGAGAATCGCACTCATGTTCCTTCCTCTTGCATCTCGTTTTTTCCTAATAGTCAAGTTTTCCTCCAACGGTCTACTGCCGACACCGCATTCAAAAGTACTTGCGAATCTCGTCAATCTATTTGAAGACCTCTCCCCAAAACCGTCCACTTCCGTATCCACACAAGTTCGTTATTTTCCCAACTCTCGATAGAGATACCCGACAATGAAACTTTCCTCATCGATCGGCTAGCAAGCACATCCCTAAATCGAAACAGTCGACATCAACCTAGAAACGATGTTGTTAGATTCCCAAATTGATATTTTTCCAATGCCATCATTCGCCAAATCCAAGTAAACAACTAACATGGCAACAAGGAGGCCTCCGGGCAAGCTTATCCTCCTCATAAATAAAAGAAACCAGAAAAAGAAGGAAATCCAGGGAAGGAAAACCGAAAAGAGGGAGGCGATGGCGATGGCGATGGCAGGTACCGGCCCGTGCCGTGCCACGTTTCGGCCCGATCCATAAAAGGCAAGGAAATCCGGGGCACGAGAACAGGGGAGCTGGATTCCAAATGTGGAAGTCGGGAACTGACCGGCAGGATTTGCGCAAGATGGCGTTCGCAAAATCCAAAATCGACGAAACTAACCCGTAATTACTAGTCACTTCCCCTGTAATGACGACCAAATTCACAGGACCAGTAAAGTAAATAAGAAGGAAAAAAAATAAAGTAGGAAGGGAAAATAGTATCTGGAGCCAGCCCTACGCCTAATGAATTAGCATGCAATGATGAGCTAAGGCCCCTCTTTTCTTGTGTTTCCACATTTTCTCCCCCAATTCATGAATTTCCCCATTTTTTATTTTCCTATTACGGTAAAAAACCCATCAGAAAAGGGCAGGTTGCATTCTGGGAATTGGCAGAAAAAGAAAAGCAAGGTCTTCCCATAGAGGGCACGAGGGCGAGAGAGAGAAGGCCATAAGAGGGAAAAATTCAAAATCGGGTCCTCGGCGAATTCTGAATTTCAAAGCGACCCGCTCGATTTTATTTCCCCGTAAGGAATTTCCCTTTTTTTTTTTTAAAAAAAAAATTACGCGTTTAATCGTTTTTGCCATTTCGGATGAGCACCAGGGTCTCCCCTCTGCGCCCCCTTTAAATATTGCCTCCACTTTCACTCGACCCCATGACCAATCCTCTCTCCGCTCCTCCCTTGCTCAACCGCTTCTTGCTCTGTCGCTCTCCGATTTGTTCTCTCTCTCTCTCTTCTCTTTCTCTCTCCCGTTCGAACTTCGAAAAACCTCTCCGCTTCCTCCGCCTCCTCCGCTCGCCCCCCGGCCATGGCGCACGTCAGCGACCTCCCCTGCGACGGCGACGGCATTTGCATGGTCTGCAAGGGGAAGCCGTCCCCGGACGAAACCCTCACGTGCCGGACCTGCGCGACGCCCTGGCACGTCGCCTGCCTCTCCGCGGCGCCCCCGACCATGGCCGACGCCGTCCAGTGGGAGTGCCCCGACTGCTCCCTGCTCCTCGTCGCCGCCGCCCCGGCGGGAGGGGCGCCCGAGCCCCCGAAGGCCGCGATCGCGGCGGCCGGGCGGGGGCCCCCTGCGATCTGCTGGCGGCGATCCGCGCGATCGAGACGGACGATTCGCTGAGCGAGCTGGAGAAGGCGAAGCGGCGCCAGGAGCTCCTGAGCGGCGGCGCGGGGGCCCCGAGGGCGAGGACCGGAGGGAGAAGGGCAATGGCGTGCTCGACATCCTCGACGGCAGTCTCAACTGCTCGTTCTGCATGCAGTTGCCGGAGAGGCCCGTCACGGTGAGCCTCTCTTTTTCCCCCAATCCGTTTGATCTTATCGCTTCGTGAAGCTCAACGGAGTTGTTTTCTGCCGCTTCATCGCGGTTACCGATGTCTCGCGGAAGTCCGTTTCTTTTTCTTTTTCGTTTTCGTTTTCATTTTCTTTTTGGTTTTACCTAAAGCAGTTTAATCCGAAGTTTTATCCGCTCGCAGTAGTTGTTTATTCGTTTGCCCAGGTGCGTCAGCGATTGATTTTACATCTCGATCGAGGACAGTAAGGGTGAACATTGGATTCTCCGCTATCGGTGGCTTTTCGATTTTTAGTATTCCTCGAGTCACCATTTCTTTCGCTGACCTTCATCCGTTATGGTTCCAGTCGTTTTAGGGCCTTGTCGTTTTGTACTACTGCTTTCGTCCGTTGGTTGAATCTTGTCCGTAGTGACATTTATTTCGCCTAAGCTATTATTATGCGCCGTTCTATGTGCAGCTAAAAAAGTTACTCATGTTGTTGCAAATAAGCTTTGAAGATCATTGTTCATGAGTTGCATTTGTAACGTAGCTAAGTCACTTTGTAATGAACGAGACTTGGTTACCTCTCAGAAAAAAAAAGGGATATCATGTTCCATTCGATGCTAATTTGCTCTGTGCATCCTGTTACAGACTCCTTGTGGACACAACTTCTGCTTGAAGTGTTTCCAGAAATGGGTTGGGCAGGGGAAGCGCACCTGCGCAAATTGCCGCCATGAAATTCCAGCGAAGATGGCGAGCCAGCCTCGTATCAATTCTGCACTTGTTATAGCCATCAGAATGGCAAAGATGTCAAAATCAAACAGTGAGAATGCACAGGCCAAGGTCTATCATTTTATCCACAACCAAAACCGGCCTGACAAGGCATTCACTACTGAGAGGGCGAAGAGGGCCGGAAAGGCCAATGCTTGTAGTGGAAAGATCTTCGTTACCGTCCCTCCAGATCACTTTGGTCCAATCCTTGCAGATAATGATCCAGAGAGAAACCAGGGTGTGTTGGTTGGAGAGACTTGGGAAGATAGGATGGAATGCAGGCAATGGGGTGTCCACCTTCCTCATGTTGCAGGGATTGCTGGGCAGTCGTCTCATGGTGCACAGTCTGTGGCTCTTTCGGGGGGCTATCAAGATGATGAGGATCATGGCGAGTGGTTCCTCTACACAGGGAGGTATTTCATTTCTGCTGTTTTGTTTTTATTCTTTGGAGTATTTGCTAACTTGTCTTGCATCCCTATGAGGGACAGTGTTTAAGAATCTTAGGTCACCATAGAGAAAGCAACACACTCTTAATTTGTTGCCCGTTTGAGAGTAATGTTGTTGTAATCATTATTTCCATCTTTCATTAGTGTGTCACTGATGAATGGCCATAATTTTTGATTGCTTTATAGCGGTGGAAGAGACCTTACTGGCAACAGGAGAACAAATAAGGAACAATGTAAGGATCAGCAATTTGAAAAGTTGAATGAGGCATTACGAGTAAGTTGCAAGAAAGGGTACCCTGTCAGGGTAGTGAGGTGAGTCCACATCATTAATTCGTGCTAAAGTGACAGATTCTTCTTACTGGACTAGCCATTGCCAGAGGTGTTGTGCAAATTGGTGATGTGTGTGATCCTTTCTGGTTATTTTATGTCAGCTTTTTGTAGTGCTAATGAAGGATAGAAATGCGCTAACATTCAAAGAACCAGGTTGTATGGAGGTGATCATATCTGGAGAGATCCTGTGACATTACCTTGAATTTTATTTGCTACAAGGGACTATCTTTTGTATTAATTGACAGAATATACAAAAACAACCATATGTGGATTAGAATTAATGTGCTTGCATAACTTCCATAATCATTACCTTGGCTTGTCCAATATTATAGTTGTTGCATTGCATAAATTACACTGCAGTCTGAAGAAGATGTTAGATCAAATTCTCTATATCCCAGTATTGTTCAAGATGTGTTTTGCTGCACTGTGGGTTTGACATTTCCCTTGACGGCAGGTCACATAAAGAAAAACGTTCTGCTTATGCTCCGGAAACGGGGGTGCGATATGATGGTATATACAGAGTTGAGAAGTGCTGGCGTAAAGTGGGGATCCAAGTAAGACTAATGGCACATTGTTCTTGTTGCATGATACACATTGCTTCGTTTTAGTCTCAATGTTGACAGTTATTATGTCCCAGGGTCGCGTTGTCTGCAGGTATCTTTTTGTACGATGTGACAATGATCCTGCCCCTTGGACGAGGTTAGCATTTTGTACTCTCTCTTCCTTATTTGTTTTCATCCTCACATAACACATTTTTGTTTTCAAAATCAATGTGAAGTGATGAACATGGGGATCGACCAAGGCCACTTCCGATTGTTAAGGAGTTGAAAGGTGCCAAAGATCTTACTGAGAGGAAAGACCCTCCATCCTGGGACTATGATGTAGGTCCATTCACTTTCATACACATTCTTTGGCTTGTTTTGCTGAATGTAAAATGGAGAATTTTTGTTTGTAGGCGGAAAAGGGATGCTGGATGTGGAAGAAGTCTCCCCCTAAGAGTAGGAAGCCTTATTGGGGAATGGAGGATGGGAAGGGAATGAGGAGAAGCAGGAAGCATAAGTCAGTCAGAGAGAAGCTCCTCAAAGGTAAAATTTGATAGCTTTATTTAACTTCTGGAGAATTACTTGTGATAATACTTTACTCATTACTACTTCATTGAAAACTTATATTTTGATGGCCAATGATGCAGAATTCAGCTGCCAAATATGTCGGAATGTGATGAATTTACCTCTGACTACGCCATGTGCACATAACTTCTGCAAAGCCTGTCTAGAGGGAGCCTTTGCTGGGCAAAGTTTCATGAGACAGAGGACATGTGAAGGCAGAAGGACGCTACGTGCGCAGAAGAATATAATGAAATGTCCATCATGTTCAATTGACATTTCCGATTTTCTTCAAAATCCACAGGTGCGGCACAATTATTTTCTCAGGATTTCATTATCCTATTTTAGATGGGGGGACTTCTATGTTGTCATTTGGCATTTTCACATCGGAGCTTGTATAACACGATGGCTTTAAAATTTTGAAGGCCCTATAATGTGCTTTAGAATTAATGATCATCCACAGGAATAGGTTTAAAAATCCAATTGATGATCACGTGGATGGGAATGGTTGAAGCATTTCTACGTTATCAGTCTGGTTAATATGTTTTTTTGTGTCGGTAGGCTCATGAGGCTTTGACATCCATGACAGGTAAACAGAGAGCTAATGGGTGTGATAGAATCACTTCAGAGCCAGGCTCTTGAGGAGGAGGAGGAAGAGGAGGAGGAGGAGGAGGAGGAAGAGGAGGAGGAGGATGAAAACTCCGAGTCAAGTGAGGAAGCTGATGGTGCTCAGAATAATTTGGAAAATGATGCTGAAGATCGTGAAAATGATGCTGAAGATATCGAAAATGATGATGCTGAAGGTGAAATTTCTGAGGAAACTGAGGTACTGCTGAAACCAGAGGCTGAAACTGAAAAGCAGGAAGCCTGCAAGCAGAAGGCTGAAAATCCTGGCAATTGCCTTTCAGATCTCGTCCGATCTGACACTGCAGATGCTGAACTTCCGGTTGACCTCAATAATCAAGAAGATGCTGAAGATGAAGAGGCAAATATGGCTGTGCCAGAGAGCAATGCCAGGCAGCTCCGGAAACGAAAGAACTGCAATGATGTAGTCAGTCCAGTGAAGTTGGATGCTGGAGTCGCAACCAAGAGCAAGCGGGTCAAAATGGCGGCAGCAATTTGATTTTTAGCTATGGTCAAATTCCCCATCCTTGATTCTGAACAAGTTGAATTTCCTTCATTTTTTGCTTTTTGTTTGTAGATGTCTCTTCTCATAGGTCCAAGCAGCTTGATCATGCTTTTTTTGTTCTTACTTGGTGGTCTAAGGAAAGGATAGTGAAGAACATATCATGGAAGATGTAGGGACCTTAGTCTTTTGTTGTTTTTGTTGGTTCCTATAAAAAAGTCTATTTCCTGTTTTGAAGGCAAGAATGTGGGCTAGGGAGTGTTATTTAGTTGCTGGGGATATTCTTGTCAAGCTAGAGATTGCTTCATTTTCAATACAAAAGTGCTTTTTTGCTTTGCAAGATAGGGGAATCAATGGATTTTGCATAAGTGCAGTGACATTCCCTTTAACGGGTTAAGAGTTGTTTTATCTTTGCGCTTTGTGGCGGAAGATTCTCTCAGGACGAATCTCCGGCAATCACTGAAGCTGGCTTCTGTTTTGGAGAGGAATACTAATGTCGATTAACTATTCGGCGTCTGCATACGGTGGTCTCAAGTGTACTCGGACACTAGTTCGGTCCCGTACATTTGGGAATATTATTATTATTATTTTATATAAAACAGTCCCACATCGGTTGAAGACGGAGCTATTTCCTTTCACGGTCGCCCAACACGCGGCTTCCTGCACATTGATTTTGCTCCGTGATTCTAGTCTCATTAATGAATCCTTGAAGAAACTCTTTTTGTTTCCCAAGTTTGTATTGGTAAAAATTGAACTTTCAATCTTCAACAACCTAGCCGCTCCTATTCTTCAATCGTGAGGCTTCTTTTAGCCTCCTGACGGAGCCATTCTGTCCTTTGGCGGCCAAATGATGCATGAAGTCGTGCAGCTTTATGACTTGAGCCTTTTCGACTTGAGCCTTTTCAGCTTGTTAAGGTCAAAAATGATCGCCGGACACGTAAGTGAAGTTCAAAGAGCGAAATGATATCTATGACTCCATGAATAAAATGACATTAAAGTCAAATTAAAGCGACAAAAATGGGGACTTTTCGAGTATTCACACTTTTGCAGTGTCTCCATCCTCTAATGCCCTTTTTGATGTCTTCATAAGCGACAAAAAGATTGAGGAGACCGAGAGTAAAGTGCCAGGCAACTTGATGGCCACAAGGAATTTAAGGGGACAGAAGAGAGAGGATAACTTAAACTATTGAATGTCTTGGCTGGTTTAATTAATTATAGGGCCAATCTCTCCGTTTAGAACCGTATAAGGTTTAGAAAAGATACTCTGCTGCACACGCACTCTTATTCTCTTTAGTGGGCCACTACAAAGTTCGAATTCGCCGGGCGGGTTTGGGGCCCCGGTGTGGTAAGTTTTGCGTCAAATATGGTGCACTGTCCTCGTTTGTCGGTAAAAGATCTAAGGGAAAAAGAGCGAGAGTATGCACGTAGTGCTCGTGCACTCGTGCACACGAGAGGCTGGAGCCATCATTGAGTGCACGAAGTACATGTCCGCATGGTAGTATCTTTAGGTTTCGCTTTCACGGGAAGACCCGCCCGCTCTGTGAGCTCTGTGTTATGATGTACACTTTCGAAGTAAAGATCAAGGCCGGTTCAGCGACGCCATTGCTGAATCCGGCATTGACGTGAGGCGCAAAAAATTGTAGTCACCGTGGCACCGTCTGCTTGAACACCCAAACTCACCTTTGACAGTAGGAATACTGCACGCGCGACTGGTCATCCTCTGGTTCTCACACCTTCAACCTCCACCGATAGCATGTCGGGTAACAATGTTTTTGCTGCAAGGCCTATGCTTTGCATTGAGACAGAGACCAATGTGTGATGGAACGCATGGTGAAACTTAGAAATACCAATGCCCCTTCTTTTCTAGTAGCCCAGACATCGGTTCAAGGGGCAGTTGATTAGACTAGGTGTACTACTCTACAAAGAGGGAAAAGGAAAAAATTGAACAGAACTAAAATACACCGTTGAGGACGTTCCTCTTAAAAAGAGTTCGTCCATCTTGAAAAGAGCAAGGACAGAAATTTTATTGCAAATGATCACACTGCTAATCATTTCAACAGAACATAGCAACGCATTATGCACCATTTTTATTTGAGTGCCTTTTCCTTTTTCCAGCCAACAAAATGGTACTGGAAGACACCGACTTAAGCACTAACATAACTCCTACTTGCAGACATCTTCATGATATTCCTGTGAGCAGCCAACTTCTAGTCCACGTTATTTATCTTGATTCTTATGTACCGTTTTGTCACCAAAACTTGAGGATAGGTTTCAATTTTCGTACTCTGCCTCCTAGTTACGATTCTTTTCCAGTTCCAAGTTCTTGACCAGAGCTTGCTTTTCTTCTTCAGGAAGAGAGTTGAACATGAAGATGGATTTATCACCAATGTCATCCTACACATACCAAAAACATATCAGAAGACTCCTAATAGGTTCACCCATCAGCATTATGGTTTTTGACTAGATCGTACCTTTATAGGCTGAGTGAACTTTCTTCCGGCAAAGATCACGAAAAGGGCCATCCAGAAACCCAACAGAGTCGCCTTTACTCCATCATCCATCAAACCGGTCTGTGCATTTCATGAAAACGTATTGGCTGCATATCTGTCCAAATCCTAATAAAAGCAAATCTCCATATATCCTATAAGGAAAAATCTTCAAGAGTGCCCTATGACACACGTTAAGAGCCATTGACAGTGCTTTGGATATATAATATATTTATATTTGAGGTGGGCAACTTTCTTTTCCAAGTGCGTTTACACGCACCCTTACTAGGTTAAGTGGTTTCTTTTAGCTAGTACTCTCAGGAAACTTGTTCACAAGACCCATATTATAGTAGTGATGCCACACCATGGCATTAAACAACATTTGTAAGCCAGATACTCTTATCATTATATTTTTCTCCTGCCATTTCTAGTTGACAAAAGCACAAAAGAAATGTTAACCATGTTATTGTACATATGTATGTACATAAATGAGGACCGAATGTTCTAACTAGGCATTCTGCACAAATGGGACGCTTTAGACAGGATTTGACAAAAAGTGCGGTCAGTCCCTCATGCATGCAGAAGAAGAAAATGATGACTAAGTTCCATTTTGCAACTTTCAGCAAGACTTTCATGCTGCATCATACTAATGACTGACATGAAAGAAAGAAAGCCAAATATCTGCATCAAAACTTAATAGGAGTTACCAAATGCCCAAGAAGAACAGTCGGTATAATGAATGTGAGAATGCCAGCTTCCAGCTTTCCATAGCACAGGCCTACATTTGAATATGAATAATCAATACACAGAGTTAACCCATCAAAAGGTATCTTCATAAGATGATCACTACAAATTCTAAAAATTATGATGATCACTACGAATTCTAATTTTATTTTATTTTTGACTATTTACACTTTCTATTTGAATGCTACCTCATGTCTCAATTATACTCAACCTTCAACTGTGCTTCATAGAAGACTGATGTCAATACGTGAAAAATAAATCTCAATGTAAGGATGATCAAGATTTCATGTAGGATTGTCTCAGATTTTTCAAATGCTCTATGAAACATAAATTGGAGGAAGTAGTGTTAAGATTAGAGACATGTCAAGAACGTCATTGCTTGTCAAGAGAAGCCACCAGCTGGTGGATTGGGATGGGGATGTGGATATTCACACAATCATTTTATATGAAGCAGTGGTAAGTTAGGGCAATCATGTCATTTACTGTACGCACAAAGTAGGACATTGATGTATTATTTTCAAATGAGCTTTCTCCTTTTGCCACTGCTCTTATCTGGAGAAATCCTTAATTTTCCTTTTTTCTGTTAACTATCTGAAATTAGGGAAACTAGTTTTCTCTGTTTGATGGATTGTATAAACGGACCCTCAGCAACTTACGCTACCCCATGGTATGTGAACTAAATAAAAGAGCATCAGTAATTGGAAAAGTTACCTTCCTTAAAAACAAGTCCCGTAAGAGCAGCAAAGAGAGGACCGACAAACCATACTGCTGTCGAATTATCGACAACATATTGCACTAAGTTCTCTCCGGATGGTTGAGCAAGGCACACATATGTTGCCAAAGAACCGACGACACCAAGTGCCCATAGAGCTTGAAGAGTGCGTTTAATCTCGGTAACATAGATGTGAATCAACAACAATGATAAGCCTAATCCACCAGCTCCAAGGGTATAGAGTAAATCAAGATTCTGCCTGATTATCTTACTCACCCAAGATTCCTCAGGTAAAAAAGCAGTTGAAGAAGCAATCACAAAGGATGTGGCAGCGGTTACCAACCCAGATCTGTACAATATCACCTGATAGAAATCAATGGGACATTGAAAATCTTGGGTGCGGACCGAAGTATAAGAAAAACAGCCACAGAACTAGGTTATACAATCCTTATATAGATGGGACTAGGTAAGTAGAAGTATTTATCGACGTTATAATGTTACCCTCATGGATGAATGCAGGGGCCTGCCCCTTTAACTGACTTGAGAAAACTTCTTTGATTTTTGAACTCACTTTTCTGGTAAGTCTGTTTACAAATGGCAAGTGCCCCCAAACTGACTACTCTTGTATTTTTATTGACTTTCTAAGTATGTATGAACTTGAAGTCATTATCTTTTATTTTTGCCCTTCCATGTTTCCGGCAGCACTATATTGATGTTGTTAGGGACTGTAAAGCTCGAGTTTTAGCAGAAAATTGACAACTACAAAGCCCACACGAATTTTGCAACTTCTTATGACCAGGGTACAAAAAAGAAACGAATATTTTTAGCTATGACTAATATGACGAAGTATCTCCATATCCAGTGCAAAATCGACTGATAAATGATTCGTTGGTCACTTATATTCATCAAGACAAGCACAAGTTCGCTCCGCATTGACCATGAATCGATACCAAAATGCATTCAAGGCATAAAAAAAAGTCGAGGGTTATTAAAAAGGGTACAACCATATGATTTATTTCCTTAATGTAGCGAAAGACTCAACTGCAGCCATGGTATCTTATTTGTTGAGCCTAGTCCTTGGTAGTCTTGCTTAGAATTATGCACATGCTTTGGACACTTTATGCATATCTTCTCAAATATTAAATGACTGTGTACATGCAATTTTAGTAGTAAGCTCTACTGATGAATGACCCGGATCCACCCCTGGACGTATATGCATTGAAAATTCTGACCATTCTACTAAGGACACAATTTTTCGTATTTCACCCCTCAGAATCTCATTTTTAATGTTTAAAATATTATTTGAGCCTTGCATATCATCGGTTGAATTACGATCAACTCTCGGCCAACTCTAGGTCAAACTCAAGAATTTGAAAATAATTCAGGATGACAACAACTGTTCCTCTTTATGACGATACCAAAATTGTAAGCAATAATTGGAATTGACTACTATAACAGGCTAAATTAACTAGAGATTTGAAATTCAAGGAAACTAAACCTCCTTTTCATGGAACACAATTAATCTGCTCTTAAAGTGAAAACCGGAGAACAACCTCCCATTCTTCATCATTATCACAGACCAGTCACAGGACTAGTATTTGCAATTTTTTTCTAGCTTTGTGAAAAGCACGGGTCCTTAGGAAATTCCAAAGAGAACTCAATAAAGGAAAGGGTGGACAATTCAATTGACTTCCTGCTTTGTGCAAATAAGATGGCAGCGGCCAGACAAGACAAGCCGCCATGTGTTGTCTCCAAACTCGCTTCAATCAATTCTATTCATTAAATTTCCGGTCCCAAATGAATTGAGAAAGGGCCAGATAATTAAGAAAATATGAGATTTCAGTGGGAGCATCAGCCAACAAAATTGAGAAGCAGCTTCTCGAGCCCAAAACACCCACTAAGCTCAAACTAATACCAGACAGTCTGATTTTATGAACTAACAACTCGAAGCGAAATCCCAGACTACTAGCATCAGCTAAGAACACCAAACAAGAACCATGAAGCTCAAACTAACACAAGACATTACGACACGAATAACAAATTATTCGAAGCCTAAACCCAGACCAACCCAGTCAGCCAAAGAACAACTCGAGGACCAGCACATGTCCGGACAAACCGACCGAAATTTTACGAACTGACTGATTACCCGCAAACGAGCTGAAGATAAAGAAGAGCGGGAAAAGGGTCAAGCACCTCTCTGACGTCGGCGGGATCGACGGTCCAGGGGCCGTAGACGCCCCGGTAGACCGTCGGGTCGGGCGAGCTTTCGCTGAGAGCCTTGCACGTCACGGACCCGCTTCGAACTCTCCCGGTTCTCGCGGACGCGAATGGTTTCGGCTTGGGCGGAAGAGAGGCGTGGAACAGAGCGGTGGGCATCACTCTCGACGCCATGTCCGATGAACTCAAGCGCGATCAGGACCACAATTTTGAGCTCAGGAAAGAAACGATATGGACGTCGGACACGGAGATATCATATGAACAGTAGATGCTTCGTTTTTTTTTTTTTTTTTTTTTTTGAGTGTTGGAGATCGAGTTTCAGGATTTTGTCTTCCCCCTTTCTCGATTTTGTGGTCCGTAGAGGATTGGGCTCGAGAGAGCTTTTTCAGGCCCAAAGGACGATCCTTATGGGCCCAATGAAGTCCTGGATTTGATCGGGCCGAAGGAGTGCTAGCCGACTCCTATTACATATCGTGACGCAACCAAGGAGAAGAAAAACATCGGCACATGACGCGACCAAATCTTTTGTTCATCTTGTACCTTGTGCATGTGCTACGTGTGCAGAAGTTTAGTGATGGGTTTGTTAATCTCGAACCTCCGACTTCTGAGCAGATGGAGCAGTCGTGACTCCAAAACGGAATATCTTGTGAAGGACGCTACCGAAAGAAGGAAAGTGTGCCCGTCGCCCTTTCTCGCTATTTCGCCCCATCTTAAAAGGAAGACTCTATTGGGCTCGTGCTACTTTGGCATGTTCTCTTGCATCACCTGTGAGCGGGGACGCATGCATTCTCATTGTTTCTCCATAGTGTATGAAATATGGAAACTATCACTTTTATTAAGAGAT
Organism: Eucalyptus curtisii; assembly: GCA_017140595.1. Lineage (NCBI taxonomy): Eukaryota > Viridiplantae > Streptophyta > Magnoliopsida > Myrtales > Myrtaceae > Eucalyptus > Eucalyptus curtisii. The sequence continues at coordinate 17,989,093 of CM029498.1, forward strand.
TTGTTTGGCTTTCCAAGAGCTTCAAACAGATCGCTTTGAATACAGGAAAAAAAAACAATATAGTAGAGAGTTTGATTGGGCTGAGTTCTGGCTTCGTATTCTCAGCTGCAGTCTCAGTGACATCCGAGTTGTTTGGGCCAAATAGTGCTGGGGTCAACCACAACATCCTCATCACCAACATTCCAATAGGTTCACTCCTCTACGGCCTTCTTGCAGCTCTTGTGTATGATGCCGGTGCAGAGACCACAGTACGCGAAAGCATGCTTGGTGACGCTACGATATGCATGGGTAGGAAATGTTATCAGCAGACATTTCTATGGTGGGCCTGTATCTCAATGGTGGGTCTAGCTTCCAGCATATTGCTCTTCCTACGACAGGCCTGCTTATGACCGGTTTGAGAGGAACAGAAATAGAACAGAATTTTCTTAGCTCTTGCTTCTGAAGAATTTTTTTTTTTTTTGGCAGTGGGATATATAGAAGTGATGGATATAGCCAGCTCAATGAAACACGATTGAAAATCTTCATCACCCTTGGAGTGATGGAGAAATCAACTCAACCATGTATGAATACCAGAATGAGTGAGAAAGTTTACCGTTGACAGTCCCCAAATGTCCTAGTGAGCCACGCTACTAAGGAGCTGCATGACCAGCTGTCCATTCCTTAGTCACATGTATTTAGCATTAGAATTTTGTGTAACCATGGTCTCAGAAATCACAAAGCCTAATTAACATCCTCACACGATTTACTTGGGTGAATTGAACTGTCTAATGCAAATGATAACAAATCATATTGAATTGATCATATCCTTCCTATCGAGGTTACCAAAATCAACACAAAAAACACCCAGATATATCTTTTCAAGTCAAGAAAGTATCAGCAGAACAAGATTCATGGCTGGCATTCCTCATTGAGACTGTTAAATGCTCAATCAATCAATACGAAGATAAGAAGAAGACAGTTTAATTAGGTTGAGAAGAAGAACAGGACGAATTTCTTTACAATGTCTAACAGGATCAGTAACACTACATGAGCGATTCTCCTTAAAAAGTTCTGTTACAATAACAACTGCGACAAGATACGCCAGCAGCTAAAAAGCCAGGAGGAGCATTATAAGGATAGTAATGTGGTACATGAGGCAGTAAAAGATACATCTAGCTGACATAAGGGCTTTACTACTCAATGACGATGGGAGCACCTGCTGTCTCACCACTGACCTTGGCCAGCAATTCAGATGGGAAGTCACTTCTGAGAATTTGAACCTTAAAGGTCACTTTTGTACTTAGACACTCCATGAGTTCAAACACACATGCATCCCCAGCCTTAAGATGATTGTCATCTACAAATTTTCTCCAACCGTAATCGAACCTTTTTGCTTTCGTATACAGCAACAGCATAACATCCCATGTCTTGTCCTTACAAGCGAGAACCGCTTGCGTGTCCTGTGGCGGCAGCAGCGAATGCATTCTGGAAGGAATGAACTGCATACCAAAGGAAAACCACACAGACCAGCCAAAGGATTAAGTCAATAGCGTAGTGATCTAGCTGCTAGTACATACTGAAGAATCTTCAAGCAAGAGAACTGCCCTTTTAAATTGAGCTCTTACCAATAACTCAAGGACCATTAGAGAAACAGAAAGTGGAGTACAAGTTTTCTAGTGAAACAAATTCTTTTTACAGCAGAGAAATGACTACGAAATTACATGACGGATGAGATGCCAGACGAAGCAACGACAATAACTGGTGGCTACTATTACTAATATCTATCACAAGAAAGGGCTAAGACAAAGAGATATCACGGCTTGAAGATTCCCAATGCATCTCGTAAGGATTTCGTAACATCACAACCTTGAGAAATTCCCATTTGAAAGCGGCCTTATCATCAACCCACTATCGTCGCGGAGCCATTAATGAGACCACGCTAGTTACCCAGATTATAACGGGGGATGAACGTGTGACTTTGTAAGAATAATATCGAAGAACGGTTTCCCCGAGAGCGGCCAGTAGTCATCTTCTTGCCCTCCACTCATATGGCCTCGCAAGAAGTGAAAGCACACCTGCAAGATGAAGCTGCTAAGAAATTCTTCCACCACAGAGCACCATAAGCTTTTCACAAGCGCAGAAACTACGAGCAGGAACAGAAGAGGAACGGAGCACAAGAACCCATCAAGGAAAGCGTAAATCAAATCGAGTCGAGAGAGCTCAACACAATGCAATTGCTCAAAACGCTTCGTCCTTCAGCCATTGTAAACCCCAACATAGTGAGTCAGGAAACTGAAAACAGTCCACCTAGTCATGCCACTAACACTATGCTTGCCAGTCACTGTGGTTTAAACTGGGGTTGGACTTTACTACCATACCAGAGCCAAACCAGGTCCGCCTCAGTCCCCTTTCATCTCTCACGCGCCGTGCCTCTGGTTTTGCAAACCAAATGGGAGCGTTCCAAGTCTCCCTCCCCCACGTCCCCTGTCCACGAATTTCAATGGACCCAACATTGATTTAGCGTCCTTCGCCTACCCTTTTAAGCTTTCATGCCGAACATTCTAAAACCAGGCCAGGGCAGAGGGTCTCGCGTCGACATTCTCGGCTTGAAGAAGTACACAGAAATGCGAAATACCTGCCGGGTCGAGCAGAGGTTAGCGCCGTCGACGGAGAAGAGGATCGCGGGGCTAGGGGGCTTCGTCTTCGGCTTCTGTCTCTGGAATTCGCGGCTGGTCGCCGTCGGAGGAGGAGGAGCACCGCCGAGCGGGCGACGAGCGGAGCGCGGCGAGGACGTAGTACGTGCAGAGAGGACGCGTGTTGCTGTTTACGGAGCCCCCATTTAATGGCTACGATTGCATTGAACTAAATCAACGGTGTAATATTTTTTTTTCTTCTGTAATTAGGCTTTGAGTCAATTAAATTAATTATACGTTAACTTCCCGGGAAAGTAGCACTAAATTTTTTATGCATTCACGAGCTATAAATTATTTGAGATGATTTTTAATATATGTACGGAAGATTTTAGTGCTTTTCTTTTCTTTTTTTTTAAAGACTCTTGAAGATTTGGGGAAAAATTTCCATTTCTCTTCTCTCCTTAAAGTTTCGAAATCTTTAAAAAAATTCACTTGAATTTTTCATTACACTCATTTTTTCTCCCTTCTTTGGGGATAGAAGGTTATATATGACAAAAAAAAGTTAAAAAATTAAAGGAAATTGCTTTAGGAAGTGTTTGTTAATGAAAAAATTTCGTGATAAAAAGAAAAAAAAATTTATGAAATCATTTTTGAGAAAATGTTATCCTCTTTCTAGGCTAAGGAATTCATTATTCGAACAACTATACATATTCTCTTCAACCATAAATGATTTCCAATTGATTGATTATTTTCAACAAACTAAACACATGAAAGTTCAAAAAGTTAATTCGTGCAAAATAATTTTACTCATACAAACACACCCTAAAAATAGAGAATATCCAATGGGTGATAAGTATTCTTATTTCCAGGCATTGTTACTTTTTTCATTGGATTTTCACCTTTAACTTTAACCTTTCTTTTTATCCTAATAGAAAATTTTCAATTTCATATTTTATTAATTGATTGTAGACTATCCTTGAGAGTACAATATAACATAGTGAGATGGGAGCAACATCGTTCTCCATTCGAACCCCAATCATGAAAAAATTATTGCTCCTCTTAACCAATGGCTTAGATCCAATGCATGTCATCCGTAATCAATGTGCACCGCCATATGAAATTCATGTGTCCTCGTACATTTGTTCATATTTTCGAATTCGGGCGCCTCCTTAGTGTTGTAAAGCTCATCAGCTTCAGACATTTTTACTGATGATAGACCAAAAAAAAAAAAAAAAAAGGCAAGAGTTTGCAACTTGAGCAGATCTTAGTCGACCGTTGAAACTCAGGGTCATCCACTCTTCTCAGTGGATAGAGAGTATAGACAATTAGACAGGGTACATCCAACTATGTAGAGGCAATAGAAAGTTAGACTTGAACTGCCTGCCATAAGCAAAAGTTCTACTTTGCATCCTCATTATGGCACCTTCGATAGGGCATCCATCCGTTTCAGAAGTGACAAACCAATCGGCTTATGACATAAACAACGCTCGAGCAATGAGTTCTTTATATGCACCAAATCACCATGAAATGTGTACAGGCACAACGTATCCGGATCTGGCATGAAATTGTAAAAAGAGAAGCCGAGCTGCATATCTTTATCTGCACCAAATTAACATGAAATGCATAGAGGCACAAGGTATCAAGCTCTGCCTTGAAATTGTAAAATAGAAGCCAAGCTGCATATCTTGTGCAGCCCCAGTTTGAGCAGAGATATACAGATTTGATTTCTCACTGACTGATATTGAGATTATCATCAAAATCAAGTGGTATCACTATGAGTAGCTAGCTTCGTGTGGATGCAGGCCTCGCCGCCTGAAGTAGTATACAGATCTTCATCGGTCAAAATTCTTGCTTTAGAAGTCAAATCTCCTAGTAGTACTTGTGTTCCTTTGGCATTTGATTTCAACCAAGACAAGGAGAAAGTACTTGTGACATTCTGTCAAGATACAGTCGGACACCATATCGAATGTACTTCCAATCAAAGATCAATCCAACATTGTCATTGTATGAATGAATCACTTCACAAGATGCTATTCTGATTGCCTGCCAAAGGCAACATTACAATCCAAGAATCCATACAATCAGCAGATTCTTAAGCAATTCAAACAGACGCCCAGCGACCAACTTTGGGACAAAAACACCTCTCATGGACAAAAAGTATCAGAGTTTTATTTGACTATCATTGTCCTGCAAAGCAAAATTAAAGATGACTGCAATACAATCAAAGGCCAAAGACTGAAAAAGCTACAGGCAGAGACTGACTGTTTCGAAACCTAGCTCTTCTTTTCACCTCCTTGATTCTTAGTTTTCTTAGAAGATGTTGCCTGAGTATACAGGAAAGTCCCAAATATAGCGATGGCAGATCCGAGCACATTCAAGGGCTGAACCGGGTTCCTGAACACCAAAACAGTCGACACAATGACCACCACTCTCTTCATTGTATTTCCGACTGAGAAAGTCAGGGGGCTGATATCGTCCAGGGCTTGGTAAGAGGATTGGTTGTAAAGATGGTAGAACACACCAGACAGCAACACCCAAAAGTAAAATGTGGATGATTTTCCAACAGTTGCGATGGCCTTGTGGTAACCTTGCACCCATTGAGATCCTTCAACGAAAACCGCAACCGGAAACAGATAGAACAGCGAAATGATGCTAATCCACCCATACAAGTTCAACCCATTAACTTCTTTGAAGTTCTGCAAGCTCTTCTTGGAGTAAATATTTCTCAGCACAAACCCGACATTGCTAATCATGGCACCCGACAAGCCTCCGAAATTGAAGGAAACTTCAGTGACTGCAGCAAGCGAACAACCGAACACGATGGGAAGGATCGAAAGCCACACGGCCAGAGGGTACGAATCGCCGAGGAACGAAGAGAATATGACCGAGAAGACGGGCTCGGCCGACTTGATGACGTGCGTGAACGACACGGCCACCTTCGAGAACGACACGCAAGCCGAAATGTGCCCGATGGTGTGGAACAGGGCAGGGCCGAGCAACGCGACGATGAAGGGCTTGGAGATTTTCGGACGAGGCTGCAATTTCAGGGACCAGAGGACGAACATCCAGACGGAGCCGACGAAGAGCTGGAAGGAGGCGAGGAACCAAGGGTAGGGGAACACGTTCAGGGCCTTCTTGTTGTAGATATTGAAGACGATGTTCTGGAAGTACCAGAGCCCGAAGACGACGCCGAGCTGGAGGGTCTTGTTCGGCTTCGACACCGCCGCTTCCGCCTCGGCGCCGGCTCCGGCCTCTGCCTCGCCCTCCGGGCTGGCCGGCTGCCGCCCTGGGGACGAGAGATCTGACGGACAACCCATTGCGGAGCGAGACGAATCGATCCAAAGGCGAGGCTTTTGAGCTTGGATCTTGGATCTGAGAACAGGGTCGCGAAGAGAACCCAAATGGGTAGGCGCGAACCCGAGCTCCGGTGGTTCCAAGAACCGGAGCTCCGCCGTCTCGCCCGCCGCCGAGAAGCGAAGACGGCAACGAGGGCGTCTGTCCGCTTCTGCCCAGAAGAGCGTGGGCATTTATGGGGCGATTGCGGCGGCGGCTGGATGTGGAGACAGCGACGGGAGGAGGGAGAGAGAGATTCATGCTCAGCATCTTCGAAGCCTCGACACGATACGAGAAGAGAGAGAGAGAGAGAGAGAGAGAGAGAGAGAGAGAAGTGTCTGCAAGTTGCGAAGCGGCTGGATCGGGAATAGATTTTATTTCCCTCGAAAGAGATGGTTTTGAAAGGCGCTGGGCGGAGCGGCGGCGGCGGCACCGGTTTTTCCTCGGCCTCGTGCGCGTTGACGGCGATCGGTTGGTCCCGACCGGTCGCTTTTTTATCGGTACAACCTTATTATCGTTGTAATTAAATATTAAAATGTCGTACTATATCTTGAAATTGATTTAATGTGATAAGGTAAATCGTTCTATTCAAGCGTAAATTAGTTGTGATGTAAAAAATTAAAGGCGAGACGGGCTGGTACACCTTAAAATTTTTTCGATTGGGACCGGATATCATGTTGAGGATTGAAAATTTCGTTGTGAAGATGGGTGTCCGCAGCTGAAGGTGTAGGAAGATTAACAATACTGACTACTAGGAATCTTAAGACTTTGTCTTGATTTACTAAATGAAATGACACTGCATTACTTAATTTATGCATCTACCGGGAACTGTCAGTATCATTAAGTAAGTACATTTATTGGATGAATTTGTTTGTAAACAGCAGCATTATGCTAGAAAAATTGTCACACTACTAGGGTCACTAGCAAAGTAGACTATTATGTACTCGGTGTACGTGGATTGTTACCTAGAGCAAAACTATAGGGTCATAGCCAAGGTGGTAGGTAGGCCAATTGGACTTGGTTTCAAGGGGTTTTCTCTTCAGGTGATTAGTTTAGAGACTAGATTTATGGGCGTCCAAAAGTGAACTCTAAGCTAATCCATTTTGCATGACATTTATATCAAGTGATTTGAATGCGCTAGCTCATTCTAGAAAGCGTTGTTTAGAGATCAACTTGGAATCCAATTGCACAATGGTCTGGATGGGACGATGGAATGTTGTGTTTGTGCGGATTTCTAAGCTGGACATTCTATGGTAGGAGGCGTAATCACCATGGTGAAGCTTAGGGAGGCAACAATGCCAATCGCTCCCACCTACCCTTAATTTATCAGCAAGAAGAGACATATCTTGATTATGGAAAAATAAAATCAAGAATTGAATCCTCTGATTGCCGAAATTCTTCTCAAAGAAATTGAAGATACGATTATATTGTATAAATTTGTGTCAAAAAAACATGAGAACTACTCTTGGTCAAGTCATTTTGTAAGCATGTTTCCATGCCATGCTTTGAATTTTAGTAGATGCGGAATTCTTTTTCTTTATAAAACAACAGGAAGAAAACCAAGTCACCTCTCCTAGTCAGGCTGAATCTCGAGCAGACGTGCAGTCCACAGATTGAAGTGTAGGACCAATTGGTCCATGTCGAATTTTAGGTTCTTAAAATTGAAAACTAGATTGGTTCTCCTAAGAATTACTCCCCAAGTGGCTTGGGGCCCCTGATCACAAATTCGAAACTTCAGTCCCTCCTTACCTTGGAGAAACATTTTTTCATCTACAACATAGGTTTGACCATGTCAAGGTATATAATTATCATGGTTCTACTCTCACTAACACTATCATGAGGCGGCAATGACGACTCACTCAAAATGTACAACAGTTAAAGCTCAAACAAATCATTCTACCGAGGGTGTGAAACTCTTAGGGTGATGTCTACGAAGTTGCAAAGTTGGTTGCCCCCTTCCTGGCCTTTTTATTGGTGACAAAAATGACTCCGTATATAATTAGGGGTGGGCATGAAGTCTAAGAAATTTGCATCCTGGGAGATGGAACAAGGCAACTCCTTGTGAAAAATGTTGCAGGGGTGAAGCAATTAACAGTGTGAGGCTAGCCCGATATTAATCCCACCTCGCCTCATCATTCTATTATGATGATGCAAAAGAGTAAAATTTCCTCGTGAAAATGCCTAGTGGGGCGAAGCAATTAAAAGTGTGAGGCTAGTCCAATATTAACCACACCCCGGCTCATCATTATGTTACGATCACGTAATATTGACGAGCTTGCTCAAAATGATGAGTAATTATAACTCAAATCGTACATCACGTCGTAGGTATGGAACTCCTATGGTGACATAGACTTCGGTCACCTCCTACCACCCTTTTTACTGATAAAAAATGACTTCATATATAATTAGGGAATAGTGCGGGCACGAGAAATCCATGCCCTGCGATGCCCTACCAGAAGGGGGCAAATTGTCTTCCATTCATGTAACTACGATGGACTCGTTTCAGTCATTGACATCACGCATTGTTGTTTCGGATTAGAGTCTGAGATTTTGTGTATCGTCATTTTGGCATCTTAAGAGGTATGCAAGACAAGCCCGTGGGTGCTGAAGCTATAGTTTTTCGTAACTTCTTGCAAATTTCATATTGTCACCTTAGAATCCTGTATGAATTTGCACTCCAAAAGCAGTTGAAATACTCTCGGAATACGTTTTTTGAGTGAGTTGTGCGATTCGCGGTTGCTCGCCGATGCAGAATGACATGAACTAATGAAGCTGGCATCTTGCTCATTTCCGGAAATGCTGGCCATATGTGATGACAGGAATGCTATTAGCTTGCAAGTGTAAATTCTGCTCAAGAAAGAAAGTAGTAGTGCAGGGTCATGTATTGGTTAGCCATAGACTTGCGAAATGGATGAGTCAAGTCGATTTTAAGTGGGTTGAAAATGGGTCCAATTTCAATTGACCCACTTTTCTGTAATAAAATGTTAGTGACAAATGCCCGACTAACTTGGATTAATCTAATCTAGGCTTCAATTCTTAGGAAATTTTCTTCTTAATTTCTTCTTTCCTGTAATCCTCCATTATTTCTACAATCCAAGTGATGGATTAGATTAAAATTGTTTACCTGCTACCAAGTGCTACTGCTATTTAAGAGCTAAACTTTCGCAATTGGATGTTCATGGAATTTAAATTAGTCGCAGCGTACTTAAATAGTATAAGATAGCTATAGGCCAGTCAAGTAGCTTGAAATTATTTATACATGCCTCAGTTGATAATTTAAAATTTGCCCATAGCTGTGTGTCTTTGTATAATCAAGTTCACACAATCAAATTAAAATTTGATGCGATCAAAAAGCAAATTTAGCCTTAGTTTAGTATTGTTCATAGAGGAATTTTTTAGTATGCATATTTCGGTTTACACAATTGATAGTTTTTTTTACTTAATGAATTTCGCAAAAACGACCATCTCAAAACTGGAATTTATATAAACTACAAACATAAAAGGGAACACCAATATATCTATCCATTCAATAATTAAATGAGAAAAATCGGTAGGAACGCTAGTTTTACATATAAACACGACCTTCCAGCTTCTAAAAGGTGACTTCAGCATGTTTGCTCTCCAAGGCCCCATCATCAGTTGCTACACTTCTTAACATGGGCCAGAGGTAAGTATAGTCCAGACCCATTATAACCAAAATCTAATTGGGGTTTGCTACTCCAAAATTATAACAACCCATCCTTAAATTTTCTCTAACCCATAGAAGATTTAGGCCATTAAAATGAGTTTCATTTTTTTTCCATCAAACCCACTTAAATGAATTAAAAAGTTTCTTTTTTGACACCACATTTTGGCACATCTAATGTGCCAAAAAAGTCCTAAACCTTTTGTGTTTATGCCAATTTACTCCTAAACCTTTTTTTGGTGTCAATTTAGTCTTAAACATTTTTACTTAGTGCCGATTCAGTCATTTCCGGCCAATTTTGGCCGGATTTTGTTGACTGGACGCCGGCCGGCTAACGTGGCTTGATCGGTGCTCACGTGGACAATTTTTAATAATATTTTAATTTTTTTGAATTTTTTTATTCTTTTTCTTTTTTCTCTTTATTCTTTATTCTTTTTTTCTTTTTTTCTTCTCTCCTCCTCCCTCCGGCCGCTGGCCAGATCACGGCGACCGGCCAGAGGCGACGGCTGGCCGGCGAGGCTCGTCGGCCACCCCCCAGTGGCCGCGAGGGCGGCTTCGTGCCGAGCAAGGCTCGACCCTCGCCAGCTCGACAGGAGGCCGCCTCATGCCGGATCTGGCGAGGGCGAACCTCACCGCCCGGTGCAAGGCCGCCCTCGCGGCCACCGGCGAGGTGGCCGGCAAGCCTCGCCGGCCGACCCGCCTCGGCCGGTCGCCGTGGTCCGGCCAGCGGCTGGAGGGAGGAGGAGAGAAGAAAAAAAGAAAAAAGAAAAAAGAAAAAAGAATAAAGAATAAAGAAAAAAGAGAAAAAAGAATAAAAAAATATTATTATTAAAAATTGTCCACGTCAACACCGATTAGGCCAAAGTCAGCCAACCGACGTCCGTTAGCAAAATCCGGCCAAAAGGACTGAATCGGCACTAAGTAAAAAGGTTTATGACTAAATTGGCATCAAAAAAAGGTTTAGGACTAAACCGGCACAAACACAAAAGGTTTAGGACTTTTTTGGTACTTCTCCCACTCCAAAATTATAACAACCCATCCTTAAATTTTCTCTAACCCATAGACGATTTAGGCCATTAAAATGAATTAAAAGTTTCTTTTTTGACACCACATTTTGGAACATCTAACGTGGCCGAAGCAATAGAACTCTTCCTCCATAGCATAGTCAACGGTGGAACAAATGGATGAATGTTAATCCTAGAATCTTTTTCTTTACCCAATGAAAGGAGTTTCTAAATGAGACCATGCAAGTGAGATGCATAGAGCAGCATCAATAATGGTAGATAGAGAAGAAAACACAAGAGGCCTTGGAATAGAAAAGGATCTTGAGCGAGTAAAACGCGTGTGCATTGCAAGTAGTGTTGAAGGCTGGTAAATGAGCAACAAGTGGAAGGGACAATGAGCAATAGAGATGGAGAGAAAGATGGTGATGGGATGGCTATCAAATAAAGAATCTGTCTCCCTCTAGTACTTCACTGCAATGAGCTTGAGTAGAGCTAGAATGATGAAAGTAAGTATGGCATTTGTGTTTCTTTGTTGATCATAATCAACAATAGACATTTTTGGATTTGTATATATCTGGAGAAAGAGGAATTGGATGGGGGTGGAAGGATAGAGTGAATGTCAAAAGAATGGTATAGTGTAGATGAATATATTATTGCATATAAAAGTTAAGTAAATATAGTTGCTGATTTAGAACATATTAAAGCTTAAAGAGCTTAAAGGATATTATCAATGCTCAAAACCATTTTTAGAAGCATTTGAGCTATGGATATTGTGGTCACATTATGTCAATGGGCATTTTTCTTTGTGAAATTGGCTTTTTCCCTCCAAAAGATTAAGAGATATCCAAGAAAAAGAAAAGGACATGCGTTTTTGGTTGAGATAATTTAGTTTTCAGTTGAAGGTTTTGTTTTTTTTTTTCGAATTTTGTTGACTATACAATGACTTCATTTATCATTAAGTAAACTATGATTTAGTTTTTGGTTTAAGGTTTCTCATACCATAATACACTTCGATAAAAAGAAAAGAGCATGCTTTTTGGTTGAACGTATGATCTAGTTCTTCGTTGAATAAATTATGATTTAGTGGGTGGAACAACTCAAAATGGAGATCTAATGACATGTGTTAAGCCAGTAAACTTGAATATATAAATTGATTTTTTCATATGTAGTAAGATTAGTAGGATAGGTTGGGTTATGCAAAGTGGGTGATGGTGCTGGTTACCTTGGTATTACTAGTATTGGTGATGGTTTTGTGGCTTAGGCTTGAAATGATCGGAATTGAGGAAGATGAAATGAAGGTTGTAGAGCATAGTAAGATAATGATCGGCTTAAACATCCACGGATGCAACAAAGAGACCCTGCGTGGAAGAGGCAGTTCATGGCGGAATCAAGCAATGAATCCCTTTTGTAGTGGCTTCGCCACGTACTCTAGTGACCCTGCACCATCACTATTCTTGGGAGAGTTGATGAGGATGTTGGCTAGGTTGATGAAGTAGATGGAGAGGGAGTGGCAAAGGAAGGAGAAGAGGAAGAGGGTGAGGAGAATAACGTACACTTGAGGGCCATCAAGAACTCCCCGTGTGCCCCCAAACATAGCATCATTAAAAGGCTTCTTCATATTGTACGTGTCGCTTATCACCATTGTCAAGCTTGTGCTCTGTTGGAGAAATCTTTCTGGAATATTTTGAAGCTGACAAAACGTTTCCATCAGTCTAGTTTGAAGATTTGCAGACTCTACTATGTAAAGTCTAAAGACCTCTGGACTGCGCAGACTCAAGACTCAAAGTCTATTCTCATTGACGAGTTGTAGTTTGTCGAAGAAGGTCTATCCGGATTGTGTGTTTCGTTAAGGATTTGATCTTATCGACTGACGAAGATCTCTTGGATGGATATGACATAACGGATTCCTTTATTCGAATCAAGATTGATTAAAAATCCGATGATTGACGAAGTATACTTGGAAGGTTCTACTTATGGAAACCGAGATCCTGATTGTATGGGCGAGCATGATTGATGGGCTATCGACATGTTCCTTTAATGGCTCGAATGATCTTCCTAATTGATTCGTCCAACGGGAAGGTTGAAAGAATTCCTTTGGTAAGTGCCAACGGGTATGATGGCATAAAGGAGTATATAAGGAAGACGTTCCAGTTGTTCGAGGGTGTGCACGATAGAAGAATTCCAAAGTCTCGAAGCTCCTTATTCTTAGTCAATTCATTTTGCGAGCGAAATCTTGTACGCAAAAAAGAGAGTCTATATTTTGAGATAACTTGAGGAAGTGTGGTAGAATATCTACACTTTGTGGAATCAAAGGAAAGCATTGCTGTAATATCTCTTTTGTTCATAGTGAAATCCAGCCGGTGGGCTGTCAGTGCGAAAGAGTGGACGTAGGCTTGGAATAAGCCGAACCACTATAAATCTTGTGTTCAATTTTCTCTTCCCTACTCTCTGTTTACTTTGATCATAATCTGTTTTAGAGAACTTTCTTTCTATTGTCTGCCTAGTATTGCTTTCGTATCTCGATAAATTGTTTTTACACCTATTCACCCCCTCTAGGTATTTATACTAGCTATATCAATTGGTATCAGAGCCTGTGTACTCACTTTGTTTGAAGTGTTTTACTTCAGAGTTAAAGATCCATGGCTAGTATGTTAGCTCTAGGGCTGGTGGAAGGGCAAAGCAATACCAGACCTCCTTACTTTGATGGAAAGGATTACAACATCTGGAAAAAGAAGATGAAAGCGTTCTTAAGATCAAAGGATCCTCTCGGAATGGGACGTTGTAGAAAAAGGAATCACTCCTAAAGCGCATCTTGTCTCGAGAGAGAGGAAAAGAAACTGTTGAGTCTAGTGAAATGACTCGGGGAAGAGATAATCAAGAGACAAGCTCTTGATGCAAAAGCAATTTATTCTTTATATTGTGCTTTGTCACCTACCGAATATAACAGAATATCTTCTTGTGTTACAAAGCAAAAGAAGTCGGGATAGATTACATATTACCTATGAAGGAACCGATCGAGTGAAAGAGACAGAATCAACATTCTCCTCGGTCAATACGAAGCCTTCAAAATGAAATCAAGAATCTATAACCGACATGTTTAGTCGTTTTACGTAAATCGTGAATGGTCTTGAAAATCAAGGTCAACCAATTTCTCGATCCCATGAAAGTAAACAAGCTATCGTGGACTCTCCAAGGATTGGAATCACATAAAGACCTCAATAAGAGAGACACAAAGAATCATGCCACTATCGTCGATGAGTTGGTTGGAACTCTTCGGTCTTATGAAGTGGAACGAATCAATGAAGACGAATATCCTAAAGGTAAGAAATCCATTGCATTAAAATCCAATGATGATTCCGATGTTACGATTCCGAAGACGATATGGATGATGAGGAGCTTGCTCTCATGATAAGAAGATTCGTAAAGCTGAACGAGAAAAGGAAGAAGATTCAATCCAAAGAAACAGAGTTTTCAAAAAGCAAAGAGACTAAGTCTCGTTGAGGATGATGAATCAAACAAAGATATAGTCCGCTTTGAATGTAAGAAAAAGGGACAAATCAGACCTAACCTGTCCTCTTTCGAGGAAGAAGAAAGGAAAAGCTGAAAAGTATCGAAAGGCTCTTAAAGCGAAACCTGGTGTGATACGAGTGTGAAGAAAGTGATGATGATTATGCCAATATATGTCTGATGGCACAATCGGATTCAGATTCAAACTCCAAGACAGACTCAGATTCAGACAGTGAGTTTGAGGTAAGTAACTTTAAAATTCCTATTAAAGTTTCTAAATACATTGTCGAGCTGTGTTCTAGTCTTAAGACTTCTCTTAAAAGGATTTCCGAACTTAAAAAAGAAAATTCTGCACTAAAACAACAGGAAAATGCTTTGAAAGAAAGGTTGAAATGTTTAGACATGAATGTTTCTACTCTTAAAGAAAGTGAAGAAAATCTTTTAAAAGAAAATGAATTTTTAAAAATTGACATATCAAATATTTCAAAAAGATTTTCAATAGGATCGAGAAACTTGAGAAAATTCTTTCAAAGACAGAGACCTTATTTCAATAAATCTGGTTTGGGAATGACTGTGGAAACCATTCCTCTAATTGATTTTCCTAAAGTGAAGGAAAGAATTAAGCAAAGACCCACAAGAGATGCTTACAAAAATCATTTCAAAAAGGTTTTTGTAAAACCAAAGAGGTCGAAATGTTCTCGATGTTCAAAGTGCAATAGTGCAGATCATTTTGAAAAGGAATGTCCTATGGTTTGGAAACTGTTAAAAAGGTATGGGCAAAAACGCATATCATACTAACACCAATGGACCCAAGAAAATATGGGTACCAAAGAAAGCTTGAGTCTCTTTTTAAATGCAGTCACTATCAAGAAAAAGGTAAAATGGTATCTGGATAGTGGATGCTCAAGACATATGACAGGAGATTCAAATTGCTTCATAAAGCTCGTTCAAGTAAATGGTGGAAAAGTCTCATTTGGAGGAAACAACAAATGAAGAATTGTGGGGTTTGGAACTGTAAAGATTGGAAATCTCACAATAAGCAATGTTTCCCTAGTGGAAGGACTCAACTACAATCTCGCCGTCGATCGGGTCACTGTGTGATACCGGTTTCAAAATAAACTTTCAAGAGGGAATATGTTCGGGAACCAAGTAAAGATTCTACTCGAGTCATTTATGGGTCGAAGACATGGAAATATCTACCTCTTGGACGTGAAACCGGATGAATCGCAATGTCTCGATCTCAATTCAAGACGAAGCGAACTTATGGCACAGAAAGCTTGGGCACATCAATATGAAGCAGATAGCCAAAATTTCAGCAAAGAAGCTTGTCCGTGGTTTACCCAATTTATCATACCAAAAGTCTGATCTATGCACTCCATGCGTATTGGGAAAGCATGTAAGAAATTCCTTTAAACCAATAAATCAAGTTTCCACTAATCGTGTCTGCGGCTTCGCATATGGATCTCTTTGGACCAACGGAACTCGAGCATTGGAGGTAAGAAATATTGCCTAGTAATTGTGGATGATTACTCACGATTTACCTGGGTATATTTCTTGGCAAGTAAGTACGAAACATTCTCTTACTTTGAAAAGTTTGCTAAAAAAGTTCAAAATGAAAAAGGGTATGTTATTTCAAGTATAAGAACAGATCATGGAGGTGAATTTGAAAATCAAGATTTTACAAAATTTTGTGATGAATCTGGTTTTCAGCATTTATTCTCCTCTCCATATACTCCAGAGCAAAACCGAGTTGTGGAAAGAAAGAATAGGTCGCTTCAAGAAATGGCTAGAACTCTTTTAATTGAAAGTAACATTTCTTCACGTTTTTGGGCTAAAGCAGTTTCTACAGCATGTTATATTATTAATAGAGTTTTTCTAAGACCAATTCTGGAAAAAACCCCCTATGAGTTATTCAAAGGAAAGAAACCTATTGTTTCATACTTTCATGTGTTTGGATGTAAATGCTTTATTTTGAAAAATGCAAATGATCGAGTTGGCAAGTTTGAGGAAAAATCGACGAAGGCATCTTCCTTGGATATTCTACCTCGAGCAAAGCCTACGAGTCTATAACAAGAAGACTCAATCGTGGAGGAATCAATGAATGTCAAATTCTAGGATTCTATGCAAAATGAATCTATTCAAACTCATCTTGAAGAATCTGAACCGCTTCGAGACTCTACAAAGTCTAAAGAAGCGGCTCGACTACGAAAGACCAAAGAACAAGTGGTTATTGAAGATTCAAATGAAGGAAGTGATCATCAACCTGAAAAATCAACCAAGAATCGGAAGCATAAGTCCAGTCATCCCAAAGATCTCATTATTGGCGACATTAATGAAGGAATTCGCACAATATCCAAAAGCGCGAAGAGTCTAGTCTTTGTGGCTCTTATTTCGAAATAGAACCCAAAAGCATAGAAGAAGCTTTATCGATGAAATTTGGATTGAAGCTATGCAAGAAGAACTCGAGACAATTCAGCATTAATGATGTCTCGGGAGTTGACTCCTAAACCAAAAGGTAAATCTATTATTGGAGCTAAATGGGTTTTCAGGAACAAGATGAACAAGAAAGGAAAAGTCATAAGAAACAAAGCAAGACTCGTGACCAAGGGATATACGCAAGAAGAAGGGATAGACTATGACGAGACTTACGCACCAGTAGCAAGGTTAGAAGCAATTCGATTATTACTTGCTTTTGCTTGTTATAAGAATTTCAGGTTATTCCAAATGGACGTCAAAAGTGCTTTCCTGAATGGATTTATCCATGAGGAAGTCTATGTGGAACAACCACTTGGGTTTGAAGACCCAAGGAAACCGGACTCGATTCGGATCGAAAAAGGCCTTGTATGGTTTAAAGCAAGCACCTCGAGCTTGGTACGACAGGCTGAGTAAGTTTTTAATTCAAAATGGCTTTGTTAAAGGTAAAGTAGACACTACTCTATTTATCAAAAGAGAAAGCAAAAGTTTTCTGCTTGTTCAAATATATGTTGATGATATTATTTTTGGATCCTCTAATGAAAGTTTGTGCAAGAATTTCTCTAAGTCTATGCGAATGAATTTGAAATGAGCATGATGGGTGAACTAACCTTCTTTCTTGGACTTCAAGTGAAACAATTGAAGGAAGGGACCTTTATTCATCATGAAAAATATGCTAATGATCTTGTCAAAAAGTTTGGACGGGAAAATTGCAAAAAGACTGATATACCAGTGTCAAGCTCTTTGAAGATAGACAAAGATGAAGGAGGAAAGAAAGTTGACTAGAAGCGATACAGGAGTATCATTGGTTCACTTCTTTATCTTACGCTTCTAGACCGACATTTTGTTTAGTGTTTGCATTTGTGCTAGATTTCAAGCAGACCCTAAAGAATCTCATCTAAATGCTGCAAAGCGTATTATCAAATACATTGCTTCAACTTCTAGCATCGGTCTTTGGTATCCTAAAAGGAGACTTTACTCTTCTTGGATACTCGAGACGCAGATCTAGCTGGTTGCGAGTTGATAGAAAGAGCACTTCGGGCACTTGTCAACTACTTGGACGCGGGATGTGTCTTGGTTTTCAAGGAAGCAAAATACGGTAGCTCTTTCTACAGCCAGGCGAGTATGTAGCTCTCGGAAGTTGTTGTTCACAAATTCTGTGGATAAAACAACAGCTAAGAGACTTTGGAATTGAAGATTCATGCACGGAGATTAACCGTGACAACACCAAGTGCAATCAATCTTACCAAAAATCCAATCCTTCACTCAAGAGCGAAGCATATAGAGATTCGACATCACTTCATTAGAGATCATGTTCAAAATGGAGAAATTTCGATTCAGTTTGTTGACTCAAAGAACCAACTGGCGGATATATTTACAAAGCCTTTGGAGAAAAATCAATTTGAAATCATCCGTTCCAGACTCAACATCCTGAAGCTTGAAGAAGTTAAAGTCTAGAGACTCTCAGACTCAGACAAACAAGGTTCTTGATTGTAAGTTATTTTATTTTCTCTCATATTAAATCTCGGAAAGGTACGATCATCTATCTATAATTGATTTTTGCTATCTTCAATTTCCGTGATAAGTGCAATCTTTTCTTTTTCAAAAAGGAGTTAATATTTTAAAAATGGCAGGTATCTATTTTTGAAAAAGGCAGTTATTTTTAAAAAAAATGGCATCTTTTACTTTCCATTACGACGCTTGGTATGCCTTTCTTCGTCGACCTATATACGTCGGTTCCTCTTCGTTCAAAAACCCTAAAAAGCATTGATCTTCCACTCTGTCTTCTTCACTTGTTTAATCTTCGAAAAGTTATCATCTTTCTTGAGAAAGTAAAGTTCGGAATCTTTCAAGACTCGTGAAAGATGTCGTCTTCAAGAAAGTCTTCGAGGATTGCAAGCGGGGACCACGGCAAATGAGTGAGGGGCCTACCCACTTTGATCTCACCGAGGAAGAGGAGTCACCGAGTCGCAATGAGCCCACAACATTCTCGCGGCGTCATTCTTCACCAACTAGTCCACAGGGTGTTGGTCATCGCGAAGAGGAAGAAATCGTTGAAGGAGCTGTTCCTGTAAGAACTCAAAAGCCCTCTTTTATTTATAAGCTTTACCGTGCTTTAAAGAGGAGCGGTACTCCATTGAACTACATCGATGAGTTTCTTAAGGACAAGGGATATGGGAATGAGTACATCTTTTGCGAAATATGGAGCGTTTGGGAATTGCTCCTAAGGGGATGGCGAAGAATCCCTTGCAAATATCCCAAGTGATCCGCGTGTTGGAGGACCGAATCCGATAGATGGGAATGATGATGACAAATTGTACAGCCAATTTCAACCGAGAATGGGTGTTGCGGCAAAAATTCGGGGAAAAAGGACGGACTTGTTCCGATCGAAGGAATGAAGGATCTATACTCCAAATTGTTGAAGCGTGGGGTGATAAACCCTAGGAGTGTGGATTTTGATTTCCTTGATGCTTGTGAATGTTAATTTGAGGGAAAAGTTCCGTTTTCTTCAACTTGAACAGTTACGTTCGACACTACGTAAGCTATCTATGCCGAACTAATCGCATACTTCTATTCGAATCTTAGCTTTTTAGATGCGAATAGAATGTCTTTTAGTGTCCGAGATCGGGACTTTGTGGTGGATGTAGATATGCTAGCTGATGTGATTGGGGTTGAGAGAGGAAGATATCAACCTATTAATGTCTCTATTGCTCGTGCTACATTGGAACTTAGGACAGAGGGAAGAATTTCCTACTCAAGAATGCGTGCGTTCAACATTCTGCTTCACAAGATTGTGATAAATTGCCTCAGATCGAAATCTACTTCAAAGACTGATGTTTCAAACTCAGAGGCAAAGCTGATGTACGCCATCAATGCTGGAAAATTTTTTTCTCTTCCTCACACTATTTTGTTCCACATGTATAGAGTAGTGGTGAAGGACAAGGGTCAACTTCCTTATCCAGGTCTTATGTCAAAGTTATTCAGACATTTGAATGTTCAGCCTCCACAATATCTCTGTGTTCGATCGTGTGATAAAATGGTGGTAGGACTGAAAATGGTGTCCAAAATGCGTCTGAAAGAACTCAACAAGGCGTTGGAGAAATTCAAGGAGACAACCCCTGCCAAGCCTCATCAAGTCTCTTTGGCAACAAAAAGAAAAGGGAAGGAGTCTATGGTTACTTCATCCAAAAAGAGAAGAGCTCTCATCATTGAGGATGAATATGATGAGGATGACATCACCATTTCTGCTATGGCATTGAAGAACCGAGTCGTGCGTTCCTAATCAATGGAACGACAGAGAGAGAAGCGAGAAGAAAAAGAAGCAAGAGGAGAAAGAATCAGAGGAGAGAGAAGTTGAAGAAAGAGATGCAGAGGAAGAAAGGTTTGAAAAAGAAGAAGAAGAAGAAAGAGGAAATCCAGAGGAAGGAGAGCATGAGGAACACTCTTCTCCACCTGAAGGCATGGAAACAGGGGGAGATGGTGAGAAAAGAGGAATGTCCTCATATCCTCGCTACCAAAGTGAAGGAGTCGGCCGCTCTCCGCAGATCCAGAGGACATTTATGCCTCTCAATTTCCCGAGGAGGGACATGATGCTTCATCGCCAAATCTGCGTGACTATGCTTTGATGTACCATCGTCCGCCTTTACTCCATCTAATCGTGCCGAAGCCCGACGTTGCATCGATAATTCAGCAAATTTCCGCAGAATTCTTGATGTTCTCTTAGAAATGCGGGGTCGATATATGCTCGGGATACGAAGTTCGAACTTGCACGGTGACAAGCTTCTTCGTTTCTTTGAATGATCGATCCAAGCCCTTGCTCTTCAGAATCAAGCAAATGCTAAGAGTGAAGAGGTGGCTCAACTGAAGGAAGATTTGAAAAAGCTTGAAGGCATCGTCCAGTCATTGGGAGATTTCCAGCTTGTTCGTATTCCCAAGAAATCTTGACTCTATTCCATTTCCATCTCAACCTTTTTTTTATGATGACAAAAAGGGGGAGAGATGCGGGATTTGAAAACTTTGAACTTAAACTTTTAGTTTGTTTGTTTTGATGTTTGACTTGACTTGTGTGTCTCGGTTGTGGACTGAATTTGGGATTTGGATTTGATCGCTTATAGTAAGTACTATTGATATCTTATGAATGGCTTTACTCTCATGCAAGACTAACCTATTTTCTCGTGGTTGCAGATTCTAGTGTTATCATTAAGCCATTAATCTTTATGAGATATCCATATTTGCTTGAGTAATGTTTTGCGGTGTCAAAGATATTCAAATCGCAAGAAAGTTTTGTCACCATCAAAAAGGGGAGATTGTTGGAGAAATCTTTCGGAATATTTTGAAGCTGATAAAACGTTTGCATCGCCTAGTCGAAGATTTGCAGACTCTACTATTTAAAGTCTAAAGACCTCTCGGGATCGCGACTCAAGACTCAAAGTCTATTCTCATTGACAGTTTGTAGTTTGTCGAAGAAGGTCTATCCAGGATCGTGTGTTTCATTAAGAATTTGATCTTATCGACTGACGAAGATCTCTTGGATGGATATGACATAACGGATTCCTTTATTCGAATCAAGATTGATTAAAAATCCGATGATTGGCGAAGTATACTTGGAAGGTTCTACTTATGGAAACCGAGATCCTGATTGTATGGGCGAGCAGGATTGATGGACTATCGACATGTTCCTTTAATGGCTCGAATGATCTTCCTAATTGATTCTGTCCAATGGGAAGGTTGGAAGAATTCATTTGGTAAGTGCCAACGGGTATGATGGCATAAAGGAGTATATAAGGAAGACGTTCCAGTTGTTCGAGGGTGTGCACGATAGAAGAATTCCAAAGTCTCGAAGCTCCTTATTCTTAGTCAATTCATTTGCGAGTGAAATCTTGTACGCAAAAGAGAGTCTATATTTTGAGATACCTTGAGGAAGTGTGGTAGAATATCTACACTTTGTGGAATCAAGGGAAATCATTGCTGTAATATCTCTTTTGTTCATAGTGAAATCCAGCCGATGGGCTGTCGGTGCGAAAAAAAGAGTGGACGTAGGCTTGGAATAAGCCGAACCACTATAAATCTTGTGTTCAATTTTCTCTTCCCTACTCTCTGTTTACTTTGATCATAATCTGTTTTAGAGAACTTTCTTTCTATTGTCTGCCTAGTATTGCTTTCGTATCTCGATAAATTATTTTTACACCTATTCACCCCCCTCTAGGTGTTTATACTAGCTATATCATGCTCAACAACATCCATGTTGTCGCCATTAACATTGCTTCTTCCTTAGCGTCCGCACTTCTTAATATGGGTTGGAGGTGGGTCCAATTTAGACCCATTATAATTGAAATCTAATTGGTGTTTGCTACTCCAAATTTATAACAACCCATCATTAAATTTTCTTTAACCTATAAACGATTTAGACCATTAGCATGAGTTTTATTTTTTAGTCAAGCCCACTAAAATGAGTTAAAAAGTGAGTTTTTTGACACCACATTCGTATCATTTGACTGCTTTTACGTTTCCAACGTGTCAGAAATAGTGGAGCACTTCCTTTGTAGCACAATCGACGGCAGAACAAACGAATTAAACATTAGTACTAGAACCTTTTTCTTTACCCAATGAAGGAGTTTCTAAATAAGACCACGCGAGTGAGGTGCAAAGAGCAATATCAATAATGGTAGATAGAGGAGAAAGCAAAAGAGGCCTCTGAATAGGAAAAGATAGTAGTGTTGAAGGCTGATAAATGAGCAACAAGTGAAAGGGACAAGGCGCCGTAGAGATGGAGAGCAAAGATGAAGAAAAAGATGGCAATGAGATGGCTATCAAATGGAGAATCCGTCTCCCCTTAATACTTTACTACAATGAACTTGAGCAGAGCCAGATAATGAAGGTAAATATAGCATTCGTGTTTCCCCATTGATCATAACCAATAATAGTTATTTTTGGATTTCTATATATTTGAAGAAAGAGGAAGAAGATGAGGTGGAAGAGTAGAACAAATGTCAAAAGAATGGTATGGCGTAAAAAAACATAAAGTTGCCTATAAATGTTGAGTAAATATAGTTATAGATTCAAAATATATCAAAGCCTAAAGAGCTTGAAGGGATATTACCAATGCTCTAAGATATTTTTAGAAGAGTTAAAGTTGTGGACTTCGTAATCACATTATGTTAATGAGCCTTTTTCTTTGTGAAATTGTTTTTTTTTTTTGGTCAAAAAAGAAAAGAGAGTAAGCTTTCTTACAAGCCAAAACTATTTAGGAAAAAGAAAATAATGTACTTTTTTTCATTGACATGATTTAGTTTTCAATTGAACGTTTTATCGCACCAGGGAACCATTTAGATAAAAAGAAAAGGACATGAATTGTTTTTTTTTTTCAAATTTTTGTTAACTACACTATAACTTGGTTTTTGATTGAGTTAGGGGCTCCCTGTCGATTCGATTCCCACCCCAGAATTGGGAATCGGACCGGGGGGATTGATTCCTTATTTTCGGAACCAATGACCAAACTGACAAAGGTTGGAATCAAGGACTGACCAGAGGGACCAGATTGATTCGGCTCGCGGGAAAAGAACTGACCACCTTCTCATGTAAAAAATATTCAAACTACTTGAGCAAGTATTACCCCCTTTTTTATTAAGCTTCGTACTTTGTTCTTGCCAAATGCTCATTGAGGTTGTGTGATTCTCAAATGCTCTTTGAGTAATTATTCAATATGGGACTCGTAGAGGCTTGGAGTAGACACTTGCGTGAGAGGTAGTGAGTGAGAGAGAGAGAGAGAGAGAGAGAGAGAGAGAGGCCTAGTCCCACATCGAGTATTTAGGAGACTAACAAGCTGTTAGTCTCTATAAATAGCAACAGACGAGTATACCATTTCTTAATCTCCCAGCCAATGTCCTTTACTATGCTAGAAACACAACAACATTGAGATGGGCCTTTAAAAGGGTCTTGAAATGACACTTTAATCATCACAAAATACTTAAAATTAAAGTACGTTTTGAGGAAGTAAATTAAAGTTTTGAAAAATGAAAAGCTGGTCCGGTCCGGGTGGTTGATTTTGCCTTTGAAACTAGGAACTTGACCAAAAATTGTCAATTCCATTTTCATGAAATTGGGAACCAAACTAGCATCTTTGGGAACCGGACCCAACCGGTTGGTTCAGTCCAATCCGATTGGGGCGGTTCTCGATTTGGACATTTCTCTTTGCTCACCCCTAGATTGAGTAAACTATGATTTAGTTTTTGGTTAAAGATTTCTCATGCGACAACACCATCCAGGTGAAAGAAATGACATGATTTTTTGTTGAATAATACTATGATTTAGCGAGCAGAACAATTCAAAATGAGGCCTAATAACATGTGCTAAGCTATTGAACTCGACTACATAAATTGAATATGTTATATGTAGTAGGATTAGTAGGAAATGTTGGGTTATACAAAGGAAGTTTTGGTGCTGGTCATTTTGATTTTGCTAGTATTGGTGATGGTTTTGGGGCTTGGGCTTGGAGTGATTGGATTTGAGGGAGATGAATCAAGATTATTGGACCTAGAGAGACGAGTATTAGCCCAAATATCTATGGTGGCGGCGGCAGCAGACTTGCATGAGATTGGCAGTTTGCAATGGCGTCAAGTTCTCTAGCAGCTTCACCACATACTCCAATGACTACACGCCACCACTTTTCTGGGGGAGTTGGTGAGGATGTTGACTAGGTTGATGAAGTGGATGGAGAGGAAGTGGCAAAGGAAGGAGAAAAGGAAGTAGGTGAGGAGAGTGACATACACTTGAGGGCCATCGTATACTCCCCATGCACTCTCATGCACTGCATCGTTCACAAGTTTTTTCACACTATACGTGCTGCTTAATCACTACCGCTAGACTATGCATATCATCATTAATGTCGTCGCCATCAACGTCAATCCCATTATCATGTTCCCCGGCGTCTACACTGCTGGGACGTTCGTCTTCTTATTACCCAACTTGCCTATGTATGCAATTAACACAACCCAAACCAGTTAGCATTTAGGTTATCTGTTAGTCATAAGCTTTAGCATTATCTATATCAACACATATATTTTATTAAGTCGACACATCATTTTCTCTCATGCAATGTCGGTTTATCCCCAGTTAATCATTCTCTCAAAATAATGAAAAATTTAGGGACACCATTTGTCATTTTGTAAGTGTTTAATATGAATTTCTTGATGATCTCCTCTCTTCACCTACATACAACAGTTCTCATCTCATCATTTTTGTTAAAAATAGTCTTACAAATGGTGTTATTAGAATAATAGGGTTTAACTAGACTTTGTTCTAATCATCTCGTGCTCATAATGATTCCCTTTAATGGGCATCTACGGTGCGTTTATTTCACTTAAAACTTCATGACAAAAGAAATGTTTTTTCATATAAATAATTTTCAAGAAAGATGGTTAATTTTCATTTGTTTGATAGTTTAGGAAATTGCAATCTCCTTCTTGCAAAAAGGGGAGTTGTTTTTCCTTAATCCTACCTTGTTGTTTTTTAGTCAATGGAAAATGTTTTTCACAAATCGATTAGTTTTCCATCATCCAAACACCAAAAAATCGAAAGATAATTTTTCCAAAGTAATTTTTCTTCAAACAACAAATCTTTAATTTGAAAACTAATTACCACTTGATTTAAAATTAAAGTAAAATAAAATATGTACTTTACAAATAATTTTAGAGTAGCACAATCCATAGTTGTTATGAAAACTTCTACAATAAGATACTTTTATTATTCTCTACGGAAGATGATTCCTTGTAGGGGAGCCCCATCCCCAACGAGGATGTGCCCCCTGTGTGGTGGCCAGGAAAGCTCCACCTCACAAGGTGAGGATGGAAAATGCGATCTCTAGCCTCGTCTCGCCCTGTGCCCATCCCTAGTTATGATGCTTGTTTTGGTACAATATCTCAAGTTTTCTTGTAAACTTGAGCAACAGTCTTTGAAACACTTGCCTAAGCTCCACTCAGCTCATAAACAAACAAACCAAACCAGCATGGACTAGCTATGAAGCTTATAATCACCTCTATTTTGGATAGAGGATTAAGGATTTTCTTTTTCAAACGAGTTTGACAAGTTTTTCTATGAAATATGCAAGATGATAGTAATCCAATGATGTCTCTGTATTATGACTTGACTATACTCACAATTAAATTTGGAAGAACTGTGATAATATTAGATTTGCAAGGAAAAGTACAAAAGGTCTCAAATTTATTGCACGAATACTAATTCAGTTCTAAATTTTTCGATTAGATCAATTTAATTCTAAACCGTTTTAGTTGGTATCAATTCAATTCGTCCGGTTAATTTAGATCGGAAATTATTGACGTGGATGCCAATCGTCCTATGTAATATGACCAATGTTAGTGTGGATATTTAAATAATTTTTGAATTTTTTAATAATTTTTTTCTTTTTTTATCTTTCTCTTTTTCCCTTTATTTTGGCTAGCTAGGGTCCTGGCCCTCTAAAAAAATGAAGACTCTCTCCCTCTTCATTTTTTTTTTTTTTTTCAAATTTCACTCCCTCTTTTCCTACTCCCAAACTTAAATCCGCCTCTAGCATGTTGCCTCCGCCGTTTGTCACCTCAAGAACCTCATCAACGACTACAATTCCTCTAAGAGCCCTTGCTGATCACAACTATTGGGTCCCAAACTCAACTTCGCCTCCATTAAGTCACCACTAGGACCCCTTTAGCTATTACGATTCCTCTAGGAGCCTTGCCAACCACGGTGTTTGCACCCAGGAATCCTCCGTCCATTGAGACGATTACTTGAGCATTTCCCATTAGTAATCTTACATTGACCAATCTGTCAAACTTCGTTTCTCTTCTCTTAGAACTTCTTTTCTATTGGATGCCGAAGAAGAGTGGAATGCGAAAGTCGTCAACTTTGCAAAGAGTTTTATTAAATTCCCAACTTACATCGGGTGATGCTCAACTAATCATCTCAATGGACGGAGGATTCCCGAACACAGACACCATGACTAGCACGGTTTCCAGAGAAATCATAGCCGCCAATTAGACTTCCGGAGGCGAATCGGAGTTTGGGAGCGAGAGGAGGAGTGAATTTCGAAGAAAAGCAACACAGAGAGAGAGAGAGAGAGTCCTTCACGGTGAAATCGACGAAGAGAGACGGCGAGATGCGTAACGCCACGTGTCGTCCATTGAATGGTCCGGCCTCACGGCGACGTGGAGTTGCCGGGCCGCCTAAAATTTCCCCCCTCGGTCGGAAAGGGGGACGGAGCCGGCTGGGTTTTTCGAATCGTTTCTTCGGACTGACCAGATCCGCACCTGGAAGAAGAGAGAGACTTCCCGGTGAAAACACAGTAGAGAGAGAGAGAGAGAGAGAGAGAGAGGGAGAGAGAGAGAGAATGGCGGCGAAGCAGATGGAGGAGATACAGAAGAAGCTGGCGACGCTGAACTACCCGCGCGCCAACGCCCCCGCCCAGTCCCTCCTCTTCGCCGGCATGGAGCGCTACGCCCTCCTCGAATGGCTCTTCTTCAGGTCCCCCTCTCCCTCCCTCTCCCTCTCTCCTTCTCTCCTTTCTCGATCCGTCCGTCGATC
Organism: Eucalyptus curtisii; assembly: GCA_017140595.1. Taxonomy (NCBI): domain Eukaryota; kingdom Viridiplantae; phylum Streptophyta; class Magnoliopsida; order Myrtales; family Myrtaceae; genus Eucalyptus; species Eucalyptus curtisii. The sequence goes on from CM029498.1 coordinate 18,016,278, forward strand.
CGTCGACCGGATCGGAGAACCCTTCCGCTCGCCCGACGCGCCACGGCGCGGCTCACGCTCCTTCCTTCGCCGGATTTCCGCAGGCTCCTGGGCGACAAGTCGCCATTCTCGCAGCAGAACCTGCAGGGCGACCCCATGGATCGCGACGAGGAGACCTCCCGCATACAATGTGCGCCCCTCCCCCCCTTTTCTCCCTTCCCTCAAAGTTTCGCCATTTCCATGCTCCCCGTCGTCCTTTCGTTTCCGCTCTTCGTGGGCTCTCGAGCGTTTCCTCGATTGATTTCGGAATAAGACCCTGCGATTCACTAGGCGTGTTTTTTCAACCCTTTTCTTGAATTGCCCAGATTTGGCGGAGATCGCAAAGTTTCTGGGCATCACGACGACCGTCGACACGGAAGTTATACAGGTCAGTGGTCACCTATTTCGATCAATTCAGTGGCTCTCAAAACACTTACCTGCAGCATGTGAATAAATCGATCTGCCATGGGTGCTCTTGATAGACTTGTTAATTAGTATACGAATAAGCAACTCCTGAAATTAAATTCCTAATGCATTAGATAGTACCCGGAGTAATGATGCAGGGCGAAGGCTTGCAATTATTGTTGTGTAGTTAATGCAGAAAAATTGGAGACGTTCTGAATCATGTGGCATTGGGATGCTACGAAACAATTCTGAATGTTTGAAGCATGTTGAAGTACTGGCTTTTTCATAGATTATTCCATCTGTTGCAAAGTCGGTCATACAGAAGCAGTTTGTGAAAAAATGTACTGAGATGATTGGGAGATGAGGAGAGGTGACTGTCGATGCGTGCACGTGGTTATGCATGCTTGTGCCTATGTTGGAGTCGTCCATCCTCGGAAGTATGCACACTATGCGCGCGCGCGCATGTGGATGTTGGGTGAGTGTGTGGACATGGATGATGTGTATATGCCAATAGTGTCTGCTGTCTGGATTTGCATGTTGTATGGATGTGTGTTCACTAGCTTTAGCGTGCTAGGCAAGGAGGAACCTGTACTGTCAGGCTAGCGTGCATACTTCTTATTGAAAGAGCTTGGCTTTCCACTGGTGATTTATTAAATATATGTCTAGGCCTACACAGTCTAAACAAAAGAAGAAGAGGAGCAAAACCTTTTCTCTCCTGCTGGGTTCGCGAAATGGATCTTGTTATGTTTTTAGTTTATAGCTCATCCTCTGACAGATAATTCATTTTAAAGCAATTATTCATCTGGACATTGGTTTCTTCTGAAGGATAGAACATGCGGGTATCTTCTTCTATAAATGGAAATTACTATAATACCTAGCATTGAGAAGAGCACGTCGAGATATAACATGTTGCCTCAATTCAATTGTACGAGTCTGATTGAGAATCATTAGATTTTGATATTGTCTGTCTGAGGGTTTAATTCACTAAATGCTTGGACTATACTGATCTAGGACTATATGAACAATAATCCATTCTATATATATTAAGGAGCATCATTTATCCATTTTAAGTTGGGTAAACACAAACTTCTGGTTAAAGAATCCCTGGAATGATTGTTGTTGCATTTGTCTTCTCCAGTAATTCGGCTCAGCGACATTTGAAGTACTTCTATTTTAGCTCCTGATGAATGAGATACGTTTTTGTTGCAGGGAAGAGGAACTTATGAAGATCGCACTGAAATGCTTCAGCTAATTGTAGATCTTGTTGAGGCGAGCATCTATGCTGATAATCCCGAGTGGAGGTGGGCTCTGTTGGTTGATGTTTACTGGATTTTAACCCTAAAATTGCCATCTCATGAGATTATTAAGACACTTGAAATTAATTGAGTTCTTCTAGAAATGGACTATCCAGGCATTGGCACACTCATCTGTAGGGAATATGCACGAGTTCATTTTATATAGACGCCGACTGAATGTCCTGGCCAGCAACTTCATCTTCTGAATTGGTGTATGATATTGTTTTTTGCAGTGTGGATGAGCAAGCAGGAAAAGATATTCAACTAATAGATTCTATTGCAGAAAAGCAAGCTCAGATTTTTTCGGAGGAGTGCAAGCTCTTCCCTGCTGACGTTCAGATTCAATCTATATATCCATTGTAAGGCGTCCTCTTCTTGTTCATGGCGTGATACAATTCTTCTGCTGCTACTAGAAAGCTGTTCTTCCGTCCTGAAGGATGTGGTGAACTGTCTCCTAGTTTCATTTTTGCAATTACCTCCTAATAACTAAACTTGTTGCAAATAGCTAATTCAAACTTGAAGATAACGAGCAGTACTCTTGTGTCTAATTTCAGGTCCCTTCCAATGATGATCTATCGTTTTTAATTTTCCCCTTATTCTTTCAATCATGGCAATTGTCCTCTGGGGCTTTCAGTTTGTTACAAGTAGTCAACGAGTTGCGGTTGTTATTAAATTTGTCTCAATTTTTCAAATTCTCTCAGTTTTTATGAAATAGGGGTGCTGATGTCAAGTTCGAAGCAGACCAGTTGCATCAAGTGTGAATTAGACAGTTTTATCAAACAATTATGGTGTTATATATTGACTGAATAAGCTGTCCGAGAGTGTACTAATTTGACATTGCAATGAGTGTAGAGTAACTCCAACTTGCATCTTTTACACTCCGCGTAGTAAGTGAAGGCAATTCATGAATTTATTATTTTTAAGAAGTTGCATATGTTTGTTTCGACTTTTTTTGTTAACTGTGTGTCCCATAGTTTTATGTCTGAAAAAGAAATAAGACATCATCAAGGAAACCATAAATTGAATAATAGTTTATCTGTCTGCACAATTTAATTTCAGTAGGCTAATGGCAAAAGTTGGAAGGATAGAGAGCACATTGCAGGTCTTTGTAGTTGAGGGAAAAATACCATTATGTAATGGGGTGTTTTTGGCATGTAGGCCTTGGAGTGCCAATTTCAGTTTTGCGATAGACTTAAAATGGGTGGAGGGAGGATAGGAAAAATTGAGACTGGGATAAATTGCACCTGATGCCATATTTGAGCAGGGTAAACTGCGATTACCGCTTACTATTGATGAAAAGAATATTTGAATGAAACTTTGTCAGTTGCATGTATTGAAATTGAATTCTTTTAACCAAAGTTCATTTGCAGGCCAGATGTTTCAGAGTTAGAGACAAAGCTTTCTGAACAATCAAAGATACTCATGAATCTGCAACAGAAAGTTGATGATTTAGCATCAAAGGTTTGCCTGATATCCTTTACCATAGCCATTCATTTATACATTTTTAATATACTTCACATTATTAGTTTGTGGAACAGCTCCCTGGTTACTACTATCCTATGTGAAGTTTCTCTCCTCTCCCTTATGCAATTGTGATGTATAATGTAATACCGTAGACGTTCGAGTTCTTGCCTTTTTTATTGAGGATGAAGTTTCTGTTTACACCATTAATCCTTCCAACAATGGCCTGCTTCAACTACCCGGCTTTCAGAGAGTCAAGGTTAAATGCATCTTCTAGGCCCTCAACATATCATAGGCTAGGAAAGGACTTTCTGCATAAGTAATTATGTATGTTGTACTTTTTGGTGGCTGACTCTTATCTAGTACAAAGTTTGAGTTCAGCTACACTGCTCCTTGTTGGCCTAATTAGAATTGCAAGGAAGTAAATTTAGGTTGTTCTATCCTTTTAACATGTCGTACAAAATTTTCATTCAGATATATATATATATATATATATATATATATATATATATATTTTATTTGTTCCTGATTACAGCAGCATCATGTGCCTAGATCAATATTTTTTTTTTTTTTTTGACAGACCTAGATCAGTATTTGGAATTGTCTATTTTTCATGTTTTCCTGGATATTTCTGACTTCGTCATTTTTTTTTAGTCTCTTCTTCTTAGAGACACTTCTAGAACATTTCTCAGTCATGTTTCTTATGGTGCTCATTAGTATTTAAATTCTCCCTGTAACCTTTTTGTTAAGCCTTATAGATATTTGTTTATCTCAGCATGCTTACAACCCAGATGAGGAGTACACAGAAGTTGAAGCGCAACTACGAGCACATTTGGAATCTTTTCTAGAAACTGCGAGAACATTCAATATGATCTACACGAAGGTTTTCATCATTTCTTGCCTTAATTTGATACATTAGATTTCCTAAGCTATTTTTCGAAGATGGCTTCTTGTGAGGGACACATCTGGTGCTACTTTCTGTTTGTAGGAAATACGCCCTTGGACACACATGATGGAGGTGCCCCAACTCCATGGGTTTGGACCAGCCGCTAATCGCTTATTGGAAGCATACAAGATGCTTCTGAAGGTATTCAAATGCTTTTTAAATATAGGCTCTGATGGAATCTCACATGCCCTCACTCCTTTTAGCTGCATTGAAGTCCACCATCAGATCTTCTAAATTAATACATTAAGTGAATCAAGAATTAAATGTTGATAAGGTGGAAATTGTAGAAAACTTAAAAAGCCCTCAGTTTTGGTTTGCATGAAATATTCATTGAGTAAAAGTTTTCTTGTTTTCTAGTGATATGCTATTTTCCTAAGATACACAGTACTCTCCAATCAAGGACAGGAAAACTACCACCAGGGATAGTTTTTATTTGGCCTGTACTATCAGGGATAGTTTAAGCTTTGCATTAGATGAATTAAGATATCTACTTTTCTTGCATTTGTGTTATCCATGTTAAAATCACATGCTATGATTGTCATAGCTGGCCACGGAGATAATTTTGAATCATAAAATCTTAAGAGAAGCCTTGTGTGGGGGTATGTATAAGCTTGTTGATATATTCAGACTTTTTGCATGTTTGCACATGTTGATTTTGCATCAAGATGCTCTCTCTCTCTCTCTCTCTCTCTCTCTCTCTGATTTAAAATTTTGAATGTGCATATAGACAAAAGTTAAGAACTTTCAACTCTGAAAAAAGATATTTGTTGTATACGCTTGCATTTCTTAATGGGATGTCACTTTACCTAGAGTAATTGATTGATAGTGTTCAAGCTCTGAGCTTGATTAATATTGTGTACCGAAATTTATGCTAAGGTAGTGGTTCTGTCAGTTTGGTAGGTTTCATTATTTTCTATGACTAACTTATATCCTTGATATACTTAGCATCCCTTTAGCATCTTTAACCTTATCCATCGATAAAACTTTCTGCAGTTCCTTGGTAACTTGAGGAATCTCAGAGATTCATATGCAGCTCTGGCTGTTGGGTTGTCTGAAACGGCTTCTGGCGAACCCTCCTCTGTCACGAGAATAATCTCAGAATGTGAATCTGCATTAACATTCTTAAATCGTGACCTCGGTATTCTTTCGGCCTCCATTGCACGTGAAAGAGGGGAGGGTGTGCTCTCATGATTAAGTTGTCTAGTGAGAAGTTTCTCTTATTGTTTTGTGCTAATGAGTTCTAAATTGCACCACCTTATTCCTATTTAGAAAGAGATCCAATTTCGTGCTTGAGCAACCACATTTGTATAGTTGGCGAAATTGTCAATTCCCTGTATATTGGACTTGCTGCTCGTTGGTCTAAAGAAGAAATGGGTGGGTTTGATTTAAACATGGTTTGTCATGTGTTATGTAGATCTTTGGACTACGTTTGTGAGAACTGCTCCCTATCACGCATTAGAGCTTGTTGTGACAGCACTTGCCAGCTCCGGCTTTGAACGGGAGATGGGAATATTGGGAATACGCGCGTCACTTTTTTATTTCAATATTGCTATGCTGCTTCTATTTCTGAGTCACAAGTTTGCATCTGAAAGCTTTGTTTCTTCGGAGGAAAACATTTTACTGGAAAATGTTTTCTTTATTTGGAAAATGACTAACGTATATAAGAAAACTTAGGTTATAAACTAAGGAATATACCTTCTTAGTTAGAAATGTTGGAAGTCATTTTCCGAAAGAACAAAGAAGACGTCTTGTCGACTGATTGGCGATGGGTTTACCAAAGTAGCTTCTTCCATGAAGCAAGTTCGACTGGAATGACTCATCTCCCATTGAAGCAAACCCCATTGATGGCAGCTCCTCTCAATCTTCTTCACCTTCCTCTTCCCTCTCGACACTCAATCAACTTCCCTCTCCTCATACTCACCTCTGCCGTCTAACTAAACTCTTGAATCTCTCTCTCTCTCTCTCTCTCTCTCTCGTGTCCGTGCATGCACACACATGAACTTCAACCCAACCTATTGGCGGCTTCCTCTTGTTCGTCTTCCTCTTCACCTGCAGCTGCCAAATAGGGAACCATGGCCGCCAGGTCCGAGTCCGGAGCTGCTCGATCTCGAACTTAAAGGAGCTCTCATCCATCGCCTAGATGTGCATCTCTCTCTCTCTCTCTCACTTTCTCTCTCTCTCTCTCTCTCTCTATTGGATTTGGTTGAGCCCCATGATTTCTTCATGCTCGTATCCATTTTCTGATGAAAGATACATGGATTTTTTTATTAATTTATTTCTTCTCTACCGTTGGTTCTGTGGACATGGGTGGAGCTGGAAGATCCATTTGGATTGGTGATGCTTGTCATAACAACGCCCACCAGCCGCTTGTGAAAATTTCTCAAAAGAATCTGAATTAAAATCGTGGCGATCTTGCTAAAGAAATTACTCACGTGAATTGGAGACGCATTAATCCAACACCTAACTATCAAACGAAGCATGTAAATCAAGCAATGTACCGAAGTGCTCCAAAAATGACAATTCATTCCTTAAGAGAAAACACAAATCAATTTCATATTTTGAAGAGCGAAAATTAGTCTCCCTACTCATTTTTGTATTTTCTACCACCAGAGGAAAACAAAGTCAAGTTCTTGAAATATACTTTTCTAGAAAATATTTTTTATTATATTATATTTTTCATAAAATAAACGGAGTCAAGATTTTCGGGTTTTTTATGGTAAAAAAATTAGTTTATGGTAAATTTGTCGTGGATGTACAAGTTTAGGGTTTTCAATGATATTAACTCAATTAATAATGATTGAAAATTCATATGATCTAGAGAGAGGGGAAGAAAACAAAGAAGGCATCTACTTTCAAGAACATGGTGAATATTATTCAGAAACGGCCGAGTACATAGGATACGTACACTCGACCCTAAACCGTATGAATTAAAAAGACGCGCCCTATGAAAGAAATCAGTTCGAGGTGCAATCAACAGGCTTGAAGGACAACTTTGCGTTCTGAATGTCGTATCCGATCAAGTAGTTTATCTGCGCCAAGTTGCCAAAAATCGACATCTTGGCCGGTCTGAACGAGAGGCATATGATGCCGTCGGCGACTAGAACGAAGGTGTTCTTTGGGCTCAGCTCCACGTCTGCGCCCTTGAAATGGAAGGTCAGGGTCGGAATGCTGGGCTGGGCATCTGACTCGATCTGGAAACAAAGGCTGAGGAGCTGAGACGGGTCGCTCGCCCGGGGCAAGTTAACGGCCTTGGCCAGGGCATCTTCAATCTGGGAGTAGAAATCCTGAGGCAGCAGCGTCAAGGTCGTGCCCGAGTCGATGATGATGTTGCCTTCGTCCGCGGAAGGGGAAGATCCGTCGGATGGGAAGTCTATCCTCGTCTCGCCGACGCTTACTGCTTCTAGGGATAGGTAGTAGAAAGTCTTTGGGTCCTTTTGGATTAGAGGAGTGGAGACGGCGCCGTCGCTGGTGACCCCGGCATTGGCCCCGAAGTTCAACTTGCTAGTTTTTTCATTCGAGGAATAGGGCACCAAGCAATAGGAGAATTTCCCGCCGGTGGCAGTGCCCATCTGGGTTACGAGCGAGGCGTCGCCGCCCCCGAGCCCGACGATTCCGTCCACGTGATTATTGAAGGTCAAGTTGTTGTTGCGGCCACACCCGAAGACCAGCTTCGGGAAGCTCACCGGCCGGCCGGAGGTTGACCCCAAGGTGATGGTCTCTGTGGCTAGGTTTCCCTGAGTGTATGATTGATCATTGTAAGAGTAAGAGTACTCGCAAAGGCTCGCTCCCCCGCCGCAGGGGGTTCGGCTGATCACTTCACACTGTGACGTTTGGCACGAGACCTCCTTGTACGTCGAGGACTTGCTCGGGTCAAAGAGCGGGCTCGCTTGCTCGAAGCAATTCGTGCACGGTTTGCACTGCGTCCATATGAGGTCGCTCCCCGTGTCGGCGTACCCCAGAAAGTCGACGGGTGGGCTCCCGAGCGACACCTTCATAACGTACTCCCCCTTGTCGGAGGTAATCACCGCAGAGGGGGTGTCCAGGGTGGCGCCACCAGAGTTTAGGCTGAGACGGTGGGCACGGGAAATGGACCGGCGAATGGCATTGGCCACCCGTTGATACGGGGTGTCCGCCGGGTTGTAGTAGGGGGACCTCAGCGAGTCGCGGTGGATCAGCTCCGTGGTGAAGCCATAATCAGAAGCAGATTCACATAGAATTGAGAATGCAAGGATCAAAGTGAGGGAAAGAAGAGAATGGAATTTGAGAGAGGCTTCCATTGGGAAAATTGTGGATTTGAACCGTCCACTGGGTCCTTTGGCTGCGGCACGTATCTATATAGGAACGTTGTAATTATGTGCAAACCATGGAAATCTTGAGGGTTGATGATTTTTAGCCTTAATTGGTAGAGACATTTCGGGAAAATTGTCCAAAAAGTCCTAAACTTATTACACTTCGCCAATTCAGTCTTAAACCTTTTAATTTTACTAATTTAGTCCTAAACATTTTCACTTCTTACCGATTCAGTCCATTCGGCCAATTTTGGCAGGAAAATATTCATGTGAACGTCGGCGGTGCCACGTAGGATTGCCAACGCTAACGTGGACAATTTTTAATAATATTTTAATATTTTATTGATTTTTTTTCCTATTTTTTTTTTTTTTTTTTTATTTTATTTTTTACTTTTCTTTTAGGCTTTTTCTTCCCTTTTCCGGTGGCTGGCCACCGGCCATAGGCGACGGCCGGCCATCGGCCATAGCCGGTAGGCCGGGCCTCGCTCGCCATAGGCGAGGCCCTGGCCGGGCGAGGAGGAGCCCCGGTGAGGGGAGCCCTCGCCCTAGGCACGGATCGACGACGGTCACTTGGGCGAGGCCGACCCTTGTGCACCCCGGGGTGGCCTCGCCGGGTGTCGGCCGGCAACGGCAACGCCGGGCAAGGTCGCCTTGGCTTGGGCGAGGGCGGCCTCGCCAGATCCGTCGGGGCTCGACCTCGCCGGGCTCAACCTCGCCCTTGGCCAGCCGGGCGTCGGCCGGTCAGGGGTGAAGGTCGGCCTCGCCAAATCTAGTCTGGGTGAGGCCGACGCTCGCCTGGGCGAGAGCGAGCCCCGGCGAGGGCTCCCCTCGCCTGGCGTCGCCGTCATTCGGCTGACGCCCGGCGAGGCCGGCTTGTCCGGGCAAGGGTCGACCTCGCCTAGGTGACCCTCGTCGGGCCGCACGGACGAGGGCTCCCTCGCCGGGGCTCCTCCTCACCCGGCCCGGCCTCGCTTGTGGCGGGCGAGGCCAGCCGGCTAGTTGTGGCCAGCCACCGGAAAAGGAAATAAAAAGCCAAAAAGAAAATGAAGGAAACAAAAGAAAAAAAAGGGAAAAAAAACATAAAAAAATAATATAAATTCAAAAAAATTAAAATATTATTAAAAATTATCCACATCAGCGCCGACGGTCCTACGTGGCACTGCCGGCATCCACGTCAGCATTTTCCGGCCAAAATTGGCCGGATGGATTGAATCGGCAAGAAGTGAAAGTGTTTAGGACTAAATTGGCAAAATTAAAAGGTTTAGGACTGAATTGGCAGAAGTGCAATAGGTCTAGGACTTTTTGGACAATTTTTCGAGACATTTTTGGATCGTAATCCAAAATATTTAAGACAAAAAAATGAGTGACCTTCCCTAATCGGACGTCACTCTCCCTACATGCATTGCATTTAAGTGATTCTCCTTTCTCGCTCATATAATCAAAAGGTAGAACCCAAATTCTTGCAATGTAATAACTTAGGAAGAATTACCTAATAAGTCCTAAATCTATTATATAGATACCAATTTAGTTATAAAATTCTCAATTTTGCCAAATTATGCGTGAAATTCAAATTAAGTCCTTACGAATAATATTTGCCGGAAATTGTTGACTTGGTTTGTGTCACATAGGATGGCTATTTCAACTATCTTTAACGAAAATTGATAGAGATGACTACATTTTCGCACAAAGACTTAGAGCTAAATTGATAAATCTGAAAAGTTCATAATTGAATTGGCATATTTGCTATGGATTTAAGGTTGATTGAACCATTTTTCCTAATAACACATTATATCTTTTTATCATTGATTACGTAAAAATAAGACATAGTATATGGCATTATAAACTCGTAGATAGCCTATATATTGTATCATACGACCACAAATCATGAAAAAAAGGCACACGCACGAACATGTCACCGCTAAGCAAAGGCCATCAACCATGTTAATCTCCTCCAAATCAACCCTCCGACCATATAATTCCTCGATGTGTGAGAAGGGAGGTTTGTCCACATTTGAGTGTATTTCGAAGAATATAATTGCGAGAGAACTTTTAGAGCAAGGGAAAAAGCATGCGGATACATGGAATAATTATCGGACATGCTCTAAAACATGTCAAACTCATGAACTTAATATCCGAAAACTTTCATTTCGTGAATGTGAATACTAAAACTTGTGACTTTTGGTCCAGTTGAATTCTTCCTTCAAGGAGAAGATGGACTTATAAGTGTATTGGAGTTACAAATTTTAAAACTTAAACGGACGGAATGAAGTTTTAGGACTTGAATGCACGAATCTGACAATTTTTCAGGACTTGCTTTGTCATTTTTCTAGGAGAAAATTTTAAATAATGATCTAAAATACCTTCATTTTCTCAAATGTGGGCATAAAGAAAACTTTGTTTTAAATAAGGGCTCGAAATGCCCTCATTTAATAATGATTGAAAATTCATATGATCTAGAAAGAAAGGGGAAGAAAACAAAAAGGCATCGACTTTCGAAAGAACACAGAATATTATTCAGTAACGGCCGAGTACATAGGATGCGTCCACTGGATCCTAAACCATATAAATTAAAAAGACGCACCCTATGAAAGAAATCAGGACGAGGTGCAATCAACAGGTTTGAAGGACAACTTCGAGTTCTGAATGTCGTATCCGATCAAGTAGTTTATCTGCGCCAAGTTGCCGAAAATTGACGTCTCGGCCGGTCTGAACGAGAGGCATATGATGCCGTCGGCGACTTGAACGAAGGTGTTCCTTGGGCTCAGCTCCACGTCTGCGCCCTTGAAATGGAAGGTCAGGGTCGGAATGCTGGGCTGGGCATCTGACTCGATCTGGAAACAAAGGCTGAGGAGCTGAGACGGGTCGCTCGCCTGGGGCAAATTAACGGCCTCGGCCACGGCGTCTTCAATCTGGGAGTAGAAATCCTGAGGCAGCAGCGTCAAGGTCGTGCCGGAGTCGATGATGATGTTGCCTTCGTCATCGGAAGGGGAAGATCCGTCGGATGGGAAGTCTATCCTCGTCTCGCCGACGCTTACTGCTTCTAGGGATAGGTAGTAGAAAGTCTTTGGGTCCTTTTGGATTAGAGGAGTGGAGACGGCGCCGTCGCCGGTGACCCTGGCATTGGCCCCGAAGTTCAACTTGCTAGTTTTTTCATTCGAGGAATAGGGCACCAAGCAATAGGAGAATTTCCCGCCGGTGGCAGTGCCCAGCTGGGTTACGAGCGAGGCGTCGCCGCCCCCGAGCCCGACGATTCCGTCCACGTTATTGAAGGTCCCGCCGTTGTTGCGGCCACACCCGAAAACCAGCTTCGGGAAGCTGACCGGCCGGCCGGAGGTGGAACCCAAGGTGATGGTCTCTGTGGCTAGGTTTCCCTGAGTGTATGATTGATCACCGTAAGAGTAAGAGTACTCGCAAAGGCTCGCTCCCCCGCCGCAGGAGGTTCGGCTGATCACTTCACACTGCGACGTTTGGCACGAGACCTCCTTGTACGTCGAGGACTTGCTCGGGTCAAAGAGCGGGCTCGCTTGCTCGAAGCAATCCGTGCACGGCTTGCACTGCGTCCATATGAGGTCGCTCCCCGTATCGGCGATCCCCAGAAAGTCGACGGGCGGGCTCCCGAGCGACACCTTCATAATGTACTCCCCCTTGTCGGAGGTAATCACCGCGGAGGGGGTGTCCAGGGTGGCGCCACCAGAGTTTAGGCTGAGACGGTGGGCACGGGAAATGGACCGGCGAATGGCGTTGGTCACCCGTTGATACGGGGTGTCGGCCGGGTTGTAGTAGGGGGACCTCAGCGAGTCGCGGTGAATCAGCTCCGTGGTGAAGCCATAATCAGAAGCAGATTCACATAGAATTGAGAATGCAAGAATCAAAGTGAAGGAAAGAAGAGAATGGAATTTGAGAGAGGCTTCCATTGGGAAAATTGTGGATTTGAACCGTCCACTGGGTCCTTTGGCTGGGGCACGTATCTATATAGGAACGTTGTAATTATGTGCAAATGATGGAAATCTTGAGGGTTGATGATTTTTAGCCTTAATTGGTAGAGACATTTCTGGATCGTAATCCAAAATATTTAAGACAAAAAAAAAAAAAAAAATGATTGACCTTTCCCTAATCGGACGTCACTCTCCCTACATCCATTGCATTTCAGTGATTCTCCTTTCTCGCTCTCAGTGAATATAATCAATCGGCAGAACCCAAATTCTTGCAATGTAATAACTTAGGAAGAATTATCTAATAAGTCTTAAATCTATTGTATAGATACCAATTTAGTTCTAAAATTTTCGATTTTGCCAATTTAAACTTTAACCTTTGTGTGAAATTCAAATTAAGTCCTTACGAACAATATTTGCCGGAAATTGTTGACTTGGTGCGTGTCACATAGGATGGCTACATCAGCTATTTCTGACGAAAATTGATAGAGATGACTACATTTTCGCGCAAAGGCTTAGAGCTAAATTGATAAATTTGAAAAGTTCATGACTGAATTGGCATATGTGTTATAGATTTAAGATTGATTGAACAATTTTTTTCCTAGTAACACATTATATCTTTTTATCATTGATTACGTAAAAATTGAGACATGGTATATGGCATTATAAACTCGTAGATAGCCTATACACTGTATCATACGACCACAAATCATTAAAAAAAAGGCATATGCATGAACATGTCACCGCTAAGCAAAAGCCATCAACCATGTTAATCCCCTCCAAATCATCTCTTCGACCATATAATTCCTCAATGTGTGAGAAGGGAGGTTTGTCCACATTTGTGTGTATTTCGAAGAATATATGTGGCGACCTAAATTTTGGGTGCACCACCTAGGATTAGGCTAATGGACTACTAAGTCTAACTTAGCTCGGGCTCTCCCAAGCTCATACTAATTTGCGACTTAGGTTCAAATATTTAGCATGCAAAAGGGAGTCGCAACTAATCAGTTTACGGTAGGTTAATTAGACACTTAAGTAAAATAATAGGAGAATTATTTTACTTCTATAAACAAGAGACTTTGGGTACGGGGATTTTGTTACGTTAGATTTCTCTCACGCCGTTTCAGTACCTTTCTCTTTTTATTTCGAAAAATATTTTTCAGGCAGCTTGAATTAATTTTAATTTACTTCCATAACATTTGAGGTGATCATACGAGTGCGCAAACCATCAATTTAACACCCAAATAAAGCAATGAATAAATTGCAGGATTTACCTCATAGCAACGAAAACGTTTGTAATGTTAAATCAAAATTCACATAAACATTCCTAGATATGATTTCTAATTAACACGCAACCACTTAATTTTGCTCTCACTTATTTGATGAGAATTATGCTTTATGCAATGCATGCTACTACTCTAACATGAAATGATATGAAATGGCAATATGACCTAAACTATATGACGTAAGTGAAATATTTTGTGTTTTCTTAATGAGCATGCAATCTATCCTAGAGAATGTAATTGATTTATTCTAAGACAATTTTTTTTTGGTATTTTCCATGAAATTCGAAATCATAAAAATGCGAAAATTATCTATGCCGATTAAGATACCATCCAACTTATATTAAGAATTAGGTTAGGTCAAATCTTAACGCAAATATATATATATATATATATATATATATATTTTATCCTTTTTTTTTGGGTTTTCTTTTCCGGAAACAAAATCGATTCAAACAACATGACATGAAATTAGACAAGATAAGATTGATATTCATAAATTGACGAATCGTATCTCGCGCATAAGATTGGATTGGTCAATTTTAAACAAAATCGCGAATCGAATCTCGGGCGTGAGATCGGATTGGCGACTATTCCGTGTGATTGCAAGTTAGATTTCAAGCACGAAAATCGGACTGTCAATGGTATGCACGTTGTGAAATTAGAGATTAATCCCTAATTTATAAGACTACTTGAGATTACGGATATCTCAGCATATCGGTCAGTCGTGCATCAACGAATATATCAAATAAAGAAATGGAATTTTCGGAAATTAAAATAGACAAAATTTTTACCTATTCCGAATATTGGCTTCCAGATTTGGACTTTGCGCAATTGGATCAGGATTGTAATCGGCAGGCAATAGGGTGGTGCTCGGCAAGGCTCGCGGTGTAGCTGCTCATGGCATGGTCTGGAACGACTCAGCGAGGATGGCGGTAAAAGAGGGCGGCCATTGAACTTTTGATTTTACCAATGAGTCACAAAATCAGGTGAGAACTCTCGATATACAAATATCTTCGCGAGTCTGGTCCTCCAATGAAGACTTTGACCAAGCTCTTAGGCCACTTCTATGTCTCAAAAGGAATAAGAATTTGACGTCTTCTGCATGCAATGAGTGATGAAACCGAGGGATAACACGCCAAAAAGCCTATAGGAATAATAAAAATCGGGACTTTACAGGATCGGTCTCCATTATATGGAACCAAACACGTTGCCGCATGTGTATTCTGTGAAGCCCCCTTTTTTTGTGTGCATAAAACGCCTCAATTTATAATCTCTGCACATCGACTCCTCACTGGACTGGACTTGCTGGCGTCACTGGATGACCACAAGGACTGAAGATCATTGAAATTGCTGTGGGGTCTTGCTTGGAGGCTGCGAAGGTCGTCGAAGACTGATGTGTCGCTGCAGCGGACAATCGGCAGCTGGGTCAGCGTTGAGGGGCGGCCACGAACTCAGCAAAGTCACGGCGGTGAAGGGGTCTCGACTGTGACTCCTTCAGTTCCCTCTCTTTCACGTATGTTTTCTCCCTATATTGTGGCCATATATTCAATGTATGGCCCTCTTTGCTTTGGTCATGAAGAGTTTCTTTTATATGTCAATGGGCAGGGTTAGGAAGAAAGAAAGCAGATCGTATGTCCTATTCTGATTGCTTAAAAGATATCATGATTTGTCTTTTTCTTCCCTCCTTTTGACCGTGAGTCCATCTTTTGGCGATTCATGCATATCTCTTTCCTTTTGATCACAGATGCTGAATAATCTTTATCGATTTTATTTCTTTCAACTAAATATCAGCTCACGAGTTGGTCAATTTCATATATCATGCTAAGGATAAGCGCTTTGTTCGTAGAAAAGAAAGATTCATATTTTCAATTGTCAAAAGTTCAAGATTATGCAGACACAACCACAAAGGAATCGATGAAAGTTTATTCCACGACATTGTTAGAAAATATTTAGAGTCTCATTCTTCTTCACAAACTGTCCGGGTTGTCAACAATATAATTGTGAGAGAACTTTTAGAGCAAGGGAAAAAGCATGCGGATACATGGAATAATTATCGGACATGCTCTAAAACATGTCAAACTCATGAACTTATTATTCAAAAACTTTCATTTTGTGCATTTGAATACTAAAACTTGTGACTTTTGGTCTTGTTGAATTCTTCCTTCAACGAGAAGATGAACTTGTAATTGTATTAGAGTTACAAGTTTTAAAACTTAAATGGATGTGATGAAATTTCAGGACTTGAATGTACAAAATTGACAATTTTTTAGGACTTGCTTTTTTTTTTTTTTGGGCGAAAATTCTAAATAAGGGTCTCAAATTCCTTCATTTTATCAAATGAGGACATGAAGAAGACTTTGTTTCAAATAGGGGCTCGAAATGCCCTCATTATCCCTAATAAAAGCCTGATCTCCTCGCTGGCGATGGGCCAGTAGCCACCACGATGGGCTTGTGTCTTTTTATTTATTTATTTATATAAAAGTGTAGCTTTTCTTGACATTTTCTTTATGGAAAAAAATAAAAAAGGAAAAAAGGAAAAAAGAAGAAAAAAAAAAAGAAAAAGACCAACATGTCCTCAATTGGTGAGTGAAGTCAAGCCCTTCTTTAAGACTGACAAAGCCACTTTAAACTCTTATTTGAAGCAAGGTCCGTTTTAGACTCTTATTGGAGACAATACGAGTACTTCCGGTCTTTATTTGAAATAAAATTTACTTCAAACTCTTATTTAAAAAATGAGGACACTTTAAGCTTTTATTTGAAATTTTTTTCCTATCCTCGAATGTATTGCTCTTACCACGGTATGGTTAGTAGTTTCTTTTCTACAACATAGGAACTGTCTTTGGTTTTGGCCCTTTTTTTTTTTTTTTTTTTTTAACGTTGATCGCATCAACAATTGGATAGCTCTTAGAGGAAGAAATTTTTTTTGTGGGCCAGTCTTTTCTAAACCTTTCATTGATCAGGTGATTGATCATTGACGCAATTTGATTCGCATGGTTTACAAGGGAGCTAAGCTTCTAAACAATATTTGGAATTTCATCCAATTCTCATTTTAATTTTTCCCGTTCGAAAAAGAAAAACTAGTTATACTTTTATTTTAGAAAAGAAACTACTAATTGTAGTATCTTAAAAAAAAGAAAAAAAAAAAAAAAAAAAGGTGTCAAATCTCTTGTATCACTATCTAGAAGCCCGTTTAGGCCTGCAGGCATAATTCTTTTTTCTTTTTAGGAATCTGAAAACCTTCTGGTTTTATCATGTAAATATCCTTCTCTGAGTTACCATGAAAGAATGCATCTCAATGGGAACAATACTTAATACTACATTTATAGTAGTCAATTTCATAATTGAAGAAAAATTTCTTTATGGTCAATAACTTTCTTTTGTTGAAAACCTTTCATTACTAACCTTGCTTTGTACCTTCTTTAACCTGGTGCACCCATTGTTTTCCAATGTCTTCTTCCCATCAGTAATTGAGTTAACACTCAAATTCTTCTAGGGTGAATCCAACTCATTTCGCTAACTTCCATTTGACATAACCTTTAACTTGCATTGCTTCCGAAATTGTGAGCCGCCAATGTCAGTCAAAAGCAAATAATTTTAATACTGGAGAATACTTTTGTACAGGTCTAGATATAAAATTTGCAGAGGCAAAATATAAAAGAAATCGGTGTGAGGGGCAATCAACAGGCATGATGGACAATTCCATATGTTGAGTGTTTATCCGCCCAAGTAGTCCATTTGAGCAAAGTTGCCATAAATCGTCATCTGGCCCAGGTTCACCGCGAAGCATATGACGTTGGCGATTCGAACAGAGGTGTTCCCTGAACTCAGTCTCAGTTCACGCCCTCGAAATGGAATGTCATGGTAGGAATGCCGAGCCCGACATACATCCCGGCCTTGTAACAAAGGCTAAGGACCTGAGACGGGTCAGCCCTTGACCTTGGCGGCTTCGATCTTGGTGTAGAAATCATAAGGCAGTGGCGTCAATGTTGGGCCCAAGTCGATGATGATGTTTCCTTCGTCCACAGAAGCGAAAGTTTCATCGGAGGTGAATTCTATCCTTGTCTTGCTGGTACTTACCGCTTCTAAAGTTAGGCAGTAGAAAGTCTTTTGCTCCGTCTGGATTATATTAGAGGAGTAGAGAAGACGCCACAGCCAGCAACCATGGCGTTGGCCCCAAAGTTCAATTTGCTAGAGATTCCATGATCCAAGGAATAGATCGCCAAGCAATAGGAGAATTTCCTGCCGGTGGCTTTGCCCATTTGGGTTATGAGTAAGGCACCGCCACCCCCGAGCCCAATGATTCCGCTCATGTGATCATCGTCATTGTCGTGTGCACACCCAAAGTGCACCTTAGTTCCACGGGCCTGCCCGAGGTGGACGCAATGGTGAAGGTCTCCGTGGGTAGGGTTCCCATAGTATATGAACCATCACCATAAGTGAGAACATTCACAGAGCCTCGCTTGTCTGCAGGAGGTTTGGTCGATCACTCTGCACAGCAACGTGGCACGAGATGTCCTTGTACGTCCAGGACTTGCGAGGGTCGAAAAGCGGGCTCGCTTGCTTGAAGCAATCCGTCATCGGCTTGCATTGCATCCATATGAGGTTGCTCCCTGTGCCAGCAATCCCCATGATAGTTACGCATGGGTTCCCGAGCCAGACGTTTATAAGGTAGAAAAGACGTTCAGCTCCTGATTACTACAATTCAATGCGAAGTTTCTCTCCTCTTCCTTTGTGCTTCCAACTACCTGGGATCAGAGAGTAAAGTTTAATACATCTTCTAGGCCCTCAACATATCATAGGCTAAGAATTTTGCGTAAGTAATTTCTTTATGTTGCTTGTTTTTTTTTTCGTGGCTGACTCTCGTCAAGCATAAAGGTTGAGTTCAGCTACACTGCTCCTTGTAAGCCAAATTAGAATTTGAAAGGAAGTTAATCTTGGTTGTTATATCCTCTGAAATATTGCATATAATTTTCATTCAGTTAGTTAATATATTAGCAATTCCTGATTACAGCAGCATCTTGTCCCTAGATCAGGTTTGAAGACTAACAAATAATTTACGATTACATCCCCCGGTCCCCTTTTACCACACAATAATCTTTCCAAATGCTGTTTATTTAGTATGTTCAGGCACTTCTAGAACATTGATTTGTTTACTCAGTCACATAGTCACATTTCTTGTGGTCCTGCATCAGTTCTTAAAAGATCCTTGAATGAAACCTTTTCTTCATTAAAACTTACAGATTTTTGTTTGGCTCAGCATGCTTACAATCCAGATGAGTACACAGAAGTTGAAGCACAACTTTGAGAGTAGTTAGACTCTTTTCTAGAAACTGCAAGAACATTCGATATGATCCATACCAGGGTTTTCATCTTTGTTGCCTTCATTTGATACTTTTAATTTCCACCCTTTCGAGCTTTATTTTGAATGTGGCCTCTTGTCAAGGGCACGTCTGTGATACTTTCTGTTCGTAGGAAATTCGCCCTTGGACACACATGATGGAGGCTAATTGCTTATTAGAAGCATACAAGATGGTTTTGAAGGTAAACGAACGCTTTCGGTTAAATATCTACAGGTAAGTCGGAATCTCACAAACACAGTCACTTCTTTTAGCTGCATGAGTTTTTCCATAGGATCTCCTAATCTGATATGCAAAATGAATGAAGAGTTGAATGTTGCTAAGGTGGAAAATTCTAGAAAACTTAGAAGGCCCTCCGTTTTGGTTTGCGTTTTCTAGCGATATGTTATTTCCTAAGATACAATGGCAGGATGACCACCACCAGGGATAGTTGAGCATCGCATCAGATAATTTAGGATACCAACTTTTCTGGAATGTGAGTTATCTATGCTGATATCACATGCTATGATAAGTCATAGCTGGCCCAAGGGTTAATTTTGAACTAGAATCTTAAAATCTTAAGAGAAGCTTTCTGAGGGTTATGCACAAGCTTTTCTGCAAATTAAAATTTTTGGATTTCTTTCCACGTGTCGATTGCATCGAGATGTCATTACTTCCTATAGTCTAAAGATATGAACTTTCAACTCTGAAGAAACATGTGTGTGACGTATACTTAGATTCTTAATGGGATGTCACTTGAGGGTAAGCTAGAGTAATTAATTCATGGTTTTCCTCTGTGAGCATACCTTGATTGACATTACGTACTGAAGTTTCTGCATAGGAAGCGGTTCCATCAGTTCAGTAGGTTTTATGAACTCCTATCCCATGACAACTCATCCCCTGGATAGACTCGGCATCCCTTGAGCATCTTTAAGTTTTCCCACTGCTAAAACTTTCTACGGTTCGGAGATTCACATGCAGCCCTGGCTTTTGGGTTGTCTGATACGGCTTCTGGCGAACCCTTCTCCGTCACGAGAATAATCTCAGAATGCGAATCTGCATTAACATTCTTAAACCGCGACCTTGGTATTCTTTTGGCCTCCATTGCACGTGAAATAGGTGAGTGTTCGCTCTCATGATTGAGTTGTCTAGTGAGAAAGTTACTCTTACTGTTTTCTGGCAATGAGTTCTGAATTGCACTACCTTTTTCCTATTTAGAGAGAGATGCAATTCGTGCCATAGCGAGCACATTCGGTGAAATTGTCAATTCCTTTTATATTGGACACGTTGCTCGTTGGCCTAAAGAAGAAATAGGTGAGTTTGATTTAGGGGCGACGGTTCGTGGTTCCCAAAAGTAGGAACTGGGGATCGGACTAGTTGGTCCTAGGATCGGAAATCGGCCCGCATCACTGGTCCGGTCTGGCCCAATAGAACCGATGACTTTTTCTTTTCCCACTGGTTGATGCATTCTATTATGAAGAAAGAAATAAAAGCTGGTCACTTTTTTTTTTGAAGAAGAAATTAAAATATATATATGTAGTTGGTCCGGTCCAGTTTAGTTGCTCGGGTCCAGTTCTCCTTGGAGCCGGCCGGACCGTCCGGACACTAGTTTCACTTTTAGAAACCGAGAATTGGATCGATACTCTTGAAAACCGAACCCAACCAGCTAATTCAATTTAGTCCAAGCGGTTCCAGTTCAGACAGTCAGTTTTGCACATTTCTAGATTTTAGACATGGAGAGTGCTCACTATCACTCGTTAGAACTTCATCTAACTGCACTCACCAACTACGGCTTTGAATGGCAGATGGGAATACTGGAAAGACCCTCCCTCACTTTTTATTTCAGTGCGGCTATTCCTCTTTCATATTTTAAGTCACATGTTTTCATCCCAATTTTGTTACCGAACATCAAAATTACCAAAAAAGTCTTGAACCTATTACAATTGTGTCAATTTAGTCATAAACTTATTTTTTTGACCAATTGAGTCATAAACCTTTTATTTATTCTTGATCAGTCCATCTAACAAAAATTGACCAGCCGGTGCCGGTGACCTTGTTTTAATAATATTTTATTTTTTGAATTTTTTGAATTTTTTTTCCTTCTCCCTCTCCCTCCTTCCTCCTCCCTCCTTCTTCCTTTGGCTCCGGTGACCTATCAGAATGGAGGGCTGGCTGGTCACCGGATTGAGGCGGTCGAGCTAGCTCGCCTCGTCGTCTTTGGGCAAGGGCGAGCTTGCCCAGCCACTAGCGAGGTGAGCCTTCGCCAGATCCAGCGATGGGCGCCTCGCGATCGGCGCTCACGGTTCTTTGGGCGGCGAGCCCTCACTAGATTCGGCGAGTGGGGCTCGCCGTCAAGTCTGGCAAGGCACTCCTCGCCGGATCTGGCGAGGGCTCACTGTTGGAGAAATCTTTCTGGAATATTTTGAAGCCGACAAAACGTTTCCATCGGCCTAGTCTCGAAGGTTTGCGGACTTTAAAGTACGAAGACCTCGGATCGCGGACTCAAGAGTCAAAGTCTATTCTCATTGACGGTTTGTAGTTTGTCGAAGAAGGTCTATCCGGAATTTGTGTTTCGTTAAGGATTTGATCTTATCGATCGACGAAGATCTCTTGGCTGGATATGACATAACGGATTCCTTTATTCGAATCAAGATTGATTAAAGATCCGATGATTGGCGAAGTATACTTGGAAGGTTCTACTTATGGAAACCGAGATCCGATTGTATGGGGCGGGATTGATGGGCTATCGACATGTTCCTTTAATGGCTCGAATGATCTTCCTAATTGATTCTATCCAACGGGAAGATTGGAAGAATTCCTTTGGTAAGTGCCAACGGGTATGATGGCATAAAGGAGTATATAAGGAAGTCGTTCCGAGTTGTTCGAGGTGGTGCACGATAGAAGAATTCCAAAGTCGAAGCTCCTTATTCTTAGTCAATTCATTTGCGGCAAAAGAGAGTCTATATTTTGAGATACCTTGAGGAAGTGTGGTAGAATATCTACATTGTGGAATCAAGGGAAAGCAGTAATATCTCCTCGCCGGAGTGGACGTAGGCTTGGAATAAGCCGAACCACTATAAACCTTGTGCTCCCTATCCTGTTTACTTTGATCATAATCTGTTTTAGAGAACTTCCTTTCTATTGTCCGCCTAGTATTGCCTTCGTATCTCGATAAATTGTTTTTTACACCTATTCACTAGGTGTTTATACTAGCTATATCAATTGGTATCGAGCTTTTGTGTACTCACTTTGTTTGAAGTGCTCGCCGTTAAAGATCCATGGCTAGTATGTTAGCTCGTGGCTGGTGGAAGAGCAAAGCACTCCCTTTGATGGAAAGGATTACAACATCGGAAAAACAAGATGAAAGCGTTCTTAAGATCAAAGGGCGGAATGGGACGTTGTAGAAAAAGGAATCACTCCGCCTCGTTCGAGGAAAGAAACCGTTGAGTCTAGTGAAATGACTCGGAAGAGATAATCAAGAGACAAGCTCTTGATGCAAAAGCAATTTATTCTTTATATTGTGCTTTGTCACCTATCGAATATAACATAATATCTTCTTGTGTTACAGCAAAAGAAGTCTGGGATAGATTACATATTACCTATGAAGGAACTGATCGAGTGAAAGAGACCAGAATCAACATTCTCCTCGGTCAATACGAAGCCTTCAAAATGAAATAAGGAGAATCTATAACTGACATGTTTAGTCGTTTTACGAAATCGTGAATGGTCTTGAAAATCAAGGTCAATCAATTTCGATCCCATGAAAGTAAACAAGCTACGCGTGGACTCTCCAAGGATTGGAATCACATAAAGACCTCAATAAGAGAGACACAAAGAATCATGCCACTATCCGTCGATGAGTTGGTTGGAACTCTTCGTCTTATGAAGTGGAACGAATCAATGAAGACGAATATCCTAAAGGTAAGAAATCCATTGCATTAAAATCCAATGATGATTCGATGTTACGTATTCCGAAGACGATATGGATGATGAGGAGCTTGCTCTCATGATAAGAAGATTCGAGAAAGTTGAACGAGAAAAGGAAGAAGATTCAATCTAAAGAAACAGAGTTTTCAAAAGCAACGAGACTAAGTCTCGTTGAGGATGATGAATCAAACAAAGATATAGTCCGCTTTGAATGTAAGAAAAAGGGACACATCGTACCTAACTGTCCTCTCTCGAGGAAGAAGAAAGGAAAAGCTGAAAAGTATCGAAAGGCTCTTAAAGCGAAAACTGGAGTGATACGAGTGTGAAGAAAGTGATGATGATTATGCCAATATATGTCCGATGGCACAATCGGATTCGATTCAAACTTCGAGACAGACTCAGATCTCGCACGGTGAGTTTGAGGTAAGTAACTTTAAAATCCCTATTAAAGTTTCTAAATACATTGATGAGCTGTGTTCTAGTCTTAAGACTTCTCTTAAAAGGATTTCCGAACTTAAAAAAGAAAATTCTGCACTAAAACAACAGGAAAATGCTTTGAAAGAAAAGTTGAAATATTTAGACATGAATGTTTCTACTCTTAAAGAAAGTGAAGAAAATCTTTTAAAAGAAAATGAATTTTTAAAAATTGACATATCAAATATTTCAAAAAGATTTTCAATAGGATCTGAGAAACTTGAGAAAATTCTTTCAGCACAAAGACCTTATTTCAATAAATCTGGTTTGGGAATGACCGTGGAAACCATTCCTCTAATTGATTTTCCTAAAGTGAAGGAAAGAATTAAGCAAAGACCCACAAGAGATGCTTACAAAAATCATTTCAAAAAGGTTTTTGTAAAACCAAAAGAGGTCGAAATGCTCTCGAGATGTTCAAAGTGCAACAAGGCAGATCATTTTGAAAAGGAATGTCCTATGGTTTGGAAACCTGTTAAAAAGGTATGTGCAAAAACCGCATATCATACTAACACCAATGGACCCAAGAAAATATGGATACCAAAGACAGCTTGAGTTTTTTTTTTTAAATGCAGTCACTATCAAGAAAAAGGTAAAATGGTATCTCGGATAGTGGATGCTCAAGACATATGACGGGAGATTCAAATTGCTTCATAAAGCTCATTCAAGTAAATGGTGGAAAAGTCTCATTTGGAGGAAACAACAAAGGAAGAATTGTGGGGTTTGGAATGTAAAGATTGGAAACCTCACAATAAGCAATGTTTCCCTAGTGGAAGGACTCAACTACAACCGCTCGATCGGTCACCATTTGTGTGATACCGGTTTCAAAATAAACTTTCAAGAGGGAATATGTTCGGGAACCAGTAAAGATTCTACTCGTCATTTATGGGTCGAAGACATGGAAATATCTACCTCTTGGACGTGAAACCGGATGAATCGCAATGTCTCGATCTCAATTCAAGACGAAGCGAACTTATGGCACGTAAAGCTTGGGCACATCAATATGAAGCGAGATAGCCAAAATTTCAGCAAAGAAGCTTGTTCGTGGTTTACCCAATTTATCATACCAAAAGTCTGATCTATGCACTCCATGCATATTGGGAAAGCAGGTAAGAAATTCCTTTAAACCAATAAATCAAGTTTCCACTAATCGTGTACTGCAGCTTCTGCATATGGATCTCTTTGGACCAACCAGAACTCAGAGCATTGGAGGTAAGAAATATTGCCTAGTAATTGTGGATGATTACTCACGATTTACCTGGGTATATTTCCTGGCAAGTAAGTCTGAAACATTATCTTACTTTGAAAAGTTTGCTAAAAAGGTTCAAAATGAAAAAAGGGTATGTTATTTCAAGTATAAGAACAGACCATGGAGGTGAATTTGAAAATCAAGATTTTACAAAATTTTGTGGTGAATATGGTTTTCAGCATTTATTCTCCTCTCTATATACTCCGAGCAAAACGGAGTTGTGGAAAGAAAGAATAAGTCGCTTCAAGAAATGGCTAGAACTCTTTTAATTGAAAGTAACATTTCTTCACGTTTTTGGGCTGAAGTAGTTTCTACAAAGATGTTATATTATTAATAGAGTTTTTCTAAGACCATTCGGAAAAAACCCCTATGAGTTATTCAAAGGAAAGAAACCTATTGTTTCATACTTTCATGTGTTCGGATGTAAATGCTTTATTTTGAAAAATGCAAATGATCGAGTTGGCAAGTTTGAGGAAAAATCGACGAAGGCATCTTCCTTGGATATTCTACCTCGAGCAAAGCCTACGAGTCTATAACAAGAAGACTCAATCGTGGAGGAATCAATGAATGTCAAATTCCAGGATTCTATGCAAAATGAATCTATTCAGACTCATCTTGAAGAATCGAACTGTTTCGAGACTCTACAAAGTCTAAAGAAGCAGCTCGGACTACGAAAGACCAAAGAACAAGTGGTTATTGAAGATTCAAATGAAGGAAGTGATCATCAACCCGAAAAATCAACCAAGAATCGGAAGCATAAGTCCGGTCATCCCAAAGATCTCATTATTGGCGACATTAATGAAGGAATTCGCACAAGATCCAACAGGCGCGAAGAGTCTAGTGCTGTGGCTCTTATTTCTGAAATAGAACCCAAAAGCATAGAAGAAGCTTTATCGATGAAAGCTGGATTGAAGCTATGCAAGAAGAACTCGAGACAATTCAGCATTAATGGTGTCCGGGAGTTGACTCCTAAACCAAAAGGTAAATCTATTATTGGAGCTAAATGGGTTTTCGTGAACAAGATGAACGAAAGGAAAAGTCATAAGAAACAAAGCAAGACTCGTGGCCAAGGGATATACGCAAGAAGAAGGGATAGACTATGACGAGACTTACGCACCGATGTAGCAAGGTTAGAAGCAATTCGATTATTACTTGCTTTTACTTGTTATAAGAATTTCAGGTTATTCCAAATGGACGTCAAAAGTGCTTTCCGAATGGATTTATCCATGAGGAAGTCTATGTGGAACAACCACCTGGGTTTGAAGACCCAAGGAAACCAGACTCGATTCGACCTGAAAAAGGCCTTGTATGGTTTAAAGCAAGCACCTCGAGCTTGGTACGACAGCCGAGTAAGTTTTTAATTCAAAATGGCTTTGTTAAAGGTAAAGTAGACACTACTCTGTTTATCAAAAGAGAAAGCAAAAGTTTTCTGCTTGTTCAAATATATGTTGATGATATTATTTTTGGATCCTCTAATGAAAGTTTGTGCAAGAATTTCTCTAAGTCTATGCGAATGAATTTGAAATGAGCATGATGGGTGAACTAACCTTCTTTCTTGGACTTCAAGTGAAACAATTGAAGGAAGGGACCTTTATTCATCAAGAAAAATATGCTAATGATCTTGTCAAAAAGTTTGGACTGGAAAATTGCAAAAAGACTGATATACCAGTGTCAAGCTCTTTGAAGATAGACAAAGATGAAGGGGGAAAGAAAGTTGACCAGAAGCTATACATGAGTATCATTGGTTCACTTCTTTATCTTACTGCTTCTAGACCTGACATTTTGTTTAGTGTTTGCATTTGTGCTAGATTTCAAGCAGACCCTAAAGAATCTCATCTAAATGCTGCAAAGCGTATTATCAAATACATTGCTTCAACTTCAAGCATCGGTCTTTGGTATCCTAAAAAGGGAGACTTTACTCTTCTTGGATACTCGGATGCGAGATCTAGCTGGTTGCGAGTTGATAGAAAGAGCACTTCGGGCACTTGTCAACTACTTGGAAGCGGGATGTGTCTTGGTTTTCAAGGAAGCAAAATACGTAGCTCTTTCTACGGCGAAGCATAGTATGTAGCTCTCGGAAGTTGTTGTTCACAAATTCGTGGATAAAACAACAGCTAAGAGACTTTGGAATTGAAGATTCATGCACGGAGATTAACCGTGACAACACAAAGTGCAATCAATCTTACCAAAAATCCAATCCTTCACTCAAGAGCGAAGCATATAGAGATTCGACATCACTTCATTAGAGATCATGTTCAAAATGGAGAAATTTCGATTCGGTTTGTTGACTCAAAGAACCAAGCTGGCGGATATATTTACAAAGCCTTTGGAGAAAAATCAATTTGAAATCATCCGTTCCAGACTCAACATCCTGAAGCTTGAAGAAGTTAAAGTCTAGAGACTCTCAGACTCAGATAAACAAGGTTCTTGATTGTATGTTATTTTATTTTCTCTCATATTAAATCTCGGAAAGGTACGATCATCTATCTATAATTGATTTTTGCTATCTTCAATTTCCGTGATAAGTGCAATATTTTCTTTTTCAAAAATGAGTTAATATTTTAAAAATGGCAGGTATCTATTTTTGAAAAAGGCAGTTATTTTTTAAAAAAGGGCGTCTTTTACTTTCCATTACGACGCTTGGTATGCCTCTCTTCAACTGACCTATATACAGTCAGTTCTTCTCGCAAAAACCCTAAAAAGCATCGATCTTCCACTCATGTCTTCTTCACTTGTTTAATCTTGAAAAAGTTATCATCTTTCTTGGGAAAGTCAAGTTTGGAATCTTTCAAGACCGTGAAAGATGTCGTCTTCAAGAAAGTCTTCGAGGATTGCAAGCGGGGACCACGGCAAATGAGTGAGGGGCCTACTCACTTTGATCTCACCGAGGAAGAGGAGTCACCACAACAAGAAAGAACCCACAACATTCTCAGCAGCGTCATTCTCCACCAACTAGTCCACAGGGTGTTGGTCATCGCGAAGAGGAAGAAATCGTTGAAGGAGCTGCTCTTGTAAGAACTCAAAAGCCCTCTTTTATTTATAAGCTTTACAGTGCTTTAAAGAGGATCGGTACTCCATTGAACTACATCGATGAGTTTCTTAACGACAAGGGATATGGGAATGAGTACATCTTTTTGCGAAATATGGAGCGTTTGGGAATTGCTCCTAAGGGGATGGCGAAGAATCCCTTGCAAATATCCCAAGTGATCCGCGTGTTGGAGGACTGAATCCGATAGATGGGAATGATGATGACAAATTATACAGCCAATTTCAACCGAGAATGGGTGTTGCGGTGAAAATTCGGGGAAAAAGGACAGACTTGTTCCGATCGAAGGAACAGAAGGATCTATACTCCAAATTGTTGAAGCGTGGGGTGATAAACCCTAGGAGTGTGGATTTTGATTTCCTTGATGCTGTGAATGTTAATTTGAGGGAAAAGTTCCGTTTTCTTCAACTTGAACAGTTCTGTTCTAACACTACGTAAGCCTATGCTTGAACTAATCGCATATTTATATTCGAATCTTAGCTTCTTGGATGCGAATAGAATTTCTTTTAGTGTCCGAGATCAGGACTTTGTGGTGGATGTAGATATGCTAGCTGATGTGATTGGGGTTGAGAGAGGAAGATATCAACCTATTAATGTCTCTATTGCTCGTGCTACATTGGAACTTGTTAAGGACAGAAGGACAGAGGGAAGAATTTCCTACTCAAGAATGCGTGCGTTCAACATTCTGCTTCACAAGATTGTGATAAATTGCCTCAGACCGAAATCTACTTCAAAGACTGATGTTTCAAACTCAGAGGCAAAGCTGATGTACGCCATCAATGCTTTGGAAAAAGGTTTTCTCTTCCTCACACTATTTTGTTCCACATGTATAGAGCAGTGGTGAATGACAAGGGTCAACTTCCTTATCCAGGTCTTGTGTCAAAGTTATTCGAGACATTTGAATGTTCAGCCTCCACAATTTCTCTCGTGTTCGATCGTGTGATAAAATGGTGGTAGGACTGAAAATGGTGTCCAAAATGCGTCGAAAGAACTCGACAAGGCGTTGGAGAAATACAAGGAGACAACCCCGCCAAGCCTCATCAAGTCTCTTTGGCAGCAAAAAGAAAAGGGAAGGAGCCTATGGTTGCTCCATCCAAAAAGAGAAGAGCTCTCATCATTGAGGATGAAGATGATGAGGATGACATCACCATTTTCGCTATGGCATTGAAGAACCTAAGTCGTTCGTTTCGGAATCAATGGAACGACGGAGAGAGAAGCAAAAGGAAAAGAAGCGAGAGGAGAAAGAATCGAGGGAGGAGAGAGAAGTTGAAGAAAGAGATGCAGAGGAAGAAAGGTTTGAAAAAGAAGAAGAAGAAGAAAGAGGAAATCTAGAGGAAGGAGAGCATGAGGAACACTCTTCTCCACCGAAGGCATGGAAACAGGGGAGATGGTGAAAAAAGAGGAATATCCTCATATCTCGCTACCGTGAAGGAGTCGGCCGCTCTCCAGCGAGATCCAGAGGACATTTATGCCTCTCAATTTCCCGAGGAGGGACATGATGCTTCATCGCCAAATCTGCGTGACTATCTTTGATGTACCATCGTCCGCCTTTACTCCATCTAATCGTGCCAAAGCCGCACGTAAACCGATAATTCAGCGATTTCCGAGAATTCTTGATGTTCTCTTAGAAATGCGGGGTCGATATATGCCGGAATACGAAGTTCGGAACTTGCGGAACGCGGGACAAGCTTCTTCGTTTCTTTGAATGATCAGATCCAAGCCCTTGCTCTTGAGAATCAAGCAAATGCTAAGAGTGAAGAGGTGGCTCAACCGAAGGAAGATTTGAAAAAGCTGGAAGGCATCGTCCGAGTCAATGGGAGATTTCCGGCTTGTTCGTATTCCCAAGCAATCTTAACTCTATTCCATTTCCATCTCAACCTTTTTTTATGATGACAAAAAGGGGGAGAGATGCGAGATTTGAAAACTTTGAACTTAAACTTTTAGTTTGTTTGTTTTGATGTTTGACTTGACTTGTGTGTCTGGTTGTGGACTGAATTTGGGATTTGGATTTGACTGCTTATATTAAGTACTATTGATATCTTATGAATGGCTTTACTCTCATGCAAGACTAACCTATTTTTTCTGTGGTTGCAGATTCTAGTGTTATCATTAAGCCAATAATCTTTATGAGATATCCATATTTGCTTGAGTAATGTTTTGCGGGTCAAAGATATTCAAATCTTCAGAAAGTTTTGTCACCATCAAAAAGGGGGAGATTGTTGGAGAAATCTTTGGAATATTTTGAAGCCGACAAAACGTTTCCATCGGTCTAGTCTCGAAGGTTTGCAGACTTTAAAGTCGAAGACCTCCGGATCGCGACTCAAGAGTCAAAGTCTATTCTCATTGACGAGTTTGTAGTTTGTCGAAGAAGGTCTATCCAGGATTGTGTGTTTCGTTAAGGATTTGATCTTATCGACTGACGAAGATCTCTTGGCTGGATATGACATAACGGATTCCTTTATTCGAATCAAGATTGATTAAAGATCCGATGATTGGCGAAGTATACTTGGAAGGTTCTACTTATGGAAACCGAGATCCTGATTGTATGGGCGAGCAGGATTGATGGGCTATCGACATGTTCCTTTAATGGCTCGAATGATCTTCCTAATTGATTCTATCCAACGGGAAGATTGGAAGAATTCCTTTGGTAAGTGCCAACGGGTATGATGGCATAAAAGAGTATATAAGGAAGACGTTCCAGTTGTTCGAGGTGGTGCACGATAGAAGAATTCCAAAGTCGAAGCTCCTTATTCTTAGTCAATTCATTTATCGAGCGAAATCTTGTACGCAAAAGAGAGTCTATATTTTGAGATACCTTGAGGAAGTGTGGTAGAATATCTACACTTTGTGGAATCAAGGAAAGCATTGATGTAATATCTCTTTTGTTCATAGTGAAATCCAGCCGGTGGGTCTGTCGGTGCGAAAAGAGTGGACGTAGGCTTGGAATAAGCCGAACCACTATAAACCTTGTGTTCAATTTCTCTTCCCTACTCTGTTTACTTTGATCATAATCTGTTTTAGAGAACTTCCTTTCTATTGTCTCGCCTAGTATTGCCTTCGTATCTCGATAAATTGTTTTTTATACCTATTCACCCCCTCTAGGTGTTTATACTAGCTATATCACTCGCCTCGTTTGACGACTGCGAGGCGAGCCCTCGCCAGATCCGACGGGGGCTCGCCCCGCCGTTGTTGGGTGCGAGCTCACCAACTAGCAAGGCGAGCCCGCCGGAGCCAAAGGAAGGAGGAGGGAGGAGGGAAGATGGAGGAGGGAGGAAGAATGAAGAGGGAGAAGCGAAAAGAAGAAGAAGAAGAAGAAGAAGAAGATAAAATAATAATAATAATAAAATATTTTAAAAAATAAAATATCATTAAAAAAGATCACCGGCACCAGCCGGCTGCAAAAAAGATAAAAAAATTAATAAAATACTTCAAAAATAAATATTATTAAAAAATGTCACTAGCGTTGGCCGATTGCCATGTCAACGCCGACCGGCTAATTTTGGCCGGATGGACTTATTGGAAATAATTACAAAAGGTTTACGATTCGATTGGTCAAAAAAATAAATTTAAGACTGAACTGACACAATTGTAATAGGTTCAAGATTTTTTTTTTTTTGTAATTTTCTCTCAAAATCACATCTCACATTAGTTTTTATTGCGCTTTTACTAACAAAGATATAAATATTCTACCCAAAAAAACCCGCATTGCAAAAAAACCTAATTTCCAATCTCTCTTTGTGAACACGATTCACTAGTTTTGTGATTTGCGAATCAAGAGTGCGTTTCTTTCGAGAAAAAAGAATGATTTGGAAAATATTTTCCTAAAAATCATAGCTTGTATCACTTATAAAATGAACAAACAAAAAATATTTCCATCGTCCACAAAAATATTTGAACATAAATTACTATTGATAATGAAAACATTTTTCATCGACTAATTCTTTTAAGTGATAGTAGCGAAATATTTTTAAGGAACTGTCTTCGAAACCATTCATTTTTTTGCTAAACAAACGAATTCTAAAGTTATTAGATATTTGAAAAGAATAGGAATTCGATATTTTAGTTTATGTTTTCATAATTCTAAAAAGTTAGAGGTGGGTTTATTAAAAGTCTCACCTGTGTATGTGAAGAGCTTCCTTCCTAGTTCAATAACCAATTGCTACTCTGAATAGTGAATCAGTGCATTTTGCAAAGATGGATTGTCTTGAGCATAGGTGGATATTATTCAGTAACAACTAGTGTACGTAGGATACATCCCATACAAATTACATCAGGATTGATCTTCGGTATGTTCAACCAAAGGCTTTTATTTTCAAAGACAACACACCACTAGATCCTAACGAAAGAAATCAGTACGAGGTGCAATCAACGGGCTTGAAGGACAACTTCATATTCTGAATGTCGTATCCGATCAAGTAGTTCGTCTGCGCCAAGTTGCCGTAGATGTTAATCTCGACTGGGGTCGCCCGCACCGTGAGGCATGTGATGTTGTCAGCGATTCGAACAAAGGAGTACGCTGAGTTCAGCCTCACGTCCGCGCCCTCAAAATGGAATGTCACGGTGGGGAAGCCGAGCCCGGTATCTTTCTCGGCCTTGTAACAAAGGTTAAAGAGATGAGACGGATCTCTGACGCGGGGTAATTTCACGGACTTGACCATGGCGGCTTCAATCTTGGTGTAGAATTCTTGAGGCAGCAGTGTCAAGGTCGTGCCTGAGTCGATGACGATGTTTCCTTCTTCAACGGAAGTGGAAGTGTTGCCGGAGGTGTATTCTATCCTCGTCTCGCCGACACTTACCGCTTCTAGGGTTAGGTAGTAGAAAGTCTTTTTTTTTGGATCAGAGGAGTGGAGACGACGCCGCGGTCAGCGACCACGGCGTTGGCCCCGAAGTTCAATTTGCTAGAGGCTTGATGATTCGAGGAATAGGGCACCAAGCAATAGGAGAACTTCCCGCCGGTGGCCTTCCCCATTTGAGATACGAGCGAGGCGCTGGCGCCCCCAAGCCCGATAATTCCGCTCTGATGAGGATGGAAGTTCCCATTGCTGTGGTGTCCACACCCGAAGATCACCTGGGGAAGCTCACCGGCCGGCCCGAGGTGGACTCGATGGTGAAGGTCTCTGTGGCTAGGGTTCCCATAGTGTATGATTTATCACCATAACTGTAATTATACGTGCACAGCCCTGGTCGTCCGTAGCAGACGGTTTGATCTAACACTCCGCACAGCGATGTGTGGCACGGTATGTCCTTGTACGTGGAGGACTTGCGAGGATCGAAAAGCGGGGCCGCTTGCTTGAAGCAATCCGCGCACGGCTTGCACTGCGTCCATATGAGGTCGCTCCCCGTGTCGGCGATCCCCAGTATAGTCACGCGCGGGTTCCCGAGCGAGATGTTCATAAGGTAAGCCCCGTTGTAAGGGACAAGCGTCGTGGAGGGCGTCTTCGGAGAACCGGCACAGCTCGGATCGAGACGGTTGACGCGGGAAATGGACCGGCGAATGGCATTAGCCATACGTTGATGCGGGGTGTCGGCCGGGTTGTAGTATGGGGACCTGGGCGAGTCGCGGTGGACCAGCTCTGCGTTGAAGCCATAATCCGAAGCAGATTCGACTAGAATTGAGAATGCAAGGATCAAAGTGAAGGAAAGAGGAAAAATAAATATGAGAGAGGCTTCCATTGGGAAACTGTGAGTTTGAAGAAAAAACTTATATGTTCTTTTGGGTTATTTGAGAACGCATATATTTATATAGGACGGGCAAAAAAAAAAAATGCTTGAGAGGTTGTAATTATGTGCATACCATGTAATACCATGTAATTATGTGCTTACCATATAATAAGATGGAGTTTTCCAAGTTTCTTGGTGTTAAATATCGGTAAGAGGATCCAAGCTAAAAAATAAAAAATAAAA
Source organism: Eucalyptus curtisii (assembly GCA_017140595.1). Classification (NCBI taxonomy): domain Eukaryota; kingdom Viridiplantae; phylum Streptophyta; class Magnoliopsida; order Myrtales; family Myrtaceae; genus Eucalyptus; species Eucalyptus curtisii. The sequence continues at coordinate 18,049,843 of CM029498.1, forward strand.
ATATGGGTAAGACTACCGTAAGAGGAGATTGTAAATGCATGTTTCGTTCAAAGAAATTATAATCTAAAAATTGAGGAGAAAACATGATTTACTTTCCATAATTGGAAGTTACTCTCTCTATGGATGAGGCGTTTCAGTGATTCTGAATAATCTAAAGTTTTATTGTGGATCATGCTAGGAAAGTCTAAGTCTCCTCTCTCTTGCTCTCATCCAGTCACTGAATCACTCGGCAAAACACAAATTCTCGCAATGCAATAACACATCGTATCTTCTTATCATTAATCATTAAAAAAAATTGAGACACACTATATCAGATCATAAATTCATAAAATGCTTATAAATTGTATTGACACAAAATAATGACCAACTTTGGGTACCATCGCCAAGTATCAGATTTAGTCAATACGAGCAGAGTTTGGTCAACAATAAACGAAGCGGAATATGTACACTACGAATCCTAAAACTTATCACGAAAGTGCAATTGAATCCTAAAACTTTCAAAAAATGCAATCAAGTCCTAAAACTTGTCAAATTTATGTAATCGAGTCCTTCTATTAACACCATCAATTTGTCTAACGAAAAATGGTGATGTGACATTTTTAAATTAATTTAATTTTCTTATGTGGCATTTTTTATAATTTTTTTTATTTATATCTTATTAAGTAATAGCAAAAAACTAAAAAAAGCTCAAATAATTAAAAAAAAACTAAACTAAAAAAAAAGAGAGAGAAAAGAAGGTGCGGGATGGTGGTCGGGCATTGCAACTGCCATCCATCACCTAAGGGACCAGCAAAGGTTGCCGACCCTAGGCAACCAAGGGGCGGCAACCTTCATCGACCGAGGCAAGGGCATTTAGGCAAGCCTTGCTTGGGCCTAGCAAGTGTCGCCAACCCTTTCTTGGGCCGGCGAGGCTCGATTGGGCAAGGTTAGCCGTCGCTAGGCGCGAGCTCGCTGACTAGCGAGGCGAGCCCGCCAGAGCCAAAGGAAGGAGGAGGGAGGAGGGAGGAGGGAGGAAGAAGGAAGAGGGAGAAGGGAAAAAAAAAGAGATAAAAGGAAAAAAAAAGATAAAAAATATTTTAAAAAATAAAATATTATTAAAAAAATGTCACCGAGCTCGCCGCTGCAAAAAAGAGAAAAAAGGAAAAAAAGATAAAAAGAAATTAATAAAATATTTTAAAAAATAAAATATTATTAAAAAAAAGGTCACTAGAAAGCCGACTGCAAAAAAAGAGAAAAAAAGGAAAAAAAAGATAAAAAATTAATAAAATATTTTTTAAAAAAAATATTATTAAAAAAAAGGTCACTAGTGCCGGCCGGCTGCAAAAAAAGAGAAAAAGGAAAAAATTAATAAAAAATTTCAAAAATAAAATATTATTAAAAAAAGGTCACCGACGTTGGCCGGCTGCAAAAAAGAGAAAAAAAAGGAAAAAAAGATAAAAAATTAATAAAATATTTTAAAATAAAATATTATTAAAAAAAGGTCACTAGCGCTAGCTGGCTGCAAAAAAAGAGAAAAATGAAAAAAATTAATAAAAAATTTCAAAAAATAAAATATTATTAAAAAAAGGTCATCGATGTTGGCCGGCTGCAAAAAGAGAAAAAAAAAAAAAAAAAATTAATAAAATATTTCAAAAATAAAATTATTATTAAAAAAAAAAAGGTGCGTGGTTTGGCCGGTTGCCACGTCGGCGTCGGCCGGCTAATTTTAGTCGGATGGACTGATCGGAAATAATTGTTAAAGGTTTAGAATTCAATTGGTCAAAAAAATAAGTTTATGACTGAATTGGTACAATGATAATAGGTTCGGGACTTTTTTGGTAATTTTCCCTCAAAATCACATCTCACATTAGTTTTTATTGCGCTTTTACTAACAAAGATGTAAATATTCTACCCAAAAAAAACTAATTTCCAAACTCTCTTTGTGAACACAATTCAAAGTTTTGTGATTTGCGAATCAAAAGTGTGTTTCTTTCGCGAAAAAAGAATTATTTTAAAAATATTTTCCTAAAAATCATAGCTTGTATCACTTACAAAATGAACAAACAAAAAAAATTTCATCGTCCACAAAAATGTTTGAACATAAATTACTACTGATAATGAAAATATTTTTCATCGACTAATTCTTTTAAGTGATAGTAGCAAAATATTTTTAAGGAAATGTCTTCGAAACCATTCTTTTTTTGCTAAACAAACGAAGTATAAAGTTATTAGATATTTGAAGAGAAGAGGAATTCGATATTTTAGTTTATGTTTTCATAATTCTAAAAAGTTAGAGGTGGGTTTATTAACAGTCTCACCTGTGTATGTGAAGAACTTCCTTCCTAGTTCAGTAACCAATTGCTACTCTGAATAGTGAATCAGTGCAATTTGCAAAGATGGATTGTCTTGAACATAGGTGGATATTATTCAGTAACAACTAGTGTACGTAGGATACATCCCATCCAAACCACATCAGGATTGATCTTCGGTATGTTCAACCAAAGGCTTTTATTTTCAAAGACAACACACCACTCGATCCTAACGAAAGAAATCAGTACGAGGTGCAATCAACGGGCTTGAAGGACAACTTCATATTCTGAATGTCGTATCCGATCAAGTAGTTCGTCTGCGCCAAGTTGCCGTAGATGTTAAGCTGGACTGGGGTCGCCTGCACCGCGAAGCATATGATGTCATCGGCGATTCGACCAAAGGAGTTCGTTGGGTTCAGCCTCACATCTGCGCCCTTAAAATGGAATGTCACGGTGGGGACGCCGAGCCCGGTATCTTTCTCGGCCTTGTAACAAAGGTTAAAGACATGAGACGGATCTCTGACGCGGGGTAATTTCATGGACTTGACCATGGCGGCTTCAATCTTGGTGTAGAATTCTTGAGGCAGCAGTGTCAAGGTCGTGCCTGAGTCGATGATGATGTTTCCTTCTACGGAAGTGGAAGTGTTGCCGGAGGTATATTCTATCCTCGTCTCGCCGACACTTACCGCTTCCAGGGTTAGGTGGTAGAAAGTCTTTGGGTCCTTTTGGATCAGAGGAGTGGAGACGACACCGCGGCCAGCGACCACGGCCTTGGGCCCGAAGTTCAATTTGCTAGAGGCTTGATGATTCGAGGAATGGGGCACCAAGCAATAGGAGAACTTCCCGCCGGTGGCCTTCCCCATTTGAGATACGAGCGAGGCGCTGCCGCCCCCAAGCCCAATGATTCCGCTCTGATGAGGATCGAAGTTCCCGTTGTTGCGGTGTCCACAGCCGAAGATCACCTTGGGGAAACTCACCGGCCGGCCCGAGGTGGAGCCAATGGTGAAAGTCTCTGTGGCTAGGGTTCCCACAGAGTAAGATTTATCGCCATAACTGGAAGCATACGTGCACACCCCTGGTCGTCCGATGCAGAAGGTTTGATCGAACACTCCGCACAGCGACGTGTTGCACGGTATGTTCTTGTACGTGGAGGACTTGCGAGGATCGAAAAGCGGGGCCGCTTGCTTGTAGCAATCCGCGCACGGCTTGCACTGCGTCCATATGAGGTCGCTCCCCGTGTCGGCGATCCCCAGTATGGTCACGCGCGGGTTCCCGAGCGAGATGTTCATGAGGTAGACCCCGTCGTTAGGGAAAAGCGTCGTGGAGGGCGTCTTCGGAGCACTGGCAGAGCTCGGATCGAGACGGTTGACGCGGGTTATGGACCGGCGAATGGCATTAGCCATACGTTGATGCAGGGTGTCAGCCGGGTTGTAGTATGGGGACCTGGGCGAGTCGCGGTGGACCAGCTCCGTGGTGAAGCCATAATCCGAAGCAGATTCGACTAGAATTGAGAATGCAAGAATCAAAGTGAAGGAAAGAAGAAAAATAAATTTGAGAGAGGCTTCCATTGGGAAACTGTGAATTTGAACCGTTGAAAAAACTTTTATGTTCTTTTGGGTTATTGGAGAATGCATATATTAACATAGGACGGGCAAAAAAAAATGCTTGAGAGGTTGTAATTATGTGCATACCATCGAAATTTTAAGGGTTGATGATTTATTGCCTTCTAATTATGTGCATACCATGTAATACTACGTAATTATGTGCTTACCATGTAATAAGATGGAGTTTTCCAAGTTTCTTGGTATTAAATCTGGGTAAGAGGATCCAAGCCTGGGTAAGAGGAGATTGTAAATGCATGTGTCGTTAAAAGAAATTATAATCTAAAAATTGACGAGAAAACATGATTGACCTTACATAATCGGAAGTTACTCTTCCTATGGATGAGGTGTTTCAGTGATTCTGAATAATCTAAAGTTTTACTGTGGATCATGCTAGGAAAGTCAAAAGTCTTCTTTCTCTTGCTCTCATCCAGTCACTGAATCACTCGGCAAAACACAAATTCTCGCAATGCAATAACACATCGTATTTTCTTATCATTAATCATAAAAAAGAAAAAAAAAATTGAGACACACTATATTAGATCATAAATTCATAAAATGCCTATAAATTGTATTGACACAAAATAATGACCAACTTTTGGGTACCATCACCAAGTATTAGATTTAGTCTATAGGAGTAGAGTTTGGTCAGCAATAAACGAAACGGAATATGTGCACTACAAATCTTAAAACTTATCGCAAAAGTACAATTGAATCTTAAAACTTTCAAAAAATGCAATCAAGTTCTAAAACTTATTAAATTTTTGCAATCGAGTCATTCTTTTAACACCATCAATTTGTCTAATGAAAAATGGTGATGTGACATTTTTAAATTAATTGAATTTTTTACGTGGCATTTTTTATAATTTTTTATTTATATATTATTTAAATAATAGCAAAAAGCTAAAAAAAACTCAAATAATTTTAAAAAAAAAACTAAAAAAAAAGAAAAAAAAAGGTGCGGGATAATGGCCGGGCGCGCAACTGTTGCCCATCACCTAGGGGACCAGCAAAGGTCACCAACCCTAGGCAACTAAGGGGGGGTGGGCAGCCCTCATTGGCCAAGGCAAGGGCATTTGGGCAATCCTTGCTTGGGCCTAGCAAGTGTTGCCAACCCTTTCTTGGGCCGGCGAGGCTCCATTGGGCAAGGTCAGCTGTTGCCTAGGGTCGGCGATGGCCGGCAACCCTCTAGCGATGGGTTGCAGTGCCCATCCATGATCCCTGCCCTTTTTTTTCCATTTTTTAAAAATTATCTTAGCTTTTTTTAGTTTTTTACTATTATTTAAATAATATTTAAAGAAAAAATTAACAAAAAAAAGGCCACATAGGAAAAATAAATTAATTTAAAAATGTCACATTAGTTTTTCTACTAGACAATTGACGGTATTAATAGAATAACTCGATTGTACCAATTTGACGAGTTTTATGAGTTATTGTACTTTTTAAAAATTTTGGGACTCAATTGTATTTTTGCAATAAGTTTTACAACTTAAATGCACATATTCCTAAACAAAACCATCAACAATTTGAAGGGAATTGGCAATTCATTAAGGGAGTCATCGACAACATTGTGAAACTCATCCACAAGAGCAGAGTTGGGTCACCAATGAACAAAACATTGACAATTTGAAAGGAACTCAACAACTCATCAAGGAAGTCATTGACATCATTGTGAAAGTTATCCACAAAGCCTTTATAAGACTTGGGAAGTTGATTGGCAAAGTCATTTGTAGCAAACAATCAACATAAAGACATAACCGTTGGGTGATTATGTTCAATAATTTAGGATTTTGTAACTTATTGTAAATAAGTAATTTTGAATAACTTCCCGTGGATAAGCGGCTAAATAATAAGAGATCACATCACTTCTTGTAACTACATTATAAAGTTATTTCTTTATTCGAATTCAATAATAGTTATATGTAACCATTGATAGAAGGTTATAAATACCCCTATTGTATCCCTTGTAAGGGGACCTTTCAATCAATCACAAAACTCAATATTCTCTTGCAAATCTATCTTTTATCTTTACTTTCTTGCAATTTACATGGATGGCCGTGATTTTCTCAAGTCTTCGTACCTTTAATTTTCTTGTCATTTACTTTTTTGTCCAAAATTAACAAAGCACCCTTCGCAATCTTTGTTGATTCACATTAATCCATAAATATTTCGGGAGGTATTTCAATGACACCTTTTTGAAACATCTCTTTGGCATGTCAGTGGGACATATTTTGTTAATTTGAGGGGACTACGACAACAAAGACTAGAAATCAACCACCGTTAGACAATGTTGTTGGCAATAACAACCCATTACCACAATTTGGTAATGAGACAATCATGTATTCTAATACTTGGGCTATTGTGAGAGGCAACTGAAGATAATCGATGTAAGGAAGTTAATCTTCCAATGCATCACACTAAAGATTAGTTGAAGGGTCTTGATCCAAATTCCAACATGGTGTCAACCATGAGAAAATTGTTCAAAGAGCAGGAGAATGATATAACCAACTGTATTGTAAGTCACATGTCAAACATTATCAAGTCAATCGTCATTCATGCTATGAAGGACAACACCCTACCAAGGCTAGGGTTGTCTAATTGGTACGTTCCTAGTCCTTCTCCATTTATTGACGCCATTATGTTGGTAAGAGTAGTTAACCCCAATAAAAATTATGCAAAAGCTTGAACCTTCTAATCTAGGGAAGAATAATGAGAATAATCATGCTATGCTAGTTGAAATAACAAAATAGGTAACAATAATTTGAAAAGGCAAATTGGGTGACAAGCCAGTCAACTACCAAATGTAGAAAATATAAGGATAGTGGCTCCATTTGTACCACTCAATGTGATTATTCTTGTTGGTCTTAAATGCCAATTAACGTAAATAACCCGACAAGACCGGTATCACTACCTAGGTGGGTAAGGTAGCCAACCAAACCAACACTTGAACCCTATACAGTTTGCTGAAGAAGTTTGATAATAACTAGGGTTCGACTTCATGTTGTTATCATACTTGTTTATAGGAAACCACCTCCTAAATGGGTTGATAATCAATCTTTTTCAAAAAGTTTCAAAATGCCTAAATTTACCATTTTCACTGGTGAAGACAAGTAATTGACCATTGAACATATTGATTGATTTATAGCCTAATGTGGGCAAACAGGGACAAATGAGTTTGTAAGACTAAGGTTATTCTCTTCATCTTCGTCGAAAACTACTTTTCACTTAGTACACTAATATACGGCCTAATCCGATGTGTACTTGGGTGGAGATGGAAAGTCGATTTTATTATCAATTTTATAGAGTGATACCTAATAAGGCTGGAAACCAAGTACGTAATCAGAGCTAGTAGTTGTGTCTCCCAAAAAAAAAAAAGTTGTTTTCATTGGCCATGGGAATTTCAAGTTTGAAGAAGGAAATGACATGGATATATGAATTTTCTTTTTCTTTTTTCTTCCTTTTCTTCAAAGAAAATTATGCCCAACTTGAATTACAGCAAACAAAACTACATCACCCCCCATGGCGCTTAACTTTGGTTGCTCAATGAAGGTGTGTTTGACTTCAGTGCCTAACTTTGACGCTTATAGCTACCTAGGCACTTGACGATGGCTTTTCTTGTCAATGACATTTGCATTGAAAAAGAATCCCATAATGAATAACACATATGGTAGGCCTTATTGAGTTCGACAAAATTGGGAATTTACTGAAGAGAGGTGAGTAATGAAGATGCCAATGTCCTAACCCCGAGAAGTGAACAAAGAAGACCATGGTTGTAATGGAAATGATGATTGAGACTGATAACAAGAAGAGAAAAAATTAGTGATTTAACTTGGGTCATTTTTTGTTGGTATGGTCAAGCTCTAATACCATGTGAGATTTCGCGGGATTAATATCAATTATTCTAAAAATTTAAGTTGATAGGCAGAGGAAAATCACACAAATATAAATATGATATAATGATAGACTATTCAAATATTAAACTACCTATTCATCTAACAATTTAACCTTTTAAAAACAATTAGCAATAGTATTACAAAATTCACGTGGTGTTAGAGCAAGAGTCCTAAACTCAAAACTTCTAGGCCCCTATTTTGCCTCCTCAATTACATATTTCCATGAGAATAATCTCAAATAAATGCCTAAAGTGCCATCATTTTTTAATAAGGGCCTAAAGTGAAACTTGTTTCAAATAAGTTCATTTTATTAAATAATGGTCTGAAGTTGATCTTGTTTCATATAAGGGCCTAAAGTGAAGTATTAGCCTCAAAAAATGGCATGACCTCACTAGTTAGTCAAGAGCGCTCTCATCTTTTTATATTTTTTATTTTATTTTCTTTCCTTTTTTTCTTTTTTTTTTCTTTTCATAAAAAAGACAAACTCAAAATAGAAAAAAGGCTAAAGCTTAAAAAAACAAATAAATTAGAGAAACCCAACTGGGAGGGCTAGCCCCAGCCTTAGTTCCTAACCCCTCCCCACTTACTCTTTTTAAAATTTTTAGCCTTTTTTTTTCTTTTTTGAGTTTTTTTTTGTGGAAAGAAAGAAATAGAAAAAATAAAAAATAAAAAAGGAAAGAAAATAAAAAAGAGTAAAGGACAAAAATACACTTAACTAACTAGTGAGGAAAGGCTGTTCTTTGAAACTAACATGGTCACTTTAGACCCTTATTTGAGAAAATGAAAGCACTCTAAGCTCTTATTTGGAACAAATTGAAAAACTATGGAGGTAGGAAGAGATGTATTAGGATATGGGACCGCATATTAGCCGGCTAAAATGGGAAATAGGAACATGAAGTATTTTTAGGCTTCTATTATTTAGAGAAGACAGCGAAATCGGATTTTTATGTTAAAAATTTATGAACAAAACGCGTTATTTTTGGAAATAGCACATTGTTGACATCTACTAGTCACTCTATGAGACAATGGGTTTCAAAGATTTTCAACCAATTCTAGATCAATGCTCTTCTCTAGTTCAAGAGGGGAAGAATGATGCTCTACCGAGTCCATGACGATAGAGGAAGTGAAAGAAGCTATTTTCCAAATGGGAGCATTAAAAGCTTCCAACCCTAATAGGCTGAATGGCCAATTTTATCATCATCACTAGGAGGATATTCATTAAGAGGTGTCCTATCAGTAAAAGATTTCTTTCACTCAGGTACATTTATTGAAGAAAACTTCCATTTCACTCATTCCTAAAGTGCCAAACCTAGATAGTATGGACTAATTTCGCCTCATTAGCCTTTGCAACTTTAGTATTATTTCAAAGGTGATGACTTGGCTGAAACCTTGGCTTCATGGCTCAATTGCTATTGAGCAAATCACTTATGTCAGTGGAAGGCAAATATGAGACAACATTTTGGTTATTTGGGCACCAACTAAGGGTAAGGAAAAGGAAGGAGAAGTTTCAAGTAGTATTAAAACTAGATATACAAAAATTTTATGATATAGTGGACCATATTTTCTTGAGAGTTTGTGTATTAAAGATGAGTTTCTATGATAGATAGGTTTTCTTTGATCATGCAATGTATTTCCATTGTTTTTTAGTGTGAAAGTCAATGGAGAACGCTTACACTACTTTTACCCTACATGTGGAATTAGGCAGGGAGATCCATTATCTCCTTATCTCTTCATTGTAATGGCAAATGTTCTTTCCTTGCTTATGAACAAAGCAATTGAGGATAGGATTATTAGAGGAATTAATCTAAACAAGTTCTACCCTACACTTTCTCACTATTTGCCAATGACTCTTATCTTTTTTCATGGATGGGACAGTCAGGGAATGTCAGAACTTGGGTGCTATTCTGAACCAATATTGCTCTGCGAGGGTCAATACATTAATTTGAGTAAATCTAGAATCTATTTCGATAATGGCTGCCCACTGATTTTGATAAGGAATGTGGCTCAAGAACAGCGGATACCGGTCATAGAGAAGTATTTGGGAATACCCTTAGATTGGGGTCAATCCAAGAAACAAATGTTTGCATGAAGTATTTGGGAATACGCTTACACTACTTTTACCCTACATGTGGAATTAGGCAGGGAGATCCATTATCTCCTTATCTCTTCATTGTAATGGCAAATGTTCTTTCCTTGCTTATGAACAAAGCAATTGAGGATAGGATTATTAGAGGAATTAATCTAAACAAGTTCTACCCTACACTTTCTCACTATTTGCCAATGACTCTTATCTTTTTTCATGGATGGGACAGTCAGGGAATGTCAGAATTTGGGTGCTATTCTGAACCAATATTGCTCTGCGAGGGGTCAATACATTAATTTGAGTAAATCTAGAATCTATTTCGATAATGGCTGCCCACTGATTTTGATAAGGAATGTGGCTCAAGAACAGCGGATACCGGTCATAGAGAAGTATTTGGGAATACCCTTAGATTGGGGTCAATCCAAGAAACAGATGTTTGCATGGATATTATCTATTTCCTTCAATATGGACTACCACTGCAGAGGGCGTCTTCAGGGCGCCAACAGAGTTAGAGTTGAGACGGTTGATGCGGGAAATGGACTGGCAAATAGCATTGGTCATATGTTGACACAGGGTTTCGACAGGGTTTTAGTATGGCGAACTGGGCAAGTCGCGGTGAACCAGCTCCATAATGAAGCCTTAATCCGAAGCAGATTCACATAGAACTGGAGTGCAAGAATCAAAGTGAAGGAAAGAAGAAAATGAAATTTGAGAGGCTTCCGTTGGGAAATTGTGGATTTGAACCGTTCAAAACTTGTCTTCTCTTTGGGTCTGTTGGGGAGTGCATATATTTATATAGGATGGGTAAAGAAATGCTTGAGAGATTGTAATCATGTGCAAACGATGGAAATCTTAAGGGTTGATGACTTATTGCCTTCATCAATGGTGGAGTATTCCATATTTCTTGATAGAAATTTTGGGCAAGAAAATCAAAAGTCTCATTGAATCGGAGGTGGTAAGAGGAGATTGGGAATGCATGTTTGATTAAAAGAGATTGTAATAAAAAAATTTAAGAGAAAAAATGATTGACCTTCCACAGTCAGATGTTACTTCCCATACGTGCATGGATCGTTGCTGGATCGTTTAAGGGAAAATCAAAAGTCTCTTTCCCGTCGCTCTTCAATCCGGACACGGAATCACTCCGCAAGACACAAATTATTGTAATGCAATAAATTTCGTTTTTCTTATACACTCGTAATTTGTATACATTGTATTGGGTGACCATAAATCACGGAGAAATGGCTCACGAACGGAGATGCCACGACAAAGCAAAGACCATCAGTCGTGTTTAATTCCCTCCAAATCATCTCTTTGACCATGTAACTTCTCAATGTGTGAAATGGGAGGCTCGTCCACGTTTGACTCTACCTCATAGTGTACGTGAAAATGCATGGAATAGTTATCCGACAAGTCCTAAAACGTGTCCAATTCATGCATTTACATGTCTCACGTGGAAAAGGATAGATATCTCAAGATTCCAACTTTTTGTAAGGAGGTTATTGGAAGATAGATAAGATTCAAATTTCGATTTTGAAACGTGTAGGAGATAAAATAGAATCACTAAATTAAAAGTTTTTTTATAGTTCAAGATATGTAAAATAAATAATTGAGGATGTTTTAGGAAAGAAAAATAAAAAAATTGCGATTCTTTAAGATAGTGGGCCATCTTTCTTTGCTTTATATAATAGAAATCAATTTATTATGCTTATGCACCTAAAAGTTACAGAATATTACATTATGATATGCAATAGGTTTTGCTACAACTTCTTAGGCTGCATTTAGTCGTCTAGATTTCTAATCAGGATAAGACTAGATATGACAATAAATGAAATCTATGAATTTTGTTATATCGTATCCTCTATTTGACGATTGCAGTAATAAAATCAGATATATTCACATCATATTATGTACATTGTTTGGTATAAATAACATATTAGTATGAATGAACCAAAAATTTTACAAACATATATGGTAAAAATCCCTTACGATACTCTTACTTACTTTATTTTATTATTTTATTTTCCGCTCTTTTTTAAATAAATTTCTTTTTTATTTCTTTCTTCCCCCTCCAGCATTCTCTAAAGTAAACAATAAAAATATACCTAAAGCACTAAAATAACTCAAATATGTAATAAATATAAATATATATTTATATCTATTATCGAATTTGCATTATTCACATATATACATAAATAAGATTAAATTAAAAACCAAATTGTTAATTTTTGTAATTTTGAATTTCTTATTTTAGAATTCGAATATTATTTATACAGAAATATAATTTTTATTTTGTTAATTTAAAAAGTTTGTAATTTGATAATAACTTTCCTACAATGGATATTAAAAATTATATCCATATTTATCCCATCTCTTTTATTGGATAATTTAATCCGACTTATGTCTCCCTTATATCGACTTTATATCGTCTTAAGTAGGCACCAAACACAGAATATGATAAATTATCCTATTTTGAATTTGTGTGTGTGTGTGTGTGTGAAAATGAAATTGTGTGTGTGTGTGTGTGTGTGTGTGTGTGTGTGTGTGAAAATGAAATTTGAGAGAGGCTTTGATTTGAAAATTGTAAATTGGAATAGTTTGAAACTTGTGAATTTTTTGGGCTTATGAGAAAAATGTGAATGCTTGCGTGATTATATAGTTTGTAATCTAAAAAATTAAGACAAAAAATGATTGACCTTTCATAATCGGACATCACTTTCCCTACACGCATGGCATTTCTGAAGTATATAGAGTTTTATGGTAGATCGGGTAAAATAAATCAAAAGTTTACTCTCTCACTCGGCAAAACAGTGTGATAACATAGAGAGAATAGCCTAATCAGTCTTAAACCTATTGTAAATATGTCTATTCAATTATACACTTTCCAATATTATCACAATCTTAAATTTTGGTGTGAAATTCCATTGTAATCCATCTTTTGGCCAATTATTGGGAGCCGCTAATTTTTGGCAAGATGTCAAGTAGGATCGTCAGCGATGACTGGATCGCCACATCAATGATTCCAAACATCAATTAATTGAGATAACTACATTGGAATTTCCACATTTAAAGTAAATTGGCCAAATTATAATATATTTGAATTGTTATTCATACAAATAGGTTTGGGATTGATTGGACAAATTTTCCTAATAACATATTTATTGTTTTATCATTAAAAATGAAAAAAAAAATTGATACATAGTAAATAGGATTATAAACTCCTAAATTGCCTATACATTGTATCGTGCGACCACAAATAATTAAAAAATGGCACATGGATGAGCATGTCAATCATGTTAATCCTTCCTTGTAACTTTTGGGTCCAATGGACCTTCCACAAAGGATGGGCTCAAATTAAATGGAAGATGCAAGATTTGCGACTTGAATGAAGTAAAATCTTAATACTCGAGTGCATGGAATAAAAACTTATATAGAGTCTTTGTACTCCCAAAAACTCGCAACATAAATTTTCGTTAAGTTTTCGTGTAAGTGACGATGTTTTTTTTCCCACACTAGTCATATGTATGCTTGGGAGATTATTCTCCATCTTGGGGTTGGAGGAAAAAATTTCCAGATTTAATTTTTCTATACTTAAAAGTTATTCGGTGTGTTTGATGACCTCTAACCACATACAACTTAATTGATTATCTTAAGTGAAAAATCACTTATTTTTGGTAAGTAAAGAATACATTATTTAATTTAGAGGTGACCAAATATTCAATAAAAATTAAAGTCAGACCAATTATATTGTCAAAACCTTTCGATAATACACATCATTCGCTATTTCGTAAGAAAACGATAGAAGATATTGCCAAAGTTTCATCTATTATCACACAGTGTTTTATTTTCAATTTTAGTACTCAAAAGACTTCAACGCTTAATATTCAACACTTAAAAAATCTACGTTATAATCCAAAAGTTTCACTTTCTTACTCTTTTAAATTAAAATTCCGGAAAAATTTCTTACTAAAATATCATGTCTAATAATGGCATTCAACTTGTTCTTCGGGTCCATATTGTAATACTTCAAAAACGCTTTTGTAAAACCCAAATCAGTGCATCTTGCAAAGATGGGATTATCTTGAGCATCATAAGGTGGATAACAAAATAAATAATGACAAATAATTCTCAATAGTCCAGAGAAAATAAAGGAATTACAAGAACGCGAGGATATTATTCAGTCCAAAGCTAGAGAACCCTAAGGCTAAAATCCCATACAAACCACACCCCGATTGTTCTTTCAGTATGTGCAACCATAAAAATTAGAACGACGAACCAAGTACGTGAAAGAAAATCAGTTTGAGCTGCAATCGACAGGCTTGAAGGACAACTTCGAGTTCTGGGTGTCGTATCCGACCAAGTAGTTCATCTGCGACAAGTTGCCGTAGATCGGCAGATCGCCCGGGGCAAACGCGAAGCATATGATGTCGTCGGCAACCCGAACAAAGGTGTTTGCCGCATTCAGCACCACGTCCGCGCCCTTGAAGTGGAAGGTCACCGGAGGAATGCCGAGCTCGTCATCCGTCATGGCCCTGTAACATAGGCTGAGGATCTTAGCCGGGTCGTCCACGCGGGTCAGCTTGACCTGCTCGAACATGGTGGATCCGATCGCCTCGTAGAAATCTAGGGGCAGCCGCGTCAGGGTGGTGCCCGAGTCGATGATGATGTTCCCTTCGCCCGCGTAAGGGGAAGAGCCGGAGTTGAATTCTACCCTCGTCTCGCCTACGCTCACCGCTTCTAGGGTTAGGTAGTAGAAAGTCTTTGGCTCCTTCTGGATCAGAGGGGTGGAAACGGTGCCCTGGCCGGTGACCTCGGCGTTGACCCCGAAGTTCAACTTGCTAGATTTTCCGCTATCCGAATAGAAGGGCACCAGGCAATAGGAGAATCTGCCGCCGGTGGCTGTCCCCAGTTGGGTTATGAGAGAGGCGGGGCCACCCCCGAGCCCGATGATTCCGTCCAATTTATCGTCAAACCCGCTGTTTTCGCGTCCACAGCCGAAGACCACCATGGGGAAGCTCACGGGCCCGCCGGAGGTGGAACCTAGGGTGAAGTTCTCGGTGGCTAGGTTTCCATTGGTGTACGAACGATCGCCGTAATAGTAGGAATACTGGCATAGCCGCTCTCCCCCGCCGCACGAGGTCCGGGCAATCACGCCGCACTGCGACGTGCCGCACGAGACGGCGTTGTACGTCGAGGACTTGCTTGGGTCGAAGATTGGGCTCGCCTGCTTGAAGCAGTTCGTGCACGGCTCGCACTGCGTCCATATGAGATCGCTCCCCGTGTCGGCGGTCCCCACGATGGTCGATGGCGGGGTCCCGAGGCTGACGTTCATGAGGTACTCCCCATTGTTGGAGACGATCACCGCGGAAGGTGTGCCCGGGGCATTGACAGAGCTCGGGTCGAGGCGCTTGACGCGGGAAATGGACCGGCGAATGGCATTGGCCACTCGTTGATACGGGGTGTCGGTCGGGTTGTAGTAGGGGGACCTCGGCGAGTCGCGGTGGATCAGCTCCGTGGTGAAGCCATAATCAGAAGCAGATTCACATAGAATTGAGAATGCAAGAATCAAAGTGAAGGAAAGAAGAGAATGGAAATTGAGAGAGACTTCCATTGGGAAAATTGTGGATTTGAACTGTCCACTGGGTCCTTTGGCTGGGGCTCGTATCTACATAGGAACGTTGTAATTATGTGCAAACGATGGAAATCTTGAGGGTTGATGATTTTTAGCCTTAATTGGTAGAGACATTTCTGGATCGTAATCCAAAATATTTAAGACAAAAAAATGATTGACCTTCCCTAATCGGATGTCACTCTCCCTACATCCATTGCATTTCAGTGATTCTCCTTTCTCGCTCTCAGGGAATATAATCAATCGGCAGAACCCAAATTCTTGCAATGTAATAACTTAGGAAGAATTGCCTAATAAGTCCTAAATCTATTGTATAGATACCAATTTAGTTCTAAAATTTTCGATTTTGCCAATTTAAATTTTAGCCTTTGTCTGAAATTCAAATTAAGTCCTTACAAACAATATTTGCCAGAAATTGTTGACTTGGTGTGTGTCATATAGGATGGCTACATCAGCTATTTCTGACGAAAATTGATAGAGACGACTACATTTTCACGCAAAGGCTTAGAGCTAAATTGATAAATCCAAAAGTTTATGACTGAATTGTCTTATGTGCTAGTATCGGGAGTCGGCAAGGTTGTAGTATGGGGACCTCGGTGACTCGCGGTGGACCAGCTCCAAGGTGAAGCCATCGTCCGAAGCGGATTCACATGAAATCGAGAGTGCAAGAATCAGGGCGAAGGAAAGAGGGGAATGGAATTTGAGAGACTTCCATTCGTTCAAAACTTAATATTTTCTTTAGGGTTTATTGGCGGGTCCGTTATATTTATACAGGATGGACAATATAAATGGTTGAGAGATTGTAATATATGTGCAAAAAAAGATGTGGGAAATCTGGATGTTTATTGCCCTTCATTGGGAGAGGATCCATTCAACGTTTCTTGATAGAAATCTTGGGTAAGTAAGTCAAGGGTCTCATTGAATCCGGAGGTGTCGAGAGGAGATTGTGAACGGGAGAATTACCAAAAAAATCCTAAACCTATTGCAATTATATCAATTCAGTCATAAACTTTTTTTTTTTTTGGCCAATTTAGTCCTAAACATTTTACAATTGTGCCAATTCAGTCCATCCAGCCAAAATTGGCCGGCCGGCACTAACGTGGACACCGGCCGTCCAGTGAACGTTGACGTGGCATTTTTTAAATATTTTTTTATTTTTATTTTTTCGAATTTTTAAATATTTTTTAGTTCTTTTTTTTTTTTCCCCATCTTCTCCTTCCCCTGGCCAGCCGGAGGCGAGGGCCGATGAGGTCAACCTCGCCGGCCAATGGGGAGGACCTCGCCCAACCTCGCCGATCATAGGTGAGGGCAAGCGAGGTCAAACTCGCCGGCCAATGGTGAGGCTCGCCCTCGTCGGTCGGAGGTGAGGGCCGGCAAGGTCAACCTCGCGGCCACCGGCGAGGGCGAGACCCCGCCAGATTTGGCTAGGTCGGCCTCACCGACCATTGGCGAGGGCGAGGCCCCACCAAATCTGGCGAGCTCGCCCTCACCTCCGACCGGCGGGGGCGAGCCTCACCAACCAAAGGAAGGAGAAGGTGGGAAAAAAAAAAAGAAAAAAAAATATTTAAAAATATTTAAAAATTCGAAATAAAAGATAAAAAAATATATTTAAAAATTGCCACATCAACGTTCGCCGGCCGGTTGTCCCCGACCAGCGTCCACGTCAACGCCGACCAGCCAATTTTGGTCAAATGGACTGAATTGGCATAATTATAAAAGGTTTAGGACTAAATTGGCAAAAAAAAAAAAAAGTTTATGACTGAATTGGCACAATTGCAATATATTTAGGACTTTTTCTGTAATTCTCCCTATTGTGAGATTGTAATCTTGAAATTTAAGAGGAAAAGATCGATTGACCTTCCGTAATGGGACGTTACTTTCCCTATGTGCATGAGAATTTTAAGGGGAATTAGAAAGTTTTGTGGGGTGGATATGGTGGATCGTTTACGGAAAATTGAAAAGTCTACTCTCTCAATCTCTCTAATATCAATTGATGATAAAATTTAACGTGTGTGTTGTCTAATTTAACAATTTCACGATAAAATTTGACAAAAATTAAGGTAAATATTTTACAAGTGTACCACTTTGGGGTTTTTAATGACTCAAAAATTCATCCTTTGTCAATCGGTGAGTTGTCAATGAGAATCCACTACCACATTTGTTGTTTTCACTTTTTTCTTTTTTGGGTGATGAAATTTCAATATTTTCCATTTCATTTGGTCCTTTACTCATACATGGGCCATCAAATGAATGGAATAGGTCTAAGTTGGGTCGGATTGGAAATGGTTTGACCCAAATTGATACATTTAACCCGGTTTAATATGTTTACATGTAATATAAATTTGGCGATTCATATCCAATCCGATCGATAACCAATCTTGACCCAACCCGACTTACATTGCTAATACACATAAATATCTAAAAGCAAGAACTTTATACCATGTGAGTAGTGTATAAAAGACACAAATGTCAATAGTTTTATAAAAATTCCAAATAGATTTTCAACTTGTTTGCGAATTATTATTTTTATTGCAATTTTTTGAATTTCACAATGAAGTATCCGACATCTCTTAAAATCAATAAGTCACGTAACATCATCTATTAATTTTCACCATTTTCTAGAGCTTTCAATTTTGTAGAAAGAAGATCAAGATAAAATTAGAAATAAGGGTGTGTTTAGTAACGTTTCTGTTCAAAAATTGTTCCAGTCCGGGGAATAATTTTTTAACAGAAGAACGCGTTTGGTAAACTTGTTCCTGGAATAGAAAAAGAACATAAACACGTTTGGTAAATTTATATTCTTTTTTTGTTTTTTAAATATTTTTATTGTATTTTTCTTATTTTTCTTTCTTTTTTCTTTTTTTCTTCCTTTTGGCCGGTCGCCGGCCTCGGCCATGGCTGGCGACAGGCCGACGAGGGCCGGAGGCCTCGCCCAACCACGGCGAGGCTCGCCGGCCGGTGCGAGGTTGGCCTCGCCTTGGCTAGGCGAGCTTGGGCTCGCCTAGATCCGGCAAGGTCAAGCTCGCCAAGCCACCGACGAGGATGAGCCTTGCCGGGGCCGGCGACGCTCCGGCGAGGTCGCCAACCCTCGACGGCCGGTCGCCGGTCATGGCGACGCCGGCGACCGGCCAAAGAAAAAAGAAAAGAAAGAAGAGAGAAAATATTTGTTTCTCCAAAGTGTTCCAGAAACAAGAAACAATTTTTTCTATTTTCTTGTTTTATTCCAAATTTGTTACGGGAACAAAAAAATAGATTTGGAACAAAAATGCAAACAAACACGTTTCTCTTCTTTTTTTGTTTCCGGAAAAAAAAAAAAGATTTTTGTTCATTAAAAAAAAAAAAAAAGAAGAAGAAGAATAGAAGAATACAAACAAACCTGCCTAAGTTGCTCCCACCCACAAACCCCCCAACTTGAACATGAAGACTACTACTAGTGGAGAGTGACTGCGGATATGTTGGGCTTTAGGCCCATTAAAAACACACATTTTATTGAACTTTATTACTCAAATCCATATCAACCCATTTAGCAAAATTTAAGTAATCCGCATATGACTCAACCTATCACATATGGGTTAATAAATGAATTTTCAACCCATTTTGACACAATCTACTTATACCTAACCAAGCTCTCTGCTATATCTCAGCCTTTGCCACTCTGCAACTACTACCATCGCCGGAGAAGACCCCTCGTCAGACCTGCACGACCATAATACGGTCTATACCGGGCCACCATTTCTAGGTTCCCCCATCCTCCCAGAATTGTCAAGATCTCGCTGAAATCTAACCATTTGCTGTCGTCTAGGCTGCCATGTCCCTGCTGCTCTCCTCTCACTCTCTCTCCAACACCTTCGCATTCGTCAAGAAAAGAACTCACCAGGACATGGCCAACGTCAACAAGATCTCGTCGCTGCCTAGGCACCACCATGGAGGTATCTACCACAATCTCAAGATTCGTAGAGACAAGACAAGCGATGGAGACAACTTTAGTGAATGTGGATCTTCATCGGCCATTTACTCTTGTTCTTCTAGGTAGTTCATCCTTTCAATTTAATGTTTACACAGTCATCCAATTCAACTTACAGTTCCTCACATCACTGGCGAGCTAGCTTCGACTTCCTAAAGTGGGCAGTTCTGCTTCTCCTTGGCCATTGAACATTGAATCCACATGCACGGTTACATCCATGAATTTACAAAAACGAGGAAAGACATCAATAGCCTCATTCACTTGCTGAAGTTAAAAACGACTTCACTTAGAATTTAACATCACGTCACCCAACGTTCATAGGACAAACCATCTCTTGAGCTTCATGAACTGTCACTCTTTGACAGAATTTAATCATAATGTAGCTTAGGATACACATGCCAATTTCCTTCCCCGCTATAATTTCCAACCTACAAGCAATTCTCTCACCCGCCAATGCACCATTCACCTTTCTACCCATTTAAGTGGATATGCGCGCCTAGCTACATTACACCCAGAAACAGACAAACTTGCACAATCCTTCTAACTGCAGCAGCGGATTTGCAAGTTAAAGTGAAGAAATTAGCTCCGTCTTGGAGGATGCAGAGGAAAGGATTTTGACGAGGGAGGCCATGGAACGCAGTGTGAGCTCCACTACCTCCGGAAAGCACCCCGGTTTCACAGTATGCTGTACCTGAAGGGACACAGAATATCTGTAGGGGTCAACATATCGCAGAATTCAGGAATCTATTCAGGAAAGCTATAGTTAGTCAGTAGACCTGAGGGACGTGGGCCATCAGGTATGAAAGGAAAATGTTATTTGAATATGAAGAGCATTTAACTTTTCCTCGTGATAAGAGAACTATATGATGCCAATAAAGCAAAACCCAGATGCTATTTTTCACAGTTTTTCTGCTGAGGAGAATACAACCGATGACGCATGAGTAGTGAAACCGACAAAAATATGTTGAGAATCTAATGTCAGACCATCTTTAATGTTACAGAGGCATTGGAGAAATGCCAAGAGTGTTGTAGCATTATCAAGAATGCAGCCTCTGAAAATTGGCAAACAGAGTTTTTTAGTCCTACATCAAATATGTGATGGCCCAAAGAAATCCTACATTGAACATTTACATAAAAAATTCAGGAACAATACCAAGTATTTATTCTCTAAAATTCAAGCATAAAGAGTGGATGACTCCCTTGAGATGATGAAAGGTGCGGCATTGATTACAACGTTTCATGTCCACAATCGTGATTTGAGCTATTAATCTGGAATCATGACATTATTCATCCAACTTACAATAGACTAGATCTCAGAAGAATTAATCATATTAATTCATGAAATTTTTCAAGACAAATAGATGTAGTCTTCAGTGTTTATTTATATAAACCAGGAAGTGGATGTAACACTATGATTTCATCTATTAACAGACCGTTAACACAAAGTTACTAGCTTTCATCTCAAGACACGGGTTAGCCACAACCAAAAATCAGTCAAATAGCTATAAAGGCCAAAATGAATAGCATGAAATCAAGTAGGGCATGCTGTACATTACCATCTCAATATAGCCCTGCAACACCCTCATTTTCTCACTTAAGTCCTCTTCCTCTCCACAGAAATTCACAGCATACTAATCAGATTCGGGTCCCTCCATCTTAAGAACACGAGGATATTAGTCAGTAAAGAGCTAGAGTAACCCTAAGGATAAAATCCCATATAAACAACACCACGATTGATCTTTCAGTACGTGAAAGAAAATCAGTGCAAGGAAAGAAGTGAAGGAAAGAAGAAAAAATAAATTGCCGATGGTCAGCAACCCTCCAGCAATAGGTTGCAGCGCCCATCCATGATTCCTGCCCTTTTTTCCTTTTCTTTAAAAAAATTATCTTAGCTTTTTTTAGTTTTTTACTATTATTTAAATAATATTTAAAGCAAAAATTAATTTTAAAAATGCCACGTAGGAAAAATAAATTAATTTAAAAATGTCACATTAGTATTTTCTATTAGACAATTGATGATGTTAATAGAATAACTCGATTGCACCAATTTGACAAGTTTTAAGACTTAAATGTACTTTTTAAAAGTTTTTGGACCCAATTGTATTTTTGCAATAAGTTTTAGGACTTCTAATGTACATATTCCTAAACAAAACCATCAACAATTTGAAGGGAACTGGCAACTCATCAAGGGAGTCATCGACAACATTGTGAAAGTCATCCATGAGAGCAGAGTTTGATCACCAATGAACAAAACATTGACAATTTGAAAGGAACTCAACAACTCATTAGGAAGTTATTGACAACATTGAGAAAGTTATCCACAAAGCCTTTATCAAGACTTGGGAAGTTGGTTAGCAAAGTCATCTGTAGAAAAATCAATGTAAAGACATAACTATTGGGTGATTATGTTTGATAATTTAGAATTTTGTAACTTCTGGTAAATAAGGCTGCATATGGTAAAATTTATGTTTTTCAATTTCTCTGTTTCTCTATTCCCGGAACAGATTTGGAATAGAAATCCGTTTAGTAACGCAAATTGTTTTCTAGGAGAAATAGATTTCTATTTAAAATTATTTTGGAGGAGAAATCAAAAGCTAAAATTTCTGAAATAGAAATAGAAATCGTTTCTCGTTTTATCCATCCTTCTTCCTTCAACAGAGACGTCGACTCCTCTCCTCACTACCCTTGCTTTCCCATTCCTTCTCCTCACCTCAACCAAAAACCCTAGTGACTTCGAAGCTGTTCATCCTCGCCGTCGACTCCGACGCCGTCGCCGCTCATCTCGCCGTCGCCATCCTTAGACCGGCCAATTTGCTCCGGTCGTCCCGTCGGACCCGCCTCCTCTGTCCGCGTCCCCTTTCCGCTCTCAATTCCGCAACTCCAGTCGCCGTCGCCGTCCTCTTGCCGGTCAGATCGTCACTCATCTCGCCGTCGCCGTCCGCAGACCGTCCAATTTGCTCCGGTCATCCCGTTGGACCCGCCTCCTCTGTCCACGTCCCCTTTCCGCTCTCGATTCAGCAACTCCAGTCGCCGTCGCCCATCTCCGTCATTATTCAATCCGCTCACGTCGGCGTTTGTTCGTGGCCTTCTCTGGAACTTCCCCCCGCGATTCCTCACGAGGTTCGATCAATCCTTCCCTTCTCGCCTCTCTTTTCATGTGTCAACTTTCGTCCGCGTCCACTCTTTTCCTCTGGTTATCCACTCTTTTCCCAATTAGGAGGAAGAAAGCTTCCATTAGACAAAGATTAGGGCAATTCTATTGGTTGCATTGAATTTGTTTACATTGTCAATTGTAATAAAAGAATCAGAGAAATTCGGACTTTCTTTGTCTTTGACATTGTTGCTCGCTGGAAAATTGTGAATATCGAATTGTTCCGTATCATTGCAGGGATTGAACATCTTCTCTCCTTTGTATTTGTAGTCTAGTTTGAATCTATCTTTAGAATGTAGCTTCTGATTCTTGTTTCATAATTTTTGTTCACCTTAAGAAACTGTTAATGCATAAATGAACGACACTAAGCATGCATTAACTTTAAATAATGTGACATCGATTACCAGACTCAAACTTGACAGTTTGCTGAATTCCTTGTGCTTTTTTAGTTGATCTCAAATTATGAGAGAGAGAGTTCACATTTTCTGAGAAGTGAGATTGTCTCATTGGTGAACATGATAAGTAGCTTAAAATCATCTCATTGAGAGAGGGAGGGAGGGAGGGGATTGTCTCATCAGTGGATGTGATAGGTAGCTTTAATATCTTATTTAGCTTAAATTATCTTATGGTTAAAACCCAAAAGGTAGGTCACTACTAGTTCCGGTAACATTAGTAGTTCATTGGTAGGCGGTTTTATTTTGTCTGATAGTCGAATGTATCAAGTGCTTGGAGCTACTTTCTTAACAACTTGGTGGCCCTATCCATTTATAGTTCAATGGAGGCTTAGACTGAGGAGATAAATACCTTTTCGTTGCTGTCTTTCTTCCTGGCTTTGCATGCATGATGCCCCAACCTTTTGTAGCTGATGTTATTCTTCATTTGCATGCCACCAGTATTTCTAATCTGCTCAGCAAGAACACTATCCAAGAACCTACCTTTGAGAGGATAATTGTTCTTTACAGGTACATATAATGTTTCTGGACTCAGGTGTTATTGTAGACAAAATGTGCATGTTTTGTCTCTAAAGATTGAGTAGATTATGTGTTGGAGGTTATGGGTTTGAGAGAGAAGAAGCGGTTGCTTGAAGTATTACACCAAGAGACGTCAAGTTTGGAACGCTCAACAGTGTTACCTTCAGCGTAGGGAAATCCTAGAGTTTATATATGCAAGCTATTGGGCTCCGGCCCATATGGACCCAAATAACCGTGCTTTTACCTATTGGGCTTGTATGTGAACATATTATTTTTGGATTATATTAACAATATATCCAACATTATGTACTCATCACAGCATGTTGTGAAATAATATTTTCTCGTATATTGAAGGAGAGACTATCCTTTGCTAGACTGAGGCATTTGGAAGTTTCCTGGTTGTCTACAAACATAAAACAAGAATGTGAATTTACAGGCAAGCAAGCGACGAAGCAAATATGGATAGGGGAATATATCTGAAGCATTTCAAGAACATTCCAATGGCAGATATGGAGATTGTACTTGTGAGTTGTACTTTTTCCCTCTCTCATGCATGCGAGCTAGAACTTCTATTTTGATCAAGGTGTGTCTTCTTATTGCTCCAACATCATTTTGTAAGCTGTGTCTGAAGATTTTGTTTGATAGCCAGAAAAGCAAATTCCAAGCTTAACACCAGTGGACTGGGTCAAATTTGTTGTTTCTGATGTGATTGGTCTGGTGAGTTGTAGCAAATTCATGCAATAGTTGACATTTTTTCTATTATACATACACCCAACTCCTCTCTCTCTCTCTCTCTCTCTCTCTCTCTCTCTCTCTCTCCAGGTTACCGTCTTGACTTCCCTTCAAATGCCAAAAGCTGACATTCGGATCATTTCCGGCATCCTATCTGCACTTGTTGGATATTGCGATAAAACATACCTCACGTAAGTTCCATTTTGCAAACCTAACTCAGTCCCCAACATGGATGATGATAAATTTGTTATGTGGTTCCTCTTCCCTTTCAGAAGTTCTGATACATCCAGTGGTTCACTGTACACATGTGAGAACTCACAGGTTTACAACTTCCTCTCCTCATAGCAATGATTTCTGTACGTGGATAGTTGGTTCTCTTTTCAAATAAGATGGTGATAAACCATCATGATTCTATTTTCACGTATTAATTGTTTGCGGCAGTTGTTACTCCTTTCTTCTTTATTCACTTTCTTTCTCGACTTCTATAACTGCACCATAATAGTATATTCTGGACTTCATGCAGGTTTCAGAAAAATGTGGTTGCATATCAGAACCTAATTGCCCGTTCTGTTTATGACAAACAACTTGATAGTGGAAGAGGCACCCTTCTTCATTTGTGTGACGACATGATCCAACAGGAAGTAAGCAATAAGACTGTCTGTTCGATGCTTGTCTAACAATAAGAAAAAAATAAACTCTTTGCTCAACATTTCTTCAAATTTTGATAAGAGAATAACCGACTCAGGATGTAGATGGAAATTATTCCTATGTAGAGTTGAAACATGCTGACAAGATCATCAGCACCACTGCAGAGGAGGTTGTTATGAAGGCCAGGGAGGATCCTGGCATCCCTTGACATGTTCTCGGAATGTAAAAATATTGCCCTTTTTTTGTTAATTTTTGTTTCTTTTTTGGCCAGTTATATACATTTTTATTAATAGCGGCAGACCTAGGAAGTTTGTTGGCACCTTCGCTTGTATCATGTGCTTAGCAAAGCACCACTGGAAACTGATGGTTAGAAGGTAACGAATGTGGTTTCATGATTAATCCAATTCCACTTAAAAGTCTTAAAAAGTCTTTGCACTTTATGAGAAAGATGTCCAACTTCAGTTGCACCCAAGTTCTGTGAAACTGTAGCTGAACATTCTGCAGCTGAATAGTTCCAGCATAGTTTATCGAAACGCTTATGTTGCAATTATATCTGAAAATCCGATACTATTATGTCTCGAACCACCATGGCCATGAGCTGATGAAAAAGAAAAAGTATAGTAACAATAGTTCCACGATTGCAATTATATCTGAAAATGATGTTCGCGAGTTGTGCAAAAAAGCGTAGTGACTTGAACCCGAATCTTGAATGAGGAGAATAAATACATTCACTATTTGCATATTAGCATTTGAAAATACCAAATCTTTTATAGTTTGCATATTAGCATTTTTTATACTAATTACTAGCTTTTATTTACATAAATTGCTAATGTTTTGAAGTTCCTAACTACTCTATCGAATTACCAATCTAAATTAAAGTGATTTACCAACTTTTATCAAATTAAATTACCATCACAAGCACCAAGAAGAGCGAGGTAAAAGGATGGGGACAGCATGATTCATAGAAATAGAAATTTTATTCTGTTATCAAACGAATTTCTATTTCAGAAATAGAAATTTTGAGTCGTTATTAAACGGGTTTCTTTGCTCAGAAACTTATTTGGGGAATAGAAATTGAGAAATCAATTTCTGGCAAGAAATCAAGTTCTATTTCAGAAATTTTGTCATGCGCACCCTAAGTATTGTTGAATAACTTTTTGTGGATAAGCAGCTAAATAATAAGAGATCACATCACTTCTTGTAACTACATTATAAAGTTAGTTCTTGATTTAAATTCCATAACAAATATATGTAACCATTGATAGAAGGTTATAAATACCCCTAATGTATCCATTGCAAGGGACCTTTCAATCAATCACAAAATTCAATATTCTCTTGCAAATCCATCTTTTATCTTTACTTTCTTGCAATTTACATGGATGGCTGCGATTTTCTCAAGTCTTCATACCTTTAATTTTCTTGTCATTTACTTTTTTTTGTCCAAAATTAACAAAGTACCCTTCGCAATCTTTGTCGATTCACATTAATCCATCAATATTTTGTAAAGTATTTCAATGACACCTTTTCGAGACATCTTTTTGGCATGCCAATGGGACATATTTTGTCAATTTGAGGGGACTACAACCGCAAAAATTAGAAAATCAACCACAATTAGACAATGTTGTTGGCAATAACAACCCATTACCACAATTTGGTAAGGAGATAGTCGTGTATTTTAATACTTGGGCTATTGTGAGAGGCAACTGAAGATAATTGATGTAAGGAAGTTAATCTTCCAATGCATCACACTAAAGATTAGTTAAAGGGTCTTGATCCAAATTCTAACATGGTATCAACCATGAGAAAATTGTTCGAAGAGCAGCATAATGATATAACCAACTATATTGAAAGTCACATGTCAAATGTTATCAAGTCGATCGTCATTGATGCTATGAAGGACAACACACTACCAAGGCCAGGGTTGTCTAATTGGTATGTTCCTAATCCTTCTCCATTTATTGATGCTATAATGTTGGTAAGAGTAGTTAACCCCGATAAAAATTATGCAAAAGCTTGAACCTTCTAATCTAGGGAACAATAATGAGGATAATCATGCTATGCTGGTTGAAATAACAAAATAGGTAACAATAATTTGGAAAAACAAATTGGGTGACAAGCCAGTCAACTACCAAATGTAGAAAATATAAGGTTAGTGGCTCCATTTGTACCACTCAATGTGAATATTCTTATTGGTCTTAACATGCCAATTAAAGCAAATAACTCGACAAGATCGTTATCACTGCCTAGGTGGGTAAGATGGCCAACCAAATTCACACTCGAACCTTATATAGTTTGCCGAAGAAGTTCGACAATAACTAGGGTTCGACTTCATGTTGTTATCATACCTGTTCATAGGAAACCACCTCCTGAATGGGTTCATAATCAATCTTTTTGAAAAGGTTTCAAAATGCCTAACTTTACTATTTTCACCAGTAAAGACAAGTAATCGACTGTTGAACATATTGTTTGATCTATAACCTAGTGTGGGCAAATAGGGACAAATGAGTTTGTAAGACTAAGGTTATTTTCTTCATCTTTGTCAAAAACTACTTTCACTTAGTACACTAATATACTACCTAATCCGATGTGTACATGAATGGAGATGGAAAGACGATTTTATTATCAATTTTATAGAGTGATACCTAATAAGGCTGGAAACCAAGTACGTAATCAGAGATGGTAGTTGTGTCTCCCAAAACAAAAAGTTGTTTTCATTGGCTATGGGAATTTCAAGTTCCAAGAAGGAGATGACATGGATATATGAATTCTTTTTCTTTTTTCTTCCTTTTCTTCAAAGAAAAAATCGTTGTGCCCAACTTGAATTACAGCAAACAAAACTACATCACCCCTCAAGGTGCTTAACTTTGGTTGCTCAATAAAGGTGTGTTTGACTTCAACGCCTGACTTCGACGCTTATAGCTGCCTAGGCACTTGACAACGGCTTTTCTTGTCAATGACATTTACATTGAAGAAGAGTCCCATAACGAATAACACATATGGTAGGCATTATTGAATTCGACAAAATTGGGAAGTTACTGAAGAGAGGTGAGTAATGAAGATGCTAGTGTCACTAACCGCGAGAAGTGAAAGAGGACCATGGTTGCAATGGAAATGATGATTGAGATTGATAACAAGAAGAGCGAAAAAACTAGTGATTTAACTTGGGTCATTCTTTGTTGGTATGGATCAAGCTCTAATACCATATGAGATTTCGTGGGATTAATACCAACTATTCTAAAATAATTCAATATAATACCATATGATATGCAGAGGAAAATCGCACAAATATAAATTCAATATAATGATAGACTATTCAATTATTAAACTACATTTTTTTTAACAGATTGACCTTTTAAAACAATTGGCAATAGTTTTACAAAATTCATGTGGTATTAGAGAAGGAGTCCTAAACTCAAAACTTGTAGGCCCCTATTTTGCCTCCTCAATTACATATTTCCACCGGAAGAATTCCAAATAAAGACCTAAAGTGCCCTCATTTTTTCAATAAGGACCTAAAGTGAAACTTGTTTCAAATAAGATTATTTTTTAAAATAAGGGTCTAAAGTGGATCTTATTTCATATAAGGGCCTAAAGTAAAAATATCAACCTCGAAGAAGGGCGACCTCACTAGTTAGTCAAAGGCTCTCTCATCCTTTATTTTTATTTTTTTATTTGCTTTCCTTTTTTTCTTTATTTTTTTCCTTTTCATAAAAAAGACAAACTCAAAATAGAAAAAAAAGGCTAAAGCTTTGAAAAAAAAAACAAATAAATTAGAGAAACCCAGGTGGGAGGGCTAGCCCCACCCTTAGTTCCTAACCCTGCCCCCTTATTTTTTTTTTTAATTTTTAGCCTTTTTTTTTTTTTTTTTTACTTTGTCTTTTTTGTGGAAAGGAAGAAATAGAAAAAATAAAAAATAAAAGAAAATAAAAATGAGTGAAGGACAAAAATACACTTAACTAACCGGTGAGGAAAGGCTTTTCTTTGATACTAACATGCCCACTTTAGACCCTTATTTGAGAAAATGAGAGCACTACAAGCTATTATTTGGAATAGATTGAAAAACTATGGAGGTAGGAAGAGATGTATTAAGATATGAGAACGCATATTAGCCTGCTAAAATGGGAAATAGGAACATGAAGTATTTTTAGGCTACTATTGTTTAGAGAAGACAGCAAAATCGGATTTTTATGTTAAGAAATGATGAAAAAAACTAGTGTCATGAGCATTATTTTTTTGGAAATAGCACGCTGTTGACATCTACTAGTCACTCTATGAGACAGTGGGTTTCAAAGATTTTCAACCAATTTTAGATCAATGCTCTTGTGTAGTTCGAGAGGGGATGAATGATGCTCTACCAGTTCCGTGATGATTGAGGAAATGAAAGAAGCTGTTTTCCAAATGGGAGCATCGAAAGCTCCCAACCCTAATAAATTGAATGGTCAATTTTATCATCATTACTGGGAGGATATTCATTGAGATGTGTTCCTATTAGCAAAAGATTTCTTTCACTCAGGTAAATTTATTGAAAAAAAAAACTTCCATTTCACTCATTCCTAAAGTACCAAACCTAGATAGTATGGACTAATTTAGACTCATTAGCCTTTGCAACTTTAGTTACAAAATTATTTCAAAGGTGATGGCTTGCTTGAAACCTTGGTTTCCTGACTCAATTGCTATTGAGCAAAGCACTTATGTCAGTGGAAGGCAAATCCAAGACAACATTTTGGTTATTTGGGCACCATTTAAGAGTAAGGAAGAGAAAGGAGAAGTCTCAGGTGGTATTAAAACTAGACATGCAAAAAGTTTATGATAAAGTGGACTATATTTTCTTGTGGACTATATTTTCTTGAGAGTTTGTGTATTAAAGATGAGTTTCTATGATAGATAGGTTTTCTTTGATCAGGCAATGTATTTCCATTGTTTTTTAAGTGTGAAAGTTAATGGAGAACCCTTACACTACTTTCACCCTTCACGTAGAATTAGGCAGGGAGATTCATTATCTCCTTATCTCTTCATTGTAATGGCAAATGTTCTTTCCTTGCTTATGAACAAAAGCAATTGAGGATGGGATTATTAGAGGAATTAAGCTAAACAAGTTCTACCCTACACTTTCTCACTATTTGCCACTGACTATCTTTTTTCATGGATGGGATGGTCAGAGAATGTCAGAACTTGGTTGCTATTCTGAACCAATATTGCTCTGCGATGGGTCAATACAGTAATTTGGAGTAAATCTATAATCTATTTGTATAATGGCTGCCCACTGATTTTGAAAAGTAATATGGCTCAATAACTGTGAATACTGGTCATAGAGAAGTATTTGGGAATACCCTTAGATTGGGGTCAATCCAAGAAACAGATTTTTGCATGGATATTATCCATTTCCTTCAATATGGACTATCACTGCAGAGGGCGTCTTCGGGGCGCCAACAGAGTTAGAGTTGAGACGGTTGATGCAGGAAATGGACTGGCAAATAGCATTGGATAAGTTGATACAGGGTTTCGGCAGGGTTTTAGTATGGCGAACTGGGCTAGTCGCGGTGGACCAGCTCCATAATGAAGCCTTAATCCGAAGCAGATTCACATAGAACTGGGAGTGCAAGAATCAGAGTGAAGGAAAGACGAAAATGAAATTTGAGAGAGGCTTCCGTTTGGATTTGAACCGTTCAAAACTTGTCTTCTCTTTGGGTCTATTGGGGAGTGCATATATTTATATAGGATGGGTAAAGAAATGCTTGAGAAATTGGAGTGCAAGAATCAGAGTGAAGGAAAGAAGAAAATGAAATTTGAGAGAGGCTTCCGTTTGGATTTGAACCATTCAAAACTTGTCTTCTCTTTGGGCCTATTGGGGAGTGCATATATTTATATAGGATGGGTAAAGAAATGCTTGAGAAATTGTAATCATGTGCAAACCATGGAAATCTTAAGGGTTGATGACTTATTGCCTTAATCAGTGGTGGAGTATTCTATGTTTCTTGATGGAAATCTTGGGCATGAAAATCAAAAGTCTCATTGAATCAGAGGTGGTAAGATGAGATTGGGAATGCATGTGTGATTAAAAGAGATTGTAATAAAGAAAAATTAAGAGAAAAAATGATTGACCTTCCACAGTCGGACGTTACATCCCCTACGTGCATGGATCGTTGCTGGATCGTTTAAGGGAAAATCAAAAGTCTCTTTCCTCTTGCTCTCCAAGC
This sequence comes from Eucalyptus curtisii, assembly GCA_017140595.1. NCBI lineage: Eukaryota > Viridiplantae > Streptophyta > Magnoliopsida > Myrtales > Myrtaceae > Eucalyptus > Eucalyptus curtisii. The sequence continues at coordinate 18,080,997 of CM029498.1, forward strand.
CGGAGACGGAATCACTCCGCAAGACACAAATTATTGTAATGCAATAAATTTTATTTTTCTTATACACTCGTAGTTTGTATACATTGTACTGGGTGACCATAAATCACGGAGAAATGGCTCATGCACGAAGATGCCACGACAAAGCAAAGACCATCAGTCGTGTTTAATTCCCTCCAAATCATCTCTTTGACCATGTAACTTCTCAATGCGTGAAACGGGAGGCTCGTCCACGTTTAACTCTACTTCATAGTATACGTGAAAGTGCATGGAACAGTTATCCGACAAGTCCTAAAACGTGTCCAATTCATGCATTTACATGTCTCACGTGGAAAAGGATAGATATCTCAAGATTCCAACTTTTTGTAAGGAGGTTATTGGAAGATAGATAAGATTCAAATTTCGATTTTGAAACGTGTAGGAGATAAAATAGAATTACTAAATTAAGTGTTTGTTTATAAGTTCAATATATGTAAAATAAATAATTGAGGATGTTTTAGGAAAGAAACATAAAATTGTGATTCTTTAAGAGTAAGGGGTCGTCTTTCGTTGCTTTATATAATAGATATCAATTTATTATGCTTATGCACCTAAAAGTTACACAATATTACATTATGATATGCAATAGGTCTTGTTACAACTTCTTAGGCTGCATTTAATCGTCTAGATTTATAATCAGAATAAAACTAGATTTGATAAGATATGAAATCTATGGATTTTGCTATACCCTATCATCTATTTGACGATTGCAGTAATAAAATCAGATATATTCATATCATATTATGTACATTGTTTGGTATAAATAACATATTAGTATGAATGAACCAAAAAATTTACAAATTGATATGGTAAAAATCCTTCACGATACTCTTACTTACTTTATTTTTATTATTTTATTTTTCCCTCTTTTTTAAATCAATTTATTTTTTATGTCTTTCTTCCCCCTCCATCATTCTTTGATAAAATTTTATTAAATAGTAAACTATACTAATATACCTAAAATACTAAAATAACTAAAATATGTAATAAATATAAATATATATTTATATTTATCTATCGAATTTGTATTATTCAAATATATACATAAATAAGATTAAACTAAAAACCAAATTGTTATTTTTTGTAATTCTGAATTTCTTTTTTTAGAATTCGAATATTCTTCATATAGAAATATAATTTTTATTTTGTTAAATTAAGAAGTTTGTTATTTGATAATAACTTTAGAAATTATATCCATATTTATCACACCTCTCCCATAAGATAATTTAATCCGTCTTATATTTCCCTTATATCGACTTTATCCCATCTTAAGTAGGCACCAAACACGGGATAGTATAAATTACCCTATTTCGAATTTTTTCCTAACTACCAAACGTAATCTTAGAGAATAAACTAATGTATTTTGTGTGTGTGTGTGTGTGTGTGTGTGTGTGTGTGTGTGTGAAAATGAAATTTGAGAGAGGCTTTGATTTGGAAATTGTGGATTGGAAAAGTTTGAAACTTGTGAATTTTTTGGTCTTATGAGAAGAATGTGAATGCTTGCGTGATTATATAGTTTGTAATTTGAAAAATTAAGACAAAAAATGATTGACCTTCCATAATCGGACGTCACTTTCCCTACGCGCATGGCATTTCTAAAGTATATAGAGTTTTGTGGTAGATCGGGTAATATAAATCAAAAGTTTATTCTCTCACTCGGCAAAAACAGTGTGATAACATAGAAAATAGCCTAATCAATCTTAAACGCATTGTAAATATGTGTATTCAGTTCTACACTTTCCAATATTATCAATTGAATCTTAAATTTTGGTGTGAAATTCCATTGTAATTCATCTTCAAGCCAATTTTCAAGAGTCACTAATTTTTGGCAAGATGTCAAGTAGGATCGCAATGACTGGATCGCCACATTAATGAATCCATACATCAATTAATTGAGATAACTACATTGGAATTTTCATATTTAGAAGCAAATTGGCCAAATTATAAACTTTGTATTTGAATTGTTATTCATGCGATATAGGTTTGGGATTGATTGGACAATTTTTTCTAATAACATATTGTATTGTTTTATCATTAAAAATGAAAAAAATCGATACATAGTATATAGGATTATAAACTCCTAAATTGCCTATACATTGTATCGTGTGACCACAAATAATTAAAAAATGGAACATGGATGAACATGTCAATCATGTTAATCGATCCTTGTAACTTTTGGGTCCAATGGACCTTCCACAAAGGATGGGTTCAAATTAAATGGAAGACGCAGAATCTGCGACTTGAATGAATGAAGTAAAATCTTAATACTCGAGTGCATGGAATAAGAAGTTATGTAGAGTCTCTGTACTCCAAAAAACTCGACACATAAATTTTCGTTAAGTTTTCGTGTGAGTGACGATGTTTTTGTCCCACACTACTCATATGTATGCTTGGGAGAGAATTTTCCATCTAGTGATTGGAGGAAAAAATTTCCAAATTCAATTTTTCTATACTAAAAAATTATTAGGTGTGTTTGATGAAATAACTACATACGACTTAATTGATTATCTTAAGTGAAAAATCACTTATTTTTGGTAAGTAAAGAATAAGTTATTTAATTTAGAGGTGACCAAATATTCAATAAAAATTAAAGTCAGACCACTTATATTGTCAAAACATTTAAATAATACACACCATTCGCTGCTTCGTAAGAAAATGATAGAAGATATTGTCTTTCATCTATAATCACAGTGTTTTATTTTCAACGCTTAATATTCAACACTTAAATCTTCGGCACAAAATCTACGTTATAATCCAAAAATTTCACTGTCTTATTCTTTTAAATTAAGATTACAGAAAATTTCTTACTAAAATATCATGTCTAATAATGGCATTCAACTTGTTCTTCGGGTCCATACCGTAATACTTCAAAAACGCTTTTGTAAAACCCAAATCAGTGCATCTTGCAAAGATGGGATTATCTCGAGCATTATAAGGTTGATAACAAAATAAATAATGATAAATAATTCTCAATAGTGGAGAAAATAAAGGAATTACAAGAACGCGTGGATATTATTCAGTCCAAAGCTAGAGAACCCTAAGGATAAAATCCCATACAAACCACACCACGATTGATCTTTCAGTATGTGCAACCATAAGAATTAGAACGACGAACCAAGTACGTGAAAGAAGATCAGTTCGAGGCGCAATCGACAGGCTTGAAGGACAACTTCGAGTTCTGAGTGTCGTATCCGACCAAGTAGTTCATCTGCAACAAGTTGCCGTAGATCGACAGATCGCCCGGGGCCACCGCGAAGCATATGATGTCGTCGGCAACCCGAACAAAGGTGTTCCCCGGATTCAGCTCCACGTCCGCGCCCTTGAAGTGGAAGGTCACCGGAGGAATGCCGAGCCCGTCATCCGTCGTGGCCTTGTAACAGAGGCTGAGGAACTGAGACGGGTCGTCCACGCGGGTCAGCTTGACCTGCTTGACCACGGCGGCTTCGATCCCCTCGTAGAAATCTTGGGGCAGCAGCGTCAGGGTGGTGCCCGAGTCGATGATGATGTTCCCTTCGTCCGCGGAAGGGGAAGAGCCGGAGCTGAATTCCAACCTCGTCTCACCGACGCTCACCGCTTCTAGGGTTAGGTAGTAGAAAGTCTTTGGCTCCTTCTGGATCATAGGGGTGGAGACGGTGCCCCGGCCGGTGACCGCAGCGTTGGCCCCGAAGTTCAACTTGCTAGATTTTCCGCTATCGGAGTAGAAGGGCACCAGGCAATAGGAGAATCTCCCGCCGGTGGCTGTCCCCAGTTGGGTAATGAGCGAGGCGGGGCCGCCGCCGAGCCCGATGATTCCGTCCAACTTATTGTCAAAGTTCCCGCCGTTTTCGCGTCCACAGCCGAAGACCACCCTGGGGAAGCTCACGGGCCCGCCGGAGGAGGAACCTAGGGTGAAGGTCTCCGTGGCTAGGTTTCCATTGGTGTACGAACGATCGCCGTAAGAGTAGGAATACTGGCATAGCCGCTCTCCCCCGCCGCACGAGGTCTGGTCGATCGCGCTGCACTGCGACGTGTCGCACGAGACGGCCTTGTACGTCGAGGACTTGCTCGGGTCGAAGATTGGGCTCGCCTGCTTGAAGCAGTCCGTGCACGGCGCGCACTGCGTCCATATGAGATCGCTCCCCGTGTCGGCGATCCCCACGATGGTCGATCGCGGGGTCCCGAGGCTGACGTTCATGAGGTACTCCCCATTGTTGGAGACGATCACCGCGGAGGGCGTGCCCCGGGCATTGACGGAGCTCGGGTCGAGGCGCTTGACGCGGGAAATGGACCGGCGGATCGCGTTGGTTACGTGCTGGTATCGGGTGTCGGCCGGGTTGTAGTATGGGGACCTCGGCGACTCGCGGTGGACCAGCTCCAAGGTGAAGCCATCGCCCGAAGCGGATTCACATGGAATCGAGAGTGCAAGAATCAGGGCGAAGGAAAGAAGGGAATGGAATTTGCGAGAGGCTTCCATTCGTTCAAAACTTAATATTTTCTTTAGGGTTTATTGGCGGGTGCGTTATATTTATACAGGACGGACAAAATAGATTGTTGAGAGATCGTAATATATGTGCAAAAAAAGATGTGGGAAATCTGGTTATTTATTGCCCTTCATTGGGAGAGGATCCATTCAACGTTTTTTGATAGAAATATTGGGCAAGTAAATCAAGGGTCTCATTGAATCCGGAGGTGTCGAGAAGAGATTGTGAATGCATGCGCAATTAGAAAGAGATTGTAATCTTGAAATTTAAGAGGAAAAGATCGATTGACCTTCCGTAATGGGACGTTACTTTCCCTCTGTGCATGAGAATTTTGAGGGGAATTAGAAAGTTTTGTGGGGTGGATACGGTGGATCGTTTAAGGAAAATTGAAAAGTCACTCTCTCTCTCTCTCTCTCTCTCTCTCTCTCTCTCTCTCTCTAATATCAATTGACGATAAAATTTGACGTGTGTGCTGTCTAATTTAACAATTACACAATAAAATTTGACAGAAATTAAGGTAAATATTTTACAAATATACCGGTTTAAATTTTTTGATGACTCAAAAATTCACCCTTTGTTAGTTGTCGATGAGAATCTGCTACCACATTTGTTGTTTTCATTTTTTTGTTTTTGGGTGATGAAATTTCAATATTGTCCATTTCATTTGGTCCTTTACTCATACGTGGGCCATTAAATGAATGGAATAGGTCTAACTTGGGTCGGATTGGAAATGGTTTGATCCAAATCGATATATTTAATCTGTTTACATGTAATATAAATTTGGCGATTAATATCAAATCCGATCAATAACCAATTTTGACCCGACCCAACTTACATTGCTAATACACATAAATATCTAAAAGCAAGAACTTTATACTATGTGAGTAGTGTATAAAAGACACAAATGTCAATAGTTTTATAAAAATTCCAAATAGATTTCAATTTGTTTGCGAATTATTTTCTTTATTGCAATTTTTTGAATTTCACAATGAAGTATCCAACATCTCTTAAAATCAGTAAGTCACGTAACATCATCTATTAATTTTCACCATCTTCTAAAGCTTTCAATTTTGGAAAAAAAAAAAAAAAGATCACAAGTAAAAGATAAAATTAAAAAATAAGTTGCTCCCACCCAAAAACCCCCTAACTTGAACATGAAGACAAGTGGAGAGTGACTGCAGATGGGTTGGGCTCTAGGCCCATTAAAAACACATATTTTATTGGACTTTATTACTCAAATCCATATCAACCCATTTAGCAAAATTTAGCTAATCCATATAAGACTCAACCTATCATATATAGGTTAATAAATGGACCTTCAACCCATTTTGACACACCTACTTATACCTAATCTCAGCCTTTGCCACTCTGAGACTCTACTACCATCGCCGGAGAAGACCCCCCCGTCCAGACCTGCACCACCATAATGCGGTCTATACCGGGCCACCATTTCTAGGTTCCTCCATCCTCCCGAAATTGTCAAGATCTCGCTGGAATCTTACCATTTCTGTCGTCTAGGCTGCCATGTCTCTGCTGCTCTCCTCTCACTCTCTCTCTCTCTCTCCAACACCTTCGCATTCGTCAAGAAAAGAACTCGCCAGGACATGGCCAACGTCAACAAGATCTCGTCGCTGCCTAGGCACCACCATGGAGGTATCTATCCTAGCACGATCTCAAGATTTGTAGAGACAAGACAAGCGACGGAGACAACTTTAGTGACCGTGGATCCTCATCGGCCATTCACTCCTGTTCTTCCAGCTAATTCATCCTTTGAATTTAATCTTTACACAGTCATCCAATTCAACTTACGGTTCCTCACATCACTGGCGAGCTAGCTTCGACTTCTTAAAGTGGGCGGTTCTGCTTCTCCTTGACCATTGAACTTTGAATCCACATGCACGGTTATATCCATGCATTACAAAAACGAGTAAAGACATTAATAACCTCATTCACTTGCTGAAGTTAAAAGCGACTTCACTTAGAATTTAACAGCACGTCACCCAACGTTCATGGGACAAACCATCTCTTGAGCTTCATGAACTGTCATTCTTTGACAGAATTTAATCATATTGTAGCTTAGGATACACATGCCAATTTCCTTCCCCACTCCAATTTCCAACCTACAACGAATTCTCTCACCCGCCAATGCACAGTTCACCTTTTTACCCGTTTAAGTGAGTATGTGCGTCTATCTATATTACACCCAGAAACAGACAAACTTGCATAATCCTTCTAACTAGCAGCAGTGGATTTGCAAGTTAAAGTGAAGAAATTAGCTCCGTCTTGGAGGATATAGAGGAAAGGAATTCGACGAGCGAGGCCATGGAACGCAGTGCGAGCTCCACTACCTCCGGAGAGCACCCCGGTTTCACAGTCTGCTGTACCTGAAAGGACACAGAATATCTGTAGGGGTCAACATATTGCAGAATTCAGGAATCTATTTAAGGAAAGCTATAGTTAATCAGTAGACCTGAAGGACATGGGCCCATCAGGTATGACAGGAAAATGTTATTTGAATGTGAAGAGCAAGTATTTAATTTTTTTCTCATCATAAGAGAACTATACGCAAAATACTGGTTATCGAAACAGAGATGCCAATACAGCAAAACCCAGATGCTATTTTTCACAGTTTTTCTGCTGAGCAGAATACAACCGATGGCGCATGAGCAGTGACACCGAGAAAAATATGTTGAGAATCTAATGTCAGACCACCTTTAATGTTACAGAGGCGGTGGAGAGATGCCAACATTGTCGTGGCATTATCAAGAATGCAGTCTCTGAAAATTGGCAAACAGAGTTTTTTAGTCCTACATCAGATATGTGATGGCCCAAAGAAATCCTACATTGAACATTTATCTAAAAAATTCAGGAACAATACCAAGCATTTTATTCTCTAAAATTTAAGCATAAAGAGCGGATGACTCCCTTGAGATGATGAAAGGTGCAGCATTGATTACAATGTTTCATGTCCACAGTCGTGATTTGAGCTATTAATCTGGAATCATGACAGTATTCATCCAACTTACAATAGACTAGATCTCAGAAGAATTAATCATATTAATTCATGAAATTTTTCAAGAAAAATAAATGTAGTCTTCATTGTTTATTTATATAAACCAGGAAGTGGATGTAACACTATGATTTCATCTATTAGCAGACTGTTAACAGAAAGTTACTAGCTTTCATCTCAAGACACAGGTTAGCCACAACTATAAATCAGTCAAATAGCTATAAAGGCCAAAATGAATTGCATGAAATCAAGTTGAAGGGCAAGCTGTACATTACCATCTCGATATAGCCCTGCAACTCCTTCATTTTCTCACTGAAGTCCTCTTCTTCTCCACAGAAATTCACAGCATACTGATAAGATTCTGGTCCCTCCATCTTATGGACTCTTAACTTTTTGTAAGGATTATTGCTTTTACCCGCATTTGCATGAGACTTCAGCATACTGCAACAAAAAAACAGAAAAAGGACATTCCAGAGGCTTTTGCAAGGCAATAACTGAAGAATACTATAAAAACAGAAAAGCTTAAACTAGCAGCAACAGTACCTCTGTTTGTCATAACTTGTGTTCTAACACAATGTTAAGTCTAGACACTCTCTATCCCTCTTTAAATTATCAGGTTTCAAATTCTTATCTGGAAGAAAGACACCATTCATCACTTCTCTGAGAAGACAATGTATATTTTTTACTCAATAAATGAGTTTCTTATATCTGATCAAAATTTTACTTTCATTGAAAAAGCGCCATCATCCTAGAATATGATCCCCCACATGAGACCAAATGTCTGCTTGGAGGACAAAATGACTCCTGATATTGGAGTACTGCTTAGAAAATATAGCCTCTGATAGGAGCCCAGTGGCTCCACATTTCTTCGCAATGAGTGTTAATGGTTCTTCCATCAACAGTAATCATTACAAGATGGCATAATGGATCAGAAAACTGATGGAGGAGAATCGAATTGTTATTGAATCTTTTGTTTATCATTGACTTGCTTCAAGCTGACAATGCTAAATATCTCGTAACATTAAATGAGAACTGGCCTGAGGCCAGACACCAATACAAGCAAACAGAAGCAGATTTATCTTGCATCAAGGAAAAAAATATTTGGATCAGTCAACGAATTTCTTGGATTCTTTCAAATATGACGATCCAACTATCTGCGTGTCTTTGGCCCAAAAAAAAAAAAAAAAAACTGTCTTCGCGTCAATAAGACAAGCAAAATATGGAGATCCAGTTGTACTACTAATGCAATATCAATCACCAAGAGATCGCAAAGGCAGACTTTAGTTTATCCTCACTCTGTTCTATGACAGCTGAAACAAAAAGGGAGAGAGTGTAACCAGCCTCTTTTCTTAAATGGATTTTTGAATTTCAAAACAGTAGTCTTTTTGAAACTCAATGTATCAATTTTTTTAGGGAAATTTACAAATACCTTGCTCAACTTTTGCTCTCCGATTTCAATACACTCCTCACATTTCAAAAACCTACAATTAACATCTTTACTTTTTGCATTGGATTTCATGTTGCATCTCCCACCCACATGTAATTTACCAACTTTCCATTTTCTTTTCAAATTACCTGATCCTCATCATTGCAATTCACATTTTGGGTGTAGATCTCAGGTGTGCAAGAGGGCAAGTAGGTCGTTTTAGGTTGCAAAGATGTAAAATGTAAGTTTTGAAATGTGAAAAGTTTAGTTGGCATGGAGAGCAAAGCCGAGAATTATTTTTGCAATTATCTCTTTTCTTAATGAACCAGTTGACACGCACCCACCCACCCACCCCACACACACACACACACACAGCAGGAATAGCAAGGTAACTTACTTCATGCCAGGTTCTTGCTGTTGTTCTTCCTATGTCCTGCAGTAGACACCTGCAAGGATGGCTTCCAAATTGAGTAAAAGTGAAGGGCGTGCAATGTATCGTCCGAGTTCTTTGCTATCCAATATGAGAAATGTTGATGACCTTCAGTATATTGTCCATTTCAATAATAAGAAAAGGAAAAAGACAAAAATCTGGTGCAAAACAGATCTATATTCTAGGTTGGATAATCAAAAGATAAACCATAAAGAAATGTTCAACAGAAAAAATGTCAATTAAATAGAGCAACATGTAAAAGTGTGTGCTATTTGAATAACAAGCTTCTCTGACATCACAAAGACCGTCCCTTGAAACAATTCTTTCATTCACATATATGAAAGTTCTTTGAATGCATCACTGCCTACAGATTACTAATTTTGGGAAGCAGTATCAGCTTCACATTGGTCATACTCCAGGGGATCATCCTTCCACATCCGTATCTATTACTATTAAGAACATATTACAATTATATTCAAGAACATACAAAGCAATCACATACAGAGTAAACTAAGACTCCATTCCTCCATCTAGGACTGCTACCAATATCTTTTCATCCTTCAACCAGAACACACATGTTAAAGCACTGACTTTGCTTACAAATGAACATGTCACCCCCTAGTATGTCACCGATCTCCAGCTCCAGAACCATTTAGAGATTTCCCTCAGTAGTACACACGGTTTAAGCCTAGATTACCATGGCTGCAGCAATAAACAACTCGATTTATTTAAGGAGTTGTAGTTACGAAGCCATCAAGACCTTTAATTATAAAAGTTTTTTCATATGGAGCAGCAGCAGCTGTCTCAGCTATAAGCTCTATGAGGCGGTACCACAAACAACACTAGCCCCAACCGACCTTCAGGCTTGAATTGAGTCTAAATATTTTGACCAAGAGAATCTCATAAACCATAATCTCCCAAAACCGAAATTCCCGTTTTCTGACCATGCGTCACTCCACAACATCTCCGTTCAATATACATCTAAACAAGCTAAGACACTTAATCTCTTCCTTTCCTTCCACTTCATTTCCTTTCTTTTCACTTCATTTCCCTCCCAACTCAAAATAATAAACACAGCACAATCGCAAGATTGAATCCCACTCTCCCTGTTTCCGTCCCCCTTACTTCAAACCTTTCTCAATTACCTTAAATCAATTTTATACCAGAACGTACACACCAGAGCCACATTCCATTCACAACAATTCTTTGAATGAGCGCCTAAAGGAAAGCAAACAGCACTCACACCGGACGGAATGCGCAAACTACAAAAATGTGAAATCCCACTAATACACGCGCCGACTAATTTGATCGTCACAGAGAAAACCCAGTTGCCAAAACTCCCCACCGATTCCGTTTCTCCCCTGTGAACTTTGGAATTCGCTCAACTACCTCAAAATTCTCAAGATGAGACCGACCCATCCGTGTATAATCACGCAATTTCCATAAAGAATCCGACCCTCAAAATCTCAGCTCCCGCACGCTCCTTCCCTCATACCAGTACAGCAAGCGGAGCATGAATTCGAGCTCCCAGCCCGCGTAGTTTGACGTTATACACAGCCCCACCCACGGAACTTCAAAAGCGGGTGGAAATAGAAGGAGAGAAAAGACTCGATGCATTGTACGAAGGCGGGGGTTCAGGAGGGAACCTCGGTTGAAGCTTCGTCTTCTGCTCCACGGGTTCTCTCTCTCTCTCTCTCTTTCTTGGAATCTCTTCTGCAACTGCTGCAATCGAACTTCACCGAGGCATCGTCATCGGGTCGCCTGTGACGGAGCTATCGTGGAGTCGACTGCTGACGGTGATCCCGACAGTGAGACGGTGCTCGATATTTTCCTTTTTCTTTTGTTTTTGGGGTCCTAATACCCAAAAATGATAATAAAATTCAATTTTCCCCTCCGATAAGTGTTAAAAAAAAAATATATATATATATATATAAATAATCCATTAATTCTGATCTAATATCTGGAATTATCCCAAATGTTCACTGTGGTATCTGAATTATTAATAAATATTTAATAAAATCTTTTAATTTGCTCAAATTAGAATAACGAGTTATTATAACTATCTACTTTATATTAAAAAAAAAAAAACAAGAATGGCCCTCTTCCTCCATATTAATATTTCTTCTTCCTCCTCAAAATCAGGCCTCTAAACGAATTGCTAGGACGGTTGATGGGTTGAGGTCGATACCGACGAAGATTCAGATCTTGGGCTTGGGATGGAGGGATCGAATCCAACCTAATTAGAGGTGAGTTCACTTGAGTTGCAGAATTCTACCTTGCTTAGGCACTTCGAATCCGAGGATTCTTAAATGAGAGAAAGGGATCGATGACTGATGAGCCCGCTCGTGCCATGAAGCTCGTGTTTGTTATAAAGAAGCTGGTCTAGGCGATGTGGAGATCCTATTGAGGTCTTGAAAAGAAAAATCTTTAACACTTATTACTTGAAGAGTGTAAGGAGTACGTTCTTCTTACTCTTGTCCTTATAAAGCTTTTTGGGGGTCCATCACAGAACCAGAGAGTCGAGAGCATATTAGAAACTTCGAGAAGGAAAAAAAAAAAACAGAAATAGAGATTGCCCTCTCTTTTTTTTTTTCAATGGCCTTTGATTGAGTACTCAGGTCTGAGTTCTTTTGTGATGATATCCCACCTGGAAATTTCATTTTCTGATTTGAGATGAATATATTATGTGCAACTATTTTTCTGTTCATTGTTTAAATTTAATTGGATATATAACTAAGAGGATGATGACTTGATAAATCTAAATCGGGAAATAATATAATAATGACAAGTCTAACATGAGAAGTAGCTCCGACAAGTACATGACCATAATTTGTTTTTCAAGAGGTTCTATTTAGAAAGGACAGCTGTAGCAAAAAGACATTTTAAGATAGGTAATCGAGTTTATCAAAATGGAAAATGTCATAAATGATCCATATACTTTTACTTAATGTGCAATCTCATCCCTGAACTTTCGATTTGCTCAATTTGGTCCATGAACTATTAATAAATATCCGATTTAGTCCTTCTGTTTTTATTTTTTTTTTTCTTTTTTTTCGCCTTCTTCTCTCTTCCCTCCGCCGGCCATGGCGGAGCCGGCGGAGGGAAGCCGGCGTCCGGCGAGGGTCGCCCTAGCCTGGGCTGACTAGGGCGGCCTCGCCGAATGCCGGCTTCCCTCCGCTAGCTCCGCCATGGTCGGCGGAGGGAAGAGAGAAGAAGAAGGAAAAAGAAAAAGACCAAAATGCCCATTTCCATTAACTTTAACTAACGGAATGACAAAATTGGTCAATTTTCAAATAGTTATGGACTAGATCGAACATTCATCGATAACCAAATTGAGCAAATTGAAAACTTAGGGACGAGATTGCACATTAAGTAGAAGTCCATGAATCATTTGTGACATTTTTCCTTATCAAAACCAAAACAGAGAGGCAAGCGAAGCTCAATTCGCATTCCACCATAATCAGAGGACCACGGTTGCTCTTTCTTCCCCGTCACTATATATATATATATAGCGGTAAATCTCAAGAGAATTCATCAAACTTCTCCATAACCTGTACAGATTTAGCAAGACAAAGTGGGGGAGAAAGCAAAGAGAGAGTCAAGATAATGAGGCCATCGATCCTTCTTTGCTTAGCCATTAGCGGCATGGTGGTGGTCCATCGTGGCGAGGCGGTCACGCCAATCAAGCCTGGAGTACTTCACCCGTGCAAAGGTCCCAACCCGCTGCCCGGTTGCCAAGCCCACACGAACGCCCCTCCTGCTCCGGCGAATAATTACAATCGTGGATGTTTCAAATTCAATCGATGTTGTGGCGGTTAGCCGGGAGCATAGATCATTATAAAATGGCATAATCGATCAAGAAGCTGATGGGGAGATTTAAATCGTTATCATATTTTTTGGCTTATGTTATGACTTAGCTTCAGAAAAGCTGACAACCTTGAATATCTTGTAACATACAATAAAAAGAGCGTGCTCATCTTTGCTCTCTGATATCAAATACACACATCGCATTTCAAAAACCTATGATTAACATTTCCCATCCACTGAACGTAATCCGCTGAGTTTCCATTTCCTTTCTAGACGACCCGAACCTCAACATCGGAATTCCCATTTTGTGTGTAGATCTTGGCTATGTGAGAGGGCGAGTAGGTCTTCTTAGGTTGCGAAGATGCGACATGTAAGTTTTGAAATGTGAAAAGTGGCTATGTAAGCCCCGCTGGTATCTACTGTTACTTGAATGAAATCTCTCTTTATGACCAAAAAAAAAAAAATCGCTCTTGAGATCCATTATGTTTTAAATCTAGTTTTCTCTATTTATTTTTCTAACCGTAGCATTGGATGGATGAAATTCAAATTTCGATAAAAAAAAAAAAAAAAAAAAAAAAACAGAAAGAAAGCGAAAAGTGTACTTGACGTGGAGAGTAAAGTTGAGAATGATTTTTGCAATTATCTCTTTTCCTTACTTCATGCCCGGTTCTTGCTGGCCGTTTCCCTCCTATGTCTGCGGCAGACACCTACAGGGATGGTGATGACCTTCAGTATATTGTCCATCTCAGTAATAAGCAAAGGAAAATGATAAAATTTTGGCGCAAAATCGAGCTATATTCTTTTTTTTTTTTTTTTGGTGGGTGGACTTTGTGGGAAACTTGGAATGCCCGGTTCAAATTCCTTTGTGATCATATTCCAAGTGGAATTTCTTTTTTATTTGAGATGAATCATGTACAATCACATGTGACTCTCCTCTTTTTTTTTTTTTTTTTCAAGTCTACTATCAAAAGTCATATCAATAGATTTTGTAAATGGATTGATAAAATGACTACATTGAACATTCCTAAATTGAATATTATCGTATAATTTGGAGACTGGATTAAAAATTTATCAATAATTCAAAAATCACAATAAACGAATTAAAGACCTAGGGATAACGAAGAGCCCATATGTTAGACAATCGATCATGGTGCATTTGCATCTTATATAAATTATTGGATGTTATTTTAGTCCTTTCATATTGCTACTTTGCATTTTTTCCAAAAAAAAAAATGAAAATTAAAACTAATTTAGTACTCATAGTCAAAATTATAGCCGCGCTTAATGCCCCAACAAAAAAGCGTACCTAAATCCCCTCGTTATCGTAGGTCTCCATCTATATCAGTTGGCGGTTAGACCTTAATGGGATGTCATAAATATGAAATAGGACCATCAAAAGCACAATATCTTATGGAAAAAAAAAAAAAAAGGTCGCATTTCACAGCTGAGTTTTGTAACTACTTTATACTATCTAATGAGATATCAAAAAATATCATATCATAATTTATCTTGTGAACATAATATGATATGAGCATATTTTTTTGGTACATTAACATGCTAGTCGACAAATTCTTATGCGAGAATAATTTGACCTGCGTTTGATATGTCAATAATTTGTTTTACTCCGAAGAAAACTAGGATATTTCCAGAATTTTGGGAGGTAAAAAAAAGACAGCCATAGAAATGTCATATTTGAAAATAGACAGCCGATATTTAGTTTGCGGTCCCTCCGCAATCGGAGGACTAGCGGATAATATTGTCCCCCATCATTATATATACAGTGACAACTCCCGAAAGAATTCACCAAACTTACCCATAACCTCTACTAATCAAGCAACACAAAGGGGAGAAAAACAAGTAGAGATAGAGAGAGAGAGAGTCCCCATGATGAAGCCCTGGATCCTTTGCTTGGCCATCATCGGCATGGTGGCGATCCACCACGCCGAGGCAGCCCCACCAATTTCGAAGGGAGTACTCAACCCGTGCGAAGGTCCCAACCCGCCACCCGGTTGCCACGCCGACCCGCATGCCTCTCGCACCCCGGCTAATAAGCACGACCGAGGATGCACCAAAATCGACCGTTGCCGTGGCGGCTAACCATAAGTATAGTTCATACGTGTGGAGCGTCTGATTTAATTGATAGCTTCAATATGAAACACAGCAAAAGTAAAATACTGTAGTCTGTTCATTTTGGTGTGATAACAGCTCAATTGGAAGAATGTATAGAAATTTGTGGATTTGAAGGCACTTATTTATTCGTTTACATTATTGCTCCTATTTATATCTTTGCCAGAAAATCAATTTCTTTTATTGGAAGTGAGCCCATTGGCCAACCCATTGTAAAAATTCTTTCAAGAACGTGAATAATTGCATAAACCTTTTGTGAAAAATAATGCAAAGGCTCAACATATATCCTCCAAATTCTAAAAGATAGGAACTCATTTCCGCCTATACAATAAAGAGATAATTGATTAATTTATATTGACGCTTATTAATTTCATATCCAAATGTATGAGTACATTGCATTTTCGCATGTGCGTTATTCAGGTACTTTAAAAGTTCGTAGTTGCGCTATGTGCGTGCCCGATTATTTTCCAGATCTTTTGAAACATTCAGATCGATAAATTTATATAAATAGACAATTTATTCTAGGTACTGAAAATATGAGATGGGAGCTAATTAACGGACAATGTGGCTCTGTCAATGGAATAGAGGAGGAAATAGAATATCAGATGATGCTACCATTGAGTTTACATCAATTGTATTATACACGGAAAAAACCTTGCATATAAATTAGGCCCATTTAGAGTGCAACATCTTATGAATAAATTCACATTTTATAATTGAGTTTCATAACTACTTCATACTACCTAATTAGAAATCAAAATAACATTATTTTTAAAAGTGCAAGAATGATATGATATAAACACATGATGGGTGTGTAAACATATAAATTAACTAATTAAAAAAATATGAAATAAGTCCAAAAATGGAAGTACTTTTATTCGATTACAATATGACTTGTACTCTTTATGTGTATCATTCGTTGTACTCCAAAGAAATCTAGTATTTTCCTTAAATTTAGAAAGCGTGCGAGAGACGGAGGTTTTACGAAAAATCACGCACTTAGCAATCGAGGGGATGATGACCTGGTAAATGGGGTGTAATCTGGTAATGGCAACTCTAATATGACAAATAGTTCGAGAAGTAGATAACCATAATTTGTTTTTCAAGAGTTTCTAATTTGGGAAAAGAAAAGATAACCATAGGCAAACCAACTTAAAAAAAAAAAAAAGGTTGGCAAGCGAAACTTTAGTTTGCATGTATCCATATTCTGAGGACTACTTACGGTTGATCTTTCTTACCTCATCACTATATAAAGCAACGATTTGCAAGAGAATGTATCAAACTTCTCCATAACCTCTACTAATTCGGCAAAGACAAAATGGGGGAAAAGCAAAGAGAGAGTCCGCATGATGAGGCCGTGGATGCTTTGCTTAGCCATCATTGGCATGGTGTTGATCCACCATGACACGGTGGCCACACCAATCAATCCTGGAGTATTCGAACCGTACCAAAGCCCCTACCCCCCACCCGGTTGCCAAGCCCACCCACACGCCCCTCCTGCTCCGATGAATAAGTACAATCGTGGATGTGTCAAATTCAATCGATGCCGTGGAGCATAGATCATTACAAGATGGCATGATTTTTTTTTTTTTTTGGTCGGAAATATAGCTTTCATTACTTAACCAACATCAGAAAAACGCAAAGTCTCAACATCTTAGCATAAAATTAACAAAAGAGAATGGGGGGGGGGGGGGATAGGTAATCCAAGTAAGGGGAAGTTCTCCTACTTTGTGAGCCTTTGCGACTCAATCCACTGCTCAATTGGCTTCTCTGGGCTCGTTGGGCTAATTTAACTCTAGGCATGTGGTTTAGGAGGAGTCTGCAATCTTCAATTATGGATCAGGCGGCCCATGCACTTTTGGTTTGGCCCAGGATACTTTGCACGGCTTCTAGATTGTTTGAGGAGATCTGAAACTCCTGTTCACTTCCCAAGTACATGCCAGTTCGTGCGCTTCTTTCCTGGTCGAGAGTTTTCAGCCAAAGTAAAGCCTCCCTCACTGCTAGGGTTTCGGCGACGAGGACTGAGATCGCTCGGATGGGTTTCGTGAAGCCGTCGACCAGGAGTCCTCTGTTGTTCCGAACAACCCCCGCTACTGAGCCCGACATCGTGGAACTACATCAGGCACTATCCACGTTGATTTTACAGGTTGGGAGCTTTTTGGAGTTGCTATTCGTCGGATCTGGGCGATTAGTGGGTTGCTGGATTTTGGTGCGCTGGAGCGGGTGCTGGAACAGGAGGGTCATGGAGGTCGCATCTTCAAGAGCCAGCCTGAGGTTTGGTCGGCAAGCTTGGAAGATGAGAGCGTTCCTTGCTTTCCAGATCTGCCAGAGAGTCCCTGCAAAAAGGGCCTTTGCCTGAGGATCCACCGTCGAGGTAAGGACATCCATGATCCATTTGTCTATGCGGGTTATGTTCATCGGGGAGGTGTCAATTTGTAGTCTTGGGTCTGACCAAATGGCCTTTGTCCAGCTGCATAATGCGAACAGGTGCTCCACCGTTTCTGGACTTTGATTGCAGATCGAGCATCTCGGATCAGGTATCATCTTCCTCTTGAATAGACTTTCTTTGGTAGGAATGGCATTGTTACACATACTCCATACTAGAAATCTGACTTTGAGACAAATCTGGAGCTTCCAAATTTCATGCCATAATGATTTGGGAATCTGGTAGGAAGTGGAAGGTTGCATTGTGGATGAATTCCTTTCTTGATCTCTAAGCCGATTATAGCCACTTTTGACTGTGTAGGAACCTGATCCGTTTGCCATCCAAATTAGTTTATCAGTATCTGGAGTTAAACCGAGAGGAGTCGCTAATATTTCTTTTGCCACAATCTCACCAAAGATCATATTAACTTTCTGCGCATTCCAATTCTCTGTTGGTATAGTCTATCAATTCAACCACTCTTTGTGGTTCGTTTCTATTTGACGGACCACCAATCTTTCCCAAGGTTAATCATCGATCGTCTCTAATCTTGATTTTCTCTCCATCTCTTACCTCCTATTTAGTTGCTGGTTCAATCACCTCCCTGGCCATCAAGAGACTCTGCCATCCCCAAGACGGTCTATAACCTTTATGTGCACTCCAGGAGGTATCTCTTGGAAAGTATAAACCCTTTAAAGTTCTGCTCCATAGGGCATCCGGTGCTTGAGCTAGCCTCCATGCCTGTTTCCCTAACAATGCTTTATTAAAATCCACAAGATCTCGAAAACCAAGCTTTCCACCATCCTTTCGGGTTTTCAAAAGGTCCTAATTCTTCCAATGAACACCTTTTTTAGCTAAATTTTGTTTCCAGCAGAAGTTGGATATTTGCTGCTCTATCGCCCGACAAATAGATATTGGGATTTTGAAGAGAGACATAGCGTATTGTGGCAAAGCTTGAACCACTGTCTTGATAAGAATCTCTTTCCTCGCTTTGGATATTAGTTTTTCTTTTCAGCCCTCTAATTTCCTATCTACTCGAGCAAGGACCCAAGAAAACATTTGTTTTTTGGCTCAGCTCCAATCCGAAGGTATTCCAAGATATGTCCCTGTTTTTTCCATGATAGGAACTCTTAATTCAATTGCTAGGTTTGATTTCAAGAGTTGAGGGTAGCCCTTACCAAAGAAGATCCCTGACTTGTTGAGATTGATGGCTTGACCCGAGGCAAAACAGTACTGGTTTAGGATATTGGCCAGGTTTTGTGCTTCAGTAATTGTACCATTGAGGAAGAAAATAGCATCATCAACAAATAGGAGATGAGACAAAGTGGGGCAAGTTGTGTTTAGTTGGATGCCTTTGATGGTTCGGTCTTCAATTGCTTTGTTCATGAGGGATGATAGGGCATTGACCATAAGGATAAAGAGATAGGGGGATAGTGGGTCCCCTTGTCGGATACCTCGGGATGGCCTAAAAGGAGTGCATAGGTCTCCATTTACTCGTACACTATATGAGACCGAGGAGATGCATTGTTTGACTAAGGCTATCCATTTTTCACTGAATCCCAACTTTAGCAAATAATCACATAAGAAATCTCGCTCTACCCTATCGAAAGCTTTTTCTATGTCAAGTTTAAGAACTGCTTGGAAATTCCTCTTCCGTTTCCTCACTCTCAGCTGGTGTAAGACCTCTTGAACTATAAAAATATTATCTTGGATTTGACGGCCACTAACAAAGGCACTTTGTTCTTAGGAGATTAGGTCTGGGAGAAGGGGTTTTAATCTGTTGGTCATAACTTTAGCAATGATTTTATAACTAAAGTTGCAAAGACTGATAGGCCTGTATTGAGTTATACTTTCAAGGTTTACTACTTTAGGGATGAGAATGATATGGGTATTATTTAATTCGGGATGAGAGTACCTTGGCTGAAAAAGGAGTCGACCATTCTGAATATGTCTTCGCATACCACTGGCCATTGGCTTTGATAAAATAATCCATTAAGTCCATCTAGTCTTGGGGCTTTAGTAGCTCTCAATTGGAAGACCGCCTCTCGAACTTCTTCCTCTGAAATAGTCTTGATTAGGCTCTCATTCATTTCAGCATTAACTAATTGCGTGCACTGATCAAGAATAGGCTGATAATTCCTCTCCCCCCACCGTAGTATATAAAAATTAATAAAATGCCTTGACGTGATGCTTTATGGTTGAAGGCTCTCGGCTCCATGTAGTGTCATCAATCCGTAACATAGAGATTTTGTTCCTGATACTTCTTTGAACTGTCGTGGCGTGGAAAAATTTTGTATTTTGATCGCCCCATCTCATCCATGTAATTCATGACCGCATGCACCAATACATCTCCTCTTGTCTCCAAAGGCCTTCTATTTTTCCTACTACATTTTTGTACTCTTCTCTATTTGAGAATTCTTCCTCCTAATTAGTCAAGTCTGTTAGTCTTTTCCTTAGTGCTTCAATTGTCGGGGCGCATTCTGAAATTTTCTTCTACTCCATCTAACTAGGTCTGCTGCAACTCTCTTCACTTTTCCAGTAAAATCTACTTGGTTGTTGTTGTTTTTCCCCCATGCCTCTTAGATCACATATATACATTCCTTTTCTTCAAGCTAGTATGCTTCGAATCTGAACTCCTTCTTTCTTTTCGTTGTGTTTGGTTCCAATGTAAGAGGCAAAAGATTATGCTCTAATCCTATCGTTGGTAGAGCAAATAACTCCGCACTTGGAAATTGTACTCTCCATACCCAATTGCACAATGCTCTGTCTAGCCTCTTCTTCACCATGTCATCTTCTTCCCGATTATTAGTCCATGTGAATTTGCAACCCTTACTTTCCATGCCCATTAAAGAACATGAGTCAATGAAAGCACGAAAAGCCACCATTCTATGTCTATTTGCCTCTCTTCTTCCAACTTTTTCCTATAGATAAAGAACTTCATTAAAATCTCCCATACAAAGCCAAGGGAGATTGTTGGATGAGTTGATTGAGTTGAGCATTTGCCAAAGGCTTAATCTCTCCTGAAAAGAAGCAGATGCATGTAAAAAGGATATTCTCATTAGACCACCACTGCTGAGAATTTTACACTTTACATCGATGAGCTCCCCATAGCAAGCTAGAACTTCCACTTGTACTTGATCATCCCACATGAGAATTAGACCCCTTGCAATTCCAGTTGGATTGATTATAGTAGAGTTACTAAACTTTAGACTCTTTCGTATTCAATCAATCTTGCTTTCTTTATTCTTGGTTTCCATAAGGAACACTAAGTTAGGCCTATCTCGAGCCACTAGAGCTCTAAGGTGCTATACTGTCAAGGGTGTGCCTAGACCCTGATAGTTCCAGCATAGGATCTTCATGTATAACCCGGTGGCTTATTAGGGCTAGCCACCAAAGCCCGTTCTGAGACCCATTCCAACGATTGGATATGGGTGTCCAATAAGTTCTCCTCGTCGAAAAGCTAAATTGAGGAGGATCTTTTCTCATAAGGATTAACCATTTTTCTGTTTTTTTGTCACTGGGCTATTAAGCATGTTCTTATTTTTCTTTAGGTTTTTCAGCCCATTACCCTCCTTAACCGAGGGGAGAAGCAGGAGCTAGGTTCGCTGAGGCCTCTTCCTCTTATTTGGGGAAATATATTCAGCCATCCTTACATCTTCTTCTGGGTCATTTGCTGGAACAGTGGGTATGATTATGGCTAAGGCATTTGTGTCAACAACAAATGGCTCGATCTAGATGCTTTATCATTAGATGGCATGGGGGTTTCAGGTACCATTTCCTCCTCCTCAGGTTGTTGATCAATTTATCCGTAAAAGGTCTTCCAACAAGGGCTTGAATCTCTAACTTCTTCTTTCAGCCAAGAACCATATTTTCCTAGTTTGTCTTGAGCCAACCCTGTCTCCTCATAAGGTATTTTAGGACAGAAATTGGCGTAGTGTCCAATTCTGCCACATGAGTAGCATAAATGAGGTAGTCTTTCATATTTGAAATCTAGACACCATTTGTTCCCTCCTAAGTTAACCATTGTTCCTGTTTTCAAGGGGCATGACAGATTTGGGCTTACTTTTGCCTTGCCGATTTTGCGCCAGCTGTTGCTACCGGCTTCTAATTTCACATCCTCCACTTTGCCGAGTTTTAAGGCTATGCTCCGGAAACAGATTCTTCATTTATCCGAGCCCTCGGTAACCCCAAAATATGCACCCAAAAGGCATTATGTGTAAAGTCATAGCAATGCTCAGGGATATCGAGATCTTCTTCCAAAGGAACAAGTAAGTTACTTGTAAATGACCATGGTCCATTTTCTACAACTCGTTGTTTGTCCTCTACCGATTCAAAGATGAAGGAGAAAAAACCAGGTTCAATAACTTCACATTTAATAGAATCCGTCTTCCATGCCTTCCTCATTGTGCTGATAAAAGCCTGGAAATTGACATTCGGTTTGGAGAACAGTTTTCCATACAGAGTTAGTTCACTTTCCTATTTATCTTTTTCAGGTATGTGGGCATCCAACTCCGTTACTTCCTCTTCTGACCAAAGATCCCCCATACTTCTACATAATGCTACCAGACGGAGCTGATTTTCTTTGGTTTTGTCCATCTCTAACTTTTTGGTTTGGTGTAACTGGCTTTGGGTTTGGGATTTATGTGTAGAATGGAATGAAGGGAGCTCAATGAGTGAATATTGGTTTATCAATCGCGGGTGTTTTGGGGGTATGGTGATGTTTTGGGTTTGGGTTAGGGTTTTCTTGTGATGAGTAATTTATGGGTTTCGGGTTTTCTACGGGGAGTGATTTTTGGGTTTAAAGGTTGAAAGCAATAGAGGGAAGTAGCGATTATGCTAACCAAGGGGCATAGGTCAATTACCTTAGCGATTCCAAACAGCTCTCTCCACCATCTATGGCTTGCCGGGAGGAAGATTTGAGGAGGGTGCTGCGATCCAAATTGCTTTCTTCGCCATCGATGGCTTGCCGGGAGGAAGATTTGAGGAGGATGCTGCAATTAGGTGGGCGAAGATTGGGGATGGACGTCCAAGGAAGCTGATCGGGTGGAAGGGGTGTGAGTGTAGCCATTGAATGGATGGGAACAAACAGAAAGGGTTTTAGGGTTTCAGCTATCAACAAGGATAGAGAGGGATCTCACACCATTGATGAGGGAAGAGCGCCAAGGAAGCGCACAAGATGGCATGATTGATCAAGAAAGTGATGGGGAGATTTAAATTGTCATCGTATTTTATTTATTTATTTATGTTATGACTTAGTTTCAGAAAAAACTGACATAACAACAACTCCCAAAAAATTCATCAAACTTCTCCATAACCTCCACTAAATTAGCAAGACAAAGGGGGAAAAACAGAGAGTCCGGATAATGAGACCGTGGATTCTTTGCTTAGCCATTATTGGCATGGTGGTGATCCACCACGGCGCGGTGGCAACGCCAATCTTGACTTATGTACTTGACCCATGCAAAGGCCCCAACCTGCCACCTAGTTGCCACGCCTACCCGCATGCCTCTCGTGCTCCGGCGAATGAGCACAATCGTGGATGCGCCAAATTCAATCATTGCCGTGGCGGTTCACCATAATATGGATCATGGATGTGGAGTGTGATTATATTGTTAAATTCAATATAAGTGAAACACTTACGAATATTTTTGTACTTTTTTCGTAATTTGTCTGATGATAGTTCAATTAAAAGAACGTACAAAGATATATGACATCAATTTTTTGAAAGGTTGTGAGTATAACTTGTCTGATTGCCTTTTTTTTTTTTAAATGTTCGCAAAATACACTACGCGTGTTCTCGCTTATTTTCCTGATATTTCAAAGTATCCAAATTGATAGATACACATAAATGGAAAATTTATTCCAGATACCAAAAAATGTGAGATGGGTGCTAATTAAATGATGATAGATAAATTAAAACCCGAAAATGGAGGACCTTTAAAGAAATTTCATTATGAAAAGTGTACATGTTGAAGGACTGGATTAATAGAAACACATGGTAATTGATCAATGATGAACTTGAGAAACAGCACATAGGAAAAATACAATTGTAATTAGACTATTCTAACAGTTCCATATCTAGTTTTGTGAATTTAAACCACCTGTTGTCTAGTTACTTGAAAAAAAAAACTATATTTTTGGTTTCCTTCAAACTCCAAATTTTGTAATTGCAATTAAATTCATAATCAGAATAAGCTGCCGTATATGATAAATTTCTTAGCAAAAACAAAAAAGCAAGCACCACGCTAAACGCAAAGTAAATTGATCATTCTCATCTTCAACAAAGCAACTGATACAATTCCCTTTCGAAAAAAAAAAGATCCCTCTTTTATAAAGTAAATTAGAATTACAGTTTAATATATTTAGTTATAATTTTCTATTTAACTTCCGGCTCCTCAAATTTCTAGGCTAATGTAACATGCGAATGACCTATTGCACTGTCCAATAGTTCTGTCTTTCTCCATTTCTGTAAATTTCAGCACTTTATATCTAAGAATTAGAAAAATCGGAAAAAAAAATACATTATTCAAAAACAAAATGAACTGTCCAGATCAATGAGGATATTTATCCTGTAAATCAATTCCAAAGTATATGATGCCAGTTGACAAAACGGCAATTGATGGACAATGGTTGGACTGAAATATATAAATAGATGAAATAACTGAAACTTTTGAATAAATTCGACCGAAAGAAAAAAGAAGAAGAAATAATTGAATAAATGCAGAGAAACTGGCCTTGGGAGTCATAATTCAATGCCATGGTAGTCAACTTCATTTAGATTTGTATTTGCTTGGGCCAACTTCTTCTGTTTCTTCTGTACGCTTCTGAGATCATGGCTTTCTAGGGCTTGTTGAAGGGCTTTGATGCACCATTTAAAATCCTCTGCTCCTGAATTTGACTCATCTTATTGCTAAGAATTGATGTTGAACTGTTTGATCTCTAGCAAATTGTTTTAATTATGTTTGCACTGCTTAGAGCTCTATTTATTTCATGAAAAATAAATAATTTAGAAAATATTTTCCTTAAAATGGTCATTTGTATTGCTTGAAATAAATAGCCAATAAAAAATATTTTTATCGTTGACAACCTATTAAATCTAGACATTTTCTTGAACGGTGAAGATATTGTCCATTAGTTTAGTTTTGTAAGTGATACAACAAGAAAATATTTTTCAAATAATTATTTTTTGACTAAATAAATAGAGCTTAAATCGAAGTTCATTTTAATGTTCAGGAAATGTATTTTGATGATAAGAGAATAAAGTGGGGTTTTGTTTGGTACTTTGTCCAAAATAACCCCGAAAATTTTCAAGGTTACTGGGCATAAAAAAGGCTAGTCCTCAAGGCTGCTTTGTGGGAGTTGCAACGAAAGTGCTTCAGCTGCAAGGGTGCTGCAGCTATGAGATTCTCACCAAACACCTCGAAAGGTCAAAGTACCCTATTTCACGGGAGAAAATATTGGGTGCGCCCGGCGCTCCACGTCACCGTGCGCCCGCCCAATAAGGATGCGCCACGTGGCTCCACCTGGAGCCGGGTTCTGCTTTTGTTTTTAGCCGAATATTTGCCTTCTCCTTCTCTCTCTTCATTAATGCCGCGTCCTTTTCTCCCGCCCTTCGCATTTGAAGTGCCCTTTCTCTTCTGTCTTCTCCCGCACGAAGTCTCTCTCAAAAATCGCTCGATCGCATCCGACACGACTCCTCCACGGCCTCCGGCACGACGCCTCCACTGTCCTCGAAACACCCCCTCAGGCTGCACAAAGAGGCGCCATTTTGAAAAAATTTCAGTCGGAGCCGAGGAGCAACCGGTGGAAGTGGGAGGTGAGCGGCTTCGAGCCGCGGAAGTAGTCGTCGACCTCCGCCTCCTTCGACGCCGACGACCAGCACCGGCCGAGCGCCCCCCTCGTCCGGCGGTACTCGATCTTCGCCGCCCTCACGGCTCCCGCCGGCCTCCAAGGTCCGGCGGCTCACGGACAATGTCCAGGTTTTCCGAAACACTCCGATCGTCTCGCGCTCTGTTTTGGCTCCCGATTGAGTTGGGGGATTTGCTGTTTCGAATTTTTGCTTCTTGCTTCGGTCGATTCCTTTTCGTTGCCGAGCTCGAGAAGAGCGATTTCCGGATGCAGCTTGCGAGGCAGGATTACTTGGAGCTAAGATAAGAGGCGAGCGAACTGCAGGAGTATTCCAACGCGAAGCTCGATCGAGTCACGCGCTACCTCGGCGTTCTCGCCGACAAGACGTGGAAACTAGGTGAGGCGGTGCAGCGTCTGTTGTGCCTCGACGCACGTTTGCTTTCTCATTTCGGTTTTTGACAGGTTCGTGCTTTGTGTCGATAAAGTCGCCCTTGAAGGTGAGGCTAGGATAGCACCGCTCGAAGAGGAAGTTGTTCAATGAGTTGTTTGTTGAATCTTGCGGAAACGTGGTACAAATATACTTTACAAAATATAACTTTCACTATTACAATATTTTCTCACACCACATACAATACTTGGACAACTCTACACAATTTCTCTCACACTCACGTGCATATACATCACACTCTACTCAACACACTATCAAGACCCCTACACACACCCACACACCCCCTTGGACTTCTTACTCACACACTCTTAGTTGAACACACAAATGAGGAGCAAGTTGCTCCTATTTATAGGATGGAAAGTTGGTGACTTTCCTAACTTTCTACACTATTCTAGAAGTATTATTATTATTTTATTATAGCCTCACAACTTGATTTCTTTGGAGAAGTCTAGAAGTGATGCGGCTTTTCTTGATGGATTTTGCTAGAACATTCTGGAGAAGGGAATGATCTAGAGAAATCCAGAGAGAGAGAAATCTGGAGGAGTAAAGAGAGATATGGAGAACTCTAGAGAGAGAGATCTAGAGAGAGAGATCTAGAGAACTCCAGAGAGAGATCTAGATAACTCCAGGAGAGAGAGAGGCGGTGATCTTCAACACTCCCCCTCACCGACTACTCTCTCTCGATATAGTAGCCATGCCGATATTGCTTTTGGACTCTTCAACTGTCTTCCTCCATTCAGCATATTGCGAAGCTTCCTCGATGTGGATGGCTCTATGGCTCCATCTTCGTTGCTTCTCCCGCTGCGACTTTCCATTGAGCTTTGTAATTCTTCAATTTTTGCAATGCCAATTCATTCTGCCCTTTAGTCTCATTTTCCTTCTTCTCTCTCAACTCGGTCTTCGTATTCGACATATCTTTTATAAGAATTTTGAGATTGGAACTCATCTGGTCAACCCTCTCATTCGTGACTTTCATTTCATGCTTCAACCGATTCAATCCCATCCGAAGCACTTCAATGTAGACCTCTTGATCCTTCTCCTCATAAAATTTCTTCTCCTCGATCTTATTCCATTGATCCTTACACCACGGGATGTAAGGTGTAGATGGCCTCCTTTTCTCAAAGAAAACTTTCTTTTTCTCCTTCATTTGTTCGTTGTCTCTTCCGATATGATTAATTCGGAAAGTCATAGTGGGCTTCTGCGGCTTCTTGAACTCACATCGAAACTTCTCTAGCTCCCTTTCTTTTGCCTTGAGCTCTCGATCCTTCGCCTTATCATCTCATCCCTTTTCTTCATCATATTCTCCATCTTTGCCTTCTCAACTTTTAGCTTCTTTATCATCTCCCGCATCTCTTGTAGTTTCTTTTCACCGCTGCTTGTTGGCGTTGTTAGTCGCTTCTTCAAGTTCTTCCTTGGCTTGCTCTTATTCGGGGTTGTGATAGAACTTGTCGAATTATCCAACTCAATTATACAAGCGGTTGCAAGCTCTTCTCGTTTCCTTCATCGCAACAGTGCGCTTGAAAGTCCCATTCTTCTTCACTTTCAATCTCCTTCTTGCAGGAAGTGACGACATTTCCTTGTTCCTGTCTATACCAACAAAATCTGGCGATATGTCCTACCTTGCCACAAACGTAACACCGTTTGCTGTGCCTTTTGCTGCTCTTATCTTCATCGTTGTCATCGTCATGATCTTGACGAGCTCCCCTTGGCTGATAACCCTTCTCTTCTGGTTGCCTTCGCCAATCTCCATGACTTTTCCATGGTTTGCCATCTCTTGCACCTGCTCTATTTCTATTCTCGGCCTTTGAACCTCTTTTATTACCGAAGAGGGCACTTTCATCCTCTTTAATTGAGACCTTAGGGATTTGTTTATCTAAGGCCTCTTGATTGGCCGATATATTTTCCAACTCTGTTAGAGTTGGCTCATTTGCCCATCCACGGGTGGCCGTAACAATGCCGTTATACTCCGGCCTTAATCCATGAATTATTATTCTTCTCATTCTTGTCTCAGAGATGGCATTCTGAGGATCTAATTTTGAAATTTCTTCGCAAATAGATTTAACTTTAGAAAAGTATTGACTTACCGTCATACTTTGTTGCGAGATTGAGAGGAGCTCGTTCTCCAGGCATTGTAACTTGGCATCGTTTGTCCTCGCAAACAGCGTCGCCAAGTTATCCCTGTGCCTCCTTCGGGGTTTTTGCACTTTTTATCTGTTGCAATAATTCATTTTCAACAGTCACGGCAAGAACGTAAAGAGCCTTACCTCGATTTGACGTTCCACTTTCTTAAATCACTATCATTTGTGGGTGGTGTGGTGTTGTTGCCGCCAACAATATCCTATAAATCTTGTCCAAGCAAATAATACTGCATGCGGGTACTCCAATTATTATAATTGAAGTTGTTGAGCTTCTCCATGTCGTTCACCGAACTCGAGAAATCCGCCATCGTGACTTGAGTATAATGCCCCGCACTATACCAAGTAAGCCTAGTCCTGGACCAACCGACTTCACAATCCCAAATTGTGCACTGGCAGAACTCCGACGTCCTTCGCTTCTTCGCTCCTTGGCTCGACGATCCCTGACCGCCTACTCACTTACAATGGTCCCCGACCACTGTCTTCGCACGTCCTCTGACAACCTGCTCTGATACCAATTGTTGAATCTTGCGGAAACGTGGTACAAATATACTTTACAAAATATAACTTTCACTATTACAATATTTTCTCACACCACATACAATACTTGGACAACTCTACACAATTTCTCTCACGCTCACGTGCATATACAGCACACTCTACTCAACACACTCTCAAGACCCCTACACACACCCACACACCCCCTTGGACTTCTTACTCACATACTCTTAGTTGGACACACAAATGAGGAGCAAGTTGCTCCTATTTATAGGATGGAAAGTTGGTGACTTTCCTAGCTTTCTACACTATTCTAGAAGTATTATTATTATTATTTTATTATAGCCTCACAACTAGATTTCTTTGGAGAAGTCTAGAAGTGGTGCAGCTTTTCTTGATGGATTTTGCTAGAACATTCTGGAGAAGGGAGTGATCTAGAGAAATCCAAAGAGAGAGAAATCTGGAGGAGTAAAGAGAGATATGGAGAACTCTAGAGAGAGAGAGATCTAGAGAACTCCAGAGAGAGATCTCCAGAGAGAGATCTAGATAACTCCAGGAGAGAGAGAGGCGGTGATCTTCAACATTGTTGACATCCAAAGGTCAGTCTTTGGTTTCTTAATTGAGTTCTCTCACTTTCCACGTGAAGCACGTGGAGCGGAAGTACTTGGATACATGAGCTGATAATTCAGAAAATTTCTAGTTTGAATTGCAATTCATTTTCGGGATGATGTTCCTGTCGGATGGATGGGTAGAGATAGCTTGCTTGTATGGCAATTTTGCAGTGTGTAGTAAGAGGACAAAACTCGAGTTTAACGAGTAAGATCGAGTTTGAATATGACTGATAGAGTTTTAGCGATGGCGTGCAGATTAACTTGAGATAACAGCTGTCAGTTTGTGATGCATTGTTCTGATCATCGTTAGTCTGAAAAATTGAGCTGTTTGTTAGTTCTGGACTGATTATGCCTCAGAGATTCGTTATTCTGTAAATGGAGACTAGATATCAAGAACGGAAATGATTTTTTACTCTGTGTATCTTCTTCCTCCTCCGTTAGGATCAGTCTGATACTTTGATTGATGGTTACATAGAAATTGAATCTCTTGGATTAAACTAATGGAAGAACTCCCAAGAAATATGATTTTCAGACAAGAGTCCAGTCACCTGTGATATAATTTCCATTTGGACTCCTTTCACATCATCAATTCACCATTGATTGCCCAATCACTAGATTTAATAGTGTTTAAACTTCATGCTACGTTTCTGTCCTAAAGGAATGCCTGTCAGTTACATTTTATGGCAGATCTAATGGACAAGAATATGTCATGCGGACATTGCATTTTTATGTTATTCTGTTTGGCGTGTACGTGACTCTTTTGCAAAAGATGTGAGAGTAATGGAGTTAGCCAGTCAGTAGTATACTCAATTGGAAATTCTCTGTGCTTGCTATTGAACAAATTATGGATGTATCTCTCTTACTTCTCTGTTGTCATAACTGCCACCATACATTTGTGGGAGGCAATGGTGATGCCTAACACCTCATACTTTATGATTCTGTGGACGAACCAGTTGTGTGGAGGGATTGCACTTTGTTTTGAATAAGAATCTTATCTTGATATTGGGTGATGATGATAGCACTTCCACCTCTGGAATTGCTCCTGTGCAAAGATGAAGGAGATGTCGAATAGTTGAACGATAATTCTTCTCTTTGACTATTCGGCATACAACAATAGGAGCACATGATTGATGCCTGAAAGGAGTTCCATCTTTGCTTCTCCTTCTTTGTACGGCAGCTCTGTTTCGACACTCTCTTAGTTTACAGATTTCATGAAAATTGTGAACATAACTCCATATAGTTTAAAGCATTTGGGCTTGATGGGTCTATTTGTTGGCCCATCCTCAATGGACCTCATTTTAGTTAGAAAACAAGAGGAGAGTTGTCTTTATGCAAAGTTGCTAAATAGTGAGGATGTTGAGCTCCAGCAGCCTTTGCTCGGCCACCATTTCCCTCTCTCTCTCTCTCTCTCTCTCTCTCTCTGTGTTGTTGTCACCAAGTCTCTTGTTCCTTTTAAGCCCAGCCTTAGTAAAAGTGAGTACCGGCACTGGGTGGACAGGCTATCCACCCTAGTTGATTCAGCATTTTCTAGTCTTTAGGAGTGATATGTAGCTCGAGCAAAGATTGGATTAGTCTACATTGCGATATGTCTAGGATTCAATAAAGTACTTGCCCATTTGATATTTCAATATAAATGTCAATACCCATGCGTGCTTCTGGAGTATCTGTGATGGAATTATTGGGCGTAGTTTGTAGTTGTCATTTATATATTTATGGTGGTTGCTTGTAGGCCATTTCTTCATGGTTCCGTGGATTCTGGATTATAACTACAAGTATCAAAATTGTGGGTTATTCTATTGAGAACTCATGGCTCAATGCTCTTGCCTGTTGTGCGTTTGACTATCTTTACCTGGGACTATTTTCTTTGGTTGTTGGTATTTTGTGATGGACTCATGATCATCATCAACATAGTTTCCGTGTTTGCCTCTTTCATTAGTTTGATGGGAAGGATTAATAATTGCTGTTTCCTTTTGATAACAGTTGTTTTTCTAAAGTTAAGTTTTGCTTACTAGGAGGTCTTTCCATATTACATAAATGTCCCTAATTGCCTTCTTGTGCAATATGCAGAGTAATTATGATAGAAAAGCATCACCTTTTCTGGCGAAAGAATTACTTAGAATTTATACAAAGGAGAAAAGTTGGAGGGAGCAACTCTGGAAAAATGGCATTGTAAAATCATCTCCAATGCCACCACGGACACGTCCTGAATGCGTGGGGACTGAGGAGGTACTCAACCTTTCATGTTTGACTCTTGCTTTCTGATGACTTTGTCAATATGATGCTAGTTGATGAATTTATTTTGGTTTTTTTTGTAGGATCCTAAGTGCATTATATGTCAGCAATATCTTTATCTTTCTGCAGTTGTAGGTGATTGTAGGCCATCTGCTTTTGTTTGTCTTGAGGTATGTGGAAACTGTGTTCTGGTTTATTATCGTGTCAAATTAGTTGATTTGTAGTGCAAATACAAGCCTAGTACATGTGCCATACTGCAATGTCAAAAACATTTGCCCCTGAAGGGAAATCTTGAACTCATGGAACTTGGATTATTCCACTTAGCCAGGCACAATGAGTGAAAGCATTCATGACAAGGGCCTCTGTCATAATGAAATACATCCTTAAAGTCATAATGTTAAAAAGCGTATGATACGATTGAATTTGCAAGGAAAAATCTGATTACATCAACAGTTCTGGTTCTAATTTTGATTTGTCACATTATTGCTGGTGACATATACTTTGCTGTCTTTGATCTGACATGGCACCATAAATAACATCTTCTTTGGTTGGGTTCATATTCAAAGAAATGGATCACCCAATCGTATGAAGTGTTTCTTCTTCATCATCATTTTTGGGCTTAAAGCCAGAATTGGTAATTCTCAATCTCATCATCAGACCCCTTATGTGCAGCACTGGCAACACATCTGTGAATGCAAACCCAGCAAACATTGCCTCCTTTACCGTCATACATTAGCAGAGTTAAGTGACTTGCTGCTGACTGTCGATAATTACAATGGTGAGGAGACTCAAAGGAGTAAGGTGCTCCAGCAAAGATCTTTCTCCAGCGAAACAAGTTCTTCAGCGAAAAAGGTATTGTCAGATACAAGACTTGCTTAGTCAATTAACAAAGAGACTGGATGAGGTATCAAATAAAGCATGTAGAAAACAAATTGCAGCAATTAAAACAACTTCAGCCTTGGTGTTCATTCTATAAATTTATGACTGGATGAGGTGTCAATCTTAAGCAAGGTGGATCATCTCATTTTTATACTTACTAGGTATTATATGATCTTTGTTTTATGGAAGAGTCTAGCTGAAGTTGGTTTTATTGCTTTGGTCTTAGTTGCCAATGTTTTTTACTGGTTGACTGGCAAACTAGGTACATGCTAGGAAATTCTTTTCTACCAAGGTCACTGCATAATTGTTTGGTGTTGGAATAAATGTCAATGAAGAACAAAGTGAAATTTATTGGTGTTTAGTGAGGTTTGGAATCTGTGCTAATCTCCTCTTGTTCTTTAATATTGTGCTGGAGTTGATTGTCCTTGTCAAGATTGTTATTTTAGTTTGCCTTTTGTTCTTCAGTAAG
Source organism: Eucalyptus curtisii (assembly GCA_017140595.1). Lineage (NCBI taxonomy): Eukaryota > Viridiplantae > Streptophyta > Magnoliopsida > Myrtales > Myrtaceae > Eucalyptus > Eucalyptus curtisii. The sequence continues at coordinate 18,113,835 of CM029498.1, forward strand.
AGAGAATCTGTGCTACTTTGGCTCATCTTGCGGATCAATGGCTGTTGCAGTCAACCGATGCTCTTAAAAATGCTTTCTCTAAGGATATTTATCAAAAACTGTTGAAAGAAGCTGAACAATTTCTTTGGGCTGGTTTTGACATGGATCCTGTGAGTTCAAAGCCTTTTAGCTACATGAAATTCTTCTCAGATTATATGCATATGATTCGACTATGTATGAATGTGTACTTCAATCACATGCAGGTACGTACCATGGCAAAGAAGTTAGTCGACGCGCAGAGGTGGGCAGAAGGCGTAAGAAGTTGCCTCACAAAAATTGAAAATCATTCTTTGGGCTCTACTAATGCTTTGGAGAGGGCAGATTTAGAATGTCACTGAATTGTTGAGTTTTGATACCATGCTGTGTAACGAGCCTGGACATCTTAAATTGAAGGTTCTGAAGAAGATTGTGAAGTTGTGGCATTTGATATACCTGCATTCTGTCTAGTCGAGTGACTTACAGTAATTTGCTTAAAATCTGTACAGGAGTATGCTGAAGAGGCAAAAAAGTTGGCCGGAGAGATTGAATCTACTCTTTCGTCATCTTCAAAGGTATATAACGTGAATTTATTTGACCTTTTGATTAAGATAAGAGTTAATTTTGTCCACTTCTCTTTGCATAATTTATATTGTCATTATTTATGTACTTTTGTTCCAGTTATTGGAGTTGGAAAACCTTTACGATACAAGCTGTCGCTTAGGAATCCTTGTCAAAGGAAGCGAGAAACTGGCACAGAAAATTTCTTCGATGGAGGTAATTCTCTATCAGGATTGATTTTGTGGGTCAAGATACATTAAGCCATATCCCTACAGTTACCTAAATTGTCTCTTTTACGTGGTGAGAAAAATGTCATAGGTTCGGTCTCTACTCATCTAGAAGACCTATTTGCTTCTTGTTCTACAGTTTATTGTTACCCTTGCTGGTTTGTCTAGATTAAAAAGCCATTTCTCTTAATCTGGTTTCTACATGGTTCTCCGATTAACAACTGTTAATTTTGTTCTCTTTTTTCCACCCAAGTGGTTGAAGTTGAATTGGGTTTTGTCAATGTTTGTTGCTTGAAGTCGATAAATTGAAGGTTCTTGCTAACACCTAAATCTCTAGTCTCACATCCATACATGTTTTATGTGTGCATTATTTCTGTCGAACTGAGAACATGACCTCCATCCCGCAGGAGTTAGTTTCAGAATCCAAGCTACTCAAGGTATCCCTGGAAGAAAAAAGAACACTTGAAACAATGTTGGAGAATTGCTTCCGATGGAAGCAGAAAACTTGCTCCTTGCTGCAAAATGCAGAATGCCTGTATGATTCTAGAATTGTTAATGATGGACCGCGAGATGGTTTAAATTCATTCTATAATTCCTTTGTTCAGAATTTGAAGCTACAGAAAGAATTCGACAGATGGAACAAAGTCCGAGCAAGGAGATCCTACCGGGACAGTCATCCTCAGAGCCACAAAGTATGGAATGGACGGATATGTTTCAAAGCCCTTTGAAGCGGAACAACTTTTTAGAGAAGTTTCGCGCTTTTTCCAGTCATCATTGAATCGAAACTTGTCGAGAGGCCACCATAGATGACGGTTGGTAATTAGGCGATCTGAAGTTCGCCAATTGAACTCCGGATCGATGGCTGCTTGGAAATGGTGCGGGAATCTCTTCGACATAGGTGTATATTTGTAGACTAGACCCTCACAGTGTGTACATGCATGTAGCTTTAGAGATTGTTAGATGATTGCGTGCCCAAATTTGATGGGCACAAATTTGATGTTAGATGGTTGCGTGCTCACTATTATCTTGTTGTACATGGACACAAGGTCATTATGAGTAATGAAGGTGATTCCTCTTAGCAATGATATCCCATAGACTAGTTTTTGCAAAAACCTAGAATATACAATGTTAAGGATCCTCAATACGTTTATAATTTGAATTTAAGAATCATCAATCAAACATTTATAATCTCAAGCAAGAATTTGGTTGAAATTTCAGGAAATAGCAGTATGGGAAAATATGCAATAGCAAAACAAATTTAATGATATGCCAACATAAATGTTCACTTTATTCATCCTACAAACAAAATGCACATACATTTACAAACAACTAAAACTCATGAAACAACCCAACCAACATCTTCAGGTTTGCCAAATCTCACAATATGTCAAGTTTTAAAGCTAAAATTACCATAAACAACAACATTATGTAGCCAATGGTCCCCATTATGTATGTAGAAGTATGGGACTTCGTTGTGCACAGGCTCTTTGCAATCCCAAAATCAGTGAGATGCGCCTCAAATTCCTTATCGAGTAGAATGTTTGACGATTTCACGTCCCTATGGATGATACGCGGACTACAATCACGGTGAAGATATGAAAGCCACTCAACGGCACCAAGTGCTATCTTGAGACGAGTATCCCAGTCAAGCTTCTTTTTCTTCGCAGGGCCTACATAAATCATTAGTTTGTAAAGATCTTTGGTCAGAAGAATCCTGACATAATTAAAAACTAGGACCAGTTTATTTTAGATGATTTCAATATACGTGAACAGAAGAAAATTTAGCAGGAGTGAAATGAGTACTAATAAAAGCCACTCCAGATTTTCACTCTTTCACGCTCGCTCAATCTAGTTAAGACTTGTCAGCAGGACATCCAAGTCATAAAAAAGAAACTTCACTCACTATGGAGAAGATCCCAAAGGCTGCCATTTTCCAAATAAAATATAGTACCATTATAATCTATGCGGCATTGGGGACAACATTGGGACAACAATAAACTTACAGAATAGTCAGGCTAGGGGTGAGAAGATGTTCTAAGTGGCCTGAAACATGCAGAACGTATTCTAATTGATGTTTATTAAAGCTTATGAAGGATGCCAGAATTATCACGAGAGCGGACTTGGAAAAATTACATAGAACAGGAGAATGAAATAGTTATAAAGATCCTCAATAAGTAAAAAAAATTGCAGAAATGGACTCCCCATGCAGATGAAATCACATGCATAGCTTCAAAACAATCCAATATATGAGAAACTAAGCATACAAATAATGACGCTTTTACATATTTTCGAGCTCCGGAGGGATTTGTCCGTTCAGTTTGTTAAAGAGCATGTGAGAGCTTGTTACGATTGATAATCTCTTAGGAACTCATGTTCGGTAATAATCTCCTTTTGATATATTGAGAAGAAGTGAAGATATAAACCATAGCACCATTTTCACTTTTTAGCATAAAGCAGAGAACTAACCGATCTCTAAAAATCACTTGAAAAATCAACATTTTGGCAAATCTACGACAACAATTAACATGAACCATAAAGCTCTTACCTGAAAGCCGCCAGCACATAAGACGAAAGAATTGTCAGGGATGTATTTTTTAAAACTTTGTTTACCTATCCTTCACCTCCCAACGCATTATGGTACAACCATGCTTTGTTTATGCCTTAAGAATTGTTCAATTCATTCATCTCTGGATGTTGAAATGAATTTGATGACCCCTGTACAAAGGTATAAGTAATACATTCACAAAAGGCATAGTTTGCTCAACAATGTGACTACATAAATAGTATCTCAAATAATCTCATGTCAAAAGAAGTGAGCCAACTTGTACCTGATTCAAATTTGTTCCAGGGGATCTATTATGGTACTCCAACATCTATCGCCAAGAAACCATTATCAATAAGCATTAGAATATTTTAGGAACTAAAATGATTTTCATAATATGTACCTAATTAGTGAATGGAGAAAATCTATTTATAATCCCCTGTGGCATGATGTATGGTGTTTGCATCTATATGAAAAAATAATCTCATTAGTAGAATGTAATAAAATGCTTCCATGGGATCTATTATGCTACTCCAATATTTATAAACGATAAACCACTAAAAATAAACATTAGAATTTATAACAAATTTCAGCCAAACATTATAATAGTAATGCAGACTTCTAAATACCTGACTTGTGAATTGACAAAATCCATCCATATTCGCAGGCCGCATGATATATGGTGGTTGCATCTATATAAGAAAACATCATTAGTAAAATGTAACAAAATGCTTCCAAGGAATCTATTTTGCTACTCCAATATCTATAAAACCATCTACAATTTGCAACATATTTCAGTCAATTATAATAGTAACCCAAACTTTTAAATACCCGAGTGAATGATGAAAAACCATTTATACTTCCTGGTGGCATGACGTATTGTGGTTGCATCTATATAAAAAAAAATAAAAATTGAACCAATTAGTAGAATATAAATATAAAATGTTGAACTCGAAGGACATACCCGATTATGGAAATTTACATTAACTATAGGACCACTAATGTTGCTAGGACAAAAGACATTTTGAATCTGATTTGAATTTGTTGAAAAATTTGGCACATGAGTCTTATCAGGCATTGCTTGGACTGCCAGCTCTACATTACAAAATAAAAAATATATTAATTCAAATCATGTAGATTGAGTATAAAAATAAACTAATTTTATGTCACTCAGCTAACCTCGATTTTTTATTGGCATCGGGGATGTTTGTTTCTTAGATTTTTTCTTCTTTTTTTCACTTGAGCTTTTGAGCCTTCCATAACTTGTTTCCTTTCCTTTCCTTCGAAGAGGGTCCAATATTGGCATCTCACTCAAAGAAGCGTCATTGTTATCATCATCACTAGCATCATTTGTCACAGCTACATTTGAGTTGTATGATGAAATTTTAGCCACCGTTGCCTTCAAGTTCTTCTTTGCTATTCTCATAGTATTTTCATCTTGGGCTCCCAAACTCATCACTTGAAAAGCACTTTGCATTAAAGCGGAAAACCGATTAGATGTGGATGGACCGGGTGCTATTTCATGAGATTCATCATTCATATACCCTTGCTTCGCACCTTTAGTCCATCTTTTCAATAAATAGGAAGATGGAATGGCTTAAACTGATATGTTTCCATTCAAAATGTGCAAAGCATGACGACATAACCACCCTTTCGATTCAAATAGTTTGCATTCACAGGAGACTGAAAAGTCGGTGGGATTAAATCTAACAACATGTTCGCCTTGAATCCCATCACACTTAAGAGTATATTCATAAATGAACCCATCGAAAGTGGTACCTGAAATTCTTTCTAAGACAATTTGAAGAAATTCTTCATTAAACCTTTTAAAAATAGCATGAGTATACACCGAAGCAGCATGCGTCAATATCCCATTATACGAAATCTGCAATCTGGGCGTCCCACGAGAACTATAATCATCTTGCCTTTCAATTTCTCTCATATGTTTCAACTGTTCTTCATAATGTTGAACGAATCGTATAAGGGTCGATGTCGTACTAGATAATTGTTGGAAGACATTGTTAGTACTCTCGCTCCTTTGACTTGATCTTATACCACAAGAAAAAATATCACGACCAAAAGCAGAACTCCATTGATGTCTCAAGTCGTATAACCTTTGAAGCCAACTGTTATTCTCAGTACTCCGCTCCTCTTCCATTTTTCTCCAAGTAGTTTCAAATTCGTTCTCTGATTTGCATTTATGCATAAGTTTTGAAAAATATTTATCCTTAAATTCCAGCTTTTGGTAAAGATGTGGAATATTTTTATTGGCATTTTTTCCGATGTGCCAAGTGCATAAGCGGTGTTGAGTATTCGGAAATACTATTCGAATAGCTTTTGCCATGGCATGGTCTTGATCAGTGAAAATAGTTTTTGGAGCCTTATTTCCCATAGACTTCAGAAACACCTCAAATAACCAGATAAATGAATTTGCAGTCTCATCCACCCAAAAATACACAACCAAATAAAATGTTCTTCCAATGATGATTAACTCCAACAAAAGGTGCACATATCAAGTTATACCTATTAGTACGATATGTGGTATCAAAAACCATCACATCACCAAAACAATCATAATCAAATTTGGATAAACTGTCTCTCCAAAACAAATTGGTCAATCTACCATCTTGATCTACCTGTTGTGCATAGAAAAACATTGGATTTTGCATTTGCATGCAATGAAAATGATTCAGAAGACTTTGACAATCTTTCCCATCTATAAAATTTAATCTTTCACTTTGCAAAAAATTTTGACAATCACGTAAGATGAAACCCAAGTTTTGGCTTCCTCCTACTTCGTTTGCCAAAAACTTATATGCTATTGTCTCCTTAATGCCAGCTTTCGCCATGTCAACTAAAACACCCTTGCAAGTGTCAGAAATCATTCTTCCACATCTTATCAAGTGCCTTTGATGTTCTGGTATAAATTCATGATTATGCTTGGGAACATAGTCTATGACTTCATAAACGTCATTCTCAACTTTAAATCTAATAAATGCAAGGCAACCACATCTAACATCAAGTCTTTCATATTTTCTTTCTTGATCGGATGAGTTGATAGAATATCCCTCACAATTACACACAAAAGTTCGTTGAGTTATTTCTCATTTATCATTTTTTCTAATCTTATGCTTCCTTACTCCAAATCCTTTACCTATAGCATAGGCCACATATTTATGATATGCTTCAAGTTCACTCCATTCCTATTGTAAACTTAAAATCTTTTTCCAAATCACGAATAACATGTGCTAGATCAGTAGTTTCATGCCGCAAACAAAGAACAAAAAATGATTAACGCAATACTTTTACAAGTAAAATAACATCACATCCATTTTTCTGAAAAAAACAAATATCTTTTACATAGTATGACTTCAAAATTACCTCCGATTCAGCCATCGAATAACCTTACACGTCCGGATTAATTGACTAACACGAGCAAACCTTTGTCCGTTGGAGTTCTTGCCGAATTGAAGAGAGATTGAACTTTGAAATTCAGTATTGTCCTAAACAAACCAAACCTCCAAAAAATCACAATACCGGACACTTAAGGGCAAAACTACCAACTCAATAGCCAAACTCATGCAATTACCCACCAATAATTTGAAAAAAAAAATCCACAAAAATAGTAGAAACAGCAAAAAAAATAAGCAGAAAAAGTCTAAAATTTAGGAAGTTTTTTGAGATCTTCATGATCCATCATAACATGTTAAACATGGTAAACAAAGTTTTGAGAAGGTCATTCCAAATGAAGATATTATAATAAAAGAAAAACAAAGAATTTAATTGTAGGACAGATTAGAAAACCTCGCCCTATTAAGCGCAACTGAAAATTTCATACCTCAAAAAACTTTGTTACGGTCCACTTGTTTAATCTAGGAGGAAATGATTATGTGGTGTAAATGTAATCACAAACAATAGAATGCTTTTTACTTCGCTATAGACATTTCCAATTTTCTAAGATTAAACGAAAATTTCACAACACATTCTAAGTAATCAATTGGTGCTAAAAAGGCACACAACAAGCTTAGTTTGGACTTCATTGATACCTAACAATTCACAAGATGCACTAAATGATACAACATGGAACCAACAACATCATTTAAGAAAAAAGAACAGCAAATGAAGCAAACTAGTTTGGGAGTGATTATGGCACAAAAAAAATAAAGAAAAATGAAAGCACCTAACCTGAATGTCAATCACAATGAGCTTAAAATGGAATTGCTCAACCTCCACAATATTCCAGCAACTAATTACAAGCCCATCTTAATCTGCATTGCAAACCAAACAATATTAAAATCCATACACTCAAAATATGAAACTTTGATGATACAATACTATAAAAGCATTTGAATCAAGGGAATAAGATAAAATATAAGAAACAAACATTAATGTTCAAACATACTGTTCTCTTAGCTAACATATAGTCAAGTTGTCAACAACATCAAGATCTGTCAAAGCTGAAAATCGTTCACAACGGCGGCCGCAATGTTGTCACTACTCACTTTGAGTTCTTTAACACCTTATAGCAGCATGGAAACGTATCATGTGATCATTTTCATTTTTGTCCAAGAAATGGGCGACAATAAGCAGTTCGGAGAATATGATCTGTTTCTTTCGTTTCCATGTATCACTTTTTTTTGCTGTATTTTACTTAGCTGAGAAACACCATAGGCATTCTAAGAAAAGCCCAATCTTTCTTTATTCAATAGTAAATGGTTGTTTATATAAGAATGTTGAGATGCAATTGCAAGCCCAAGCTTTTTTTTTTTTTTCAATTCTTCTTGATATCAGACTTTTTTTTCATCTATTTTTCTGTTTGCACCACCCAAGATGTGAAAGTGTCATGACACATTAGTGATGTACAAGGTTTTTCCCTAGCTATTTAACATGTTTTGGCTCTTGAGGTGCAAATGTAATCAAGTTAAAAATGCATTGCAATACATGATAGAAAATGTTGCAAGTTTTTTTTTTTTTTTTAACGAACCACACGCACAATTGTGTAAACTTGCCTACCTGCCTTGCAGCTAGAAGGCGACTGGTGGGCTTTTGGGTGTCTACACTTGCTAAAGAAGGCAAGGCGAAGACGATTACAGCTTGGGACCTAGCCAAGACCTGCGGGGCTCTTGGGAGAAAGTGGCAATGGTGGAGGTGGCCGAGCTCGGACGCGCCCGGTGAGCTTTTGGGTATTGGCGATCACCAAGGAGGCGCAGGAGGAGAAGGTTAGAGCTTGGGATGCAGTTACAACCGGCAGGGCTCTTCGGAGTGAGTACCTCCTGGTGGTGACAGCGGAGGCAAACACTAGGATTGCATGGAATTCCTAATTCTCAAAAGAGTTCTATAGAAACCATCCCCAACCATCTCACCGAAATCTTTAGTGCTTTTGGAGAGTGACTCTGTTACGAAAAAGTCCATCGATCCAATGAAGCATTTTGTGGTACTTCATATGTTGATGCACACGAAAGCATAGTAAAAGGATGATTTTCGAAAGTAGTCCTACGCGTGCTTTCGCTTCTGCTTTTCCTACATATGCACAGATTAATCTTATACCCCAACAAGTTTTATATATAGAAGTCACAAAAGTTACCGAGGAAAGTTGTGTCTCAGCTTCACTCAAGAAGAACCCAACCTTTTTCTAGTACCAAAAAGAAAAATCCGTCATTTTTTTCGAAGGATTCAACAACTTACAGTCGGGGAGGTTCGGGCCGAGCGGACAACGGAAGGCTGCCATTTTCCATGTAATCGAGCTTGGAGGCAAGCAGCGGGCTTTTGGGTGTCCACGCTCGCTGAAGAGGCCAAGGCGGAGATGGTCGGACCCAACCACGACCGGCGGTGTTCTTGGGAGCGAGTGGCTCTCGACGGCAACGGCAGAGGTGGCCAAGCTTGAAGGCGACCGGCTGGATTTTGAGCGTACACGATCGTCGAAGAGGCCGAGGTAGAAATGGTCAAAGCTTGGGACCCAACCACGACCGGGGAGGCTCTTCGCGACGACAGCGGAGGCAGCCGAGCTCGGAGGCGACCATCGAGCTTTTGTGTGTCCGCGCTCACCTTGGACCAGCCACGACCGGAAGGGTTCTTCGGAGAGAGTGGCTCTCGACGGCAACGGTAAAGGCGGCCAAGCTTAGAGGTGACTAGCAAAGGTGACCGAGCTCGGAGCGAGTGGCTCTTGACGGCGACGGTAGAGGCGGCCAAGCTTGGAGGCAACCGACGAGCGTTTGCTTGAGAGAGATGGCGTTGCAGCTTTCGTGGAGAAAAATGGAGAAACAAAATTTTTTGAAAGAGAACGGGAGGGGAAGGGACGCACGCTTGGTGCAAATGGGAGAAAAGGACGTGGCATTAATGAAGAGAGAGAAGGAGAAGGCAAATATTCGGCTAAAAACAAAAGCGGGACCCGGCTCCAGGTGGAGCCACGTGGCGCATCCTTATTGGGCGGGCGCACGGTGACGTGGAGCGCCGGGCGCACCCAATATTTTCTCATTTCACGGTTATAGTAGCCGCCAAAAAAGAGTAAAACACGCATTTTAAAATCAATCGTAAGGCTTATGATAAAAAAGAAAAAGAAAAAATAGATCGTGAGGCTCTATGATGGGAAGGAAGACCATGAAAAAGGGCTTCTTGCCATCACCAACCTAGCTTCTATCTTTTAACTTTCTTAAAAAAATTGGAGAATCTTTGTAATATTTATCGGTGACTCTCATTCAATTTATTAGTCTTCTTCATCTCTTCTGTAATATCAATTAGAACATCATCTATAATTTCCTGCAAGAAGTTCTACTTGTAAGTTTAATCCAAGATTTACATTAAATTCTCTTGCATATGTTTGATTTTCATCATGGCTATCAAAGTATTTTCAATAGATGTTTTCAGTTATTTCATCCGTTTTATAATTTTCAATTAAACAATTGGCATTTTGCCAATTAGCATCATACCCATTTTTACTTTGGTTGAGGGAGCTTTCGGATCCTTTCCTAATTATGATGTCTTCCCATAAACCTTCATTGATAGATTAAGATTACGTTAAAAACGGATTAGTTCAAATTTTCTTTAAACCTTTATATCGTTTAGGAATAGATAACCCTAACTTTACTCTATCTTAAAGATGGTTCTATTATGGCGCGTTTGATAAACATTTTGTTTTCGAAAACAATTTTTGTTTAGAAATGATATATATATATATATATATATATATATTAATTCTATTCCGATGAATAATTTCTAGGTTTTTGAAGGCGTTCGATAACTGTCCAAAATTTATATTCCAGAGATGAAAATGCGTTTGGTAGGATTTTTAATTTTTTGTTTTTTTGTTTTTCAATTTTTTAATACTTTTATTATATTTTTCTTATTTTTATCTTTTATCTTTTCATTTTCTCTTCTTCTTCCTTCTTCTTTGTGGCTGGACCTCGCCTAGCCGATCGCCAGTGATTGTAGCAGAGGTGGAAGTGGTGGCTAGCAGTCGTCGGTGACTAGTTGGGAGGAAGAAGAAGAAAAGACAAGGAGAAAGGAAAAAAAGAAAAGAGAAAAGAAGAAAAATTAGATTTGATTATAGAAATTGTTTTTGATAACAAGGAGCAACCTTTTTGTACTTCTTGATTTTGTTCCAAGTCTATTTTCGCGAACAAAAAACAGATTTTTATTCCCAGGAACAAAAAATTTACCAAATGGATTTCTATTTTTTTTAATTCCGAAGAAAAAAAAATAGAATCAGTAGTTCCTAAGAGTGTTACTGAACGGGCCCTTAATTCATTCAATTTTAGCAATAATTCAATCAAATCTAAAAATGGATTTTAGTAATAAAAGAGTGTTAGTTTTTTGGAAAATAAATGATTTGAAAACTATTTTCCTAAAATTGAAAATGAGAATATTTTTTTTTCATTTATTTTTATAAACGATATCATTCAATTTTTGAGAAACAAACGGAGTTGAATTACAAAATCTTTTTTTTTTCCTTCTCACGATTTCAAAACTAAAGAAAATAGAGAATTAAGTTGATGAAGTGTTGCATTTTCATCAATATGTTGTACTGTATAAATAGACATATCACCATCTATAATTATGGTGATAAATAAAGATAAAAGATAACAATTTGATGTACATAGAAATTGAATAAAAAAACAATTTATAAAAGATGTGCAAATGATCGACTCATGGATACTCTACTTAATATGTTATCTTCAAGTTGATTTGTAAAAGATTTTACACTGCAACCATTGTGATCTTTTACCTTTTTTTTTTATATACTTCAATATTCAAACCGATCAATGGGGAGGACCAAAGACCGGGTTTGATTCGTAAACTAGCAAACCTATCTCGAGTCAATGGTTTAGTGAAAATATCAGTAACTTGTGAGAAAGATGGAACATAGTGAGCTACAATAGAACCAAGTGCCACATTTTCTTGAACAAAATGATAATCAATCTCGATGTGCTTTATCCAAGCATTAAAAACTAGATTAGTTGTGAGATGCAATGCTAACATGTTGTCCGAGAAAAGTAATGAAGGTTAACATTGATAGATCCCAATGTCACGTAGTTATATGAAATCCAAGTGAGTTTAGTAGTTGCCGTGACGTCCCTATAGCGTCGCATACTAAGCGCAAGCGGAAATTACATGGATTATCATATTACAGGACTTATTAATCTCAAATGTTGGACTATAGCGTCCACCTTTAAAGGTTAGCATGTATAACATGAATATTTTGAGATCTAAACTTTATATAACAAGATTATCTTGCAACAGTCCTGTCAACTAATGTTAGATAATCCAACCAGGATCATAAATAAAGATCATGAGAAGCTTCATTTCTTTCCTGTTAACAACATTTGAGCTTACAAAAATCAACCTGGATTACTTACAAGTTTTTCCACCTATGTACAACATACTTACAAGTTCAAAAGCAAAGGTGTAAGTAAACAGCTAGGGAAAAGGATGGGGGTTTCTAACTCCACTATCTCACACAAGCCCACGTCCATAAAAAAAAAAAACGAAAAAAAAAAAAAAAAAAAAAGACGTTTCCTCCAATTTCTACACGATATGGGCGCCTAAGCACCATCCGTCCTAGCTCTAGGTCCTCTAGCACCAAAATAAAGGGGGTCAAACAACTTTCCTTCGTGGTTTAGGAACCACACTACAAACCTCATCGGAATCATATCTACTCTGCTGTCGTCCATCCACAATGTAGCCTTGTACTTCGTATAGGTCAGCTCGATATCGGGATGGTACACATCATGTAAAGAAACATTGATACATGCAATCACCCCGTAACGAGCTATTGGTGGCACGTCCATACTAATGATCTGAAAAAAAAATAACAATAAGGAATGAGCAATGCCCAATAAAGAAATGATAAAACTCTAACCTAGACAATCCACAACTGCCAAGAAGACAATAAAAGCATAACCAAATAGCTTAAGATACTAAGACAGGATTGTCACAGGTATGGTTAATTGAATACTGGGATATCACAGGAATGATCACACCAGACCAAAATGTCAAATGCATATGTATACCTCATGCTTTAAATCTGTGCCAAGATGTAATGCAATAACAGCGGATGAACTCACACGCCAAGTGGAATTTATATTATAGTGTGAATATCAAATCCACACTCAATCAGTTTACCCACCGAAACGCCATCGGCCCGATTGAGTCACTTCCGAAATCCCATATCCGGAGTTCCACAATATTTCTATCATGGGCATCTCACTCCGAGGCATCTTAGTATCACACAACTGGGGCATCCCAAGAACACACAGCATGGGGCATCTCACTCTGAGGCATCTCAGTATCCCACAACCGAGGCATCCTTGATCATCATCTCACTCCAAGGCATCCCAGCGTCTCACTCAACCGAGGCATTCAAGAACACACAGCATGGGCATCCCACTCCTCGGGGCATCACCGGCATCTCAGTACCGATGGAAATCTCTTACTCATTCAAGCACACATTCCACACATCACACATTTGATTAATGTCATCACAGCACGCACAAGACCTCAAGAGCACACAATTCACTCAAGTATAATCAATAATCATAATACAATCACTCTCGTGCGCTAAACATCCACACAGGTCCTGATTATAAGGTAAAACCGTTTTGGCACGTCCAATTCCATGCCTAACAGTTTTGCCCCATAATCAAGCGCAACACATCTCATTCATTGCATGCGCATGTCACTCTTGGTAACTATACAATGACTTCACTTCAAATGATGGAAGATGCATGCTCATGTTTGAACTAACCATTATCATGAGATCATTAGACTCCATATATGTTATGAAAGTCAAGTACAAAAGACACAACAACTAATGCACATTCTTGGATCAAGGCAGTATATGAGCTAATATGGGCAGTTTTAAACATAAACAAAGAAAGTACGTCTAATCTTATCGGAATGTTATGAAATTTTAGTATGTTATAGAAAAGACATAGATTAATATTTTCCGTGAAGAAACCTAAGTCTATATCTCAATGTATTAAGAGCAGTAATTTGCTGTCTTCTTTCTTAAAATTCTGCAGCAACTTTCACATTTAGTACCTACAGAAGAAAGATTCACTACTCGAACCTTGACCGTTTGTTCTCAAATTTTGATATGTTATTTCTAAAGATATTTCATACAACTTTCATGAAGGGTTTAAGGTCCAATTCTTTCTAGAAAATTACAAAAAAATTCGTAGAACTACCCAAGGTTTTATTGTCATCTGCAAAATAGCTTAAGGCGACGCATAACAAAGGATTTTTCCATCTCCGTTTCTCCAGAACAGAATGATTTGCACCATTTTATTCATCTTTAGCTCAGCTAAACCATTTAATTCCTCCACAAATCCCTCTTTTAGTATTCCGACACTTCTCCAACAGCATCTAAGGGTAACCACAATAGGTCTTCACTTACCTACAACCATCCACAACTCGATTCAAGACAAATACTCGCACCTTGACTCATCTACAGCAACATGCAACACCTTTCCTCACTCGACAGTCACCTCTCCATCTTACTCGACCAATTCAGCTTACTTATACTCAATTTTTGAAACATGCAAGGACTCACAGCTTCAATCTAGAGTTCATCTAGCTCATTTCAACACAAAACAGAACCATCACACCTAATCCTCCACCATTCGGCTGGTTCTGTGAGTTCCCTCGACAAAACATCGGATAATTCTAATTTAGAGACTTATCTTTTCCTTATCGTTGCTTAGCTTCGTTGGTGACTCAAAGTTCTTCAAATATCTGCTCCTAACTCACACAAGAAAAAGCAAAGTCGCCGGAGCTGCTACTGTTTTGCTTCTGTTCGAACCAAGAGAGAGAGAGGGAAAGAAGAAGAGAGGTTTCGGTTTGTCTTGGAGAGAGAGAGGAGGAAATGGCGTGAGTTATGAGGGAAATAGGCTATAGGTCTAATCACTAGAGTAGCTTAATCATTAACAAACTTAATGATTATGTTCTCTCATAGCTTCGGTTTAGAGGAGAAGAAGAAAAACCGAGGGCAGGAAGAGAGAGAGAGAAGAGAGAAGAGAGGGGGTCGTGGCCTTCATGCACTATCCGTTCCTGACGTCTGGCGTTCGATAACAATTAATCTCTAATCAGTGTCATTAGTTGGTTTATTAGTTTCTAATACCTTTCACTTAATTTCATTCCAAATTCACTAAATTTCGATTCCCTCATGACTATACGAATGAAATGGTGCGTTAACATCTCGGCACTAATCTACGAAGAATTTATTGCAAGAAATACTAAAGTTAGTAGTCAAGATTAGCATTACAATCACTTATAAGTCTTTAATAAAATTTCTAATTAAATCCTCATAACGGCAATCTATAAACTTAATCGGAAGGAATAAGTGTACCAAAAGTCCTAAAACTTGTCACGAAAATGTATTTGAGTCTTAAAACTTGCAAAAAGTGCAAATAAGTCTTAAAACTTGTCAAAATGTTTCATTTGAGTCATAAAATCAACGCCGTTAGCATTTTCCGTTAAAAATGCTGACGTGGTATTTTAAATTATTTTTTTATTTTCTGCGTGGATTTTTTAATTATTTTTTATTCATTTTTAAAAAAATAGACTTAAAAACTAAACAATTAGATTTATTCATTTTATTTTATTTTCACCAAAAACTAAAAAGAAAAGTTAAAAAAATTTATTTTAAAAAAAAATCAGTGGCTCTTCTCCCCCGCCGCCGCCGCCCATTGCCGGAGGGGCCGGCCATCGCCGGCCGGGGCGAGCCTCACCGACCTCGGGTGAGGGCGGGCGCCCGCCCCCTGGTGACGACTCGCCCGGGCGGGCGAGAGATCTGGGCACCGGCTCGGTGCCGGCCCCTCGCGAGGGCGGGTGAGCCCGGATGGGCACCCGCCGAGCTCGAGCGGGGTGGCGGGAGCCTCGCCCGGGGTTGGTGGCCGTTGCCCCCCGGGCGAGTCGTCGCCGGCCTGCTGGGCGGGCCGGCCACCCTCGCCTGGGCCGTCGCCGGCCCCTTCGGGCGATGGGCGGCGGCGCAACGACGGTGGGGGAGAGGAGCCGCGATTTTTTTTTAAAACAATTTTTAAAAATAATTTTTTTTTTCTTTTTACTTTTTTAGTTTTTGGTGAAAATAAGATAAAATGAATAATCTAATTTTTTTAGTTTTTAAATATATTTTTTAAAAAAATGAATAAAAAATAATTAAAAATCCACGTGGAAAATAAAAATAATAATAATTTAAAATGCCACGTTAGTATTTTTAACGGAAAATGCTAAT
This sequence comes from Eucalyptus curtisii, assembly GCA_017140595.1. Lineage (NCBI taxonomy): Eukaryota > Viridiplantae > Streptophyta > Magnoliopsida > Myrtales > Myrtaceae > Eucalyptus > Eucalyptus curtisii. The sequence goes on from CM029498.1 coordinate 18,129,907, forward strand.
GGCGTTGATTTTAGACTCAAATGAAACATTTTGACAAGTTTTAGGACTTATTTGCACTTTTGCAAGTTTTAGGACTCAAATGCATTTTCGTGACAAGTTTAAGGACTTCTGGTGCACTTATCCCTAATCGAAAATGAAAACACTCGAGCCTAAATTCCTGTCTCCGGCCCACCGGTCTTATCCTACGACAATCACGGCCCACTAAACTTAATTTACTATTCTAATGAACCCGACTCTTGGCCCACTCTATGCCAAGCCCAAGTCCATAATCTATCCTTCCGGCTGATCGAGCCCATCTCAATAACTCGTGTGGCCCGCTAATTTCTTAAGCCCACACATTCTCGCGGCCCATCGGGCTTGTTTTCTGGCCCGATTTAAAAATAATCCAAGCCCTTAACAATCCGATTACACTAATATGGTCGGTAAATTTTAGGATGTCACAGTTGCGGAAGCAAGAGCTTAGAATTTGGCTTCAGCTATGGAGCGGGCCATAGTAACTTTTTTCTTGGCACACTATAAAATACAATTTGATCTAAGCAAAAAAAAATAACTTGTGGTAGAGCGTCGAGTGACTTTGCACCCAACCCAATCTACATTGGCAAAACCAAACTACGAGACAAAATGCGAAACTCAAGCTGTAAAGTACCATGAACATATCACTGAATACATTTTATGATATGATAGTGAGTAACAATCGAGGCATGTAAATGTTGGCAAATTATGTTGATTGCAAGTGAGAAATCTAGACAAGTGAGGGTAAGGTACTTAACAGCGCTTACAATACTTAAAAAATGGGATCAATTAGCGCGGGGCTTATGACCATGTTTGAGGGGTGGTTGCTTGGTAGCTATTGAAGTAGCAATCGGCTTACATTACTCATTGATGCTAGACTCAAAAGATCTAATGCATATTTTTGTTGTGAGAGAAAGAGTACATTAGTGGAGCAGTTGACATTAATGCCTAAGAAATAATGAAGAGCGCTAAGATCTTCAATGGAAAACACTTGATCAAGTGCCTACACAAGATGATTTAGTAATTTTGGAGAATCACTAGTGAGGATTATATCATCCACATAGAGTAATAAAATAATAGTATGAGCATGATGACAATAAATAAATATGATGGATCAGTAGTGTTGTAGAAGAATCCATACTCGAAAAGAACATTACTGAACTTGTCAAACCATGCTCTAGGAGCTTGTTTGAGGCCATATAGATTATGTCGAAGCAAACAGACAAGGTCAAGACAAGATGAATACGAAAGCTTGGTGATTGTTCTTTATAGACTTAACAACAAGATCACAGTGTAAAAATGTGTTCTTGACATCTAATTGGCGAATTTCCCAATTCTAAACAGTAATAATAGGTAGGACAATGCGAATTGTTTAATTGCCAGACTTAAAGTTTCTAGGAAGTTAATGCCTCGTCTTGATGAAAGCTTTTTGCAATAAGTCGGGCTTTCAATTGATCAAGTGAACCATTTGCATGTAGCTTTGTCGTGTATGATCGGGAACAAATCCCCTTCAAATCAGTCAAGTTTCTATGTTGGTAGTGGTTTTATAAAATTTCACATGGTATCAAAGTCACTGAGAGATAAAGAATTAAATCAACCCTTAGTTTTTTCTTCCTTTATGCCATCTTTAGCCGTCTCATCTTTAGTAACTTCCCAATTTTATTGGCACTCAATAGTGTTACTATAGACATTATTCAACATGACACTCTCTTTTAATTGCGAGCAACGTCGCTGAGCGAAGTCGCCATCAAATATCTTGGTAGTTGTAAGTATCGGAGTCAAGCATACTTTCGTTGGGCAGTCAAAGATGAACATCGTTGGTTTGATGTCATCAAGTATCTAGGTAGTTATGAGCGCTAGAGTTGAGCACACTTCATCAGGTAGCCAAAGATGAGCATTATGGGGTGATGCGGTTTACTTTTCCACAATTCAAGTTGGGTTTCCACACAATTTATCGAGGTTATATGAGAAAGACATGTTAATTTTCTAAACCTGTCTTGCTTTAGCGATTGTCAAATCCTATTCATTTAGTGTAAGATCCAGCTTACACAACATAGACTTTTGAAGAAAGTTGCATGAATCATACGTAGGCTAGATGATCCGGCTCAGTTTGAGGGAGAGTGATGTAGTATATTTATGGAGATTCGAGATTTGCTTGTTAGAAAATATCGTTAGAGATATTATATTAGGGATATTATTTCATATTTCATGATTCTCTATGATAGCTAATTTCCTTTGATATGCATATTATTCGAGTATAAACACCATTCTCTAATAACTTGTAAAGTCAAGCTAATTGAGTAAAGATATAATCTTTGTTGAGAAAACTCCTAATGGATTTTGATATTAACAAAACTCTCCATAAGTTCTTATGGTTACCTTGAAGTATATTGATCAAAGAAAACATCTTGGAGTGAAATTTTACAATGTCTACTTCATGCGTACTTAATTAGAGTTTCATTAAATTTATCTTTCGAAGAGACAAAGACCGAGAGAATTACTCCCATCCATCTTGACGTTAGTTCAGAATGTGGAAAGTTCAGAAGGATACAAGGTTCAAAATATAGCATGATCAAAATGTTGCATGATAGGTCTAGAATAAAACCATGTCCGAGATACATATTGGCTAGTGATTTGGTTTAAATTTCACACTAAGATAGATTTGATTGACTCAATCTACTTGATTGGAAAATCAATCCTGAAAATAAGCTCTTTCCAAATGGAGAAACTCTATTTATGGAAACCAAGATTTTGGCTGCATGAACGACCATAATCAAAGTGGAGATTTTGCTTCTATCACTTAATGGCTACTCAATTTCTTGATATAGATTTGTCCAATAGTAGATTGGAAGATGATTTTATGAAGATTGTCTAATGGCTAGTTTGAAAGTGGAGTATATAAGGAGACCAATGTGCCAAAGAGCAAGATAAAGACCAGGCCTATAATATGAAATTCAAAGTTTGACCACTCTTCGATCATATGTTTGTCATTCGTGAGCTGGAATATTTGTGATTGTAAGAGGAATACAGAGGGAGTGATTGAGTGAGATAGTATGATTTACCACTGAATGTTTGTACTTAAAGTTATAATATTTTATTAATCATATATTAGAATCTAGCTAATAGGCTGTTAGCGTGGGAAAGTGGACGTAGGCTTAAACATAATCACTAACTTTGTGTGCAACTCCTCTTTACTCTAATATCTTATTATTATTTATTGTTAGCCTATTGCAAACTCATTGATGCCCTTAAAGTTTGTTCTAATGCTTAATAGATCTAAACTGTGTATCTGAATCTGACTCTTATTCATACTCTAATATTAACTTGTTCTATTCTACTCTAAATTGTTAAGATTCTGTTAGGTGTTACGTACTAGCTACATCAATCTTTACTAAATCTTCTCCCTCTCTCTTGAAAATCCTAGAATATTTATATGGTATTGGAGTAGGAGTTCATAAATTCGAATCTTTTTAAACCCCACTTAACTTTCCAATTAAATATGCCTTAGTATTAGATAAAAACACCAGACCAAGCATGAAAATCGTATGATAATTACATAGTATTAGAGCATCATTGGTCATCGATGTTGCCTATATCTTCTTAGGAGTAGTATAATATCTTGAACCCTTTATGTGAAATCGTAAATTTTGTCCACATACAAGGACATTAGTTAGGTGCTGCATGAGAACATTTCTCATTCTCACAATTTCGTTCTTTTGTTTAAAAAAAAAAGAATAGAAACCCGTTTAACGCAAGTTGTTTTTCTATTCCCCGTAATAGAAAAGTTAGCCCATGAATAGAAACGAGAAACAAAAAAAAAATTGCTTCTTGTCCTAGGAACAATTTTTAGAAATAAGCAAATTTTCTTTTTTATTTTTGTTTTATTTCTTTCTCTTGCTGCGGCCACCTCCAACCGCCCGGAGCCACCACCGATCGCCTCCTGCCATTGATCGCTGGTCATTGTCCGCCCGATCCTGGCCGCCACCGGTCGCCCGGTTACCGGTCTCTCTCACGTCCGATCGCCGATCGCCCGTCGTAGGTTCAGTTGCCTTCTTGGTCGCCGGTCGCCGGTCGTCGGCCGCCGGCCGCCCGACTGCTGCCCAATCCACTTGCCGCCGATCGCTTGTCGCCGCCAGTCGCCCGTCGGCCGCCGTCGATCCGATCGCCCATCGCCAGATCGCCGTCCGTCCGCCGCCGTCGTCGGCCGCCGCGCCTTGACCATCGACCGCTAGTCGATGGTCGGGCGGCGGCGTCGGCCGGCGGCGGGTTGGCGGACGGCGTGAGCGGCGGCGGTGGTGGCGGCGGAGCGGACGGCGATCGACGGCGGCCGACGGCGGCGGTGGCGATCCGTGGGCAAGAATAAAAAAACAAATAAATACAAAAGAGAAATTGTTACGTTACCAAACACATTTCTATTCTTTTTCTATTCTAAGAGTAGAAATTTTGTGTAGTTATCAAACAGATTTTTTTACTCAGAAATTATTTCCCGGAATAGAAATAGAAAAGAACTATTTCTGAAAAAAAAACTCTTCCCCAGCCAAGAAATTTTACCATGCGCACCCTTATTACTTAAACAAATAAAAAATTAATTTTTAACAAAAAATAAAAAAATAATGTAATAAAAGAAAAAATAATCAAAATAATGTTTACATATTGTAATTACTATACCTGTTAAATGGGTTGGTCGGGTTGGAAAATAGTCCGACCCAAATTGATCGATTAAACTCATTTCGAGTCATTTTCATGCAATACAAATCTAGTGACCCATACCCGATTTGATCAAACACAATCTACACCGACCTCAACCCAACCTAACCCATACCTAAATCGACTAATATAGCTAAAATGCCTTCATATTTTACTAAGTTAAGGAAAAATTGCACCCGAACTACGGTGTAAGCATGGAGTGAGAGAGCGCGATATCAAGTGAGGACGAAAAAGAGTCATAAAGGTGAGTTAATGTCAAAATAAGCTATACATCCCTAATTGGTCCACATTATCTCCGATCAATCTACTGAATATAACTAATCAATATAACACCTTGCCCATCAAACCCGTTTTGACAGGTCTAGTGAACACCACCACCAAAAGCAGGCCCATGGGCCGAAACCCAAAGCCCAAAGCCCACAACACCCACGCCCACCATCTCCAAAAGCTCCAAAAAACCTTCGAATTAAGCAAAACCCCCCCCCCCCCCCTCGACCTGCTCAGAAGAAGACCAGACCAGACCAGAGCAACAGCGAGCGAGCGAGAGAGAGAGAGAGAGCAGAAGAGAAAACAAGGAGAATCGAGAAAAAGCAGGAGAAGTCGCCGAGCTCCAGGTCTCGGAATCGATCCCCTCGATCGGCGAAATGAAGAGCCGGAGCGGTAAGGGCTGATTCCGCCGCGCCACCACCGGACGATCCTCGAGGCCCGCCCGCCGGCAACCGCCGCCAGCGGCGTCGCCCCCTTCCCCGGCGCCGTCGTGGCCACCGACCTCGAGCGACCGCCGCTCGGGGGCTGACCTCGCCGAGGTTGGCTGCGTCGGAATTCCGCTGAAGTTTTCTAGGCGTTCCGAGGGTTTTGATCGGCCGTGCAGATCATGTAGGAGTTCACAGTGGCGATTTCTTTTCTCCCTTCGATCGACCGAGTAGGTGTGGTAATCGTGTGCGGATGGCCTGAATTTTGACGTGCTTTGGTGTCGGTCTTTCTGGTCTGTGGAGCGGGCCGGGATGGCGTCCTCGTCGTCGCACAATGTCGAGTTGGAGGCGGCGAAGTTCCTGCAGAAGCTCATTCAAGAGTCGAAGGACGAGCCTGCGAAGCTCGCTACGAAACTCTACGTGGTGCGTGCTTTGTTCTTTATCGATTCGCCGTTTCTGTCGTTCCGTCGAAAATGCTTTAATCCTCCCTCTCTGTTGGTACTTATTGACCGCAATTAATTGCTCAGATACTGCAACACATGAAATCGAGCGGGAAAGAACACTCGATGCCGTATCAAGTGATATCAAGGTGACACCCGCCTCCTGTTCGGTTTTACTCTTGTTTTAATCAGCATATGTGGAGGATTCTAGATTTGAAATGTTCTAGACTTGCTTGTGGGGGTAGAATTACCTCTTTGGTGTGTGGATATGCTGACTGTGAATGCTAAATGTCTTTATCGGCATGTTTCTTCAGCTTCACGTCTTACTTGACTGCCGGGGATTTGGTGTGAAGAATGTAGGCCAATAGATATTTAAGTGTGTTTTCACATATGTTGACCTGCAGCATCTCTGTTACAATGATCAATTGATGCTTTTTATGCTCAAATATGAGGTTTTCTTTTTCGGCTTATGGAGAGGGAAATGTTTTATTTACTAGCTGCATGATGATCGCTACTCTCTACTGTGCTAATAGCCTAGTGATGGTTTTCTTTGGTTTTGTAATGTGTATCTTATGGCATCTTTATAGTGGCAGATCTAAGCGGGAGGCTATTGAATATGTCTGAATTACATCTTTGCCAATTCTTTCTTCTTTATCTGATTTCTCTCACATAACTTCTTCTTTCGTCCCTGTTTCTCCTTAAGGGCTATGGAGACTGTGATTAATCAACATGGTCTCGATATTGAGGCCTTGAAGTCCTCGCGCCTTCCTTTATCAGGGGGAAATCAAGCAGGAGAATCCATTGCATCTACACATGCTGGTAAAATCTCCTATAAAAATTCATTATCCTCACATTGGAAAAATTTGTCACTGGCAGTCAGTCACTTTTTGCTTTTTGCTGCTTGCTGAATGGAATATGATATTTCAGGATCTTCACAGGCAAGCCTACCTACCACAGCAGGCCTGGCTGAAAATGAGATGTCTAAGAGCGATCCATTTTCTTCAAATAGGCAACCAGTTGGTCCAAATGTTGGACCTGTTTATTTTCATGAACCTGCAGTGCATAGAAGTGGTCATTCACTTGAAAACGAAGGTTTATCTAGTTTTGACCCAAGGTCTGCTAGTTTACAATCGCAAGAAAGGCATGATCAGGCAAATTGGGGAAGACAGCCAGAGGGTAGAAAGCTCGACACTAAGAGAAAAAGAGGAGATTCATCAGGTGCTGAATCAAATGCTGAGAATTTCCAGAAAGTTGATTCCTCTAACTCTTTGGTCCATCAAAGGAAGGGAAAAGTGAACAAGGTTGAACCACTGGGGAGTTCAATAGTTGGAGGTGAGCATTTAAACTCTTTATTACCCTTTGTGATGCCTATTTGATGGATCGATCTCATCTTTACCTGGTACTGTGAAATCAGTTTCAAGATCCAGGCTGGAAGATCAAATGCAGGTGGGTGGCTCTTCTCACGGGGGTCATGGTTTTGCTCATAAGATGCATGGTGAAAGAAGCATGGAAGTCCTTCCTGTTGCAAGTTCTACTGAGATTGAACAGAGCATGAACAAAAGTGCCTCCCAGTTCATATCCTCTGCTCGAAGGGATGATGTTTCTACTGCTCTTGGCTCTGGAAATCTCTTGGAACATGATAGAGGAAAGTCAAGTGTGCTAGACCATGCCAGAAGGAACATTCAGGTATTGAATTTTTATACTTGAAGTTTGAATGTGTGTTGAATGTGTGATGATGTCTTATGATGGGTCTTCTATTCAGTTTGGTAGTAAACTTTACAGATCACTTCCTTCCAACTGCTAATTTCCTTATGTTTCTGAGATTAGGTCTTTTGTTGAGGTGTAATGTCCATTGAATTGAAATCCTCTTGCAGACGCGTGTTTAATTTTATATGTTACAATCTAACATGAACGCATTTTGTTAATAAATTAGATACTGACCTGCAAATTGTGTCTAATGGAGGAGATTTCAATTTCTATCCTAACTGTTGCTACCACGGATGATGCTGTCCACTCTACTTTGTTAGTGCTGTTGTTGCCTGGTTATTCAACACACCTTGTTCTCGTGATCTTTCGAGTTCACTTTTCTTTCCAGGAGGCCTTTTATGAGAAAAGGGAGAAAACTTGGTCATTAGCACCGAGGATTTAAGAAGTAGGTATTGCAGCCAAAATACAACAATATCTATAAGTGGCGATGCTGTTACGGGCCGACGTAGAGTAATAATAAAAAGCTTGCCCTTTACAATATCAGGCAGTGGGCGATATTTTAAGAGGCTGAATTACCAATTAGACACAAAACTTTTACCTGTAGCTAGTTGAAGTGGCCACTTGGACTGCTGCATTATGGCTAGAGGTGGCTGTAGCTGCTGTAGTAGTGCATTTCTGGCAGCTACAGTTGATATTATACTGTCGGACCCTTCCATAAACTCTTTCAAGTACTTTAACAGCCTTCAATCAAGCTGATCTTATCTATTTATTGTTTTTTCTTTTCCCATCAGTGCCTGTTAAGAGAGTTATGCAGAAAAAGAGGGTTGTCTTGGACAGGAGACACTGCTTGAAAGATGTGGGCTTCTTTCAACCTGGAAACGGGCTAGGCAAACTTGCTGGGCTGGACTAATATCACCTTTTAGAATTTGTAAGGGCTCTTACAATAGTGAGATTTAGGGCCATTCACCAAAGAAAGGACATGGGCTTATTTTAACACGGAAACGGACTTTAGGCACACTAGCTCCAATTAGAATTTGTAGAGGCTCTTACTATAGTGAGTATTAGGGCCATTTATCAAAGAAATAGAGTAATTTATCATGTTTGGCCAAAATAGAGATAAACTTGATTGGCTTAAAACTGGTTAGCTCAGTAAAGGCCATGACCTAAATGAGGCCAATAGTTTTTTGGTAGCCTTGACTAATTACTGCAAATGTAACTGGATTAGAGAAAACAAATTTTGATAGACTTGCATTGTGCTTTTTCATCTGTTTCTTTATACTCGATGAGTCTCAACCATCTTGACACAAGAATGGGGTGATTCGTTGATTTAATTTTCTCGCTATTCTCACAGTTTTCCATGTCAGAATCAATGTTAAGATATGATAAAGATATTCAGTCTCCCTATAATTATTGGAGACCTTGAGTTTTATCAACGGTGTACTATTTAACTGTAAATATAGAGTATCACAATAAGCTGTTACATCATCGTGAAAGGATTAGGTAGAAGTTCTAATGATACCTGACCATAAGATGGGGGCACAGAAGTTCCAGAAAGAAGTCTTGGAGATAAAAAGAAAACTTTTGTCTGGTTTAATAGTAACATCTCTCTGCCTCTCTCCCCTCTTTCCTCCATCAAATTTGCTTTGGTTTAATGGACTTATCTATTTTCACCTCTGAGCTTATGGTAGATGCATATTGGTCCCCTTTTTGGCCTGAATATTTTCACAAAACAAACAAAATGGTTTTCATGATGCCTGAATATCTGTCGAAGATCTAAATGGCAGATCGAATTTCACTCCACATGTGGTTGGCTGCAAATTTGTACTTCAATGTTAGTTTGGCATGAAATTCAAAAGGTGTTTGTTGAAGGATAATGAAGGGTTCATGATTTATAACTGTGAATCTATCTATGCAATACGAGTCTTTTGAAGTAACGGAGATGGACATTAGCTGTGGAGTGCTTGGAATGTACAGGACAACATGGAAAAGAAATAATGTGCGGTGAGCCTCAAGATGTTGAGAAAAAGAAATCTAATTATTGGGACCGGAGCCACCAAACTGTATTCTCTAAGTCTTAACTCAATTTAAGATTTGTGATTTAACTACTTGAGCATTTCCTGAGCCACCAAATTGTAATCTCTAAGTCTTAATTCAATATACGAGCCGTGTTTTAATTACTTGAGCACTTCTTGAATTGTTATACAGGTATTTGTAATATTAACAATGTTGAGGTGACAAATATGGCTTGATGTAGTCATCGACTCCTGGTTTGATATTACATTTTAGTGTCAGAGCCTTGATTTATTGTTTTCAACTCCATTGTCGATTCTTCAAGCTATGGCAAATGAAAGAACCTTTCTTCTGAGACATTGTGAGATATCTCTTCATGTGACATATCGTGTTCATACTCTATGAGATCCGCTTGAAGGTCCTTGTCAAGCTTGCTAAGGTGCTCTTCTTTAGGTTGTCCCACTAATTTTACTGGAGTTAGCATTCAGTCCCTTCTGGGTTTTGTCCTCTAATAGGTTCCTATGCTTAAACATGCTGAGTTCTGGAATGGAGATTGACACCACCTGCTGACATGTATATTGGGAACCAATGCTTGTTTGCTTGTGCAGGATCCTGGGCAGAATAGTGTCTCCGAAGCAATGTTGTCTAGAAGTTCAACTTTCAAAGAGACAGGGAAACGCCTTGCTGTCCCTGGCATGCTGTTTAAGGAACAACAGTTAAAACAACTCAGAGCTCAGTGCCTTGTTTTCTTAGCCTTCAGGTAATAAGCCCTTTATGAACCTATTTTGGGTAGACGTATTTCTTATCAAACTTTTGGTTGCTCCTACAGGAATGGTATGGCGCCAAAGCCTTTGCACCTTGAGATAGCTCTCGGGAATATGCATCAGAAAGAAGGTATGCAACTTTTTAATAGAACATTCTAGTTCTAATCCCTTTGCATCTTTGTAAGTTAATGATAAAATAACAGGTGGTTCTATGGATGGACATCGGCCTGAGCTAGTCGCTTCTAAAGAAGTTGCACAATCATCTAATGAGCCCTCCAAAGTTCCTAATCTGGCAAATCCACTTGGGAGACTGAATAAGGTTGGGGAAACTGAGAGAAACTACCCAGCTTTGGCAGCTGGAAATCTATTGGGTTCCCATTTTTCGAAAGAAGCCAACCAGGCAAAACTGTTGGAGATTAGTGGCAAATCATCTCTAGACCATAATGCTCATGAAGAAGAAAGGAGACGCCTTATGGCTAATAAAACTCTGGAGCCTGAGATGCAAATTCAAACGGATTCACAGTATCGTTGTGATACCCACCAGCCAATAGTATCAAGTACTATGGAGTTGGGAGTTAGCGGTCAGGTCGAAAATGTCGAGAAGGATAGAAGAGCTTTTATCGATGAACATCAGAATTTGATGCTGATGGATGATGCAAATGGGATGCCAAGAAATGTATCTCGTGGTACGAACTTGTTATGTTTGAAGTGATTATTTTGGCGGTAAATATATTTAGAGATGGGTCTCTTGATGGAGGCAATAAGTCTTCACTTCATCAATTTGCTTTTAATAGCTGTTTTTCTTTATTCTAGAAATGTCGGCAGTGGGAGCAGAAGAGGAAGAAGAAGATAACTCACCCTCTTCTGGGCTGCCGCCTCCAAAGTACACGATGTTGGAGAAATGGGTTATGCATCGGCAGAGAATAAAATTCTCCGATGAACAGAACTGGTCTCAAAAGCGGCAGAAAGCCCGGCAAAGAATTGCCACATCCTTTGACAGGTTAAAGGTCTGTCTAGGAAAATGTGCTTGTCGCTTACTCTTTTTATTTTGTTGTGCTGTACATCCATATTTATACTTTTCCACCTTACCCTCCTGATATCTGGAGCTAAATTTTTTTGTTTTTGTTGTATATGTAAGAAATTCTTTCTATTTGTAGCTTTAAAATGTTTGGACAAGCAAGTATTGCTTCTGGTGGAAAAGGAATTTAGGCTATTTCTTTAACTTACATTTTTCTAGGTTTATGGGACAAATGAAGCTACGGAACATTTAACTTTATGTCCGAATTTAGGCAATGACTTCTGGTTTCTTCATAAGGCCTTTAAGTAAAATTCAGTTGAGCCCATGATAATCACATTGAAGATATAGTTTTGTGGATGACATGAATTTTCATTAAACTGATGCTGGATCTGCGGGACAAGGAACAACAAACATGAGTTAAGGACATTATTGTAATCCTTACTAAACTGCTGTAATTAAATCCCTGTGTATGAAAGGAACATTTTGATTGTGGGCTCTGCTAACTGTTTGATGTCTGGCAGAAATCTGTGAGTTCTTCTGAGGATTTGTCCACAAAAACCAAAAGTGTCATCGAATTGAAAAAACTGCAGCTATTGGCGCTTCAACAGCGTCTGCGGAGGTATTTGTTGTCCATTCGGACTTTCATTTATTTTAATGGAGAATACTTTTCTTATTTGTGGCATACGCTATTTGTCCTTAAAGTTCTGATGCAGTCTGCATTGTTTTGGGCAGTGATTTTGTGAATGATTTCTTTAAACCAGTAATGGCTGAAATGGATCACTTGCGATTATTCAAGAAACATAAGCATGGTCGTAGGGCAAGACAGATAGAAAGATATGAACAGAAAATGAAGGAAGAGCGTCAGAAGAGAATTCGTGAGCGGCAGAAGGAGTTCTTTGGTGATCTAGAAGTTCACAAGTATGAGTAACTATGTGCTTCTGGCTTTAGTTTTGTGTAGTTTCATGTTGTTTGTATGTTTTTTATTATAATTACCTGTCCCTTGTAGTGCTCTAACTGCTTGTTATGACTCAATCGATTCTTGAACTTCAGAGAACGACTCGATGATGTGTTTAAGATTAAGAGAGAACGATTGAAGGGTTTTAACAAGTATGTGAAGGAATTTCACAAGAGAAAGGAACGAATACATCGTGAGAAGAATGACAGAATCCAGCGTGAAAAGCTCACTCTACTTAAGATCAATGATGTTGAGGGATACCTGCGCATGGTGAAGGTAGGATTTTGATTCATTTGGACACTCTTGATTCTTCCTATCATTTATTTTTATCCTTTTGACATGGAATTTTAACATTGTTGCAGGATACGAAATCAGATCGTGTTAAGCAGTTGCTCAAAGAAACTGAGAAGTACCTTCAGAAGCTTGGTTCCAAACTACGAGAAGCGAAGGTAGTGGCAAAACGCAGTGAAAATGATATTGATGAAGATCAATCTTTAAATGTGTTGGACAAGAGTGAATCTGCTTTTGAGAATGAAGATGATCGTGACCAGGCAAAGGTATGTTGGCTTTTCTGTTTGGTAAACAAGTATGTCGTTTCTGAACTCTCCTTAATTTATACTTGCATTACTCATTGTATTTCTGAATGTGTTCTGCAGCACTACAAAGAGAGCAATGAAAAATACTACATGATGGCGCACAGGTACTGTTCAAGCTCTTATTATAACAATGTGTAGCTGCTGAAGATTTACACTACGATGTGCTGATGGCCACTGTCATGTCCTTCTGGATATTTATATGCATGCAACTCCTACTTTTACTGGGATTGCTTGTACTTCATGTACTTATTGAGAAAGAATAATTTTCTGCAGCATAAAAGAGAGCATAGCAGAGCAGCCAATCACTCTAAAAGGCGGAAAGTTGAGGGAGTATGTCTCTTCCCCTCCCCCTCTTCTCTTTTTTTCCCTGCGACTTCCTTTCCCTTCCAAAGCCTCATGTTTTAACCTTATCACCTGCCCTGATAATTGGAGTTTTATTTTGACCTGGCCCAATCTTTTACAATATAGTGTTTTGCCTTCAGGTACCAATTAAATGGTCTAAGATGGTTGGTCTCTCTGTACAACAATCATTTGAACGGAATACTTGCTGATGAAATGGGCCTTGGTAAAACTGTTCAGGTTGGTACCCTATAGATCCATTATTATTATTCTGTAGTGGCCTTATCTCTTGCTTTTGGTATTCAGAGTGTTCTTTGCATGCTACTGATTTTCTGATACTATTTGTTTTAGGTTATTTCCTTAATTTGTTATCTGATGGAAACAAAAAATGACCGGGGGCCTTTTCTAGTTGTTGTACCTTCTTCTGTTTTATCCGGTTGGGAGTCGGAAATCAATTTCTGGGCCCCTGGCGTGCAAAAGATAGTCTATGCTGGGCCTCCGGAAGAAAGACGTAGGTTATTCAAGTAAGTAGATCATCTCTCTCCTAATTTAATTTATTTGTTTATTTTAAGTTTTGCTTTTTTTGTTTTTGTTTTTCTTTTTTTTTTTTTTGGGGGGGGGGGGAGCAGTAGCTTCATCTGAGTTAGAAATTTGTCAGTATTCTGGAAATCATACTTTTTCGGCCTTGGTAGGCCATGGTGGCTGCTCCTATTCCCTGGTTAGAGGTTACCACTGCGATAGGCATCTCAGTAGCATGTGCAGTTTACAAAAGTGAAGGGTTCATCTGAGTAGCGCTCAGGTTGAATGACTGATTATCAGACAATCAGTGGCACTCAAATTCATCAGTCACCAACTGTAAATATGTTTGTTTGAGTGTTGATTTACACAAAGTAGTAATTGTCCAAATATATACCTGAAGATGTTCATCACTTATGACTGTAGATTCGATATTTTAAAGTATGGCTCTGTTTTTTCTTTTCTGCAATCAGTACCCTTTCAGATCTGTCATTCAACCTTCAAATAAATTGATTAGAAGGTAGGAAAGTAGATTGTAAATGGTGCTCTCTGCACCTAGATACCTGCCCTTGATTGTGAAGCTTGGCTGCTTTCAGCTTCAGTGTCGATGTGGTTTTCACCTTCATGCATCCTGAATTAGTTCACTTTAGTCTCTCCTTCAGTAGGAGTAGTTAATTGGTAACTCCATCTGCATATAATTGGTATCTGGTGTCTGCTGAAGGAAAGGTTAACCCCTCTCCCCTGTCCCCTTCCTTCCCCTCCTCAATGGCTGGGCTACAGAAGTGGCAGCTCTCTCTTTCCCGATATCCTCCAATCCTTTATGGAAACTGGCTTGTAGTGATCCGTTTATATAATCGACACAAAATTTACAAGTTGAGCAAGCTGGATGTTCCTTTTCCACGTTTTTTGGTGTAGATACCGCCTATATTACTCATATCTCCAGTTGATGCTGTGCACCTACATTTTCTTTTTATTCTTGTCTATTTTTTGATGGCTTATTATTGTCAGTTTCTCTTTGATTTTTTCTGTGACCAAAAAGTTATATGCATCCTTGTCCAGTGAATCTTTTGACTTTGACAGTAGAAGTCACGGGATTCGTTTTGCTTCAGAACATGATGCTTTGTGTTATGTTTTCCAGGGAAAAAATTGTTCATCAGAAGTTCAATGTCCTTCTGACAACTTATGAGTATCTTATGAACAAGCACGACAGACCAAAACTATGCAAAATACACTGGCGCTACATTATAATTGATGAAGGTCACAGAATTAAGAATGCTTCTTGCAAGTTGAATGCTGATTTGAAACACTATCAGAGCTCCCACAGATTGCTTTTGACTGGGACACCATTACAGGTGCATTGTATAGGAGATTCTTTGGTCTTTATCTTGTTATTGGGTGTTGGGGCAATATATTGACAGAAGTATCAATCTAAATTTGTCCAGAACAACCTTGAGGAGCTGTGGGCACTACTTAACTTCTTACTGCCAAATATTTTCAACTCATCAGAGGATTTTTCTCAGTGGTTCAACAAACCATTCGAGAGCAATGGTGATAATTCACCAGATGAAGTTAGTTCTTCCTAAACTTTTGATATTTAGGGTAACACAGATATTGGTATGCAGCAAAATCCCACATTAATGTGTCTTTGGGTCATTCAGGCACTGTTGTCTGAGGAGGAGAATCTTTTGATTATCAACCGGCTTCACCAAGTTCTTCGACCATTTGTGCTTCGAAGGCTGAAACACAAGGTATATGGTGTTTAATAGATGGAATGCATCTGATGTCTCTTCTTAAGATTGCAACCAGTTGTGCATTTGTCTTGGTACCTGTGGTAAATATAGTTATTTTGTTGTCTTATTCATGGGAAAGTATACTGGAATATCTGGCGTCATGTGATACTGTAAATAACATGCTGGACCAGAATTTGGTTTAAATCATTACATTACCTCTTTGGCCATTTTGTTGGCTCTGGATTTTGTGCTTTGATTAAGTATTGTCCCTATATAGTGGAGTATGTCTTCCCTGGAACTCGGTTACATGTGTATTAACAGAAAAGGTGCAAGCCTGGCTCATGAAATGTTATCCCATTCCTTGGAGAAGAAACGGAAATTTGTCACTAACTCTTTATATAAGAAGGTGCATTATTCCCATTCTATATTATGTAGGCTATGTTCTATCTTTTTGTATCTCTTCTAGTGCTGTTCCATTGTCAAATATGTGTAAAGCTATCTGGGAAATTGTCTAATAGTGGCATTCCGATTTACTGATTTAAGCCGGTTGGGTGAGATATTGAATACTTCTGGATTTTGCAATAGAAGTTTTTTTTTTAAAAAAAAAAAAATAAATAATAAGCCAACTTGATTACGGCACCTTTTTCTGTTAGAATACTTATCGCCATTGGAGTTTGTGGTACACATATTAAGTACTCCAGAAAGTTGACAGTTTTGGTTGGATTCATCTTTTCACCACATTCATGCAATAAGAAAGTCAAGGTCAGTACACTAAATGACCTCGAACTACTACTCAGAACCACCCATGAGATCCATGCTTGAAACAAAATATTTTTCTCCTTTCTGTATCTAAGTTACATGGTCCAAAAAAGATGCCTGAGCAATGGAATATTCTCTTTCGAAGGTCTGCCCTCTCAAACTTCTTTCAACCAGACGTGTCACATGAGACATGCTCTAATAGATTGATTCTTTGTATTTCGTGTAATTTAGGCAATCTCTAGAAGACTTGTCAGTTTGTCTTTTCTGGTTATATTGGCAGTGCCATCAAGTCGAAATCCTTTTTTCTTGCTATATCTAGCTCAAGCGACTGGACTCAAAACCCATTTAATGGGTTAAGATACTTTAGTAAGTGTAGTTTGATCTAGATAAAGTTATTACTGACAGAATACAATCTTGCTGAATATCTATCATGTACAAACTCATTTCTGATGGAAAGTTTTCTGAGTGGGCCTTTCTAATCAAATTAGGTAACTTGCTATTCTGGTAAGTTGAGTGGTTGGCTTCCATTTTGAGTATAAGGCATCTTTATGCTGGGCAGATTTGGTTCTCTTATCGATCACCTTGCAGATGCATATGCAAATTACCATTATCTGACATCTGCTAATTTGATCATTGAGATGAAGAGATCGGCTAAGGATGCCGAATGTGGTTTCTTTGTCATCTTAACGTTGCTAATCGATTGCAATGTTCCACGCTCTTCTGGTAGGTTGAAAATCAGCTGCCGGAAAAGGTTGAGAGGCTAATAAGATGTGAAGCGTCTGCATATCAAAAACTACTGATGAAGAGAGTGGAAGATAATCTAGGGTCTCTGGGAAATTTGAAGGTTTACTTTTTTGGAATTTCTCTCTCTATGGGATAATTTTGTAAATTTTTCACCAACTGCAAGTTTTTCGCCATTATTAAACTATTTCTTTCCGTTTGGCTGCCTCTTTGCCAGTCACGGGCAGTGCAGAACTCTGTAATTGAGCTTAGGAATATATGCAATCATCCTTATCTCAGCCAGCTTCATACAGATGAGGTATTCTCTTCATTCATAATGTGTTTCATTCTCCATGACATATGGATTTGCAAGCTTAGGAGGTATTCTTCGAAATTATTTTTGAAGATAAACAACTCCAAAAGTTAAAGCTTTTATGGCACCTTTGACTCTGAAATTCTTGCATACAGCCTTTTTATGCTTGTGTACTTTCATCACTTAAGACTGAATTAATTGAGTTATATCTTTACTAGGTTGATGGTTTAATCCCCAAGCATTATCTGCCTCCGATCATCAGACTCTGCGGGAAGCTTGAGATGTTAGATCGGTTGCTGCCGAAACTGAAAGCTACGGATCATCGTGTAAGAGCATCATGTGTATACTCATATCACCCACACTTTATGTATGAATATCATCTATCATATCCATGTAAAGTAAACATTTTCATTATTGAGACTCTTCCACCAGTCAGTATTATTAGATTACTGCATTATATCGATGAAAGTCAATTTTATTATGTCTCTTTAGAGTGACATCAGAAAATATGATTTTCATATCATGCATCAATTTGTATTATGATTAGAGGAATGTTTCATTTATGGTCTTTGTCTATATGTACATGGTTTTGCTTGGAAAAACTTGGCAATTTTTGGTTAGTCATCGTACTCTCTCTTGTACCCTATGAATGGGCTGGTTTCTGTGCTAAAATATTCTTTTAGGGAGAAAATAAACTTTTCTTTTTCATCAGGTTCTATTCTTTTCCACAATGACGAGGTTGCTTGATGTAATGGAGGAATATCTTGGCATGAAACAGTATCGCTATCTTCGTTTGGATGGGCACACCTCTGGGGGTGACCGTGGTGCTCTTATTGAGAAATTCAACCATCCTAATTCGCCCTATTTTATATTTTTACTGAGGTAATATCGTGTGATGTCCTGAATGTTGGAAGTTATTAATGTGTTGAAATTGGTTTTTTCTTTGCTATCTAGCTCAAACAATGTAGGAGCTAGGATGGTCACTTGGATCATACTGGGCCAACTTTTGGGCGCTGCTTCTGATAGGATGTTGCTTGTTCTGTTCTATGATGCTGATGTACCACTTGCAGAAAAATTTTAAGCCCCAATTGTTTACTAGTTTTGTTGATGGGTCTTGTAGTTAGCTTAGTTTTGTTCCGTATTGGTGATAAAGCTTTTTCTATGTTAGCATTCGTGCTGGTGGTGTTGGAGTAAACCTTCAGGCAGCTGATACAGTAATCATATTTGACACTGACTGGAATCCACAGGCAATATATGAGATCCTTCCTTCTCATTATTTAGCTATCACATGGAAAGATTGTCTGTTACTTAAAAAGCTTCTCTTTTACTTGGTGCTTCTCAGGTCGATCTCCAAGCGCAGGCTAGAGCTCATAGGATTGGCCAGAAAAAGGATGTACTGGTTCTTCGATTTGAGACGGTTAGTATGTTTGTGGTGTCTTTAAATATTAAGATAAGACTTAGTATTCCATGAGACAGTTGGTCTTCTTCTGGATACTTTCAGTTGCCCTCGTTCCAACCTTATTTGTTGAACTAGGATTGCAACACGTGCCACATGTTCTGGCAGTGGGGTCGGAGTGGGTATATGACATTGGATGCTAGGCAGTTGTGCACCAACATGTGCATAATGTGACTAGTGGAGATGAGTGTGCTTAAGGGAATATATGGGTACTAAACCAAAATGGGTTTCCAATGAGTCTTGTTAAAATGTTCGCTATTTGGTACATGTTTGGTGAAACTGTGAATGCCATCCACGTCTGTTCATTATGTGGATTATCGCTTTTTTATATGAATATTTTCTTTTCTTCCCTTTACTCTGATATCATGTGCAGAAGCAGGTCTCTGAAGTAGGGATAATTTTGCCCATTTTAGTCCTAAAACTTGTAATTGTTGTCCACTTCAGTCCTTCCGTTGAGTCCATTACTTTCAGGTGGACAGAAATGCATGCGTGGGTTTCTTATCGCGTTCTTTAATTCTACATGATTTTTTTAGTACTTTTCAATAGTTGAACGCAAAAAGATGCCGTTTTGTGACTCCACATCAGAAAATGAAAAGAAAAAACTGCAATAAAAATCAAGTCTGGAAATTGAAAGAAAAACCAAAGATATAAAAAAATAGGAAGACACCATAGGGTTGGGGATGGTGCCATGTGTGCATTTCCGTCCATTTAATACTGGATTTAGATGGAAGGACTAAAGTGCATGAAGTTGACAATTTTTAGGACTTAATAGTACTTGAGTGCATTAAGTTGACATGTTTTAGGCCTTGCATGGTCATTTCCCCATTTTAAGTGAACATAACGCTCACGAAGCTAGACAAACCAAGGTGATTTTCTTCTAGTAATACAAAATTTCAGCACAAATATTCAATAACCAACTAAAAGAAAATGAAATAAAAACAATTTCTACTTAGGTATAT
The DNA here is from genome assembly GCA_017140595.1 of Eucalyptus curtisii. Taxonomy (NCBI): domain Eukaryota; kingdom Viridiplantae; phylum Streptophyta; class Magnoliopsida; order Myrtales; family Myrtaceae; genus Eucalyptus; species Eucalyptus curtisii. Next base: position 18,149,600 of record CM029498.1, read on the forward strand.
CATATCTTGAAGGAATGAAATAAACAACTTTTGTCCACGTTATGAAGAAGTCCTTCCAGTGTGCATTTTGTATGTTGCTTGCCTTGTTCTAAAATATTCCCCATGTCTGTTGGGTATAACACACAAGTTACTGTTGTTTGGAATGTGAATTTGCTGAACTCTCTCTATCTAATTATTGTTCTAAGGTTCATACTGTAGAAGAACAAGTCAGAAGAGCAGCAGAGCACAAGCTTGGAGTTGCCAATCAGAGTATCACTGCTGGCTTTTTTGATAATGACACCAGGTAAAGTGATATTCTTAAGCCAGTAGTTCCTGCTGACAAGTGACAATTCAATTCTCAGTGGAGTAGAAGTTAAAAGGTCTCTTAGAATTAACATATGATGTGTTTGTTTCATTTCACAGTCCTGAGGATCGAAGAGAATACCTAGAGGCTCTGCTTAGAGAGTCCAAGAAAGAGGAAGATGCTCCTGTCCTGGATGATGATGGTCTAAATGACATTTTAGCCCGGAGGTAACTTAAGCTTAAGTTAATAATTATAAGGGTTTCCCTTCTGCATTTAGTGTACTTGTGGACCTCAGATAAGTAGTTTGGTGTCTTTCATTTTTGTTTTACATTCTAGCTCGGTGGCAAGTTGAAATTGATTAACATAACCATCGGAATCAGTTGCATCTTTCATTTTTTTAGTTGACAATGATGTTCTTGAATAATCGTGCTTGTGTTATTAAATGGAAGGCAACCTCCATTTAGACCCACCCACTCTTTTTTTTTTTCCTCAGTTTTCCTTCTCTTGTTGGTGTCAATCAATTGTCTAGCCAGAATCCCACATTAAAACTGCATGATTGCACATCACCATATATTGCTCCCTTTGTTTGATCCTCCTTCTGAGCTGCAATTTACCATGACATAGAACTCATCATCTATCTGCCAGGTCCTCTTCCCCCTTTATTCAGGATTGGTAGTTTTCTTTACTTCTTTCCTTCAAGTTTTGTTTTCATGGATTGCACTCTCATTTCTGTATGTATATGTGGTATAACTACTTGCAGCGAGCCAGAGATTGATGTGTTCGAGTCAATTGACAAACAGAGACATGAAGAGGAGACGGTATGCTTTATAGGATGATTAGTGTAATGTATTTTCTGGACAGTTGTTGCCTGCTGATAATTGATGTGGATTTTGATGCTTCAACAATGCAGGCCACATGGGCAAAATTGGTACATGGACGGGAGAAAGATGATTCGAAACTTCTGCCTCCATTGCCTCCTCGCCTAGTGACTGAGAATGACTTGAAAGAATTCTATGAAGCAATGAAGGCGTACGAAGTGTCAAACAGTGGGATGACGTCGACCAATGGAGCAAAGAGGAAATCTGGGTATGCAGGCAGCCTTGATACCGAACAATATGGACGGGGCAAGCGTACAAGAGAGGTTTGTTTATTTTGTTTATTTTTTAAATCTCCCGATTGACTATAATGATCTTCTATGGCATGTGCTCACTGTGAAGGATCCCTTACCTTTTCTTTCTATGATTACTTACTCAGGTGCGGTCATACGAAGAGCAAATGACTGAAGAGGAATTTGAAAAAATGTGTCAAGTTGAATCTCCTGATTCTCCTAAGTTGAAGGATGAAGAGGCAAAAAAAAATTTACCTGTAGAGCCCAAAGGGCAGGCTGTTGTTACACAGCCTTCTGCTCCACTTCCTCTGCCTGCATCATCTCCCTCTATACAGCCATTACCCGTGAGCTTAAAGAATGAGGTAACGCCTCCAGCTAAACGAGGACGAGGAAGACCAAAAAGAGTGGTTGCAAATACTTCTCCGACGGTACCTGTTGTTATAGCCCCTACTGAAGCTGTTAAAGTTCATGGAGACTCACAAGGAGTTCTTTCTAGCCACCCAGCTTCCCCTACTCTTGACCAATCTCAAATGTCAACTCCTTTGAAAACTGATGTCATGGTCCTGCCTCAGTCTGCTGGGGGGTTCCCACCTACATCCCAGGCAAGTCCTTTGCCTCCTTCTGTTGGTCCTCAAACTACCCCTGGAAGTCATTCTGTTCCGCCAGAGGCAAAAGAACCTGGACGGAAGGCTCCAAGTCGAGCAGAAGCACCAAGAGGCAGGGGAAGAAAAAGGGCTGTAGGGGTTCATGCAGCTCCAGATCACTTTCCTATTCTGGATGCAACAGCAAAGGAGCAATTTCAGAGTAAATCTGCTGATTCAACTATGATTAAGACCATTTCTCCAAGTGAAGGCGCTTCTATTTCTCCTGCAACCCAAGGTCCTGAATCTACTTCTGCAGCATTAGTTGGAGTAGATTCGAGTGGAACATCGATTGCTGTTGTAGGAAGTGCTTTGAACTCCATGCAGCCGTCAGGCCCTTCACCGCTTTCTTCTTCTGTCGTAGGTACTCCATTGATAAGTTCTAGCCCTTCCATGGTTTTGGAGAGTAGAGGGCATAGTCAAAGAAGTCAAAGTGCCGGTGAAGCACCAAGGCGTGGGCGAAGGAGAAAGACTCCCGTATCTCATACTTTATCTGATGTCCCTATCGGTCAGGATGTGATATTGAGTTCAAAAGCAGACCAAACGGGCATATTAAGTGTTAATGAGATGAATAAGCAAGAGGTCTCTAGTTCTGAAATTGTTAATGTTGGAACTGCAAGAGCTGGTGAGGCCTGTATACCCACAGGTGGATCTGTTCTGGACACGAAGAATTTAAACTCTGTTCAAAGCAAACAGTCAGTGGGTTCATCAACAGTTCAAGGTGGTGGTGATGATGTCTCAAGTGAGTACCTGCAGATGCATGACTGATAAAATGAAATGTCAGTTTCTTAAAACAAGATAAGTTTTGGCAGAGAGATTACTAAGCATTTGGAATTTATGCAGGTTCCTTAGGTCAAATTCAAAGTGCTGGTTTAGCTGATGTGGCATCTGCATCTTCAAAAAGTGGCGGGCCATTGGGAAGTGAGGGTGGAGGTACATTGCCGTTACCTGCACTTACAAGTTCTTTTTCGGAAGGAGCACATGTGGCTTTGTCAACATCTAAGTCTGCACCATCCATTAGCCTTGATTGTTCTACACCTTCGGAAAGTAGCAGTAGAACTGTGCACTCTCAGGACGTGAAGAATGCTCATAGCTCTGTTTCAGTCTCAACTTGCCCACCTGGGTCTGCGCAAGGTACAAGGCAAACTCGTAAAAACCAGGTCAGAGCTGAGACACCCAGACGGAGGGGCAGGAAGCCAGCTTCTGTTTCAACTCAGGTTCCAGATGTCTCATCAGGTCAGCATACAAAATCTTTTTTTTTTTTTTTTTTTTTTTTTTTTTTTTTTTCAGTCACATGTTAAACCTGCAGAATCATTTGTAAGTAAATCAATTCTTATGATAGGCAAACAAGATACTGATGGTCAGCAGCTGATAGATGTTACCAAGGATCCAAAGTCAACATGCCAAACTGATTCTCCTTCGAAATTCAGATCACCTGCCACCTCAACAGGTGGCCAGGACACTTCCTCCAGACCTCAGAGTAAAAATCAGCCTCACTTCTTTTTCCTCTTTCTAGGCTTATAACATATGCCTCAATTTTGGACTTTTGATCTTTTGCAGGCCTCAATTTTGGACAAAAGAACAATGCTGATGTTCGTTATGTTGCTTCTATGATGAAGGAAATTTTGTCTGAAAACCGCTTGTCCAAAACTAAAATTGGTGAACGGTTGCATGGAGAGAGTTTGTCTACTTCAATCTTGCAAAGTGCAGGTGATGCGTCTGTTGAGGTGAACAAAGAACAGAGTGTAATGGCCACAACTTGTTCAGGTAGATCAATTGCAGAAATGGATACTCCTGGGGTTGATCTTCAAACTCAGAGTAATCAGCATGAGCGAGAAGGTAGTGGAGCAGTAGAAGAGAAGAAGTTGCCAATTGTTTTAAAACCTGTAGTCTGTGCCCTTGAAAGTAAGGTAGCCACTGGCTCTTTAGGCACTCCTGTCAAGGGGCAAGTTACCTCTGAAAGCTTGGATGAAATGCCTGCTGTTCCTCCTGGTTTTGAGAAATTTGACATTACAGCCAGCAAAATGAATATTATTGGACAAAATGTAGTTGTGAGCGCACTTCCGTCAGTTGCAAGTGAGATGTCCGCTGAGGTAGCTGTAAACCAAACTTCCGAATGTGTAGAGGAGTCAGCTATATCATCAAAAAATGTGACCACAGATAGTGACAGCAACTCTTTGAAGAGAGTGGATTCTGTTTCAAATGAGGCTCATGATTCAAGCTCTTGTATCCATAAATATCCATCCCTCACAACTGTTGGGTCTGCTGAAACAGGTACTGGTGTAACACTGCCTGATGGAGAGGATTTTGTGAAGGATGTTGCCGCAGAAGTTATACAAGCAGATTTGAATCTTGGAGAAGAAGACAATGCTAGACAATGTGCTTCTGACGATGAAAATAAAGTCAAATCCATTGAGAAAGCTGCTGCAGATGCAGTAGAATCGACTGAAAATCTTTTTCAGAGACAAGCTGATTGTGCTTCGGACAATGAGAATAAATTCAAGTCCATTGAGAAAGCTTCTGCAGATGCTACAGAATCGACTGAAAATCTTTCTGAGAGGCCATCTGCTTCAGTTGATGATCATGCATGCTGCATGGGGGTGCCTTCAGCATCTTTAGGCAAAGCAGAGCTGACAGTCACTGGTGTGAATAGTTTTGTCTCTGAAGCAGATATCTCTTGTAGAGACTCTGGGAAGTCTTTTCTTGATGTTGCCAATTCTATGGGTCCCTCCTCAGAGACAATAGTTGGCAGTGATTCTGGTGGTTGTGAAGTAGAGACAGCAATCCTGGAGAGTCAAAGCCATTCTGCTGTACCTGATTCTACTGCCTTACAGGACAGTGCTGCTGAGCGAAAAACTGAGCCTCCATTAGAGGAGCATCTGAATTTGCCCCATGGCAGCAACTTCGAGGGCTTTGGAAGGTCAATGAAAATTGATGCTGTCAGTGATAATGATGAAGTGGTTAAAACTTCGGTTTCAGAGCATTCAGTTCAATTGGTGCCCCTTGGAAATTATTTGGCTGGTGATGACCAAATAAATAATTCCCAGGCTGTTCGGGCTAGCTCAGAAAATATCTCAAAAGAAAAGGCTCTTCCTTCACTATCTTTGATGACAGAGGAAGGACAGAGCATCAGTGCATTTGAAAAGGGTCCTCTTGGAGGCTCTGAAGCAACTGGGGACAAGGAGACTGCTGTTTGTGATGCGGTCCCTCAGGTTAGTGAAATTATCTCAGGAAGCATGCCAAGGAGCATGGATGTGATGCTAGCATCGGTAATGAAAGAAGATAAAACTGCAGCCCCCTCAGAGAATCTGACGACCAGTGGAGTTTCTACACAGGAAGCAAAAGTTGACGCAGCTCAGACTTCTGAAACAATGGAAGTTTCTGAGAATGCTGACAGTTTGTTAGGTAATTCATCAAGAAATGCAGATATACTTTTAAAAACCAATGGAGAAAGTACAGAAAGCTCAATCCCTATGGATATTGACATTAGCAGCTCAGTTGTGAATATAAAAAGAGAAGGGGAAAACAATAGTGTTGTGGATGAAACCAATGTGTCTATAGTCGATGGGGCTTTGCCATGTATATTAGAAGAAACACATAACCCTTCAAACATCTGTACAGGTGAAGGACCTATGGGGGACTCAAATGTCATGTCTTCAATTGATGTTGAAACACTGAGTGGAGAAAAACTTGAAGCTGAGGTGGATGCTTCTCCGGTTTTAGGGAACGGTTCAGAGAGTCAATTAGGAGATCCATGTCTGCCTTCATCTTCCATGGTAACACATGAAGGAAAAAGTGACAATTCCCCGGTCAAGTGTCCTGTTGAGAGTTCAGCCTTATACACAAAAGTACAAGGGGATATTAAGGAAATCAATGATGGGGAAATTGCATCACAGGGGAGTGAGATTGTGCCTGAACTTGCATCAGGAAGCACTGAATCTTCTCAAGTAAATCAGCTTGAACCCCAAGTGGTATCCGAAAGACACGTTTCTTCCCCAGTGACAAACATCGAGTCGTCTGAGATGAAACCAGGAGTACATGAAACTGATATTGGTGATGGCAAGGATACTTCTCAGATTGCTGAGGTTCTTCCTGAAGATGCTTCTGACAGAAATGAACCATTACCAATGCAAAGGACAAGTATAGAAAAAATTCGGGATGACTATGAGGAGAAAGCAGATGAGTGTGATGGAATTGATGCTCCTTGTGTTGATGGGAACGTACCTGTAAACCTACATGAGGGAAAAAGTAACAATTCACCGGTCAAATGTCCTGCTGAGAGTTCATCATTTGAGAAAGTGCAAGAGCATATTGAGGACATCAATGATGGGGAAAATGCTTCACAAGGGAGTGAAATTGTGCCTGACCTAGCATCAAGAAGCATGGAATCTTGTCAAGTAAATCAGCTTGAGCCCACAGTGGTATATGAAGGGCAGGATTCTTCCCCAGTGACATACCTTGAGTTGTCTGAGATGAAACCAGGAGTACATGAAACTGATATTGGTGACGGCAAGGTTACTTCGCAGATTGCTAAGATTCTTCCTGAAGATTTTTCTGACAGAAATAAACCATTACCGATGCAAAGGACGAGTGTGGAAAAAATTCAGGATGACTATGAGGAGAAATCAGATGAGATTTGTGATGGGATTGATGCTCCTCAAGTTGGTGGGAATGCGCCTGTAAACCCATCAGAAAGGATGGACTGCTCTCAGGAAGAATTGGTCAAGGACTCCTCCACGAAGAGAGCTGATGGGTATGAAATTATTGATGGGAGAGATCCTTCTCAGCTTGGGTTTGTGCCTGGTAATGGATCTAACATGGATCCTACTGAGCTTGTTGAGACTGAATATACATCTGAAAGAATTGAGCCTTTATCTGCACAAATGATAGTCACAGAAACGCTTCAGGAGTCCTTTGAGCAGAAACCAGAAGGACATGGTACTTCAACATGTGATGGAATAGATAATTCTCCGGTGGACACAGTCATGCTTGACCATACATTGAAAAGCCTGGATCCTTCTCAGATAGTTGAGCTTGAGAATGCATCTGAAAGAAATGAACGTTTATCTTTGCAATCAACAGAAGAAGAATCTGTTCAGCCTTCCTCTGAGGAGAGACCAGCAGAGCATGGAACTGCAATTTGTGAGGGAATTGATGCTGTTAAGTTGGGTGGTTCTGTGCATGAGTATCCATCTGAGAGCATGGATGTTGATCCTGTGGATACATCTGAGAGAGATGGACCACTGTCTTTCCAATTGCAAAACAAAGAGAAGGTTGAGGATTCCTTGGAGGGGAAAGCAAAAGTTAATGAAATTGTACAAGGCAATGGGGGCATTGCACTTCCAATTGAGGAGGGGCTTGCGAATATATCAGAAAGCAGGGACCCCTCTCAGGTTGCAGCAGTTACTTTGGAAGATGTATTAGAGGAAAATAACTCTTCATCCTTGCCAACAGAGGATGAGAAGGTTGAAATCTCATCGGAGAGAAATGAGGAACAGTATGATGCTGAGTTTGGTGATGGGATGGATGCCTCTCTGGCTGTTGGGGCCGGGCTTGGAATGGTGCCAAGTGTAGATGAATTTCAGTCTGCTAGTATCATACCTGAAGATGTTTCAACTATTGATCAGTCCCCTCTCCAAGTGAAGAATGAAGAAAAAGTCGAGGAACCTGCTGAGGTGAGACTGGATACCGAAGCTGGTGATGGGAAGGATTCTTCTCCGATGGGTAGGGCTGTACTTGAAGAGGTGCCTAGTGTGGATGAATCTCAGTCTGCTAATATTGAACCTGAAGATATTTCCACAATTGATCAGTCCTCTCTCCTAGGGAAGAATCAAGAGAAAGTTGAGGACCCTGCTGAGGTGAGGCTAGATACTGAAGTTGGTGATGGGAATGATGTTTCTCCAGTTGGTGATGCTGTGCTTGAAGAGGTGCCAAGGGTGGATGAATCTCAGTCTGTTAGTATTGAACCTGAAGATGTATCCACAATTGATCAGTCCTCTCTCCTAGGGAAGAATCGAGAGAAAGTTGAGGACCCTGCCGAGGAGAGACTATGTACTGAGGTTGGTGATGGGAATGATACTTCTCCAGTTGGTGGGGCTGTGCTTGAAGAGGCGTCAATTGTGGAAGAATCTCAGTCTGCTTGTATTGAACCTGAAGATGTTTCTGCAATTGATCAGTCCCCTTTCCTAGGGAAGAATCAAGAGAAAGTTGAGGACCCTGCCGAGGTGAGACTAGGTACTGAAGTTGGTGATGGGAATGATACTTCTCCAGTTGGTGGGGCTGTGCTTGAAGAGGTGCCAAGTGTGGATGAATCTCAGTCTGCTAGTGTTGAACCTAAAGGTGTTTCCACAATTGATCAGCCCCCTCTCCTGGGGAAGAATCAAGAGAAAGTTGAGGACCCTTCTGAGGCGAAACTAGATACTGAAGTTGGTGATGGGAAGGATGCGGTTTGTGGGACTGTGCTTGAAGGGGTGCCCCGTGTGGATGAATTTCAGCCAGCTAGTCTTGTACCTGAAAATGTTTCCACAATCGATCAGTCTGAGGAGAATGAAGATAATGTTGAGGACCCTTCTGAGGTGAGAATGGAAATGTGTGAAACTGATGATGGAAGGGATTCTTCTCAGCTTACTGGGGTTGTGCAGGAAAATGTTAAGACTGGAGGTCAGTCACAGGTTGCTGCATCGTCGCTGGAACCCGAGAATGCATATTTCCAGGTGGACGGTGAAGAAAAGGTGGAGGATTTGTCTTTGGAGAAGATGGAAATTCTTGAAGATAAAGTTGGTGATGGTATTGATGTCGGTGGGACTGCTCCTGAAATTGCATCAGAAAGGTTGGATCATCAGGATGTTGGAACTTTGCCTGTCGACTCATCAGAAAAGAACCCACCTCCATCTTCTGCTAACGTAAATAATGAGTCAGCTGCTGATGGAACTGTGCCTGTGCCTGAAGACTTGTCAGAAAATAACCCACCTCCATCTTCTACCTATGCAAACGGTGAGTCGGCTGCTGATAAGGCTGTACCTAGGCCTGGAGACTCGTCAGAAGAGAACCCACCTCCATACTCTGCTGATGCAAATGAGTCACTTGCCGATGGAACTGTGCCTGTGCCCGACAACTTGTCAGAAAAGAACCCACCTGCATCTTCTGCCGATGCAAGTGACGAGTTGCTTGCTGATGGAACTGTGCCTGTGCCTGATGACTCGTCAGAAAAGAACCCACCTCCATCTTCTGCTGATGCAAACGATGAGTTGGGAGAGAAAGGCACCGAGGAAATTCCAGTTTCTGACAACACAGAAGAAAGTAAGGAGTGATCTGGACTCGCAGAGATTTATACGGGGAGATTCCTTGTAATTTATTGGGTTAACTCTACGTTATGAAACATTAGCTCATACAATGTGCTTTTAGTAGTTTAGAAAACCATATCGCTCTTGTAGCTACCTGTCTTGCAGTCATTGTATATGGATAATAGGGACACATCGTTATATGTAAATTGCATAGGCTGGTGCCTGTTTCTTGATTGCTGTCATGTGTCAATCTGAAAATCTTACGATGCAGGGGCTTATCATCAGTCTAAAGTCCCTGAAAGTCCTGAGAGTAAAAAAAAAATCTTGATGTTTATTTCGATAGGACTTCTGTTGTAGTTTCGGTGATATAGAAATCCAAAGCGCTTGGTGAGACTGAAAACAATACATGGTACGTACATAAAGTGGTGGCATATTATCAAATTAAAGCTATCTATTCTTATTCACTGTCCTAACTTAAAGATAATATTTCGCAATAGATGAAATTTCACCTAAACAGGTTTAAGTATGAGTATTTTTGAAGCACTAGTTAATGGTACGGAAATTTTTTGAATAAGGGTATAGGGTGTGGTTTTTTTCTAATAAGAGAGCTAAGAATAGATAATATTTTAACAAGAACCCCGAATAGCCAACCTAGTCTCATTAAGGTCCCAAGTTTGTCGGCGGGCCAAATCTACGCCCTCCAGAATGTGCATCTCATGTGCTATGCACAAGAAGTGGCAAGTGAAATGTACATGCTCTCCGACTCAAAGATTTGACCGCTTGGTAAGTTGGAAGTTACTCTTTTGAAAAAACAACCTCATTTCAAATCTTTATTTGAAATTTTCCCTGATATTAATAAACGAATGAAAAAAAAAATCCATATGGAAATTATTTCTAAATCTACATCTATACATGTGTGTTAGCATTTATTTAACAGGTTAGGGAACTTATTATAAAGTCAACATTCGAAGAAAGTTTATAGTTTCAATGCCAATGCTTTAAAAATCAAACATTTTATTATCCAATATGCTTCCCTGTACATGACCTATATTATTATAAACTTACTCTTATTGGCAAGTACCTTCATTTTGCAACTGAACCCGCACGATGTTGCTCGAAACATGAAATTAAACCCCATAATGAATGTCGAAGCTTATGGTCGATGGGGCTAAGCAAAGAGAACTGCATCTACGCTCTTTTTAGGCATGTACTCATATATAAGAAGCCTCCCATTTCGGTCTAAGAAGTTTCCCAAGAGTGTCATGATGTTCCTATGTTGTAGTTTAGCAATCGAGGCGACTTCACTCTGCAGTTCGACAATGCCTTGACTAGTAGTTTACGAGTGCCTCTTGACCGCAATTTCTATTCCCTCTGCCAATCTATCCTGCAGTGTTGGTACCGGTCGGCAATATAACTGCAAGAATGTCCTTGAATCGGAGATATGCGCATTACTCAATAATTTCGCTTTGTGCCAATGTCTCTAGTTTCTAGAAGGTATTCTTGAGTGCTTAGGAGAGAAGGGCCGAACGGTCCAAATACATTCGTTTCAAATCAAATGAGTATATCAAACTAAAGAAGATCTGTCACTACAAAGACGTTTATAGATAAATAGGATTTTTTGGATGCAATGTAAATAAAACATTACTCCCAAAAAGATTGGGGAATTGTAACGAGGGATATTTACAAATTGAGAAACTGATACAAATATTGTGAATTTTGATTAAGCATAATATGATCCCCAAAATTTTAATTTATTTAAAGTAGTATCGAAATTTTTAAATTGTCCAATATTAGGGTGTGCAACTGGACTGGTATACCCGGAAACCGAACCGGCCACCCGGAAAACAGGTCGAAGAATCGATTCCCGTTGAAACGGTTTGGGAATCGGTTCCCAAAATTCGGAACCGGTTTAAATTGGCCCGGAACTGGGTCCAATTGATTACCCACCCAAGAACTGGTTCTCAAACCGATTTCGGAACGGGTTTGGTAACCGATGTTGTAAGTATGGGTTCAAAACCCTATTTTTTCCCCTTATTTCTATTCTTACTCCCTAGGGGTGATCGGGTTAGGGTCTAGACTTGGATCCTATACCCGATCATGTTATAATCGGTTCCCTTTTTCTGGACCCTATACCCAATCCTATTTGTACTGGACTCTGTACCTGACTCACCCTGTTTTTCTGATTCGATTCCAGGGTCAACCCTGTTTCCACTTGAACCTGTTTTGCAATCTCTCGATATCCTATACGACTTCGAATTTTATATTAATAAGCGAGAAAATAATGTAATCCTCCTAATTTATATTGAAACATTAAGCACTGGTAATAAATTAATACATGAACTTTTTGACTAAACGAAAAATTAAGGATCCATAGGGCTAATTATAATAAATAAAATTAAGGCAAAGAATTAGTAACAAACATGGGTATAATATTAGTCTTATTCTCATAACTACTACATGAAGCTACTTATTTATGCAAGCATAACTCCTTATACGAAAGAGAAATTAGGCTAGCCAATCCATGTGATTTGCAAGAATTTGGCGGCAACAAACACTATCCGTCCATCAGACGGTGCGAGAGCGAGCCAGTGAGGGAGGGAAGCAAGTGAGGAAGAGGAATGACAAAGAAGAAGTGCCGTGCGTGTTTGAGAGAGCTAAGAGGAAAAACATCGTGTGATTGCGAGAGTAAGAATAGAAATTGAGAAAAAAAAAATTGTTTTGGACCTCTACTTACAAAACCGGTCCAGGAACTGTTTCCAAAACCGGTCCAGGAACCGGTTTCCGGGTTGGTAATCCCTCGGACCTTGTTCCCGGACCGGTTTAAACCGGTTCCAAATTTTGGGAACCTGTTCCCGGACCGGTTTCAATGGGAACCGATTCCCGACCCTATTTTCCGGGTGGGTCAGTCGGGAACCGGTATACCCGGTCCGGTTGCACACCCCTATTACTCCCGCAATCACAGGCGTTTTTCCTCTCGACTCTTTCAAACACGCACGACACTCCTCCTTTATTGTTCCTCTTCCTCACTTGCTTCCCTCCCTCATCGGCTCCCTCTCGCACCGTCTGACGGATGGATGATGTTTGTTGCCGCCAAATTCTTGTGTACCACGTGGATTGGCTCGCCTAATTTTTCCTTTGTAGGAGTTATGCTTACATAAATGAGTAGCTTCATGTAGTAGTTGTGGAAATAAGATTAATATTAGACTCATGTTTGTTGCTAATTCTTTGCCTTATAATTTTATTTATTATAATTAGCCCGTGGATTCTTAATTTTTTGCTTAATCAAAAAGTTCATGTATTTATTTATTACAAGTGCTTAATATTTTAGAGGATTACGTTATTTTTTCACGTACTAATATAAAATTTGAAATTGTATAAGATATCGGGAGATTGCAAAATAGGTTCCAATGGAAACAAGGTTGATTTTAACCGACCTGAAAAAGTAGGTGGGAAAGTACAGGATTAAATACAAATATGATCAGTATAGAGTTCAAAAAAGGGAAACCGATTATAATAGGGTTATGACATGATCTAAATTTAGACCCTACCCAATCACCCATATTCAATATGATCTTTAGACTTTTGATAGATGTTTAATTTTGTTCATGAATTATATATTGTCATTAAATTTGAATTAATGGAATAATAATATTGAATATTTTCATATAATTCTGAAATTAAATTGAATATGTACAAAATTTTGAGGAATTATATCAAATAAATTAAAATTCAAGATTCGCATCGCATATCAAAATTATTTGTCTCATTATCCCTATAAATTTTGAGTGGATCGAAGAAGCTCGTGCTCACGAGAAATGACAAGAAATCCTACAAACCCTCGATCCTCCCGGCACACGTGGCTTCCTCCTAAGTCCTAACAGCGGAACCCCAAGATAAGTGGGGGCCCACCCGCTCTTCAGCTCCGGACAACGAGGGCGACACGTGTCGGCCGCTCCCGGGGGATATTGCGGGAACCGTAGAACTCATCGCGACAGGGACAGACCCACCAATCGGAGCGCTCCACGTCGGCACGCGGGCCCCCTTACATCGTATCGACCTCCCCGTGTCATTTCTAGAGAGAGATTCGACTTCGAGCTTCGCAGTTCGCACCTCGCGACGACGACGACGACGACGACGCCATGGGGCAGATCTTCGACAAGCTCCAAGGTACACCCACCCGCCATCTCTCTCCCTCTCTCTCTCTCTCTCTCTCTCTTGCTCGCTCGCTGTCCGATTCGTCGTCGTTCCGGGCAATTGGCCCTCTCCGAACGGGACGATTCGGGGGCGTCTCCCGAGACTTGTGGCGTGGCGATGCATTTCGATGTCGAATCGAGATGTGGGTTGTCTTGCTACGTACGTACCGTTCGATGGGTCGCGAACAAGTCGTCGCCTTTTATTCTGCAGCGTGAATGTTTTGGATCGAGAGCCTGGAGGTTACTGCTGTTCTATTCGTGCTGCCGATGGCTCTCGGGTCCTTTCGGCTCGTGAGAGTTTCGGTTCATGTCTGGCGGTGACGGAATTGGTGGCTGGGTATGGTAGATGACTGTTGGGTTTTTGTCTAGCGGTGCCCTGGTTGCTGTTTGATGCGGGGCGTTCTGCTGTTGATCCTGTATATGGTGTTGGTTGAGTTCTAGTGGAATTCTCCGTTTTCTATCGCGAGGAAAGTAATTGTTGGTGTTGGGGGATCTGAATGCGTCCTTTATATTGTTTGTATGTATGCTTAAAAATCGCATTTTTGGTGCATCTTAGGCGTGAGGGCGTTTATGGTGCTTCATTTTCGCAACATGGTACCCAAGATAAAGCATTTGTTAGTGAACTTTTTGGATGCGCTTGACGTTTTGACATACTACTCAGGCAAGGAATGGAGGCAAAAGCAAATCAGGAAGATTACCGATAAGGTTTTCGATCGCGTGACAAACAATGTTGAAAGAGCTAACCTGAATTTTGAAGATCTGTATATTGCTGTTTTGCTTGTGTACAAGTAAGAATCTCTGGCGAACGCCTCTTCATACTTATTTACCCGGCAAGTAGGATGAATTTTTTTTTTTTTTTCCTCCTCTCTTGTAGTGATATGAATAAGCATCTGCCTGGTCCTCATTTTGATCCACCCTCAAAAGACCAAGTTCGAATTATGATGCAGGTAATTCTCTTGTATTCTTAATGGTACGCCCAAAGTTTGTTATGCTGTGTAATTGAGTTTATTCATCTACATTTTGTTTTTCTTTTTGTTTGCAATGCAAGCCTCCTTCCACAGCGCTTGCCACGCGGGGATTTGGGACTTTAGAATATGGATTTCTTTGAAGAAGTGTTGTACAACTGCCTTATATTTCTATTAGGTACTAGTTGGTGTGGTCTGCCAAGTTTTGGTATGCCATTCAGATGCTGACTCTGAACTTCCAAGAAAAAGGCGTGTTACGCAGCGCAAATGATTATAGTAATCAGTGGTCCTAAAAGATATGGCTTCTAATCACATTGATGGCTGATTTATAGCTCATCTGAGTTGATGTTGACATGGGAGGTATGGATGATCACATTGTTAAGATAAAGAGCTTGTTGATTTTCAATGGATATAGGATATTAGCAATCATTAGTTGAACTCAATATGTCTGAATAACTCAAACTAGAATGTATTTCTCTCTGTAGATGTCTCAAATGTGTTTTATTTAGAATTGTTGAAACGATCCTCAATGATACATTGGTTTAGGAGGAGGAGAAAATTGTGGAATGAATATTTGTGCAAATTAACTGATGCATACATCTGATGGTGATTGTGCTTGAAATTTATGAAAGCATATTCGTTGCCTCGTGCACAGGAAGCCGATGTCAACCTGGATGGAGAAATTGATCGTGAAGAATTTGTGAGGTTCATCCAGCGGCTAACATCTGACACATTTATAGTCGTCAGTCAGGGATTGATTCTCACATTGGTTGTGGCACCTACTGTTGCAATGGCAACAAAGAGAACTACTGAGGGTGTTCCAGTACTTGGTAAATTGGTGCAAAAGTTACCAATTTCAGTTTATGCATCGCTTGTGACCATGGCAGTCATGCTGTTCCAGAAGTCAATCCAGGAGGTTTAATATTTGCAATAGTTTAATAGGTTGGTATTGGATATCTACATCTACAGTATACTGCAAGATATTGTAGTTATGTACATGTCACTTGTGAAACAAATGTTATACTTAACAGCTAAAATTATTGTATTTATATTGCCTTGATTGATTATCTTTGAAAAGATTCGAATGGTTGAAGGGTCTTGTAGCCAAAAATAGCAGTAGGATATTGTCACCTGCTGCACAGACTCAGCTGCTACCTGTGCTGTGCTCTGCTGTTCTGAGCCGTGGGAGCCTAATCAAAGCCGACATTGTATAGATAACTTGTAGCATATTATGGTCGTGGAGGAATTGCAAGAATTACAGATGAATGGAGTTGGGTCTGTTTTATTTTCTTGATTTTCTTTGATCTTGGAGAAGAAAATTTAAAGATAAGTTTCAGACATGATGGTCACATTAAAGTTGGAGAATTTCTTTTTATATTGTTGAGGGTTGCTTCCCAACATCTAATCATATTCCCTTTCGCATAAATATGAAGTCAAAAAAGGGATCTGCTTGGAATATTTTCAGTGTTGTGGTTCCCTCTTTCTTCCTCTGCTTTTGCCTTGTTATGTTGGTCTCTTCACATCCAGTAGCAGTATGATGCAGGATTCAAGGGTTCATTAGATTTAAAAGAGAAACCAGTTACTCAGTTCTTCTAAAAAGAGAGAACTGCGGAAAGCTTCTGAACAAATCTCAGTTATACTGAGTCATGGGTTCATTAGATTTATTAGTGTTTTGTTCGAATTTGTTAATTGGGACGTGCTGTCTATTGGAAAGAGCGAAGCTGAACTGATTTTGAATTGTTGTGTGCGACTATTGTTGGAATAATTTAGATGCACTAGTTCTTGATAGTTACCCCCAATTAAGCATTTGAAATACTTCCATAAATCCCATCTGCCAAAGACGTGCATCGTCACAGATTCAGCTATCGAAAGCTATCCATCTTATCTCGACAGCAATATATCATGTATATAGTTCACGGCCTTTATGTCTTTAAAGAGGGGAAATGCTTCATTCAAAGGAGTGAAGCCGTCGAAATAGATATTCCTGGATCTTTTTATGACTACTCTTTTCTCAAGAAACATTCATTGCAAGATTTCTAGTTTCACAATATGACTGGACAGGACCACCAGAAACACCAGGCAATCGTCTGGTTGTCTATGTATTCCTTTTATCCCAGAGGTGGTCCTCAGGCCATCTTCAATACCACCGGAGCTATGATTCCGATGGGAGTGTTACTGAGGTTGTCCCTTTTGACTGGTGGGTTTTGTAACACATCATTGACTTTTTGGTTGATGGCAACTTCTATTTTTTCTTAAGATCTGTCAGCGAGTAAGATTCCATGTTGATGATGCGTGTAAAAGAGGGTCAACGCGTAATAGAGGGACCACAATCCCTTCCTCGTCTACTCTGTTAGTCAATTAAGAATAATGGTGTATTTGTTTTATTGTAAACTTCATAATACAGAAAATATTTTCTATGAAAATCATCTTTAAGAAAAATAGTTACTTTTCATTTGTTTGGTGGTTTAAGGAAAGTAATTTTATTCATATTAAAAGGGGAATTCGTTTTCTTCAAATCTAACTTTATTGTTTATAGTCAATGAAAAACGTTTTCCTTAAATTGATCAATTTCCCATCATCCAAATGTCGTAAAGTTGAAAAATAATTTTTTGGAAATAATTAGGATCTGTTCGTTTCACGAAAAAATAATAATTTGAAAAATACATTCTAGAAAATAATAATCTGTATAACTTCAAATAATTAATAAATAAATAAATGTTTTCATCATTGACGAAAATAATGTCTAAATATTTTCGCAGAAAATAAAGATATTTTTCGTGCATTCATTCATCCATTCTTATAAGTGATGCGGGTGATGATTTTTTTTTTTTTTAAATTTCTTTTCAAATCATTCTTTTCTTCCAAAACAAACCTATCCAAAATAAATGAAAAATTTTGAAAAATTCAAGAAACGATGCTTGACGAGGACAGAAGTGGCTTGGAATGCGCGGGGCAACCGTTCTATTCCAGAAAACAAAGACAAGTGGGACCCATGTGCTCTCTTCAGTTGTTCCTAGGACATTTCCTCGTACTTAGGAGTCCACTGAAACTCATTGCGATCGGGACGGGTCCACCAATAGGGGTGGCCCACGTCGGCACGTGCCGCCCAATGGGCAGCGAGCCAGCATGTTCCCACCGCCAGACTTCTTATGTTGACCTCCCGCTTTCCTTTTTGAACCAGGAAACAATCATCAGATAGAGAAAGAAAGGGAGAGTCAACTTCACGTTTCCCATCTCGCTCAACGACGCCATGGGACAGATCTTGGGCAAACTTCAAGGTACCGACCCGCCATTTTGTTCTTTGTCTCCGTTTCGTCATTTCCAAGTAGTCAACCATCCGTAAACAGGACGATCCCGGTGTCTGCTAGACATTTTTGCTCCATGGTGATTCATTTTGATGTCGAATCGATATGAGTCTGACTATGACTGTGTTCTGTTGCTGTCGTTGCGTTTTGATGTCGCGAGTGTGTGGTACGGACCAGGAAAGTAATGGTTCACTAACCTCTTGTCTTTGCTCCGTTCACGGTATAAATGCATTGTGCGTTCGAGCCGTGGGAGTCGCTTGACACTGTGTCATGTTAAAAGAAGGCTCGAACGGTCCTTTGTGGCCAGAAGAATTTGCTTTTGCTCTCCAAGGGAAAAAACTGAGTATGCTTGATTGTGGCATGGTGTGTAATTGGCCTTGATGATGTTGGTATTGACAAGAACAAATTGATCTATTTTTAGTGGAGTTAGAATTGAGGACCATCTTTCCTGGAAGATGCTCCAATGATCTTTTATTTAATCGATGATAGGGAAGCTAATGAATGGAAGTGCTTCATATTGTTGAGCGGAAGTTCCTAATCTTTTGAAAAGCTTTTATCTCCCTGAAGCTGCCAGATCTTTTAGGGGACTAGCTTGTATACTCAATATGTCTTAGCTTACAAAATTTGCATAGCCAAGGTGACTGAGGGTATGTTCAATTGACGGTAGAGCTCGATGCATTGCTTATAATTTCATACAAATTTGGAAGTACCTCCCATAGCTCAAATCGTTTTAGTTAGTTGGCTGTGTTGTTAACGCTGCTGTGGTTCAGTAAATGATGCTAGTTAAAACCAATGTCAACCACCACCGCGGGTGACAACCGTTGCTATATGAACTGTCCAAGCTATTTAAGATAAGAATCCACTCAATGAGTCCCAAACAAGGATCCAATCGTCACTTTTCTATCTGCAGTATGAATTACTTTAAATCAAAACCCTGTCAGTTACTAGAGGTTACTGTCCTATCCATGCTTCCTGGAAGTTTCTGCCAGTGATTCTCGGGTCCTTTTGACTCGTAAGAGTTCAGTTCATTCTCAAAGTCAAAGAATTCATGTCTAGGTAAACTAAATAATTACTGAGTTTTTGTCTAGCAGCACCCTCGTTGCTGTTGATGCAGGACATTCTGCTATTGATCTTGTATATGATGGTTAAGTTCTAATGGAATTTTCCATTATTCGTGTGTTTATGATGCTTCATACATATTTTCCTGTCATGCTTCGATTTTGCAATAGAGTACCAAAGCAAGGCACATTAGTTGATAAACGCAAGCAATTGTTAGTGAACTTTTTAGATGCTTTTGACAGTTCTAGCATATTATTTAGGAAAGGAATGGGGGCAAAGGCAAATGAGAAAATTTTAGCGGTAAGAGATGTTGAAAGAGCTAACCTAAGGTTTGAAGATCTACATTATTGGATATTTCAATGGTTTTGTAGTGACTCTAATGGAAATTTTGACCGCAATTAGAGCACCTCTAGCATAACCGTGTAATAGTCTCACGGTGGAATGCTGGCCACAAGGCCAGAGGTGGGTCCACCCATGATTTCTATATTTGTTTTATCATTTATAACATATGTGGTTGAGGTATGATCGTGACACTATTACACGGTTATAATCATTTCTCATTAATTTATAACGGTTTTGTAGCTTCTGATTTGATTTGTTTCTTTATTTACTCTCTCCTTCATTTGCCTACAAAGAGAATCTCCAAATCACCAAGAAAACATATCAAAAGCAAGAAATTCTCTCATTTCATTTCATTTATTTGTTGGGTCTTACATATAACGTTGTTCTTCGTGTTCCCTCTATTTATTTAGTACGGAGTAAAGAGAAAGATCTATTGTATCCTAAGAGGATAACCGCTAATTATCTTTAAGAACAGTGCTTGTATGCTTCTCCTTATTTTTGTTCATACTTTCCAACAGATTTTACAACAATGTGGCTACTCCATATAATTGCTGCCACTGCCACCATTGATACATCCATCCCCGCCGCTCCTGTCGTGCTGCCACCACTACCACTTCTAGATATATCAAAGATTGAAGTTTTTAATGGCAACAACTTTAAAAGGTGGCAAGAAAGAGTTTTCTCCATTCTAGATGTACATGGGGTAGCTTTCGCACTTACATATCAACTGACAATAAGCTGTGAGAACAATGGATACATGCTAATAAGGTATGTAGGCACACAATTATCGGTACACTTTCTAATGAATTGTTTGATGTCTATTGCCCATATAAAGAAGCAAAAGAAATATGGGACTCCATGATTGCAAAGTACACTGCCAAAGATATGGGTAGACAAAAATGTGTGATAAGAAATTACTGTCGGTGGAAAGTGTCTGATGATAAGAAGATCAAGACACAGATCAACGAATATCACAAGTTGGTGGAGGACTTGAAGGCAAAAAACATCAATTTACAAGAAGAATTTATTGTGGGGTTGTTGATCGAAAAGCTACCGGAATCTTGGAATAATTACAAGCAACAACTCAAGCACAAAGATGAGCAATTATCACT
The DNA here is from genome assembly GCA_017140595.1 of Eucalyptus curtisii. NCBI lineage: Eukaryota > Viridiplantae > Streptophyta > Magnoliopsida > Myrtales > Myrtaceae > Eucalyptus > Eucalyptus curtisii. The sequence goes on from CM029498.1 coordinate 18,169,891, forward strand.
AGGTGATATGGTTATTCATATTCTCAATGAGGACATAGCCCACAAGGAGATCAAGGCTTCCAAAGCTACGGACATTGCTACCCAGGAAAACTTGATGCAAGGCGAACCACAAAATCGTCAAAACAAAAAATAATAAGGAAAAACCTGAATACAAACCGAAAGTTGCTCACCCCACCTTCAAAAGGAAAGGCTCTTGCTATGTTTGTGGTAAACCAGGTCATTATGCAGCACAATGTAGAATGAGAATAATGAGAAATGACAATCTTGGTAAACCAAAATTCAAATGACTCTAACGACATCACTATGATCATTTCTCAAGCCAATACTGTGGCCAATGTCAAAGAATGAATGATAGACTTGGGTGCTTCCAAGTATATTTGTGTAAACAAAGATGCATTTTCCTTCTACACTCTAGTAGGGGAAGGAGGAGAGATTTTTTTATGTTGGTGATTCGAGAAATTGCTTAAGTTCTTGAGAAATAGAAAATTAATCTTGAACTCACATTTGGCAAGACTTTGTCTATAAATGATACACTAATATAAGGTAACCTAGTTTTTGTATCTCTTTTAGGAAAGGTTGGGGTGAAGGAGTTATTCGAATCTGACAACATTGTAATGGTAAAAAAATAATGTCCTTGCTTGGAAAGGGTTATATTGTAATTATGGACTTTTTGTTATCTAGCGTTATCAATGAAAATACTACCTATGCTTACTTGGTTAAATGTATTAATTTATAGCATGATAGATTATGACATGTTAGTATTACTCATATTAAGAAAATGCAAAAATAATGTTTAATTTTTGGGATTACAAACGCATGTTTTAATAAATGTATAATATGTGTAACTAAAAAGCCTTATATTTATATAGATAGATAATTCGAATCACTGAGTTTAATTCATATTGATTTAGATGATTTGAAACAAATTATGACTAGAGGAGGTAAACAATATTATGTGAATTGATGATTATTCTGAATTGGAAATTGATTGATTTACCACCATGTGTGAAATCGTTTGGTTGAAAATGGATTTTTAAAAGGAAATCTAATCCTACTTGTTACATTGATAAAGACAAAGCAATATTGGTTACAAAAGGTTTTGGACGGCACTATTTCCACTCCCATTTTAGCTAGAACACTCATTTTTCTGGTTAGCCAACCGAACTATCCTCTCTCTCTCTCTCTCTCTCTCTACAAAAGGTTTTGGATGGCACTATTTCCACTCCTGTTTTAGCTAAAACACTCATTTTTCTGGTTAGGCAACCGAACTATCCTCTCTCTCTCTCTCTCTCTCCCTCTCATAATTTATTTTTTTTTCAGGCTAAGGGAAAATTAGTATAAATATACAAACATACACTCAACAAGATATTGTTTTATCTTGCATCATGTTATCACTTTTAAAGTTATTGATTTTAATTAAAATGTCATATTGTTAATTTAAATTTAATATCTCATATTTTTATTCAAAAAAGCTACATAGGAGATTAGAAATTTATATTTATGATGGCTTATGAACACATAAATAATTACCTATTTTTTATTTAATTGTTTGAGCGAAACTATATATCTAATTATCTAGTTGATCTTGATAAAAAAAAATGGAAGAAAATTTATCAAAATATGAAAAATTAAGTTGTTAGAAACATGATAAATGTTAAACGTATTTATGTTTAGATTATATCTAAATGCTAACAAAAGACAAGCACAAAAAAAAAAAAATGGAACTTCTTGCCATACTACTCCTACCATAAAGAAAATAATTAATATTCAATTGTAAATTCAATCTCATGGCAAATGAATCAAAACTTTATGCTTAAAACTTTCCTATGAAATAATTTGATGTGAGTTTTAAAGTGAAGAAGTGTACCTAGATTTTTGAACTCCCATTTTGCAATTCAGATTAAAGTGTAAAAAGCTCATGATATAGCTGTTAAAATTAATCCATCTTGCAATTCAAATTTCAAATAAAGTTTTGTTCAAACTATTTGATTAAAAAAATCAATTAATTGTGTGTTCATAAGCTATTATAGCGATCATAAATAGATATCTCTAATCTTTTATGTTTCTTTTGTGATTAAATCTAAAATGAGCCCAAAGTGATAACAGATTTGAGAGGAGAGCATTGTCTAAGGTTTCACTAAAAAAAAAAAGATGTTAGAATATTTTGATACCTTTGCTTTAGTAAGTAAAAATTCATCTATTAGTGTATTAGTCCGTAGTTTCTTTTACAAACTTGTTATTCACCAAATGGATGTCATAACATCTTTTCTAAATGATAATTTAGAAGAAATTTACATGCTGCAACTTGAGGATTGTATTCTTCTTGGACAAGAAAATAAAGTATGTAGACTCCTTAAATCCTTATATGGCTTAAAGTAAACGCCAAAGCAATGCCAAGAGAAATTTGATCAAGTTGTAGTTAATTATGTCTTTTCCTCTATTAGAATAGTTAAATCTATGTATACAATAACTGTTGGTGCTAAATCTACAATTATTAACTTATATATTGACGGCATGTTTTTTTTTTTTTGTGCCAGCTTTGATGTTGTGGATAAAACAAAATGTTTTTCGACTTATAAATTTGATATGAAGGATTTAGGACAAGCTAATGTTATTTTGTATGTTAAAATAATAAGAAGTGATAGTGACCTAATGCTTATTCAAGAGCATTATGTAGACAAACTACTTAAAAAATATGAATACTTTGATGCCACTCATGTTTGTACTATTGATAATGCTAATTCCCAATTAGTGAAAGATAAAGGAGATAAAGTGGATCAATTTGAGTATGCTAAGATTATTGAGAGTTTGATGCATTTGATGAATTGCACTTGACCTGATATAGCTTATGTTATGTGTAGATTGAACATATATAAACAAAATCTCAATCATGATCATCGGACTACCTTGGACAAAATATTGAAATATTAAAGAGGAATCATAAACTATGGCATTTTATATAGAGGATTTCATGTTGCATTACAAGGATACGGTGAAGCTAACTAGATGTCAAATTCAGATGAGATAAAATCTATTAGTGATATGTGTTCATCATTGGTGGAAGTGTCGTAACTTAGAAATCAGCCTAACAAACAATATTTATTAAGTCCACAGTGGAGTAAGAGTTTGTAGCTCTAGAATTGGTTGGTAATGTGGCGAAGTGGTTAAAAAACTTCTTAGCAGGTATTCCTTTAGGAATGAAACCTACATCTTCTATATCAAATAATAAAACTTTCAATAGCATAAATAAACACATCTTGTTGGGATATGAGGTGGCAAAAAAGCTACTTAAAGATGGAATTACATTGATTATGTAAACTCAGAAGTGAATTTGGTTGATAATCTAACTAAACCTTTGGGAAGAAAATTTATTTATGATATATTGAGGGGAATGAAACTTAAGTCAGTTGAGAAATCAATAATGATGATAATCCACCCTCTCTGATTGGCGATCCCATGAAGTAGATTCATATGGGTGATAACAAAATTAATTTATGATAAATCGAGGGGAATGGAACTCAAGCCGATTGAGAAAAATCATTAATGATGGTAACCCTACATATGTTGTGATTGAAGTAGGTTTATATGGGTAATAACAAATTATCTATTGATCTAGTGATGCATCATCAAAAGTCATTATTCCTTCTAAGATGAGAATAGTACAAGACTGTAATAAAGCTCTTAATGATTTCCATATCCATTATTGGCGGTGTATTAAATTGCAGTATATACTTGATGAATCAACTATTTAATTGTGGATTGGGACCGCTCTTATGAGAAATTTGGCAAAATTTCTAGAGCACTAGTAATAAATCAAGCATGCACATAACCTATTAGCACACAACTGCGTTATACAACAAAAGTGTTTGGGTGTACTATGATTGGTAAAAATTATATTTCAAAGAAGAAATTTTTGGTTCATAGAAGTTTTAAATCTCACTAATGATTTTGTTAATTATATTTTATTCTTTCTAGGTCTGGTTCATATTCCAAAAGGCACCAATTCATATGCATTACATTCAATTGAGTTTAATCTAGCTTTTATATTATTTTATCTTCAAAACCTTTTGAGACATGTGGGGAATTGTTGGATATTTCAATAGTTTTGAAATGTTCAAAGACTTTGTTTTGTAATGGCTCTAATAGAAATTTTGACCGCAATCAATTTGTAAAAGTTTTACAACGTTTGAGTTGATTTGTTTCTTTATAAACCCTTTCCTTCATTTGCCTATAAAGAGAATCTCTAAATCGGAAACAAAACATACCAAAAACAAGAAATTCTCTCTTTTCTTTCTATTTATTTGTTAGATTTTACGTATGAAGTTGTTGTTCTCATTTCTGCTAATTATTTTGTGCGAAGTAAAGAGGATGATCTGTGGTATCTTGGGAGGAAAATCGATGGAGTTTTTTGTATAGTAGTATCCACAACTCCTTTGCAGGCTTCATAGCAAGAAATGATAGCACCGAGTTTCATACTTCGATGAGTGGAATTATCCAATTTCATACTTCGAGGAGCAGCATCATCCAAAAAGGCTTGCCCGTCTCTGACATTTGTTCTTTGTCCTTATTTTTTCGTACTTTCCAACAGATTTTACAAGTTATGCTGTTTTGCTTGTGTACAAGTAAGAATCTCTGGCGTACACCTCTTTATATTTATTTACCCGGCAAATAGATTGAATGTTTTCTCCCTTGTAGCGATATAAACAAGCGTCTGCCTGGTCCACATTTTGGTCCTCCTTCAGAAAACCAAGTCCGAAATATGATAATAGGTACTTTTCTTGTATACATAATGGTACTCCCAAAGTCCATAACACTGTGTAACGAAGTTTATTGCTCTACATTCTTTTCTTCTTTCTCTCTGCAATGTGAGCTTCCTTACACAGCAATTACCGCATCGGGATTTTGGACTTCTAGAGTACGGATTCCTTTGAAGAAGTGTTCTATTACAGCTTCATATCTCTATTTGAGACAAGTTGGTGTGGCCCGTGAAGTTTTGGCATGCCATTCAGTTGCTGCCTCCGAGCTTCCCAGAGAAAAGGTGCGTTGGGCTCTGCGATGACTATAATAAGCATTGGTGCTAAAATGTGCATGGCCTCCAATCACATTGAAGGCAGATTTAGAGATCATGCAAGTTGAAGTTGACATGGAAGATATGGATGATCACATTGTGCAAGCTGTAGAACTTATGGCTTTAATGGTTATAGGACATTAGCGATGATTAGTTGAACTCAAGATGTTTGATACCACTCCTTAGTTGAACTGAAGAGGCCTGAAGAACTCAAACGAGGGTATGTCTCTCCGTGGAAGTCTGAAAAGCGTTTCATTTGGAATTCTTGAAAGGATCCTCATTGATATGATGGTTGTTGTAGCCTTCATTTTGATGTTTGATTGATGGGTTCGGGAGGAGGAGAAATTTGTGGAATTAATATATGTACAAATTAACTGACGCATGCATCCAGCGGTGCTTCTGCTGGGAAGTCGTATCGTTGCCTTGCTTACAGGACTGCGATGTCTACCTGGACAGAGAAATCGATCGTGAAGAATTCGTGAGGTTCATCCCACGGCTAAAATCAGACACAACTATAGTTGTCGATCAGAGACCAATTGTCACATTGGTCATGGCACCTACTGATGCAATGGCGAAAAAGAGAACCACCAACGGTGTCCCAAGAGTCTGGCAAAGTGGCACCAAAGTTACCAAATTCAGTTTATGCATCGCTTGTGATTATGGCAGTTGTGCTGTGTTGTTGCAGAAGTCAATCCAGGAGGCTTAACATTCGAATTAGTTCAGTGTGTTGATATTGGATATCTACATCGACAATCTACAGCATGATATTGTTAGTTTTGCACACGTCACTTGCGAAACAGACGTTAAATACTAAACTGCTGAAATTATTTGCCTCGATTGATTATCTGTGAAAAGATTCAAATGGTTGAAGGTCTTTCTCGCCGATAATAGCAGCAGGATAGTCACCTGCTGCACAGACTCAGCTTCTATCTGTGCTGTGCTGTGCTGTGCTGAGCTTGGGAGCCTAATCCAAGCCGACGTCCTGTAGATGACTTACAGCATATGATGTCTATTGAGGAATTGCAAGCAGTACAGACGTTTTTAGGTGGAGTTAGGTCTGCTTCATTTTCTCGATTTTCTTTAGTCCTGGAGAAGAACATTTAAAGATGAGCGAGGTTGCTTAGCGACATCTCCTCACATTCGCTTCTTGTAAATATGAGGTAAACAAGTAAATCTGGTTTCACTTGGAATTTCAATTTGAGTCGGTTTGGTAGTACCCAGTTCGTTTTGTTTCAAGAAGAGAAATGCAGAAAGCCTCCGAACAAACCTTAGTCAGCTGTACCATGGCCGATTACAAGAGATCGATTATCACTCATTGCCGTGCCTTCTCTAGCATGCTACATATCCAGAAACCGCCTTGTTTTATCTCCAAATATCCTTATGTTTGGTAACTGGAGTGAGAGGCAGAAGGAAAAATCTCATTCTGTAGGTGGACCCATCTGCTGCTTAGATTAGCCCAGTGTGCATCACTAAGTTCGCCACATATTTAACTAATTTTCAATCAGATTCTATACATGAAGGTAATGCAGGAGACCAAGCACTGCTGCTCTTGAACTTTTAACTTTACAATCAGTAGCCAAAGTTGAATAATAGGATTTTCATTCTTAATTATTTCTGTCATTCTTCTTTGGGGGGAGTGTGCACAAATTAGCACAGGGAAGAGGTGGTGTCGAGAAAAAGCAAAGAATATGGCAATCTGAATGTACACGGGAAGCAGGCACTCGAGTCAACGAAAATGGCAACAGTGACTCAATATCAACAAGATTAGTATAGAAAATGCATTTATTGTTTCTGATACCAATTGAACTCCAAGCATGTAGTACCATCCACTACGCTTATTACAGTAGCTGGGTGGCTCCTATTTAACCATTAGCTGACCCATCTGAGAGAAATTCAAATGGAATCCAGAGCAAAAGACCGCAAAACTACAGCTCCAAAGGTGCTTCTCATCAAACTTTTGTTCACAGTCAAACAATAATCTCGAGTACCTTGTTGCTAAAGATTGAAGAACAGAAGAAGCTTTAGAGTCAGCCATCTGCCATCTGCCAGGCTGTGCCAATTTCACAGTGCATTCAGCCTCTCCAGCTTCGCTTTGGCCGAATCAACTTGTTCTGCCAAGTAGTCAGTATCAGCATCGATCATATAAGCTAATATCACAGAATGAAAAGTCTTGTCACCCAATCGACAGGACAGCTCACATACTTTGCTCCGATGCTTTCGCCTTCTGGACCGTCGTCCTGAAGTAGATGTTCCCGTTTCTCTGATAAACAGACTGACCAAGAAAACAGACATAAATGAACCCCTCTCCCAATAATAACAATGAAAGAACAGAGGGTGTTTCTTTCTTGTGATTGTGAATCAAATTTAAAATACATGTCAAAGAGAAAAATCACTGGTCCATCGGGCAACATCACTCAAAAACAACAGCTTTCGATCTATTCTGGAACATAGAAGAAATTGCCACATTATTCTGCAATGATCTTCAGACAAAAAGCATCCGTTTTACGAAGAATTCATTCCTACTGCAGCAAGAAGCTTTCTTTAGTCTCTCTAAATAACTTTTTCTGAAGAAACAGCAGCTACAACATATGCACTCATCAACACCCAATTCGACTGAATCAGCACAACCCACATAAACCAATCCCAGTATCTATCATGGGTTACTTCGCACAGTGTAAAAGAAGCACGTTAACCCATAAAACCCATCTCGTTCGCGCACGGGTCAGGATCAAGATCGCAGCTTTTTCGACGATCGAATGCTCAAAAGAGAAGGGCAAGGGATTTCGAAATTAGGGTTTTGAGGAGGTACCCGAGAAGGCTGAAGGCTGTTGAGTTCGGCGATGGCGACTTCATGGCTTCTCATCTGAAAGAAACATCCGATATCATCATGGCTTTTGTGATCAGTAGAAAGGTACAATTTTAAGGAGATATACCCACACACGAACACATACGAAGATGAAGATGAGAGTTGACCTCCTTCATGAGATCGAACTTGGCGTCTTCCATCTCTCTCTCTCTCTCTTCCTGTATCTCCCGCTTATGCTGGATTTGACTCCCAGCAGAGGACCCTGAAGAAATATTAGGGTCATTGTCCATGCTTTGCATAGATTCTTCCATTTATATATCTAAAACTTCAAATCATACCCACTACAATAAATTTGCCCTAAACTTTTTCTTACCATATAAAAAACTCCAATTTGTGACACACTTATCTTCTAGAGGTGTGCATGATCCAGGTGAGCGGTTTCCGACCTAGAGCCGGGAACCGCCCACTAGTTGCATGGATCCACCCGGGAATCGGACCCCGATTCGGTCTGGTTCCCGACTGGATCCATAGAATCGGTTCAACCTCCGTGCCTTTCCCTTTTCGCTCTCCCCACATTTGTTTATTCTAGCTCTCTCGACCATGGTAGCTTCATTGGCGGTCATGACTCTCGCTCCACTTCCATCCTGGCCACCACCACCATCTTCGCCACCACTCCGCCATCTCCCACTCCTCCCTCGAGATCGACAATAAAAAGGACAATTGGGACGATGAGCCGTTCTTAGACCTAGAGTTCGCCCGTCCCCGAAGATGAGGATGATGGGGAGAAGCCTGAGGAGGAAGAGGGGAGGTATAAGCGGGACAAGCCCAACAACAAAGAGGACGATAGTGATAGTGAATGCGAAGGTGGCGACGACATGGAGAGAGAGTTCAAGTTTGAGGGAGAAAAGGAGAATCAACTCACTGTTTCGCCGAGTTCAGACTAGGAACTCAAAGGGAGATGAGTAGATCCGATGGTAAATCGGAGAGGAAGAGGGAGCTCGGGGAGATTTTGAACTGAGAGAGACGAGATGGAGCAGGAGAGTAGTGAATTGAGACAAGATAGTAATTGGAGCCCCAAATTTTAGATTTGTTAATTCGAATTTTTTAATATTAAAAATTAATATATTATTATAGTATAACCGGTTTGATTCGGATGGGCGGGTGGGCGGATTTGCCCATGGAACTGGGAATCGGATTGGTACCCACCGATTCCCTTAAGAACCACTAGTTCCGAGCGTTTCGTCCGGTTCCGGGCGGTCCGTGAGGATCCCGCTTCTTTTGCACACCCCTATTATTTTCCCTCAAAGTTTTATCAGATATTCCAACAGGATTGACGTAAATCACGTGAGTGTTAATACTATTTGTCTTTCATTGTCCATGCACGTAGCTTTGGTAACGATACTCATTGGTAAAATTTTAAGTAAGCGTAAATGTATCTTGAGAGTTTTGGTGTTAAAAAAAAATTATGATCAATTGACATAATTTGAGATTTTTAGTGGTTTTTTTCCCCACACAAAACTCCATTTGTTAATCGATATTTCTGGCAATTAACGATTGTAATAAATAGTAAAAGTATTATTGCATGTGATTTCAATTGCATCATTATATTTTATTTTTATTTTTTTTATCTAATTCTACATTATCTCTGATATTTCTTTTTGAGAGAATTACCAAAAAAATTCTAAACTCGTTGTAATTGTGCTAATTTTATTGATTTTTTTTTTTTGCTAATGCAATTCTAAACTTTTTATATTTGTGCCAATTTAATTTATCCAATTAATTTTGACTCGGCCTTCCAACCCGTGTTGACATAGACAATTTTATATTTATTTGATTATTTTTTCTTTTCTTTCTCTTTATTATTATTTTTTTTACTCCTCCTTCATCTGGTTGGTCACTCAACTAAGGCGATCAGTTAGCGACAAGGGCCAATCATTGGACTAAGGCGACCTTGAAGACTAGTGGTGAGGCTGTCCCCACTAGATCTAGCGAGGTCGGCCTCACCTAGCCACTCACAAGGTGAGCCCCCCCCCCCAGATATGGGCAAGGGTGAACTCAACCTAGGTCTCACCTTGCCACTAGCCAACAAGGTCACCTCCTCGGTCCAACGATCGAACGAAGGAAGAAGGAAAAAGAAAACAAATAAAGAGAAAAAATAATAATTTTTAAAAATATTAAAATATTATTAAAATTGTCCACATCAAAGTCCGTCATGCCATGTTAGCACCGATTGGCAAAATTTCACCAAACAAATTGAATTAGCATAATTACAAGAAGTTTATGACTCAATTAACAAAAAAAAAAATTATGACCGAATTGACATAATTACAATAGATCTATAAATTTTTTGGTAATATTTTTTCTCTACTATAATAGTTTCATTAAAACTCCTTTTACCAATGGATCTTGCTAACAAGCCAAAAAAAAAAAAAAAAAAAAAAACACTAGTATGTATGATCAGATTGTAAAAATGAACAATAACACGTTCTTCGCACGGACTTTTTTTTTTTTTTTTTTTTTTTTTACTCTTTCTATTATTTTCGCAATCTGTCTATCACACCGGGATCATGAAAACATTAGATTTAGTAAAATAATATTAATGGGGAAACTTATATGTTAAATAAAAGGTGAAAATGGAGTTTTGTGAAGGAAGAATTTGGAATTTTCACGGGGAGAAATGTGTTGCTCCATAGAAGTACCACATATCAATCTGTGGTGATCTTCCCTTAGAGCACCACTTTAGTCAGTGCCACGGCAAAAGGCTAATTTTTCTAAGTTATAATTTAATCATATATCGTCCAAATCAGGATAGTCGTACAATCTGATAATAATATCGTAATATTAAAATTCATCATTCTAAATTTGATTTTCATATTATAAACTCATAAGTAGTACAATAATAGATTTGATTGGGAAAAGAAAATTAAAGTACACTTCTTTGCTTGAAAGATAAGTTATAAATAAATAAATAATTCCGTCCAGCCCAAAATGAGTATAGCGGATGCGAAAAATGGGTGCTCAGACTTTCTTTCTGAGGCCAACTCTTTTTTTGTCCGGAACCGCAATTTCTTCTGAGTCATTTGAATCGACAACCCCTCGGTGGACAAGTTCGTCGTCCTGGCGGAACCTTAAGTTCATGCTTCTCGCTTACCTTTCAAGTTCTCGATATACTGGGCGATTCCAGCTTATTGCTTGGAAGACCGTGGATTCATATTGCTGGTGCAATACCGTCGAGTCTCCACCAGAAAGTAGGATTTGTGATGGATGGTCAGCCATACATGGAGAAACGGATTTCAAGGTGTTTCATGATATCACAATTCCAAATGTGGAGCCTGAAATTAAAGAAGAGTCAAGAGTTACCATTCCTTTGAGTTGGTAATGGTTTGCCAGAAAGTACCACTTTTTGCTTCCCCGATTCATGCATTTCCTCAATTTCGATTCTAAGCAAGCGGAAACGTCTCTATCGAAGTGATCTTCAAAGGCACCGATGGAAGAGAAGTGTCGTTGAATTGAACGGTGGGTTCGAGCCAAAGTATCGCCAGCCTCTGTCCAGTCTATTCAACTCTAAAGTATCATTTAATATCGCTCGCTCGTCAAACTCAAAAATGTGCTATGCCATGATCTTAACATTTCACTCTAGTTGACTCCGTCTCGGTACCCATCTTGTGCCGCCCGACCTGACTAAAGCCTGGTCTTCAAACGGCCCCCGACCAATGGCCGGATTCTCAAATTAGTCTTGGCAACAGACTCGGCACATCACACTGTCACAGTAGAACCTAATTGTCGCTGCATAACAACTTCTTGCTTCATTTTCCAATCGACATTGAACTATATATGCATGTTACACAACAGGGTTGAAAGGGTTTAACCCGATGCATTACAGGGTTCTATCAAAACGCATATCAACAAAATGTTGGCCAATAAGGAGATTATAACCGCTCTTTCACTAAAATACACTCGGAATCTTTCACCGGTCAATAAATGAAATAACAATTACATCTACAACAGTCTAACAATTGCAAAGTCGCAAGATGAGAAATAATACGTCAAGGCTTCCATAGTTTCATCGTGCTATCTTCGCTGTACGTTGCAACAAGGTTACGGTGGGGATGGTGTGTTACGCCGATTACATCCTTTTCATGAACCTGCCGATACCAAGGAAAAATGAGTCTAACACCGTCTTTGCTATTTTTATTTTTTTTTTTTAAGAAAGTGAATCAACATGAAGAAGTGCAACCCAACAACAATTAGTCTATATTCCGAATACAAAAGGTACAGTTCACAGTCCATCCAGAATTTCAATTCCCGTTTGAATATATAGCCTTGATGAAGCAATAAAAAATTATCCCACCACCATTTCAGAAAGGAGGAAAGAGAGAAGGGCAATTAAGGTATCTCCATTATACGTTAGCTCTAATGGATATGTAACTGCTATTGCATAATGTACTACCTTATAGCCATAATGGTCTTGGCAGTACGAAGGATCACAGAAAATAGTATCACTCCAGACAAACACCGTAAATATGTGATAGAGATGCAGTCTGTCTATTGCATCAGATTTTAGAAGGTTCAAAGCGCCAGATTGGAATGAAAACTATTAGCTGAGGCAAGTGCCACAGCTTCTAAATAGTAGCATAAAGCAAGCACCACAATGCATAACTTTGCAGTTAAAAGTTCATTAGCGATTCCAAAATGCCATGATGACTTTGTGGCAAGCTAACAATGATATTACCTTCATAAGATGCTCTAATTTCCCAGACTGGCAGCTGAAACAGTACAAATTCCTGCAAGTCGTCCACTATTAGTGCAATTCCATAGAAACTCATAAATGATGAATAAGAACAAAGAAATGACTGATAAAAAGTTCTGAGGGATAGAACTCATTGACTGGCCTGCGATGAGGAACCATAACAACAACCTGGAATCCAGTCAATCTAATCATATTATTGATGATAACTAAATGGCACAACTGCTCCACCCCTTGCATGATCAATTAATGAAGAGAAGATTTCTTAATTCAACCTAGTCTATGGAACATCTTATGATCGGCCACTAGTCAACAGTATTCTTTAAATATAAGATACTGACTGTTAATTACCCCAAAATTAATATCCACACAATTAGAACACCGACCAAAAGCTTAAGTTAATAGCTGGAGTAAGATGACATAAATATAAGGCCAACGCAACCCCATGGACAAGCAATGTGGATACTTCAATCTCCTCTCTTGATGTTATCGGAGCACTAAATCTGCCGTGTATCGGTAATATGTCTGTCATAGTTTCATAGAATGGGTCTATCTGTACTAGTCGGCACCAGTAGAGTGACACAATGTGAAACCCACAAGTTTCAAGCACTATAATCTAAATAGCTTATACAGGTCCAAACTACAAAAAAATTACAAATTGTCAGCAGTTACTGCAAATCTGAGATTAATTTTTCATGATAGACACTTTTATCTGCTCCTAAGCAGAAGTGCGGTATCAGTGATTCACTGGACAAGCGAAACAACACTCCTAAAGGAAATTCGGCACTCACTAGTATCCTGTAATTTCCATATTTTGTACTCTCTTTTACGATCGTCTTCTTATTCCAATTTTTGGGTTGTTCTAGTGGCCAGCATACAGGATTGGGCAGCCCTTCTGTTCTACCTTAAAATAGAGCTGATCCCAGTATTTATCTATCAGGAAGGACTTCACAAGCTAGACTAGCATTAATCAATAAACCAAATTAGGTGATAAACAAGCAAAGAACTAAGTGTGAAAAAGTACTCTTAATGTTCATTTCAACAATACCGAAGAAATTTGCTTATGTGCTTGCATGAGTCACCGACTATGCACAATAGTTAACTGGATTGGGAATTGTGATGCTCCAACACAGAGCATACAGACAAGAAATCAAAAGGAAGCAGCAATCAAGACTATACCTGTCTTCACCGACACAGTAAATCCATTCACCTTTTGGTGATACACAGGCTGCCACAAAATCTCCACCCTCTCTTTTACCAGATGAAAGACTCTTCACCACCTGTAGAGTAGTTTCCCAAAAGAATTACTTTGTTTGCTGATGTAAAAACAGAAAAACTAAATTACTTAAGTTTAACTCGTTTGCTTTCCCACTTATGACCAACTAAAAGATCTTGCAAAAAAGGGGCCAAGGAACAATGCAAACAAGAAATACTGTGCCAATATCAAAACCCGAAAGTGATATCAGAACAGATAGCGACAGAAAGACAAATGCAACAAACAAAAAGAGATGCAATTCTTCTCTATTGATGCTTCCATCTGGATCTATCATATCCTTTAGCTTAACTGGCAGTTCAGCCAGCTAAGGTGCAGCAGTGGGGCACCAAATTTAAGGTATACCATGGTAACATCTCACTTTACTCCAAATACAGAAGTAAACAGCATAACAAGAAGCGAAACATGGGTAAAGGGGCACAGCTGACATGATGCACCAAGTCAACTTCAGATCACATCAAATCATGCAAGATATTGTGCGGATCTATGTATCAGCATTAGATTCTTATTTTAGAACGATCATCAAAGAGACCAGTGAAAAGCTTAAATAATCGGACCATACAAAGATCAATTACTACCGTAAAACTCACCGAGCTTCACAACCTCATAATTAACTCTTTTAGTATCCCAACAAAAACAGAACCTCTAATGGTGTATGTGTGATGAGAACCATGTGAAAGCCCTTCGAGTAATTCTTAACTATTTACCACTGGAAAAACCTAACACTAATTTTCCTATCTCTGACCACGCCAATGGAACATATCATCTGATGGGTAGCACACTCGTGAAAATTGACCAAGAAAGGGATGATCCAAACCAGAAATCTTTTCATAAGTTTACACTGTCCTAGAAATAAAAATTATGTATATTTTACAGAATGCATGTCTTCAACTCATTAAGTGGATATAGCTTCGTTCTGAAGTAGTTTATATTTTCCAGCAGGCTCGACTACTAGGTTAGATCAATTTAAAAGGAACGGAAGAAGAAAAAAGGATGTGATGATATTGAAATGATGGAGCAATCTCATGCAACAATAGCAGTTCTGCAACTGAGTTAGCGGCTACTGATATGGACTTCAAAATAAATGCAACAGTCAACAGATCTTTATATGATTCCAGCACCTGTCCCTGTAGAGTCATGATATAAATTGATGACGTCTTATTGCAAACAACGATGTGATCAGCATTCTTTGGGAAGAGATGAACAGAATTAACAGAAGCATCACCTCCCTGAAAGTCAGACAGGATCATACCAATATTAGGTAAAAATAGACATTGCAAAAGAAAATAAAAATGTGCATTTCCGGAGCGATTACCCTCAATGGAGGTGGAGGCTTAAATGTTTGAAGACAGTCTGAAGTCTTAACATCCCAGACCTATAAGAGCTCAGATAGGATCAGCGGCTTACTAAGAGGAAAAGGAACCATTTTAAATCTTGAGAAACAATAGTACTACCTTTACAGTACAATCGCTAGAGGCGGTAATAACACGACTGCCATCATTGCTGAATATTGCATCATTCACATAAGATGAGTGGCCTCGAAACTCTTTCAGCTGCTTCCCAGATTTAAGGCCATGGATCCTGCATCACCAGAACTTGCATGTAGTTCATAAACATATGACAAAAGCAACAAACATCCAAGTATTCTCAAAGAATCATGGCAGTTAAATAAACAGTTGCATGTTCCCAAGTCAGCAAACATCTTTATTCCACAGCCTTACACAAGTATGCATGAATAATTCTATATTAATGCGCTCTCTGTGGTTCCAAAGCTCTTAGCAAAATCATCCAATTCGGGCCTTCAATACAATGATAGGCTAGAATGAATAAGATACTCAAAATAAGATGACAAAAGCATATCAAACAAATAATATGAGGTACAAAGTTTCACGTTCGAACAACTTGTAAACAAGAAGCTTCACAAATCAGCGACTACCTGGCTGAGCCATCAAAGGAGGTACTGAGTAACTGACTGCCATCACGGGAAAAGAGGACACTTGTGACACCCTGAGAATGTGCGCGTTCAAGACGACGCAAGCATTGACCTGTTCTTATTCGCCAAACCTAAAAAAGCAGTAGCTATTAACCAACACAATACCAAAGAGGTGGGTCATAATCTTATTGCGTCACAAACAATGATGTAATCATGGACACTTATTGAAGGACTGTAAGATACAGATACACCGTCCATTCATCGAGCGGATCTGGATACTGCCGATTTTTTCATCAGCAAAAAGTTTCTACAAATCTAAGACGTGTTGTCCAACAACAAATAAACAATAAACTTGTGAAATCAGTGACTACCTGCATATGCAACATGGCAACACAATCATGTTACAAGTTCACGTTGCCTCCTCTCTTTAAGATTACATACAGACTACAGTTACATAATACAATGCGAAAAGGGAAAGGGAAAACAGATCTTTATATCAGTTGGAAGAGAAAGATGCAAAATTCGAAGAAATTAACTTTTCTTGCTGCCTTCTCTCTTTAAGATTACATTCAGTAATGCGACACGATGCAAAAGTATAAGTGGAGGAACAGGTGAAATCTTCCATGTGAGATCTGTAGCCATCTCTATCGAGTTGAAGTGAAAATACAGTAGATGCAATCTTTTCACACTTATGGTATGAAGCTTTTGGAAATGACTTTTGACATGATATTAGAAATTGTGTAATTTATGACATATTGATGACAAAGAAACCAACAGTAAAAACATCAATTTTTCCTTTATATAAGTCATATTCCACATCCGTCCAAAAATAAAAAGTCATTTTCCGCGTATTATTTACTTTCCATGGTAGACATCTGCTTTTTTCTTGAATAAGTAACTTTCTGGATGCTACTTTTTCTTGATAAAACAAAAGGAGAAGACAACACATGAAGTTCATGTATTGAAGGCAATACGACTTAATATTCATCTGCCCTTGATGTTCTATGCTTTAAAGGAAATGCCACTTCCATAATTTTGATAGTTTAGTTTTGTTCTACTAATTGCACTCACCCCTTCATCACAAGTAACTCTTTACTGTCCCTAATTGAAGCTTCTAATAAACAAAATTTCTATAGCAAAAGTACCAAGGGGTTACCACTCTTACACAAAATGACTTCCAGAGGGAAGCCACCCCATATACAAAAACTATGAATTGATTCTTATGATCAATCCCAACAAGCTGTAACTATGAAATTTAACTTGCCAATGTACCAAAAGCGAGAGTGTATGACCACATCTCTTGAAAGAATCGCTATTCCCCATAAGATTCATCTAGAAATGCACATGGAACTACTAAAAAGTCATAAAATCTGAACATCACCTGAAGAGCAAAATGCATTGCTTCACACATCTAGTCAATCAGTACAAGCAACTTCATAAGGCTCGGGAGAGGGACAAATAGTTCACATCTAGTTTACCTCCCTCCATCATCACAATGAGAGATCTAACGATATCTTATTTTTGTTAAATGCGATATTTTCCGTGGATGGTAAATATGTAACACCGGTGGTGAATTTGAAATGTGATGATAAATAAAAAGTGACTGTAATTTATTAGTCTGGTCAATTGCTTGTAAGTTACCGATGAAATAAAAATTTTATCATCCACAAACACAATAGTAGATTACCACTTGTCTTTAGATCTTACAAGTGAGCCCATAACTGTTTGTAAGTTAACAATGAATTAACAATTTTACCAC
This sequence comes from Eucalyptus curtisii, assembly GCA_017140595.1. NCBI lineage: Eukaryota > Viridiplantae > Streptophyta > Magnoliopsida > Myrtales > Myrtaceae > Eucalyptus > Eucalyptus curtisii. Next base: position 18,187,477 of record CM029498.1, read on the forward strand.
TCACAAAAGAAAAATTTTTACCACCACAAACCCAATAGTAAACTACCATTTCTTTTAGATTTAGCAGGTGTGCAACCATTTGTAAGTTACTAATGGAAGACTAATTTTTACCATCTACAAACCTAATAATAAATTACTACTTGTTTAAGGATTTTACAAGTGGTCACATAATTATTCGATAGTTATCAATAAAAAAACAATTTACCATCCATAAACCTAATATTAGATTACCACTTGTTTTAGATTTTACAAGTGAGTGCTTAACTATTTGGCACCAATGAAATAACTTTACTATCTAAATACCGAACAGTATATAACCACTCACCATTATTATTTAGCTTTGATTATTAGCTATATAACATAGTAGGTTACTTACTACTTCATTGATGGTTGAAAATCACCGACACAATTCATAAACCACTAGTGGTAACCTCACCAGCAAGTTACTGGAGCACAATTTTACCACCATGATTTAGAATTTAAAAATAATGTTACATATTTACCACGAATGGAAAGTTATTCCATTTTTCCCAAACAGAATTCTGGAATCGCCCCTAGGGTGACATACTCATTAGAATGAGTTCTAGAGACAACACCTCTTAATATGCATGCTAAGTTTAATTGCAAAAAATAGTATATTCTCACAAGCAATTGAAACTTCACTCACTTTGATCTTGCCATCTTGCGACCCAGAAGCAAGCATCTCCGAGTCTCTACTAAAATCAACACAAAGAACGGGATCATCATGCATCATGAAGGTCTCCTGCAAAAAACAAAAATATGGTTTCATTTCCAAAAGTTGTTACCCTACTTCATAAGGCTAAAGGCTAGAGCCCACTTTGAGCAGCTTTTAATTTCTTCTCCCACAAAAGCCTTTTGCTTTCACTCATTCAAAGTGCATTGGACAAGGATATTAAGCACAAACAAAAAATACATGAGTATATTTGGAGGAGGGGCATCTTGATGCAACAGAAATAGATACTTCCAACTCTATCTAGATAAACTTAAGAGTAATCTTTTGGTGCATTGTTGGCATGAATTTAAGGCTCTTGCAAAAAAGTTGAATAGAGGCCATAAGAAAAGTCACAACAATGTTAAGCCACATATTGCCAAAGCATAAGAAGAAATTTCCTCCAACAAAATCTAAGACTCTTTCATAGTTAGATAGCATGACCAACTGTTCTTGGGCCTCCTACAAAATCCATGCTAAGATTATTTAAGAAGACCACATCCTAAAATACAAGGAAATTTTCCTAGAGATCCTCATTGCACCAGTGCATTTAAGCTAATACCGTCGACCTACCACCTTAGTAAAAAGTCTATTGTTCTGACCATAGTTCTGAAAGTGGTATCTTATCATTCAGACATAACCAGTACCAAAGTAACATCGCCCTTACAAAAGGAAAAAGACATAAACTAGTGTATTTCACACATAGGAGCAAGATATCATCAGGCGTCAAAAAATAATTTACCCTAGCATCTAAATAAGATAGAAGAAAGCACCGCCAAGCCTAATCACATGATGCCCTTCCGAAGTGAAGTAAAACCATTTCCAATTTCTTTCTCTGCCGTCAGGACAACACAAGCATCAATCTTCAACAAAAGTTACAGAAAGTAAGCACTTACATCAGCCTGATACTGAAGATCCTTTTTGAGCTTCCCACTCATGTAATCCCAGACCTAGCCACAACAACAAATGAAATCATTTTTCCTTTTTCTTTTCCTTTTTTTGTGTAATGACAAATAAACCTAGATTTTCTGAACTCACTTACCTCAATGAATCCATCGACAGAGCAAGAAACAAGAAACTGTCCATCTGGCGAGAACCTAGCGCACTCTGCATGACTTTTGGTTCCAAACTGCGGTATAGCAGCGCAAAGTATGTGCATCAGAAGCTTATATAAAAAGTTTCATGACTACTACAAAATTATCAACAGAGTTGCCGAAATTAATGTTGACTTTATTAGTAGAGTTTGGCATCTGATCACAAAAAAGCGCAAGTTTCATTTTTGAAATCTTCCTCACGATTCTTCTGCATTTCATCAACATCGCAACGACTCTGCTGTTTTCTACTATTTGAAGCCGTTCATCTAAATTTGTCTCAAGATTTAACTTGACTTAACTACACCAATTCATTCACAAAATGGGCATCAATGAAAAAGAGAGTGCCCATTGTATTCTAGTCAGGGTAGTTGTTGTATCTGGTTCCTATTTCACATTGTTACTTAGAAATCTTGATTCAAACAATTGATGATAACTATTTTGTCTCAACTGAAGTGGCACCAAAAATCATTATTCATAGTGAGTGAAATCATTTTTCTTACAATTGGTTAAGACAAAATTTGATTGAACTAGCACTGAAAGGGTGCCAACCCTATACAAGAATCATTACAAGATATAAACGAGTCTTATAATATAATGAACTTTCTTTTTTTTTCTTTTTTTTGGGTCAGAATAATATAATCAACTTGACCAGCATATAAATTGTAAGTAGGGTACTACCATAATTGTAAATAATCACATAAGCATAACATCAAGATGAGATCGAATGGATCTGGAAAAAGTATATAATAGATTCCTAGAAGTTCTTTGGAGGATTATTAGAGAATAAAGGGGTTCACATTACTTATGTAGAAACAATCACAGACATTCATAAAGCTGTTGGAGGAAGAACAAAGGATATCCTAATAACAGGAATATTCCCTGATGTTATACTCTTAGCCAAGGATATCACACTGGGGATACAATTCATGTGAAGCTAGAACCATGTAGAAAAACTTTGGAATCCAAGGGCTTCTATTTGAGTCATTGAAAAGGGAGTACATGGAGGTGATGTTTACTAAACTAAGCGGCTCAACCCAAGTATTAGCCAAAATTGACACTTGAAGATACCAAAGCAAGCGATTTCAGCAACTTGGATCCACTTTACAAAGGAATGGAGAACTTGTCATGGATCGAATCCCCTACATGCAAAGAGGATGTGTTGAAAAAAGTGCATTTGGTATCTTGCATGATCAGGAAGAACAGTTGGCGTGGTTCTACTTGAGGATAATGTTAGAGAATTTGTTTATGATGATTTGCACATGCGAAGATGGACTTTAATATTTATAAAGAGATTATGTGACTTAATGGGCAACATACAGGGTAAGAGGGACTAGAGAATAACAAAAGGGACAGGAGGCTACTTTGAAGAGAGATTTTTGGTCCTTTTTATATTAAGGAAGTATGTGCCATATAACGTAAGGCAATTCCCTAAAAGAATCTGCATAGCCAACACCACTTGGTGGTTGCTATTGTTGTATCAGTCATCAGCCTCCATCATGTCAAGTGTAGCAGGCCAGCTTTGAGCATGAGAAAGTTAATTTTAGACTAAAAAGTTTCGATGGGTGAAAAAAAGAGTCCATATGAAATATATGGAGACAAGACTTGAGCAGCAAGAGTCAATCATGCTAAAGGGAAAATAAACACAATAAAGCCTACCTTAATGGTGTGTGAAAGAGTTGTAGGGTACATATCATCCACATCTTGCTTCATAGCAGCAGTTCCTCGAAATAGATCAAATTGGGTTCCCGGAGGTAGTAATCCTAAAGGCATGCAGAACATTTCAAAATCAATGTCAGTAAAACTTTAATCTAAAGCAAGGAAATGAAGTATTAACCTTAAGCATCACCAGATAATCCTCTTTCTTATTTATTTACAGTTATAGTTTGCCACTTCATCCGAGTCATGCATGCCATGGAAAGCCAAGGACGACGTCTAATATAATTTGCTCAAAAATTACATTTGTTCAGTTGAGTTTTATTTTAATTAGAAAGATATATGAAGGAAAACCAAACAGGTTAACTTCAAAAATACGGGTGTGGGATTATATGAAAAGAGAAGCACTAAGAGTGGGGGAAGAGGATAAAAGGAATCTATAAAAAAAGCAAAGCTACTGCCAAGTAATGTAGCAGAATAAATTACAATAATCTAGATATAAACTTGACAAATATTGAAAGAGAAAGCATCTGCATCCACACCTTGGTGCTGCTGCCACTTGAGCGCCTGCCCCACTAGGGCCATCAATCTTGAAGGTGGCACTACAGTAACTTCTGCAGCAAGAGCTTAGAAATGCCAAAGAGCAGAAGGAAGGAAAACCAAATGGAAGTGTGAGTCGAAATTTCAAGTCAAGAACCATAATAAGGGCTATAATTGAAGCCAGAAACCATAAAAGATCAAATGCAGGGCATGCAAAACAGGCAGTTGCTCATCTTTTACCACACCAAATAAAAAAAGAAAGCAGCATTTCTATAAAGTAACAACTAGACTCCAAGCCAGAAAGTACATGCTTGGTACTATGGGCCTTCACTTTTCAGTAACACCAATTGCCTGTTCTACCCAGTCCAATGTATGAACTGAGTTTAGGAGGAAGATCAAAGTATGTTTTCTCAGGTCATTCATGCAAAGGACAATGAAAACCTTAGGATAAAAGTATTTTAAAGTAAGTTTAATGTCAACGAGATTAAAAAATTAGTTCCATCACTGTCTAAAATACAAGTATTCTGCTGTACCATGTAAATGAGACAGGAAAGAATTCCTTTTTCTTTTACAGAAGACAGCAGGCAAAACCATACTGTGAGATTTTATGGGACCACTGCCAACTGTTCTAAAAGCTTAAGCTGATAGATGAAGGCGTGGTTTATTATTTAAATATTCTAACACTCCCCCTCACGCTTAGTCTGGTCTTTTTGCCTAGTACTAAGCGTGGAAATTTAATTGGGGAGACAAATAGGGGCCTGGAAGATTCGAACTCAGAACCTCCTAGCTCTGATACCATGTGAGATTTTGTGGGACCACTGCCAACTGTTCTAAAAGCTTAAGCTGATAGATGAAGGCGTGGTTTATTATTTAAATATTCTAACACAAACATTTAGCATTATTATACTTGTCAAAGCAACAGTCGAACATTAGATTACATTGAGAAACCCCATAACATTTTAGTGGGAAAGAAAAATGGAGATGGATTACACCTTGGGCAATTTGTGCACGTCGTTTTTCTTTTGTGGAGTCTTGGTAAGCCTGGCAAAGAATATGCAACCTTCAGACATGCTACAAAACATGTAAGCATATATGAAAAAGAAGATAATAGGAGAAAATGTACCAAAAATAGAATAATAATTTAAACAATATTCACATGCATCCAAATCAGCTTATACCAATTAACAATTTTTTTTAATTAAATGTAAACATAGATCCAAATTGAGTTTGTAAAAGGAATATATAAACTAAAACGAGCATGCAAGCACACTGACACATAGCATGCATACATGTGTACACACGCAAGCACACATGTGCACCCGAAAAAGTAGCCACACAGGCACTCACACACACAACAAGCAAGGATGACTGGCTGTGAAACAACCGGCCACCACATTGTTGCTATCAATTTTCCAGTCAAAACATCTAGCTTTTTGTGCAAAACTAAGATCAAGATGACAATGATCATGAAATTCATCCTTATTTAGATTCGGCGCAGTTTGATGATCCACAGCTTTATCAATAAAGATTAACAACGGCATGACATTTTCATTCATTTGTTTTTCGGTCGCCACAATGATAGGAACTAAGATCCTACTAATTTACCTAGCATTTTCAAGTGCTCTCTAACATCCGATGAGTCGCAGTCACCAGACTACATCCATTGGCCAAAAAAGAGTGCTAAATCCAAGCCAGCAAATTTCCAACCATGATGAAATTGTTCAGTCAAAATCTAAGCAATTTTCCAGAATCGGCTTCTTCCTTGTGTATACTTGCTAAATTTTTTAATTCACTACTTTAATTTGTACTCAGAGTGGGAAGAAATGCTCACGTACATTTGAAAGCAAAGAAGAGTCCTTAAAAATCTTCATGCCCAAATGACAACCAACTCGAGAAGGTCGACATAATCTAGGCAATTTAACAAGATTCATTCTTTGACCCCATCAAGAAATATGATCACATCATATAAGTTATCCCTAAACATCGATTTGATAAGGGAATGTGACTCTGACAGAAAAGCAGCAGGACCTAACCTTAATATAAGAAAAACAATAAAAGAGCTAAAAGCTAAAATTGACAAAACCTTGCACTAACAAATGGTCGTGTTTCATTAAACAGGAACCCTAACCTCATTGGGATCAAAATATGTTCTAACAAGGAGATGCTCAAGTCGCAAGTATCTTTCAGGTTGCTCCTGCTTCATGACACCCATTGCCTGAGTTTGCCTTAGAATTGCACGAGCAGTATCCAACTCACGAAGTTCAATCATTTCCAATACAATCTGGAGAAAAAAAGAAAGAAAGAAATATCATGTACCACACTATTATCCCAAATTACCTCAAGTAAGAGACATGCCAAAAAGAAAAGAAGCCTAAGTGACGCTTTAGTTATCTAACCGACTGTAAGTGGGAAGCTTTCTGGTCGAGTATTTGACCATTGATAATCGGTAATCTCAGAAAAGAAGGAGAAGTCAGAATTCAGCTGAAACAATGCAGCATCTGCAACTGTGTCATTCCTCAACAACAAAATTATAAAACATGATATTTACCGTAGTTGGTTTAAGCTGGGCAATTACAATGATTATGGAGAAGAAATTAAGGCTCTGAGATGGCACCCATGTACAAAAGAAAGGGAAGAAGCTTCTCCTCCATATTCCATAAAGACTTAGTAGCTGATCTACAGAGAGAGACTTAGAAGAATGTTCGATGGAAAACACACAGATCCTGGGCCATTGGAAGGATTCTTGGTTCATCACTTCAAGTTGGCAAAATGCCATACAGAGCAATGCGAATTACAACACTAATCAAGGATAATTTGCCTCACATATATTTTGTGTAGAAGCCAGCACCCCTTTGGTACCCCACTAATGAGAGTTATCTTCTTACTGAATTAGAAAAGGAAAAACTCAAAAAGCGCAAAGCAAAGAATCATATGCGCAAAAATCACTCACCATTGCCAAGTTTCCAGTTTGTCCAATCAAACTAACCCATAAAAAAAATGTGCTCATCTCAATCACAGTGACCATTTTAAACTCCTCCTTTTACACAAAAATCTTAAATCTTTGTAATGCATTTGCTCCTACAACTATGCCAAATGTCAATCCAACAAGTACGGGCCAGCAGAATATCCGTATCAAACCTCAACTACCACTGTAAAGCCGCGAATATAGCACTATTCTAATTTTCTCATGGTATATAAATATTAGAAGTCCGACCTCAAGCAAGGCAGGTTTCAACAGCCAAGCCAGGCACTTCGGTCTTTCCTCAATCACTTTTCTAACATAACCAACAGAGGGCCAAAGAAGCACTCCGTAGTGCCTCCTCGCCCTTCGTTCATACGTTGGCGAACATTAGACCCTCCCGCTCTAAGTCGTCAATAGTAATCACATCCCACAAAGGCACGTCAACGGAAAACACCGGCCCGACATCAAGAAAAGATCAATCAGCACCCACCTGCTCATACAGATCCTCCAACGTATTCCTGGGAAGCTTAAGCTGGGCGACCTGAGGCAGTATGGCGTCCCACCTGCCGCTGTTGATGTCGGCGACGAACGTCTCGATGCTGTCGACGGTGTTGAGGGAGACCTGGCACTCGCTCTGCAAGGTCTGGAACGTCTGGTGCAGCGAGTTCTCCTTGCAGAACTGGAGCACGATCTTGACCACGCTGCAAAAGGGTTCTCACGGTCACTCGAAGCGAACGAATCGCCGTACGGTAGGAAGCTCAAGCACGCGGAAACAGAGAGAACCAAGAGGACGACACGAGTTGTCCCCCCAAAAAGAACAAAAGAAAAACAGAAACTTTAAGATCAAAACGACCAGAGCTACGGGAAATCTGTCCTACCCACGAACAAACACCCCAAAACGAACAGCAGGACATGGCCGAAACGAAGGAGAAGAGGACTTACTCGCGGGCTTCGATTTCCAGCATAGGAGCAGACATTTTGGCAGCTGACAGAGAGAGAGGGAGAGGGAGAGGGAGAGGGAGAGGGCGTGCGTGTTAGGGTTTTGCAGTGAGAAGAGAAGGCGAATTCGATCAGTAGAATTCGGGGTGCGCCATGGAAGAGGGGGCGCGGGCGGGGTACTTTGCTGCTGCTTCTTCTTCTTCTTCGTCTAGCTCTCGGCTGGAGTGGCGGAGGAAGGGGGGAGGAGGCAAAGAGGCAAGCTCTACGACTCGTGGCCCGGTCGAACCGGTTCGATTCGGCTCGATCCGGTCCGACCGTTTTTCTCCGGCGCGGGCTTTTGGAGGGGTTTTCATAGATCTTTTACTTCTTCGCTTTCCTTTTATTTCAAGGCAATGAAATCATCCCGAAAGCCACGAAAACAGTTCGTGAATTTTAACTCAATTTTTAATTTATACAACGCGATTTCTAAACTTGGCCTAATTTTGTAATATAGTTCTTGAGTTTTTAATTTATTTAATGTGATTTCTAGACTTTTATATGGTCCATCCATTGATTCAAGATTAAGGACAATATTATATATTTTCATATAATTCAAGAATTAAGTTGAATATGTACCAAAAATCCAAAAATCACATTAAATATATTAAAAGTTCATGGATCATATTATACATTGAGTTAAAATTTAAAGATTAAGTTGAAAAAATTAAAAGTTCAAGGATCGCATTACACATTAGGTTAAAATTCAGTAACCATATATGAGAAAATTTTCCCTCCAAAAACATATCAGAACTACCTATCTGAGAAAATTAGGGTGTGTTTGTTTGTGTTCTTTATTTCTGTTCATGAACACAATTTGTGTTTTTCTATTTAGGGGAACAAAAAAAAAAACAGAAACGTATTTGTTTGCGTTTTTGTTCCAAATCTATTTTTTTTTCCGGAAACAAATTTGGAACAAAACAACGAACAAAAAAAAACTTATTTCTTATTTTTGGAACAATTTTGAGAAACAAATTTTCTCTCTCTTCTTTCTTTTCTTCTCTTTCTTTTCTTTTTCTTTTCTTCTTATTTTTCCTTTGGCCGGTCGCCGGCCTCGGCCATAACCGGCGACCGGCTATCGAGGGCTGGCGACCTCGCCGGAGCGTCGCCGGCCCCCGGCGAGGCTCAGCCTCGCCTTGGCGGGCGACCTCGGCCTTGCCCAACCACGGCGAGGCCGAGCCTCGCCGTGGCTAGGCGAGGCCACCAGCCCTCGTTGACCGGTCGCCGGCCATAGCCAAGGTCGGCGACCAACCAAAAGAAGAAAAAAAAATATTAACAAATTAAAAGAAACAAAAAAAGAACACAAATTTACCAAACGTATTTCTGTTCTTTTTTTATTCTCGAACAAATTTACCAAACACACTTTTCTAGTAAAAAATTGTTCCTCAGAACAGAAATAGTTTTTTCTATTTTTGTTCCCCGGAACAATTTTTGGACAGAAACACAGATAAACGTATCGTTAGTAGCTGCGACCAAATATAAAGTCCCCAGCATATCGTCCGATAGATCATGTGGACCCCATTAAATTACACGGATCTCATGCGCTTACTCCCAACAGAATCGGGCGCATGAAGGTGTCAACTATATTGGTCTGTAGTTGAGGTTTTGTCCGTCTGTCGGTCTTGTTTGAATGCTTGTAAGGCAGCAAACATTGCTGGAGGTCAAATATTGTCTTTACGTGTGGAACGGTCTTGGTAAATATATAATTACTCGATCCCCTTCATCGATAAGTACATATCTAAGTACCAAGATGACACTCGTTATAGTAGCTTGTGGACTTTAGTACTTTGATTCTAATGTTAATGTTTGATCTCAGCAGCAAGAATTGCAATCTCGGGTAAGTCTTGTTCTCAACTGAAAGCTACCATTGAATAATGACGACCTCTTTCTGAGTTTGCAAAGACAGAAGACTTTTATCGGTTCTATCGTGCAAAATGGATCATCACGTTGTCCTTGACAGCTTGCTAATAACATTCACATACCACAAGATTTGAGAGAGAGAGAGAAGAGACACTACATTGTGTCAAAGTAAAAATTACATGACATTGGCAAACCTGGCAGTGCCAGTGGGCAGGTTGACCTGGGAGAGATGGATCTCCTGAGGCAGGAGATGATACTTGATGTCCAAGTTCTCGAACATCTTCTTCAATTCCAGGATGAGCTCCGACTGCCGGCTGCTCCTCTCGCCATAGTTCTGGTGGTTCATCGTGTGCTGGACGCGCAGGGACATCTTCATCTTGTTCAGATTCTCGATCTCCTTCACTAGCACTGAGTGCTTCGGGTTCCAATGCTTCGGCTTGCTCTCTATGTACCTGAGTTCACACATTCTGCTAATTAGCATGGCGTGCTTTTCACCTTGTTTTGTCAAGTTTTCAGTATATGTAACTTCATCGTCGCATATGCAGATTGATGGCATCAGTTCTACTTACGATTGTATGGCCTTCTTGAGAGCATTGATGGTGTCGATCGAAGTGGACATGTCGATGGTGAAATCAATAGCATCGCCCATGTCCGGGCTTCTCCTGAAATTGCTAATTGGCTTTGTGACCAGGACTGAGTTTGGGTAATAAATTTTCTCCATGTCGTACCGCAGGAACACCGTCGACAGAATGTTCATTTCCTCTACAATCATCTGGAGAAATGGAAAAGGATAATCCATCAGCTCTTGCAGCAGTTTCTGGATTATAATCACAGTACCTTAATTACTCTGAGCAAAGTGCCACCTGAATGCCATCGATGACACAGCGGTCACCGACATCAAAAGGGTGCATCACAAAGACGAAGATGATGGACTCAAACACGGTCTTGCAGGTGTTTTGGAACATGAACCCCACGAGCAGCAGTTGCGACGTGACCACAAAGATCACTTTGGTAGTGGCCAGTCCCACGACCAGGAGTGAGACGATGATTATGATCACCACGACAATTGCGCTGGCCAACTTGTGCAGCTGTTGCACAGCAGTCTTAGTGTCATTAAGGGAATGCGCAAGTGCCTTGCGCTCGAAATAGGCATGCACCTACCATTGCAGACAATGAAAAGATTGCAGTCGCCAGAATGAGGCTTCAATGAACAGTTTTCCTCAATAGATTTCCAAGGCATACTTAGAATGAATAAAACTGCACAAGCATTATTACCACCCAATTTCTGAAGGAAGACTTGGTAATTCTTCTGGTCTCCATGGCGCCTTCGAAGAGCGGAAATATGGTGTGCACTTCCTCTCTCTTCAGGAACCTCAGTAGATCCTCTTCTTCTATGTACCTGTGTCGCCGGCAATCACAAGACGAGCCAGAGATGAGATGTACAGCCACATCAACATCTCTTAGAAGCAAAAGAGGAGGGAAGGAAAAAGCATTTTAACATCATTCTTATGTCCAGACTAAATTATGAACTTCCCCTGAGATGGAGCTGTGACCAACATGTATCTATTGGTGAAGAAGATTACTTGAATCTTTGGTCAGTGGTCGCAGTATATGCAATAGTGCATTGTTTTCTCGGGCGTAGAGGTAGCACATTAATTTGCTTTCTTGGCAATGGCCTATGATCAGCTCAAGTATCTTGCTGCTAGTGGACCTTTTTTATCTAACGATGGTTTCTACTCTAACATCTAAATTCAGCAGCCAAGCTGATCACGAAGGATATCTAGGCTCATTAAATATACTACTCACTATAAGCTAGTCATTCTCAGTTTAATCATTGACGCATGTCTTTGCTCTTTCTAATCACCTAAAATCCTTTTCGGTAAAGCCCCCTCCAATACCTGAAAATCTTACGGGCCAAGTTATATTTTGGGTAGCTGATTCAAACATAAGATTGCTTACACTTGACAATGTAAGTAATCGAATCTATGTTGTGTGCTTAATCCATACACACATTGTCACTTTTTATTCACTATGCTACTTCTGTGGAATGACAAGCTATTACAAAGTTCAAAAGTTGAATTTACACAAAAGTTGGCAAGTCATACAGATAAGTTTAAGTGGTTGTTAAAAGTGGTAAACAATAGGTGGTAAATGACAAGAGAAGTACTTTTTTGTCCAAGGTGAAGGAAGCCAGAAAAGTAAACCAAATAAACAATGGTGACTAACTCAAAACACAATTGAAAACGCAAAACTATTTGTTAACTTAATTATTGAAAAAGTTAACATTCACTCAAATTGAGATTTCTAACTTCTCAAAAGAGTTGGTAAATTTTAAAAGATGGCAAGGAAGGCAAATAAAAAGGTAACTTAATTAAAAAGTTATTAAATTTGAGAACAAACATATAAACATTGGTAAACAAATCAAATAAGTGTTGGTACTCCAGAGCTACTCAATTCCTCCATTAGAGAAAAGTTGATAACTCGAGCAAATAAAGAATGGTATTTTCATATAAAAGTAGGTAAATTTAAGCCTTTCACAACAAAGGTAAATAAAAGTGGGTAGATAATAACAAAAAATATTTTTTTTTTGTTAGAACTAAGAGAAATAAAAATAGGGGCAAGTGTATTAGAAGTCCTAAAACTTGTTGCAAATATGCAAATGAGTCATAAAACTTCCAAATAGTTCAAAGTACAATTAAGTCCTAAAACTTCCAAATAGTTTAATTAAATCCTAAAACTTGTCATGAAAGTATAATTGAGTCATAAAACTTTCAAAAAGTTCAATCAAGTTCCAAAACTTGTTATAAAAGTACAATAAAATTCTAAAAATTATCATAAAAGTGCAATAAAATTCTAAAACTTTCAAAAATTACAATCAACAAAAAGATTTAATAGGACTAATTTGACAAATTTTAGGATTTAATTGCATTTTTTTGAAAGTTTTATGACTCAATTGTACTTTCGTCACAAAATTAATGACTTAATTGAACTTTTTGAAAGTTTTAGGACTTAATTGCATTTTCGTGACAAGTGCTATAACTCAAATTAGAGTTGTAAAACAAAATCAATTGATAATCTAATCGAAAAAAAAGTGGTAACTCTATAGAAACGTTAGTGTATTAAAAAAAGCAAATAAACATTAGTAAACAACTTAGATGAAAGTTGATAATCTATACTAGTAAGTTATTTAGTTGGAGAAAATCGGTAAGCTATTCACATAAAGATTGGTAATTTTAATAGTCAATAAATTAAATTCCTTGGTAAGGAGAAGGTTAAAAGAAAGTTTCTAACAAATAAGATGAGTGTTTGTTTTTTGTCAGAGATAAGAAAAGTTGGTAATTTAAATAAAATCAACTAAACGTTAGTGACTAACTTAAGTTGAAGTTGATGATGCAAAACCGGTAATTTCATTAATTGGAAAAAAGAAGGTAATCACTTTAATTAAGGTTAGTACTATCTAAAATAAGTTGATAAATTTAACATATCGGTAAGTAAAACAAATAAAAAATGGTAAGTCATAGAAAAGTTTGTAAAGTTAAAGATAAATAATTAAAGTTGGTAAGCAACTCAAAAGAGATTTGGCCAACTTTACTAGTTAATAACCTAGCATGAGAAGAGTTGTTAAGTCATGCAAATAAAGGTTATTAAAAATTCATACAAAAGTTGAGAAGGTTAAAAACAAATCAATATTGGTAAGCAAATTAAAGGAAAGTTGGTAATTTACAACTAGTTGGTGATTTAATTGAAAAGAAGCTAGTAAACATCTCAAAAAAAATTTTGATCCATTCATATAAGAATTGATAAGTTTAAGACATCGATAAAATAGATATCTGAAAGCTGGTAAGGGATAAAAAAGTTGGTAATTGGCATTCTAAGAAAAAATAGTTGTTAATTCGTAAATGCGACCCAATTCCTTTAGAAGTTTACCAACACAGCAAAAAAATCATTCGACAGAACAGTAGAATCATCCTTAAAATTGATTTGAGCATTTTTTTTTGTAATATAGTATTATAATTTCTTTCCTCCTATCTCCAAAATGCAACATTTCTTTTGCAATTTCTTTGAGGTCTCTTTCTATGTATGTCACCTTTTGTTCGTTATTAATGTTTTCTCAGTGACTACACGGGTCTCTTTCTTGTCCTAGTGGACATGAATGAATGAGGATCCACAATTCAAATTCAAGTCAAGATTGTGATTGATGATGCTTGCCCATTATAAGCAGAGAGCACAATGAGCTTCAATGGTGGATTGTAATTCCACGACCTTTTTTTTTTGTCGGTCCACTTTTCAATATTAGCAAATGATATCACCAATCAATGCGGCGCAATGTGGAAAACTCGCTTGTCTTCGACAGACGCCCACCTAGACAGCCACATGATAAATATGTTGTTTTTCCACCCTTACGTAAGCCATTTTCAGACATGGATTTTGACATTTCCGAGGATTAATAAATTAAAAAGTCACGGGATAATTTTAAAAAAACCCATCTAGTCATGTCCTTTTGATGAAGGGCTTGGGTGGTTTCGAGACTATCTAATTAGAGATCCCTCAACTTAATATATCATGAAAATCAACTTAGAGAGTACAATTATTGAGAGCTAATTTTTCTTTATTTAATAATTCGATTAGATAAATTGAATTTCGAGTGGAGAATAGAGTACCTACTAATATGGTTGTGATTGTTTGTTTATGGAGGGGGATAGAGGCGCACTTGGATGGATGTAGGTGGCTCAGTTTTGTCGAGGACATTGGGACTTTGGGACAATGGCAAAAGCACAACTAAGGGATGAGAGAGAGAAAAGAGGAAATTGGAAGTTTTAACATATGGTTGAGATTAGTTTTCGTGGTCTGTTCAATCTTTACATGCTACAAATCCAACAATCAATGGAATGATTATAGAGAGTGGATATAATAATCGGTAGCACTATCACTTCTTCTCATTTTATGGAAGACGTGATAGTCGAATATGAATCCTCTATCACGTTCAATGCTCCTTTCGGGTCTCGATGGATTTTAACCACTCAATTGATGAAAATAAGGTTCTCATCGATATATGAGATTCGTTGGGAGATGAATAAATTCTCTATCACGTTCAATGATCCCCTTTGTGACGCACGTCCCTAAAGGTCACAATCAAATATTCAGCATTGTGGCTAGAGTAGTGACTTAGAGAGACCCACCACTCAATAGAAGCCGTGCTACATACTCAAGTAATTCTTTTTTGGGTTTTGCCGTACATTGATTGGTGGAGGATGGGGGCAAAATGAGAGTTTCCTTAAAAAAGAGGGGCCAACTTTTCCTCCATCGTGCCCCACTTTCGGAACCACACAATCCACGAAAGCACCTAGTAATGTTTAAGCGACCACCTTAGTGATGTAAAACCTAGGATGTTTGACAAAAGAAAGACACCACGCAATGATGATTAATGATGTAACTACTCACTAGTCCAGTGTCAACGTGGAGAAGATTGTGGAAGTATTTAGTCTACTAGGAATGTGGTAGATAGTCAACCATCACACAAGTTCTTACAAAAAAACTATCAATCAAGCTCTAAATTTATTGTACGGATGCCGATTCATTCTTAAATTATACAATTTTACCATCATTGTCCTAAACCTTTAAATGAAGTTCTAATGTAATTTATTTGGTCAATTACTATTAGAAATTGCTAATACGGCGACCCACGAAGGACTCCATCTAGAGCAAACTGTCAATTTCAGTGTGTCGTGACGGTCAGCAATTATTGGATACTTCATTAGCAATTTTCAATGGCAATTAGACGAAAGAAATACATTGGAATTTCACGCAAAAGCTTAGAGCTATATTAGCAAAATTGGATGATTTATCACTAAAATGATATTTGTACAACAAGTTTAAGATTGATTATTTTTTTTTTATTAATTATCCCCAAATTCTTGAAGTGGAAATTTGTGCTTTTTAGGTGAGTACCATTATAGGTCTCCTAGTAGATTCTTAAAGTGTGATTGATTTGATGTAGTAAACTGCTATAACCAAACAATAAGCACAGAGGGGGTAAGGTAATTTAACATTAGCATTGTTTGGCAATCACTTACTTGGCACCGGGGTTGGCAACGTTCTTGAAGATCCTGTGGGCACAGCACCTGGCCTCCCGCTCGCTGTTGATCTCGGAAGACTCGGCCTTGGCGAAGTCGTCGACGGTGTGAGAAATGGTACTCAGGCCGGAGAAGCGGACGAAGTTGACGAGCCGCTTCACGGTCCAAGCCGACGGTCGCCTCTTCATGCTTAGCTTCTTCAACTTCTCCATGTCGATCTTCCTTGACCCGACCCTCTCTAACCTCGTCACCACCAGCGGTTGTTGTTGAGCCAACGTTCCGTCCCCCAGCCTCACCGGCAAAGACTTGAACCCCTAGTGGAACCAAAGTTGTCAAGAAGTGGAGGATTATCTTGAATAATATTGAGGATACGATGTTTCAACTTGACTAATCTCCACCCGGCAATGTAAATCATCTCACAACGTCAACACATGTTTGCAACGTGACCTTGATTGCTAGAAGTAGATTTGACCGTATTTTTCGTTTGGAGTTTATTTAGTATAACCTTCTTATGACAATTTTATCTTATAAAAAGATATTGTAGTTGTTATACAGAGTTTAAAATTCAGCTTATATAGCGTGGCATCTCTGCATATTGAGCACTTAACAATAATTTTTTTTGTGGAAAATACCTCATCTTTGGTAGAACTTCAAGCTATTTTATGTACTATCAAATAAATAAATAAATTGCAGGACTTAACTTCACAGCATAACTATAGCGTTAGCAGTGTTGAGGCACGATTACAGCTAAAATAAAACAATATGGGCTGATTAAATGGAGGTGACCATGACTTGAAGACCAAATAATTCCTTCATGTGTATTTTGAGTTCACATGCACCGTGTACGTGCAGGAAATCCCAATAATTTGTACCTGCAAGCCGTGTCGGAGCGGAGCCTCCCTCTCCTCCTCCTCCATTGGCGGGCCGGAGAGCGCGTCGAGCACATAGTGGTGGAACACGCTCTCCTTCATCCGGTCGAAGAAGGTGGCGACATGGAACGATGATGCCAGCACTTTCACCAGCACGATCTTCACCAGCCAGAAGGTTGCCGCGAGGAGCACCGCAACCAGCGTCCGGAAGGCCCGCCTCACCACCTGGTAATCGCCCCCGTGCACGTTTGGGAACATGATCACCCACGCGATGAGCACAAGCCCGAGCCACGCGCAGTTCTGGAAGCTCCGCCAGAGGCCGTACACAAAGTAGAGGACCTTCTCCCGGAGCATGAAGTTGCGCTCGATGAGGAAGACGAGGAGTGCCACGGCCCACCCGGAGACAAGGCGACCACAGAAGAGGACTTGGACCATCACGCACCACTTCCACGGCTTGAGGCCGAGGACGACACGGTCTGCAAGGGGCTTAATCGTGAGGGAGCAGACGAGGCAGGTAGTGATGGCAAGGAAGAGCGTCCACTCAACAGCGGCCTGCTTGTTGATCTTGTTATTCCGGCGCCTCCTGCAGTGTTTTCTCTGCTGTTCGTTTTCATCATCATCGAGCCATTCGTCGTGGTCCTCATCATCATCACCATCGGACGAGGAGGTGGTGGGTTCGGATGGGGGGTGGGGTTGGAGTTCTTCTGGGTCTTTGAAGATGGTGGTGGTGGATTTGGGTGAAAATGGGAAGGTGGCGGGTTCGCAGAAGCGGGACTTGGGTTTGGAGACGGGGAGGCGGTGGAGGGTTTTGGTTTGGGATGGGGTATGGAGGGTCGGTTCGGCAATGGCGGCGGCGGCGGCAGAGACCGAGTGTTTGAGTGTCGAGTTTGGTTGGTCTATACAAGTGAGTAGGATTACGTGGTCCTTCATGTAGTTGTCAAGGTCATGCTCTGCGTTTTGAACGTCCATGGTGGTGATAGAAAGTGATTATGCAAGCGAAGTTCGCTTTTGATGAAGTAGGAGCTTGCTTGTTTTCCTTGAAGATAGCATGGTTATATAGTTGATTGCAATTGTCATTGGGAAGAGAAAGGTAGGTAGCTTTTGGCTTGCTCACTTTGGAGACGTGACGCTCCACGTGGATCATTATCAAATCAAACGTGGGTGAAAGAAAAAAGAATTCATATGTTCTCCTTTCGGTAAATGATATATTTGTCTAAAGCTAGTTTTGAATCCCCACTCTTCCACTTATCGACCATCCAATCGCAATAATCGTTTATATCCACAATCGATCTGATAAAAATTCTATATCTACTTTGGAATTCAATGGTTCTCTCCATGGTTTCCTTCTGGTTTGTGCTGCACAGGAAATTTTCTCCAAACAATCTCAAATCAATTGGTTACATGCTTAAATGTAACCTAAATGGAAGCTTGACGAGACAAAAAGGAGAGGAAAAGAAAAAGAGCAACGCCCATGCCCTTTCTCCAACCAGTGTGTTCTAACCCTCGTCGCTAACCAACACCTAGTTTCATTGCAACATTTGGTCCACCGCCATCGGCTCCGCCGTTGCCTGTAAAAGCACTGACCACCCTTCTTGGTAGTGGTTTATGAGGGTTCAATAAGTGTGAGGCAACACGGACTGACAAAACTGGAACCGCTGGAATCAGACCGTTCGGTCCAATTTTCAATTTCATAGAATAGGAACCGATGATTTTCGGTCTGGTTCCAAGTTCCATGGGAACCGAACTGCCCAAACTAGACCAAATCCAACATTTTTTCGTTGTTGGGTGTGCGCTCTTTTTGTCCCACTGACTCATGGCTCAGGTATAATGTGAATAATGTTCAGAGAGGTAGCTGTCTTGTACCATGCATCCAGTGAGCATGACTACCTCTCTTGCACCATGTATCTGGTGAGCATGACTTTGATTCCAGTGGGAGTTAAGAAAGTTTGGCTCATTCACGTCCATTCCCTCCCTCTTCCACTGTTTTTAATGATTCACCCTGGAGCCAGATCAGACTAGTCCTAAGACTAGGCGGTCCAATTCTCGATTACAAAAACAAGGAATCGGTCCATCCAATTTGGTGCCCGATCCTTGGGTAGGACTAGACCGGACTAGAAACCGATCACTCCTAGAGTTTAATCGTCAGTGAAGGTGGTGATGGTCACGACAACGTAGTAGTTGGACGTGGTGTAGAGAAAAGATGAGTTGAGGAAGAGGAGACTTTGTTTTAGCTAAGGTTTCATATGTGCGGGCAAAAGTAATCAACTATGGAAGAAGGCTCACCAATTAGATTTTAAATAGAGATAATACCACGAAAAACCCAAAAGTGATACATTTTTGATAAATTTTCTCTAAATTAATTTTTTTTATCACCAAAAACCTTAAACTAGTACATTTGTGACAAATTTGTCATTCGTTAGTTTCTGTTAAATTGAACTAATACCACAAAAAATTACAAACTAGTACATATGTGACAAATAAATGGTGAAATTTCAAATTAGTACAATCTACTACCCCATGCGTTATCGAACTCAAGAATTTGACAGTAAAATTTAACGGAAACTGACGAAGGATAAATTTGTCACAGATTTATTGGTTTGGGCTTTTGGTAGTCAAAAAATTACTTTGGAGTAAATCTATTACAAGTTTACCAATTTGAGGTTTTCATGGTATCAGCCCTAACTAGTACTAGTTATCACTTTAATTTCAAGAAAAATACTTAACCATACATTGACTTCTCAATCATATGAAATGGTATAGGGTGAGGGCTCACATTTGCACTTGAGTACAACTAAGCCTCGCGACATTGTAAAATGCAAAAATTATTTTAAGATGTTATGCTTTTCAATTTCGAAGGGCAAAATGTCGTAAAATTATGAATTTATGCTTCAAGATCTGTTGAACTTAAATACAATTAGATGTAGTGAACATTGTACAATGCACAAAGTTAAAAGTCCGTATATAATTTGGAAAATCATGTTTGACGTATTGCACTTGTCTATTATATAACATGAGCAAGATTTTGGTATGCGGTAACACAATTGATCATCCTAAAGTGGATGAAGAGCTACTGACATTTTTTTGTTCATCTACTAATATAAAATGGTGGGCATCAACCCTCATAAAATAAGGTAATATAAGTTGTAAACAATCAAATTAATATACACATCTGTTTTCTGAGAAACCACACTTAATTTTGTTTTTTTTTTTGTTTTTTTATATAAAGTTCATGATCCCACATCACTTAGATAGATGTATATAAGACACATTATAAGCATGTATTAAGCAATATACAATTATACTAACACTCCCCATCGCATGTAGATCTCTTACAATCTTATGCTCAATTTTTTCATCCAATTATATATCTTTTCAAAAAAAAAAAGATATGCATACATAATTGAATAAGGCCAAATTGCACCCTAAGAAAAAAATTAGGTACTTATGATATCATTTCTCTTAATAAATATCATATATTTTTTAATTAATATAGTAAATTAACTCTATAATTATCTCCGTACATGTTTACATTGCATAACTTTAAATAAGAAATTGCCAATAATGATTATAAGCATATATGTCATTAAAAACATAATGATCAGTAGAGTTTTTTTTTTGGCTATGATCTAGAAAAGTTTCTTTTTTGTTTAATTAAGCACTTTGAAGGCCACTTCTCTCTAAATCGGATCAACAAGTCATTCTGTTCCACGCACTAATTTTGTGAACATAGTAGATCGTCTTTCCCCGTAACATGAAAGGACAGTCTTCTTCTCATTTCTCTCCAAAATTATATTAGAGCTACAAATTTAAGAAAATTATAATTCAACACGTCATCCATTAGATAGTAAGTCCCATATAAAATTCATGTGCACTGTCCCAACTAAATTGGGTGCATGCAATAAATTTTTGCAATTTTGACACACAAGCACAACCATTGTCCGTCAATCTCGTTTGTATATGTAAAGCTCGAATAACATTAATGATGCCCAAAATTTTCTAATTAACTTTCAAGTTCCGTAAGTTAACGAAACAAGAAAATACTATAACACAGCTTCACTTAACTTTGGGAAAAGTACCAAAAAGGTTTTAAATTTATTGTATTGGTAGTAATCAGGCCTAAACTTTTCAATTATATCAATTTAATATTAAACATTTTCACATTTGTACCATTTTAGTCCATCTAGCCAATTTTGACTGGCTGGACGCCGACAAGTGGCTAGACGTTGACGTGACAATTTTTTAATTTTTTTAAAAAAAATTTCTTCAATTTTAATTAATTTTTTTCTTTTCTTTTCTCCCTTCTTCCTCTTTGGACTTAGTGGCCGGCCATTGGGTGAAGGCTGCGAAGCCCCCACAGGCTGCTGGTGAGGGTCACAGGCTTCGCTCGACCTTGTCAAGGGCCGCGGGCGAGGGCCGTGAAGCCCTTGCTAGCCACTACAAGTCCAAGGAGGAAGAAGAGAGAAAAGAGAAGGAAAAAAGGAAAAAAAAAAAGAAAATTAAAAATTAAAAATTAATTAAAAAATCGAAAAAAAAAATATATATTTAAAAATTGCCACGTTATCGTCCGCCCACCGACCGACATCCACGTCAACGCAATGTAATAGGTTTAGGACTTTTTAGATACAAAATTTATGATCTGGGAAAGCCTACATGAAGCACACATTCCAAAAGTGTGCTATAACAGTGAGTTTTCAAATATCAAGGGTGTCGATTATATTTAAATATAGTAAACATTTCGTCCATCTTTTGGCTTTGTCTGACTGCTTGTAAAGCTGCAAACATTGCTTATGGATTTTGATACATTGATTCCAATGTTCTTGTTCTTCTCAGCAGCACAAATTGCAATCTGGGATATTCTCAGCGACAACCCCTTTCTAAGGTCGAACGAGGAAGGCCTATATCAGCACTTGGGCAATTCTCTCTTTTTTCCTGGATAAATCAGTCAATGTCATTGATTCTGATTTAGAATTACAGTAGAGTCACAATGAGCAAAGACTGAGTACGCCAAAAAGTACGATTGAATACAGAAGATCTTTATCAGTTCTATTGTGCAAGATGGATCAACACATTGTTTCTTGACATTTCGCTAATAACATCACTCACACCTCAATATGACTTCAATCCTCATCGTTACCCCAATATATGACATTCGCATAGGCACGATGCTCGTTATAGAGAGAGAGAGAGAGAGTCAATACATCGCGTCAAAATCAAAATCACATGACATTGGCAAATCTCGCAGCGCCAGCCGGCAGGTTGATCTGGGAGAGATGGACCTCCTGAGGCAGGAGATGATACTTGATGTCCAAGTTTTCGAAAATTTTCTTCAATTCCAGGAGGAGCTCCGACTTCCGGCTGCTCCTCTCACCATAGTTCTGGTGGTTCATCGTGTGCTGGACGCACAGGCTCATCTTCATCTTGTTCACGTCCTCGATCTCCTTCACTAGCACCACGTGCTTTGGGCTCCAATGCTTCGGCTTGCTCTCGATGTACCTGAATTCACACATTCTGCTAATTAGCATGGCGTGCTTTTCACCTTGTTTTGTCAAGTTTTTAACATATGTAACTTCATCGTCACATATGCAGATTGATGGCATCAGTTCTACTTACAATTGTATGGCCTTCTTGAGAGCATTGATGGTGTCGATCGAAGTGGAAACGTCGATGGTGAAATCAATAGCATCACCCATGTCCGGGCTTCTCCTGAAATTGCTAATCGGCTTCGTGAGGAGGACCGAATTCGGGTAATAAATTTTCTCCATGTCGTAACGCAGGAACACGGTCGTCAGAATGTTCATTTCCTCTACAATCATCTGCAGAAAGGAAAAAGACCATCTCTTGTAGCGGTTTCGGGATTGTAATTATAAATCCTTAGTTATTTTGAGCAAAGTGCCACCTGAATGCCATCGACTACGCAGCGGTCACCAACGTCAAAAGGGTGCATCACGAAGACGAAGATGATGGACTCAAATATAGTCTTGCAGGTGTTTTGGAACATGAACCCCACGAGCAGCAGTTGCGAGGTGACCACAAAGATCACCTTGGTGGTGGCCAGCCCCATGACCAGGAGAGAGACGACGATTATGATCACCACGACGATGGCACTCGCCAACTTGTGCAGCTGTTGCACTGCAGTCTTCGTGTCGTTGAGGGAATGCGCAAGCGCCTTGCGCTCAAAATAGGCATGCACCTACCATTGCAGAGAATGAAAAGATTGCAGATTGCCAAAATGAGGCTTCAATTAACCTTTTCCCTAAATAAATTTCCAAAGCATACTTAGAATGAAAAAAAATTACGATAGCATTATTACCACCCAATTTCTGAAGGAAGACTTTGTAATTCTTCCGGTCTCCATTGCGCCTTCAAAGAGCGGAAATATGGTGTGTACTTCCTCTCTCTTCAGGAACCTCAGTAGATCCTCTTCTTCTATGTACCTGTGTCGCGGCGGTCATGAGACGGGTGAGAGATCAGATGCACAACCAACTTAGTGACTCTAGAGCAAAAGAGGAGAAAACTTCTTTTTCAACATCATGGGTATGTCCAGATTAGAGTAAAAAACTTTCCTCGGGATGAAGCTGTGATTAACATGCATCCACTGATGAAGGAGATTACATGGTCAGTGGTCACGTTGTATGCAATAATGCATTAGCTCAAAGTATCTTGCTGCCAGAGGACCTGTTTAACCTAACAAGGGTTTCTACTCAAACATCCGTAATCAACAGTCAAGCCGATCACAAGGGATATCCAGGCCCATATAATTTACTGCTTACTCTAAGCTTGTCATCCTCAGTATACTCATTGCATGCATATCTTTGATCTTATCCTTTTTTTAAAAATGATAAAGAAGTCACTTTACGGTAAATTTCAGCCCCAACACCTCAAAACCTTATGAACTAGGTTAAACGCAAAACGGTTCTGGTAAGAAACTCAGACGTGAGATGTAAGAGATCAAACTCCAGTCATGCGCCTAATCTACACAAGCCTTTTCCCCTTGTTACTCACTTAGCTACTTTTGTAGAACTACACAGTGTTAAAAAGTCCAATCCAAAAGTTTAAGCAGATAATTAGGTGGAGGAAGACTAAATGAACATAAAGTCATCGAAACCCATAAGCAAGTAATATAAATAATTCAACGATATTATGTTGCCTGATAGCACACAAAATAACAAAAATAGAAAAAAAAAAAAAAATATATATATATATATATATATATCCGTGGAGACAGTGGGCTTTTGACTGTTTGAAAGAAAAAATGAAATGAAGGGGGTGCAATTCTTTACGTGCCATAAAGCATGCGACTCAAACACCAATAAATTCATTGAGTAACTCGAATTTTATGATATGGTTAGCTTGAAATTGACACGAAATGATACATTTGCAGCCATTTTCAATAAGAAAACTTTATGACCACGTTAAATTCTTTTTTTGGTGATAACACTAATAACCAGTACGAACATGATGACACCACTTGAACTACCACTCCTAAATTCAACTAAATTACCTCCCAAAACAAGTCTACCCACTTCAACATAAATCAGTCGGCCTAACTTCCAAATTAGTTTTCTTTTTGTTAGAGATAATTTGATAAGAAAAACTTATATAGTTAGACACCAGTTTGTGATACAATATAATGCTTTCCAACATATGGCGGGTACATTAAATTCACAAGATTATACTGTTTCATACCAAAGAAGACGATTTTTTTTTGTTCCAATGAGAAAGATAATTGAAAATTGGTAAAAGATAATAAACAATTCGGTAATTTGTATACTGGCAAAAAGAGTTTCTAATTTCGTAAAAGTGTTGTAAGTTACCAAAGGGAAATTAGGCGACTGTTAACTTTCTCTATCAATTTTTTTTTTCAGATTAGCGACATAGGAAGGCAAATGATTTTTTTTTTCTTTTTGAAAAAGCAACCTCAACATTGATGTGGGCATTTTACTGTACTCAAAGTACTTCATTTTCCTTCATCCTATCCCTAAAATGCCACGTTTATTTTGCGGTTTCCTTGAGGTCCCTTCCTGCATCCGTCATCTTTTGTTTGTTATTAAGGATCCACAAAACTGCCAAAACCAGACAAAAGCAAAGAAGAAAAGGGAGGCAGAAAGAATTGGCTTTTCTTCTGTTCCTTGGTGGGCATGAATGAAAGGATCCGCAATTTCGAATTCGATTCAAGATTGTAATCGATGATGCTTGCGCGTGGGGGAATGGAATGGCATGTAAAAGAGATGGCGATGGGTTTTTTAAATGGTGGGTGATAAGTTTGCAGCTTTTTTGTTAGGTCCACTTCCACAAATTACTAAATAGTCTCGCCAATCAATATGGCGCAATATGGGAGTCAACTTGTCTTTGACACAGACATAGACAACCACATGACAAATATGTTGTTTTTCACCCATAAATTCCCTTGTCGATTAGGACCACGGGCGACCACAACAAGCTAAAATCTGAGGCCTGCCTCAGGTGGAGCTCGGTCGAGCCTTAGGCCTAAGATCTAGAGTTCGTTCGAGCCTCTAAATCTAAGATCTAGGGCTCTAACTCGGCCCCGAATCTGAATCGATTCTACATCGATGACTTAGAACCAGCTCCAATCCGAAGTCGAAGGGGGGGTTCATAGATGTTGTAGGTGGCTTGTGCGACTTCGATGATCACCATCTGTTCTCGGCCCAACAATGCGAAGGGAGGAGGTGGAAGAGGAGAGAGATAGAGGGGCAATTGGGTGGATCTAGGCAGCGTAGTTCTTGCCATCGAGCTTGGAGGTAGGCCGCGGGGTTGCCGACGACATTAGAGACGGGGCAACTAGGGCATGGCAGAGGAGAGAGAAAAGGGAAATTTATGGGGTTTGAATTAACAGTTTGGGACCTTTTTGGTGGTGAGCTCGATTGCCAGGTCCCGCAAATCCAACGATGAATTGGATGGTTTTAGGGAGCGGGTGCAATAATTAGTTGCAGTACCACTTCTCCCCGTTTAACGGGAGACATGATGGTCAGACATGGATCCTCTAACAAATACGATGCTCCTTCAAGGATCGTTACCCGCAAAAATTGATTCACATCGTAAACAACATGGTTTTGTGTTAGTATCTTATGTCTTTTAGAGGGGTCTGCTAACCTGGTTTCGTATTAATCGGATGGAATGATCTGATCTAATGAAACTAGTCTAAACATTATTCAAAGCAGACTCTAAAACATATATACATGCAACAAAAGACGTCACCCATCCCCTGACAAGAAATGATGGATAAGGCCTATGAAAAAAGCCCCTTTTTTTTTTTTTTTTTTTTTTTGTGACCCTTATCGCTAGTCATCTCTATAAATTTGAGCACATGTGATAACTAGTGACTAGTGAGTAGTGACATAGCAAGACCCACCACTCAATTAAATACACACATATATACACACATATATATGATAAATAACAATATATATATATATATATGTGTGTGTGTGGTTTTCTGTTCACTAATTAATAGAAGATTCGGCAAAATGAGGGTAGGTCGAAAAGAGGAGGGACCACCTTTCGTTGTCATGCTCCACTTTCGGAGTCACATAAAGAACGAAAACACCCTGATTCGTTATAATTATGTGGCACGCATGGAGAATGTTGATTTGATACTTTTGATCATGTCATGCACCTCGTCAATATTATAAGCAGCCATCTTAATGATGCAACACCTCGGACGTTTGACTAGAGAAAGACACCATATAATGATGACTAATGATAATAACTACTGTCTAGCCAAGTTGGGGGAGAAAACATTGCATCTTCTCAGTCTATAGGGAACGTGGTAGACAGCCAATTACAACTAATCTACACAAATTCTTGAAGCGAAAACTTGTGTTTTGTAAGTGAAAATTGTGTCGGGTTTGGTCACAGAATTTTTTGAAATGTAATCGGCTCGCTCTAATAAAAAATGGTACAGTATAGAGAGAGACTTACTTGGCACCAGGATTGGCAACATTCTTGAAGATCCTGTGGGCGCAGATCCTGGCCTCCCGCTCGCTGTTGATCTCGGAAGACTCGGCCTTGGTGAAGTCGTCGACGGTGCGAGAAATGGTGGACAGGCCGGAAAAGCGGACGTAGTTGATGAGCCGCTTCACGGTCCAAGCCGAGGGTCGGCTCTTCATGCTTAGCTTCTTCAACTTCTCCATGTCGATCTTCCTTGAACCGAACCTCTTGGACTTCGTCGCCATCAGTAGTTGCTGTTGAGCCGGCGTGTTGCGCCTCAACCTCGCCGGCAGAGACTTCGTTACCTAGTTATACAAAAGAGGTCACTAACCAGAGCACTCTTAGATGATATTGAGTATCTAAGTTTTCGCCTCAACTAATCTTAGTGGGTGCACGCAAATAATCTTGGCAATGTGCATTGAGTAAGGATTCACAACGGGGTTGCAACGCAATTTTGATTACTTTTATTTATATCCTATTTAGAGTTTTGCTATTATAACAGTTTTTTTAAGCTATATGAGAATAATAACTTATTATAAGTTACAAATTCTTAAAAGAGTGGATCCCATAATAATTTATAATTATTTATTATTTGATTTTTTATGATTCTGAACACACTATTTTTCTTATAGTAGACTAAAGGTTGTCACTCAATTATTTCTCTTTTATTTAATATTACTTTCTTACCACAATTTTATCCCAAATATAAAGAGTGTAGTAACTTTTATAAGGTGCCTAATGCACACCTATAACGTGCAGCAGCTCCACATATTCACCACTTTACAATAGTTCTTTTTCTTTTTTCTTTATTGAAAACTACCTCATTATTTTTGCAACTTCAAAATATAATGAGTACTATATATATATAAAAGAAATTTGCAGGACTTCACCCCACAGCATAGTTAATGAATCTATTATAGCTCAGCGCATGTTAAGGCATAACCATAAAGTTAAAATAAAATAAGTTGGCTGACTAAACGAAGGTGGCCATGACTCAAAGACCAGATAGTTCCAAATTGAGGGTTCGTTTGTATGAGGAGGTTAAATTGATATGGCCAATGGCCTGTTTTGTCTTCATTCTTATGAAAGTAAAAAAGGATGTTAATTGAAGGGGGGGAAACATTGATGGTCCTTAAATCAAATGATTTTATATATGTATAGTCTCACGGGAAATCGTTGTGACAAAAATGTTAGATAATTTGAGCTTTTTGCACCATATGCATGCAAGAAATCCCATCATTTTTTACCTGCAAGCCGTGCCGTGGAGCCTCCCTCTCCGCCTCCTCCAGTGGCGGGCCGGAGAGCGCATCGAGGACGTAGTGGTGGAACACGCTCTCCTTCATCCGGTCGAAGAAGGTCGTGACGTGGAACGAGGATGCCAGCACCTTCACCAGCACGATCTTCACCAGCCAGAAAGTTGCCGCGACGAGCACCGCGACCAGCACACGGAACGTCCGCTTCACCACCTGGTAGTTGCCACCCTGCACGTTCGGGAACATGATCACCCACGCGACGAGCACGAGCCCGAGCCACGCGCAGTTCTGGAAGCTCCGCCGGAGGCCGTACACGAAGTAGAGGACCTTCTCGCGGAGCATGAAGTTGCGCTCGATGAGGAAGACGAGGAGCCCCACGGCCCACCCGGAGACGAGGCGGCCGCAGAACAGGACCAGCACCATCACGCACCACTTCCACAGCTTGAGGCCAAGGACGTCTCGGCAAGAGAGGGGCTCGATCGTGAGGGAGCAGACGAGGCAGGTGGTGATGATGAGGAAGAGCGTCCACTCGATGGCGGCCCGCTTGTTGATCTTGTTATTGCGGTGCCACCTCCGGTGCTTTCTCTGCTGTTCGTCTCCGTCGTCGTCGTCGAGCCATTTGTCCTCGTCGTCGTCGTCGGAAGAGCACGAGGAGGAGGTGGTGGTGGGTTCGGCCGGGGGGCTTGAGGGCTGGAGCTCATCAGGGCCTTCGAAGATGGTGTTGGCTGGTTTGGGTGAGAATGGGAAGGCGGCGGGTTCGGAGAAGCGGGACTTGGGTTTGGAGAAGGCGAGGCGGCGGAGGGTTTTGGTTCGGGATGGGGGTTGGACGGTTGGTTCGGCGGCGGCGGCGGCGGCGGTGGTGGTGGCGGGAGAGGCTTTGAGGATGGAGTTTGGTTGGTCCACACTAGTGAGTAGGATTACGTGGTCGGTCGTGTAGTTGACAAGGTCAAGATCCGCGTCTGCAACGTCCATGGCTGGTGAGAGAGGGAGAGAGTACGCAGGTAAAGATTGCCTCTGGAGAAGAAGAAGCTTTGCTTTGTTATTTCCTTGAAGATGGCAGGGTTGCCATTGAAGAGAAAGAGAGGAAGCCTTGAGAATATATTAGATTAGGGTTCTGGCGCGGTAGGCCCGACAACGCATATTGTCCGATGAATGGAGTGGGATTTTGACACTTTGATATTAGAGCTCTATCTAATATTTTCTAAGAGGAGAGGTTCTGATGCGGTGAGTCTAGACGACACGTATCACTCTATGAATGAATTGGGATTTTGACAAGCTAGAATTAAGGTTCAACCTAACATTTTCTCGGAAGGCTTTGGTTTGATGAGTTTGGAGGTGTGTCGCTTTATACGGAACCTAATTAGAGCAATTTTAGTTAAACAAGATATATATATCTATATATATATATATATATATATATATATATATATATATATATATATTGTCCCTTCCATAAATGATACCAAAAAATTTAAAGTTCGGTTTTGAATTTCTACCCTTTTGGTTTTCTATATCAATCATCCTACTGTTAATATATATATACACACACAATCTTTCTACATGGGAGATTCACCTAAAGGAAGTCATTATCTCTATTAGAGAATACTCTGAATCTCGCAATATTTCTCTCGTCGGAAAAGCTTCCTTCAAACAATTTCAGGATGTATTTATTTCGGATAAAACTTTGTCATTAAGAAAAATGATCCTAAAGAACATGTTCTCATTGAATTTTTCCTAACATGCATATTCTAATTAATTGTAAATGATTTTCCATTGATTGATTATTTCGGCAAACTAAACACATGAAAGTTTAGAAAGTTAATTCGCCAAAAAAAAATATTCATTCGAACAAAAACACCTTCAATTCAATTAACTACGCATTTAAATGTAACCTAAATGGAAGTTCAATCGTGATTTGGCTCCTCCATTGCCTGTAAAAGCATCACCTCTCTCTCTCTCTCGCCACCTCGACCTTGGACATTGACCTGGCGTGATGTATCGAGGGCCAATTTAAGATAGAGAGAGAGAGAGAGAGGCGCAACCTCGATAGCAATTTGTCAAGGGTCAATTGATGGCGAAGGCGACGATGACCATAGTGACCACAACGACATAGTTGGACGTGGTGCAGAGAAAATATTGAATAGAAGGAGAGGAGACTTACGTTTTAGCTAAGGTTATGATTTGTGCGTTTACATTAGCAACCAAACCTTAAAATTTTCAGAGAAGGCCTACCACCAATAGGATATAAAGGATGGAAGAACATGACTTTTCTGAACCTAGGAGATGAATTAGCATTTTAAACTCATGCTTTTTTAAAGTAAGGCGCATTAGTGCATATAATATCAATAATAGAATCGCCGTCTATTTCTTCTCCTTCATTTTCTCCTTTTCTTAACCTTCTGTCACATCAAATTTTTCCTGACCTCGCATGGTGCACCATGTCACCATCATCAACCCCCCACTGTCTTCCTCCACCAAGGTGCCACCAATTGGCCACCGCCATCCCGCGTACACCTCTCTCTCTCTCTCTCTCTCTCTATTGAGTTGATGACCCAAAATGGCAACATCAATACTTCGATCGTTGGAGAGACGTGTCGCCGCAAGACAAAAGTAAAATTATTTAAAAAGTTCTAAATCAATTACACTTTTACTAATTTGATTCTAAACATTTTGATTTTTCAAATTCAATCCTAAACTTTTATTTTTTTTACCAATTGAGTTCATTCGGCTAATTTTGGGCAAAATTCGCTGATGTGAATGTTGAATGGCCATCTTATACGGTGCGGCTAGTGTTGAAATAGATAATTCTTTAAAGTCTTTTAAATGTTTTTCAATTTTTTTATTAATTATTTTTTTTTTCCTTTGGTTTCTTTTCTTTTCTTCTTCCTTTTGTTGATGGCTAGCCACCCGCTATGGCCAAGTGAGGCCAACCAAGTGAGGGTTGGTCTCACCAAATCTGGCCAGAAGGTGACATTAGACTAGGTCGCCCTAGCTTGGATGAGAGTCGACCTCACCAGATCTAGCCTAGGTGAGGCTAACTCTCATCAAGTCTCACCTACGCGAGGACTAGCGTCGACAAAAGAAAGAAGAAAGAAAAATAATTTTAAAAATTTTAAAATATTATTAAAATTATTTACATCGGTGATGGCCGTCCTACGTGAATTGTTGATATCCACTTTAATAATTTTCGATCAAAATTAACCTAACTTACTCAATTGATAAAAAAAAAAAAAAAATTTAGAACTTGTTGACAAAATTGAAAGTTTTAAGACTGAATTAATAAAAGTTAATAAGTTTATGATTTTTTAAACAATTTTCCTTAAGATGGCAGGAGATGAATTCCTTCTATATATCTCACTCACGGTCAACCTCACAAAGTGTGAAATCTCCGCATGTGCATGGTGCGTGCATGAGAACTATATTACGCAAACCCTATTGAGAAATGTCGCCTGAATTGTTTGAATCACTAAAACTTATGAACTTATTATCGAAAGTTAAGTTTGCCCGTACTAGAAAAAAGTTCTAGATCTGTTTTTCAATTATTCTCCTAGCTAAGGCATTAGAATACTCTAATGTACACGGAAAAAAAAAACCCTAGATATAAGAAGGATTACTTTGGCCTCCTCAAGGCTTGATTGTACACTAGAGAACCTGGAAGTTATTACAAGATTGTCTAAACTAAATTAGCCCTACACATTGCTTTCGCGTTTATTTACTCAATCAATAAAATTGCACCTTTGAGATTGCTTTTGTATTTATTTATTTTTCTTTTTGGGCCAGCCAACAAAATGCTTTATGTGATTTAAGTTTAGGTAGAACTGATAGGAGTAAAAAATAATTGAGAATGCAAAAAATTTCGAACATTTTTAAGTACGTCATAAATAGATTAACAGAAACTGAAAATGCATGATGAAGCGTCGCAAAGCATATCGATGCAGAAAAATATCAAAAAAATAACATTGGAAGACACAAAAAAAAAATAGTATTTGATCCAATTTATGGGAAAAGTATCAAAAAAATCCTAAAACTTTTATAGTTGTGTCAGTTAGTTCTAAATCTTTTATTGGTGCCAATTTAATCTTAAATCTTTTAATTTGATGCCAATTTAGTCATTCGCCTAATTGTGATTGGATTTCACTAACTAAGCACCGATCGGCTGACGTAGTATAACCGGTGTTAACGTGGATAATTTTTAATAATATTTTAATATTTTTAAAATTTTTGCTTTTATTTTCTTTTTCTTTTTCTTTTTTCTTTTTTTCTTCTCATCCTCCTTCCAACTGGTTGCCGCACCTCGGCAACTAGCCAGATGCGACGACCAGCAAGGTCGAGGTTAAGGTCGATCTGGCCGACCTCACCAGTCGTTTCCTTGGCGACCAGCTGGAGGAAGGAGGAGGAGAAGAAAAAAAGAAAAAGAAAAGAAAAAAGAAAAAAAATAAAATCGAAAAATATTAAAATATTATTAAAAGTCGTCGATGTCAATACCGATCGTGCCATGTCAACTGATCAATGCCCAATCAGCAAAATCCGGCCAAAGTTAGTCGGAAAGGACTGAATTTATATCAAGTGAAAATGTTTATGACTAAATTGGCACAAATGCAAAAGTTTATGACTTTTCTAACACTTTTCCTCCAATTTATTGATACATTTATACACATAAAAGAGATCCCCAAATAACGGAGTAGTGATGGTAGAATCGACCAAAACTGTAAGATCAAGAATACATAATTGATGGACCGGCACATAAGAGTGACCAGAGATTAACCATGGTATGCTCATGCTCTTGCACTTTTCTGGTAGAAGTGTCGGAATGGATTTTCGGAGCAAAAGTTTACACCAAAACATGAATCTTCTATAAGATCAAGAATACCTAATTGATGGACTGGGACATAAGAGTGGCCAGAGATTAACCATAATAGCTCATGCTCTTGCACTTTTCTGGCAGAAGGTGTTCAAATGCAGTCTATCCCTTGCCATGTTTGCGTTTATCCATATTAATTTTCGTCTATATGCCCTTCCATCTTTTGACATTTGGCCCCCGTACTTTTGTTTTATTCCACACTGCGTCTCCACTTTTTAGGCATATGCAATTGAAGTCAAACGAGTGACGAAAATCTTCCATTTCGTGGCCCACGCGCATGTACGAGATCCAAAAAGAGTGCCTAAAAGCAATCAAGCACATACAAGATCAGCACAAGAAAAGGGCATTTTCCGAAAATTAATGGTTCCTAAAAAAAAATGGAATTGGGAATCATACTCACCCCTAGATGATAGTGTTTTGAAAATGACAATTTTTTTTTTTTTATTTGGACGTCTCTTAAACCAGATCAAATCACTTATTCTCTAGTACCACGAATTGTTAGGGTCACTTATACATTAGGTGGCGCCTTTTGTTTGATACATCCAGCTCTCTCTTGCTCCTAATACATGCAGACATGTCCACACGGGTGTCCAAAGCATAATCAATTTATATCTGAATTTTCATCAAGTCTGCTCTCGACACAAGAAATAAGGTCCATGCTCGTTGTCAGATAATTGACGCGTGGAAAAATTTAATAACAAAACTAGTTGCAAATACACTACTAGAGTCAAGGGTGGTCACCTGAAAAGTAATTAGGTGTTCCTAAAAAGCAGAAAGCTACATCTGTGACCATCTTAATCAAGTTAAAATCACCGAACCCCAATCGGCTTGAGTGGACGGTGAAATGGTGCTCTTGAGATGATGTTAATTGATTTTTCTATTGCGTCGTGGCTGTCATTATGCACGCCCTTTGCTCCACCATCCGATTTTTCAGGAGGAAAGCACATTGATCCTACAAGCTATATGAGCACATGTTTTTTATTTGTCTTGGCCCTTCTCCTTATTTTAATTGACGAATGATCACGCGTGTAGTAATTGGAAGGATTAGGCGCCAAATTGAGTGGATTAGCTAAGATGTCAATGATTGTCATGCCCTAATGAATTTTGTAGCCATACAATGATTGTCACTATGGCCTCAAACAAAACATCGTCATTGATGCTTCTTAGGGTTCTAAGCTCCAGCTCACCAAGTTCCATGAAACAATTGAATTTCACAAGGAGGATTAGGACCTTTCTACTCTTTTTTTTGGAGGAAATAATCCAATCAATCATAAAATTACTGTACGGATAAAATTTCAATCTTAAACTTTTCGATTTTAACAATTCAATTCTAAACCTCATGTGAAATTCCGTCCATGAAAATCACCCGAGGTGGCGGCATGCCACGTAGGACGGCCGATGAGGACCAGACCACTACACATCAGCGATTTTTGACAAAAATCGATTGAAATAACTATATTGGAATTTTGTGCAAAAATTTAAAACTAAATTACAAATATCGAAAGATTTAAGATTGAATTGACATCTATACAATAAGTTTTTAGGATTGATGGGGTAATTTTCTATCTTTTTTATCGAGGTAAAATCAATTATGTTTTGTTTTGGGGTTCTTCGGAACTTATAATAATCCCTAAACATTTTACTTTTGGGAAAGCTTGTTGACCAGTGTCACGAATGTTTAATTGCTCCCCAGGATTGGTCAGATCAAAGATTTCCGTTCCCTACCATCCGTGTTCATCTCATGGTAGAAGAGACCTACTATTCCGTCGACCGGAGGAGTCATCAATGTTAGTTTCTTTGGAAGTAAGGTGAAGAAAATTTACCCAATTTTAGATGGAGATTACCACTAGACTCCCATCTATCGACTAAACAATGGTTCTCCAAGATAAGGACGTGTTTCTATCAATTTTAAGTCACATAACATTGAGTCGAGTAACCATGTCATGTCATGTCAAAAGTTATAGTCGCTTCTATGTATTGGCTAGAGTACGGCCACTCTATCAAAATTACCTCGCGTTGTATTGCAATTGATGCGATTGGGCATATGTGAAAAAAGATATCGATAAACCCAAAAGCGACACGAATCCGACACATTTAAGACACGTCATTTTCTTTTTTAGCACGCACAACACAAAGAATAATGTCTTGTAATGAAACTGACTTAACACGGTCACGACCTCAATGTAACACGTGAACAAGAATGAAGCAACCTCTGTTTTTAATACCTTTCTCCAAGGGTTATCTATGGTGACACCTTTTCCTAAGTAGTGCAACCAAAGCGCTGTTCTTCCTTGAGCAACACTTCGTTTTCACTCTTCCTTTCTTGGACGTTGCGCTTCAGTTCTTCTATTTTCCCATCTCTTTTACATGAACAATTTTAATAACTTCAAATCTTTTTTGGCAATTAGCAACACCAACTACTCAGGCAATTTCCGCACGAATACTGAGGCTTCAGAATCCCGATACAACAAAATGCAGTCCAGGACTACGAAGAACCAGAGAATTTCTGTATAACTAGACCTTAACTGACCAATAAAAAGAGTATAGGGCAGACGTTTTTGCAACATAGCATAGTTCTACAGTACATACTTTGCAACATCTAGAACCCATTAAACAGATAAGACTCAGACGACATACTCAAATCAGCATCCACTGAACTAGAGTGCCCTTCGAGTCAAAGGTGAGCTTCTTATTTACAGTCATTGCGCCTTTGTGATCAGACAAATTGATACAAGAGTTACATTGACTCCATTTGTTCCGGAAAGAAACCCAGACTGATCTCTTTTGTACATTTGCTGCAACAAACTTACCCTCCGTGACAATATCGGAAGCCAGACGTAACACAGCCAAAGGTATCCGCAATTTTTGCTTCTAGCAATTTGATCTGAAATGATGTCAAAGTTGCCTAATTAATCAAAGGATCCTCTGATGCCTTCAAGACTCTCTCCCAGTGATAACCTGGGAAGCACAGAAACAAATGAAATAAGATGGTGTCTAATATATAAAGAACACTTTGCCCCTAAGAAACAAACGTGGGACAGTATGATGGCATGAAAATCCGCTGAAAGATACGAAAAGCTGACACTGATCTAGGAAGGGGAGAAATTCATCAGAAACCAATTCATAGTGGGGAAAGTTCACACTCAAGAGTATAGTGGATGGACGCAGAGGACCTACCACATTTTAAAATGCCTCAAGTGCCTAACCAAATATAGTCCAAACACAGTGTCATGTTCTCCATTCATCTCAACAGGACGAATCACATGCAAGGAACATGGTCCTCAGTTTTACACAGGATTCACATACACTTCTCTTTAATCAGCCATTTCACATAAAAATGCAACTGGAATTTTCAGCAAAGAAATTATAAAGAGATATCACAGAACCTCTAGTACTGTGAGTGACTGGGAATTTTCAGTTCAAGTTTTGTGTAAGGCAGAAGCGACAGTGCTAAATTAACTGTCGAAAGGAAAGGTTCCTTGAATATACATTCCCTCTACAAGGGTCTGGAGACTTCTAACAGAAATCCACATCAGGCAATTTTACAAGGTGAGAGAGAAGAGTGCATGCCTCGTATACAAGTTTCTCAGCTCAATGATAGAGCTCATGAGATTCAAATGCAAAGTTTAGGGTGATTGGTTTTAGTTTATCAAGGGATAGGCACATTCTTTTGGAAACCCATCTCCATTCTAGGCGAGCATTATATTCAATACAGTGAAAAAAGAGAAGAAAATCAAGACAGCTGTAGAGGCTGATGATGATTTTATTAGTGCAGCTTTCACTAGCTGACAAAGGCAAAATCTCCACAAGGCAATTAGGACAAACTGTCCCTGTTAACCAGCAAATAGGGCAAAACTAATTGGCTTAATCAATTTCTCTTTATTCTCCTAAATAGACACATCATTAAAAATTGTGCTAACAGTACTGTGTTGCCTGCTTTCTAATTCCTTAATCCTTGTTATGATTAATCTATGATTCTAGTTCTGCCCATAGTGAATGGACATTCTAGAAGAGGGACTTTTCGAATGTGAAACCACAGTTTACTTCTGTCTTAATCATTAACTTGTCTAAAATCCACTTGTTCTACTGATTATACATTCTTTCTACCCGCATGAATGCGAGATGTAGTTGTTTGCTGGTATCCGCAACCATGAATGAGCAGAGGAAGATACTTTGCATGTTCAGACTCTGCATAATGAGAATTGTCAAAGCATAACTCCTCGCTCTCGCTGACCTTTTGTACAGTTTAATTTTCTCACTTGTGTCTTTTGTCAGTTGATTATTTCATTGGAACGGGGTTGAGAAAGATGGCGAGGAAGAACTAAATGTTGCCAAATGTTTTGTACAGGATTCAGTTTCCTGCTTTGCAAGTTTGCTGGAGAAAACCAGGGCTACTTGTAACTTTTAAGGTTGCCACACTTTCCCGGTCAATTTGTGCAAAGCCCATATAATAGGCTTTAGCAGATGCTTCAATGATTGGCTTAGCAGGATATGCCCGATGCCACACCTAAAGCAAGACTGCTGACTTATATCCTGCAGCATTCAAGGTCCCTAAAACGACGCAATAGTTTAGAAAGCAAAATCCTAAGTGTGTCTTTGGGGAAGTTGTGGCTTGTAACACAATACTTGCAAGTTCCTAATTTTTCAAACATATATCTAGTTACACCTAGAGTCCTACAAATTTCTCTTATTATATAACCAATAGTACTTTTAGCTTCTAGATTCTATATTTGAAACTATAGTTGGATTGTAATAGCCAAAAGACGCTCAAAAACACATTAATAATCCAGGACAGGCCACCCTAATCCTCCAATAACAAACCTCTTTTTTTCCTCATTTAAACTCTGAACCCGTTTCAACGTTTAGACTTGAGCTATGGAACTACTAAAGGATGACATGACACTACCCCATGGCACTCCCAATTTATCTATTAGACTGTCCAATCCAAAAGCTTAAGTTACTAGATGGACAGTGACTACATGTCTATAAGGTCAATTGAAACCAAATAATCAGGCAATGGAGAGAACTTACCATCATCAAATGAATTTTTCTACTAATTTCTTGTAAAACATGATCACTTATCTATTCCTTGATATTCCTATTGGTTGACAACCTCATATTGACTAGAAAGATACTCCTACAATAAATCTATATTCAGGAAGGTTGATACCCCATCATCACATCAAAAACAGAAGCTATCTATCAAAGTACTTCAACAAGGATCATCCTATTCTTATGCACAAACAGCTCTTAAAATATAGAATAAACAATCTCATTTAACCTTCTGATCTGCTCGACGCTCATCCCTGAGTAATCTCAGCGAAGAATCTTCCATCATATATATGATAGTTAAGCAGATAAGACAATTTTCAACTTTTCCATTACATGTCCTACCAAAAACCTACGCAATGTGTCGTATCAGTAAGTTGCTGAAACTATACAAGGCAGCTGAAAGAGCTAGAAGCTTAAATAGAGTAGAAGCATAATAGAAAAGAAAGCTGATATTCTGGGGCTTAGAGAAGCCAAAAATGTACATTTAAAATAAGACAGCTGACTACAGAGTGTCTTAGAACCTAGTTATTAATAGGTTCCAGATATAGGTAAAACTCAACCATAAATTAGCTCTATCGATCTCAACAATCTAACCTCATCAGATGTCGCATGTGTACCACATGACCACTAATTAGAGACAATGTAAAAAGATCAAGAAAGAAATTGAACTCTCAAAACTACTTGGGGAAAACTATGCCCTAGCATCAATGAGTCTACCTGCCTTGGTACACAACATAAATTTTGATGTTTACCATCTCCACAAGCATACGGAAATTAGTAATTAATCTAATTTGTTATTATTATCACTGCCAAAATGAGCATCGACAAGACAGAACTTACTTATGCATGCAGTATTTGTATTCCTGGCCCCGTGTATAGTCTTTCTCTCCTTCTTCAAGCTACAAAATGAACACATCCCTGATAAGTATTTAAGAAAGCTGGACTACGCAAGAGTTAGAATAAAAAGTAGAAAAAGACTTAATGGAGGTTCCTCTTACTGGATCACTTTCATAGACAATCTCATAACAAGTTGGAGAAAGGCATTTCAAAGCACAGTTTTCCTTCGCTATCATTGAAGACTTGCATTGCCAACCCCATAGGCCACTGCAAGAATAGAAAATGTGGAGAGTCATGCAAAAGTAATGGAGATTTCTCAAAATGAAGAAATTTGTAAATACCCCTTCACAATAGACTTGCATCACAAGTTATGCTGTGAGTCTTTATCTTTTTGCAAAATGGAGGAACTCACTAGAGACACATGATGGACTGTGAGAGATGTGGAAATTGGCGGGCCTACCAACAATCCATCTGAAATCTTATGTCAACGGATGGAAGATATTTTAATATATAACTGCCATTACATGTCCCCAAAAGTGTAAGCTAAGATTTGGCCGAAGACTAAAGCGCGGAAATTAAAAAGGAAGCAAGAAATGTAGTGCAAATGCATTGAGTTCTGTAAGACTAGTAAAAGGCAGGAAATTTAGTATTATTACCATGAGCTACTCAAAGGTCTGGGGGTTTTGCTATCTGATCTAATGTTCAAAGGTTATAAAGATATCAATAGAAAAATATGATAGAACTTTAAGTCGGGTAGGCTGATTTAATTACTATATCTTCAATGTCACAATATCCATTAAAGATGTTAGATGGTTAAGTGGTAGTAAGTTCACAGGATCGCATGCTATTAGTTCAACATAAGGGGGTAAAGAATGAGTTCGTACATGGAATTTATTCAGTTTTTCCCTCCAAACAACACGGAGTTCGCAAACTTGAAGCCGCGCTAAGACAATAAACGCAATGCAGCACAACCAGATCGTATTGAATCGGCCCAAAATGATTCATGTAGCATATTCCACACGCGCAGAGGGAACAACAGCTTCCTCAAGCTCAATTCAACCCGCTCCGACTGCCATGGAACCCCAAAAAAATTGCAGCTTTTAACTGCCCATCGCACAAGACTACACGAAAAGCTCAAAAGGAGCGGCGAAATCGGCGATGACGGAGAATCATGCAGATATCAAAAGGGGCGCATCTTTCTTGCGTAAAAGATGGTAGTGAATTACCTCTCTACATCGGCATAGCACTCGCTCTTCTTCTGCCTGATCTCATTGTCCTAGTCCGATGAAGACGAAAACAAAAAGAAAAAAGCAAAAAACAATTAAGAACAAAAAGCACGAAAAATCAACCGAAAAATTCCGGCTGGCGAAGGCCCCGAACGAGAGGGGGGGGGAAATCGAGAAACGGTGCCGGCGGGACTTACGGAGATCGGGATGCGGGACTTGGCGAGGACCGCCGGAGCCGCGAGGAGGAGGAGGTTAAGGAGGAGGACGGCGAGCGCGCCGAGACGCCGGGGACGGGGATCGCCGCCGGTTCCGGCCATGATCGGGAAATCGGGGATCGCGGTTGTCGTCGAAACTTATCGACGGGGCAGTGTGGACCGGACTTCACGAGGCTTGTGGCCTGACGAACTGTGCGTGCGCCTTTTCTGGTGTTCCAGGTCGAACCGGACCGGATCGGACCGGACCGAAGTGGCCGGTTTTGAGTGGTTATTGGGGATTAATCCGATTCCCAGTTCCCGGTTTCACACAAGGAGCCAAATTGATGGACCGATGAAGATTTTTTAAATTTTTCTTTATTTTGAAACAAATCCTATTTTTTTCTTCTTTTAATGTTAGGAAACTCCTAGAAAATATAAGGAAAAAAAATCACCAAATATTCAAGGACCGAGTGAGCCAATTCCCGGTTCCATAAATTGATAACCAACCTGACTAATCCAATTCCAGATTCTAAAGTGAGAACCGAACCAACCTGAAATTGACCACCTCTATTTACGAAGATATGAATGATTATTAGATTAACAAATCGAAGTAGTTGTATTGGCAATGAAGTTATTCAACGAGAAAAAGCACCGTCAGGAGACAAGTGAACGATGTATCGAATCGGAATCCTTATTCGAACACCCCTGATGTCGTATCATTCGTATTTTCAGCGGGTACGCAAAGCCTCGGCTCAGTGCATCTCTTCAAGGAGCGAGACAGTACTCCTTGTATCCGACGAAGACGCGGCCGGCTCCGGGATATCGGTCGATATGAACGTGGCCTCGGCGTAGATGAATAACAGGGATGCGACGTTATTAGCGAACGGCCTCTTGTATACGTCAAGGGGCAACTGACATGCTACTTGACATGCTTCCGCCATTACTTACACTCGTGCATGATAAACAATTTTGTCGCATGAAGCACATACAAATCATTTCTATTTTGGGAAAGCTACTGGCTCAGGAGCCAAACAAAATCCTCGAATTTTCGCTCCCCTCGATTTCGCAACTTCGGGAAAACATGCATAAACTCTGTATAAATTCTACCTTCTGATCTTTACCCTTCAAAACAAGAAGAGGCCACCTGAACACAAACTTGAAACCACCCGAAACACAATCGCGACGAATCTAAATGGAGCGCCGCCCAAATTTTAGCGGCATGTTGTCTGAGCCATGTGGTCTGGATACATAATGTATCTGCACGCTAGAGAAACATCATGAAGATGAGATCGACTCTGAATCACTTTCTCCGGATTCAGACACGGGGATTGCCTCTGAAAAGTTGAACTTCTTGTCGACGGAGAAGATGCTAGCAATCTGCCGGACTACGCTCTGGACTGCGATGCTTGCAGGCATTAAGGATTTGGGAAGACTGGGCAGACACTTGGGAAGGAACTCCTCCTTACCTGAGGTCGGGATGTACAGACTCAACACTGCCTGGCAAAATAGAAATCTGCACAAGAAATGGACAAAGAAAATGAAAAGAAAGTTGAGAGCCCGAAGCAAATCGTGCATGTTATATAATCATTTGAAATATACTTTGTCAAAAGGCGGTCTGTACGCTCTCGCCAGAAAACTATTGTATCGCAGAACTATATTGCTAGAACAGCTAAGCTTGACAATCCCACCGGTACACTGGATTCAAAGAGAATAGTGACTGGTAATAACTCATTGCAAGTCAAATAAATAGCCCCCACAAACCTGCCGCATCCCAATGTTTTGAACTGTATCAATTTTACAGCCCAATTCTCCAATACCATTAAAAAGCTTAATCCGGTCAAACCACATTGATAGATTCACCAGTTGGGCCAATCAAACAGGGTAATACCTAATTTTGACCAATGTTTTTACTCAGGTGAAAACAAAATAAAGAAGCATCCAAGAACTGGTTTGGCCAGTCGAGTGCAGTTTAACAACATTAGCATACAGTGCACAAGACAATGAAAAAGAATATAATTTGTGGGAGCGGATTGGAGAGCTTTTCACTACTGAGCAAAATCTGCTCTTTTCTTGAGGTAGCTTGCTTAAAAGCCTCATTGCTCCCTTATCAATACGCCAAAATATCCACCAGCCTTTTCTGATCTGGTGTAAGGTTCTCACAATCATAATTTCCATAAAGAGAGGTCTATTCAAAGGAAACGAAGTGTAAGACAATCTTTTAAATCTTTAGGACCAGGTGACTTATTCATGATGATCAAATATGGACATGCCAGACACTTGAAATTTAGCATACAATTAAGCTGCGTAATCAGGGATTCAGAAGTATTTCAAACAAATGTCCAATGACAAAGCTGGAGAAAGCTACAAGAAGTTAACTTTTGGCGCCTTTGAATATCCTATGCTGGATACGTTGCACAAAACTACATAAACAAACCAGCTGAACATCTCTGTGCAACAGCATATGGAGTCACAAATGGCAAAACATCTAAGCTGTTGAATTGGAGAGTCCGTAAACATATATCCATGAAAACAGTAACCAAAAACCAGCTTATGCATTCACTGTTGAGGTGAAAGCCCGAAATATGTAGGACTAATATTTGCAAATGTCTCTCTACAGCCTTCATAAGTTAAGCAAACTTACCTGCTTTCCCTGTTCTCTTAGCATGAGTGATAATCACTGAACATAATCTCAGTGATAAAGAGCAAGGAAACTACTGATAAT
Organism: Eucalyptus curtisii; assembly: GCA_017140595.1. Taxonomy (NCBI): domain Eukaryota; kingdom Viridiplantae; phylum Streptophyta; class Magnoliopsida; order Myrtales; family Myrtaceae; genus Eucalyptus; species Eucalyptus curtisii. The sequence continues at coordinate 18,230,327 of CM029498.1, forward strand.
TTGTTTTAGCTATTTGATACTACTAAGTACTCATGAAGTGCACCACAGTTCTCAGAAACTTGTTAGATGATGTCAGAAACACTGAAGACATATTCAGCTTCACGGACACATTTTCCATGTTATGCATCATCTGCGTCTGGTTGTGTTAGAAGTATGAAGGATAAAGTGGTCTTTAGGACCTTTAGGGCTTATTTGGATGTGTCTATATATATATTAAACTTTACTGGATGATACAATAGTTAATTCCTCTCACATGGTATCAGAGCATAGGGCTTAACCCTAGTCGACAACGCAGTCACTTACCGCCATCGACCACTAGCCAGAACAGTCAGCCATCCCCACCACGGCTTGTCTCCGTCATGCGTCCCTCTCTCGCGCTTCCTCGCGCATTCCAGTGTGAGAGGTATTAATTATTGTATTATTCAGTTAAGTTTATATATATATATATATATATATATATATATATATATATATATATATGTATACCCACATCAAAATAAGCCATAGGTCCTAAAGACCACTTAACCCTTCATACTTCTAACAGACCAGTTGGGGTGAGCGTGACAGAAGTATTCAACAACCCCTATTAATTCAACTTCCCAACTCCATCTGTGAACTTAAAGTCCGAATCATCCAATCTCATGAGAAAGCCAAGCAAGAGACCACATCTTCAGCCAACTAATTAATCCAAAAACTAAACCACTAAACTTGAACTGTTAATAGCATTGAAATCTGCCCACTCATCTATATGCAGTGTTGAAAACCAGGCCAACTTATACATAGACTATCCCAGTAACATGGCCGCCAAAACAAAACTCAATTCTATGATTAAAAGCAAATATTCAATTGTCTTTTGCAGGAGAAGTATGTATGTAACAGAAGTAAATTAGCCAACAGAGAGACTGATCAGTACCTGATAAGAAGTCGCCTTAAAAAAGGGTCATTTAGAATTTGTGCCCAGACAGGATTTAGAGAGTCAGATGTTGCCAAAGCCAAACCCCAGTCATTCAATGAGGACGAAAGCAACTTCTCAGCTTTACTAAAGACTTCCTGAATGGTTTATTCCCATTAATTTACTGAACAAAACTAAAAAAAAGAAACTTAAAGAATGAGCAGCAAGAAGGCCTCATTCTTACATACCATATGAATTTCTGAGCTAGAAAAACCTAGCAATATACAGAAAGCCTGCAATGGAGCTGTGAGGAAGACCGTAAATAAGCTTCCACCAGGGCAACGAGAGAAATCAGGTACGACAGTCGGAGCTAAACTTCTTGGAGATAAAAGAAGGGCAGCAGGTTCTCCTTTTTCCGCTCCATGTATAGCCTGCAACAACAGTAATCAACTGAAATTCCTAAATTTGCCACATATTGCTAAATTATACCAGACAGAGTCCAGACCTCTGCAAGAAGTAAGTCAAATAGAAAATCTCTGGAAGTTAGAAGAACAAGGAGAACACATAAGTTAGACAACATGTGGACTCTAATTTTCGCGAGGTCAGTCCAAAGGGTACACAATAGGAAAAGATTTTGACCTATCAATCTTGCTGTCAACATGATTATGTTGTCAAGCCAAACTCCAGTTTTCTCACTACAAAAGGGGCAGGAACGTAATAGCATTGTCACAGTATGCCTATGTTGAAAGAAATTATGATTTAGATGCTCCCTAATGACCAACAAAATGGTAGAACAAGTGAGAATAAGTGCTAAGATGTTTCGATGGGTAAAAAAAATTATTCATGTACGAGAAGACATTTTTGGCATGCTTCTAATGGAAAATATCTCTTACTTTAGACTGGTGTGAATGGATCTATATTTTTGGAAAACCAACTAAGTTTTCTAATCCATATTAATTTACATCCTCACTTTTCGAAACCTGCAATTTGTCCCTCCAGACAAAATCCAAAGCTTAAAAGACTCATTTGCCCCTCTTTTGAATAGAAAACCACAAAAAAAACTGCCAACCGCCATGTAACTAATCCAAGGTCCATATTACCCAAACCCAAAATCAGCTGCCATGTCCATTGCTGCCCACCACCAACCAATACGCTGCTTGCGGCCAGAGCACTGACCAGCACCATGTGAACTACCACGATTCTCCCCAACCCTCATGCACGAGCTCTAAAAGAGCTTGGCCTTGGAGCTCAGGCTCGAGCTTTGTTCAGAGATCCACCATGGCAAGCTCTATTCAGAGCTCAACCATGGTGGCCACGGAGCTCGTTGAGGTGCCCATTGCGAGCTCTCTTCGGAGCTTGCCATGGTTGCGACATCGTGATCTCAATCTAGGCTGTCATGGAGGTTGGACAGTCGCCTATACTTCCATGTATAAGGAAGATATTTTGGGCATGCTTCTACTGGAAAATGTTTCTTACTTCAAAGAGGTGTGAATGGATCTATAAGTGCACCTTCTCCTATACATTCTTGTAGTTAATTTACTCGCTCTTCTATAGTCTAACACAATCCATCCAAATGAATCTCAATGAGCCGAAATCACCTCGTGATAACAAAAATGGTTACTACATTCAAATATATAATAAACATCGATTGCTAGCACTTAGGAGCTATATTTCAAAGGTAGGAGACTACCTCCATTAGTAAATCACAGTTATTAAATGACAATTTCTTGAAAAAACTTCTTTTTTTCCAAGTAGCATACACTTCATTTTTTGCCAACAGCACTTAGCGGGCTGAGGCTTAGTCTGTGTAATACACTTCATAGCCTTATTCGCAAGATTTTTGCATAAATGCCACCAAGACACTTCAAGCATGATACAAAAATTACATGCTCAACAGGAGAAATACTTGGACTGAGCAGAAAGAAAATTCTTTATCACTGGTAACATAACTCACACAGCATCCATAGTCTAGCAAAATCATTGGCTTTTATTGATTGAACAGGTTGATTGATCCAAAAGTTAAGAATGGAAGAAGTATCATGGGAATCAGTCTGGCAACATGCAGTTTTTATATTGTTTAGGTTGCTCACTAACTCACCTACTTTCAAGAAAAAACGGAAATTTACAAGCTTGCAGTTAGTAGAACTAGCTAGTGCCTCACTTACCTCAAAGGCCATGCTGCTGTCACTGTCAACTATTAAAACGAGTGGCCTCCTTGTGAATGGAAGTAAGTCACAGGGATATATGCAATTTGAACCTGACAGTTTACTGTCCAAAATTAGGAGGAGAATCTTCTCAATGGAGAATAGCACCGACAGTATTTAACTCTCGGAGAGGAACCAACTATTGCAAGACTTACAAAAGCAGTTCAACAGTATCAGCACCATAAAATAAGTTGCAAATATAGATAATAGATGAAACTTCTCCAGGAGACTGTCCTTCCAAATTTTTTAATGGATCAATAATTAAGAAAAGGAAGTATCACAAGTTTCAAAACCAATAATGCAGAACAATCACCATTATACAACATTACTTAATATTGGCTCTCCATCATCTAGATCCTATTTTGGTCCCTAAATTTTCTCAAAATGAGAACTAAGCATGTAATTTGATGCAAACCATACGTTGCACCAGCAGTTCATGTGCAGGAAGGCATACAAGGCAAAGCTTATCCAGTTCACAAATTCAATATCGTATTATTACAATCTTAATCAACAAAAAGTTAGTAACAGACACCAAGATCCAGAAATGTACTAGACAATATCAGCGTGATTATTTAATTGACAAAATAACTTGATTAATTAGGCTATAAGCTATGTAAAGGAAAAGCACTAATTATCTAAAGAAAGTTTACTTTGAGAGAAAGCCAAAAGCCAACTTTTTCACCCCTAGCAATTCAGTTAACAAAAGCTCTGCAAAGACATCCATCTCCTTCAAACTAAACTGAGTGTTCCCACTGACAAAAGAGTCCACTAGAAGTAAGTTAAAGCTTGTAAATCTATACAATGATTGGTGATGCTTCTTTCTTTTTTTTCGCAACATGCTTCAATGAAGTCAGAAGCTGCAACAACAGCCTCTATCAAAAGAAAATTACAGTATGCTTTGCATCTAGCCCTGTGAAAATTACAGTCACCATTAAGGAAAGAACTTATACAGTCAGATGCAATCACGCATGTCTCGATGATAATATAATATTCACATGCATACACAGACAAACACATTAAACTTATGAATAGTAAATCTCAACAACCATAGCCAGAGATTACCTCCATTATTGCGATTACCAAACTGCAAACAAGGACTTCGGTGATGCATGCAGTCACCTTTGCCTTGTCCAGATGGAGGTACATCGTCACTTAGGGAGCCAGATGTAATACAAGAGGTTTCATCAGATGAAATCGCAACGGTCTGGAGGTTTCTCGTTATGTTTTCTGTAAACTCAGAAAAAGCTCCAACCCCTGCTGATAGTGAAATGGGAGATCTTCTTCTTCCTGACGCAATTTAATAGTTGTCTCAGAATTGATGATTGTACTTCCCATGCAAGCATGAGCCAAAAAACAAAATTCCAAAAGTGTCCCACCTGAAGCTGACAGATATAGTAAAAGAACTCCATCTGGAGGAAGCTCTTCACAAATAGTGGCAAGTACCTGTCCAAGAAGAGCATTAGACAATATAACCAACACCTTCAAATAGCAGGGTAACTAAATTCACAGTCCCTGAAAATTTCTGTAAAAGGAAAAACTCCTCCACATTGTTTGTGCAACATGATGGCATGAAGAGCTGTAACATTTTAATCAAACCATTTAACATTTTGACTTTAGGCTGGCTTGACTCAGGATATCAGCATCTATCATAAATGTTTTGTTCTGCCATCACATTTTGAGGCCACCTTACAGGTTCCACATGTAGCATACCAGTAAAATTTCTCTTATATTAATACTTTTTATTCATTTTTCTTTTTTGGGCTGTGTGCATGCACGGGGGGATTTAGGCTCTGCAATATACTTACTGCCACAAAATGCGTCACTGATGGTCGATATAAAACAGCTTTTCGCGGGTTTGGAGGCAGAGTATGATCAACAATATCCTGAGAGTGGTTAGTGCGAGTGTGAGCAGAAGCACCAAGCTTAGTTCCAGGTGACTGGTAAAATGAGCCACTTGGTTCCCACTCCAAACACTGAAGCATCCTGAAAGTGTCAAGAGTGAGCTCTGAAAACTTCACCTGATTAAAAAAGCAGGAAAGACAACTATAAGGGTACAAAGATATTTCCCAGAAACAAGTAGGAAAGGGGCCTGACAATTGATGGCTTACCTCATTATGGTGATAGCTGCTCAGTATTGCATCTCGTAATCTCAGATTTCTATTTGTGATAGACGCAGCAACATGTGGCAGAGAATCTGTGTGGGGATCCAAAGCAAGACTGTATCTCAAAGGCCTGGTATTCATAAAAGCCGTGTCAGCTTTCAAAAACCTATTAATTTCCTGAACCACCAGCTTCCATTCTTTAAAATCAGTGTCCTGAAAATAAGATCATGTACATGTCAAGCTCAATCGATAAAAAATAAAGAATCACGACAACTTTGTATTGCCAAGATATAATTTAAGAACTTCTCATTAGATAGTGTATATAAATGCTCATGGTGTAAATAAATCGCCAATATATCTATGATAGCGTCAAGAAAGCTTATTTGGGACAAGATAACTTTCCTATAATTAGTTTCAGGTGCTCTACTAAACTAAAACATTGTAGTTTCTAAATGTTTTGGCATTTTGCGTTCAGTCAAAAGCTCCTCCTCTGCTCACATAGCAGTGGTTCATAAGAACCATAGACTGTACATCTCATCAATAATAACATAATAATAGCTATGTTTTAAAAACTAAAGACAAATGGCAAGATGAGAATACCCTATACATATGCAGATTCAGCATTTGGCAATTTAGTCTTTCTTCCTAAATCAATCAGATATCCACTGTTTTTAAAGCATTCTATTTGGTGCAGTTTCCCCTCAATTCTACTTATGGTTTCTGAAATTTGATCCAACTCGTTCTGTCATTCATAAGCCACACAAAACCCAACCTATACTACTTAGAAACAGGAAGTTGCTCCCACTCCCCCACCTCCTTATTTTTATTTTTATTTTTTTGGTTATCTTTTAGCTGTGTCAAAATAACTGTCTAAAATAATAAAAGCATGTTATTGTGAAAAGACAATTTAATATCTATAACCCACCTGCAGGAATTCATCATTTTATCAAATAGACAAATGCCTATAATTCCCAGTGCTACAATCACAGAATGTCACAGTTAATACCACAAACCCAAAATTCAACGTTAGATATGAAAAACCAAAAGCAAGCTGAAGCCCCCTAAACACTCTATATTGTCCAACTTCTTCACATTTTTAGGCTTTAAAATGCTAACATGCATCCAATTGCTGTTCCGTACAGTAATCTAGTCAACTTTTGTTTTTTTAAAGGGAAACTGCTCCTTTTCCAGTTGAAGTATAGGTAAGTTTGGTTCAGTGAGACCATCTCCATGTCCCTACTATTATTCAAGATGACGAACCTATACATCCAATGCATACGTAGAACTCATTAAAGAGAAACATAGATGTGTAGTCAATGACAACATCCAAGTTATAGGTGTCAGCAAAACTCCAAAGAACAATAAAACACATGAGTGCCACAAACTAAAAAATACCAGTCACGTAGACAGCTCACAGTAGGGAAGAATAAGAACCTGAAATGTCCTCTTGCATTCGTCAACCAACAACTTTAGTTGACTGACCAACTGATTCACCATTTCTTTCTTGTTATAGACTAAACAGACCATCAAAAACCGGGCAAGGAACCTCAGCTGCTTGTTGGCCAAATTGAGATCCTGACACAATCCCTCCTTGAAATATTCCCGGGTCAAAATGGCCTCATAGAATATGTAGGACTCCGATAAATAACTTGCTTCGCTCGTGCGCATGTACTGCCCAAAATAGAGTTGGGCAATCCGGGACGCGATCTCGCCAATCTCCCATCTCTTGAGCCCAGATTCCACCAACTTCTGCCTATTCTCTTGCTGAAACTTCCACAGTTGGGTGTACACTTTGAACACCTTATAGAAGTAGGTGTCATACCTATTAACAGAGCATGACCATACATAAAATTCATGAACAAGTAGCGACGAACTCTTAGCATGTCTGAAAAAGTTACCAAAATAAAGGTACAACAATTAAAATCACGCCACTTCCATTTTCTCAAGTTTCTCAAACATACGACACGCAAAGATCTGGCTTGGTTAATAAACAGAAAATTGACTTCATATGGATCAATGTTTACTGTTACCACTCAGCAGTGAGCTAAACTAACTGAATTGGATGCTACAAATTGCTGAGAGAGAAGAACAGATCACCACAATTCTACTACTACCATCTTCTAATTCAATCAATCAAATAAACTCAGTGCTACAAATTGCTAATGGAATACAACAAATCACCAGAATTCTACCAAATACCCTCTCCTAATCCACCGAATCAATACATGACACAGGCCATCACCCCATAGCCACCCGCCCGCCCACACACAGACTCTGAGAGAGAGAGAGAGAGAGAGAGAGAGAGAACCTCATGCGCTCGTAGAAGGGCAAGTCCCTGATCTTGGAGAACTTCTTGTCGGCCTTATCGACCAGGGACCAATACACCTCGCTCACCGGTATGTTGGCATTGCCGCTGCCGCTGCCGCTGCCGCCGCTGCTGTTGCCATGACCGTGCTGCTGATGCTGGTGCTGGTGCTGGTGCTGGTGCTGCGACATCGTGATCAGCAACCGGCTTCACAAACCGTCCGCGATCATTGCGCGGACCGAGAGGATCCGGTTCGCGGTATGCGCCGCGGCGATTCGACGCACTAGGGAGAATCGGCCGCCGGAAGCGGCGGCGGCGGCGACCGGAGAGGGGCGCCGGAGGTGAAACGCGAGCGCCGCGATTGTCGACGGCGGCGATGCGACGGGGGTGGAGCCGGGGAGCAGGAAAAGTCGTCTCTCTCTCTCTCTTTTTCTGAGCTAGAGAAGTTCTTTCTCGAAATTGCAAAAGTGGTCCCTCAAGTCTCTGTCGCTTTATCTTTGTGCCCGGGCCGGGGGATGCTTTCGAAATTACCAAAATGACCTCGGATAAAATCGATTTTAATCTCCCGTCGCGATTAACATTATGTCTAAACAAGCTCGTCGGTCATAAATGTTCATGATAATACACTCAACTTAAGAAGCTCATCGATCGAATTTCTCATAGATTGTGAGTTCCGAATGGACTACGGAATTCGAATGGAGATTCACGGGGCGCCTGTCGATCGACTCGAAATGTGAAAGGAAGTCGAAATCTAAGTTAAGAGGGGTTCATCGACCAGGGGTAATTGTAGCTAAAGGATTGCGAATGGTTCGAGTCTTTGAAGTAGCACACGAGTTAAAAAGAGAGTTGGAGATTATAGAGGAAGAGTGGGATCTACAAATGAAATCATCACATTAAGGATGAAAAAGGAGGAAATAGGACAATACAGACACATTAACGCGTGAACGGCTATATCTGAAGATTTTTCTGCACTTCAAATAAGAATCATATGACATCAATCAGGAGTCCATCAAATTATGAAAAAGATCATTCAGTTCGGGTCTTTATTTAGATTTCGAATTTCAAATTCGAAAACAGAGAAAGCTCGGACTACCGTCACTCTAAAGTGTTTGATTAGAGGGACAGGGAAACCCATCTCTCCAACCTTTCCGACCAAAAAGAAAAGAAAAGAAAGTTCCTTCCACCTATGTTTGGTAAGCTCGAAGAAAGTATTACGAAAAAGCTATCAAACTCATCTCATGAACAGAATATTAGCTCATAGTAATTCTCTTATTGAGAGAAAGGAGGTGTGTTAGTCTCGTTGGTGCCACGGTAGTAGCGATTGCCTTGACATTCGGATTCGATCGTGCTAGTCGTCCTGTACAGTCGTGATCATGCTAGAGTCATTTTTAAGGTTCCTCGTATCATTGAAAACCATTCTATTTCAAGAACAAATTTACGAAAAAAGAAGAAGAAGTAATCCTCAAACATTTAGGCCATGCAACAATGTACGTGAGCTAATTTCGCAAAATCTCGAAGTAGCATGAATCTATATACACGTGAGATCATTGATCCCTTAAAAGGATTTTTAAGGGGTGATCTTGGGAGCATGCATCATTTACAAATTAGTTAATGAACTCTCTCAATTGCATGCGTGATTTGTGATATTATATGAGTTGTGTTCCATCCATGACTATAGTAATGTACACAAGCTAATTTCGCAAAATCTAGAAGTAGTGTGAATCTATATACACGTGAGATCATCGATCCCTTAAAAGGATACTTAAGGGGTGATTTTGGAATCGTGCATCATTTACAAATTAGTTAATGATCTCTCTCAATTGTACGTGTGATTTGTGATATTATAAGAGTTGGGTTCCATCCATGACCATAAAATATTAAAGTGGTTTGGTTTATGTTCCAAGGAGTATCATGGTGTCCACATAAATTATTACACTTATTCTTATTAGGTCAACCCATGGCCACCAACCTTAAACCATGTAAATTTTATAACACGCAGTTGCTCCATGAGCTAATATATAAAAACCACACAACTTGAGCAAAGCATGCAAATCACAAACCCACGTCGACAAAAGAAGAGAGATACTTGTATTAGAGAGAGAATAACTTAACACGACCGTGACCCTCTCCACTTCGTTACCACCTCGTCTTCTCAGAGAAACAAGTGATGTGGAATATCAGAACTATGTGCCGACATTGATAATTTAATTGTCACATGGCTCGCTCACTAGATTTACAGGTGGGAGATCTCTAAGTGCGATGTTCTTGCTCCCGGTTCTTTCAAGCTTCCTCTCATCGGTGAGACCCTTTAGTTGATGATTTCTAGTTACTCTCTGGACCTTGTTTCATTCTTCAAGAAGTAGAACATGAAGGCACTCATTACACCTCATTGCCCATTTCATAATCAAAGTGCTGAGTTTTAAATCTATTATACGGATGCTAATTTCATCCTAAAATTTTCAATTTTGTCAACTTAGTAATAAACACTTGCACGAAATTCCAATATAGTCCTCCTCGTTAATTGTTCTTAAAAATCACTGATATGGTGGTGTGCTATGTGGGACGGTCATTTATGGCTAGTGCGCCATGTCATGGATTCTTAGCAAAATTTGACTAGAAGGACTCCATTGGAATTTGCGCAAAAGTTTGGGACTAAATTAGCCAATTTTAAATATTTATGATTGAATTGGTATTTATATAATAGGTTTATGATTAATTTGGTAATTTTCCCCTTTTCTTTGTTCTTTTGATGCGAGCATGGAAAGACATCTCAGATGAGCGAGGGGAGTAGGCAATAGTAGTGTCAACGCCAATCACCTTATTTCCTCTCTTTTGTATACACTCGTATTGGCATTCAATTCCTCATGTGAACTATCATCAACTACTCTTTTCATCCTCTATATATGACTCATGGTGAGATTTCTAAGCACTTATTCATTTGAAGGATTGACTTGGTGTATGCAAAGGTGAAGAATGATAAAAACCCAAAAACTTTTTTCGATAGTATGTCCGCCATTAGAATGCTTGATTAGAGAGGGTCCTTAAGTGCTATGAATTAAATTGTCGTAGTAATTTGATTGCTAGAATATCTGCTACATTTAATATCTCATATTTTTTCAAAACGCGATTTAATACTGTGCATACTATAATACTATATTGATTTTTAAAAATAGAAGTTGAAAAACTTGAAAGCTCTGATGGACTTCTATCAATCATATAATAACTATATATATGCATATGGAAATTTCTCAAAATTGAAGTGTTGAGCTCCTTGATCATGTGAATCAATTATTTTCTCCCTAGCAAATACAAATTCATTGTTGCTTTGCACGTTTTAAGAAAAGAATGAGTGAAGTTTGACTTTGAACTTCCAAAAAAGGAAAAAGGCATTACCCTTCTTGATAAGCTTTCATTAGATTACAATCAATGAGTAGCATTTGAAACTTACTTAATGAGTTTTAAATCTATTATACAGATGCTAATGTGGAAGTTGTTAGGTTACAATCTTTATTTCGTAAGGAATGTTTGCATTTAATGTTGAATATATATTAATTATCACAGTGGTTCATAAGTCACTTTTTTAAGTTTCAACATCTAACGAATAAACCTTAGTCTTCACCCTTAGCAATTCAATTAAAGCATAACAATTTTTTTAGTTTATAGAATATCTTTAAAGATTTATTAGATATTATCTTACACAATGTGGAAAGAAAGAAGAAAAATAAGAAAAAAGATCAGAAGAAAGAATAAGAGGGAGGAGGTACATAAAAGATTGTAACCTAACAACTTCGACATTAAAATGGAGAAAATAAACCACTGAGTTTGCCCAAATAACCACCTTTCTTATATGGGAAAGAAGAGGTAAATGGTTCGAATCATCACTTTCTTAATAGGGCTAGGGGTAGGGATGATTTAACTTCAGGTGTGGATGTCGACTTCCACGCCTTACAAGAAGTCATGTCAAAAGTCTGAGAATGAAAATTAGAGTAAAAATAAAGTAGGATCAATAAAAAAAAAATGGAGAAAATATTAGGTGCTTAAGTGATAAACACATTACCGACCCAAAAAAAAAAGTGATAAACACATTAGTTTCATATTAGTCCATTCAACGATTGACACGTGTCATGTTTGGGCCAATCTATCAAAAACCTTGCATCATCTCTCTTCAATTAATGTTTTTACTAGTTTTTTCTTCTTTTTCTTTTCTTTTTCCCTTTTTTTTCTTCTTCTTTTTTTTTTTCCCTTTCACTCCATCAGGGGCGACGACCTCAACTCAGACTCCTATGAATCGCCTTCCATCACCACATCACCTTCGTCTCAGTTCACCACCTCACCGCCGTCTCAATCCTCCATTGTCATGCTCAAGCTTAGCCGGCGAACTTGAGCCACAAATTTTGGATCTAAGCCCGAGTGAGCCTTAGATTTGTGATCTAGCACTCAACTCGACCTCGAATCTATTGATTAGAGGTCAACCGGGGTCATCGTAGGCAACAAACAAGGCAAAGGCGGAGGCGACGGCATGGTTTGCCAATGTGATGGAGGGCCTCAAGCTCTTAGCCGACGCGGGCATCGATGCAGAGGGCACAGGAGGAGTTAGACAAGAGGCGGTGACACTAGAGGTTGGAGACGGAGGCAACGAGGTAGTGTGACAAAGGCGACAGGGTCTATGGAAGCGAGAAAACATTTTGAAAAATTAAGAGTAGGCTTTGTTCTTTCTAAGAAAAGGTAAAAGAGAGAGGAGAAAGACAGTTCGATTAATTGAAGAGAAAGAGGGGATGCAAGGGTCTCTGACGGGTAGGCCCTAAAAATGACACATGTTGACTGTTGTTGAATGCACTAGTATGAAGCTGACATGTCTATCACTTAGGCACCTTATATTTTCTCCATTAAAATATACTTGTAACGTACGTTACAAAAAAATATCAAAGAACTTGACAACCAATCACAGATTGACATGTTGTGAGCTTGAAAAGAGCCCTAACTAGATTTATAACTTCAACGTTTCAGGATTTCGTGTAATTATTGTGACTTTTGCTGGGAAATGAGGAGTTTGTCATAGGTTCAGTGTGGGTTGGTTCGGATCTCCAGTCCCAATAGAACCTTCGACACGATTGAACCCTTTTGACCTCTTTACTTGCATCAACATATGTCTCTAGGATCTACGTCACTGCAAACCAGGCCACAATGATGGTTTTAAATCATAAGTCTACCCTTTTTAGGTCAAATAATTGTAAGGTAAAAAGAAATGAAAAAAGGTATTACTATGGTTCTTGATTATAAAGCTGAGTCGCTCTTACCTTGTCTCTTTTAATGAGCCATACTTTTAGTAGGCCAATATTCCACTCAGCAAACTAATAAATAGAAATTTATATGTTGATCGCAAATGTCTGACAGTTTCAGAATAATCCATGACTTAGTTTGCTCGACACACCTTACAAATAAACAAATAAAATTACCCATATAACGTTCACAATCACTTTAATAAACTAATTAGCAATATTATGCCTTAAGTTCATGATTAATTCAATCTTGTTGAGGAGTGTGATCAAAGGCAAACATTTGAGCAAGCAGTACATTTTTTAACCACCAAAAAGAGTATGACTAAATCACTATTGAAATAAGGCTTCCGCTGTGGAGTAAACGTAGGCTTGAAGAAACTATACAAACTATATAATCCTTGTACGATGTTACAAATATATTGGCTAACAAGATTATACATTTCAGTAGTTTTGAATATTCCAAATTTTCAATTAGTTTTCTTCAAATGTCTATTCAAGTCATGGGAAATCAGATTGACCAGACCCGATTTTACAACATTTCATCAATGCTAAAGATACTAAAATTCACAGAGTAAATTAAATTACTAAGTAATATGACAATCTGTAGGTAGTTATCCAAACTACTAGAACCGTTTAAGCACCATTTGATTTATTTTGTTTCACCATTCAACACATGAAATTACATCAGTTGCATATTTCTTTCTTTGGGATTCTACGAAGATCTTGGCTAACAAGACCGAATATTATGTAAGTTCGACTATTCCAAATCTCCAAACTACACTTCAAGTACCAAAGATTTCTTCACATATTGGTTCACATTGGGTTCAAATGGGGTTGGCCCGGCCCACCCTCTCGAATTTGGATCTGGGTCAGGTTGAACCGCTATCCTTGCAGGTTAACAAATAGTTCACCCCTATTCTATTCTTCGAGGTGGGCTCGTGCGGATTAATAGATTGGGGTTATTTTGGACGGGTCGAACTCCATGCAGATTCCATATGGTGATGATTTCTCTATGCTAGTCTGTAATGCTACTTAAGTCTAGGATAGGATTAGGAAATGATCCAAAATTAAACTTTTGAAGTGATCCTTGAGTGCTGAAATTAAGAAGATCCGACAAGTTTGGAAGCAAGCACAGGATGATTTTGTAAATGAGTTGAATTAGATATTGATCCAAATATGATGGGAATTCAAAGCTTTTTAGGCAGAATGAACTGATCACGTTCAGACGATTTCATTGGAGCGAAATCAACCTAGCATTTTGATTCTTTAATTATTCATAAATTTGCCTAAAGCAAATTGTGCTTCATAGAACTTCTACTGCAATTGAATTATTATCTTCGAAAAGTGTCTATTATGTTTATTCTCCCATCTTATTTATGTAGGAAGATTGCGTTGGTTTGTTATGACCATTCTTTTCGTTGTTGGGCTTAAAACAACGGTGGCTCATAATTTTTGGCAATATCCTATTGTGTCAGGAGTGCGGTCGCCTCTAGCCAGCTAATTAATTAGTCCCAAATTTTCTAAGGTACCAAAAATGATCCTTGAATGCTGAAGTTGAGAAGTTTTTATAAGCTAGGAAGCAATCCAGTGGTTGATTTCATAAGTCAATTAGATATTGATCTAGACATAATGGAAATTCGGTACCCTTTTAGATGGAATGGACATATCACTTTCGAGTAATTGCACTATAGTGACATCAATCTGCCATTCCGGTGATTTAATTATGTATAAATTAGCCCTAAAGTTCGCAAAGCTTTTTGCTGTAAATTGATTTATTATCATTGCAACGTGTCCATTACGTTTGCCCTCTCATCACATTAATATGGGAAGATCACAATGGTCTGTTGTGACCGTTCCTTTCGTTATTAGGCTTAAAATAAGCGTGAGTCATGCTTTTGGCCTCTACCAACTAATTAATTTGTCAAAAACTTTTTAAGGCTACATAAAATGTAACCTAAGCAACGAAATTAGCATGAAGAAGTCATCTTTTCTGTCGTAAACACCCACTATCTATAAGAAGCATAAACACGAGCTTGGCAGCAAAAGAGGAAGAAGCTATGAAAATGTCAACTGTCTCTCTTGGAGGAGAGAGGAGAAGGACTTGGAAATCGGTTGACTTAGGGCTTGCTTGTTAAAATCTATTTTTGTTCCTCGGAACACCTATTTATGTTCTTTTGTTTCAGGGAACAAAAAAAGAATAGAAACCTGTTTGATAAAACTTTTGTTCTCGAGCCAGTAATAGATTTAAAACAGAAATAAGAAGTAGAAAAAAGTAACATTTTGTTCCCGGGAACAATTTCTAAAATCAATTTTTCTCTCTCTTCTTTTTTTTTCTTCTTCTTCTTCTTCTTCTTCTTCTTCTTCCTTTTGGTCGGACGCCGGCCTTGGCCATGGCCGGTGCCTGCGACCTCGCCGAAGCGTCGTTGGCCCCCGGAGACGCCGAGCCATGGCGAGGCTTCGTCGCTCGTCGACCCGAACCTCACTGTGGCTGGGCGAGGCACGGCGAGGCCGAGGCTCGTCATGGCCAGGCTAGCCTCTGGCAAGCTCGCCGAGCCTCACCCTGGCCTAGCGAGGCTCCGGTGAGCTTGCCAAACCTCACCTAATCGGTCGCCGGCCACCGGCCAAAGAAAAAAGGAAAAAAGAAAAAAATTAAAATATAATAAAAAATTAAAAGAAATTAAAAAAAAATCTAAGAATCCTAAAACATATTTCTATCCGAGGAATAGAAATTTAGGAAAGTTATCAAACGCGTTCTTTTGCTCATAAATTGTTCTCGAGAACAAAATCAGAAAAAATCATTTCTTATCAAAAATTATTCAACGGAATAGAATGGTTACCAAACGTCTTGAGAAAGACATGTGCAACGAGCTAAAAACAAAGGTATCTATCTTCCCATCGTCTTGGGCACATAATGGTGTAGGGTCCATATAGGTATGAAAAGTCTAGGCTTCTAGAATAAGCATGCTAAGTACGAATTTTGTATTTGCTACTTTTCATGGTTTTTTGTCTTTAATGTCAAAAGTTGGGTTTAGCCATAAATTCAGGTGCTTGTCGGCAAAAATAATTTTATTCAAGATAATTAAAGAACTTAGAGACTTAAAAGCACGAAATTATGATAATTAAAGAGCTTAGAGACTTAAAAGCACGAAATGATAAAAAATTTCAAAAACTCGCGTTGCAAATTCTACACTGAATTCTCAAAATCTTATTCCAAAACTAACAAAAATTTCAGGCCAAGCACCTAATTCGGGGTAAGAACCTCTCTCTTCCATTCGTCAATTAGGAGGACTTTGAAACTCCTCTAATAGCTCTTTAACGATAGGAGAGACTTTGCGATATGAACACATTAGTCGGTCACTTCATAATATCGAAATGCCTATTTCCATGTGGGCAACCCTTGAGGAAAAATCCCTCATATCCTAACACCTTCCTTCGATGCCATAAATCGACTTATATCTCTTCAAATTGAACCAATCAAAACACACTTATATTGCATGGGAAGCCACTTTCATTTCAAGTCATACATCTGTCTTTTTGAAAAAAGTTATTTGAAATTAGAGAATAATAAAATGAAAAGTAGTGATCAAATAAATAAAGCAGAAGCGATGAAAAGTTCTGAACACTCACGTTGCAAATTCCACGCTAAATTATCATAATCTTAATCTAAACTAACGAAAATTTTAGCTGAGCGCCTACTATGGGGTAAGAACCTCTATCGCCCCTTCGAGCCCATCATCATTTTGTCAATCATGAGGACTTTGAAACTCCTCTAGTAGCTCTTCAACGATAGGAGAAATTTTGCGATCTAATCACATTAGTCAGTCACTTCAAAATATTGAAACGCGAGGCCGACCCTTAGGGAAGAATTCCTCGCTTCCTTGCACCTTCCTTCAATGCCAAAATTGGATTATATCTCTTCAAATTGAACAAGCCAAAACACATTTATGTTGCATGGAAAGCCACTTTCATTTCAGCTCATATGTTTATCTTTTGAAAAAAGTTATTTGAAATTAGAGAATAATAAAATCAAACACAGCGACCGAATAAATAAATTAGAGGCGACGGACTAACATGGTCAAATTGTTAGTCCTTCAAAACCATTATAAACTTATATCTCTTCAAATTAAACTAGCCAAAACACACTTATATTGCACGGGAAGCCACTTTCATTTCAGGTCATATATTTGCCTTTCGAAAAAAGTTAGTTGAAATTAGAGAACAATAAAATCAAATACAATGGCTGAATAAATAAAATAGAAGTGATGAAAAGTTCTAAAAACTCATGCTGCGAATTCCACTCTGAATTATCATAATCTTAATTCAAAACTAGCTAATAATTTTAGGCCTAGCACCCATCTCGGGGTAAGAACCTCTCTCGCCCCTTTGAGCCCATCGTCATTTCATGAACCTGAACAACTTTGAAGCTCCTCTACTAGCTCTTTAACGATAGGAAAGATTTTGCAATCCAATCACATTAGTCAATCGCTTCAAAATATGAAAATGCCTATTTTCGCGTGAGGTCGATCCTTGAGGAAGGATCCCCCGCTTCCTAACACCTTCTCCTTCAACGCCATAATCAACTTATATTTCACATTAAATTAGTCAAAGAACGCTTATGTTGCATGGGAAGCCACCTTCATTTCGGCTCATACATCTGTCTTACACGAAAAAAAGTTATATGAAATTAGAGAATAATAAAATGAAACACAGTGACCGAGTAAATATAGCAAAAGTAATGAAATGTTTTGAAAACTCGCATTGCAAATTCCATGTCGAATTATCATAATCTTAATCCAAAACTAACTAAAATTTTAGGCCGAGCACTTAGAATAAGAACCTCTTTCGCCCCTTTGAGCCCGTCGTCATTTTATCAACCAAGACGACTTTGAAGTTCCTCTAATGACACTTTAATGAGATGAGAGACTTTGCGATCCGACACATTAATTGACCGCTCTAAAATATCGAAACGCATATCTCCATGCGGGGCCGACCCTCAAGGAAAAATCCCCTGCTTCTTAACACCTTCTTTCCATAATTCCAATATTACTTCTAAGGAATACCAATCATGCCATAATTGACTTATATCTCTTCATCTAATTACCCAAAACACACTTTTATAGCATGGAAAATCACCTTCATTTAGCTCATCCCTCCAACCTCCTCAACCAGAAAGGAAAGAAAAGAAAGCTCCTCCCACCTCCGTTTGGTAAGCACCATAAATATTATGAAAAAGCTGCCAAATATATCTCATGAACAGAAAATTAGCTCATAGTAAATCTCTCATAGAGAGAAAGAAGGTGTATTGGTCTCGTTGGTGCCGCTGGTAGTGACGGTCACCTTGACACTCGAATTCGATCGCGCTGTCGTCCAGTACAGTTGTGGTCATGCTGTTGCACCCTCAAATCTGTATGAAGTGGCAGTATGAATGTAAAGGGAGAAATAACGCGTCCTTTATGATCTTGAAGTAGTCATTTTTATGGTTCCTCGTATCCTTGAAAACTATTCTATTTCAAGAACAAATTCACAGAACAAGAGGAAGAAATAATCCTCAAACATTTAGGCTGTGCAACAATGTACGTGAGCTAATTTCTCAAAATCTTGAAGCAGCATGAATCTATATACATGTGAGATCATTGATCCTTAAAAGGATATTTAAGGGGTGATCTTGGGAGCGTGCATCATTTACAGATTAGATAATGATCTCTCTCAATTGCATGTGTGATTTGATATTATAAAAGTTATGTTCCATCCATGACCATAAAGTGTTAAATTGATTTGGTTTATATACCAAGGAGTACCATAGGGTACAGATAAATTATTACACTTATTCTTATTAGGTCAACCCATGGCCACCAACTTTATACCATGCAAATTTTGGAACACATGATTTGCTCCATGCGCAAATATATAAAAGCCACACAACTTGCGCAAAGCATGCAAATCCCAAATCGACGAGGACAAAAGAAGAGAGATGTCTTATATGGATTGTCATCCCGTTTCCACCTCATCTTCTCAGAGAAACAAGCGATGTGGAATATCAGAACCATGTCCAACCTTGACCATTTAATCGTCGCATGGCTCGCTCACTAGATTTACAGGTGGGAGAACCTTACGCACAACGTTGTTCTTGTTCCTGGATCTTCTGGGCTTCCTCTCATTGGCGAGGCTCTTCAGTTGATGGTTTCTGGTTACTCTTTGGACCTCATTCCATTCTTCAAAAAGTAGAACTCAAAGACACCCATATCACCTCATTGCCCATTTCACAATCAAAGTGCCGACTTCGGGAAAATTACCTAATGAGTCCTAAATTATTATATGGATGCCAATTCCTTCCAAAAATTTCCAATTTTATAATAAACATTTGCGTGAAATTCCAATATAGTCCACCCCATTTATTGTCTCCGAAAATCACTAACGTGGTAGTGTGCTCATAGGACGATTAACAATAATTAGTGTGCCACATCGTGGATTTCTAGCAAAGTTTGACCGAAAGGACTCCATTAGAATTTGCGCAAAAGTTTATAACTAAACTAGCCAATTTAAAACATTCATGATTGAATTGATATTTATACAATAAGTTCAGGATTAATTTGGTAATTTTCCCCTCTTCTTTGTTCTTTTGACACAAGCATGAAAAGACATTTTGGATGAGCACGGCGGGCGGGAATAGTAGTCTTGATGCCAATTTCCTTATTTCCTCTCTTTTGTATACACTCATATTGGCATTCAACTCCTCATGTGAACTATCATCAATGATCTCTTTTCTTACTCTCTCTATAGATAACTCATGGTGAGTTTTTAAAGCACTTATTCATTTGAAGGATTGACTTGATGTATACTAAAGTGAGGAATGATACAGACCCACAAACTTTTTTCTATAGTATGTTCGTCATTAGAATGCTTGATTGGGGAAGGTCCGCACGTTCTACGATTTAGACGGTCATAATAATTTGATTGCTGGAAAAAGCAGTATCCTTACATTCAATATTTCTTTTTCTTTTTCTTTTTTTTATATCAAAAAGCGATTTAACATAGTGCATACTATAATACCATACTGATTTTTTTAAAAATAGAAGTCAAAAATCTTGAAAGCTTTGATGGACTTCTATCAATCATATAATAACAATATATATATATATATATATATATATATATATATATCTTTGCGTATGAAATTTCTCAAAATTGAAATGTTGGGCTCCATGATCATGTGAATCGGGTATTTTCTCCCTAGCAAATACAAATTCATTGTTGCTTTGCGCGTTTCAAGAAAAGAATGAGTAAAGTTTGACTTTGAACTTCAAAAAAGGGAAAAGGCATTACCCTCCTTGATAAGCTTTCATTAGATCACAATCAATGACTAATTGCCTGAAGTTAATGTTGAATATATATTAACTATCATGGCGGTTCATAAGTCATTTGTTAGGTTTCAATATCTAAAGAATAAACCTTGGTCTTCACCCTTAGCAATTCAATTAAAGCATAACAATTTTTTTTAGTTTGTAGAATATCTTTATAGATTTATTAATATTATTTTACACAGTATTTGAACGTATAATGAGGAACGAAGGAAGAAAATTCAGAGAAAAGGATTGGAAGAAAAAATAAGTGAGAGGAGGTGCATGGAAGATTGCAACCTGACACGTTCCACATTAAAATGAACTTGTAATATATATAAAAAAAAATATCGAAGAACCTGATACCCAATTTATGATTGACACGTCGTGAGCTTAAAAAGCGCCCTAGCCAAATTTATAACTTTAGCATTTTAGGATGAAATGTAATTTTCGTGACTTTTGCTTGATAATGAAGAGTTTGTCATAGGTTCTGACGTGGTCCAGTTTGGACCTCTACCCCAATACAACCCTCGACACGATTGAACCCTTTTGACCACTTTAATTGCATTGACATGTGCCTCTAGGATTTACGTCACTGTAGATTGGGCCATAGTCACTGTATTAAATCATAAGCCTATCCTTTTTTAGGTCAAATAGTTGTAAGGTAAAAGGAAATGAAAAAAAGTAATCCTATGGATCATGATTATAAAGCTGAGTTGTTTCAACCTACTCTCTCTTAACGAACCATATTTTTAGTAGGCCAATATTCCATCAGCAAACTAATAAATAGAAATTTACACATTGATCGCAAATGTCTGATAGTTTTAAGATAATTCATGAATTAATTTGCTCAACACATCTTAAAAATAAACAAATAAAATTACCCATATAACGTTCACAATCACTTTAATAAAAGAATTAGCAATATTATGCCTTAAATTCATGATTAATTCAATCTTGATGAAGCATGTGATCAAAAGCAAATAGTTAAGCTTTCGACCATGGAGTAAAACGTGGCAGCTCCAAAAAAACTATATAAATTATATAATATGTCTAGGATATTACACATATATTGGCTAACAAGATTAAATATTCAATAGTTTGAATATTCTAGTTTTGTAAATATTATTCAAGCAAAAAAAAAAACAAGTTCTTTGCATGTCTATTCAAGTTGGGTTAAACTGGATTGACCTAACCCGATTTTCCAATATTTCATCAATGCTAAAGATACTAAAATTCACAAGAGTAAATTAAATTACTAAGTAATGTGACAATCTGTAACTAGTTATCCAAGCTACTTGAACCATTGAAGAACTAAAAGATCTGTCATATTATAGCGAGCAAAATTAGTGAAAAGGCCTTAATATATCTTGCATCATTCGATTTGTTTTGTTTTGCCCATTCAACATATGAAATCACATAAGTTGCATATTTCTTCTAGATTTTACAAAGATCTTGCCTAACAAGACCGGATATTATGTAAGTTTGACTATTCCAAATCCCCAAACTACAGCTCAAACACAAAAGATTTCTTCGCATATTGGTTCCCATTAGGTTAAAATCGGGTTGGCCCCGCCTGCCCTTTTCAATTTTGGGTCCGAGTCGGTTTGACCCAGTATGGTTGCGAGTTAACAAGTCGTTCACCCACTATTCTATTCTTCAAGGCGGGCTCGTGCGGATTAATGGGTTCTAGTTATTTTGGACGGGTCTACCTTCATGAGGATTTTATATGGTCATTTCTCTATGCTAGTCTGTAATGCTACTTAAGTCTAGCATAGGATTAAGAAATGATCAAAAATTAAAATTTTAAAGTGATCCTTGAGTTGCTGAAATTGAAAAGTTTTGATAAGTTCGGAAACAAGCAAAGGATGGTTTTATTAACGAGCTGAATTAGATATTGATACAAACATGATGAGAATTCGGCGCTCTTTAGGTGAAACAACCAATCAATTTCGAGCGATTTCACCAGAGCGAGATCAACCCAGCATTCCGATGCTTTAGTTATTCATAAATTCACCCAAAAGCAAATTGTGATTCACCAAACTTCGGCCATAATTTTATGTCATTTATCGAAATGTGTCTATTATATTCTCCCCCTCCCTCCCCCAATCATATTTTATATAGAAAGGTCACATTGGTTGGTTACAGCCATTCTTTTCATTGTTAGGCTTAAAATGACGATGGATCATACTTTTTGGCAATGTCCTATTTAAAGAAACTCAGAAATTGAGTCAATGAATCATTACTTTTTATTGATATGTTGTACAATATATAATTATGGTGAAAAATATAAATAAAAGATAACAATTTTATCTACAAGGAAAACAAGTCACAAAAGATCTCTAAATGATCAACTCGTTGATACTCTACTAGATTTGTTATCTTCATATTGATTTGTAGAAGTTTCTACACCGCAAATAATCTGAATTTTTCCCTTTTGATTTCTTGCTTCAATACTCCCCTTCAAACTAGTCATGGGGAGGACCAAAGACTGAGTTTGTTTCATAAACCGACAAACATATCTCAAGTCATGGTTTGGTGAAAATATCAGCAATTTGTGAGGAAGCATGACATAGTGTGTTACAATAGAACCAAGAGCAACCTTTTCCCGAACAAAATGATAATCGATCTCAATGTGCTTTGTCTGAGCATGAAAAACTGGATTCGTTGTGAGATGCAATGCTAATATGTTGTCCAAGAAAAGTAACGAAGGTTGACGTTGGTAGATCACAACGTCACGTAGTATGTATGAAATCCAAGTGAGTTCAGCAACTGCGGAAGCAAGAGCTCGGTATTCAGCTTTAGTTGTGGAGTGGGCCATAGTAACTTGTTTCTTGGCACACCATGAAATACAATTTGATCCAAGAAAAGTACAATAACCAGTAGTAGAACATCGGGTGATTTTGCACCTAGCCCATTCTGCATCGGCAAAGTCAAATAAATGGAGAAAACTATGAGACAAAATGTGAAGCCCAAGGTATAAAGTGCTGTGAACATATCGCAGAATACGCTTTACCATCTGATAGTGAGCAACAGTTGGGGCATGCATATATTGGCAAACTATGTTGACTGCAAGTGAGAGATCCGGACAAGTAAGGGTAAGGTACTGAATAACACCTACGATGCTGCGAAAATGGGATGGATCAACATAGGGCTTGCCACCATTTTTGAGGGGTGGTTGCTTGGTAGCTAGTGGAGTAGCAATTGACTTACATTGTGCCATTGATGCTCCACTTAAAAGATCTAATGCATAATTATATTGAGAGAGAGAGTCCATCAATGGAGCGATTGACTTCAATGTCCAAGAAATAATGAAGAGCACCAAGATCTTTCATGGAAAACACTTGACCAAGTGCCTACACAAGATGATTTAGCAATTATGAAGAATCACCAGTGAGGACTTTATCATCTACGTAAAGCAATAGAATAATAGTATGACCATGATGACAATGAACAAATAATGATGGATCAGCAGTGCTGCAGAAGAATCCATACTCAGAAGAAAATTGCCAAACTTGTCAAACCATGCCTTGGGAGCTTGTTTGAGACCATATAGCGCCAATTGGAGTAAGCAAACATGGTCAGGATAAGATGAATCACGGAAACGTAATGGTTGTTCCATGCAAACGGGAACATCTAGATCTCCATGTAGGAAGGCGTTCTTGACATCTAATTGACGAATTTCCCAGTTCTAAACAATAGCAATAGATAGTTCAATGCAAATTGTGGCTTGTTTAACTACCAAGCTAAAAGTTTCTAAGAAGTCAACACCTTCCTCTTGATGAATCCCTTTTGCAACAAGTCGGGCTTTCAATTGGTCAAGTGAACCATCTACATGTAGCTTTGTCTTGGATACTCATTTACATCCAACTACATTCATTGAGGGTTGATGGGGAACAAGTTCCCATGTTTTATTTATTGCAAGAGCATCCAACTCCTCAAGCATAGCGGTTGTCCAACCAAGGTGTTTTAATGCTGAATGGATAGTGCATGGCTCGAGAGGGATAGATGATACTGTTATATTGGTATACCTAGGGTTTGGCTTCAAGATCCCGGCCTTTGAGCGTGTAACCATGGGACGTGCCGAGAATGTGGAAGTTTCATATGGGGATTGAACCAAAGATTCATAACTTTGAAGTTGTGCAATCACTTCAGCATGAGATAGAAGAGGCCTGAACATAGTCGTTTTGAATGACTCATAGCTATCATCATACTTTATCAACATCCGACACTAGTTTATCAATGGAATGCAATTGATCACAAATAGATTTAAAGTCACGAAGATAAATAGATAAAGGCGTATTTTCTTTCCTGATGTGCTGAAGTTGTCCAAGGAGGTCAAGTTCATGAGTAATCGAGCTTTGCTTGAAATGATCGCTGAGAGTTGTCCATACTTCTATTGCTGTTTGCAGTCCAACTGCATGTTCGAGTACCTAATCTGAGAGTGTGTTGACAATCCAAGATTTTACAAGGTGGTCACTCCGCACCCATGATGTGTATTCTAGGTTACTCACTTCGGTTCCATTCTCTGATGTCCAAGTTTGCGTTGCTGCAACGGTCTCTCTAGTAAGGAAACCAAGTAGGTCTTGACTTTCAATCAGAGATAATACCTATGTCTCCCAAAGTAAAAAAATTTGTTTTTGTTGAGCTTTAATGTAACAAATTTGCCACATTAATGTTTGAAGGAGATGGAAATCTCAGGTTTGAAGAAGAAAGTGACATGATTACAATTTACAATAAAAGATCAGTGTGCTCTTGTGTGGCTCTGATACCACAAAAAAAACTCAGAAATTGAGTCAATGAAGCATTACTTTTATTTGATATGTTGTACAATATATATAGAAATATTACCACCTATAGTTATACTGAAAGATAAAAATAAAAGATAACAATTTTATCTACAAGAAAAAAAAAATAATAAAAGATCTCCAAATGATCAACTCGTTAATACTCTATTTGATTTGTTATCTTCATATTGATTTATAGAATTTGCATTACAAATAATATGAATTTGTCCCTTTTGATTTCGTGCTTCAATACTCTTATGTTGGGAGTGTGGTCGCCTCTACCTAGCTAATTAATTTGTCCCAAATTTTCTAAGGTACAAAAAATGATCCTTGAGTGCTAAAGTTGAGAAGTTTTTATAAGCTTGGAAACAATCCAAAGGCCAATTTCGTAAGTGAATCAAATATTGATCAAGACATAATGGAAATTCGCTACATTTTTAGGCAAAACAAACCACTTTCGAGTAATTTCACCAGATTGAGATCAACTTACCATTTTGGTGCTTTGATTACGCATAAATTAGCCCCAAACCATATTGAGGTTTGCAAAGCTTCTATCATAAATTAAATCATTATCATCGCAATGTGTCCATTACATTTGTCCTCGTCATATTTGTATAAGAAGATTACAATAGTTTGTCACGATAGTTTTCTCATCGCCAAACAAAATCAAGCACGAGTCCTACTTTTTTGCCTCTACCAATTAATGAATTTGTCGAAAACTTTTCAAGGGCACAAAAAATGTAATCTAAGTAACAAAATTAACATGAAGAAGTCAATCTTTTTTTTTTTTTTGGTCGGAATAAAGAAGTCATCTTTCCTATTGGAAATATGCGCTATCTAAAAGAAGCAAGAACACGAGCTCGGCCGCAAAAACCGGCGTAAAAAGAGGAAGAAGCCATGAAAAGGTCGCGAACGTCACTCGGAGGCAAAGAGAGGAGTGGAAATGGCTTGACTTTTCGACAAGAAGGGTTGACGAAAATGGTCGGAAGACACGTGTAGCATGCTAAAAGGAAATGTATCTTCCCATCGTCCGGGGCATTTAATTCAGTAGTCTATACATAGGTATGAAATGTCTAGGCTTCTATAATTAGCTTGCTGAGTCAGATTTTTGTATTTAATATTTTTCATCGTCCTTTTTTCTGACGTCTTTCAAGTCAAGTGGCTTGCCGCAAAAATAATTTAGTTCGAGATAATTGACCTACGTAGAGATTTAAAAAGCACCAAATGATGAAAAGTTTGAAAACTGACGTTGTAAATTCCACGCTGAATGATTATAATCTTAATTCAAAACTAACTTAAATTTCAAGATAAGTACCTACTTTGGGGACAACCAGGACGACTATGAAGTTTAGTGGCTTTTTAATAAGAGGAGAGACTTTATGATATTATCACATAAGTCAGCCGCCTCCAAGATATCGAAACACCTAATTTCATGTAGGACCGACCCTTTAGGGAAAAATTACGCTTTCTAAAACCTTCCCACCACATGATAATTGACTTATATCTCTCTAATTAAACTAGCCAAAACATACTTTTGCTGCATGGAAAATCCACCTTCATTTGAGCTAATACAGGGAAAAAAAGTTATTTGAAACTAGAGAATAATAAAATCAAATGCAAAGACTGAATAAATAAAAGTAGAAGCAATGAAAAGTTCGAAAACTCACATTGCAAATCCCGCATTGAATTATTGTAATCTTAATTCAAAACTAACTAAAAATTTTAGGCCCAACGCCTATTTTGGGGTAAGAACTAAGAACCACTCTAACCCCTTCATGTCCATCGTCATTTTTTCAATCAGGACGACTTTGAAGCTCATCTAGTAGCTCTTCAACGATGGGAGAGACTTTGTGATTCGATCACATTATTCAGCCGCTTTAAAATACTGAAATGCCTATTTCCACGCGGGGCCGACCCTTTAGGGAAGAATTCCCCTGCTTCCTAGCACCTTCCCTTCCACACCATAATTGACTTATATCTCTTCACTTAAACTATTGAAGACACATTTTTGTTGCATGGGAAAGCCACCCCTATTTCAGTCAAGACATTTGTCCTATGAAAAGGTTATTTGACTTTACGATCTGATCACATTAATCGGCCGTTCCAAAATATCAAAACACCTATTTTCACGCGAGGCCGACCCTTTAGAGAAGAATATCCCCCCCTTCCTACCATAATTGACGTATATCTCTTTATTTAAACTAACCAAAACGCATTTCCATTGCACGGGAAAGCCACCTCCATTTCAATTCATGCCCGTCTTACAAAAAAGCTATGTGAAATGAATAAGCTAACCAAAACGCATTTTCATTGCACGGGAAAGGCACCTCCATTTCAGTTCATACCCCCGTCCTACAAAAAAAGCTACGTGAAATTACTGAATAATAAAATCAAACACAGCAACCCTATATATATATATACATAACACGAAACTGAAAATATAAAAAATATATAAAAAAAAAGAAAAGAAAAGGACGAATTTTCCCCCATTTCGACTCGGACGGAGTAAATTTTCCGTTGGGGTGGCAGACCGGTAAAATCACCGAACCCCACGACGCGGCGCGACACCTGGCGCGCGCGCCGTGTTCCCCCCGTTTCGATCGAAAACGACCGCTGGTGGTGGGGCCCGCTCGGGGGTGGCGGGGCCGGCTGGGGTGGCGAAGCAGGACCGCACAAGCTCCCGTCGCGACGACGGTCGCCGCGCCGTCGTTTTCGCCTTCGATCCTCCTCCTCCTCCTCCTTCCGCCCTTTCCACACTCGAATCTCGAAAAATTTTCTAACAGAATCGCAGGGGCGAGTCCCGTTTCCACACCGCCTCCGTTGACTTTCTTCCTCCTTCGTCTTCGTCTTCGTCTTCGTCGTCGCCTTCCTCCATACGAAAGCTCCGCCCCCGCAGGCCGCCGCCGCGTCCCCACCGCATTCTCTCTCTCTCTCTCTCTCTCTATATCTCAATCGATATCGATCGATCAATCGAGACTCCGGCTTCGGCTTCGGTTTCGCGTCGAGGATTGCTCGTTGTTCGGGGGGGCGCTGGCGATCGTGTCTCTGCTCGATCTATAGTCCGTGGAGCTCGGAGGAGGTGTTGCTAATCGCGGCGCGCGCTTCGGTTGCTTCCGTCGTCGTCGGGACGGTTAGTCGCTCGCTTTGCTCTCTCTCCCGGCGGCGGCGGAGCTGAAGCATTGCGCGCGCTGCTTGAGCTCGGTCGCTAGCTGAATTCACTTCGCGCGCGCGTTCCTCCGTGTTCTTTTTGTAT
Source organism: Eucalyptus curtisii (assembly GCA_017140595.1). Lineage (NCBI taxonomy): Eukaryota > Viridiplantae > Streptophyta > Magnoliopsida > Myrtales > Myrtaceae > Eucalyptus > Eucalyptus curtisii. The sequence continues at coordinate 18,258,486 of CM029498.1, forward strand.
TGCTTGATGTGCGCGTGAGCTCCTGAAGTCGTCGCCCTCGTCGCGTTCTCTGCTTGAGTTTGCGGGGTTCTTTGATTCATTTTGCGCCGGCGGAACTTTGGCGATACGTGCGGTTATTGCGCGATTCGTCTCGAATTGAAAAGTTCTGTTTTTGTGTAATCCGTGGCTTGACCTGTCATGTTTTTGTTTTTGGAGGAACTGGCGTGTTGGTTTGCATATTTGCTGTTAAGACTGCTGGTCTACATAGTCTTGGGTTTTTGGCAGAGAACAGGCCTTGTTATTAACAGCGAAAGCTTGTATGTTGTTACTTTTGCGGGTGATGACTGGAATTCGAATAATTAGACTGCGGTCGATGTCCTTCGTTTCTCAAAGTCGGATTCTTTTCCGTTATCCTACCTGTTCTTCATGTAGCCACCCCCAATTAGCGGGAAAAGCCTTTGTTTGGTGTAGCAAACTTGCTTAGTCACGTGCTTACTTTTTTTAGCTGCCTATACCCTTTTATTCTTGCCTTTTGTTCCGTGAGTAATGATTATTGGTGTTACAAGTCCGATTATAGGTCCTTCTATGGCTGTCAAAGGTGAACACTTGGGTATGAAAATGACTGATTCTTGATATTATGCCTGTGTGGTTTGTGTGAAAAAGTGGACTGCATAAGAAGATTGCTTATCTGTTAATTTGTTCAACAACTGAAAAGCAACACGCACTATCTCTGGTTATCATTTCTATTTGTACATTAAGATTTCTTTTTTGACTTTGATGCTAATTGCAGGCCTTCTTTGTTCTTGTAGATAGCTTCTTCCAGCATTCCGGAGCTCACAGCTATCAAAGGAAAGTTGATCAAATCCTTGGAAGCAGCATAGGGGGTGAAGCTTGAAATGCACTAAGATGCAAATTAGGATTGTTTACAATGGAAGTTTTTAGCTGTAATGCTGGCATAATTTATGCTGAAGAGGATAAAGAATCGGCAGTGTGATGTCTGCCAGTAGAAGCTCAAGAAATGGGCTTAGTGGCGATGGTCTTGGCAGCCAACAATCTGGTGCTTTAAGCAGGTTATAATTCTTTGTCAGAAGTAGTGTTTCTGCAACTTTAGTGTCTGCAACTTTATTGCTTAAAGATTTTTTTTTTTTTTTTTTTTTTTAAGATGCATCAAATCACATATAGCTTTCTTTTCTGTTCTGCTGTAACTTCGGTCAGTGATGCCATGATATACATAATTAACTATCTACTAAATAGAATTATGCAATTTTTTTTTTTTTTTTTACTTTTTCATAGAGGTGGCCTCGAAAAACATTCCCACGAAAGGATTCCCAATGGAGATGGCAAGATTGATCATTCACATGACCCAGACCCAGAGACTATGGTACCACTCTTTTGTGTCCATTTCTTTTCCTGAACTTTTGCATCTAGCATTGTTGTTTCAGTTAACCTCGCCCTTTTAATCTTTGTTTTCAAAGTAGGAACTTTATGCCCGAGCTAGGGCACAAGAAAGGGAGATCCAGACTCTTCGCGAACAAATTGCCGCAGCTTATGTGAATGTATACTGCTTATTTCTGTCAGAAGCCTATCTATGGATCATTAATCTAGCAGTGTTCTCTAGTATCTCTAACTTGCCACGATGTGATCATTATGGTATCAGGAAATGAAGCTCTTGAGTGAAAAATATGCCTTAGAGAAGAAATTTGCGGACATAAGACTGGTCTGTCTTTCTCCTGTTGCATGATATACATCAGAATAGAGCTCAGAAAATAAAATCACAAAGTTCTATCTGAGTGCTGACATGATTCCGTTTGGTTTTATAGGCAATCGATGAAAAGCAAAATGAAGCCACTGCCTATGCCTCAAATGAACTGGCCCGTAGGAAAGGTGATCTGGAGCAAAATCTAAAATTAGCTCATGAACTGAAGGTAAACTGCAGTTCCTTATCCTCAGAAAGCTCTTAATTGCCCTGATTATTATTGTTGCTTTTCATTTTCCTCTAAAATGCGGTCAGAACTTGTTTGTATACGAGTCCATTAAGGTTCTTGTGGGGGTTTGGGTCCTTAATTGATATCTTTAAAGTTCCGAATCACAAGCGGAGTTGAATTTAATTGTGTATGACATTGCTAGCTAAATAGCGCAATTAGAAAATTGGGATGGAAGTTTAGTTAAATTATGTGCTGTGAGTTTCAATAATTTTGGTGGAGCCACAGCTGGTATTAGCTTGGTTATACATTGATACAGAAGAATAGTGCTATCATGGCTTGTGGTGTTCTGCAATGACCATCCTGTTTGTCAGTTTGTCAAAAATAAGCCTAGTAACCTTGTCGACCTAACAATACTTCCGCTGAGGTGGGAAGATTTGAATGAGGTGTCCTTATCACTTTCTAGACGTTCATAGGCTCCTTAGGATCTCTAAACTGAAACTGTCTTCACTCTTCCGCAAGCAATGTTGCCATTTTACATTCTTAGGACGGTCTACATACAAAGGCTAGCTCTTTAATCAGCAAGCTCAATGAGTGAAAGCTTCATGAAGTTCCGCTAAAAGGTTGTTTTTGAGGTAGGTATCATAGACTTTCCTACCTATTAGAGGTCAGACTAATTGTCCTTTAGTAATTCAGTCCCTCATCCATGTGATAGCCATTAAGAACACTGCTGAGCCTAGTATATATGAGTGAGGATGCTCCATTGTTACATTGTTGGTTGTGGGGATGAACGTTTGATTTTTTCTAGTAGAAGAGAGGACCAAAATAGAATGAAATCTTTGGTCTAGTTAATATTTTAATCCGAGAACTGCCAACTTGTTCCTTCGAGCCAAGCAGGGCAAACTGAGAGAATCTTGCTTTAGATTGGTTGTCAAGCTGGTGTTGCATTCTATAATCACATCTTTCTTGTATTGTTTTAGCCTTCATGGCACAGTTGACATTTATCTGGTTGCTTAAGAAGCAGAAAGTCTGAGATTCCAAACTCTACCTATAGTAATTACTGGTTGGCTAGCCCTGTGGTTGGATAGTGGTTTCCTGGTCTTTGTGTAGGGGATGGGTAAATGCACTAAGCTCGATACTTGACAAATGTTCCATCTGACTCTGGATGCCTGCATTACAAAAAGCTTGGTGACGATGTAATAACAATTTTAAAGATAGTTGTGTATGATGAAAAATATTATCATGTTGGTTGAGTGCAAAGGATATCAGTCAAATCTGGTAGTTCGGTTTTTTGTTCTCTTAGCTTCAACACTTCCTGTGTACTTGGCTTTGTAATCCTTCTCTTATTTATATCTTATTTGTCCACCAGATACGTCTGTTTAGCGTTCATATTACTGGAATATCATTTATTCAATTTGCTTGCATTTTCTACCATTTTTTGATTATTATCCTAGCATTGCTCTCTCTGCTATTTGCATTTAGTGAAGCATCATAGTTTTCACTGATTTGTTGCTTTTAATCTTCTTTTGTTCAGTTTCTTTAGCATATGTGTCTAATAGAATGCTTTTGCTGTGTAAGTTACAAGTTTGATTTTCCTCCAGGAAACAGAGGATGAAAGATACATGTTTGTGTCTTCCATGCTTGGTTTGTTGTCTTCATATGACATATTGCCACCAGTCTTGAATGCCACTGTCATATCCACATACATTAAGGTAGAAGCATATTTCTTCTTGATATTCTTGTAAGCATTTAAAATTGCCATCTAGTACAATTAAAATACAAAATTTTGAAATTACGTGGCAAATGTTGCATTAATTCACGTATGGTATTAATTTTGCAATGGAAGGCTGTGTCAACCATGGACTGTAATCTGGTTAGAGAATGTTGACACTGTAAAGTTTTACGTGGCTCCATTTGATAATTTCTTTTAGGACTGCAGGAATCAATATTGGATTATTTGAGTAAAAGTTTCTCATCTATTGGTTAAATAACCTATTTTTTGTATCTCTTCTTACTGCATTTCTTCATTTCCTTCATTTCTAATTGTCCGCAGCGTTTGCATGATCAATTAAAGTGGAAGCTTAGGACTTCAGAGGTAATCCTGCAAACATTGCATTAGTTTGTCGCATTACCATCCTTCCGTTCCTCTCTCTTCTGACGTAGGATTCTAGTTGTATCTGTGTGCTTCTTTACTTTGTTTGTGTACTTTTTTCTTTCAATGTTAACTGTGCTAACAATGGTTACTGGCAATTGTTATGGTGTAGACATATCACAATAAATAACAGTTAATCTTGTTTATCAAACTTTTTGGAGTTCCATGATGCATTTGGGTTGTATGTCACATACAGACTTGTTGAGCACTCTTTGCTTAGTTAGCGTGGCTTCATTCTTGTGCAAAGAAGATTGATTTACTTAGTGATTCCACCTTGCTTGAGCTTTGATATCTATATCGACAAAATCCTAATGAAGTATCATTCTCCTCTTTAAGTGAAATGTGTTGCTTCCTAAGATGGAGGGTCTCTTCCTCTTGCAAAAGGTTACAATTAAATTTAAATCAAACTTCAAATTAAAATTAGAGCTTCTAAAAGATTTTTAAAATTTCCTAATAATGTAGTAGTTTAAAGGTGGCTTTTTCTTGCATTGCTTGTGAGCATAATAAGCATATGATCATAAGCATACATAATATGTATTGTGGTCAAATGGTAAAAGCAAATCATATTTAAACAACCATTGAAGTTTTAGAATCGTGTCATGCTTTAAAGGGGTTCTATCTTGTGAAGGTTTAATGGGCATGAGTACATGATCATCGACTCACATGATTTATATTATGGTCAAGTGGGAGAAGAAAATAAAATTGGAAATTAATACTTCTAACAATTACTATAGAATTGCGTAATACTTTAAATTGGTCCTCACTTGAAGCCTTAGCAAGCAGAAGTGCATGATCATGAGATCAGTATTTTATATCTGGTTGTATTGTAGATCCCTCCCATGTTAGATAAAAGCTAATCAATAAATACATGGAATGAAACTGATGTGAATGAACGAGCCATCTCTTAAACTGAAAATTGAACTACTTTTCTCTAGATTACCATTGCAGATATACGGTCGCTGGCAATGTACTTATGTGTTCAATGAAACTAATAGGAGGGATTTAAGGGCCTCCTTTTTCAACTTGGGGAATTCGCTATCAGTGCATACAATGGATTTTACCATCAAACTGTAGCAACATTTCATTCCTTGGCATTGAACGAGCATTTTACTACTTCAGATAGTACTAGGTTTAAAAATTGCTTATGGACATGTTCTGTGATTTCATAAGTATCTGGTAACTTCTTTCAATTCGTAGTACTTCCTCCATGTAAATATGAGTTATTGGCATTTTTTTTTTTTTTTGTAAAGGGAAAATTGTATTGCATTATTCAATAAAAGTCTATATATACATTAAGTAATCACCACTAAAATAAGCCCTAAAGCCCTGAAGACCACTTTTCCCTTTAATGCCGCTAACAGTGTTCACAAGTAATATAGAGTTGCCTTTTTTTTTTTTCACATATGGTAGTAGATCTGTGCTAGAGTTTTGAAAAATGTATTGGATTTCATGGTTTGTCTTGTTGATACTTTGCCTACGTGCTATTGGACCTGAGAAAATTCCTGAAGACATGTACTTAGCTACCTTTGCACTGATTTGAATCTCCCAAACAGGATAAAATTAGAGAAGCAGAAAATGCAGGGGGAATCAATATTGGGAATGCTTCGGATGTTAGAGACAATTATTGGTCTGGCATGCCAACAAGACAAGTTCCCCAAACATCGATGGTAACTTCGGCATGTATTCTACTTGTACCATGTCCCATTATAATGCCTTTTGAAGTACAAACTGCAATCTTATGTCTGCTAGTTATATTCCCGCTCTTCTGTGCACAATCATCAGGGTGTTTCCGGTCAAGACACATATAAAGATGGGGATGCTTTAGAGCTAACGAACAACTTGTCAAAATACATGCATTACAATCAACCTACCTCTTTGCAGAACTTAACATATAATCGTGCAATGAGCCAGCCATTGGGTACTGATAATGCAGCAGAATTCGCATTTGATACACACAGGTTGGCATTCTTCACATTTTATTTCATGTTGGCATTTTAAGAAGTTGGTGTAGAGATGTCATTTTTTTTATTGAATTAAAGATATTAATGTTGGACATTCCGCTAGGCCTATAATAGGAAGATAACAGTTTTGTGCTACAAGGTTTATGGACCATAGGAGAACTGTGGCATTTTGAGGAGCTTAAAGTTTCACTTTGACCATTTATTGAGTTTTCCTAAGAAAACCAATTCATGATCTTTATTGGTTGATTATTTTCTTCTTTCTATTATTGTTATATAGGACCTTGATGTTCAAATTTGTTCTTTTCATCTCTTTATTGGCTGTAAAGGCACTCCCAACTATTGTAGCCAGGGTGTTAGTAGATGTAGCAGATTGCATTGTGTATTATTATGCTTTTACTTTTCCTACATCTTATCCCTTTAATTGTCTCAAAGAATTTTCTTCTACAGCTCCTGCCAAACTACACCTGTTTAAGTTTGTGGCAGTAACAGACTAAAAAACAAAACAGTTCGTGGCAGTAAAATTAGATCAGCACGGACTGTTTGAGACTTGGTGCATGATCCTATAAGTTCCATAAATGTGTTACCTAAACATGCAGTGAGTTAATGTGATGCGTATCATTGAAATTGGTGCTTGAGTTGAGATTAAATTCTATAGAACATATACGTTATTACAGAAAGAAGTTTGGCCTGATGTCTTTATTTAGAGCAAGACTTTTCTTTGAGCAAGATTTCTCTCGTTACAGACATATCCTTCAATGTAACATCCCAGTTGTTGGACCAATTCCATGTAGGTCTTCAGATAGAACACTGATGGAGGCAGTATCTCGAACTCCTAACAATGATGACAGTGTTGCTTCCAGTGCTTCTCAAGGTGTGTACATTCTCATGCATACAACTAGTAAAGTATTTCTGATTTATTCTCATGTGCCTTGGTTCAATTCAGGGGGACCGGGTATAGATGGTTTTCAGATTGTTGGTGAAGCTACACCAGGCAGCCAACTTCTTGGGTGCGGATATCCTGTTCGTGGAACTTCACTTTGTATGTTTCAGGTGATACTCTAGTTTATGTACTTTCTTTCCGCTGCTGTACATGTTTGGAAAGCTAAAGTTGGTCTTGTCATTGTTATCAAAATCAGTGGGTCCGTCATCTTCCTGATGGTACTACGAAGTACATTGAAGGTAAGTGTTGTGATGAAGTCTTCATTTGTGGGAAATTTCTTGGCCAATGAACAAAAATCCTTGTTAATTCTGTATGGAGCTTTTGTGTTAACTTTCTTTGGGCTTACTGACTCAGGTGCGACAAATCCAGAATATGTTGTTACTGCTGATGACGTTGACAAGCTTATTGCTGTTGAATGCATACCAATGGATGAGCAAGGCCGCCAGGTATTCTCCCTCCTCTGAATGTATATTTACACTCACAGGTTCTATCATGCGCTACAATTTAGCAAGAGTCAATATGAAGTCCATAGGTTCAAGTATCTGCAAGATGATAGAAGATAGTTTTAGTTGCGAAATACTTTTTCTTTGTAGTATTCTTTGTGATTTCATGGACTAGTATGTTTCGACTCGGCCAGCAGCAGAAAGTTGCTAATAATGTCAACGGACTTTCCATTTCGTGATTCACACTTTCAAGGAATTGGTCTTATATTTTATAAGTACACGTAGTGTACTTGTCTAGATCAAGACTAGCACTCCGTAGGTTGCTAATTTGAGCATCAATTTTTATCAGCTCAAGGATCATGTAATAAACTTTGTATGCATAACCCAAACCTCGGCACGTCTAATTAAGAGAATTATTAGCTGTGAGACCATTATAAGTGGGTACTGCAGTGGTTGCCTATATTGTTGCAATAGAGCAATGTCATATCTTGCTTCCTTACTTGAAGAGACAATTCTGGATCTACGGGATGGGGGGTTTTGATATGGTCCCCTAAGTTACCATCATATTACTTGCAGATATCTCCTTGAGATCTGCTTAAAAATCTTTTAGACAGGAAAGATTTCTCTTTCAGGCCCCTTTCTTCATTTTGAAATCTGGTTGGATTTGATAACTCTATAACTCAATTCCACACCTAGTACGGCTAATTGTTAACTACTTACCCTCAATGAGAGATGATATTTGGGGTTGAGCTCACTAGTACCCTGTAAAAGTTGTGGATCAAAGAAATTCTTCTAGTCTTCGGGGTTCATCTACCTTTGTAGTCTTCTGGGTTCAACTACCTTAGGTGGGCTTTCTCATCGTTGTAAAATAGGGAGAGCCAAAGTCACATCTGCTTTGTCTGCTGTTGTTTTTGCAAACAACCTTCCATTCTTGTCCATCTGCAGTTTTTACATGCTCATCTTAGATTCATTGTGTTATCACAGAATAACTTATCGATTTTCATGCATGATGTCTAAGGAGTCAATTCTGGAAGCAGCCTTAGGTAGTGTCTCTCTTTAAGTTTGCATCCACCATAATATAGATAAATATTTAGGTTTGTGCTACAATGGCACATAACCTACCACGACTTGGTTGCACCAACTGCCTTTTCTCCATATACTGCTTTTGTTCGAAAGCCTTTTTTACCTTGTATTGCAGAGTTTTTCTACATCTGGAGGAATGATTCATTAGAAGTGTTGCTTAGTCAGTCTATAGTATGTTCGATTAAGCATTGTACTAATTATTGTGCTTAACTTGTACGCAGGGGGACATCGTGAGGCTTTTTGCTAACGACCAGAATAAAATAAAATGTGGTAAGTACTTAAACAAAGGGTGGATTTGCAAAGATTCAGTACTTATATTGACACGTCGATAAAGTGGCTCTAGCAAAAGTCTTTCAGTACTAAGCGAGCATTATGTTCGTTGATATGAGTGAGACCTTGAAAATGATCTTGTATATGGGGTGTTTGCAGCCCTTGGATGTGAAAAAGGAAAACTGTAAAACCATCCAGAATAAAAGGGAATCATAGATCTTTTAAGAATTGATTAGACGAGTTCCAATCTTCAGAAGCTCTGTGGTTACTTTTTGTTGTAAAATTCTCTAGATAGAAAGAACCTTTCATGCTTATTCTTCTGGAATGCTTTCTGGTATGCCTCAGCATTTCCTTTTTCCAACTAATGATTAGACAACATGTAGTCTTCTATATTTTTTCAAGAATAGGACACAACTTACGTTGGGCACAATTTTCAATTTGGCCTCAAGGAAAATGGACTGATTGTCCCAATGTGGACCTTGTAAGAAATTTATTCATCGTTATGCAAATATTTCTTTGTCCAAGAAGTATATTGGACCTAATACCATTGACTGCACACATGTTCCCTGATTCTTCTTTGAATGTGTAGGCATGGCTTGTGATGCTTATTCTATGACTTTTCTTGCGTGTATCTTTGTTTCAGACACCAAGGTTTTCTAATCTTTCTTATATGCGTGATTGTTTCTTGTGTAATTATTGCATCTTTATTTGGTTTAGATGACTAATGCATCAGTAGTACAGAGTCTATGGAGTACCAGATTAATTAATGTGTTGGCATGTTCTAGCTTGCTTAACGAATTTTTTCTTGAAGTGCATGCTTTGTCATGGCTTATGGATTAGCTTCATTGCAGATCCAGACATGCAAATGGAGATTGATACATATCTTTCTAGTGGTCAGGCCATGTTTAATATTGTAATAATGCTGGTAAGTTGTGGTTGGCTTTGCTGTAAATGTTACCCGTTTTATTGTACTGTTGCGCTGATTTCTGTTTCTTACTCTAGTATGTTTACTATTGCCTGCTGTGATGCTTACTTATGTGGTTGAGGTCATGGGATTTTGAACCCTTGATCTTGCATCGTTAGCCCTGCCCCTAGACTGAGTGACTATTGGAAGGATACACTGAAGCTGATAGTGAAAAATAGAGGTTGAAATACTCTTTTAAAGTAATGTTAAAGGAACTTTAAACCATGCACTCTCTCCTTTGCTAAGATGATTCCTTGGGAGGGAGACTGATCTTATGCATATTGTTGAACTTCTCTCTTCAGAAAAATGGGGGAAAACCAAGATGCTACTAGCTTGGTTTTCCTTTCCCTAGTTAACGTTATTTTGCATGAAAATGCAAGTTTTGTCAAAGATATAGAATTCTTAGATCTGCTAGACACAACTTGCTTGTCTGAGCATGGTCTTGGATAGAATTGGCTGACTTAAGCCTCTGACATGCTTTTTATGAATTGTTGTACTCTCATATGCTGAACTGGTATTGAACTTTGTATCCAAATTGGCATTTTCCAACATATGGGGAAGTTCTATAGCAATGGTACTGTTGCTTTGATACCAAGCGTTTTGGAGAATGAGTCCCATAATGGTGAGCCTCAATTAGAATGAATTCTGAAAGGGTCATGCTTGTAATTAACCTTATGCTGAAGTTTTGAGGGATTATGCCGAAAGTACACCTAGGCTGTCTCAATAATCAGACTTGAGAATCGCATGAGCAAATTGATTCTTCTGAGAATAGGGAACCAGCTGCCCTAGTTTATTTGGGCTGTTTTTTCTTTTTTTCTTAGTGGCAGGTTCTACTCTTGACAGTCCATGATCTAAACTATATGCAGGTTGATTCTTCTGAGAATTGGAAATCAGCTACCCTAGTTTTGGGACGGTCTGCCTACGAGATCAAAATCATTGAAACGGGGGCTATATTAATTGCTGAGAAGTTCGCAAATCAGTTGTCTGTAAGTGAAGTGCTTGTAATTCAACATATATTGGACAGCACATGCATTAGATGAACACTAGGTCATGCACAAGTTATAATAATTGAACTCATGCACAAGTTATAATAATTGAACTCATACTTCTATAACATTGATGATGTTGCACTAATTTGGTTACCGCAGACAGTTTTTAGTAGTCTTTCTCAACAAGATAAATGCGTTGCCTTTTAAAAGTGCCACTTCTAAATATGGTGAAGATATGCCCAAGTTGATTTGATTTTCTTTCATGAGACCCACTGCATTACTTCACATTAGCATAGAAGTCAATGAAAGACACCATTTTTGGGTTACACTTCAAATGGAGGAACTTATATGACACTACTATTGCAGATAAAAGTTCCTTCTGGGCTCTCGTCGCAGTTTGTTTTGACTTGTTCAGATGGATCATCCTATCCTATAAACACATACAATGTCCGGTAATACATATTTTGATGTGTATATTAATTGTCACCGTTAGCGTTCATTTGCTACACCATATTTTGATAGTTAAGTTTCTTCTTACCCTGAAATATTTATCATTTTAAATTGTTATTTCTTCTATTGGTGAGGGTCTCAAAGGTAAATACGAGAAATTGAATTCTTGGCCCCATTAGCCTGTGTAAAGTGAGAATATTTTAGGGGATGCAAGTAATTTATGCCTGTAAATTCTATGCCAAGGATACTGCATTGTTAATACAACCAGGACACTAATTCAGCTTTTGGACTAACAAAACCCCCAGTGTGGCTTGCACCTACACCATGCTTAATTTATTGCCTGGTGATAGTTATGTTTGTTAATCTTCTACATCAAATGCAGAAACTAATAATTTACCTGCTGCAATTTTCCTGCTAAATGCCCATGCCAACTGAGCTATTGTGATGGCTTCTTTTTCTTTTTCTATTGATAAGCTTTGGACCTTGGGCCACAAGCCACTTAAAATAACGATGTTTTCAGGTGTCCATCCTGGATAGTTAACAATAATTATTCCCGAACAGGATACTGCGTGATGAGGTCTTGACGAATTGAGTTTCTCTGGATAAAGTTCCACCATGTTTTATTCCTCTCCCTATAGAAGTGAATTCATCTCTCCAATGTTTTGATATTCATTGGCCTGTGATTTTTGTTATCTCACCTGTTTATATGTTTTTAACAGAAGCATTGCTACTTCATCTTTATCCTGTGTTCTCTTTCATGCATTGGATGGAGCTAGATTGTACTGCCAATTCTTGAAATGATGTTCTTCTGTAACTTTTGTAGAAGGCGCGACGCTCTTGTGGTGACCATGAGAATGTTCCAAAGCAAGGTACTTTTCCTCGTCAAACAACTGTTAGAAGGGGAAAAAAAAGGAGCTTCCCTTCCTGCTCTTTTTAGTAAAATTTGGCTCTAAATGCCTTCTTTTCCGCTTCCTGGATCTGCTTGTGATTTTGACAACTTGCTTTAGAGTAAAGCTTGATATGGATTTAAGCTTATTGGTATATGGAAACTTTAATTTCATTGGCTCTGGGTTCCTCTTCATTCTGGATACTGTGTGAGTCCACTGCACAACCTTTACATTAGATCCTCGTCAATGAGAGTCATTCTTCATGTGATGAAAGCATGTACGTGTGAAAACCATGCGGCAGTTATTGCACCCAAATATTGGCTACCAAAGTTAAAAGGATGATATTCAAGAGAAGAGTTCCGATCTGTAGTACCATGTAACTAGGAAATACTTATCAGAGTCGAAAAGAAGCTGCTTAGACATTTGCTTGATAGACAATGTAAACGTTCCCAATGACTTATTAAGTTTTTTAGAAACGCAGCTGTTCAACATAGGCAAAAGATACTAACTGTGCATGTTGCCCTTTTTTTTTTTTTTTTTTTTTTTTTTTTTTTTTTTTTTTTTTTGGTTCTTTTGGTTTTTCTATTTTTAATCCAGCATATTTGCTCTGATTTTCCAACGTCTTCCATGTGCAGGCTCTGGAGGACAAGAGAAAAGCAAGAGCATAGACTTAGGGAGTCGGTCGTAGTGTCAATAGTGAAATTCCACCATAGAAATTCAGAAACAACGATTTGATGTCGAGGCTTGTAATTTGATTTTGATAATTCATGCTGTAATTGTTTGTCTTCTACGGGCTGTAATGTTTTTTACCGTAGGCATCACTACACGGCCTGCGTTAATCGATGACAGTGAGCAATGTCCTCATTCCTTTCCGCGACTAGAACTTCTGACAAGAGCTCTACTCCACGTGGTCAGGGCTGCCTGAAATTGCAATGTCTTGTTTTTGTACGCCGCATCAAGAGACTCTCCTCTTACAGGATAAAAAATTTAGTGGAGTGGAACTTGGCTAGTTCACTTGTCACTGAACTTCAAGAAAAGGCCTCAAAAAACTTGAGGTCGATATATGTTTTTGTTTGACAGCTGAAATGCAACTTGATTGGAGGACGTGATATTGAATAAGACTAGTTGATAGAAGTGGGAAATGAAGTTGTGATTTACTCATTGCATGAAACTCATTCGAAGATCTGATGCTTTGCACAGAGCGTAAGCCCGGTCGCGAACATGGTCTGTTTTTTCGTTTGGCATGTCTCGGTGGATAACCTCTCTCTCTCACTCTCTCAAATTACCCTTTTCTGTTGATTGGGATCCGAAACTTTTGTCCTTTTAACTCCCACCCACCAAGAGATGCCGACACTTTTGCTAATCATGTCTAAAAGCACCATCTCGGCAGGAAAAACAAAGATTATGTACCATTGACCTCAAATGCTACGATACATATCTAGAGTCTCTTTGACCAACGCTCAACAAACCGTTTATGACTGAGAAAACGACTCCGTTAGATGGCTAAACTACAAATCCCGATTTGTGAGGTATAATCTCTTATTCGATTTGAACGATGGGCGCAATAGCTTGCCTTATTTGTTACTGTGAGAATCTCATATTCGTTACCGAATGTTGGAATATTTAAGTTCACGCCGGCACCACCAAGTACAGAGACTAGGTAGACATCCTCTGTTTTTTTTTTTTTTTTTTTTTTTTTTGGGCATCATGTTCTCCGACGTGCGGTGTTTTCATTGGTCGATCAAGTCAGAAAGTGGGTGGCGCTCTCATTTTCACGCTTAAAACGCAAAGCTATGCGCCAGATTCCTCTCACCTATACTCGCCGGCCTCGTTGCACAGTGGCTCCTCCTATTTTTGATCATCCTGGCTCGAGAGAACTTCAATTTGATTAATTGCTTCGATGGGGAAAACACAACCAACCAACCAATCACATTCAGTCAGTCAACAAACCATCACCTCCTATGTAGAAACTTCACCCTTCATCAAAGACCCCCACCAAAAGAAATTTAAAAGCAAATGATAAGGTGGCATGTCACCTTTCCATCTCTCCCCCCTCAACTTTGCTTCCCTTTTCATCCACGACCCACCTTTTGCACTCCTTTTTCCTTTGACAACTTGCCATCATCTCTCTCTCTCTCTCTCTCTCCTCTTCCTGATATGCAAGTTAAGCTCAGATTGTGTGGGAAACCAGACATCCTGGCACTCTGTCCCAGCACTTAGTGCCCCCAAATCAGAGCAGACAAAAATGGGATCTTCAGGCCCTAACCCCTGGGCACCATACGACACCTACAAAGACTGCTCCCTAGGATTCTGCTCCATCTACTGCCCACAGTGGTGCTACGTCATCTTCCCTCCACCCCCACCTGATGACTACTCCGGTGACGATGGCTCTGGAGGCACCTACTTCTCTCCCCTGGTCATTGCAGTCATCGGCATACTGGCCAGCGCCTTCCTTCTAGTGAGCTACTACACCATCATCACCAAGTACTGCCGGAGGAGGCGAGGGAGCAACTACTATCCGGACCTGGCGGATTCCGCCGGGGACCATCAGATGAACAGCGGGTCGTGGCAGAACGCCGCGCCGGCCGGGCTGGACGAGGGGGCGATCAAGTCGATAGCCGTCTGCAAGTACAAGAGAGGCGACGGCCTCGTCGAGGGCACGGATTGCTCGGTCTGCCTCAGCGAGTTCCGGGAGGACGAGAGCCTGAGGCTGCTGCCCAAGTGCAACCACGCTTTCCACCTGCCGTGTATCGATACCTGGCTCAAGTCGCACTCGAGCTGCCCGCTCTGCCGATCCAACATCGCGGGGGCTAATCACGACCCGCCGCCGATGACTCTTCCCCAAGACACAGTGCCTGCCCAGGAAGCTCCTCGGCCTAGCCATGATGTCGAAGCGCTAGGATCCCGGCATAGAGATGAGACCGTCCTGGAGATCCGCGATGATTTGAGGATCGAAGACCGCGACGAGGCCGCCGCTAGCCATGGCCTTGCCACTTCGAAGTCTCCATTTCGCGCTCCGGGGACAACCCAAGATAGGGAAATTGAACTTGGCCAAGATGATGCTCAAAGAATGAGGAGATCCGTGTCCTTGAACTCCGGCCTAACGCAAGGACGGGTCTCGGTCGCGGACATTCTGCGGGATTGCGAAGATAACGACGACGATGATCATCATCGTATTGATTGTATTCTAGTGGAGGACGTGCAAGTCGCGACGGGCATCGGACCCTCGAAGCCACCCGTCGGCGGGGGAGAAGATTCCAACTCCCACGACGGAACAAGAGAGACGCCCCAGATCGAAAGGAGCCCGCCGGAGATGAAGAGATCAGTTTCCACAGGGAGGTTCACGTTCGGAAGGTACGGGAGAGGGAGGAATCTCATCCAAAACACACCTGAATTCTGACCCTTTTGCTTTCGCACGTTCGTTGTACACAACAGCAACACAATCTCTTGTGCATATGACACAACATACCAAACAAAAGACAGAAGATCTCGATGTACATTCTTCATCCGGAACATTAAGAGCATGAGATTTGGCACTTGGTGTTCCTCTGCAGAAAAACCCTTTTTTTTTCTCTCTCTCTGCTGGTTTTTTGGTTTGCACTTCTTGGTTAAGGTTTTTACCACCTTCCCTAGATGCACCACAGACAAGTTGGGGCATCAGCAAGTGCTACCTTCATTGACTTTACCAAAGAGAGAGAAAAGAAAAGAAAAGAAAAAGAAGAGGGAAGGAGGAACCGCTAAATTCCTAGTTCCAACAGGGTCTGCTCTGTTGTCAACAAGTACTATTATTATTGATTTCAGCACCAGAAATTTATTACGATTTCAAATATTGATATTTAATATCAAGGATTCCCACATGGAAGTGACTTTTTATTCCTTTCCCTGACTTCATGATGAATCACCCTCCTCGCTCTCCCAAAATAATAATTATTTATGTCTCTTCGGTCAATAAAAATTATTCATTTTTTTCAAGTGTCGACGTTTAAGAGGTCGCCAGGGACACCTTCCGGCCAGCAACTTTCGGCCAGCGAAATTCACAGTTAAGAAAAAGAAGAAGAAAAAGGGAGTAAAAAAGACAGGACAAGACAGTCCACCAACTCCTCTGCCCTCAAACTAAACGAGCTGAGAACGACGTTTGGCCGAACGATCTCAAGAACGGATGGTGACATTTATCTTCTTCTTCCTTTTTTTTTTTTTTTTTTTTGTCCTGGAGTGAGTAGTAGTCAAAGAAGAAATCGATCTGGGGAATTCAACCACTTGAGAAAGGAGGCGTGAAAAATTGCAGGAGTTGGAAGGTGGCGTCTAAGACAAGACTAGTCGGTCCACCAACCTTAAATCACATATCAAAAATTCTTCTATGACGAGACAGGGATTAGAAATCCGTAAATTCCTAAAATTCTGCCGGATTTTCGATTACGTCTTTGAATTTTTCTTTCCTATTCAATGCAGTGTCTTGATTTTCGAAAAGTAGCTCAAGTTATTAATACTTTCGTTAAACCATATGTTGAGTCGTAAAGTTTTTGCCGACCTGTCTTATTAACTTGAACGTAAAACGAAGGGGCGTCAGGGGAGGGGGGACCAGAAAAAAGTAGAGAAACGAAAAGTAAGAAAAAAATAGAGGTTAATGCTTTATTTATTTTGAGATAAAGGAATAATCTGAAAATAATTTTCTTAAAAATGATCTCTTATATTGTTTATTAAAATGTTAAAATTTAAATATATTCATCATCCACATAAATGTTTAGATATAAAATTAGGCTCACACTATTTCTAATCCTTATTAGCTCTTGAAACCTCATTTTACATTGAATTAACTACATTAACTCTCGTGGGTTCCACTCTAGATTTAAAATTATCTATTATATTTATTTTTCTTTTTTATTTGTTTCAATTTTACTAGAGACAAACTACATGCCCGTCTCAAATAATATTTGTTAATGTTAAACATGGTTGATGCAAAACCCCTAATTGAGCGGGTCGAGATGGTCATTCGTGGTAGTGATGCAAGCTAGTATTGGTACAATTTATATGATGGTCGTCGGTGTTGGTGGCGCAAGTTGGCTAGGTGGCGCGAGGCTTATGGTGGTTTAGTTTCTAAGTCCTAGTGGTCGAGTGTGGCGTTGGTCTACTCTCGTTCATGGGCGGACACTGGTGGCTCCAAAAAGAATATAGAGAAACGAAAAGTTAAAAAAAAAAAAAAAAAAAAGATTAATGTTTTGTTCATTTTGAGAGAAAGGAATAATCTAAAAATAATTTTCCTAAAAATGATCGCTTATATTATTTAGTTAAATGTTAGAATAAAAATATATTCATCATCCATAAAAAAAAAAGTTTAAATATAAAATTAGGGTCTCACTATGTTGCAGACTCCACTCTAGATTTAAAATTATCTCTTACATTTTTTTCTGTTTTATTTTTTTTATTTTACTAGAGACAAACTACACATGCCTCTCTCAAATCATATTTATAAATATTAACGCGGGGCCCACTCTTGGTTTAAGACCCATACTTGCGTTTATTACTTCTTTTTAGGTTTTTTTTTCCTTTTCTTTCTCAATTTGGAAAAAAATTGGTGCACCTCTTTTTTTAAAAAAAAATATTTATTTGATAGATCGCTACCTAATAATTATTTTTCTGCAAAAACATAATTATTTTATTAATGATTTTTATATTTCTTCATTTATATTAGGAAACAATTATTTGAAAAGTAATTTAAGCACAAGGAAGATGATAATCTTTGAGTAAACTATATATAATGCATACATTAGCCACAATATTCGATTTTTGAATAATTTGTACCAAAATTCAAAGTAAAAAAATTCACAATCATGAGGATAATCTACGAAAATAAACTAAACAATTTGCAGGTAAAATTAATATTTCTTTACACCCGCTTAGGTTATAATAGTTGAGAATAAGTTTTGAAGAAGACGAACATGAAGGAAACGTTGAAATGTAATGAGTGTGGATGAATTGGCTAGTGTGAAAAAAAAAAGTTGTTTGAAAGTGATGTGGCTAAGTTTTTCTTTTAATAAAATTGAAAAAATAAGAAGAAGAAAATAAAGGTAAAATATAATATTAAAATTAAGAACGGAAATCATAAGGAATAATGTAATTAATTCAATGTGATATAAAGTGTCAAGAGCCAATAATAAGGGGTGAAAAAGGTAAGAAATAATCTTAAATCAAAAATGGAACCTATGAGAATTAATGTAGCCAATTTAATGTGATAGGGGTGTTAGAAGCCAATAAATTAGTGAAAATAGAGTAAGCCTAAAATTATTGCTGATGATAAAAATATTTTTTATTGTTAATTATTTCAATTGGTGTTAGAGAAATTTCTTTTTCAATCATTCGTTTACTTGGCGAAATAAACGGAGTCATAATTAAGATCTGTGTATTGAGAGCGACGTGGATGCATCTCAACCGTCCGATGCTTCATTTTCCGACTTGGCATCATTGCTAAACGACACAATGGCATGCAACGTGTCCAACTAAAGGTGACTTAACGGTGAAGTTGGCCACGTCAAGTATGACCACTAAATTAAATTATCTTAATAGAAGTGGCCTATTGTTCGGTTCAAGTACTTAATCGAATTAAAAGAAAAGTCGAGGTACTTCTGACATCTACACAATCCTTGTTCCGACCGAACGAATGTGGATCACAATTCTTGCACGAGATCGAGCTTAATTGGGATTCTTCTTGTCTCGATCATGGCTCTTTTCCTAGATTATGCGCCTTATCTTTCTATCGGTCCTTTCGGTTATCTTTGTGATGGAATTATTTGCCCGCTTCAATTCAAAAAGGCATCGTGCCCCAATAAAGGGTTGCCAAAAATATCCAACAAAAATAGCTGGACTCCACTCTAAAGTTGTGGGGCGAGTCTTCTTCAGTTATACTAATTTAATCATAAACATTTTGATTTGACTGATTTAATCTTAAATCTTTCGATAATTTATCAATTAAGTCTGTTTGAATAATTTTGCTAGAAAATTGCTGAAGTACACATCAATCATGCTGCGTGGTATCGCCAATGTTGCGTGACAATTTTTTAATTTTTTTAAAACTTTTTATAATTTCTCATTAATTTATAACTAAATTTAATTAGAATGACTACATTAATAAATTATTAAAAAATTTATAATTAAATTGATAAATTTTTAATAGATTTAGGATTATATCAATCGAATTGAAAAATTAAAATTAAATTGATCGCTTAATAGTACAATAAATACTTTTAAGAAAATTATCCCATGGCTCGCAAGTGCTTAAACTTGCACCCATTTTTTTTAATCAAGTACCCGAGTTCCTCCTTGTCTTCGTTTGTGTAAGCGTGGTACGTCCGACAAATCGAGTGCCGCATCCTTGCTGACAATGTCCCGCCAATTCGACGAGGAGAAAGGACAATTATCATGAAGTGCACCGTCACGTCACTGTTCTTTTTTCCCCAAAATTAACAAACGAGTGCCTTCAGCATGTGATCTAATAAAGAGTCCAGCAAAATTATAGGTGTTGGAGTGAGCGAACATTTATGAATGTGGGAGAACACAACGTGATCTAATAAAGAGTTTAATAAACCGGGGTACTCCTAGGACCCTTGGAAGTTTCAGGGTTCTTCACCTAAAACCAAGTGTTTTTCGAGATGGCTACTTTGCCTATCAAATGATTATATTGTTGGTGGATCGATAGGACTATATTCTTTGTTTTAACGTGTCAAAACTCACATGTCGCAGCTCTCTTAATTTGGTAAAGTATATTTCTCGAGCCTTGTTGTTGACTCTACTCTCTAATTACTTTACGTCCAAAGATGTTGAGGTCACGAGACCCAGATTAAGCAATTTAAGGATATACTTAGGTCCAACATGTAATTTAATAAAGAGATCAGCAAAAGTATGGGAGTTAGAGTGAGTGAACATCGACGAATGGGGGAGAAGAGCACAATAGTTGGATGGCAAGGTGAAAAGAAGATGGAGAGAGGAACTCGATCACTATAGTAGAGAAATAGAAATAAGGTAGTGAAGTGACAAGTTCCACTAGGCTCATCTATAGACGAACTGAGCCAAAAATAGTTCAACATAAATTGACCCATCTAAGTCATTCAACTCATTTCAACACGATACAAATTAGTGGTTTATATCATATATATACATGACCCGATCTGTATTATTAAAACACTTCTATGTTTAACCAAATTTAGGAAAATTCATATAGAAATTAAGGTAAATGCAAGATCAAGTAAATGTGAGAGAACGTTATAAAAGTGGATAGGGTCTAAATAAATTGTAAATCCATTTAATATACATATTAAACATATTTATGACTATAGAGTTGGGTCTAAACTTATTTATAACTAATTCATTATAAACAACGCAACCCATTTAACGGTTTAGCCCATTAAATACGTATTAAGAAATGGGTCCCTCACCCATATTGAGGGAGAATTACCAAAAAAGTCATAAACCTATTATAATTGTGCCAATTCAGTCATAATTTTTTTTTTGGGCCAATTTAGTCTTAAACCTTTTACAATCGTGCCAATTCAGTCCATTCGACCAAAATTGACCGGCCGGCGAATGATTTTTTAATATTTTTTATTTTTTCGATTTTTTTATTTTTTTGAATTTTTTTCCCCTATCTTCTTCTTCCTTTGGCAGGCGTGGCCGGCCAGCCAGAGGCCAGGGCCGGCGAGGTCGCCTTGCCGGCCGCGGGCGAGGCTCGCCCTTGGCCGGCGGCGAAGGCGAGCCTCGCCTAGCGACGGCGAGGCTGCCGTCGCCCAACCAAGGCGAGGCTCGGCCTCGCCCAGCCATGGTGAGGTCGAGCCTCGCCAGATCTGGCGACGGCGGCCTCGCCGGATCGGCGACGGCGGCCTCGCCGGCCACTAGGGAGGCCGCCGTCGGCGGGCGAGGCTCGCCCCGCCGGCCACCGGCTAAGGCGAGCCTCGCCCGGCGACGGAGAGGCCATCGTCGCCGGATCCGGCGAGGCTCGACCTCACCATGGCTGGGTGACAGTGGCCTCGCCGTCGTGGGCGAGGCTCGCCTTCGCCAGTGGCTAGCGGGGGCGAGCCTCGCTAGTGGCCGGCGAGGTTGACCTCGCCGGCTCTCGCCTCTGGCCGGGCCGGCCAGCGCCGGCCAGAGGAAGAAGAAGATAGGAAAAAAAAAATTAAAAATTTCGAAAAAAATTATTAAAAAATCGTTCGCCGGATGGCCGGCGACCACGTCAGCGCCGGCCGGCCAATTTTGGCCGGATGGACTGAATTGACACAATTGTAAAAGGTTTAGGACTAAATTAGCAAAAAAAAAAAAATTATGATTGAATTGGCACAATTGCAATAGATTTAGGACTTTTTTGGTAATTTTCCTCCATATTGACGGATCCAATTTGCATGGATTGAGTTGGTCAAAACAGAGACTTAGATACGCCTTATCGTTAGAAGAGACAAAGGAAGAGAAGGATGAATTAGTCAGAAGATTTTCGCTTGGAATGAAAAGATGTCAATACCAAGAATTTATATATTATGGACCTTGAAAAGGAGTAGGCAGAAAGCCAGGGATGGAGCACCAATTGACCCCACTGAAAATTGGTTACTATCTATCTATAAATCCTTATGTGCAGTGCTCCTCATTTTGTGGATTCTCTCCCCACTAAATAAGTGAGACTACACAAACCTGAGCTCATCAAAATGATAGACACTAAATTGCACCAAATAAAATTAGAACTCAAAGCTGCACCTCAAATTTTAAGCAAAAGGAAGATCGCGAGAACTAAAAATCAACCCGTCATGACTTTTCATGGAATCTTCAATTCTTAATTTGAGAGTGGGTATACAATAGATCGGTCGCATGCATGTCTTTCTTACATAATTTTGGGCTTTTGCGTCCAACATGAGTGCGGTCAACAGTACAATTGAGAGTAGAAGTGGCGAACGGGTGAGAGGGTTTGAGTGGACCACATATGAGTGTGGACTACACTGACCCATATAAACCCATTTTCATATAAAGTAATTTATGTAACCCACACCAAACTCAATTCAGACCAAATCCAAACCCGCCAAAACAACTCATATTTTAAATATGATGCTCATCACTAAAATGAAGAAATGATGACCAAAAGCACTTTAGCAAGGTAAATCTAAACTAAGATGTAAAAGCCAAAATCAAAAAGAGAAAAAGGACAGATCTATATCATATATGGTATCTAAAACAGTATGTGAACCACCAAACACCATTGATGATGTCCCAATTGGTGGCCCTAGTGGCAACCATCAGCCACATTGCCGGTGGCGGTTGAGGTGGTCCGTGGTGGCGGTCCGCCATCAGTGGTGGGGTGGAGGCTGGTTGTTGTAGATAAAAAAAGGACGTCCACCAAGAAACGGTAGGCTTAGAGGTTACCACAACAACGCGAATCAATGGGTCACTTGCTCATCGATTTAATCTTTCTCATATTATATAAAATCGATACTCTAAAGATATATGCTTCACGAATATTAGCACATGCACGACCGAACACAAGACCCGACCCGAACCGTCACAAACGGGTTCTACGGAGAAAACAGATTCTCGGGTTCATTGCTACAAATCCCGGAGCTTATTCATCACTCACCGATCGACCGGCGGCGAGGGCGGATCGAAGCCTCACGGCTTGGCCTCGCCGAGCTTGGAGGCCTCGAGGTCCACGGCGCGCTTGAGGAAGCTGGGGTCGTCGTCCTCGAGTGCCATCTGGATAGGGCACGAGCCGAGGCCGTCGGCGATGGCGAGCATGATCTTCCGCATCTCCGACCGGAACTCCTCCAGGTCGACGGCGCCGCTGCCGTCGCCGTCGAAGCGCTCGAATATGGAGTCGTAGAGGCGGGTGAGCTCCTGCGGCGGGGTGGCGACGTCCACGCCGAAGTCGGACTCGATGAGGCGCATCGACTCGAAGGCCTTGCGGATCTCGGACCGGGAGAGGACGCCGTCGCGGTTCAGGTCCAGGGCGGCGAAACGCTCGTCCATGCTCTTCTTGAACTGCTCCTCGTCGCCGACGAAGGCGCGCACCGTCGAGCCGTCGATTATCACCACCCCCATCTCTTTACCTACTCTCTCTCTCTCTCTCTCTCTCTCTCTCTCTATCTATCTTTATGGTTACGTGAGTTTTGTCGAAGCTCGAAACTGGTAGCTTGTCTGAAGTGAGGACATATTAAGAACGAAAATGGAAAGCAAAAAAAAAAAAAATTGAATTTGATATTTTTCTGTTTACTTTTTTAAGGGGAATAAAGTGAGAGAGATATTTTATTTCTATTTTAATTATTCCTCGGGAGTAACGTGGACACTTTACAGTACAATGTCCACAAATTGATTTCTTTTAAATGTTTCCTTTTGGGGGGGACGCATACTTTTTTTTTTTTGTCTAATGGGAAAAGCATACTTAGTGGTCGAAATTCGAGGACAATAATTGCAGTCCACAGCTTTATTTGTACCCCCTTTGGTAGTACAATAACTTTTAACATTTTAATAATTTATCAATTTTGATCAATAATTGACGTAAACATGATCATCCCAAACGACTTAAAATACTGCAATTTATCACGTCGGGTTTTTATAGTATGTTTTCACTAGGAATCACCTTCGATTCTTTTAAATGGAGACAAAAAGAATGCGATTCTTGATGATGTGCAAGAGTCATGTAGAATGCTAAATATAAAGCATAAAATAAAGTTGTGAATTTTTCTATATATTTCATTGAATTATCATGAGTGTATTTACAGGCTTTGCAAAATGACATTACAATCAATCCAAATAACGAGATTATGATACCAGAGATACTTATAATCATATTATGATTTGAGAGATACTCAGAATTAGATAAATATTTCTAAAATCCCATCAATCTCAAGATGACATGAAAGAAGTCCAATGAAGTTTGAAGAAGAGATCTTGAAAATGCCCTGGTGAATGTGCCTTAGTGAATACATCTACAATTTGATTAACCAATGAGGAGACAAAATGAATAGCGCCTTGAAATCTGTGAGAACATATAAAATGACAATTTATCTCAATATACTTGGTGCATTTATGGAAAACATCGTCATGTGCTATTTAAATAGTACTTTGAGTGTCACAATAAAGTATTGTGGAATGGTATGACGGACATCCATGTCCTCTAATAACCATCATAACCATAATAATTCTATTGTCATATTAGCAAGAGCACAATATTTTGCTTTCATACTAGATTGAACGACAATAGTTAGTTTCTTGCTACGCTAGGAGATTAGTGACTTACCTAGAAAGAAACAGTAGTTAGTGGTGGACCTTACCAAAAAAAAAAAAAACAGTTTTTAGTGGTGGAGTGATGATCAAGGGGTTGCTAGCCCTGTTGATATCAAAGCAAGCTTTCAACTCCAATGTAGATTTAGCAAAAAAGTGAAGACCAATCTAATAAGGTGCCCTTAAAATAGCAAAGAATGTGAAGAACGATAGCAAAATGAGTGGTTCGTGGTGTAGTAATGAACTGACTAACAATGTGAACGTCGGAGGCTATGTCAGAAGGAGTCACAATGAGGTAAATAAGACTACCAACTAGCTGTCGATATAGAGTAGGATTTGAAAGAAGAGTCTCATCTTTGTCATAAAATTTGGCATTTGGGAGTTGCAGTAGTCTTGTTATTAATGAGTCTTGCTCAAAAAAGGACATCAGTGACATATTTAGCTTGAGAAAGATAATAGCCAGAGAAATCCAAAGTAACCTCCAAACTTAGAAAATAATTGAGTCGGCCGAGATCTTTTATTTCAAACTATTGACTAAGATATTGCTAGAATTTTGTAATGTTGGTTTAATCATTGCCAGTGATAACCATGTTGTCCACATATAAAATAGTAGAAAATACCCACGAGCCTTTTGTTGAGCAAATAGAGCATTGTCATAGATACTAGGTTTAAATCCAAGGCATTCCACAGTAAAGCTGAGCTTAGAGTACGGCGTACGAGGAGCTTGCTTCAATTCATATAATACTTGGCGTAATCGGCACACTTTATCAGAAGTAGTACATGCTGGAGGAGGTTCCATATATACTTCCTTAGTAAGATCACCATTAAGAAATGTATTTTTAATGTCCATTTGGAACAAAGGCCATCGCTTAATAGAGGCTACAATAAGAAGGCTTCGAATGGACGTAAGACATGCAACTGGAGCAAACATTTCATCATAATCAATCCCATAATCCTGAATAAAACCTTTTTCTAGTAGTCGAGTTTTGTAGCATTCCGCTATACCATTTGCCTTTGTTTTGGTCTTATACATGCATTTACAACCTATAACAAACTTTTTATGTGGCAAATCGACCAAATCCTAAGTATAGGATTTATCTAACGCTTGCAACTCATCCACCATTGCTTGTTGCCAAAGAGGATTAGTGTAATCTTCTCTAAATGTACGAGGCTTGTGGGAATAAGCAAATAGTAGAGTAATAATGAAAATCATGAAGCTCAACAAATGGTTGACTTACACGGGTGGAATGACGAACAAGAGAAGAAGGTATTTCTAAGGGTGGAGAATTTGCGGATGACACAGACATGTCAGGAGCTGCCAAAATGGGACTGCCAGACATACTTGCATCAAGATTAGAAGAGGACAACTTTGAAGAGGAAAATGCAAGCGTGTCATCATTAGGAAATATTCCACTGAAAGGTTGGTGAAGAAGTGAACGGTTAGAGATGACTCAGAAGGACAGAGAGATGAGAATTCTTAAAAAGTACCATGATGAGACACGTAGATTTTTAGAGACCGGATCCTAACATATATACCCTTTGTGCTCAATGTCATACTCAAGGAAGCAACATAAGCGAGCACGAGGCTCTAACTTCGTGCATTCATTAGGGAGTAGATGCACAAAACAAACATTATCAAAGATTGGAAGAAGATTGTAATTTGGAACATTGCTGTACAAGTACTCGTAAGGAGATATGTTACCTATGGTAGGTGACATGATGATAACGTCACTCGTCAGCAGGCACGATAGATCTCGTGAGGGCCGCTTGCAGAAGCTTTCGGCAGTACGTGACATGTTGTACGATGACAATCTTCCCAGATTATAACTCCCCGATCGATGTAGAGGTGGATGGTGGTGTTGATTTGCCGAATTATGGTATTAAAAATGTCAAAACAGCACTGAAATTTATAATGGTCCATGAGTCCGAGAGGTAGCAGCACATGGCCGAGCATGAGAGCTTGTATGGCACTAACAGCGACGAAATTTCATGGTCTAGCTCTTTTGGAGGTGGTGAGTCTAATGGTGGTGTCGATTTTGCGAAAAAAAGCAACAAAAAGTGGCAGTATAGCACTCAACAGCGATGGATTTAGCCAAATATGGACATCGAGCGACTGATTAATGTTGCTGCGGCCACCACCTTGTAGTAGACTCAATGGGCATTCCTAAATCTATAATGGCTATGATATCATGATAAGTGTAAAGTGGAAAATAAAGTTGTGGAATTTTCTATGTATTTCATTGAACTATACATAAGCCTATATATAGGTTTTACAAAATGACTATGTATAGTAACATAACATTATAATATAAATTACAATCAATTAGAATAACGAGTTTATGATACGAGAGATACTCCAAATTGGATATTATGTTTCTAACACGGAATATGGAAACTTAGATGTTGAAAGTGTTAAAATTTTGAATTTTTGCAGGGTCTGAAACATTTCGTTTGCAAAGGCAGCTATATTTGTCCAAATGAAGGTGAATTCTCATGCAATCCCACGAGGTATTGATTTTTCTAGAGACTTTGGGACAAATTTACATTTAGGTTTCATTTATTTCGAGAAAAATGAATGATTTGGAAAAAATTTTCTAAAAGTAATCACTTTTATTTTTTGAAATAATTAGCTAACGAAAAATATTTTCATTATCAACAATAATTTATACTTAAACACTTTTGTAAATGATGAAAATATTTTTTGTTTATTCATTTTTATAGGCGATACAAGTGATTATTTTTAGAAAAAAATATTTTCCAAATCAATCATTTTTCATAAAACAAATGTTGTCTTAATCGGTTTGAGCCGAGAATGGGAGCATTTTGTAGGGTCTGAAACTGGACCGAATTGCCTGGTTCAACTAGTTCAACCGAAAACAGAATCGTGGTCCAATGTAATCGGAGTGGTCAAGAATTAGTCAAGTCGGTGAATTGCCAAACTGTACGACGGATATTTTGGCCCTATAAAAAACAATATTTTAACCTTGCAGAAGCGAGAAATCATGGATAACTGTTTTAGTGGGAACTTAGATGTTTTTTGTGTCTTGATCTAACTTAGACTGATAAAACGTGTAACTTGAGACGAAAATTGTTCCAACGGTTCGACCGGCGATGGAACCGGTTGAACTGGTGGGTCCTGCGAACCGCCGGGCCTATCTGTTCTTGAATTGGGTCGGGTTTGAAAACCCTGCTTTTGGACATTTTTCATCTGATTTTCTGGGTGTGATTTTCGTCTTCTGGTTTAGCTACTTGCGTATGGGTTTAGGGGCCTGCTGGGTCTTGGGCTTTGTGAAAATAGGATTGACGCCCGTTGGCTCTTGGGTTAGTGAGCAATGGGAAGTGGTTGCCCCATCTGTCTTTGGCATTCGATCAATAGAGATAATTGCATAAATAAATAAATATACAGATGACCGTAGGGCCACTAGAAACATTACTTACTCTTTGGTTCTTACTTTTGACTCACTTAAATAGAAAAGGGTTAAAAAGCCACTAAGATTTTCTTAATTGGAAAAGCTTCTTGTCTCTGCTGGATTTATTTTCGAAAGAATATAATCCCGTGGAGTTTGTTAATGAGTATCTTAAAGAATACTTGTTAAGTAATCAATTAATTTTTTTTCGTAGTTTCCAAAGCATTTTTTATCCACATGTGAAACACGATTTCTTTTTTTTTTTTGGAAAATGCATTATTTTGAATTAAGTATACTAAAAAAGCATCTCGGGGGCACTAATTAACAGGATCATGATCATTTATAGATGCTATGATACTGGAGAGCGAATTTGATACGTGTATCCTCATTTTGTACGCTAACGATAAGTTAGAGAAATGTTAAAGAGATCAATGATATTGATCTTATGGAATAAGTTAGCCTAGAGGGGACAAAATATTTGGGACGCTTGTCAAGGTGCGTCTCGAATGTTGTATATCCCGATGGCATTGAGCCGTTCACAGAAATTTCCCAATTTAGTCAGGGACGTTTGTTGGATGTTCCCATTATGCTCGAAAATGTCACTATCTACACTATATCTTGTAGTGTGGGGAGACTAGGGAACAGAGGTGGTTGGTGCCGGGTTGCCTTAGGGTTTCGTTCTATTTGAGGGGTTAGGTTTTTTGTGAGAATTACATTTACTTTGGTATAACAATTTTCAAAAAACTGTCTAATTAAAATCCTGTTCGAAAGGAATCACAACTCTTTTAAAATCCTCACAATTGACTTGTTTCTTTACGTGTCATTATTATGTAAGTGCATTCAATACAAAAAATAAAGTACTAACATGAGTTGAATGATGTTATCTCCTAATAATTGATGATGATAGTTACCTCGAAACATGAGAGTCAATAGATTTGCCAATCTTTACCTTCAAATAATTGGGCAAGTAGCTTTCAATGTGTACTCTCGAGAGTGGGAAGAACTCCCCTTTGCAACTGTAGGTGGACCTAACTTCTGTAGCTCCTTCTTCCACCTTAAGGAGGACAAAACCTAAACCATTGCATAAAGCCCTCACCTTCTCCCTCCTCTTTCTTCTCCAGCTGTATTAGACTCTTCTCTTCTCACTGGATTTCACTGTCCTCACCTATTAAACCCGACCGAGAACAAGAGCAAATCATGATGATGAGAATAAGACCGGATTTTGGAGCAATCTTGCTTCAGAGTGTTAGTTCAGTCTCACATTGGTGCTCACTGTGATTGAAAATCTTGAAGGTTGCCAATAGGGATGGAAGCGTTTTGTGTTAGGATTTGACGTACAACCACAAAGAATTAAAGAATGAAAGCAAGAAAAAAAATCGAATCACAAGATTTTTATCTTGATTCATCCTTAAATTTGGGTTACGTCCAATAGAGAATTCCACTATAATTACCATCTCGCGCTTCTTTTTTACACCCTTCAATAATAAGAGAAAGAGATTATGTATACTTAGAAACTATTTTCGTCAATGGGAAGCATGAACCACATCTAACATTTTATCTAAACATTTTAGAAGCAATTACTCTCAAGTTTCTTGCTTCCCAGCAATTTGTCGCAAAATTTGTGCTGGAAAAGTGTAAGTCCTGGTAAATAGAGATTGATTCAACGTCTATGACCAACAGGAAATTAAAACCAATAACCAACCAGACTCGGGTGTTTAGTTCAGGTTCTTCTCAAGTCATAGAAAAACACCATTCTTCCAAAAAGGATACCCGTCCGGAGCCATCGACAGCTGTGCTTATGATCACATCAATTCTACTTTTTTGATGCCATCCATTTACCTTATGACATTTGGTGACCTTCCCCACTTGTTGGTTAAACAAAGTACTATGATTCGACTGACAAAGCTCGAATATCCCGAATTAGCATGAGAATAAAATAATTGAGTAACTCTGCTACTCAAAAAATTAGATAATTTAGCGAATCCAACTGACAAAACATAACTACTAATGCCTCCATTCGGAGCTACAAATTTTTATGCGGTTACGAAGGCTTTATTATAATAAGACCTAAGATTCGGATCCTCAGGGGATTCAACTTGCAAGGCTTAGTAATCATTCTAACCAACTGGCACATATTCGACTGAGCTAAAGACCCGACCTGACCCGACCCGACCCGACCCGATGCAAACTAAACTAAACTGTGGCCGGTCCATTCAAATTGCAGAGAAAACAGGTTCTCCGGGATGCAATTGCAAGTCCTGAATCTTATTTATTACTCACTGATCATCGACCCACCGGCACGACTTGGCCTCGCCGTCACCGAGCTTTGAGGCCTCGAGGTCCGCAGTGTGCTTGAGGAAGCTGGAGTTGTCGTCCTCGAGCACTATTTGGATAGGGCATGATCCGAGGCCATCCACGATGGTGAGCATGATCTTCCGCATCTCCGACCGGAGCTCCTCCAGGTCAACAGCGCTGCTGCTGTCACAGTCAAAGCGCTTGAAGATGGAGCCATAGAGGTGGGTGAGTTCCTATGACGGGCTGGCGACGTCAACGCTGAAGTGGGTCTCCATGAGGCGCATGGACTCGAAGGCCTTGCGGAACTCTGACTGGGAGAGGATGCCATCGCGGTTTAGGTCCAAGGAGGCGAACCGCTCATCCACACTCTTTTTGAACTGCTTCTCGTCGCCCACGAAGGCACGCACCGTTGAGCCGTCGATTATCACTACGCCCGTCTCTCTTTCTTTCTCTCTTTCTAGTTATGCAACTTTCGTCCAAGCTCGAAGCTATCTAAATTGAGGATCCATTGAAAATGGAAAATGGAGAATGAAAAATTGAGTTTTAAAATAATTTTTATTTATGAGATATTATCTTCGTGGAAAAGGCCAAGGATCACATGTAATGCCTAATTTTGCATTCTTTTTAATCTAATTTTTATTTATGTAGTTTGGCGGAAAATTAGGACGAATCAGCCTTTCGCATGGTACGCCGGGGGAGGTCTTCTGTTTGGCACATGACAACGGATGCGCTGCAAAGGTGCAATAAGCTTAGGAGGTCTTGGATCGATCCCGTGTGGCAAAGAAAGCTGTCACGCCAAAAAGAAGAAAAATCGAGCTTTCCAAGCTGCCCTTGGTTTCGTTCTTTCGACGTCCGGATAGCTAAGCCCCAAAAGCGATGTGGCTGCAGCAGGCCCTTGATAGGAGAGGTCGTGGTGCGGTGTCGGTCGAAGTGGAAATTTCACAAGAGAAGAAAGATGGTAGCGGAGCTATGGAGAGGAGACATTGTTTTGATTCGAGGTGGTTCTTTTTTTCTTTTTTTCCCGGTTTGCCCTAAAAAAAAAAAAAAGGCTTTCGCGTTGTTTAAGATTATGACACTGTTAGAAGCAAATCATTCACGTTAGGGTCCGGTGGGAAATGTAGTTACTTTGAGTTTTTATTCTTTTATGTAGAGATTGGCTTGGCCTTGGGTGTGCTGCTCGACTGGATAGACTAAAAAAATTTGAGAGTAAATTAAGAATTCAAGTGGAACAGACTAAAAAAAAAGATAGTAAATGGTTGAAGAGACGCAAAAATTTTCTAACGAGGGAAATCCTACTTATCTTCCTTGGAACGAATTTTGTTATAGGGACTATGTTTGCGAGCGCCCTAAGAACACAAAGTAGTCAATGAAGGAAACTTTGTAGTTTCCTGAGCATTAATTGTCATTGTGTTATGCGCCATCAGTGTCCTAAAATTGAATTAAATTTCAAAGTATGCATGCTATAAAGTGACCGTGTGAGATTGGTTGATGAATATGTAGGTACTTGATTATGCAGGTTGAGAAATGAGCGTTCATCAATTATAAGGGAAATAGATTACATGTACCCAGTAACTTTTTCTGTCAATGGGAACCATACTCAACCATTTAAGGAATCGTATCAATAGGAGCAATCATCCATCTCAAATTTCTTGCTTACCAATTTGTTGCATAATTTGCGCTGGAAAAGTGAGAGTTCGGATAAATGGAGATTGATTCAGCATCTATGGCCCACAATAAAAAAAATTTAAAACCAAAAAGCAACCCAAATCAGGTGTTCAGTTAGGGTTCTTCTCGAGTCGCAGGAAACACCATTCTTCCATAAAGGATGTTTGACCCGAACCATCGACAACCCTTCTTAATATCACATCGATCCTACTTGTCCAATGCCATTCATCTACCTTATGATATTGGTGACCTTCCCCACTCTTTAGATTAACAAAGTAGCACCATGATTCGATTGGCAAACTTGAGCATCACGAATTAACACAACAATAAAATAATCAAGCAACTTTCTCCTCAAAAATTCAGATAATTTAGCGAATCGAACCGACAAAACATAGATATCAATACCTCCATACTCCGAGCTACAAGTTTTTTATTGGTGAACGTTTAATTTTTCTCGTGTCATGTAAAATCTACGTCGCAAAGATTTATGCTTCACGAGAATATGCGGTCACAAAGGCTTATCATAGTAAGACTTGAGAGTCGGATCCTCAACTTACAAGGCCTAGAGATCAGTCTATTCAACTGGACGTACCCGATCCGATCCATATTGTAACCGATTCGTTCAAACTGCAGAGAAAGCAAGCTCTCGGGTTCGCAATTACACATCTCATATCTTATTCATTACTCACCGATCACCGATCCACCGGCCTGATCGAAGCCTCACGACTTGGCCTCGCCGCCACCGCCGCCGCCGCCGCCGAGCTTTGCGGCCTCGAGGTCCGCGGCTTGCTTGAGGAGGTTGGAGTTATCGTCCTCGAGCGCCATCTGGATGGGGCACGAGCCGAGGCCGTCCGCGATGGCGAGCATGATCTTCCGCATCTCCGACCGGAACTCCTCGAGGTCGACGGTGCCGCTGCCGTCGCAGTCGAAGCGCTCGAAGATGGAGTCGTAGAGGCGGGTCAGCTCCTGCGGCGGGGTGGCGACGTCCACCCCGAAGTGGGTCTCGATGAGGCGCATCGACTCGAAGGCCTTGCGGAGCTCCGACCGGGAGAGGACGCCGTCGCTGTTGAGGTCCAGGGCGGCGAACCGCTCGTCGACGCTCTTCTTGAACTGCTCCTCCTCGCCGACGAAGGCGCGCACCGTCGAGCCGTCGATGATCACCACCCCCATCTCTCTCTCTCTCTCTCTCTCTCTCTGGTAATGGAGGTTTCGTCGGAGCTCGAAGCCGCTGGAGGTCTAAATTCGAGGATTTCTTGAAAATGGAAATTGGAAAATAAAGATAAGTTGAGTTTGATATTGTTTTTTGATAATTTTTTTTAAAGGGGAAGAAAGAAAGAGAGATATATATCTTCTTGGAAAAGGCAGAGGATCACACGTAACGCTAATTATTTATTTCTCGACACGTGGGTGTATAAATGGGGTGGGATAACGATAACAAGAAAACAACGTTACCTCGTCCACTAAATTTTCTTAAAAAGTCTTTTGAAAAGACTTGAAAAAGAAAAATTAAGACGAGTCGGGGTCTTGTATTTAGACACGATAAGGATACACACAAAGTTGCGATAGGCTTAGGTCTTTAGATCGATCGAATGTAGCAAAGAAAGCAATCTCTCCCAAAAAAGAAGAAAGTCGACCTTTCAAACCCACCCTTATGCCATTTTTTCCTCTCGAAGAGAGCTAACTTCCGTAGCGATGTGATTGCGCCCTTCACGAGATGTAGGTTGCGGCGCCACTGATTGAACAAGAAATTTCATAAGAGAAGGAAGATGGGTAGCATAGGAAAGGAAAGAAGACATCGTTTTGCTTCGAGGTGAGTCTCTTTTTTTTTTTTTTTTTTTTTGCCCCAGTGAACAAAATGGATTTCTCATCGTTTGAGGATTTAGCGGTCTAAGGAAGTGGTTTATTCACTTTAGGGTTTGAAGAAAATGTAGTTGCTTTGACTTTTTTTCCTTCTGTCCTTTGTAGGGATTGGCTTGGTCTCTAGGGCACCGCTCCACTCGGGATGATAATTCCGGTCCACGACTCTATATTTATCATTGAAAAGGAGTCCCTTCCAATGAATTTCAAGAGCCATGTGGGAGATGGAAGATTAGATTTTTGAATGTATTTGAATGCTGACTTAGGGAAGGGGTCATTTGCGGGGTCTGAAACATTTCACTTGCAAGTGCAGCCATATATGTCCAGGTGAAGGTGAGTCATCTTGTGATCCGAGATCCATTTGGTTTTTGAAGCAACTTTGGGGATAGAGTATTAGAACCCGGAGCTGATTGGCTAGTTCATCGGCTGAACTAAGAACTAGAGCAGGAACCGATCCCTTTTTTTGTGAAAGAAAGCGGTCAAGAACCGGACAACAGTTTGACCATACGGTCAAGAACCGGACAACAGTTTGACCATTTTTTGGCCTTATAACTCGCACAAGCAAAGGTCTAGACCCCCAAAATGAACAAGAAGCGCCTCAACTAGCCGTGCTTTATGGTGGATGACTGTTTTTATGGTAATTTAAGTTGGTAGAATATGTAATTCGAGACAAAAAAAAAAAATCATTCGAACGTGGTTGAACTGGTTGAATTGGCAGGCTAGTGAACCCCTGGGCCTATCGGTTCTTGAACCGGGTCGGTTTTTTGGGGAAAAAAACACATTGCTTTTGGATGTTAGTCATTTGGTTTCGCTGGTTTAGCCACCTGGGTATGGGTTAAGGGTCTGCTGGGTCTTGGGCTTTGTGAAAATTGGACTAAGGCCTGTCGGCTCTTGGGTTAGGGACTGTTTCTTGCTATTGTCTATGGGCCTGCGATGGGAAGCGGTTCTCTCCTTTGTCTGATCAATGAATATATTGTAGAGCCACTTGAAACATAGCTTTACTCTTTAGTTCTTACTTTTGACTCACTAACTAGTAAAGGGTTAAATAGACACAAGAATTTTCCAAAAAGGGAAAAGCTACTTATCTTCCTTGGAATGAATTTCTGTCGTGTGGACTATGATAATGAGCACCCTTAGAACACTTATAAATGTAGTTAATTAAGGGAACTTTGCAATTTCTCAAGTATTAATTGTCCTCGCGTAATGCATAGTCAATGTTTTGAATATTGAATTAAATCCCAAAGTATACTTATACAGTGTCTATGTGAGATCGAGATGAATATGTAAGTACGTGATCATGCAGACTAAGAAATGAGTGTTCGTTAAAATGAAACACTGAAAGTTATAGAGAAATGAATGTTCATCAACATGAAACACACACACACACACAGTTTATTCAAGTGTTAGATGTTTGTGAGAATAACATTCATATGACTGCGCATTTTTTTTTTTTAAATTGTTCAATTGAAATTCTGATTTGGAGAGATTATATCTTTTTTGAAGTCTTCTCATCCATATTTTTACGTTTTTGTTGAAAGAATATTATATTTACTGCTCAAAAGGATATATAAGAAGCATATATACTTTCATGGCAAAGTAAATCCAAACAGAGCAAATGCCATAATACTACAAAAACAAAACCAAATGCATAAAATAGGGAAGATTAATAGAGTATTGACAAGGTTAAGCACGCATTTGTTCCATAAGAATGGATTTGTCAAGTAAATAATTGGTGGACAATCGCTAGATGTTATAGTATCATTAGTGATTAGCATATATCGGAAATTTCTTCTCCAATAACTATGATGTTACTAGTTGATGGTGCACACCTAGGTTCGACTTCTTCTACACCAGTGTTGTATGGAGGCAACCAAAATAAGTTGAATAAAAACAAATCTGACGTTTGGAAGAGTAAATCTTCGTACTTCAGTGAGACGCCAAAGCTTCTATGATTATCATTGAAACTAGAAATGGCGGATGACTTGTACGTCGATAGAGCATAAAGGTATCAAATACTTAAAGTATTGATAAATTCCCACATCTAAATCGGGAGAGAAGAGCTCCGAAGTCAAAAATTAAATTAGGAGAGTTTGAACTCTCATATCTAGAACTAAATCAAGAGAAGAGAGCTCCCAGATTTAGATTGAGAGAAAAGAAAAAAAGAAGAAGAAAAGAACAAGAAAGCTCATATAAAATCAACAAAAGATAGAAGGAAAGGTGAGACTAGCTCAAACCCTCTCCCATGGTTTTTTTTTTTTTTGGTCGAAAAGAAATTTTTAGCATTTCATTCAAGCAAGGTTTGGACAGTAGAAGCACTAGCTTCATAACATAACAAGTCCAAAAGACAAGAAGGGGGGATAAAAAAACCCAATTAGCTGGAAGGGCCTTTCTTCGATGGGCCTTGACGACCCAGTCCACCACTTTATTGCATTCTCGTTGGCAATGGGCTATTTTCAGATTTGGGAAAGTATTAACACGTGCCTTCACTTCAAGTCCTGAGCAGGACTTTAAAAGGCTCCCTCCTGAACTAGGTATCCCGGGGGGTTTACAGGCCCAAGGGGAGAATTCGTTGGATTTTGTAAATCAACAGGGGATAATACCTTCATTGGACTCTCCGGCCACTCCCCTCTACGGGGAAGGATCTCACCTGGAGGGAGGTCAATGTCTTCTCCTAGCATACTAGGCAGATATACCCCGATGAAAGGCCCGTTGGAAACAACAGGGTGGCCGGCCGGTTCACATATTAACACATCTACTTCCCAGTTGCTCTGCGGTGTACTTTCCACTAACGCTTTCACCAGTTCAAGATTATCTGACTCCAACTCCATCTGCTTTTCTTCTCTTCCTTCAAAGAACTTTAGGGTTTGTAACACAGCTTGTGCTTCCGCTTGGATCACTGAAGAGACTTTGACTGCGTGCGCAAAACCATCAACGAGGACTCCTCGACTATCTCGGCAGACGCAAGCTACAGCCGCTTCCCCTGTTTCTTGAAGAAATGAGCCATCGACGTTGATTTTTATCACATTGTGCGTCGGGGGAGTCCAGATCTGAGGCGAGCCGTACTTTGGAGAGGTTCCCAGTTGGAGGCGAGATGAACTTCAGAGGGTTCCCAGTCTGATGTAAGCGCTGCAGTGAAAGGTTCCGGGTTTGCGCCAAGCCGAGCGTCGGAGGGGTGGGCATTTGAGATGAAGCTCGCGCTGAAGACATCCAGATTTGAGATTGGGTGGGGGGGGCGGGGGGGGGGGGGGTCAGCATCTACTCCTGATGCAGGCATTGCAGCAACGAAGTCCAGTTTTGCGTCGAGCCATGCGTCGGAGGAGTCGAAATTTGAGGTGAAGCATGCGGGTATGTCCAGATCTGAGATGGGGGGGGGGGGTTAGCACCTGCTCCTGATTCCGAGTTTGCGTCGTGCTGTGCGTCAGAGGAGTGGGGTTTTGGGGCGAGGTCTCCGTTGGAGCCACCCCGAACTGAGATGGGAAGGCCGGCACCTGCTCTGTTTTGGTCTATTTTTTCATCCACCTGTTGAAGTTTTCTTCCATGGCCATTGCTGAGGTGATTATGTGCTGGGAGTTCAACGGTTCTACTCTGAAACACCAATCGTTGCGTGATTTCCAAATTTGCCACAGCAAGAGGCTTAATCGCTCAAAGGACACTGAGGTGTGTTGAAATTTAGCTAGCCATTCCTCTATCCAAGTTATCCCATGACCATCTCTTTGTATTGTCACTACAGCGGCTTCCCAGACTTGGTTTATCCATGGACAAAGGAGGAAAAGATGCTCTACTGACTCTGGATGTTTGTTGCATATTGTGCACATGGCCTTAGATATAATATGTCTCCAATATAAATTCTCCTTTGTTGCTAATGCATTTTGACAAATTTGCCAAAGGAAAAATCTGATTTTTGGCTGAATTTGGGCTTTCCATATTCTGTTCCACAATGATCGTGGAACTTGATAGGACGAAGAAGCATGGTTTTGCTTATGATTTTCTCCTTGTGCCTTGAGCTTGTTATATGCACTCTTGATTGTGAATTGACCTGTTTTGGTTGGCTTCCAGACTAATTTGTCCTCTGGAAATTGGGGGTTTAGGTGGATTGCTAGAATTTCTTTACACACGTCATGGTCGAAAAGTTCTAGTACTCTATCCTCCTTCCAAGTAGCAGAATCTCTGGTTATAAGTTCCAAAACCGTACTGGGTCATCTCTATTTGCAGGTCCTCCAATGAAGTCTCTCGGTAACCATTGATTATTCCTGATATTGATTTTTTTCCCATTTCCAACCACCCATTGTAATGAAGGACTTATAGCATTTCTTCCCAAGAGCAGACTTTGCCAACCCCACGATGGTCTTGAGCCTTTCTCTGCATGTAATGCATCTATGTGTGGAAAGTATAGTCCTTTGAAAATTCAACTCCAAAGAGAAGTCGGATTCTGAATTAGCCTCCATGCTTGCCGCCCCAATAGTGCCTTGTTAAATTTAATTAGATCTCGAAAGCTTAGCCCACCTTCATCCTTTCTTGCTCTAAGAATATCCCAGTTTTTCCAATGTAAACCTGCCTGTTTTCATTGTTTTTCCACCAGAAAGTTGCTATTTTCCTTTCAATGGCACGGCAAATAGATAGGGGAATTTTAAAAATGGACGTAGCATATTGTGGTAGAGCCTGCACCACAGTTTTAAGTAGGATTTCTTTCCCTGCCTTTGATAAAAAATTCTCTTTCCAGCTCTCCAATTTCATATTGACTCGTGCAAGAATCCAGTGAAACATTTGCTTTTTAGATCCACCCCAATCAGAAGGTATCCCGAGGTATTTCCCGGTCTTTTCCAACTCTGGTACTCTCATTTCTTTAGTCAAGTTACTCCTCAGTTCTCTTGGACAATATTTACCAAAGAGCATACCAGACTTGTTCAGATTTATAGTTTGTCCAGACACAAAGCAATATTGGTTTGGGACCATTGCTACATTTTGACACTCGACCAATTTGCCTTCCAAAAACAAGATTAGGTCATCCGCAAATAGTAGATGGGATAGTGATTGACAAAATCTATTTAGCTTAATACCCTTAATGCTGCCATTTTCCATTTCTCTTTTCAGCATCATAGATAGGACGTTTGCCACAATAATGAGTAGGTATGGAGATAGGGGGTCACCTTGTCTTATCCCGCGAGTAGGCTTAAAAGAAGTTGTAGGTTCCCCGTTTACTTTGACACTGAATGATATTGTAGAGACACATTCCATGACCCAGGAGACCAAGTATCGCAGAAACCCATTTTCAGCATGCTAGCTTTGAGAAAATCCCATTCCACGCGATCACATGCCTTCTCCATATCTACCTTCAGCACTACATGAAATTTCTTTTTCCGTTTTCTGATGCGTAGCTGATGAAGCACTTCCTACACTATTAGGATGTTATCTTGAATTTGTCGCCCATTTACAATTGCACTTTGCTCTGTTGCTATCAAGTCAGGCAGCCACTGTTTTAGTCTATTTGCCATGATTTTTGAAATGATTTTATAAACAAAGTTACAAAGGCTAATAGGGCGAAACTTTTTCAACCTCTCTGGATTGTGCATTTTCGGTATAAGGGTGATATATGTCTGATTCAACTCAGGATTAAGTGTTCCTGAGTTAAAGAAAGACTTGACCTCCCTAAATACTTCTTCTTGAATGTCCTTCCAGTGATGTTGATAGAATTTTCCACACAAACCATCTGGTCCAAGAGCGTTGAGAGCACCCAAATGAAAGGTTGCTGCGGTAACCTCTTGTAGGGTCACTTCTTCAATCAACACTTGGTTCATCTCCTCTGTTACAAGGTATGTGATTTGGTCAATGACTAGTTGGACATTTCTTTGCCCTGTAGAAGTATAGAGCTTTTTGAAAAACTTGGCTGTCATCTCCTTTAATTGTATGGGGTCTCGACACCATTCATTGTGCTCATTTTTCAGCATTACTATCCTGTTTCTTTGACGCCTTTGCATTGTGGTTGCACGAAAGTATTTGGAGTTTTTATCCCCCCATCCGAGCCAATTGATCCTGGATCTCATACCCCAATATACTTCTTCCTGTCTCCATAGCCTCTCTATCTCCATTTTCAGCCAATTCATTCTGTTTGTGTCATAATGTGAATTTGAGTTGTTTGTGATGGCCTGCATCTCTCTTTTCAACATTGAAATTTGTTTTTCTGCATTTCTAAATCTCCTTTTACTCCAAAACGCTAGCTCTTCAGCCACCTTTTAAAATCTAATCGATATATTTACTTTCTCCCCTCCAAAAAAATTCCAGCTGTCCAATACAATCTGTTCATAGTCCTCCTCAGTTACCTAGAAAGCTTCGAATTTAAATTCTTTTTTACGTTTAACTTGTTGGGAAAAAGGTTTAATAAAATGGGACTATGATCCGACCTTATAGCTGGCAAAGCAATAACTTCCGCAGAAGGGAAAGAAACCCTCCAATCCATACTACACAAAGCTCGATCCACCCTCTTCCTTATCAGCTCATCCCCTTCTCTATTGTTTGCCCAAGTATAGGCACAACCCTTGCTTTCTAGATCCATATGAGCACAAGCATTTGTAAAATCTTGAAAAGCTTTACATCTATAGTATTCAGCCGCTCTTCCCCCTACTTTGTCCCACTGATATAAGATTTCATTAAAATCCCCAACACACAGCCAAGGGTCTCGATTCAGCCTAGTCATCTGATAAATTACCTCCCACAGCTGTAATCTTTGTTGAAAATCAGTCGGTGCATAACAAAGGAAATGCGCATTCTTTGCTTTGTCTCTTCCAAATTGCATATTAAGTCGATAAAAGACATAGTGCTGGATATAATGGAAATGGTAGCCTGTTCATTCCAGAAACTTGCTAATCCCCCTGCCAAGCCTCTTGGATTTACTATGAAGCCATTCTGAAACTTTAGTCTTTTCTGCATTCTTTTCACAACATCTTCTCTATTCTTCGTTTCCAATCAACATAGGACTATAGGCTTTTCTTGAGCTACTAAAGCTCGTAAAGACTGAATTGTCAGGGGGGAGCCTAAACCTTGACAATTCCAGCATATAACTTTCATGTGTAACCCAGTGGCTTATTAGGGCTAGTCACCAGAGCTCATTTTTGTGCTTCTTCTCATGTCTGAATAGGAGTCTCCATCAATTGAGTCGCATCTAAGATTTCGTTGTTGGATTGCTGCACTTCATATGGAAAATATCTCTTATGTTTTTTATTAACATGTGTTTTCATGTTTTTGCATATTTTCAAGTTTCGGGCTTCCAAAGATCCTTTACTTTCTAAAGATACTCCTCCACTCTCTCTTAGTTCTTGTGAAGGATTCAACATATCCATATCCTCTTCCCAAACCATGGGTTCCTTCATCTTGGCCTTCCCGCGTTCATTTGCCCTGCTGGTGCTTATATTCTTCAAATCTATTGGATTGCCCCTATACACCACAATAGGTGCTGCACCCAATGGTGTTTCAGGTATGGCTTCTGCTGCCATCAATTCTTCAATCGACTTCCTGTAAAATAGATCCCAATAAGGGCTAACTTCATTAGCTTTTGCCTTCAACCAAGAGCCAAAGGGCAAGTCTTTCATGTTTTTAAATTTGTCCTTAGTAAAAGGAAACTCTTCACAGTATTGAGAATAATGTCCCAAATGCCCACATGAGTAATAGTAGTGAGGCAATCTTTCATATCTAAAATCCAGCCATAATTCTTTCCTCTATTGCTGAAAATCGACCATGAAATCAGAGGGTTTGAGATGTCTAGCTTGACTCTGGCCTTTCCTATCTTGTAGGATGTATATCCCCTAGATTCAATCTTAACCTCCGAGACACTGCCTATTTCCCCAACCACCTTTGTTATCACCCTCTCCGATATCCATTCAATCGGCAAACCATGTATATGCACCCAAAACTCACAGGTTTTAAAATTGTAACATGCAGGAGGTTTATTAGGCTCCCATAAATTTAGCAAGAGTAAGTGATTTGCAAACGACCAAGGACCCTATTGAAGAACCCTATCCCTGTCTGTTTCCGACCAAAATCGGAATTCAAAAATGCCTTGGGCTATTGGGGATATCTCCACATTTTCCATTTTCCATACTCGACGCATAGTATTCTGAAATGCTTGAATATTTACCTTTGAATTTTGATACAATTGGCCGATTAAAGATAATATGCATTCTTCAATCTTCTCTAGGGTTATTTCATCATCTACTGTTGTAATCTTGTTTTTTGGCCACAGCTTTCCCAGTCGCTTGCAGAGGGTAGCAAGGCGGACTTCAGATTCTTCCAAGTCTTCCATGAAGAAAGCTTATAACATCTTTGAAAGCATACGCTGGCTGAAACACAAGCAAGTCAAAGGAGATGAAGATGGGAAAGGATTAGGGTTTTGTGGTGGAGAAGAGGTGGCGATTTTAAGGGGGAAACGTGATTTTTGGGTAGCTATTGATTGGGTCAGCCATGATCTCACAATGAAATGGCGAAAATTGTAAGGAAAATGTTAGGGTTTTGGATTTCAGTGACTACCTAAAGGTAGAGGGAGCTCTCCTACGAGAGAGAGGAAACTCTCCTGCGAGAGAGAAAGGGCTTCTTTATTTCAATTTCCCTCTCCCATGGTTGAGGTTGAAGAAGATGATGGAGAGAGGAGAGAAGAAGAAAAAAAAAAAGGGCGACTTTTCGACTACTTTTTAGTTTGTAAACTCAGTGTTTCTCATCTATAATTGATTTCTTTCTTCACATGTCACCGTTACATAAGTGCATTCGATGGAGAAATGAATATCGATAGGAGCCGGATGGTGTTCTCTCCTTAACAATTGATGATGATAGTTACCTCACAACATGAGAGCCAGTAGATTTGTGAGTCTTTACCTTCAAATAGGACATGTAACTTTCAATGTGTACTATCACGAGTGGGAAGAACTCCCCTTTCAATGTGGAAAATCGTCACGCCGTTGTTGCAATTATTTTAATTGGATCGCGCAATCTATTATTCATCTTGATAATATTGATTTTATTTAATCCTTTGAATTTTGGGTCTCATCTATTTATAAAGTCAATCGATCATTTTACAATTATTTCATGTGTGAATTATTTGCATATGGACCTAACTTTCATAGCTCCTTCCTCAACCCCACGAAGGACAACCTAAACCATCTGCGTAAAGCCCTCACCCTTTTCCTCCTCTTTCTTCTCAATCTATGGGCTCTTCTCTTCTCATTGGATTTCACCGTCCTCACCAATCAAACCCGACCGAAACATGGTCTTGGAGAGCAACCCTACCGCCGCTGCCGTCGCCCATCAAGCATGCCCCATCAAGACGGTGGTCGTTCTAGTCCAGGAAAACCGCTCTTTTGACCACATGCCCAGCTGGATGAAGTACCTCAATCCCGACATCGACGGCGTCGACAGCACTCAGTCCAACCCTTTGAAAACTAAAAAAAATAAAGCAGGGCCACTTGAAACATGGCTTTACTCTTTAGTTCTTACTTTTGACTCACTAAAATAGAAAAAGATTAAAAAAAACCCATAAGAATTTTTCGACGAGGGAAAAGCTACTTATCTTCCTTGTAATGAATTTCTGTAGCGTGGATCTACTAACTAGCGCTCTAAGAAAACTTGGAAAGTAGCCAGTTGAAAAAACTTTGCAGTTTCCCGAGCATTAATTGTCCATGGGTTATGCACCATCGGTGTTTTGAAAATTGAATTAAATCCCAAACTAAGTTTACTTATAAAGTTTCCATGCGAGATTGATTGATGAATATGTTAAAGTACTTAATCATGGAGATTGAGAAATGAGTGTTCTTCGTCAAAGTAGCAGTTCATCATTTTCACAAAAACACAAAAAACAAATAATGCAATCCAACTGCAAACCAAGACAACTTCTATACAACTTTAAGATAAAACAAGCTCCATATAACTAGATGAGTAATCAGAATAAGGTTAGGGATCACATGCTCAAAGAACAAATCTATAATCAAAATCAAAAGCTGATCAATGAATCTGTCTTCAATAAGGAGAACGCACCAAGATCTCCAATTGTTGCTATGACTTTGCCTTTTGGTGGTATGAGCCTAGGTTTAGCATCCCCAACACCATCGTCGTTCAGAGTAATAAGGTTGCACAAGTATAGATTTGACACCTGTGAGAGCTAAACATTCACAAAACTTATTCAGTCTCCACTGGACCTGTACACTAATGAAACCTAAGGAAAGCAAAATCAGAAATCATACATGCCAAAAAACCCAAATCTAGATTAGATTGGGGTAAAAACCTCCCCAAAAAGGGAATGGACAACTTTTAGATCTATACTAGATCATAAGAGAAAAAGCTTTTCAAAACGTAAAAAAAAAAAAAAAAAAAAAAAAAAAAAAAAAAAAAAAAATAGAAAACCGAATTAGCTGGGAAAATAAAAAGGGAGTCGGGAAGGTTGAAAAAGATAGTTGTATGAATATGAGAATATTCAACACCATGAAATAATGAAAGTTAATGTTCACCAACATGGACAAGGTGTTATATTTACTTAATTGTGCATTTTTTTTCCAAAATAGCTGTCCAATTAAAATCCCG
Organism: Eucalyptus curtisii; assembly: GCA_017140595.1. NCBI lineage: Eukaryota > Viridiplantae > Streptophyta > Magnoliopsida > Myrtales > Myrtaceae > Eucalyptus > Eucalyptus curtisii. The sequence goes on from CM029498.1 coordinate 18,302,550, forward strand.
ATTTGAAGAAATCATATCCCATTTGAAATCCTCTCATCTATAATTGATTTATTTCTTCACGTGTCACTATCATGTAAGTGTATTTGGTGTGAAAAATGAAATACCAATAGAAGCTGGATGGTATTCTCTCTCATAATCAACAATGACGGTTATCTCAAAACATGAGAGTCGCTAGATTTACCAATCTTTACTTTCAAATAAGGCAAGTAGCTTTCAATGTGTACTCTTGCGTGCGGGAAGAATTTCGAGAAAATTACCAAAAAAAGTCATAAACTTGTTAAATTTTTGCTAATTAAGTTCTAAACTTTTTAATTGTGTCAATTAAGTTTTAAACATTTTCATAATTTGTCAATTAAGTCTATCCAGTTAATTTTGATTAGAAATCATTGATATGTAGCTAACTGTCCTACGTGACATAACTAACGTTGATGTAGATATTTTTTAATAATATATTTTTAGTAATTTTTCTTTACTTTTTCTTATTCTATGCAGTGGCCAAACCTCGCTGGCTCTAGGCGAGGTGTAGCAGCCCTCGCTCGATGCCCTCGCTATGGCCATTGAGGGCCTCGATGAGGGCCTCAATGGCCCTAGATGAGGGCCATGACTTCCTCACTGGCCAAAGCTACATAAGATGTCCTAGGTCTATGTTAGTAATTTTTTTTATCAAAATTGACAAAATTGACTCAATCAGCAAAATGTGAAAAAGTCTAGGATTCAAATAGCACAATTAAAAAGTTTGAAAATGAAATGACAAAAGTGAAATAAGTCTAGTAATATTTTAATAATTTTTCAAACGACTCCTTTTTGGACAAGGAAATCGTCGAGTCGTGGTAATTATTTTAATTTGATCGTGCAATCTACAATTTATTTTGATGATATTAATTTTGTTTAACTTTTTGGGTCCTATCTATCCCATGAGGTCAATCGAGCATTTTACAATTATTTCACGTGTAAATTATTTGCACATGGACCTACCTTTCGTAGCATCTTCCTCAACCCCAAGCAGGACAACCTAAACTAACAGCGTAAGGCCCTCACCTTCTCCCTCCTCTCTCTTCTCCATCTACAGACTCTTCTCTTCTCACTGGATTTCACTGTCCTCACCAATCAAACCGGACCGGAGCATGGTCTCCGATAGTGCCACCGTCGCCGTCATCGCCACCGCCGCTCAGGCATGCCCCATCAAGACGGTGGTCGTTTTGGTCCAGGAAAACCGCTCCTTCGACCACATGCTCGGCTAAATGAAGTCCCTCAATCCCGACATCGATGGCGTCGACAAGGGAAAAGCTACTTATCTTCTTTGAAATGAATTTCTGTTGCGTGGATCTATTAACAAGCGCTCTAAGAAAACTTTTTAAGCTTCTTATTACCCGCAGGAGTCCCACTGCCGTTAGTAGCCAGTTGAGGAAATTTTACAGTTTCTCGAGCATTAATTGTTCTCGGGTTATGCACCACGGGTGTTTTGCAAATTGAATTAAATCCCACAGTAAGTATACTTATAAAGTGTTTATGCGAGATTGATTGATGAGCACATTAAATATTTAATCATGCATACTGAAATGAATGCTCTTTGTCAAAGTAACATTTCATTCATTTTCACAAAACTACAAAAGAGAAATAATGCAATCCAACTACGAATCACAACAAATCCTATGCAACTTTAAAATAAAATAAGCTCCAGATAACAAGATGAATCATTGAAATAAGATTGGGAGTTATATGTTCAAATAGTATATGTGTGACTTTTTCAAATAAAAAACAAAGGCTGATCACTGAATCTGTCTTTAATAATGAGTATACACTGAGATCTTCATCTATTGGTATGGTCTTGCCTTTTGGGATGTGCACTTGGGTTTGGCATCCCCAACACCATCGTCATTCAGACTAATAAAATTGCACGAGTACAGATTTGACATGTGTTCAACAAAATCAAACAATGAAAGTTAATGTTCAACAAGAGAGAGAAAGAGAGAGATTTATTCAGGTGTTGGATGTTTGTGATAATAACATTTATTTAATTGTGCAATTTTTTCAAAAAATTATCCAATTAAAATCCTGGTTTGAAGAAACAATGTCTCTTTTGAAATCGTCTTATCTACAATTAACTTATTTCCTCATGTGTCACTATCACGTAAGTGTATTTGGTGCGAAAAATGAAATAACGATGGAAGCCAAATGGTATTCTTTCCCATAATCGACAATGATAGTTATCTCAAAACCTGAGAGCTGGTATACTTCCCAATCTTTACTTTCAAATAAGGCGAGGAGCTTTCACTATGTACTCTTGCAAGCAGGAAGAATTCTGGGAAAATTACGAAAAAAATCATACACTTATCATATTTTTGCCAATTAAGTTATAAACGTTTTCATTGTATTAATTGAGTCTTAAACCTTTTTACAATTGACCAATCAAGTCCATTTAACTAAATTTGGCTGTAAATCACTAATATGAATGTTGACAGTCCTAGCTGGCATAACCGACGCTGACGTAGATATTTTTAATAACATTTTTTTTTTTGGTTTTTTACAGTTTTTCTCTACCTTTTTTATTGTTCTATGCAATGGCCGACCCTTTGGACTTGAGCAGGTCCTTAAAAGGCTCAAGGAGGAAACATGCGAGAGAACCACCTGGGGTGAGAGATCTCTGTCTTCCATATTTCCTCTCAGTTGGGAAGACAAAGATGGACAGGGAATTTGGGGGCTTTACGGTGGAGAAGGTAGACTCCACATCAGGGTGTGCTTGCACACGCTGACTACCGTTGGGTAGGCTGGTATAATAGCCACCTACGCTTGGGGCGAGTAGGGGTGAATGGAAAGCCCACTGCAGAGTCAACGCACCTATCGGCACTGTACTCAACTGTAGGCTGACTCTGTACCCTTGGTTGAGTATAGTGTTGATGCCGACTCTGGGTGAGGGCATTGCGAACCTCGCTCAATGCCCTTGCTATGGCCATTGAGGGCTTGGCCCTTGCCGGCTAAGCTACATAGGATGCTCAGGCTCCACATAAGCAATTTCCCTGATGGACTCAATTACTAAAATTTGAAAAGGTTGAAGACTTAATCATTGAAAGGTTTGAGATTGAAATGGCAAAAGTACAACAAGTCTAGCAATTTTTTAGTAATTTTTCGAACAACTCCTCTTTCAACAAGGAAAATCGTCAAGTCGTGCAGTTATTTCATCTACAATTCATATTGACAATTTAATTTTATTCAATTATTTGAAATTTTGGGTCCCCTCTATCCATAATTTTTTTTTTTTGACAACCTCTATCCATAAGTTCAATCGAAGCATTTTATAAATATTTCACATGTGAAATATTTGCACATGGACCTAACTTTCGTAGCACCTTCCTCAACCCCAAGAACGACAACCTGAACCATCTGCATAAGGCCCTCACCTTCTCCCTCTTCTTTCTTCTCAATCTATAGACTCTTCTGTTCTCACCGGATTTCACCGTCCCTCACCGATCAAACCCGACCGGAACATGGTCTCCGAGAGCAGCGCCGCCGCCGCTCAGGCATGTCCCATCAAGACGGTGGTCGTTCTGGTCCAGGAGAACCGCTCCTTCGACCACATGCTCGGCTGGATGAAGTCCCTCAACCCCGACATCGACGGCGTCGACGGCACTCAGTCCAACCCTTTGTCCGTCGCCGACTCCAACTCGCTCCGCGTCACCTTCGGCAACTCGGCCGTCTACGTCGACCCTGACCCGGACCACTCCTTCCAGGCCATCTACGAGCAGGTCTTCGGCGAGCCGTGGGACGACGCCACCTCGCCGTCCAAGAACCTGCTCCCGGCCATGGAAGGGTTCGCGCAGAACGCGGAGCGGAAGCAGCAGGGGCTGTCCGAGTTCGTCATGAACGGGTTCAGGCCGGAGGCCGTGCCGGTCTACAAGGAGCTGGCCTCCGAGTTCGCCGTGTGCGACCGGTGGTTCGCGTCGATCCCGGCGTCGACGCAGCCCAACAGGCTGTACGTGCACGCGGCGACCTCGTGCGGCGCGACGGGGAACGACACGCAGAAGCTGGTCGAAGGGTACCCGCAGAGGACCGTCTTCGAGTCCATGCACGAGGCCGGCCACAGCATCGGGATCTACTACGCTTACCCTCCATCTACCCTTTTTTACAGGTACGATGAGACCGGGAAAACAAGGGAAAAAAATAAAAGCAAAACAAAACCATTTTTGATAGAATAAAATGCAATAATATTATAAAGTAAAGTTTGGCATTTTCACTTTTTCTTTTGACCTACTGTTAATCTAAAGTGGGTCGGTCCTACGAAAATCAATGTGAATTTCCCTTAAATTCCTCTAAAAAGTTAGACAAATTGCATTGTTGCTTTATTGGTTTTGGTTGGAAACTTTTACTAAATATTCGATTCGTGTTCATGGGCGCAATCTCGGGAAGGGGAATGATTCCAAGAAGAACATCCTTTTTTTTTTCTTTTTTTTTCTTCTTTATCTGGGTTTGGTTTATAAAAAATAGAATCGGATCTGACCTAACTTTAAGTGCCCTACACCGGATATTTCTCTAACAGATAATGAGGTTGTTATTTGCTTAGATTTTACATCTAATATCTCTAGATCAAATCCATTCAAGTTGAGGCGATTTCGTTGACCAGCTTTTCTTGGTTTGACACATCGTTTTTGCATGTAGAACGTGCTGTGACGTTTCAGGTTAGAAAAACCAAGGCGTTTTTTTTGGGGGGTGGGGTGTTTGTGGGGATTGAGCATGGAAATTTTGGATTTTGCTGTGTCGTTGCTTTAGGGTGTTGTCAATGTCGGATCCAAAGTTGATCTTGTCCTCGTGGGTCACATGCTTCAGCTGAAGGGAGTCATATATTAATTAGATGGGTCTTTAGAACGGGCAAAAATGGAATTGCATAGGTAATTGTCACATGCGTAGGGACGACCAAAAGAGAGAGCCAATTTCCCTACACTATAGGGCCCGTTCGAACCCGTCTTGCTCGGGGTGACCCTACGGCCACCTCGCTCGACAGGGCAATGGACGCTGAGATGGGGACGATTGCTGTGCTGCGTGGGGCTTGGGGAGGATGAGAATAAAGGTCTTTTAGGTAGGGAGAAATGCAAAATACAGGTTTCTGAAATGCAAGGAGGGTACTCAGTAAGAGCTGTGAAATTGAAAATGGTATTCCAGCTATTTTCGGCTTAAAAGAAAAAAGAAGGAAGAGGGGTGACATGTCATTTATCTCCAGGCAGGTGCATTGCCCCGCAATCCTAGGAAAAAGAAAGGATCAAGTAACATCATCTCCAGACCATTATCTTTCGATTAATCAATGAGAGTTCATCTCAACTTCCACATATTTTTTTTTTTAATTAGAAATTACCTTTTCTTTGGCCATACGCGGACGTTACCTCCACTTCTTAGATCCAGTTAGATTTGGGGCCATGTTCCTTCTGACAGAGTGGCGGCGACGTGCTTTGTTTTTTAATTTTGGTAAGCAAGGATTAGGTGCAGTCTGATCATGATGCTTTGACATGGCATAATTAGCCACGGATCATACCCCCCCTATCCTTTGGCATTTTGCTTTTCATCATTGCTTATGTCTCTTTAATTTGAGTGGAGTTGGTCGTTAAAACCCTATCAAATATGCTGGTGGTCCTCACTAGGTCCTTTTCCCTTGACATATAATAGTCCTTTGACACTAATTATTGATTTATTAAGGTTAAAACGTTGGCTTAATGACACGCTTCGAGTCATTTTATAATGCCGAGAGGTTTGAATCTATCTGGCTATTCAAAAATATAATATGAGCATGGAATGATTAAAAAAAAGGTTTTTTTTTTCCTTTGTTCAAACATAAGAGTTGAAATTCACAAGATAAACTTATTCTAAACCGTCATTATAGTGGACCCACCATGCATTCATGCATAAATCATATTTCTCATATAACTAAATTTACAGTTGAATACTTAATGCTAAGTTCCCAAGTTGCAAAAAAATATGTAATAATCATGGAGCCAATATTGCTAATCTTCTCTTTGATTAAGATGATTAGTAGCTTATATTTGGACCTCCAAGGCGAATTCAAAACTGTTTTTCTCCTTCTCCAGGAACCTTAGAAAACCAAAGTACCTGAAACATTTCCATCAGTTCGACCTGCATTTCAAGAGACATGCGAAGGAGGGGAAGTTGCCGAACTACACCGTGATCGAGCAAAGGTACTTCGAGCTGCCTCATATCCCCGGCAACGATGACCACCCGTCTCACGACATCTCCGAGGGGCAGAAGTTCGTGAAGGAGGTGTACGAGGCGTTGAGATCGAGCCCTCAATGGAACGAAATCCTGTTCGTGATTGTCTATGACGAGCACGGCGGCTTCTACGACCATGTCCCGACGCCGGTGGAGGGCGTCCCGAGCCCAGATGACATCGTCGGGCCTGCTCCTTACAACTTCAATTTCGACCGTCTCGGGGTCCGAGTGCCGGCGATATTGGTTTCTCCTTGGATTGAACCCGGAACAGGTTTGCACCTGAACTTCATATGCGTAGTCAATTTTACTTGGTTACATTCCTTGACAGTGTTGCGTTCTCTGTCTTGCAGTGTTGCATGAGCCTTCAGGGCCATATCCCACGTCCCAATTCGAGCATTCCTCAATCCCAGGGACGGTCAAAAAGATCTTCAATCTACCGAGTTTCCTAACGAAGCGAGACGAGTGGGCGGGCACCTTCGACGTCGTCCTGAACCTGAACAGGACCGGTCCAAGAACCGATTGCCCAGGTGAACACGTACCACTCAAGCATCACGCGTATTGTCCCTAGTAAAGATGTTAGCTACACTAATTTCATGCGTAACGTAATAACTAAAGATCAATCTCGATTCTAAAAGCATGTCAAAGCCTCTTTGCGATCTCAACATGTTAACATTGATTTCTTACGTTCATTCTCGTTGTTACTCTTTTTTCGATGGTAATTTGTTTTGTTCAATCGAGCGAAAGGCGATGGCCGACCTTGTAAAACTCCATCTAGACTCATACCATCTTTCATGAAAATTGCAGTGACTTTGCCAGATCCAGTGAAGCTGAGAGAATCAGGGCCAAAAGAGGCAGCGCAGCTCAACGACTTTCAGGAACAGCTGGTTCAATTGGCCGCGACGATGAACGGGGACCATAAGAAGGACATCTATCCGCACAAGCTGGTGGAGAACATGACTGTGGTCGAAGCCGTGAAGTACGTCGAATCAGCTTTCGAAATGTTCCGTCGCGAACGCGAAGGAGACCCCGAGAATGGCTCGAACGATGCCGGCATGGTCGACCAAGCCGACGAATCGACTCGGCCAGCATCCAGAAGTTTTTTCCAGAGGTTGTTTTCTTGTGTGATTTGTGATCATTGACGCTCGTCATCCATGCTTTTTTTTCAAGTGCCGCGTACAACCTATTTATTGTGGTTAAATACAAGGTTTTGTCTCATCATTGTATGAATTCCTTTAAGTTCATTGATTTCTAAATCTACCTACGCTTAAGATTAAGAGTAGGTCGTATTAACATGTTATTCACCCTCCATCATATTATCTCACTCTTGCAAACCTGCTCATTGAACTCAATTTCCGCAGAAAATTTTTCCAATTAATCCTAAATTTATTGTATGCATGTCAATTCAATCATAAACTTTTTAATTTAGCCAATCTAAACATAAGCCTTTGCGTGTAAATTCCAATATAATCCTTCTGATAAATTTTCTCTGAAAAAGCTAACATGGCTATTCAATTATCACTAGCCATCCTATCTGACACACCACAATATCAATAATTTACAATGAAAATTAACCGAAAAGACTATATCCAAATTCCGCACAAAAATTTAACTAAATCGACAAAATTATAAAATTTAGGATTGATGGGACACTTTTCCCAATTTCAGCAAGTTATTCACACAAGATGCGACGCTCAACCTTAATTGCAGCCTTAATCATCTTCATGGTATTAAAGCATTTGTATCCTTTCAATTTTTTTTCAATCAGATTGCTCGATCATCATCTGGATGCACATGAGACGAGTCTTAGTATAACCTAGCATTGTTCTTGAGAAATATAATTGCAACTTATTGGAGACGTATGACTATGAAAGATTTACCCTAACTCCTTCCAGCGCATGGAGGTCGAGGGTTCGAAACCCGTTGCTAGCGATTTAAATGGGGAGCCTTGGCAGTGGGTTGCTGGGCTAGCTTTCCCCGAGGTATAAGCATCCTCCATCGCGGAGGCAATGAGACCCCGAATCGGCATAAGCCAACAAGGGCATGCTCCGGCGGATCCTCAGTCACCAAAAACCAAAAAAAAAAAAGATCTACCCTAAATTTAGGATTTCACCTAGGGCCCCTTGCACCAAATGTACAATTATAACCCATGTAAAACTTTACTGTCTTTGTAATACATTTACAAGACTATTACTAGCGAAAAATGCCACAAAGTGATATCACGAAACCTCATTTACGGAAGTGAATGTTAATGGATGGCTGTGATGGCTGTGAGATCGGCGTCTGCTGTATGGAGAGAGCGAGGGGCAAAAATGGATGGAAGAGAAAAGACGATATCTTTTTAGTCCGACCATCCGTGCTCCCGGCCTCCGGACCTAGTCAAAAGCCATGTCGATTTCAATCACTTGCTTCTCTAATCTTAAGTGTAAGAAAAATGAAATATCACAATCAAGAAAAGGAATTGGAACTACAACCATCATTAAACCTTGCCAAACGATGAAACATGCGGATGGTGAAACCCTCGCTACCTTGATTATGACCAACTTAAATGTCTAACGTAGTCAAAAGGTTCACCTGATTTAATCTTGAACTTGAGTGTCTCTGGTTTCCTTCTTGTAATGAACTTGATAGGATGGTCAGTTGATGGCCTGGGCCGATCAGTTGCAGAGATCAACTGCAAGAAAAGGAGAATCAGACCAGTAGACAACCTTCCAGTCTAATCTTATAACATATGACATCAATTGTAAGAAAACCAAGAAATGGAGAGTGGACCGTCCTTGAAGAGAAAAACCACTCTCGAATGGATTAATAAACAAATATGTGAATGCATCAACTCCTCGCCAGAAAGAAAAGAGTAGAAAAAACACTTAGAATATAGATGACTTAAGATCCTTGCTACAGCTTCAGTATGTGTAATAAACAGGATGAATTAAGTTGAAATAGCTGAACCGATGCAATAACAGAATTAAAAAAAAAAATTAGGAAGCAGAAGTGCTAAAGGATATATCCATGTGGAACCCTTCAACATCAAAACCAACCGTGGAGGATGAATTGAGAAACTTATTCGATTCAACTTTCAAGTGCCTTCATTTTTGTGCCAAAGTACTTTTATTTATTGTTTCTCATCACTTGGATGCAATCATGCCAAACTGAGCTTAGTAGTGTAAGGACTTACTACTGGAAACTCGAGAAAGCTCAAGCAAGTTAACAGTGAACCGAGAGCATGTGAAAGTCTCTATATACGCTATAAAACATACTCCAAAACGAAGTAACTACTCAATCAGTCAAAAGTTGGACGTGAACTTTGAATAGTCAGTGCTTAAAAGTCTTTTTATACTCATCAACACTAACCTATTTCTGTTTCTTTCTTCATTTCTGACATCAATTATCTTGGGTGCTCAAGCTTTCGTGTGCAGTTTTTATTAGGCATTTGGGATTGCTGCATTTCAAAAATTGTACAACACCAGTAACATTATGTCTTTAACTGAAGGAAACATTTTAATCGTGGACCAGGATAATTTTCATTTCTTTTAATGTATCTGTAACAGTTCCGTATCTTAGATGGAAACTGTGAGCAAAAATTGACAAACTCCGATATGATCTAGATTTTCAAAAGAGGAAACAAAACCAGGCATTGAAAAGGATGTGACACAATTCCACGATCCACATCTAGGAATAACCTTGACATTCTTACATTTATTCTAACTTGTAGCCAGGTCTTCCCGTCATTGGTTCTCAGATTTCCTTTGATTTTCGATGGCTTAAAATTTCTTGGTATAATCAAAGCTAGAGGTGGATAGAGTTAAAAGTACCCAAGACTACGGCAAAGTGTACAGATAAATGGAAAGATGGTATCAAAGTTGCATAGAATTTTCTGTGTAACCAACTATTGTAGGCAGAAATCTTGCAACATTTTCCCATTGCTGACTTCCTCGGACACATGCTTAGCAAATGACAGGTGCAGCTTTTTTCTATGTTCCCTGAAAGCTATCTAATGGATAACTCCTGGCAATTACTCAAAGTTAAAAGGATCCATCATCGATGATTTGCTTCCGCATGTGTAAAACCGAGGTTAGACATGTCGGTAATCATCCATTACAAGGTGCTGTGGCCCATATATGTCACTCCGCAAGACCGCTAAAACGATGGACCTCTACCGGTGAAAGACATGCTGCAGTAAAGAAATTGGTAGAGAGCAACTAAGCTGATTACCATCTCTGAAAAATTAAATAATTTAGCGGTAGGACAGAAACAGTGTCGACTGTTGAGGGAGAGAAGCCATATACTGTCATGTTTAAGTCGACTGTCATATCTGTTGGATAAATGTTTGGAAATTGTTAGCTTCATACACTAGGAATGCAGTGTACTCAGTCTTCTTATTTTAATGTGTGTTTGTTGGCAAGAAAACTTGAAGACCCACAGACTTCAGCATCAAGCACAATACAACAATTGGTCCCTCAAAACCCAATAAAAGAACAAAGTGCAAAACCTTAAAATCAAGCAACTCCACAGGCCAACATTGAACAAGCAACTCTACAGTCCAAGAGATCCTCTGCCCAAAGTCACCCAATACGAATTCTCAGCACTGAAAGTGGGTTGAGCTTGTGCATTTTTGAAATGCAAATTCAAACATCTAGAGCTTCCATGCTCACTGGTGAAGCTAGACCTCAAAATTTTGATGGTTTGCAAATTTGTCAAAAGCCAGCCTCAAAGTGCAAGATTGAATTGCTTTGCACACATGGAACAAGACATCCATGTAGTAGGGCTATAAATTAGAGAAGCATCCAAGACAAACCTTTTCGTCATACCGGAAGAGTGATTGGTCAAAATAGGGAGAAGGATTTTGTGACTGACAGCTGAAAGGTAGAGGAGCCAGCATCTTCTTCAAAAACTGCAAGATGAATGTCACACTTTTATTAGATTTCAGTGTATTTTTTCTTTGTTGATGAAAATCAACACCAATAAATTCTTTCTTGGAAAAATGGATTTCAAATTTATTGAAGTTACTCGATAAAACATTAGAAATTCCAAAAAATTAGCTCCTAGCTGAAGCATTGGTGAGGGTTCCAGGTTTACTGAATCTTTCTTCTTACTTTATTGGTCAAGAGAAGCACTATGAGGATGAACATATTGTAAATGTATCCAATCTAAAATCATTTCCATTCAAGGCTTTACAAGAAAATAAAACTCAAGATGACCCACAGGAAATATAAAATATTATCATTAACCATGCACCAGCTCAGATGACTAACCTGAAAGTTTGGTTTCTTTTTAATGCCTCTTAATTGCTCGAAAGCGTAGATGTTGTTCGAATGAGAAGAAATGAAATTCATGTGTGGTGAATTTTTTGAGTGAGGGTGAAAATGATCACAAAACATCTCAAAGAAGAGATAAAGCTCCTCTGCTGAATTCTACAAATGGAAAATCGAATCCATCAGCAAATAAGTCCCAATAGTACAATGGAAAATGTGGCAAGCTTTGAGACAAATAGTACCTGATAAAAGGCAACAATTTCAGTTGTCTCCATGTTATAAACAGCAAAGAATGCGGGTTGTTGATCAGCGTTCCTTGACACCGAAATCTTAAAATGAAAAGAAGTCAGGAGATCTAGTCCTATATCTTTTGTATTACAAAGTACTTTCTCCAATTAAGAGAAGGAAAGATTAGAATCTTAAAATGAAAAAACTTCAAAGTTTACAATACAATAAGCCAGGATCAGTGAAGCCAATTGCACCATCTGACATGGATTAATAGGAGCTGCACTCATTGAGCATAAGCGGTGTCTCATCTAATTTGTTTCTGAACTAGCACAAAGGAACCTTAAGCAAGAACAGTTTTTGGGCTCCATATGGGTTCTTTAATCCAAATGCATCACAAGGTAGTATCCATGTAACACTTTAATTTTCCCCTTAGTTTCCAGCTTGACTCGTAACCCTATCTTTACCTTATTTTCAGCTTGAAGGTCATTAGGGACCCGGCACTGTGATTAGCATCTCTACCATGATCGTAGTCTTGGATTTATTAAGCAACAAACTTTACTATAAGAGGTGCCAGAGTAGGTTTAAAAAAAGTGACACCTACCACTCCATCCACACTCCCAAGCTTTATTAGCAAATGGTGCCTGTCCAAAAACTGTACCTGCTGAAAGAATATTTTAGAGCTAGAATTAAGACAGACACAAAAGCAATGTCCATCTGGACCAAGGGCAAAGGGATGTAGTAAAATCATCCTGTGAAAACTTCATATCTTACCTTCAAGATTATCAAGTCAACATAATCTTGGAAATGGAAATAAAATTTCTTCTTCAGGGATTGAACTCTCTGAACCAAGAAAAAAAAGTTAATTAAAACAAGGAATTATCATAGTATCTTGATATCAAAGAACTATGATGAGCCCCTTCTAGTAGTATTTAAGCAAGTACTTCTATTAGAAAGACGTCAGGAAATTGAGAAAGATAGCAAACTGAGTTCACTACTGACAACATATGCTTGAATTAAGTTTTGATTATAAAGCTTCCGCTATTATATTTTGGATTTTCCTATGACTCCCTCAAGATGCTAGTGATAACTGAAAAGAGCTTCCTTCAAGCTCTTGAATTCAGAACTATACAGAATTCATCAGCTGAATGGACTAGATATGGTGTGTTTCCTTTCCAAAAATTCCAACATCTTTTTAATTCAGCATTTTTTACATCTAATCCCAAGGTAGCTCAATAATAATATTTCATATGGATATCTTTGATTCTCAGTTTAATATAGTCTTGCAAGACAGTTTGCTGTGCTTTCCACTATGGATGCCAAATGATTGACAAATTATTGCCTCTCACCCTATGCAGAGTCAGTAAGTGTTTAGGAGGAGCGTGGCATGTGACTAGAGCTTGTGACAGAGAGTGGGGCTATATAGAGATATATGGTATGGATGGATATTTTGGGCTCTCCTATAGGATTGGAGGAAAGAAACCAATCAGAGCCCTTGCCTTCATTTTCTAGTTTTTATCTTTATATCTGGCAAAGGAGCTAGCTTTGTCTCCTATCGATACAACCTAAACAAAGAACCACTCCCCATTGTGACAATTAGATGTCCTTGGATTGCAAGAGACACAAGATACAATAGATACAAGAATATTGCCGCTGGCAAGGATCAGGATACTCCAAATAAAACCATTTTAGAACTTAGAAGTGCCTACAAATTGCATTATATTGCTTGTCTTGGATAGATACCACCACCTAGTAAACATTGACAAACGTAATCATTAAAGAAAGTTCGATTCATATCGACTTGTGCTCCATGTGCTAGCAATCTAAATGGTTTCTGGACCACTTTGACAAGCATAACAAGGCTGCGGCAGGTATGTTTAGTGCAGCTCTCGCAGCTTTTGACTGCAACCGGGCAGTGCCATGATGGATTAATGGGCTAGTGCCTCAATGGCAAGTGATCAGCATAGACAAGATCTAAAAAGCTTTTTAATGCAATTGCTATGGATATGCCACATGCCAAATGAATGAACAACTGCCATATCCCAAAAGCAGCATGGTAAGCTAGCTAATGATCAGAAAACAAATCCAGGAACTAACCTGGGCATCATCAGATTCTTCATTCCATATTGCTCGGAAAATAAATGACAGCAAGCGTTGCTTGATGCCACTTAAAAAAGAACTGTTTTGATCAAGCTGATTTTGATGAGCACAAGTCTCCACATGATTCTCTGAGTGAAGTTGACTTTGGTCAGAAACTGGCATATACTGCCATCAACAGTAATATCATTAGTTGAGACTACAACCTTAGATGACAAACAAGACCAAAAAAATGGAACAAAACAAACCAAATAGGGAACAGCCTTGGAATTGAAAAGCAACCAAGATTGAGTAAGTTCAGAATTCAGATACTCATAATTTCAAAACAGCAAACCATATCATCTTTTAAGCAATTGTAACGGGACCTCATCAGGATAAAGTAATCTAATGACAAGTTTTCTTGATAGTCTCCAAAAAGACCACAGACCAAAGAGACCATGTCCAGTGGACTCACTAGCATAAAAGACCATACATCCATATGGATCACATTCCTTTAGCCACTTAGCCATAGCGCGAAAAAGGAGAACTCCATTAGAAATGCAGGACAGTTTTGTACAATTAACTAGCAGTTCCCTCTTACCTTTGAGTTTCAATAAAGTTTTATCTATCAGAAAGAACATTAAAGAGTAGAATTGCTAACAAATAAAGATGTACTGCCTACTCTGTTGACTTCCCCACTTCCTTGCCACCATGGCTTGACACAATTGACAGGGTCAAATCACATTCATTAGAACAACAAAGAACATTATAAAACATCTCGTAGGCCCACAAAAGCAAACGAGCTAGGTTAGTAAGAGGATCACTACTCCACAAGGGCATAACCACATTGGTAATCTCACACAAATTTGATTTTGTAAAATGATATGCTCACAATATTCTGACAAAGAATATAGTTTTAAGATGCAGTCCATCCTATTGAGTATATTGAGGTCACAAGCTTGTTAGTGACAGTCACATCTCTTATGGCAAGGAGTAACTGTTCTACTACGCTAGTAACCATCTATTTCTCCTTGAAGCAGACTGGCTTAAGGTTAATAAAATAAAGAGATGCAACCCATGCAGACCATAAACAAAAAAATCGAGAAGTCCACTTGCCTGGGCATTGGAATTGAGGAAAAGTTCATCATCTTCACGACAGAATGTTCCAATAGCTCGTACATCAACTAGGTTCCCAGAGTCTCGAATTTGTAGTATGTGGATTGTTTGAAAGCGAAGAGAAACAATAGCCAGTAGATCATCATACAAGAAGACTCCCACGTTATGGTTGAAGTTAATAAAATCATTGTGAAAAACCTTCTTATCCAGTACATCTCCATCTTCAAGTCTATCGGGACCAAAAAAATCCACCAAAGAAAGAAAATTAAAAGACTTCATTTAGCAAAGCTTTGCAAGGTTTGATACCAGAGACTTCATATTTTAAAGAACCCACCTTAAGAGGTGAAAAGTTATCTTATCTATTGAGGGGATCCCAGGGACAGCTTCCCCAGATGAAGGTGCATCATGAAGTAGAGCAGTAGAAGTAACAAAGACCCCAAACTGATTGCTCTCCAAGTAAAGAAAGCAGTCTTTGCATATTTGCTCGTTGCCAGAAGCAAGTGAGACAGTGTACAGTTCAGTGACAAAACTCTCAAATTTTTTTGCTTTCTGGGGGAGATCATGCATGCAGTTCTCTTCTTTGCAACAGAATGACAACCATCTTGGTCTATATACTATCAAATCTTGATTATTCCGGCTGAAACTTATGAGATAACGACCATCTTCAGTGAATTTTCGGAATGAATGATCTGGACATTCAACATCATATATAGTGTGACTTGGGACCATATTCTCATAAAATAGTCTAGCACGGTGAACCTGCAAGGTGCAGATCTGATCAGTCTCATCTTGACGCAACCACATGCATTTCATGTCAATGGCCCAATTATGGCTCCAGAAAGGACAAAACATTCGTCTTACTGGCACAATTAGTAAAATTTGCCATGTCTGGAGTGATTGTTGCTGCGACTATCCAACATATTCATTACATCACGCCAAATATCTTATATAAATTGTTTATCTGTCTACTGCTTGTTCCAGAGACTAGAATACATCTTATGATATGCTACATGGACAACCAAAAAGAGCATGCATGCTACAAGCACCCTGATCATCATATATTGTGTAATTACTATGCCATGGAAGGAAAGCTTCTCATCTGAGGAAGTTCGGTTATTTCCATTCCGCTAATGCTCCCACATATTATTATTATTATTTTTTTTTTTGGTAAAGTTATAATATTTTTGGTAAAGCTCCCACATATTATTACGATCTTGTATATCCAAAATAGCACATAGGCTAATGAAACTCATATAACAGTCACTAATGTAAAATTTTAACATCTTACTTTCTTTCTCCCCATTCTCCCACTATCATGCAGAATCACTCACATCCAGTACACCAAAGTTATTCGATTTTTTATTTTCTTCCGCTCCAAAAGAATGCACATGAACTTCCATTACCACAACATCCAACTCCAACAAGTTTGTTAGTCGACTAAATTGAAGCATTACTTTACTAAATCAAGCCGCACACAATAAAATTTGTGGAAGAACCAAACCCCCATGCAATGCAACATATGGATATAATGTAGGATAAAGTACACTTCTCCCGACATTTTCTGCTCTATTAAGTGTTGATCGTGCAAACCGACCACGCAGTGACAAGAGCAAGAAGTCATACAATTTTTTACTATTCAAAAGTCGAAGCAAAAGACTGTTGGGATATAGTCCGGTACGACAGTTCAGCGTGTATCCAGCTCACTTCCATTGAACTAACAGTGATCGAATGTTTCCAAGTTCCGGAGATTCAAACGAAGCAATTCCTCCTTCATTTCCTCATTTAAGTAAAGACAGAACTTTGCACCACATTATTCGAAGAAGTAGCCCCGAATTTCAGTTCAGCAAGTAAGACCAAGTAAATAAAACCCGGAATTCGATCCAAACCGGAAGGTCCCCAACACAGACGAAGAAGCATAAGCAGCAGCAGCAACAACGAAAAAGATCGAATTGCTACGGGCAAAAAAAAAAAAAAAAAAAAACACAGAGGAGGAGAGGAGTACGCTGGTGCCGGGAGCAGGAGTCCGAATCTGCCGCTCGAAAATCCTCGCAGCCACGTTGCCGCTCCTAAACATCCCACCCGAAACAGCCGGCCCACCGTGCCGAGCGTTCCGCACGAGCCCGCCGCCCTCCAAATCAACGGGGAGCGGCGACGAGCAGCGGGGCGAAGCCAAAAAGGAAACCGACCCGAATCAACAGCAGCCGGCGCCTCCCCCGCTCGACGGCCGAGTCACGGCGGCGGGCGTTCCGCGCGGGCCCCGCATTCCGGACGGAGCTCGAAACGGATCAAAACGGGGCCGGAACTCGATCTTTTCCGGCCTCCGAGAGGGACCCAGAAGGCGAAGGAGGAGGAGCCGGGAGCGAGAGAGGCGGGGGAGAGGTCAATTTGGGAACTTGGCGAGTTCGGCGCTTCTGGGTCGCGGAGATATCTGCTGCTGCTGCTTCGTCATCGATGCAGCGCGGCGTTGAGGAAGGCGAGGAGCGAAGGAGGAGGAGGAGGAGGAGGAGCGGCCATGGGAGGTCGGAGGAGGGAACACTTGGCACGGCGCGAGCTCACACATTCGAGACTGGTCTAGAGGGGACTTCACGGCATGGTGATAACGATGCCACATGACGAGACGTGGGACTCCCAAAAAAAAAAAAAAAAAAAAAAGAGTGTAGGGAAAGAAAAGAGGAAATTCGGATTTTAATTTTCTCGCCGAAACATAATGTTGATCACAAAAAATCAGTGTATGATGATCTCCGTCCGCTGCTATGCAAGGCAATCTCGCGTCATTTAGGAGAAGCCCCCTGACCTACTTGCTCCCCTTAGCTCATAAGACGTCTTTTGAGAATGAGTTCTTCCCGATTAGCATCAAAGTCTGGTTAAGGTGGATCCGGGTGCATGTTGATCCCCGTCCGTTGTGGCTCCCTTCACCTCACGATGAGTTCGGAAACTAAAGGGGGAAAATTATGTTGCATATGTATTGGTTTTAGGGTTTTTGTGATCAAAATTTCTGATTTAGTACTTTTTATCATGTTCACGAGTGTAATTTAAAATATTTTTAAGTAAAATTAATTTGAAATAAATATGCTTGGTAAAATTAATTTATGCATTTTTTACGGTCATCAAATGACTACGCTTATTTAAAATTACTAGATGTTCTATTTATCCCTCGCAAGAGTCTTGTTCGGGGTGTAATAACAAGGGTTGGCTTAATTTTGCTCAGTATGGCTCGAATTCTTTCTTTTACCCGCGCTTTACTTGTGTTACGATTATTTGAATTAATTTTTTATTTGAGTGAATAACGATACATGGACACTTGGATGCATGTCTTAAGGATGAACCATGACGAAAAGATTCCGTGAAATGTTTACATATAAAAGGAAAAAAGAAAGTATCAAATCGAGCATCAAACAAAGGTATCTCGCGCCATCAACCCCTAGACCCACGAATCTTTGGCTCACAAAAGTAAGGTGGGCTTTTGCACCTTACTTGGATCATAATCAACCCTGAATTAATGGCAATCCCTAAGTTTAATATAAAACAAAGAACTAAATGAAAAAAATGATGTTACGATAAAAAGGATTTGGGGGGATTCACGTTAAGCATAAGCGCCATCTTGCGAAGAGTCATCATGTGTTATCATCATTATCTTCAAGACCTCACTCTCTCCGATCTCATGAGTCGACGGATCAAATTGCACGGCACAAAAGAGATGAAAATGATAACTGGGGGCAACCACTAATGATAATAATCAAGAAAGTATGAATCCAATTAAGGAAGTTTATTATGGCCTATTACATAAAACATCAAAACGCATATTTCATGCGGTCAATCCAACATTTACTAGTATGAGAAATGATACCGAAAATTAAGATACTAATATCAAATCATGTTGAGAAAATACTAATAGTCATTTAAAACTATTTTTGTCTATGAATCGAGAGACACAAATGATTATCTTCCATAATTGCCTACAATGCTATCTTATATTCAAAAGGTGTTCCATTAATTTCAAATGTCTACATTCAATCTTGCATTCGTGTCACGAGTCAGTTGTTTCCGATCGATCAATCACCCATGCGGCCTTAGAATTTTCGATCCCAAGTCAACCTCACACACATACGCACGAACACAAGAGTCGTATGAGCAAGGAGCGAGTGTATTCTCTTATGAATGAGCTGAATACAATGAGGGGGAGAGACCCATATTTATACAAGTTCGGGTCTCATCTCATCCGTTGATCGTCCCTTAGATCTTACGATTGTGTTTGAACGTGTATCATCATTACAAGTTTGTACACTAGGCCACTTAATGGCGAGACCTTAGGAAGCCCATGGGTGTGTGTCAGAAGTAAGGGCAGGTCAATAGGGCCGCCTGACATGGAGTAGGTGAATGGTCATAGGTTGCACATGAGTCGGCCGAACACTGATTACAAGTCGTTCATGGGTTGTGCACGGGCCTTTATCCGTATTGCGCATGGGTTGATCGTGTGAGGATCATGGATCATTCATGGATTGGTCGTGGGTTGCTTGTGGACAAGCCCTTGGACATGACACGGCCGCATCACAGACGGTCTTGGATCATGCTTCGTCCGTGGGCCGTGTCAATCTCCCCCACCTAATCGGGCGACGCCCTCGTCGCGTCTATGGCATGGAAGGTATCAATGTGTTTCTTGAGCTGCCTTAGAATCTCGGACAGTTCCCAACTCGCTTCACTCTCGGGAAGGCCCTTCCATTGGACGAGGTATTCCTTCTTTGGGACACAATATCTCTTCCGTATGACGTGGTCCGCCATGATGCATTTGATGTCCCAATCATAAGAGGTTTTCGCTCCAAGGGGCGCCGTTGCGATTCGCCTCGGTTTGAATCCTCCTCATCTGCATAGAAAGGTTTCAGCATACTCAAATTGAACACGGGGTGTACCTTGAGTTGTTCGTCAAGTCTAGCTTGTATGCTACCTTCCTGATCCGCTGCAACACTCGAAAGGGGCTTTCATAGCGACGGATCAGCCCTTTGTGCACGTCACGGTATCAAAGGACTAGGTGCAACTTAGCCAACACCAAGTCTCCGACCTGAAACTCCATGTGCCGTCGTTTCTTGTCGATCCACTTCTTTGTGTGCTTGGTAGCCCTATGTAGGCATGTTCGCGCCAAGTCCGCATGTTCATCCCACTCCTTAGCGAACTTGTACGCGGAGGGACTACTCCCTCTATATCTCGAAGCAATTGCGTTTGGTGTAAGCGGCTGTTGCCCGGTCACGAACTCCTCCCTACCGGCTTCCGCTCCTTCGACGGTCTGATTCAGGTCATCCACCAACGCCTGGACATTCGTGACGGTCTCCTCTAGTACCGTCATTTGATTCTCCAGATCTCCCTTTGGATCCATCGAGCTCGAGACAGCACGATTCTTGGGTGGCCTTCTCGACTGGTCGCCCACGATCCTCTCGGTCATCGCCTTGAACGACTGAGACATCAACACAAGGATCAATCATTGCGCTTGGAACGATAGCTCTGATACCACTTGTCATGGGTTGGTTGTTTTTGATCGATCAATTATTCGTGTGGCCTTAGGATTTTCGATCCCGAGTCAACCTCACACACACACGCATGAACACAAGGGTCGTTTGAGCAAGGAGCAAGTGTATTCTTTTATGAATGAGCTGAATGCAATGAGGGGGAGGGATCCCTATTTGTACAAGTTTGGGTCTCATCTCATCCGTTGATCATCCCTCCGATCCAACGGTTGTGTTTGAACATGTATCATCATTACAAGTTTGTACACTAGGCCACTCAATGGCTAGGCCTTGGGAAGCCCATGGGCGTGTATCAGAAGCAAGGGCAGGTCAGTAGGGCCGCCTGACATGGAGTAGGTGAACGGTTGTAGGTTGCACATGGGCCGGCCGAACACTGATCACAATTCGTGCACGGGTCGTGCACGCGTCGTGCACGGGCCTTTGTTCGTATTCCATATGGGCTGATTGTGCAAGGATCATGAATCATTTATGATCGTGCGAGGATCATGGATCATTCACGGTCAAACAAGATGAGCAGCTTTTTTTCAAAATTTTTAATTAATTTTTCAATCTTTTCTAACACTTTTCTTGGTTTGAATTGCAGGTTCATGGGAGACATTCAGACGACCACACGCTACCCGCCTTACCGTGACCACGGTAAGCGCCATGATGTGGCGATAGTGGCCACGATCATAGGAACCATCGTCCTAGTCATTGGCAGCTTAATTTTCTGGTGAATGTGGAGATGTGGTAGTCGGTCTCTTGTAGCAACGTCGGTGGAGGCGCCAGCAGAGGCACTAGCCGAGGCACCGGTGGAAGCGCTTGAGGAGGTAGTTGGAGCTCGCGGACGTGGTGTTCAATCTGGGAGCGTCGTCCCTGGAGTCTAATTAGGTTGTTGGTGTGACTTTAGTGAAGATAATAATTGTCTAATGCATTCACTTGGGTTTGCAATAGTTGTCCTCTTGCACACCGATAATGCATAGCACGAGTATAAATTAATGCTTTGAAAACTGCAGAATTTCCTGATTTGTTTACTTTAGATGTGCTCTTAGGGCACTCGTCAAACAAGATGAGCAGCTTTCTTGTTGGCAAGTCCTTACGTCTCGTAACCCTTTCTATCTAAGCAAAGTCAGTAAGTAAGAAACCGAAAGTCTATTGAAAAGTTAAAGAAAAGTAATGTTTGAAGTGGCCCATTGTTCACAAACCCAAGAGCCAACAGGCCTTAAGGAACCTAAAACAAAACCCAATTCCCAAAATGCAAGCACGCCCTCAGCCCATACACCCATATAGCTAAAGACATCAGATATGCAACTATTGCAGATACTTGTCAACAATCAAAACAAAAAAGAGTATTCCTCGTCCACAATCACTATCTTTCCTTCAGCTGAAAGAACATAATTTTACTAGTGTTAATCAAGTTTTGAAATGCAGCAACCCCATATGCCAAATAGAAACTGCACACTAAAGCTTGAGCATCCTACAGGGTCAATGTAGAAATGAACAAAGAAAGATATAGAGAGAAGTGTTGAAAGTTGATAAGCATTCTTTCAAGAATTGATTGTTCAAACCTCTCCCCCAACTTTTGACAGATTTGAGTAGTTCTTCGTTTTAGGGCTAGCTTCATAGCTTTATGTATAAAGACTTTCACTTGCCCTTGGTTCGCTACTAACTTGGTTGAGCTTTCTTGAGATATAAAGAACAAGTTCTTAAACTTATAAGCTCAATATGGCATGACTTGCATCCGAGTGATGGGCATAGATAGAAGTCATTTGGCACAAAAGTAAAAGCAATCGAATTGGAGAAGATGTATCCTTCAATGCTTTTGCTTCCTGATTATATTATTTTGTTATTTATTTAGCTGAGGGCATCCGTTTATTAACATCTTCAATCTAATTCATCCTGTTTTCTATACATACCGAAGTTGTAGTAACGATCTTAAATCATCTGTATGTTAAGGCTTCGTTTTTTTTTTTTTTTTAAAAAAAGAATGATTTGAATTTTTTTTAAATGATCATTTGTATCACTTAAAATAATTAGTCATCGAATAATTTTCATTATTGATGACAATTTATATCTTAATTTTTATCATGGATGCTGAAAAATATTTTTCTTTCATTACCGACGTGTTGATAATGATGCCAAATGACAATAGAAAAGGGGTTAAAAGAGAAAAAGAAAAAAAAAGGACATTTGATTAATTTTCTTGCCAAAAAATATAAAAAAAGGAATTTTATTGATGATTTTAAGTGGATTGTATTAACAATTGCCCCTAGAGTATTCATTAATTGAACTTAATTTGAAATAAACATGTATTTAAGGTATATTGTTAACTAAGAGATGCGCACACAAAAAGATGTCTATTTTTTTCGAGAGCGAAATGAAAACTTTAAACCAACAAAAAATATAAAATATAACCAAGAAATTATATATGATGTAGAGTATAGATGAAGAAAATATTCGTAATCATAAAAAAGAAACATCAAATATGAAAGAGTGTGTTTTTAACCAGGTTAGATTACATAGAAACATATTGAAAATTACATATGCAATCATCAAAAGAAACCAACCACATTCTAATTCCTCATGACTTGTAAAATTGAAGAAAATGAGAAATGAAAAAGGACCTTCTCCTCCTCGCTGACGTCACTTCCACGTGGCGCACCTGCGTGGCCGCTCCGGAACTTGAAGCCGAAGCCGACGACCCGTCGCCGAAAACCTCCTCAACCGTCGCCAGGAGAAAAAACCCCACCGAAGAAAATGCTCCGGACACTCCGATCCCGGCGGCGGCCCCGCTGCGGCGCCCACGCCTGCGCCCTGGTCTCCGCCGTCCTCCTCCTCCTCTCCGTCTCCCTCCTCTACTCCCGCCTCTCCTCCACCACCGCCGCCTCCGCCGCGGACGCCGTCTCCGGCCGCATCCTGTCCGATCCCGCCGCGGACGCCGCCGACAGGCTCGAGCTCGGCGGCGGCGGGGACGACAGGATCGACGAGCTCGACATCGTCGACGAGGAGGCCGACCGGAGCGGGGCGTCGAACTCGCGGTGGGAGGGCGAGGACCAGGAGGACGAGGAGGAGGAGGAGGAGGCGGGGGCCGATCGCTCGGCGGCCGCGGACAGCAGTTACTTCTACGACCACGTGACCGGGTCCATACGTCGAGCGTTCAGCAAGCGCTCGATCGACGAGTGGGACGACGATGGCTCGATCTTGGGCGTGGGGTCGGTTCCTGATGATCGCAGTAAGGCGGCATTTGGATCCGACGATATTCCGGTGGACGAGGATTTGAGGAGGAAGGTGACGGAAGTGATGAGCGTGGAGGATGCTCTCCTGTTGAAGGTGAACAAGAGGGTTTCGCCGCTGAGGGAAGGGTGGGGCGATTGGTTTGATAAGAAAAGCGATTTCTTGAGGAAGGATAGAATGTTCAGGTCCAGTCTGGATATTTTGAATCCGTTGAACAATCCGATGCTGCAGGACCCGGATGGGGTTGGTGTGAGCGGGTATACTAGAGGGGATAGATTGGTGCAGAAATGGTGGTTGAATGAGTTCAGAAAAGTGCCGTTTTCTGTCAAGAAGCCATTAGGGATCTCAGCGGATGGTCGTCAATTGCGAGAAAACAATGATGTTGCTAGTAGTAGGAAGGCTGGTAGTGCAGAGAGTCAAGGTGGTGAATTTGAAGGGAGGGTTGAGATTAGGAGGGCAGAGAGACGGACCTTAGATGACGATGTGAGGAATGCATCCGATAGTGTTGTGGAAAATGATGGAAGTGACGCTAATGAACATCTGGACAGCAATTTGTCCGAAAATGATGGTCAGAGTGCAACGATTCGTGAGAATAGGCGGAGTTCTGAGATTGAAGGTCATGTATATGCAGATGGAAGGAGATGGGGTTACTACCCTGGTTTGCATCCTGGGCTAACATTTTCAGAATTCATGAATGCGTTTTTCAGAACAGGTAGATGTCACTTAAGAGTTTTTATGGTGTGGAACTCACCACCATGGATGTTTGGTGTTCGACATCAAAGGGCACTGGAGAGTCTGCTCTCACAGCATCCAGATGCTTGTGTTGTTGTGTTCTCTGAGACTATCGAGCTTGATTTCTTCAAAGATAGCTTTCTCAAGGATGGGTAATTGCTCATATTCCCATTGGTTTTCTTTTTATAGATGAACTTTTGCTGGATAAGCATAGGTATCTTATAATTTTTAAACAATAAGCATGGAGTTGCTTCTTACCTGGTTCAACTAGTTATTGTTGCTCTTTTCATAGTTTGCATTGCACTGGTTGTCATATCTTCCTGGTGATAATATGGACTGAATAAACCCAAGTTTCTACACATCTAGTGGCTCCTTTGAGTAATCCTGTGTGGTTTTGTACAAGCAGATTTGTGTTAAAGTCCCTTTTTGTCTTGATTTGAAGTTTCTTTTTTGGAATGATGTCTGGGTTTTTGCAGTTTATCCGGACACACCTCTTATTTTCTACAATTAGTTGACTTTTGTTCTTGTTTAGATATCGTTCATTTTAATGGAGCATTGGGAATTTCTTTAGTATAGTTGTTCCCCTATGGTGGCTCTTTTTGCCCTTTATCATTGCAGTTCTTGGATTGGGGCTTAAGTAAGCTCACAGCTTCACACAACTAATCTGAAGTACCTGATGGTTTCCAACTGACTGCTTGCTTTCAATATCGTAGATACAAAGTTGCTGTTGCCATGCCAAATCTTGAAGAATTGCTGAAAGATACGCCCGCACTCATATTTGCTTCCATCTGGTTTGAGTGGAGAAAGACAAAGTTTTATCCTACTCATTTTAGTGAGCTCATCAGGCTTGCTGCTCTTTACAAGTAGGTTTTCATCAACTTAAATATTTCTATTCCTCATTGAAATTTTTGCAACTTGTCTCATTTGAATTAGATGATAATTAAGGACTCCCAATGTATTCAGTAGTTCATGCGAGTCCTTTCGATGCTATGGTTTTGTTTGTATAATGAGCTGTTGCTATATCACAATGCATACTTGACAAGCGAGATTTTGATGTGCTCTGGTGATTAAAATGTGTCATGTATGTGATGCTGCATGTGTAAGTGAAATCTCTACACATGATTGTAGGATTTACTTAGTTTCTCCAAAAGTGAAAATTACTAAAGAGATTTGTATCAAAATATTATTGAAATATGACAAATATTGAAATTAGAAGTCACAGAATCTGTAAAAACACTCGTAAGCAGTCAGCTCTAGGCTTTTTCTGTTTTTATCTGCTTATGTTTATAAATTGATGTGCTCTATTGAAGTGCTTTTTGATTATCTGAAAGTAGAACTAGCTTTGAAAATTATTTCCAAAGATTGATAAAAATTTGGTAAAAATCAGGCTTCAAAGCAATTGTCGAACTTATTAAGATGGTATGCCATGATGAATTAAGACCTTCGGATGTCCCAGTGAGAAGGTGTGAGGAATGGATGGAGTTTTGGGTTAGAAGGGCAGGGGAAGATGGAGAAAGATGTGGAAGGAGACAATAAGGAAAGATATTTTAAAGCTTACCTAGGATGTAAATGAAGCATTGAGCACAATAGAATAGGATTTATAGTTGATGTTGTTATATGAATGTGGGAATCTGGTGGTTTGGAATTTCGAGGGGACTATTCTGGACCGAGAGATAACCCTTCTCTCTCTCCCTCCCTATGTGCGGATGCACGTGTCTGCTTTTTGTTGTTTTTGTTTTTGGGCCCTCCTGGCCCCCCGGGGGGGTTGGGGGGGGGGGGGTGGTGTTAGGGTGTGTGCATGAGAATAGCATAAGCTTACAATTGGTCATTTAATATTGCCGTGGTTTGCATAGTGGTCTTAGTTCGAACTAATCTCTATGGTGGGTTGATAATCTACAGAAGAGTTCTGCCAGAATTTAGAGTCAATAATTTACGTAGTGGTCTCTTTAGTTCTTTTTTAGTGTAGGCAGCAAATTCAACTGATCTGCTAAATCAGTATACTCCTTCCTGGTGATTACCTCTTTGCAAATTTTAACTTTTTCTTGTGATGTTGCAAATGTTTTCTTCCTAAATAACACTAGGCTGAAATTTTTCTGAATGTTATATAAGTATCTGATTCTATTTCTAGCGTTGGCTTTTTAATATTTTCTGCTTTTGGTAGTGGAAGTTCAAAAGCAGTTGATGAGATTTGAGAATGTTACATGAATGAAATAATTCTATCAGTAATGAGAAAGGGTGTTCCCTCTGTGGTACAGTTCTTTTCCTTAAGAAATTGAATTCAACTGTGATATGGTAGTGCACCCTTAAGAATCACTGTAATAGTTGGCTCTAGGCTACTCTATTTGTGCAGTGAGACATCTACATTAGCAAAATTGTCATCTGTATTTGCATTTATATCATCTAGGCATGGATTATGGTTCTTATCTGCCCAATTCTTGCTTACTCCTTCATGTTGGTAAATAGGCTGATACCTAGAGAGTAGTTAAAGATGTATTCAAGGGCATTTATGGAAATTCAGTTCCTTCTTGGTTAGTTAAGTTATTATGTGTCACGCATGAAGAAGATCAACTTCCTTTGCAGGAGTGAAGCTTCACATTTGAGACAGTCATCAAGTATTAGTTAGAATTGCTTCAGATTGTTAGCCTAGGTATAAGTTTCCATCTATTCAAGCACTTACCTCTAAGGTGGGAGTTTTCATATTGTCTTTTCCATGAGTGCCATGTTTGTCCTTGTTTGCTTGCCACCAACAGAAGGGGTTCTAATTATCTTAGTAATCAGCTTTAAAGAACTCGTTTATTTCTGGTTTGCTTGCTTAATGACCATGACGATGGGATTCTAAAGTCTTAATTTGGTACCATTCTTTCCCTTGTTGTATTAGCCTAGCAAAAACAGCTGTCCTTCTTTGTGAATGTTTTATACTATTCTGACTGATGCAAGGGGTTATTCATATTCTTGGTAGACTTTCATATATTGCTTAGAAGAAGAAAAGGCTGTTATGAGTAATACCTTTTTGGATAGTGTGGGAGAGGAAAGAAAGCAGTATAGGCATAGTTTCCCATAGGTGCTTAGCACTTTGTGATGCTGATTTTATTGGTAATTTAGTGAAGATACAGGATTTTGAATTTTTAGCATTCTTTTCTCATAAATGTTTCTCTCTGGCATTACATCTTACAGCCTAAAAAAAGAGAGGAAGGATTATGCCATCTTGTAGTTGTTAATGAAATTTAATTCAGTTTATCCATATAATTCATCTCTCTTTTTATGGTTATAAAATTAATGTATGGGACGTGCTATGTCTTTAATATCTCTTGGTTGATTTCCCAATGCTCAATTTTTTGTTTTGCTTAGATATGGGATAGTTAATGTTTTGTCACATTTGTAAATTGCCATGGATAATTAATTTCGACGTATATACTTATATATCTTTCGTTCTTTTCTCTGCAGATATGGTGGAATATATATTGATTTTGACATCATTGTGTTGAAATCACTCTCTTCTCTGAACAACACTGTTGGTTTGGAGAGTCGGCTTGATCGACAGTCTCTTAATGGTGCTGTAATGGCATTCAGAAGGCATAGGTACTTCTTGTTTCTAGCCATGGAGGAATTATGCATGTGTTGTCAACTGTGATTATAACTTGTAGTTTTGTAGATTCTGCTTGTGTTTCTTTTACTCACCACCGATAGATGCTTTCATCAAATGGCTTTTGTAACTGAGGCTTACAAATATGGCACTGTTTTGATATATCTATGCAAATTGAGGAATAATTTTTTCTCTTCTTTCATCATGTCTTTTATGTTGTTTGAATATTCTACTTCCATGGGCAATACCATTACTATTTACAACTATTGTAAGTTCTGTTTCACATGAATTTGAACACTGCATCCCCACCTCCACAAAAGAATATTTGCATTAAAAGTGTGCAGGATTGGCTTTCTCATGTTGCTCGAAACTTAAAAACAATGATTACTTTGGATATTTTTCTGGATACTTAAATAAAATGAAAGAAGAGCTGCAGTGTGTATCTGCTTATTTTGTATAATACATTCCTGATGGCATGCATTGATTCGTTATTTATTTATTTTTTGTTACTCTATGCTCAGTCATTTATTGCTAACCTACTCTTGCAGCCCCTTCATAATGGAGTGCTTGAGGGAGTTCTTCTCAGTTTATGATGATACCCAGTTTAGATGGAATGGGGCTGAACTTTTGACGAGAGTGGCAGGAAATTTTTCAAGAAGTGAGAGAAGAGAAGTTGAGCTGTTGGAGTTGAAAGTGCAACCCTTCTTCGTCTTCTTTCCTATTAGTAGCCAAGATATTATGAGGTATCTCTTTTCTTTGTTGGAAATATCTATATTTATGCAGAAGGATGTAGCACCAGGAGCCATGTCGGCCCTACTCGACCCAATTGCATATGTGTGTGTTCCACATAATTTTGGATGCAAGAAAGTCGTGGCCTCCTGTTGGACTATACGTCTTAACGCATAAGGTCACTTGAATGTATGGATCAAAGCTGTGAACATCATAATATACAAACTATGCAAGACCATGAGAAAATATCCCAAGCTGATTGTTATAAAATGAAGCAAGTATGCATTGAGGATAATTACATCAACAGCTGTGGTTAAGTGACACTACGGTTAAGTAATAGGACACTTAGTATGGTAATTGCTGAAAGCGTTAACTTCTTCTCCTTCTCATCAAGCTTTCTTACCTGCTAAAATACGTAAGTTTTGTATTGCCATGTGGAGGCATTGCTGTTGAAAGTGGACATTACCGCTGAATATTTTAGGGCTAGTTGATTGAGAATTGGAAAAATCAGAAATCTAAGAACTTTGAATGCCTGTAAGTGTCCAACACAGATTGGTCCAGTTATTATGCCACTGTTCGGAAGGATTCTGAGAAACAACCTGCTCTCTTCTCTTCTGCACCACTCTGGGAGACAGTAAAAGCAATACTTTCTTACTTGTGATGAGGACTATAATCCTTATGGATGTGAAGGTCATCGTGTCCTCCTTGACAGAAATGAGTGTGTGGATAGTTTCCGGCATTAGCGGCAAATTGAAATAGGTCAGCCCAATGGAAGCAAAATGCTTGATCTTTCATTAGATGATGGATCCCAACCAGAAAAATTCCACACGAGACAGTAGAGGAAGTGACAACTAGATATCGCTCATGTTGGGAGATGAGAGTTCATTTTTAAATTACAGCAGTTAGCTTATAATTTGGGGTTTTGTTCAGAGAAACCCGTTGTCTGTGTAAATTAAAAAATTGAGCACCTCCACAATTCGATTGGTGTGACTAAGCATTAGGCAATTTATAGGCAAGATGGTTGCGGGAATATTCTGAAGTGAGGGGATGACTAGATAGTTTCAGCTGTATTGACATGATTGAGAGAAGGTGTGAATATAATGTCTACCCTGCGTGCATGATGAAGTAGGTTTTTTTTTGGGCTTGATGGAGTACGATGAAAGCTGTTGAATCTGAGCAGATGGCTTGCAGGATGCTTGCTTCCAGTGGTCTTCATTTAGCCTTTGTTTCATGGGAAAGAATACATGCATTTTCATGAAAATTTGCAGCAAAAGATTATTAAATTGTTAATCCTGGCAATTGGAGATGTCAATTTCCATTGACTTGAACCAGGAATACTGATTGTGATAGCACCTTGAGTATGCCTCTATCATACTGATTGTATGAGAGAGGTGTGTGATCTTACAAACTTGAACCAACAAAAGAATGATGCTGATTGCACCCTCTTGGTAAATACACTAATGTAACTTCATGCCTATTAGTCAGTTATGACAAGAACAGAGGCTTATAGATGTGCATACATGTTAATTCTGTGCTAGTCTTGTTGAAACGTGCACATTAGATCTGTCATAAACAACTCTCTTCTGGACTGCTTATGCCATTTGAGTTGTTTCCTAAGATCTGTGTTCTTGTTTCATTTAGACCATATAGAGCTTGATGTTTTCTGTCAAAAGCTTGTCTGCCCTTAAATTGACCTTTGTGATCTGAAAACAGGTACTTCGTTGCTCCTTCAACAGAGATCGAACGTGCACAACAAGATTCTCTTTTCAGAAAAATTCTGGATAAATCCTTGACATTTCATTTTTGGAATAGCATTACTTCTTCTCTAGTTCCTGAGCCAGGAAGTCTTGTATCCAGGCTAATTGACCACAGATGTATCCATTGCTCTGACGTATTGTGAAGTTCACCCAAATTTTCCCCAAGTTGATTGAAGACTTCAGCTAGCACACCCTAATTGGCTAGAAGCATTCACTGGTCAAATGCAAGGAGATTCAGGTTTTTGCTCTGATAAGAGGCCCAGTTTTTGGTTAAGAGTAGGGGGCCTTATGAATTTCTTTCCATGAAGAGGAAGGCTTACCACCTATAGGATCAGCTTCAGAAGGAAGCTGACCATATACGGGATTATGTTAGGGGGGCATATATGTTGTTGTACAGTTAATTATTTTCTTTATCATCTGCGTTAAGAGTTGTCCTTTTCTTTTTATTGTCAGTGCTTGTACAAATGGATTAGTGGGAAAATGGAAACCGTGGTTCCCCCTTTTTATATTGGAAAAAAAAAAAAGTTCTTCCCTTGAATTAATATTAACTGTTAGTATTCACAGTGACCATGTAGGATTGTGCATGCTACCTTCGTTGCTATGTCAGTATTTATGTCGTCTAGGCATCTGCAGATATCCTGCATTGTCAAGAAATGGGTGACGAGCGAGCACGTGGGGTTATGCTTCTGTTTAAAGCAAGTGTATATGCTTGTCCCCTCCCGTGACGTTTATAGCACGTTCAGCAGGACTTCTTTGTTTCTGTTGCTTCGTCCACTACTAACTTACATCAGAAGCACAGGGAAGCCTACATTTTCGGCAGTTACTCGGGATTTTGCCCTCATTCTCGTTGGAATTATTAGGCATCTGTAGAGCGTGCATTCTTGTGCAGGGTTCGTTTCCAATGTGATTCTGCAGGCGGCGTATAGTAAAGCTCGTCACTGGCTTAGTAAAGCTCAGTTAACATTAATATTTACTTCACAAATAGGAAACTAGTGGAGTTACAGCAAGCAACGGGAAATGAATGATTACAATGGAAGCAGTAGATAGTAAACTGCACTACTGAGTTCTTGTGCTGCAGGAGGACGATGTTCTAAAAAGCACTGTTTTCGGGATCCTCACTGTCGAAGGAAGCAGAGACAGGGAACGTCACTGAGCTGCCGTCACGAGGTGTGCTGGACAGAGCCTCGTTCCGTTCCGGCAGCACGGTCTCCACAAGCCGGCGCCGGTCACTAGACATCGGGATCCAGGAGTCGGAACTCATTCAGGTAGTCATCATGTAATCCGTCTCCACGAGTCCCACCTCCTCAGTCGAGAGCATTGGGGCCGTAGCATCTCCTCCTCGCGGGGTTCCACACCCACTGCACCAGGTACTTCCTCCCCTTCACTCCATTCAAGTTGTACCCGCTCCCCCATGCGTCCTTGTTCACCGCCCCCACATACCCTCCTCCCGCACCACTCCCGTACATCCCCAGGCACAGGTCGGCGATCTCGGTCGGCGCCGTGGGGTCGTCCCCTGCGTACCATGCGTTCACGAGCGGGTTGCTCGAGACCTCGGCGAGCTCGTGGGCGATCACGCTGATCATTCCGTCTGCCCCCACGTCGCCGTTCGGCGGCTTCATTATGTCGTGGCCCCCGTTCTTGCCTGGCGGCGGCCTGCCTGAGTAATTTGGCCAGGCAAACGGGTAAGCGCAGATCCCGGGGCACTGCGTCCCGCTGTAGCCGATCCACGCGTAAGGAACGGTGACGCCGACGATCGTGGGGAACGTGAAGTAGTGGAACCCGCACACGGCGCGGCAGAAATCCTGGACTTGGACATCAGAGGAGGTGAGGACTAGGTAGAGGCCATCGTGAGGATTGAGAGGCAGAGCGTGCGGATCCGAAGCGGCGACAGAGTTTTTGATGACGGACTGAATGTCCAAGCGGCTGAGGTAACCTCCGTGGGAGTATTTGTAGTCGTAGAACTCCCCGGAGAGGACGATGTTTCCGGTGATGTTGGACCCGGTCTGGTCGGTGTAGAGCCGGACAGTGCGCCACCAGTCGGCGACCGAAGGATAAGAGGCGGAGGACGACGGAGCGGAGAGAGAATAGATGAAATCTCTTATGGTGGCTTGCTGGTTCTGGTTCCAACGGCCATACCATATGATGTAAAGATTGATGGGAGATGCAAGGACAGGACCCATGTGGTACTGAAGGTCCACAAGATCCGACGAGCCCTCGAAGTTCTTCTCCTCGCCGAGCTCTCCGCTCCGGTCCGACAACGACGCCATGGGAGAAAACCTCAAGAGAAAGGCACAGAGCAAGAGAAGCTCAATCCATCGGTTCTTCTGCATTTTTTCTTGCGTTTTTGTCTGACTGTTGAAGTTGTCTCGTGTGTAGTGATGGTCAGAGAGAGCAAGTGAATTTAAAGGGGAAGACGTGAGGTAGCTAGCTTCTTAAGTACTGAGGAAGGTGAGATTCTTTCTTTTGCAATATTTATATAATTCCCACTTTCCATTGCTGCTTTATAATATGTTTTTTGTCCCCACATCTTGTGTTTAAATCCTGCTGTTCCTCTTCTCAAGATCCAATAGGGATTCTTCAATTTGATTGTTTTTTGCTGCCTATTAATATAAGGATTTCGTTACTATTTTATGCACGGAAGCCGTTACCGTCAAATGATTCTTATGTAGTGAATGAGGAACGACCTTCTGTCAATGAGAGTTGATTAGAGAAATGTTTAATGTACTAGATCTTTTACTAGACTAGCATATTTAATAATTTTCCTTTTATCATTAAAAGAGAGTTAACAAAGGAAGACGAATCTTAGGAAAAGTGGTAGTTGAAAAGGAAAGGAGAGAAAGCAAAGCATGGCATGCGTCAATCATGCACGCAAAGTGAAAAAGACTTCATCTAACTTTCGATCATTTCGGCACAAATTTGCTATTTTCGTCCCAGCCACCATCCTCGTCGAGTAGGAAATAGAAAATTTTAATTAGTGATATAGAACTAGAGATTTCATCTTGATCATCGTTTTTTGACTTATCGTGAAATTATATCATTTATGCTGAGGGTTTGATCCATATGAATTGTTGTGTCAATGCTAATAACATGAGTCTAGTTGTCATAGAACAAAACTTTTGAACACACGATCAATCCCGTTTCGAATCCATTTGGGATAGAAATTCTTCAAGGAAGGAGCCATCTTTCGAAACTGCGTGGCCACCTCTACTTCTATCTGTGTGTTGTTTTTTAGAACTAGACAAATTGGCCTTGACGATGATGGTTCTATATCACGAGAACTTCTATGAATGCTTCAAATTTACACTAGACGTCAGAAAGCCTCTTTTCGAGTACCGGCCCCTATGGATTGGGGTCGGTTGTTACAATAAAAGTAAAGTTTTCCCCTACTTTATAACCTTGACCAACGAGACCATGATTTAATTGGGGATCCTACATCAGTAACACGAGTCCCCACGGCTCAACTTAATTTATTGCTAATCCGACCTCGGTGCTTTGACGAATGGCCTCGGATAGAATCAACTGGAGCTCAAAAGAAAAAACGAGTCAACAAATTTTACTGATTAGCAATTATGGGTGTGCCCCGTGGGTAAAACCGGACCATGTGCTGCCTTTTCAAAGTTATCTCACTTTTGGACTGACATCATTTTACCCTTTATACGACATTGGACCGCACTACAGTTCTTTATTGTCCGAAAGTCATTGTTTTTTGTGACGAGTCAATTGGTTTGGTTGAATGACACGGTCAGAAGACGAGCCGAATGCGGAGACATGGGAGGATTTTGTTGGCCGACACAAGATTTTCAACTATCAAGCTTGAATTTTCCAGTAAAGAAGAATCCTACCCACGGTTGACAAATGTGATTAATACCTAGGAAATGAACCATCACTTTGTAAATTGATTAGATTTAGGCATGTACCAAACCATCAGCACACGTGTTAGGCTTTGTTTGCATTGAAATAAAACTAGAATTATACATAATATGTGTGGATGTCATATCTTCCATTGATAGAAAGATGTGCATGCCGATTCTCATCCCAAGTGGTCATTTATATGGTATTTCCCAGCAATAAGAAAATGCCGTCTAAACCTTTTAAAGCACAAAGTTTATGGTTGATTGGACAAAATTAGATATTACTAACCTCAATTAAAGTGATCACTAATTTTTCTCCAATTAAGGTACTAACTAGTTTCGCATTACCAATTCTTATTTGACCAAGTTAGTTGTTCTTTTGAATTACCGACTTCTCTTATTTTATGACAAAAAAAAAGTTATCAACTTTTATTTACTGTTCTTATCAAAGCCTTAAGTTTGTTAACTATTTTTTGGAATTACCAACTTTATCATGAGATTTATTACCTTTTATCCTTAACTTCGCCAACCATTACATTGAATTACCAACCTTTGAATGACTCGTCAACTTTTTTTCCAGATTGAGTAATTCAATAGAAAATTTGATATAATTCAAATGAAAGTTGTTATTCTAGAACTAGTTAAAATCTTAATCGGGAAAACCTGATAAACCCCTCAAATTATAGTTAATAATTTCATATAGGAGTTGGTAATTTTAAGGCGTAGTTTAAAATATAAATAAAAATTGATTAAAGATAGGACAAATTAGTAATAAAAATAAAAAATAAAATTTTTAAGTAACTCAAATAAGAGTTGTTATTCCAAAACTAGTAAGTACTTTAATCAAAGAAAAGTTTCTAATTCATTCTAATTAAGGATAATAATTTCTTAAAAAGTCACCTGAAATTGTTGACGTAGTGGTGAGCCACGTAAGACGGTCGACGATTCATGTAGGACGGTGGGTGATGACTGGATCGTGATGTCATCCGTAAAAAAATTGACCGAAAGGATTATTATGGAATCTTGCACAAAAGGTTAAGACTAAATTAACAAAATTTAAAATAAAAATAAAATGAAAGACTAATTTAGCATCCGTATAATAGACTTATAACTTATTAGGTAAATTTTCCCTATAAATCTGTGTTTCGCGAAGGTTTAGGTTCAAGTATTTTAGTTTCGCCCCTATCGTACAAAAGGCCATGTGTTGGCTGAGTAAGTGGTGAGCACTTAGAGGCAGAGCTTCAGGATAATATCCCACCGTTGACTTTGATTAAGAGCGGCAGTTCTGTCTGCCTCGTAGCCAAAGATATCCCGCGGAAGTTGCTGCTAAATTGCTGCATCCGATCCGATGCAGAACATGCACGGACCACCCCTTAAGTTAAAAGCGATCGAGCGACATCGATGGGAATTCGAACACGTCGAGCTTACATGGGAAGAAAGATGACGCTTGCGCTGCTGTCTGGTTGGCTAGCCCCGTTATAGGGGATCGAGATTCAACGTACATTTGGCTGTCTGTTCGCGGTGCGGAGCGGTTATTCTTGTTCTTTGGGGAGTGTTGCTATCGTTGCTGAGAAGTAGGAACATGCATGTGGTTGGTTCTATCTTATATGATCTTCAATCTTTAGATACTGAACTTGAGTTAGGGAACTGCTTAAAAAATGTGGAGATAGCTGGAAATAATCTGTTCTGCACGAAAATGGTATTGATATTTCCTGCAATGAGTGAGGGTTGCTAGGAAGACGGAGAGTCCGAATGACCGACACACAGTTGCAATATTAATTTATTTTTTTTTTGGTTGAAAATGTAAGTATTATAAAGCATATGAAGTACAACAGCTTAGGGGCATCCCTCGGAATTACAAATAGAACTAATAATTCAAAAAGATGAAGATAGAAAGTCTCCACATAGTAGTCAATAAAACATTTAGGTTTTAATTTTTTGGTAAAGTGAAACTCTGCCTTTTTATATTAATCTATATCGACTCAAAAAATCTGATAAGAGAGAGAGAGAGAGAGAGAGGAGAGAGAGGGGGATGGTGGCGGTCACGATGGGAATTGCTTACTAGCAAAGGCAATGAGAGAGAGAAGAGAAAGTGATGCTGATGGTTATGGTTTGGTGTGAAAAATTATTTAAAAAAAAATCATAAATTTGTTCTACGAATGTAAATTCAGTTATAAACCTTTCAATTTGAATAATTTAATCATAAACATTTTAACGATTTGTCAATATAGTTTTTCTAATCAATTTTTGTCTAAAATCATTGACTTGGATGCCAAACATCCTATGTAGCATGATTGTTGCTAAAATGAACAAATTTTTTTTTTTTTTTTCTTCCTTTTTGGTTGTTGGGCCTTGATGATGGTCAGTGAGGGTTGTCAACCTTGCCGGCCTCAGGCAAGGGTTAGCCTTACCTAGCCATTAGCAAAGGTCAACCTTGCTAGCCTCGCCGAATCTGGCGGGGTTGACTCTCTCCAGAAGCCCTTGGCTTGTGGCTAATTGCCGACCATCGACAACGCTTGTTATTGGCCAAGGAAAAAGAAAAAAAAAAAGAAAATTAAAAATTTTTTGTTCAAAATTTAGAAAATAGGAAAGTTACAAAAATAAAATAAAATCTCCAACCTATTACAATTATACTAATTTAGCCCTAAACTTTTTTTTTTAGCCAATTGAGTGCTAAACATTTTGCATTTGTTCAATTAAGTTAATTCAGCCAATTTTGACTGGTTGGTGTTGACGTGAATGTTGGCTGTCTACGTGGCGTGACAGATGCCGATGTAAATAATTTTTAATAATATTATAATTTTTTGAATATTGATTTATTCATTTGTTCTTTTCTTTTCTTTTTCCTTTCATTCTTTCTTCCTCCAATCGATCCTTAGACCTCGATGACCAGGTAGAGGCAAGGGCTGGCAAGCCTCGAGCACTTGCTAGAGGCCACAAGGTCAAGACTTGTTGGTGGTTGGGCAAGGCACGACCTCGTCGGATTTAGTGAGGTCGGGCCTTGACCATGGCTTGTGAGGTCGCCCTTGCAGCCACCAGTGATGGTGGCGGTCACGATGGGAATTGCTTACTAGCAAAGGCAATGAGAGAGAGAAGAGAAAGTGATGCTGATGGTTATGGTTATGGTCTCGTGAAAAATTATTTAAAAAAAAATCATAAATTTGTTCTACGAATGTGAATTCAGTTATAAACCTTTCAATTTGAACAATTTAATCATAAACCTTTTAACGTTTTGTCAATATAGTTTTTCTAATCAATTTTTGTCTAAAATCATTGACGTGGATGCCAAACATCCTACGTAGCATGATTGTTGCTAACATGAACAAACTTTTTTTTTTCTTCCTTTGTTGGTTGTTGGACCTCGATGATGGTCAGTGAGGGTCAACCTTGCCAGCCTCAGGCAAGGGTCAGCCTTACCTAGCCATTAGCAAAGGTCAACCTTGATAGCCTCGCCGAATCTGGCGGGGTTGACCCTCTCCAGAAGCCCTTGGCTTGTGGCTAATTGCCGACCATCGACAAGGCTTGGTATTGGCCAAGAAAAAAGGAAAAAAAAGAAAATTAAAAATTTTTTGTTCAAAATTTAGAAAATAGGAAAATTACAAAAATAAAATAAAATCTCCAACCTATTACAATTATACTAATTTAGCCCTACATCTTTTTTTTTTTTTGCCAATTGAGTGCTAAACATTTTGCATTTGTTCAATTCAGTTCATTCAGCCAATTTTGATTGGTTGGTGTTGACGTGAATGCTGGCTGTCTACGTGGCGTGACAGATGCTGATGTAAATAATTTCTAATAATATTATAATTTTTTGAATATTTATTTATTCATTTGTTCTTTTTTTTTTTCCTTTTATTCTTTCTTCCTCTAGTCGATCCCTAGACCTCGACGACTAGGCAGAGGCAAGGGCCGGCAAGCCTCGAGCACTTGCTAGAGGCCACAAGGTCAAGACTTGTTGGTGGTTGGGCAAGGCACGACCTCGTCGGATTTAGTGAGGTCGGGCCTTGACCATGGCTTGTGAGGTCGCCCTTGCAGCCACCAGTGAAGGTTCGACTATCACCTAGCCATGGCAAGGCTTGCGCTCGCCTTTGGCTAGAGGAAGAAGGAAGGAAAGGAAAAAAAGAAAAAGAAAAAGAAAGAAAATAAAAAAGTTGAAAATATCATTAAAAATTATCATGTCAGCGTTGGCCAACCAAAATTGGTTGAATAGACTAAATCGACACAAATGCAAAATGTTTAGATATTAATTGAAAAAAAAATATTTATGATTGAATTGGTACAATTGTAATAGATTTAAAACGTTTTTAGTAATTTCCTAATCAACAATATAAAACAAATATGGAAAAAACGTCTAAAGGCTGCTTATTGCTACATTCTTCCCGTGAGCATTAACACCGTATTGGTACTCATGTCTTACATTTAAATTTAAATGAAAAAAATTAAAGCTGATGGACAAATGAATGCCAATGATTGATACACATGTTAGTTTTGTTGCGGCTAAAGGAACTAAAGAGGCATATGGCAGTTTGGCAAAAAGAGGGGAAAGAAACCTTAAAGAATGCAACGGAGTTGGTGGTCACTTGCGGCGGACGACGGTGGCTGTTGTTCAAGGGAATATACACAACGGCGGAATGAATTATCAGATTATTCATCGATTATAGTAAAGTTGTTTAGCTAACCGAGGATATTATTTTAATAATGTAACCTGTTTTAATTATGGAGTTTGCATGCGAGGTTAGGAGAATCCTGGGGGCATGCAAGATCCTGTGAAGATATTATTCGAGTCGAGACTAAAGTTTAGTAATCTAAAAGTCAGGTTTTCTGTTGGAATTATACTGTGGATGCACATTGTAAGTTCAAGAAATGTCAAACTTCACATGCACAGAAAGGAGCAGAAGGAATAATAAGCAAGTCCAAAAAGTCATAATTTATTGTGTGAAACTCAATTTAGTTGTAAACTTTTCAATTGTGTCAATTTAATCCTACACTTTTTGATTATTTGCTAATTTAGTCAAAACCCTTTTTTTTTGTGTCAATTTAGTCCCAAATCTTATGAAGATTTGTCAATTTAGTCCCAATATTTGGTTGGAATGATTATATTACAAATTGTCAAAAGGCTTAAGACTAAATTAGTAAGTAATTAAAAAATTTAGACTAAAGTAGCACAATTGAAATGTTTAAAACTGAATTGGCTTTCCATACGATAAGTTTATGATTTTTTAGACAATTTTCCCACGAGCAAAAGCATCAAAGAGTTGGAATTCAGACTCATTTATGTTGACTTCCTTTTATTAGCAAATATAAAGACATGTGTATATGCATACTTGACAAAGGTCACTCGAGAGAGAGCGTCGATTGATGTCAAATTTCAATTTAGTCCCCATATTGAGCGAATGAAATTTTTTTTACCATATAATGATGAGTGCGCAAATTCTATCCCGGTTAAGAACTTGCTCTGGAAATTATTGTTCAACTTGGAACCTGCTGGTTTCGCATGTATAAGGGTACCTCATAGTTTTTCAAAGCCTTTTAATCCAAAGAAAAGAAAAGAGGTGGCTGTTGGGAAGCGAGTGGATGTACAAGTAAAAATAATTACTTTTATTATAGAACAATATTACAAATTCTCTACATACACACCACTCTCACACACATCTCACACGCCTCACCACTACACACACTTTCCTACACAAGACCCCTCACACACCCACTCACCTCACGTACACACCCCCACACACTTTTACATACACATTCCACACACACACACACTCAAGGGACAAGAACCCCTATTTATAGGGTGTAAAGTCGGTGGAGAAAAATCTGGAGAGAGAGGGGGAGAGAAAAGTCTGGAGAGAGGGAGAAAATTCTGGTGCAGCAGAGAGAGAGAGAAATCTGGAAAAATCCAGAGAGAGAGAGAGAGAGAGAGAGAGAGAGAGAGAGAGAGAGAGAGAGAGGCGGTGCCCCTCTTTTCTGACACTCCCCCTCACCGACTACTCTCTCTTACCATGGACATTGTGATCATACCAAGTTGCCTTCGAAACTCTTCGAATTTTACAGCTCCAAGACCTTTGGTGAAGATGTCTGCAACTTGATCATCTGTTTTGGCATACTCCATCTTTATCTCGCCTTGTAAGACTTTTTCCCGCAAGAAATGATAGTGCACTTCTACATGCTTAGTCCTCGCATGGAAAACTGGATTTTCCGCTAAGCTTATGGCCGACAGATTATCACAATATATCGTGTAGGTTGATTTATTGGTTGATGAAGATCCTCCATTGCACCAGCCATGTCCTTTCTTGTGCTGCCATTGCTGCTGCTCTATACTCGCTTACTGTCGTAGATAGTGACACGGTTACTGTCTTTTGCTACACCATGACACTACTGCGATCCGAGGCTAAACATATATCCGAGTAGTTGATCGTCGCGTGTCACGATCTCCAGCAAAGTCGCATCACAATGGCCTACAACTTCACATGATGCTTCTTTCTTATACGAAGCCCAAAATCAAATGTACCCTTTACATACCTTAGTATGCGCTTGACGCATCTAAGTGGGGCCTTCGCGGCTTCTCCATGAATCGGCTTGCTACTCCCACTTTGCAAAGGCAATATCGGGCCTTGTTATGGTTAGGTAAATAAGGCTACCCACCAATTGCCCGTACATAGTTGAGTCTTCCAATTCTCGTCCTTCAGTTGCACATAACTTTATATTTCCATCAATTGGAGTAGATATAGGTTTGCAATCAAGCATCCCGAACTTGTCTAGGAGGTCTTGTGCATACTTCTGCTGACATAGGAATAATCCTTCATTGGTCTTTTCAATCTCGAGCCCCGGAAGTGTTTTAATTCTCCAAGCTCTTTCATCCGAAACCGTCGAGAGATTGGTTCTGATTTGGTATATCTCTTCTTCATTATCTCCGGTGATGATTAGATCATCCACGTAGATTAACACTATTGCGAGCTTGCCATCTTTCGCCTTCACAAACAAGCTCGAGTCTGGGGCTCAGAGTAACCGCTTTGTATAAAAAATTCAGCAATCTTCCCGTACCATGCTCTCGGAGCTTGTTTTAAGCCATAGAGGGCTTTCTTTAACTTACAAACATAATCCGGATGAGTCTTACTTTTGAAACCATCTGGTTGCTCCATGTATATATCTCGATCTAGTTCTCCATGTAAGAAGGCATTCTTTACATCCATTTGCCATAATTTCCACGACTTGCTTGCTGCAAGTGCTAGTAAGACTCGAACCGTAGTGATCTTTGCTCTTTGGACTAAAGGTCTCATCATAATCTAGGCCATACTTTTGAGAGAATCCTCGAGCAACTAGTCGTGCCTTATATCTTTCTATCGACCCGTCTGGTCGAGTTTTAAGTTTATAAACCCATTCGCAAGATATATGACGTACCTCTTTAGGTCTCGGTACTAAGTCCCATGTTTCGTTCTTTCTTAGTGCTTGTATCTCTTCCTCCATAGCTTTCCTCCATTCCACGCCTTGCGAGGCTTCCTCATATGTGGACGGCTCGTTGCTCCGACATCTTCAGTCAACGCTGCATTTGCATATTTGGGATTTGGTCTTCTTTGTCTTGTTGATCTCCTAAGTTGAGATTCCTCCTCTTCAGGTTCTTCCATCTGACTTGGTCGAAGCTCTTCTGTAGTTCTTGGATGTACACCAGTTCGCCATGGGCTCTTTGATTTTTCTGGTGATTGTGCTCTGACTTCTTTTCTTCCTGTCACATTATCATTTCCTTCTTCAATTCGCTGGCCCTTATCAATCTCATCATTCTCTTTCATTCCTTCATGAATCTCTTCTTCAACTTGTTTTGAATTAGGTTGTGATGGCCACCAAGATGATAGTTCGTCGAACACCACATTTACGGAAGTGTAACACCTCCTGTTGTAGGGTCACAACACTTCCATCCTTTTCTTTGATCATCGTAGCCCACGAATATGCAGCGAACTGCCTTCTTATCGAACTTGTTGCGAAGATGGTTTGGCACGAATGCATAACATACACACCCAAATACTCTAAAGTGACTTACCGTGGGTTTGCGATTCCACAACTTCTCATATGGTGACATAAAGTCAAGCCTTGCTTGAGGTAGTCTGTTGATCACGTGCGCTGCCGTCTTCATACTCTCAGCCCAAAACTTGGGTGGAACACTCTTCGCATGCAACATAGTTCTGCATGTCTCCGCCAAATGTCGATTCTTTCTTTCGGCAACTCCATTTTGTTGTGGCGTATTTGGGCAAGTAAATTGTCGACGTATCTTCCATTCTTGAAGAAATTTTGTAAAGTCATCGATGTATATTCTCCCCCATTATCGTGCGAAGGCATAGTATTTTCTTGCCTACTTCACATTCTACTTTTGCTTTAAACTCCTTAAATTTGTTTAATGCCTCAGTTTTTTCTTTCATGAAGTCGACCCAGACGTACTGGAGAAATCATCGATGAATGTTATCATGTACTTTGATCCTCCGATCGACGGTTGCTTCACCGGGTCCAAATACATCCGAGTGGATAAGCTCTAGAGGCATCTTAGCTCGAATGCGAGACTCCTCATATGGAAGCGATGTGCCTTCCCGTGCGGCATCCGGCGCGAGATGACATCTTCTTGGACTTCTAAGTGGGGAGACCTTTTAGCATACCTTTCTTCATCATCACCTTTAATTTATGGTAGCTCACGTGCCCAAGCCGTGCATGCCACAAACCAGGCGTTTCACTCCTTCGAGTTTTGTCCACGTATGCCGTCTGAGCTAACATCACGTAGACAGACT
Source organism: Eucalyptus curtisii (assembly GCA_017140595.1). Classification (NCBI taxonomy): domain Eukaryota; kingdom Viridiplantae; phylum Streptophyta; class Magnoliopsida; order Myrtales; family Myrtaceae; genus Eucalyptus; species Eucalyptus curtisii. Next base: position 18,345,578 of record CM029498.1, read on the forward strand.
CTAATCGACGACCCTCCATGATTGGTGTACCAGTTGGTTTCAAATCGCGGTACACCCTAACGTCTTTTGGACCGAACACCACATAATTACCTGAGTACGTAAGTTGTGCCACGGACAATAGATTCTTCTTCATCCCCGGCACATGGTACACATTCTTGATTCGACTTGATGCGAACTGAATCGGGGTGTTATCATCGTTTGGCCGACATGGGTAATCGGCAACCTTGAGTTGTCCGCGGTGACAACTACTCGTCCACCTTTGTACTCACACATGTTTAATAGCTTCCCGTGATCTCCGGTCATGTGATTTGAGCACCCGAGTCAACCATCCAATCTTCATCATAATCAATCAATTTATCACTTACCGTGATGAGGGCCATCGCATCTTCTAACTCTATGGAGGAGTTTGCAAGCTCTTCTTGTTCCTCCATTGCAAAGGATGCTTGGAAATCCCACTCTTCTTCGCTATCATTTTCCTTAGACGTCGTAACGTTTCCTTCAACTCTTTTGAACCGACAATCCCTGGCAAAGTGACCTACTTTGCCACATGTGTAACACCGTCCATTTCGCCTTCTATTCTTCTTATCTTCATTGTCGTCCTTGTCGCGGTCTCGACGAGCTCCCCGGCCGAGGTCCACTTCCTTCTATTCGCTTTGGCCATTCTCCATGACTTTTCCATGATTTGCCATCTCTTGCATCTGCTCTATTTCTATTCTGGCCCTTGAACCCTCTTTTGTTACGAAGAGGGCGCTTTCATCCTCCTTAATTGTGACCTTAGAAATTTGTTTATCTAAGGCTTCTTGGTTGGCCAATATATTCTCCAACTCTGTTAGAGTTGGCTCATTTGCCCATCCACGGGTGGCCGTAACAATACCATTATATTCCGGCCTTAACCCGTGAATTATTATTCTTCTCATTCTTGTCTCAGAGATGGCATTCTCAGGATCTAATTTTGAAATTTCTTCGCAAATAGATTTAACTTTAGAAAAGTATTGACTCACCGTCATACTTTGTTGCGAGACTGAGAGGAGCTCGTTCTCTAGGCGTTGTAACTTGGCATCGTTTGTCCTTGCAAACAGCGTCGCCAAGTTATCCCATGCCTCCTTCGGGGTCTTCGCACTCTTTATGTGTTGCAATAATTCATCTTCAACAGTTACGGCAAGAACATAAAGAGCCTTTCCTGATTTTATGTTCCATTTTCTTAATTCGCTATCATTCGTGGGTGGTGTGGTGTTGCTCCCGCCAACGATATCCCACAAATCTTGACCTAGCAAGTAATATTGCATGCGGGTACTCCAATTATTATAATTTGAGTTGTTGAACTTCTCGACGCCGCTTACCGAACTCGAGAAATCCGCCATCGTGACTTGAGTATAATGCCTCGCACTATACCAAGTAAGCCTGGTCCCGGACCAACCGACTTCACAATCCCGGATTGTGCACCGCGTAACTCCGACGTACTCCGCTCCTTGGCTCGACGAACTTGACCGCCTACTCACTTACAATGGTCCCCGACCACTGTCTTCGCACGGTCTCCGACAACCCGCTCACGATACCAATTGTTGGGAAGCGAGTGGATGTACAAGTAAAAATAATTACTTTTATTATAGAACAATATTACAAATTCTCTACATACACACCACTCTCACACACATCTCACACGCCTCACCACTACACACACTTTCCTACACAAGACCCCTCATACACCCACTCACCTCACGTACACACCCCCACACACTTTTACATACACATTCCACACACACACACACTCAAGGGACAAGAACCCCTATTTATAGGGTGTAAAGTCGGTGGAGAAAAATCTGGAGAGAGAGGGGGAGAGAAAAGTCTGGAGAGAGGGAGAAAATTCTGGTGCAGCAAAGAGAGAGAAATCTGGAAAAATCCAGAGAGAGAGAGAGAGAGAGAGAGAGAGGCGGTGCCCCTCTTTTCGACAGTGGCCGCTTTGGTTATTGACATATTGAACATATATATTAGATCATGCCTAATTACAATGATCCTAAAACTACAATAACATCGAAAGTTAAAAAAAAAACAGCAAAATAAATCAGCTTGTGCCTAGGTTTACAGGAAAATTTATCTCGCTCAACCAAGAGCATGAAATTGTGTTGTTGTAGACATAGCCAACCTCGTCACAAAGAGAGAGAGGATTAGAGATTTTTTTCCCTCACATATATAAATCTGAAATTTCATAAAAAAAGTCATAAATACTTAAGTACACAAAACATAAAAGTTTACTTAAAAAACAACACACGGGACACAATTTCTTAAAAAACAACACCTGCGCCTAGTTCAGGGTGCAATGTAAAAGATGAGTATAAGGTGGTGTAATCCCAAACTCTAGTACTTGTTATGCACTCACCTATTTTAAAATTTTGGAACCTGGAGACTTCTCGATCGGCTCCAACCACCATCATGGAACGTAACCAACCATATTAGTTAAGTAGGGTTGGTAGGCTCTCCTACATTCCCCTATTTAACCTCAGTTCCGTGAATAATGAATGAAAACTACCATAGAATTCTCTTAATTAACGAAAGCGAAAAATTTGGATAGGTTTAGGCATACCCAACTTAGTATGCATCATACATAAAATATTTGACACAATGAACTATGCATTTTGGGAGTAAGAACAATGCAAGTGCAATACTTTTGTATAGCCCTCACTCGAGTGTTGAAATATATATATATTTCCGTTCACTTGAATGTCATAAATTTTAAAAATTGATCACTTGAATACTATTTTCTATTTCTTCGCTTGAAATTTTTTTAAATATAATATTATTATATTTTTTGAAATTTTATTTTAATTTCTTTTTCCTTTAGGGTCGATGAGGGTCAATGGGAACCTCGTCAGTTGTGGCTGCCTGGCCCTCAGCCATGAAGGCCTTAGGCGAGGTTGCGACAGCCCTCACTTGTTGTAGGCAACCCAAATCTAGATGCTGCCCAAAGTGACGAGGGCCATCACGGCCTCACCAAGGGTCTTCGTGGCTAGATCTGGGGTTGGGCCTTGTTGACTGGTGGCTAGGCCACAATGGCCCTCGCTTGCTCTCAGTGGTGTTGCTTGCGGCCGCCTAGTGGGTGGCGAGGGCCCTTGTAGCCTCGCCTAAGGCCTTCGCGGCCGAGGGCGAGGTGGCTGCGGTCGAGAAGGGTTCCCAGTGACCCTTGCTAGCCTAAAGCCAAAAAAATATATAATAATAAATAAATAAATAAATAAATACAAATAAAAGTAAAAAATATAAAAAAATACAAAAAAAAGGAAAAATTCCACTAAGATATTTGGCCGGAATTGATACTCAAGTGATCGATTTTTCTTCAATGTGACACGAGAGATGAGCGAAAAAAGATTTTGGCATACAAGTGAATATCGTACGGAAGTTTTAGCACTTCTACGATTCTTATCCCATTCATTTTGCGTTTCCACCGTAGAAGACACCCCCTCCCTCCCTCCCTCCCTCCTTCCCTCATTTGTAATCTCTACATGAAAAGAGGGAGCAGAATCGAGCACAACCTCGCTGCCGCTATCAACCTCGGGCTTCGCACGCCGCGATTGTCGCACTCGTTGTCACGTTCCCTCCGCCGTCCATTGCAGCCGTCATCTCTTTATTTGTACCTTGATTATAATAAGTTTGGGTCTTTCACGTCCATCTCCTCTCTCCCTCACTCTGTCCCCGTCTAATCTCATTCTCCCTCCCTTGTCATGCCTTGCCTCCCTTCGCCCTCGACCGTTTCTCCTCGCTCCCTCGAGCTCCAAGCCCGCACAGTTGTGACCTCAGATTGACCTTGATCCAACGTTTTCTTATTTCTACTAAATGTTAATTATTACATGGTAATTATTGTCATTGGCACAATTATAATAGAGGATCAATTTATAGAGAGCTGTGTAGACTTAGCCCTAACCAACTTTTGCTGGTAACAAAAAGGTTATAGATGACAATTTCAGTCTTTGGATTTCTTATTGCCTGTGGCTTTTGGTGTGGATTTCTTATCTTTTGGGCCCTCATTGCTTCTTTGGGCCCTTTGAACACTCGCCCAGACAACCTTTAAACATCGTTTAAATGTTTTCTGTAGCCTCTGATTGATAATGCTATGGTCTTTTGTTCCTTTTCTGTTTCAATTTTTTTTGGTGTACATAATGCAATCCAAAACTCAGCTGCTTCAAAATTGGCTTTTAAATTTCGTCGAAGATTGAATCCCTTCGGACGGATTGTAAATTCGAAACACAAATCCCTACAGACTAAACCCTAGACAGATTCCGTTCTCTATGCTCTGGTAGGAAATGTTCCACAAGATTTTACACTGCAAGGAGAAATAATTGACTATTACCAAAAATTTGAAGCCGAATCACAAGCATCATCATCATCATCAGAATAATCCCACGATTTTACAGTGCAATTTTAATGACTAGTTTAACATGGGTTCAATGTGGGCAACCGGGAGCCAAATTAATTAAGGCCTGTCCCCACGTGCACTGGTTGTGTTAGGCTTAGTTCCGTTCAGTACAATTCAGTTTGGTTTCCAAATTGAACCAGCTCGATTACACACCCTAACACAGACATGTGGGCAGGCTATTTTAATTTGGGTGATGCCTCGACGAACAAGTATGTGCCCTCATGCAGCCAATAGATGTATATTAGCTCAATTTTATCATACATCATTTCTGAGTCCCGTGAGCTAAAAACATAACATTATTTAGAGTATGTTTGTTTGAGTGAAAGTTTTCTTTTTGGAAATTAGTTTTCCACGATTTCACTTGTTTGATTTGCTGAAAATGATTAGTCAATTGAAAACACTTTTCCGTCAAGAAACAAATATTTATGTATGAAATTAGAAAAATAAAATCCTAAATCTAAGAAGGTCAAAACACTTCTTAGAATGACTCATCTTAAATTTTTTTTTTCTTTTATTTCCTTTTTTGTACCCTTTCCCCCTGGTCGCTGGGCTTCGGCGATGGCTGGCGAGGCCGTGGTGAGCTCGAGCACTGACGAGGAAGAGGGAACTCTAGAAATTCAATTCCATGGAAAGTAAAATCATTCGAAAGTTCTGCACGAATATCTACAGGAGCCTTGGAAATTCAATTCCATGGCAAAGACCCTCGTCTACGGCATTATCCATTGCAAATCCTTAGGCAACTGGCCGAATCGCACCAATCCAACCGACCTCCTCTTCCTTTCCAACAAAGCAAAAGCCCTAGCTCTAGCTTCGCTTCATGGTGCGGCGCCATGTAGAGGAAGAAGGAAAAAGGAAAATAAAAATTATTTTAAAATTCTATTTTTTTTAAACATAAAGTCATGAAATTGAAACCATTTTTCAAATAAAATCTAAATATCAGAAAAGTTTTCAGTTTTCGGTCACATATTACTAAATAAAGGAAAACCAATCATTTTCAAGGAAATTGATTTTTCGGAAAATATTTTCTTTTATCAGAGTTTTCCCCAAAAAAAATTCACCTTTATACTCAATGTCACCGTTAAAATTTCAATCTCATCCTAGATAAATGTAGAAAGTCGACTTTTACAAAAAAAAACAATTATTTCCAATGAAATGAAGTAATTTTAAGGCGACCCACAACATGAAGGCACCATGTTGCAAGTCACGATAAATGCACTCACTGTTTCAAAACTTCAATTAAGAGTTTTGTTTTTTTTTTTTTTTGATTTTCTGGTGTTTGGATGGTGGAAAAATAATTAATTTGCGGAAAAGTTTTCCATGACTGAAGATAATAAATTTAGATTGGGAAAAAATAATTTCACCTTCTGGCAAAAATAAAACTATTTTGCCTAAATCAACAAACAAATTGTCCTTAAAAATGATCTCTACGGAAAAAAAAAACAATCATTTATCATGAAGTTTTTAGCAAAACAAATGCACTCTAAGGGTGTGCACTCGGGTGCATGTGTGATAGAGATGATGACTACTCATGTTTATTCACTGTAGTAACCTTTAGCAATCCAAGTGGTTTTGAAAAAAGAAGTTTGGTAAAGACAATGGGCAAATAAACGCATTCACTAATTATCTACATTACAAAAAAAAAAAGGGAAGATTCAAAATTGTTCTCTACCTTAATATTTACTAAAATGTCATTAATACTAAAAATTACAATAATAAAGTCTCTTGTCTATTCACTTCAGTAGGTATTTTTTTTTTCCCTTAGTGAGTGCTTACTCATGACGTTATATTTCGTTATATTTGGTTTGCATTCAAAGTACAACGATCTGATCAGAACCACTTGAACTAAGCCCCTAAAAGAATTGCGCAAATATCAACATGAGGTAGCAACACTGCGGGATGAGTTTTTTTATTTTCAAGATCTCTCTTTCCGAATATGAGACTTGAATTTGCCAAATATGCCCACTTGAAGCATTGAAGTCGTCATCATTGTCGGCTCATATTGTTCAACAATACTCCCCCATTGAATGTGTGATCTGGTTCATCTCTAGCCTCTCGCCACCCCAGAAGTCCGTTAGGAGTTATATCTTTTGAAAACCCTTTCACCTTGGCCAGCACTCCTTGCTCTAATTGGATTGGCTTGTATATTTTATCCTTGAACCACGCATTTACACTGGAGGGCTTCTGCTATGACAACATTTGTCACAATTTGGATGCGTATGTATGTCACAATTCGGCCAGAGCCAAGCCCAAGTATCCACACAAAGTTGTGATATGGGAGGGTAGATATTGTTTGTATGCTTAAAAAAGGCCTTCCGCATTGAACTTAGAATGTCACGCGAAGATCATCAAGTTTGATGACTGATAAGGCTAACACGAAATCTATAAAGGGTCAAAACGTTTCCCAAAAGGAGATTTGAACTTCTTTATGGAATTCTCGCAAATACTGTGGAGTACAGACAGAAACAGTCATATAGATGCTGATACTTCTATCAGACAATTAATGAAAGAGCTCTAAGAGATAGGAAAATGTATTAGCATGTATATAGTGATTTGCCTTTAATTAGGCTTACAGCCACTTAGATACAATGAAAAATAATAATTGCTGGAATATGGCTCTTGACTATGTGATGGAAGGAATTTTTTTGATGAAGTCGGACGTTTATAACTTTGGGGTTGTTGTGTTTGAGATAATTAGTGGGAGAAAAAAAGCTGTTTGCAAGTGACATAATTTGGTCAGACCCTACTTGTGTTGTTACTTCCCTTATACCGATTATGCTCTTGGCCCCCTTCTTGTCAAACAAGTTATAGCTCTACTCTTACTCTAATATCTTGTAAGAAGTCGAGAGAGAGAGAGAGAGGAATTTGAGAGAAAGAATTGTGGGAATTTTTCTCTGTATTCACTGCATTGTTTCAATGTACATTGTCCTATTGTTATAGTACAAAAGTGTGTACAAAACAAGTAACTAAATATATTACAATTTGTATATGATTAGATACGATACATAATTGATCTTTGAATGATACATTGGAATCTTCTTGCGTATCTTCCAACACTCCCCCTCAAGCTGGTGGCTTGTAGATATCCAAGATGCCTAGCTTGCTTAGGAGATACACGTGCTGACTTTGACACAAAAGTTTCGTGAAAACGTCCGCTGGTTGTTCTTCTGTTCGAATTCCCAGTGTCTCGATTATCCCTTCCTGGATTTTTTCCCATGTGAAATGGCAGTCTACTTCTATGTGTTTCGTTCTTTCATGAACGATTGGGTTTGAGGCAAGTTTGAGGGCTGCATCATTGTCACAAAACAATTTCGTTGGCCCTTGAACTTGTACTCCAAGATCACGAAGTAATCCATGTAGCCACACTATCTCACACGTGGTTTTTGCCATGGCCTGATATTCTGCCTCTGCTGAGGATAATGAAACAGTCGGTTGCTTCTTTGTTTTCCATGAAAGTAAAGAATCCCCAAACTTAACACATAAACCAGTTATGGACCTCCTACTCATCGGACAGGTTGCATAATCCGCATTACAATATGCTGTCATTCTCATATCACATTTCTTGGAGAGAAGGATCCCAAGTCCAGGACATTTCTTCAAATATTTTCCCACTTTGAGTGCAGCATTCATGTGAGACTGCTTGGGATTGTACATGAACTGACTGAGGGTTTGCACATCATAAGTAATATCCGGCCGAGTCATAGTCAAATATATGAGCTTCCCAACCAGTTTTTGATAACTCATTGGATCTTTAAGTACATGATTAGCCTCTTGAGAGACTTTGGCATCATAATTTGCTGTGGTCAACTTGATGTTATGCTCAATTGGAATTACAGCTAGCTTACATCCTGACAATCCTGCTTCTGATATGATTTCCAAGGCAAATTTCCTTTGGCTGAGGGATATTCCTTGGTCTGATTGAGCAATTTCTATTCCAAGAAAATACTTTGGCAAACCTAGATCTTTTATATGAAAAGTAGAATGCAGGAATTGCTTGAAACCTTTGATGGCTATCTCATCATTGCTCATAATCAGTATATCATCTACATATATCATCAAGTATATAGATGATGTACCTTTAGTCCATGTGAAAACGGCATAATCAAATTTGTTATGTTGAAAACCAGCAGCTATCAAGGACTCAGAAAATTTTGCATACCATTGTCTGGATGCTTGCTTAAGCCCATATAGGGATTTGCGGAGACGACATACTTTATTCTCCCCCTGTCTCCGTAAACCCTGTGGGATGTCCATATAAATCTCTTCATCTAGATCTCCATGAAGGAAGGCATCGTGAACATCCATCTGATGTAAGGGCCAGTCCTGATAAGCTGCTACAGAGAGGAAGGTTCGGACTGTAACATCTTTAGCCACAGGAGAGAATGTCTCATGATAATCAAACCCTTCTTTCTGTGTGAAACCCTTTGCTACCAACCTTTTGTATCTTTCAACCGAACCATCAGCTCGATATTTGATCTTGTAACCCATTTGCATCCAATTGGCTTACGATGCGGAGGTAAACTGACGAGTTCCCATGTCTGATTATCCACCAGTTCCTGCAATTTTGCTTTCATAGCATTCTGCCAACGCTGATCTTTGCTTGCCTCGTCATAACTTGAAGGCTTGCGTTCTTCAGAAATGCGGATAATGCAACATCTATGTTCCTTGGATAATCGATCGAAGGAAACATAAGAAGAAATAGGAAAAAGAATACCTGGTGGATTTCTTACTCCACATATGTAATCTTTAGTCCAAGTTGGTGGACGTGTGGCTCATTCGGAACGTCTGGGATGAACATCGTCAGAAGATGGTTGGGTTGCTAGAGGCTCCATAGGAGATGATTGAGTCACTGGAGGTTCCACAGGAGATGATTCTAAAATAATTCCTGTATCTAAGTGATGATCTGTGTCCGCTGCCAAAGGTGTTAGGGCCGTAGTAGATATAGGATCAATATTTATATTATCTGAATATGGATACAGAACATATCCTGGATCATGGACAGACTCTTCGATACGATGAGCAAGAGAATGTCCCGCTCTATCTTTGCTTGATTCCTGGGCAGCAAAAGGAAAGGAGTCTTCTTGGAATTGAACATCTCCACTAACAAAAAAATCACATGTAGATGGATCAAACATGCGGTACCCTTTCTGTAGGGTAATATACCCCATGAATATGCACCGACGGGCTCGTGGACCCATCTTATCCTTAGGTCCTACTATAGAAGCATAGCACAGGCACCCAAAGATCCTCAAATGATGAAGCCATGGTTTCTTCCCAAAAAGAATTTCGAAGGGACTTCGACCGTTAAGAATCTTGGTCGGCATACGGTTGATTAAATATGCTGCAGTCAAAATACAATCTCCCCAAAAAATATCTAGAATAGAAGCTTGGAACTTTAAAGACCAGGCAACTTCCAACAAGTGACGGTGCTTCCTTTCCACTATTCCATTTTGTTGTGGTGTGTAAGTACATGAACTCTCATGTAGAATCCCTTGGGATGATAATAAGGCTGTGCACTCATAATTAAAAAATTCTTTCCCATTGTTTGTCAGGATTTTTTGGACAGTTTTCCCGAATTGAGTCTTTGACAAGGAAAGAAAGGTTCTTAAGTGTGACACGACTTGACTTTTAGATTGCATGAGAAAAATCCATGTGGTCCTTGAATGATCATCCACAAGGGTGAGAAAGAATCGAGAACCATCATGATTTAGAGTATGGTATGGTCCCTAGACATCAATATGAAGTAAAGAAAAAACATCAGCTGCACAACTGCTGCTTATTGGAAAGGGGGTACGCGATTGCTTTGCAAGGGGACAAATATGACATTGAGAATAGGGAAATAAAGAACTATGACCCATTCTGGAATGGAAAATGAAATTTTTATCATTGGTAGTCGAATTACACAATGACTGCTTATTACAAAGAAATTAATCTAGATGCTTGGCCGAACTTCTCCAGAAAAATAATCCTTCTGATAGATTACCCCATCCCATCAGTTTCCTAGTCGAAAGGGCCTGAAATTGACAACTATCAGCATTGAAGGAAACTTAACATGAATTTTCCTTACATGTAAGAAGTCGAGAGAGAGAGGAATTTGAGAGAAAGAATTGTGGGAATTTTTCTCTGTATTCACTGCATTGTTTCAATGTACATTGTCCTATTGTTATAGTACAAAAGTGTGTACAAAACAAATAACTAAATATATTACAATTTGTATCTGATTAGATACGATACATAATTGATCTTTGAATGATACATTGGAATCTTCTTGCGTATCTTCCAACATATCTACAGGCTGCTTCAATGCAACAGGCACGGAATCTGTGGTCTTAGGGCTGAGCGCTGGAATTGATGGATCCTTTGCCTAAGCAGTCATATGATGTAGATTGAGTGCTCAATTGCATCCATGTGGGGCTGTTGTGCATGCAAGAAGATGCAGAAAATCGACCGTGCATGTCGTCGGTTGTCATCATGCCGGGTGGAAACAACATAGAACTTCTTGGGCCAACAGAACCGACGAGCTCGGCTGGATGAGCACTTTCATTTCCGGCATAAGATGAGCAGCTTCTTTAGCTGTTTCCTTGGTTTGATGTGTTGCCGTTACTAGTTTTATTGTAAAGGAGCTTGTCTGCTGGACATGATCAAATGCTCTGGAAGAAAGAGGAGATATTTATGAATGGTTAATCCTGAACTATAAAGAAGCTTCTTATTTCACTTCAGGCAGCAACCCAGGAGTGTCACTTTATTCCTCTGTTGAAGTCTAGCAATCGAGGCAACTTCATTATCCTGTTTGGAAACTATATGAAATTATTGCACTTTACTTGATTTTAACATCCTTAGAAGAAAAGCATAAATTAAAAAGCATAAATTAAAAAGAAAAAAAAAATATCAAAGTCAAAGAGGCAATTTTTCGATTGATATTATGAAATTTCGTGAATAATAAATGAAAATTACCAAGAATTCTCATAATTAATGAAAGGGCAAAAGTTGGGTAGGCTTTGATGTAGTCAACTTTATATTATGGGTGTGCAAAATGGACCACCCAAATCAGTTGGTTGGATCCGATTCTCAAGAGTGTCAATCTAATTCTTGGTTCCTAAAGTGGAACCGATGTCTAGGTGGTCTAGTTCCTAGTTCCAAGAGGAAACCAGACTAGACCAACGGAATATACTTTTTTTTTAATTTCTTTAAAAGAATTAGTGGTTTAGTTAATTATTTTTGAGGAAATAGGAGCCTACAATTGGATAATAACATATCAAGATGGAAGTATAGAATTTGTCTTGAGCTTCAAATTTGTTTTTGATTATGCTTTGGACAACAAGATATCCGGATGGAAATATGCTAAAAAAAAAAATAGTGATTGGTTCCATTGGATTGGAATGGAGTTGAACTAGACACGTGGTCGATGTGATTCCAAGTCCTCGGTCTTGGTTCTCAACTTTGGGAGTCAGTTCTTTCGATCCAATTCCAAGAAATTGGACCGAACTGGGAATCAATCACCTCTACTTCATATACACCTTTCATTAAAACTTTGACATATTGCAATTTGCATCTTCTATTTTTCACCTCAAGAAACAACTCCTCCCTCCATCCTTAGGGTGTATTTGGTTGGACTTTTAGGAAATTTTTTTGGGAAAATGCAAAGAACTTTAAGTTAAAGAGATTTTTCAAAATGCAAATTGTGTTTGGTAAATTATAATCTAAAAGTTCATTGTGAAGTATCTTTGAGCAAAATAATGTTTGGAGAAATTATATTTATAAATGGCCTTTATTATTAAAAAAAAAAAGGAAAGAAAAGCTGGCCAATGAAGGGTAGCAGCTGCCAATGATCCAAATCTCTTGCTAATGGTCGTCGTTTGAGGTTGCTAGACTTTAGGCAAACCCCAAAGACCACTTACAAGGGCCGCTTGGGGTTGGATGACTGCCGGTGGGGGTCGAGCGACCCATGGCAAGGGTTGCGCGACTTAGGTGAGACCCTTGCCTGAGGTTGCCTCAGCGAGGGCCTCTTGGGGTTGGGCAACCTTCGTTTGGGCCGTGGCGACCCAGATCTTGCGGCCCCTCATGGAGGTTGCTACGAGCTAAATGGCGTGGAGGTTGTGTGACCGCCTAGGTCGCCATGACCGCGCCGGTCTCTTTCTAGCCAGTCATCGGCCTCTTTCTAGCTCGTCGCCAACCCCTTGCAACCCTACGCAACCCCGCCAACAGACCTCAACTAAGAAGATGAATAGTCAAATAACAAGGGCAAAATCGGAAAACAAAAAGTTAGTGATAATAGTTTTGGAAGAAATGTTTTTACTAGCCCTACTCGAATTTGCATGCCGAGAAGGCTGAAAGCCCAAGGCATCCTACGACTAGCCTTGGGCTTTTAGCCTTCAAATAGCCAACCTTTCCCTAATGGGGCTTGTAAATTTTTTTTTCCAAATACTCAAATATTGGCCAAAGGGGTTTTCGGGGTCCAAAGTCCCTTCTTAAGGTCATTCTCAAACATAACCTTTCTCAAACGTAGCCTTAGTACATCTTTGCACAAAGGAGCAAAGTTGAGACCAGACACTAGGGGTGAGCAACCGGATCGGGTTTACCTAGAAGCTGGAACTCGGATCAGACCACCCGGAAAATCGGTCCGAGAACCGGTTCCTAATAGAACCAGTCCGGGAACTGATTAGAACCTGTTTGGTTCCCAGTTCCGAGTGAAGACCCACCCGGGAACCGAACCGGTTTTGGGCCCGGTTTTAAGAAATTACTAAAAAAAGTAAAACCCTAAGCATTCTGCCCCCCTCTCTCAGTCTCTCTCTTTTTGTGCGATTGCAATCCTACCCCCCTCTCTATGCCCCCTTCTCTCTCTCTCTCTCTCTCTCTCTCTCTCTCTCTCTCTCTCTCAATCTCAATCTCTCTTCAAGCTCGTGTGATCCTGATCTTGCAGCAACGGTTGCTGGGCAACCCTGGTCAGAGGGAAGGAGCAGGGCGGAGATACTTTCACGAGGACGGGGGGAATCGGAGTGAGAGAGGAGAGGGATCGCTGACGTTTATAGTGATTTTTTGTCCGGTTCTGACTCCTCCTCCTTATGAAGCCCTAGCAACATTTGCTGAGCAACCCTGGATTCGCCGCGCCCTCGCTAGTCACCACCATCGTCACCAGTCGGTTCGCCTCTTGTTGGCATCCCATAGGAACGCAACTTGCTGTTGCCTCTCGTTCTCTTGTCACCTCTTGTTGGTGGGTTTGTGACTCCACTCTAGTTTTGAGTGTTATTATTACTTCTCTGCATTTATTGTGCCACTTGCATGTTAACAACAATCCGAACTCACTAAAATGAAGAAACTCATGACTAGTTAATAATTTGTTAACGTATGGATCCTTTGATGGTCAAGAGAGTGCTCCTTCGGCTTCATTATGTAAATTAGTGAAACAACTGAATCTAACCGATAGCTGGATAGTATTAGAAATTAGAGATTTTGTTGTTAATGGAAGTACTATTAATCTGGGATTATGGGATACTGCTGGCAATTTCTACTTCTTTTGTTGTTCATGATTTTGCCAATTGATTTGGCATTTATTTGTTTTTGTCTTTTTCATTTCGTCGAACAGGACAAGAGGATTATAATAGATTAAGACCTCTAAGTTACCGTGGAGCAGATGTATTCATACTTGCTTTGTCTCTCATAAGCAAGGCCAGTTATGAAAACGTTTCAAAGAAGGTCAGAGAGCTTAATAGTATATAACGTGCTTTTGCTTTTTTGTCTACATGATTTTTTGTGCCGATATGTTATCACTTATTATTTCTAGTGGATTCCAGAATTAAAGCATTATGCACCTGGTGTGCCAATGATTCTTGTGGGAACAAAGCTGGGTAATTTCTCTATTTAATCGGCATTTAGCTTCTTTTCTGCCTTTTCTCGATGACATTTGTGTGTTTCTTTGTGCTAACCTACATGTGTATGTTTTATATACTCCATTTTGCAAGTTGGAAGAAAATATGATGGCCAACTATTAATAGTTGAACTGCATAGCACTGTTTACAGTTAACATTTCAAGCAGTGTTCAGAATTATCAATTAACTCCCCATGATTAATTTCTTCTTTAACAATATTATTTGAAAGTTTTAATTTGTTCGCTCTATGCAGAAACTTCTCTACAACTATAGTGATCTTAACATGGAGTTCACTTGAATATAATCACTCTTTGGCTTCCCATTTTATATACCCTCCTCAGTCCTATGAACTTGCAACTGAATCTAACCGATAGCTTAATAGTATTAGAAATTAGAGATTTTGTTGATAAGCATGAATTCCCATTTTGCTAATGTGAAGATTCTTATGATTTCCTTACAGGTCTTGGTTGTCCTTATCTGGGGTTGATTTGCTCTTTATGTTTTCAGTCGATGGATCAAGACAAAAATATATCAATGGAAGTTGATTGACATAATGAAATGAGTCCACTCATGGAATTGCCATTCCATGGAGCTGATGAAGTAGAATTTGCAACCGTGGGTGTGACAAACAAGGTGAGGGCACCTAACTCTCGTCCTCCTCTGGGTAAAAAGTGAGCTAATCAATTGGAGACTTGGGATCATTTTTTGAGAATCATAGATGAGAAAACACAGAAAATCGTTAGGGTGAAGTGCATTCATTGTGGGTTGAATGTGTGTATAATGTTGATCATAGAACGTTTACTATGTGGAAGCACTTGAAAAAGTGCAAAAAATATCCTTATGTAGATAAAAAACAAATGTTAATTACATCATGTAAGGGAGATGTGATTGGCGAGGAAGGGGATAGCGTCTTAACGACGTGGAAGTTTGATCAAGAACATTGTAGGCACATGCTTGCTCGGATGATTATTATTTATGAATAACCATTTTCCATGGTTGAGCGTGTTGGTTTTCGTGATTTTGTCATCTAATTACAGCCTCTTTTCCAACATCTTTCAAGATTTACGGTGATTAGAGATTGTATGAAATTGTATCTGAGTGAAAAAACTTGTTTGAAAGCTTCCTTTGATAAGCTTAAATCTAGGATTGCATTCACAACTGACATGTGGAGTTCCATTCAAAATTTGAACTACTTATGTTTCATTGCACATTTTATTGATGAAAATTAGAAGTTGCATAAAAGAATCATTAATTTTGTGGTAATGCATAGTCACAAAGGTAGGGAGATTGGAAAAATGGTGGAGAAATGTATTCATGACTAGGGAATAGAAAAAAAAAGATATCCACAATAACTATGGATAATGCTAGTTCAAATGATATGACCGTTGATTAAATGAAGGAAAAGTTTTCAAGAAAATGGTTTTTGATTTTGAATGGCGATGCTTTACATATAAGGTGCATTGCTCACATACTTAACTTAGTAGTAAGAGATTGATTGAATGAGATGCATGATTCTATTGTATGTATCTGAAACGTAGTTAGATATGTGAGGAGTTCTCCTGCTAGAGCTAAGACATTCCAATCTTGTATTGAGGGTGAGAGGATTGCATATAAAGGTTCGGTTTGTCTTGATGTTGCCACTATATGGAACTCCACTTACATGATGTTAGACACTGCCATAAAGTTCAGGAAAGCTTTTGAAAGGAAGGAAGAAGATGATTTATTTTTCTTAAGAGAGATTGACAATGATGCTCCTTAAGATGAATATTGGGAAAATGCCATCATTCTTTCTAAATTTTTGAAACGGTTTTATGATGCAACCAAAAGGATATCGATGAGTTCATATGTTACTTCAAGTGATTATTTTGAGGGGATGACTATGTTGTATAAATATTTGAATAATGCGACGAATTCCTTGAACCCAAAGCTTCAAGCTATGGGTATAAAAATGAAAGAGAAGTTTGACAAATATTATGCGAGTCTAGATAAGTAAATATGATGGTGTTGATTGTGGTTGCATTGGATCCTACAAAAAAGTTGAATTATGTGAAGTTTTGTTTTGAACAAATTTATGATGATGAAGCAAAAATTGATGAGATGCATAATAAAGTGAAGGTTGCCTTGGAACGTTATATAAATTTTATGAGCAATCTTTTGATGGTTTTTCTAGTAAAGAAAATTTTAGCGGTTCAAGTGTGAGTAATAATAGCAGTGCTTCCAATGCCGATATTGATGCCAATGAGTGTGAAATCCATACTTGGCATAAAAGCTTTCTCCACTCGAAGAAAAGAGTGTTGGATGAAAACAAATTTGAGCTTGATCGGTATCTTGAAGCTGAGAGTGAAGATGCCCTTAATCTCGACCTTTTGACGTGGTGGAAGAGTATTGGATCAAAGTATAAAATCTTATCTTTGATGGCTCGAGATGTTTTGTCTATTCATGTGACTACCGTTGCTTACAAGTCGACTTTTAGTATGTTGGGATGTGTACTTGACGGCTTTCGAAGTTCTTTGACTCCTAAAGTGGTGGAAGGTTTGATTTGCACTCAAGATTGGTTGAGAGCTGTTCGTGTGCCAATCAATGTTGAAGAGTGCATCGAGAATACGAAAAAGTTTGAGGCGGGTAAGTCATATGTATTTCTTTCTATCTTGTAATTTATTCGCATAATTATCTATTAAGTGAATGCTTTATTTAATCTCTTTTTTGGTTTTTAGATTTGGATTGTCTTACCAAAGATATTATCATTAGAAAATATACTTCATTTTGTGGAAAATCCGATTTTGTGGTAAGTAAATAGACTTTATTAAACCATAACTTTTGCATACAATGTTTATCTGGAGTAATATCCACCATAGTGAGTATGCTCACTTTACTTCTTGGTTCATACTAGAAGATGCATCTGGGTTGAATGGATTTGTGTCTTTTTCTTTTTAAGATGAATTGACGATTTAACATGTGACTCGGTGCAGGATTGTGTCATTAAATCATCGTCATGCTCTGTTGTCTCGGAACGTTATTTATTAGTCTTTGCATATTCTCTGCGTGCTCTCTATACTCAGGAGGTGGAACCAAAATCAAAGGTGCAAATGCATGGAAGGCTAGTCCTTTATTTTGAGCACTTCATTGCTAGATGTGCACGCCCCAATCATACTCTCTTTAACAACCTTTTTGTTTATTTTTTGTTGGGTTGCTTATAAAGCAGGGAATACTTGAGGATATTAATGCAGTAATGAACCTCTAGCTAAGTATCAAGAATTCGGATGGTTGCTCTTTGGATGAAGATGACATCGTGTTAGCAAAAATATCACTGCTGTTATTAAATAATACTGTCGATATTTTGTCATTGAAGGTATTTTGAAATAATACATGCTTAGAGAGGAACTACAATGAATGATTTTCATTATTGTTTGCTTCTTCTTCTTCTTCTTCTTCTTAATTCAGAGCCACAAAAGTACTTGACCCTCTTATGAGAGTCCAAAAGGATGAGTCATGCCCTTTGCTTCTCACCCATTAGTGAGGCATTCATAATAGTTCTTTTAGAACAACGTGGTGAAATCTTCAAGTCTATGGATCATTGGATGTGTTGTCTTAAGGAATCACAACCGTTATTAGTAGGGTTTTAGAATATTCTCTCATCATTCCTACCGCTTTATTGCAAGGATTCTTGCTATGAAATTACCTTGGAACCATATATTGGAGGTGATCGAGTTAAGGAGGCAGCCATTGGACTTCTTTCAAGTGTATTTTCTAATGATTATGTTGTTTTCTCAAGAATTAATGTAAAATTAGAAGTCGTATAGGATATCGAACGGTAACAAAACAGGTTCAATGGAAACATGGTTGACCTTGGAACCTGATTGGAAAAATAGGGTGGTCCGGGTACAGGGTGTAATGCAAACAGGATCGAGTACATGGTCCAAAAAGGGGAACTGGTTATAACAGGGTCGGGTATATGATATAGGTCTGGACTTTACCCACCCTAGACCCGATCACCCCTACTAGACACCCCCACTTCAATGGACGGGCCTACTGACCTCCTTTGCCTCTATTAATCTTAGCCTTTGTAGACCGTGACTGTTGCACTCATTGTCGGTCAATAAATCATGCAATATTGTTTTGATTTATACCATAAAAAACCTCAAACTAGCATGTTTGTACTAAATTTATCTTACATTAATTTTTTAATTATAAAAAAATCCAAACTGGTACATTCATAATAAATTTCCCCTTTGATTAGTCATTACATGTTGCCTTTAGCAAATTAAATTATTATAAAATACCAAAAATACCAATTATTTCAACTAATTTCCAATGTGAACAAACGTTGCATATGATTAATTTTCTCCGGAATCGAACTTCTTGGATAATATTTTCCAACGACAAGAAATTTTCAGCGAAGCAATCTTAAAGTTATCTCAGTAGTCAAGTGGTGTTTGAGTATATAGGCACGATACAATTCGAATAAGATTAATGTTGTATATATTATTTTGACTTCGCAAAATTCTACAAAAAATTATTACTTTATAGATAATACTTTCTAACGTTATTCTAGAACTCAATTTTTTTTTAGTTTTATCCTGAAATTTAGAAACAAACTATAGTTTGTATTAGAATTACGTGCAATTGACAAGAAAATTTGTAAAAAATTTGGGCCGAAAAGCCCATACTCAGCACTCCAATCTGTCACAGTTGGCGCTCTGCAATGGCTAGGTTCAAGGCCCAAACGTTCGAACGTCGTTTCGATCCATTGAACCGGGCGGCATTCTTCATCTTCTTCTTCCGTCTTGCAAAGCAGTCGAATCCCCTCCCCGAAGAACGGAGAGGGTTTAAGGCTTCCTGGGTCGAGACCAGAACATCCTTAAACCCTACGCACGCGGGATTCGCCGTCGGGTTTCTTGGTGGGTCTTTGCTCGGAGATGGGGAAGCAGAAGAGGGTGATACTGCCGCCGGACCTCCCGCCGGAGGTGTCGGAGGAGGCAATCGAGGTCTCCGACGAGGACTTGCAGTTCGTGAACGAGAACCTCGACTACGCCGGCTTCGTGTCCCGCTTGGACACCCATTCCATCACCAAGTCAGTGACCACCTCCCTCCCCCTCCTTTTCTTGTTTCTTGTTTTGTCGTTCTTAATCCGATTGAGGAGGGAAGAGGGTACCCGATGAGTCCATTTGGGGGATTCCCCGTGAAGAAGTTCGTAAGAACAGTAGGTGGGTAGGTGCGTATTTCGGTTACGCTGATGATGGTCTTTGTGTTTGTGGGCTGCGCAAGGCATGTGACGCGGGTGGCTGACGTTAAAGAAGATGCCCTGGAAGCACTCTACGAGAAGAGGCTGAAGAAGAAGAAGGCCTTGCAGAAAGACGAGGAGGAGGAGGAGCAACCCGGGATTCAAGTGGGTCGTGTGGATGCTCTGCCCGTCAAGACCTTGGACGGCCAACTCTACTATCGCACTTGTATTTGCACCCTTCTTGCTTATAGAAATGTGAATACACTTTCGGCTCGTTATGGACCTTTGCTGACTTTCGTGCCGTTTTGTCTTTTGGAAAATGCAGTGTCGAAAGCATCCAAACCATCTGAAGATGGAGGTGAAGGAGAAGAACACGCCCAAGAGACAGATAAGGGTCTGGTGAAGCTCACTAAAGCTGAAAGGCGAGCTAAACTTAAAAAGAGCAAGAAAGAAGCTAAGAAGCAGGCAAAAGAGCTGCCTCCAGATGAAGTGAAAGACAACCCCCAAACAGCTGTTTTGGTATCGCATCACTTCATCTCTCCCTGTGCATCTTTTGGTCTTTGCTTCTTGTTTTCTCGAACTATCTTTTCATCTAATTGAGTGGCTATACTTCGTAAGGGGCTGGAAATTCAACACTGCTAAAATTGATGGAAGGATAAAGATATACTCTTTTTTCGCCTTTTCTTTTTTTTCTGTTTATGCTTTGGTTGTTCGTGAGATTCAGCATGCTCCGGAGATCTCATTATACTTTAAGTTGTGTAGCATCAGTTTGGAGGTGCCTATACCTCTCTTTTCAGTGCTTTGCTTCCTGTTGCGTAAAACTTGTGCATATATCTTGTGGGATCACTTTAGCTTGCTTATACTGAGTCATTGGTTTAGATGCAATGAAGATTTGGACTTGATATTATGCCTGGTTTATCACAAGTTTGCTAGTATCATTGTACAGTTATCATTTAGTACTTTAACATCAATACATTTCTTCTCATCTTTATGCAATGTCATGTTTTCTTTAGGCTGAGTTGAAAGAGGACATCACTGCAGAAGAGTCATTTGAAACCAAGAAGTGTAAACTTGCGGAACTGGGAATTACTCTGCTTGCTGACCCAGAGTCTAATATTAAACTGTTAAAAGAAATGCTGCAGATGTGCAGTGATCACAATCATGCTATTGTTAAGCTTGGGCTTCTATCTTTGTTGGCTGTGTTCAAAGACATCATTCCTGGGTATGTCGCTGAGTTTATTTTGATGCGATCTTTACAGTTACGTCTACTCTCCATGTGTTCCCTAGGCACTGTTGTGATGTTTTCCTTTGTTGTGATATTATAGCTACCGCATTAGACTTCCTACTGAGAAGGAGCTGGAGATGAAAGTTTCAAAGGATGTCAAGAAGATGCGGTATTATGAATCGACACTTCTGTCTGCATACAAGGTTTTACTTGATTTTCTTGTGATTGTTGAATGAAGTGCACTCACCAGAAATGGGACAAAAAACACTACAAATCTTGGTTTACACATTCCTGTTTTAGTTAGTTTAATGTTGATTCAGAATTTGTTTCAATCCAATTTTATATACTCTGAGCTATTTCAAAATTTATTTAACAGGCCTACCTGCAGAAGTTGATGGTTTTAGAAAAAGTCTCCTTGTATCAACATGCGGTGGTTCGCTGCATCTGTACTTTGCTAGATGCTGTTCCTCATTTCAATTATCGCGAGAGCTTGGTTGAAGTTGTTGTCAGAAACATAAGTTCCTCGGATGAAGTCATAAGGTTTAGCCATATATTTTTCACTTCTCATTATTCTTCTTATGTTAAGAGTTTGCAATAAAAATAAGACCTTTGGTTGACTAGATGAGGAGAATGGTTGAATAATTGAGAACTGCAAAGAATAGTCTTTTGTTAATGTGGTCATTGAGTGCAGAATTCTATTCTCATTTTGTGAATGGCTTGGGTGCTTCTGTGACAGATGAACTCATAAGATCACCAATGTTGTTTTATCTATGAATATAAGTTGTTGCTTGCTTTTGGTTTAAGTTCCCTGCCCAAACAAAAGGGAAATAGATGAAGCATCGCTTAGCAATCATTTAGAGATGCAATGGCTTATGTTTGTGGTTATGTAAATCTGTGAGCATGTGTGCATGTGCCCTTGTATGAAGTCATGCATGCAATGTAGTATGATCTTTTTTATGTTTAAGTCTGAAAAATAGTAGATAACATTCTATTTATTGTACCTTTTTACTTTTTGGTATGGAGTTGGGACTACAAGAAAAGGAGCTACTCCTTAAAGAGTCAAGTGCTACAATGACACGTGATAGACAATTCTATTTCTAGTTTTCTGGTCATATTCCCTGAGCATTTCTTCACATATATATTTTTCCCTTTTCCTCTCTACTCTTCTCTTGAATAAAAGATGTGAATGTATATCATCAGGAAACTTTGTTGTGACACTATTAAGTCACTCTTTACAAATGAGGGTAAACACAGTGGTGAAGTGACTGGAGCAGCTGTTCGATTGATTGCAAATTATGTGAAAGCTCATAATTGTCAGATGCATCCTGACTCGATTCAAGTATGTTCTCTTTTTGGTCAAATATCCACGTAGGTTTATTAGGTCACTATTTTGAACTTTTGCGTTTCGATTACTTTGTTATTTTGTTTAATTCACCCCCTCCCCTCCTCTCTCTCTCTCTCTCTCTCTGTTATAACTATCAAAATGCTTTTTCAGGTACTTATGTCTCTGTCATTTGATGAGGACCTTCATAGATCTGAAGCACCAGATAAGGATAAAAAAGTTAAAAAGAAGCATTATAAGAAAGGAAACCGACCAGAGGAATCAAGCCATCCACAACCGAATGATAGAAAGAAATCTAGGCAAGAAATGATGTCGAAAATGAGGGAAGAGGTAGGGATTCTTATGCAACAACTGCCTACTTTCTCTGATTTTCTAATTTCATATCATAAAATTGAGGTGCTTGGTGGTGTAAACAGGTTGCTGCTGATTATAAAGCAGCTAGCTTCGATCCAGATATTATGGAGCGCCGAAGGATGCAGTCAGAGACACTTTCTGCCGTATTTGAGATATATTTTCGTATTCTGAAGCATACTATGCAGTCAATTGTGCCCAGGTGATTTCATGTGTCATTTTGTATGGTTTTGACACTATAGTGAAATATTCGAACATGGTAGGGCATATTGGTCTTGGTGCGTAGTACCGTGTCAAAGCAAATGTTTTATCAGACACTGAAACTGGGGTTTCAATATTGGTCAGGTCTTCAGATTAACATGAAAAAATTCATAGGACAAATTTAAGCTGTGGTTCTTAATTATAAGTGATGCTGTCCATTTGCTGTGTTGATTTAATCTTTCTCTATAATCAACCTAAAATATGTGCAGAAGGTTGAGTTAGAAATTGTCTTTGTGAATGGTATCTAACGGTACACTGTGATCACTTCATTCTTTCTGTTTGTTTTACAGACCTAATGGAGATACTGGTACAACTCATGTGACTGAGGCTCACCCACTCCTTGGACCATGTTTGGATGGTCTAGGAAAATTTTCTCACCTGATTGACTTGGATTATATTGGAGATCTCATGAATTACCTTAAAAAGCTTGCATGTTCTGGTGGAAAATCGGACAGTTCAGGAAAATGCGTGACCGTCTCAGAAAGACTTCGCTGTTGCATCATTGCTTTTAAAGTAATGAGGAACAATCTTGATGCTTTGAACGTTGATTTGCAAGATTTTTTTGTTCAGCTATACAACCTCATACTTGAATACAGACCTGGAAGGTTAGTACTTCTATGTTGGGTGCTCAGTACCTTGCTGTCAAGTTTGTTTTTTGAGGTCATGTGCTCATGCACTTTCAGTTACCTGATTTTATTATAAACCATAGCTCTAAATGCAGATGACTTTGTTCGGAGATGAAATAGTGATCTATTTCTCATGACCACAACACTTTTAACTGTAATTAATATCTGATGTCTGAAGCAGAGATCATATCCTTGCTGTCAAGCTGGTTTTCTGGACTCATCTGCTCATGCACTTTCGTTCACATGATTTTCTTTATAACAGCAGTCCTAGATGTTTGGCAATGACAGAGAAAGTCATGCAAGCATTGGTGACTTTGTTATAATGAACAAACCGGATTGGCAATAGTGTCTTTCTCCCTTTGTATGGTTACTCATTGATATCTGATGTCTCAAGCAGAGATCGGGGTGAGGTGCTAGCTGAAGCTCTAAAGATGATGCTGTGCAATGATAGGCAACATGACATGCAGAAGGCTGCAGCATTCATAAAGCGTTTAGCCACATTCTCATTATGCTTTGAGTCTGCAGAGTCCATGGCTGGTACCCTCTTGGTATCCCATGCCAATTATTTCTTTCCTTGATACTAAGATTATCATTCTAATTGGTTACTTGTTTGCCCTTACTCGCAGCCTTGGTCACTTTAAAGCATCTCCTCCAAAAGAATATTAAATGTCGGGTTTTGTTGGAAAATGATCCTGGAGGTGGCTCAGTACCAGGTTCTGTTGCGGTAGGCAATTTACTGCTTCCATGCAGAACCCTTAATTGATGCATGATATGTTAGATTTAAAATGGAGATGAACGTACTTATGCACGTGAAAGTGTAGTCTGGAAATCAGGAAACATCTCCTCATTATGATTGACTTCAGTTTTTTTCCCTATGTCTTGTGCCAGAGTAAATTTAAATTTCCCCATTTAGCTCCAAGCAGGGCCTTGGAGAAAGTTGTAGCTTGCAGCCTTACTAAAGTTGTAGCTACGTTTGGAGCCTTTCCTACCATTTCTTAGTTTAGTTTTATGATTTTTGCTTTGCCTTTTGACCGTAGTCTGCAGAAAATGAAAAGAAATCTGGAACTTTACTAAATGTTCTTGTACAAGATGTCTGCTCAGTAGGATTGTTGCTTTCTAGATCCATTTTTCTAGTTCTCATCGTAAATGTCTATTGAGAAGCTATGGTGGTGGTCTTTCTGACGAGCATTGGGCGAGCTTATCTTACATGCTCCCAGGCGTAGCGATGTTTTGCCATCTGCATGACTAGAGTGCACTCTTATAAGCTTTACCTTTATTTAAGCTCTGCTCAATAAAGGATCAGTTTCTCGCATGATTCTGTCATATCAGATCACTTGGTTTCATGTACCCTTTTGTGTTGCCGAGTAAACTATGAACAACCTCTCTCATAGCAATTACTGTTTTGCAGAAATATCAACCATATGCCTTGGACCCTAATCAAAGTGGTGCGCTAGCTTCCGTGCTTTGGGAACTCAACCTTCTAACAAAACATTACCATCCAACAATTTCAACTATGGCTTCGGGCATTGCTAACTTGAGCATTGCTCCTACCCAAGCTTATTTCTCCATGCTGTCCCCTCAACAAGCGTTCCTGGACTTGTCACTTGAACGGGAATCCTTCAGCCTGAAGAGCAATGCTATGAAATCGAGCAACAAGAGGAAACGTGCGAGTGAAGGAGCGGCCGCATCCAGTGTGGACCGACTTCTGGAGGAAGCAGGTTCACTCGACGAAGGCGAGGTGAAAAAGAAGCTATCAGAACATTATATGCTCCTGCACGACATAAAAGAGAATGAGAGATTGAGGAGCGAGTTAGATCGTACAACGAGGGCACTCAGTTTATACGATGAATACAAGAAGCAAAAGAAGCAAAAAAGAGGTGAAAAATATGTATCCTGAATCTATTGAAAATGGGTCTCTGCCCACTGCCTAGGTGGTAATTTTGGTAACGATTCATCGTTTTTTTTGGGGAAATTTTGGGTTACCTACTACGTCCATTTTCCATCTTTTTCTCCTCTAGTATTTATACTCTTATTGGTTTCTTAATTGAAATCCCCTAACCGAATTCACCATTTGGGATTTTAAGAGCTGGACAGAATTAGCATCTCGGTGAGAGAATGATGGGACTATGAAAGATGTGGCGTTACGTGCCTCCCTCTCTTTTGTCCGGCAGGGGCAACCCATTTCGTCGGATCGACCCAATTACTAGTACCATAAAAACTTAACAGCTTATGTCGAATAAAATCTCAGATGTCATTTTTCTACGTTGGGTACCTTGAGAATTTGGAAATGACAATGACCATCTACGTAGATATTAAGACGAATTTTCTGATTGATGGGACTTATAATTGCATGTGAGGCAGGAAATGTATCGTCCGAAGGAGACTAGTCCGATTTAGCATATGATGCAATTCTATAATTAATGGCAGTAATTCAGCAATCGGAAGAAAGACTGGCAAGTTTCAACATCTCCTCTACAGATCAAAAGCCTCTTCTAAATTAAGGATTAACGATAATCATATGGTCACGATTCTGTGATTAGCACCCGTTTGGCATTATAAAACGAGTAGATTTTGACATTCAGATGGTGATTTGATAGATCTCGAAAGCTCAAGAATTTCCATAACCCTACTACAGCTAAAACTACTCTCTAAAGGCAAATCTCATATTTGGACCTATTTTTCAACAGCATAGTATGTTTCCTTGCCGGCGATAATGAATCGATAAAGAATAGCGGCTCGCACATGACAGAACATGGTCAGTTCCTACTCGCGTTGGTATGTACGTCGCTCGCGACGAATATGCTTGCAATACTATCCTTGCCAAACAAGTTGTGGCTTGTACTCTTCGAATTCTAGCATCTTGCTGACAACGCCCCGGACCTTCTCTTGTCGTGGAAACACAATAACCGCTTCTTTAGGGTTAATTTGCAACATCCTAGGAGGTGTTGCCGTCCCATTGATTTTTTTTCTTTCCATAAAGCACATGCAGAAGCGTGCAAATCCATCACCTAATCAACAACGTCAAATGGATGGTAAGGAAAACACACATGAATTATACATTTTATATACTTCATTTATATAAATAGGAATGATTTATTTACAAGCTCACTTCTTTAGGGCCATTCCCTGCACAAAAAGATAAAAGGGGGAGGGGTTAGTCCTAACTCTTTCTACAAGGGCGGTCACCAAAAGTGGTTCCCATCAAAAGCTGGTGTCCTTAGGGCTAGGGCTTGGACTTTGGGTCCTAGTTGGGGTTGGACTCGAGGACGTCCATGGTGCATCAAGGGGGGGCAACACTGACCTGTTAGCATCACTGGGTAGACTGTCGAACCCACAACGAGGACTGTAGAAGTCCTCGTCAACCCTGGTAAAATAAGCCACATATAGATGGGGAATCAGGTACTCCATGCCCTTGTCCACCTACACCATTGTGGTATGGCGTTGGAAGAGGATGTCGGTTGTAGCGTCATCAATGTCTAGCACCACAACCTCCATATATATAGGGAGACCAAAACAAGATGGCGGAAGACTCATACCTATTGGCCTAAAAAAGATTAAACAACAACAAATGAGTTGAAAACTCAATAAATAAATAACCTAAAACTCGTATAGACGGATGCCTGGCATCAAGACCTTACGATTACTCGTCCTAAACATGTTGATGGCAGATCAACAACAAAACCTTTGCTTTGCCTTAACTATGAACATGAAGGAATTCATTGTTCACTTGAACATCTGTCCTATCAAGAATCTACAAGATATCCCATACTCATAAAGCTTTTAAACGTGTCAGTTAATAACCTCATCAACATACACAAGTCCCTTGAGTTCTAAATAATAGCATATATATATATATGTATATATATATATATTTACATGTGCTATACCTAGTACAATTAATAGCCAATAATATTCTCATGTGTCAGATATTAGCGTCTAAAATATTATCATGGCATTCGATATTAGCGTCTAAAATATTATCATGGCATTCGAGAGTCTAATGATCACTTCCACAACATCCATGTGTCGCCCATGTCATGACTAACGGCATTTATAACATGCACATGTCTTCCTCATCACTAAAAATGACAATTAAATTATGCACGTGTCTCACACATCTTATATAAGGTTATATTAAACATTCACGAGCCATATAATGAATTCAAAGTATACACATAATACTAAGATGCTTCGCACACATTTAGCACATCGAGAATCACATAATATCCCATAATATTATGCTATCTTGAGTCCAATTAGAGTGCGTTTGATAAACATTCTGTTCCGGGTAACAATTTCCACTTAGAAATGATTTTTTTTTTTTCTGTTCCTGAGAATAATATTGGAGCATTTGAAGGTGTTTAGTAACTACTAAAAATTTTTATTTGCGTTTGCTAGGATACTTAATTTTTTTGTTTCTTTTAATTTTTAAAATTTTATTATATTTTTCTTATTTTTCTCTTTTTTATTTTTCATGTTCTCTTCTTGTTCCTCCTTCTTTGTGGCTGGTTGCCAACGACCGGCTGGGCGAGGCTCTAGCAAGCTCACCAGACCTTGCCTAGCCAGTCGTCGGCCTCCATCGACAGTAGCGGTAATGGCTGGTAGTGGACAATGATTGGCTGGGGGGAAGAAGAAGAGAAAAGAAGAGAAAAGGAGAAAAGAAGAAAAACGAAGAGAAAAAAAAATTAGGTGTGAACTTAATTTTGGAATTGATCCTGTGAACAAAGAAGTAATTTTTTTTCTATTTCTTGATTTTGTTCCAAATCTATTCTAAGGAACAAAAAAAGAATTTTTATTTTTAGGAACAAAAAACTTTACTAAACTGATTTCTGTTCTAAATCTATTTTCGAAAACAAAAGAATATAATCAATTACTATTTGGCTGGTTGCCAAACATATCCTTATTAATCACACATAGCCGTAACCCTACGGCTCTTTTGGAAATATCCAGGACATTATCTCGCCCCATTGAGCATGGTAACCGAACCCTTGCCGGGTATTCTTACGTTCCATAATCATCACCACGAATGGCATGCGAAAACCTTTGGGCATCGCCCTCCGATGTCTCTCAGTGGCAGCATTGTCCCTTGAAACCTTTGGTGATAGAATCCCTTGTGTGACCATATGAATTAAACACACAATCGATTTTATCTTCCACATTAATTAAAAGTATGAGTGCCTTAAGGACATGCTAACCGTTTTGTAACGCATGACCTATTTGAAATGTTTAGATAAAATGTGCCGAGCACGAAATGAGAATCGTGGCTTGGCCCATTATGCTCGAGCACCGGCCTAAGTCAAACCTAGATTGGATGATACACCTCAATATCACTAAACCAGAAAATGATCCAGCCTGGCATGCTTCCACGCATGTCTGAGAACCAATGCAATTCTAGCTTCAGAGGCTTGATGTGGTGTCACGCATCGACCATGACCTATGGACGTTATATGCAAAGACCACATCTATAGTTCAATAGTAGTCTTTTACAATCAAACATAGTAGCAACACATATTGATGATTCAACCAACAATAGTTATAACACATTATAATATACACGATCAACCATAACAAGCAAACATTAATATTAAGCTTAGGTATTGATAACGAACTGTCCACAAGCAACAATCACATCAATCTTTCTAGCCCGAGCAATAACCTAAGCCTAAACGGACCACTTCTACTAATCACGCCAATCCAAACAACCTCGATGATCAAATACTCACCCCTCATCTATCCGTGAGCCCTATAGTCCAAGCATATCATGAACAAACTATACAAAATTAATCACATGAGCTTCTCTACCAAAGATGGCTCTAACCACACAAAAATCAAACCTAAATCCAAGTTACATAACGCAACAGCCTAATTGACATTTAGGAAATCTACTTACAAACAACCGAGACGAGGAATACATGAACGGTGTATGGATGGCAGCTCGAGGCTTACGACATGGCATAGTAGTGGCTTACGGCATGGCGTGAGGACGGTGAATGGCATAGTAGTGGCGACGGAGCGGTGGAGATGGCGTACAATGGCGACGACGGTGCAGCAACGGGCAACATAGCAACGAGCGGACGAGCTGGTGAGCCGAAAGAGGGAGAGAAAGAGAGGGAAGCATAAGGGAGAGGAAGGAGAGGGAGGGGTCGGCCAAAGAGGGAAGAGGGAGAGAGGGAGAGAAATGAGAGAAAAGTGAGAGAAAGGAGAAGAGCTTAGAGAGGAAGATCATTGAGGAGAGAGAAAATATGTCACCATGCATTTAATACAAGATTGCATTTGTCCTAAGCTCATGATACCTCTTGATTTGAAGAGCAAGAAGAAATCTCAAACCTTCATCTTATATAAGCTTGTCATTCAAGTTTCACCGGCCAATAATGCACCTAGTTTAAGAACAACTAGCCTAGTTGCACAAACTAAACTTGGTCTTCCTCATTATTCTCTCCAAAGTGGCACCTACATCCTTGAAGAATGGCCATTTGATTTTTGTCTCACTCAATTTAATCTCAAAAAGTGAAATTGGTGTCATCTCTAGGACCATTAAAGTTTATACCCACAAATTAGCACATTTCTCCAATTATTGTACTAACGGGTTCACTAATATCATTTCAATTGGATAGAGTTGTCTTGATAACATCTACAATCGAAACCTGTAATTGGATTGGGGTTTGTGTTTAAGTAATCGAAAACGGCCTTAACATGACCTATGCGAATTTGGGCGACATTGATGAAGCTTACGCGGCAAGACTAGAACTGAGTTTGACGCCTGTTTTGGATTTTACGCGTGACTTTTATTTGAGCTTGGTTGATATATGAATGATAATCGGTTGTCATGTAATCGAGTAGGATCGATCAATCTACCTTAACTCATGTCGTGTGGGATCGAATTAGGGTTGTTCACGAACGGTATATTGATTGTGCGGCATCACTCGTGACCAGTATATACTCGAGTTGTATCGATTTATACTCGTCCATTAATCGACTCGTGACAGCATGTAATCATCCACAATGATCCTTATGGTTGAACAGTCATTTCATGATCGAACGCTTTGGCTATCGTAATTCTGATTCCAAGTCGCCTTACCCCTAATTAGCTAGTTAGCTCGTGAAAAATCCCTAGGATTGAGTCACGGCCTATCCTCATTACTGGTGTACTGATCTTTAGTCCATCCTTGTGGTCTAAATAGGGATCCGAATCGAGAATGTCACAACTCTTCCCCACTCAAAAGAAGTTTCGTCATCGAAATTTAAAAACATACCTGATTCTTCAAATAAATGTGGATGTCAAAGCCTCATTGATTCCTCACTTTCCCATGTTGCTCCTTCCGTCCCATGATATTGTTAAATGACCTTAACTAAGGGAATTGTTTTATTCCACAACATTTGCTCATTTCTATTCGTGATCCGTACATGCTTTTCAATATACGACACTATATCGTCCACTTCGATCTCTTCAAAGTTTAGCATGTGGCTGTATCAGGCTTATACTTTCTCAACATAGATACATGGAACACATCATGTACTTGAGCAAGTCCGGGCGGAAGTGCCAACCGGTAAGCTAAAATCCCTATTCTCTCTAAGACTTCCAAAGGTCCTATATATCTTAGGCTTAGCTTCATTTTCTTGCCGAAACACGATGTACCTCTCATAGGTGAGACCTTGAGGAAGATGTGATCACCTCCTTGAAATTCTAAAGGTCTACATCGTCCATCCACATAACTTTTCTGGTGTCTTTGAGCAGTCTTTAAGTCTTTCTCTAATCACTTTCACTATGTCTACTGATATATGGACTAACTCTAGGCCAGTGATCCTTCTTTCCCCGTCCTCATCTCAACATACTAGAGTTTTGCAAGCTCGTCCATTTAACACTAAAAATGGTGCCATCTTGATACTCTAATGGCAACTGTTGTTGTAGGCGAACTCGACAAGATGTAGCTGCTCCCCCCAAATTCCTTTAAAATCTAGTACAAAAGCTCATAACATGTCTTTGAGCATTTGGATCGTCCTTTTTGATTGGACATCCGCTTGTGGATGATAAGTTGTGCTATATTGAAGCTTCATTCCCATGATAGTCTAAAGGCTCTTCCAAAATGTGGCAGTGAACTTGGGATCTCTATTTGAAGTAATCATCAATAGTACTCCGTGAAGACGAATTATTTGTCGGACGTAAAGTCTTGCGTATTCATCTAATGAGAAGTATTTTTTTACTGCCAAGAAATGGGCTAACTTGGTCAGCCTGTCGACTATTACCCAAATAGAATCATGGCCTCTTTGGCTTATTGGAAGTCTCATGACGAAGTCCGTCGTGATGTGTTCCCATTTCCATTAAGGGATTTCTAGTGGTTGAAGTAATCCACCAGGCTTACAGTATAGTGCATTTACTTGCTGACACATCAAACATCTGGCTACGTGCTTGGCAATATCAACCTTCATGCCATTCCATCAGTAATATTGTTGGAGATTCCAGTACATCTTCGTGCTACCTGACTACTTTGGTGAGCTTCTAGCATGATTTCTTCCTTGAGTTCCGCATCATTGGGTACGCACAATCGCCCACGGAATTTCAATACTCCAGCTTCCATCACTTGAAAATCTAGCTTTTTATTTTCTGAAACTCCTTCTCGAATTTTCTGGAGTTCGGGGTTGTCCTATTGCAATGCTTTAATCTTTGACCACACTTTTGGTTCAATTTTAAGGGTAGCCAAAAGACTAGAAAGATGATTTATCTCAAATTTATACTCTAAATCTTGAATTCATTTAAGAAGACTCCATTCTCAAATCATCACTTGTGTGATAGTTGATTTACGATTGAGAGCGTCCGTTACTTTGTTGGCTTTCCCACGGTGGTAAAGAATATCACAATTGTAGTTCTGGAGAAGCTCCATCCAATGTCGTTGCCTCATATTTAATTCCTTTTGGGAGAACAAGAACTTTAGGCTTTGGTGGTTCGTGTAGATCGTGAACTTTTCTCCATACAAATAATATCTCCAAATCTTCAAGGAAAAGATGATTGTGGCCAATTCCAATTGTGGATCGGATAATTCAGCTTGTATAGCCTTAGTTGTCTAGAAGCATCGGGCACAACTCTTCCGTGTTGCATTAATACACAGCCCAGCCCTTTTTTTTTTTTTTGGGTCGGAATATGAATTTATTTAATAGAAGTGTTCAAACATAAGTGCTCGCTAAGGGAGCATCCAAACAAAGTAACTCCCAAAGGGGTTGAGGGGGAAAAGCTAACCAATTATAGGGCAAATAATTTAGTCTTTGGGCCTTAGCTATCCAATCTGCAACACGATTTACCTCGCGTCTGCAATGGGCTAATTTTAAGTGTTGAAATGAGCCCATGGTCTACTGGGCCTCAGAAATTAAAGATTGTACTTCCCATGGAGTTTCAAGAGAGTTGGAAACAACATCTACCAACTCTGAACAATCTGACAGAACTTCAAGTACTTTGTTTCTTCTAGTCTTGAGGAGAGAGAAAGCTTCAATAAGGGCAAGGGCTTCAACCTGAAGGGCAGAGGCCGCTCTTGCAGATTTAGCAAATCCATCAACGATCGTCCCCGATGAGTCACGAATTACTCCGGCTATAGCTCCGGTGTTTGTTCCTTCGGCGAACGACTCGTCAATATTCACTTTCAAGATTCGGTTTGTCGGTGGAATCCAGCATCGAAGTAAGTCTTCGTTCTTTGACTAAGGATTCCTCTCTTTTCCATTCCATCTATGAAAATAACTGAGTATTATGTGCGTCGATTCCACCAAGGTTGCTGGATTCGGGATTTGTTGTCGAAATACAAAGTTATTCCTCGCCTTCCAAATGGACCAAAGAACACAAGCCACCAGGTCAAGAGAAGGTGGGTCAACCGAGTGGGTATTATACGTTTGTAACCAATCTTCAATTCTTGCTAACCCTAGCCTCGAAATTTTGATTTGTAGAGTAGGAGCAGTCCAGATAGAAGCAGTCCAAGAACATAGCAAGAATAGGTGCTCTACTGTTTCGGCATCTCGCGAACAAAAAGGGCAAGTGGGTGTAGGTATGATATTTCGCTTGAATAAATTATCTCTGGTAGGGATTGCATTTTGGCATAAACTCCACATGAAAATTTTGATTCTTGGGGGGGTATTCAAACGCCAAATCTGTTTCCAGAATTCGCGGGTTGGCTGGTATGATGTTGAGGCTTGTGCTGTGAAATCTTGGGTTGCCTCTTCTCTCTCCACTGTTGTCACGCCCCGAACCTCGAGCACGCGCACATCCCACTGCGGTCGATAGAAAAGCAACTTCCCAGGACACGTCGCCGACCCATTCAATTAATTACACATGCGGAAGCGGATAAATAATCCCCAGACAAAACTCAATTGGGATAGAAAAGCAGGATCACATTTTTAAACCAACCACATACTTTTTATACATATCAAACCAGTTCGATTACAGGAATAGTCTATTAACAAAAGATCTATAGAAGATCAGTCCTCAAAATTTAAACTGTCCCAAGACCAGCTAGATAGGTCCATTCACCAGCTCTTCAGTCGGGATCGGCGAAGTCAAAAATCCTCTCAGCGACCCTCACTGGTCTACCAAAAAGCTCCGGAGGATCCGCCATCTAGGGACCTGAAATATTTTCCCCAAACCGGGATGAGACAATGTCTCAGCGAGTCCTACCCCCTAAAACTCGATTAGAAAGAAAATAAGCCCCAAGGTGTTCTAGCCACACAAAGAGGATGGAGGACTTACCTCGCCTCGATCCATTCCCTCGCACGTCGTACAATTCGAACATTTCTCAAATCAAACAATTGATCCAACGATTCAATTCAATCATACCATCAATCTTTCCATTCCACTCCATACTATCTATCATTTAATACCGTCTATCAAACCGGTCGTTAATACGACATATGCTCTCCAAAGCTGTAATATATAGACGGTAGCTCGTTCAAGCTGTATAGATAGATAGCTCACCAAAGCTGTAACTGATATAGTAGCTCACCAAAGCTGTAACTGATATAGTAGCTCACCAAAGCTGTAACTGATATAATAGCTCTCAAAAGCTAATAATTCAATAATAAACTAATCCATACTTCAATTAAATCAATCAATCAATCCAATCAATTCAAACTGGTCATACAAACTAATCACGGTGCTAGAAGCTAACACCGGGTATTTTCAAGTTAAATACCAAAACTTCTCCAATTTCATTCAATTCCTCACTTTGGAATAATTAACCATAATCATCCTTTCCACTAAATTTCTCAATTAAACAAGCAATTGGCACAAACTGACCGCACTACTGCGATCAGTGCGAAATTCTAACGACCGGCCATCCCGGCAAAATTTTCAAAATTATTAAATAATTAAATTTAATTCCGAAAATTAAATAATTAATTATTATATTATAATAATATACAATAATAAAATAATATTTAAAAATTCGAAATAATTAATTAGGGCTTAAACTAGATTACACTAATTTAAACATATAATTAGCCCTAATTAAACATCCATTAAACTAATCATACAACTAATCTAATTTACATTAAAATAATCTAATCTAACCACCTAAACCTAATTAGACTAATCTAAACACCCCTTAAGCACGATTAACTTGCTAAGCGAGGTTTAGAGGATAAACTCACCGGTTTTGCGCGCCGGTGAGTTCACGGCGACCACGACGCCAAGGGGATCGATAAACCCCAAAGCGGCGACACCAACGGAGGCCGGGAAGGGCTTGAAAACGGGCCACGAAGTCTCCAAAACCTTGCTGTCTTCTGCTTCTGATCTGGGCTGAACTGCAGAGAAGAAACCAGCAACTTCAACGGAGAAAACGGGCCGATCAGAGCTCCGGCGAGCAGGTGGTTAACAACCGGCGGCTCCCGGGGGTCAAGGAAATCTTCTTGGAGGTTGGGATGGGCAAAGAAAGGGTCGGAAAGGGGCGAAACAGCAAGAAAACGCGAAACAGGCGGAGCAGGGCGGAACCAGGCGGTCCGGCGAGCGGCAGCTTCTCACCGGATTTCGGGACGACCGGAGAATCGTTCCGGAAAACGGCGAAGTGCTCCGGTACGGGTTTGGAGTGTTCGTCACGGTGGTGGGTGGAGCGTTGGCTTATTTTCACGTAAAGATAACTTTTAACTCGAATCTTTGGCGAAAGGTCAGCTGGAGCAGAAACTGGAACGAGGGGAAAACAGAGGAGGAAATGGGGTCCGATGGGCATGCGACGGTGGAGGGCTGATGCTGCTCGGTTCCTCTGGTTTTTGCTGAGCTTCTCTCCTTGAACAACAATGGAGAAAGCCTACAAACAAGGGAGAAGAAGGCTGCTGAAGAGGGGGTCTCCTTTGGGCTCTCTAGAGCTCAACACTTGGCCAATTCTCCTCACTCATGCCCCCACCACTCTTGGCCCTCACCCTCAGCCTTTTCCTCTCCTTAGCTTCCTCAAGAAGCTTGTCTAAGTGTCCAAAATGTCATGTGCCAAGGGAGTTACGAATTTTGAACATTTGTACACTTAATTAAATCAATTCTCCATCAATTCCTTCCAATTGAGGCTCAATTAAATCAGTCTATGTGTCCTCGACCTTCTTACGACTTTTCCCCGTCAAATGATCCAACTTGCATCCCATAGATTCGATCAAAAACGGCCCTCTGACAACCCCGAACAAACACAGCCTTACTTTGCTTTTCCGCCAAAAATCTCGGTTTGTAAAAATCTTCCGAAGATGAGTCAATGTTCCTAAAATGAATTATGACATGACAAAACTTTCAATTTCTGAATCCGGGTTTAAAATCACGGTTAATTTCAATCTGGCGCGATTTGAGCGCGTCCTAATCTACCGGGTAGCTTTTAGGAAATTTTCAGTGCAATTGACCCATGGTTGATTATTTTCAAGCCAAGAAATAATCTTTGACACATCGGCGACTCTCGATTGTCGTGAAAATCTTGAGGTTTCAAACGGACGGACAGTGGTACCCAAAATGACAGAATAATCAGTTCAGTGCCGGTCGACGAGAATATTGCAATCAGGTGGAATCACCCACACTCTAATTACATATCTCAGTCGAATCGACCTATTACCGATCTCTATTCGATTCTGACAGTGTCGTAATGATCCTTGCGGATTTATACGGTCGAGCGATCGGTTCATGGTCGATTCTCAAGCCTATTGCATTTAAATTCCTTAACGGCTTCACGATAGACTAGTTATCTCGCGAGTGATCAGCTCGGAGAATTGAACTATAAGCGCGTCGATGAAAAGTCCGTCTCATTTAATTGAAAACAGAATCAGCAATTTGGGATTTCACAACTGTAAACTGGCCTGATTTAGTTCCCGTCCAAACAAGTTTATCCTGCGAAGTCTGAGTGTTCAAGGGAATTGTTAGTATTTCACTAACTAGTTGCTCGTCAAAGAGTCTGTATAGGGTCTGTTCATTCCATCTATTTTCCTCATGCATAATCAAATCAGCCACCTTTGTTGGTTCACCATAAGTTGCTGGTCCCCCTATAGTTCCACGTTTAATCCATCTATCCTCACGAATTTTGATTTGATCACTAGTACCCACTGATCACATTATAGAAGGTGAGATTGTATCCCTTCCTAGCAAAATACTTTGCCAACCCCAAGATGGGCGAGAACCCTTCTCTGCATTCCAAAAGGATTTCCGAGGGAAGTAAACTCCTTTCAAAATCTGACTCCATAAGGACTGTGGGTTTTGAGCTAATCTCCATGCTTGTTTTCCTAGCATGGCCTTGTTGAAAGATAATAAATCTCTGAAACCCATTCTTCCCTGTTATTTTCTTAGCTTTAACAATTCCCATCTTCTCCAATGAAGGCCAGCTTTAGACTCACTATTTCTCCACCAGAATGCAGCTATTCTTTTTTCAATGGCACGACAAATAGAAACTAGGATTTTAAAAATTGACATGGCATATTGCGGCAAAGCTTGAACCACTGTTTTAATCAAGATTTCTTTCTCAGCTTTTGAGATCAGATTTCCCTTCCACCCCTTAAGTTTCATATTAACTCTTGCAAAAATCCAGGCAAACATTTGCTTTTTGGATGCGCCCCAATAAGATGGAATTCCCAAATATTTTCCTATCTTCTCAATTTCAGGGACTCTTAATTCACTAGCCATATTTCTTCTCAAACTTTGTGGACAACCCATACTAAATGAAATCCCAGACTTATTCAAGTTGATTGCTTGCCCAGAGGCATAGCAATACTGATTTAAAACTAATGCTAAGTTTTGCCATTCCCTCACTTTTCCATCTAAGAAGAAAATCGAATCATCCGCAAATAAAAGATGAGAAATGACAGGGCAATACCTATTTAGCTTAATCCCAGCAATTGTACCATCCTCAATCGCTTTTTTCATCAAAACTGACAAGGTATTTGCCATTAATATGAACAAATAAGGGGAAATAGGATCTCCTTGTCTAATTCCTCTTGAGGGTCTAAAATATTCCAGCGACTCACCATTGAATTTCACACTAAATGATATTGACTTTACACAAACCATTATCCTGTCCACCCATTTATGATGAAATCCCATTTTCAGCATACATGCCTCTAGAAAGTCCCACTCTACTCTATCATAAGCTTTTTTCATGTCAAGTTTCAGCACTGCTTGGAATTTCTTTGTTCTCTTACAAACTTTCAATTGATGAAGTACCTCTTGCACTATCAGGATATTGTCTTGAATTTGCCTTCCACCCACAAAGGCGCTTTGTTCTCCCGCAATAAGGGTAGGAAGCCAAGGTTTCAATCTATTAGCCAGGACTTTAGAGAAGATCTTATAGGCAAAATTGCACAAACTTATAGGATGAAACTGGTCTAAGCTTTCCGGGTTAGGTACTTTTGGTATTAAGGAGATGTGGGTTCTGTTAAGTTCAAGGTCAATGTGTCCTGAGTCAAAAAATCTCCTCACATCTAGATATACATCTTGTTTGATTTCCTCCCAATACTTTTGATAGAACTGACCATTCATCCCATCCGGCCCCGGAGCTTTCAAGGGATCCATTTGGAATATTGCTCGTCGCACTTCTTCCATTGAGATTTCTTCAATAAGCATTTCATTCATTTCTTCCGTTACAAGAACAGGGCACTGCTTTATAACTGGATCAAGATTCCGAGGCCCTACTGACTTGTATAGATCTTCAAAGAACTTCACTGTCATCTCTTTCAACAACCTTGGATCACGAATCCATACATCATCAGTATATTTCAGGGTTGAAATTCTATTTCTCTGCCTTCTTTGAATCGTCATAGTATGAAAATATTTTGTATTTTTATCCCCCCATTTTAACCAATTGATTCTCGACCTTATGCCCCAATACATCTCCTCTTTCCTCTAAAAACCTTCAATTTGTTCAGTTAACTCTCGAATTCTCTCCCTTCCTGACTGTGGATTATAACTGTTGATCAAGTGCTGGAATTCCTCCTTTAAAGCATTAATCATTCTGAGGTTGTTTGGAAAAGCCTCTCTACTCCATTTTTGTAGCACAGAAGATACAAATTTCAGTTTATTTGCTAGATTTGCATCTTTCCATCTAGGAGAACTCCACACCTTTTTTACTAATTTTCCACACTCATCATTTTCTGCCCAAAACGCTTCAAATCTGTACTCCTTCTTTAGCTTGATATTTTTAGTTGAAAGGGAGAGAAATAAAGGGCTGTGATCAGAACCGATGGTTTCCAATGCAAAAGCTTCAGCTTCCGGGTACATAAATCTCCATTCAAAATTACAAGTCACTCTATCTAGCCTTTTTTTCACATACTCCTCTCCTTCCCTATTATTAGCCCAGGTAAACGCACACCCCTTGCTCTCCATATCTATCAAGCCACATTCATTTAAGAAGTCTGTGAATGTATTCATTCGAAAATGCTCTGCCATCCGTTTTCCCACCTTCTCCCAATGGTATAAAATTTCATTGAAATCCCCTAGGCATACCCACGGCAAGACATTTTGAGAGTTTAAGCTTTTTAATTTCTCCCATAACGCAATTCTGTCCTGATATGTAGCAGGAGCATGAACAAAAGTAATTCTGAAATGCTGTCTATTATCGGAGTCCTCATAAATTACATCAAGAAAATCATTGGAGGCTAGATTTACCTTGATATTGACTTCATCATTCCACATAATAGCCAAACCCCCCGCAATCCCACATGGATTTACTACAAAACAATGTTGGAACTTTAGCCTTCGTCGCACTCTTTGAACAAATACTTCTTGATTCTTGGTTTCCATTAAGAAAACCAATTCGGGCCTATCATGAGCCACAATGGCTCTCAAAGCTTGGACTGTCAGGGGAGTGCCCAGTAAAGGTACTGTTTCGTAGCTCTTTGTATAGTGACCAATCCTCCTGCATGAGTAACAAAAAAGAGGCAGCCGTTCATACCTAAAATCCAACCAATGTTCCTTTCCTTGATAGCTGGAGATAATACCAGAAATCAATGGAGCTGAGAGGGATAAAGAAACCTTGGCTTTACCAATTACAATTGATTTGTATCCTTTCGTTTCAATTTTAACTTTAGAAACTTCTCCTACGTTCTCAGCAACCTTTTTAATAACATCTTCTGTCCTTCCTTCTATAGGTAAACCATGTATTTGCATCCAGAAGGCACATGAATTAAAGGTAATGCAATGTGGAGGGGTACTCGGTTCCCAAGGCTTAAGCACTAACAGATTGCTCGAGAAAGACCATGGGCCAGAGTTAAGGATTCTCTCCTTTTCTTGAGCAAAAGGGAATTCAAAAGAGAAGAGACCTGGTTCCAAGTGTTTGCAAATAACATGAGCAGATTTCCATGCTTTTGTCATAGTTGAGTAGAAGGCTTGGAAATTTACACTGGGATTACCATAAAGATGACCCAATAAGGTACGCCGACATTCTATAAGTTTTGCCTTAGGAATCACATAATCTAAAACTGCTTTCTTACTTTCGGACCACAAATGCCCTAACCTTTTACAAAGGGCAGCCATACGTCTCTCAAAATCATTTTCTGTTCCCATATTCACTCCAGCACTACTATCTTTTCTTTTTTCTTTTTTTTTTTTACTTCCACTAAAAAAAGATGGCGATTACAGATAAAACCATATTTCTTGAAGCCTAGAAACCCAATATGCACAGCAGAAGGCCGAGAGAACTAGAAAAACCAGTAGGACTAGATGGCAACCAACATTGCAGAGCACTGAGAAATCCAGAGGAGCATTGAGAACTCCAGAGGAGCACTGAGAAATCCAGAGGAGCACATACCAGCATTCGAGGATGAATCGATCCAGAAGGAAGAGGAGAAATTGACCTTGGATTAGAGAAATGTAGGGTTTTCAAATGTGTGACTATCGGAAGGCTAGGG
Source organism: Eucalyptus curtisii (assembly GCA_017140595.1). Taxonomy (NCBI): domain Eukaryota; kingdom Viridiplantae; phylum Streptophyta; class Magnoliopsida; order Myrtales; family Myrtaceae; genus Eucalyptus; species Eucalyptus curtisii. The sequence continues at coordinate 18,386,200 of CM029498.1, forward strand.
TTTTAGAAGGGGGTAAATGTGGGTAAAGCTACCCAAATGGGCGGGCGTAGTCTGTAATCACTATTTTCATGGCTAAAGGGGAATGTTATAGAGATTAGGTTAGGGTTTCTGGAAATAGCAATGAAGCTACCATCATCAGGTAGAGAAGAGCTCTTCAAGCGAGAGAGAATGGTCACTTTCTTTTCCTCTGGGCGTTCTTGGAATTTGCAAAGCGAACATTAGCCCAGCCCTTTATGAGAGGCATCGCTGTAGATCTCATAACCTCTCGGACCAAACAGTATCGTTAAAACTCCGACTGTAGTCAACTTTTACTTAAGCTCTTGGAAGCTTCTCTCACACTTGTTCGTCCCTTTGAACTTTACATCTTTCTTTAGTAGTGTTGAGTGGCTATACTGGAGAATTATTCCACAATCGTCGATGATATCCAGCCAAACCTAGGAAACTTCGAACTTCTATCACTGTTGTCGGTTCTGGCTAGCTTATAACTGCTTTGATCTTTATTGGGTCCACTGTCATTCCTTCTCTCGATATTACATGTTCAAGAAAAACTACTTGGTTGAGTCAAAACTCGCACTTATTGAATTTAGCATACAATGTGTGTTCTCGAAGAGTTTGCAATACCATGCTTAAGTGTCGTTCATGCTCACCTAGATCCTTTGAGTATGCCAATATGTTGTCAATGAACACTATGAAAAACTATCCAAGTACATCCTCAACACCCGGTTCATCAGACCCATAAAAGCAGTTGGGGTATTAGTTAGTCCAAATGGCATCACTGGAAACTCATAGTGGTCATACATGGTTCGGAACGTCGTCTTCGGGATGTCCTCTTTCTTGATCCTTAACTGTTGATAACCCTCTCTCAAATCTATCTTGGAGAACATTGGAACTCCTCGGAGTTGGTCAAACAAATCATCAATTTGGCAATGGTACTTATTCGTGATAGAAGCTTTGTTGAGTTGCCTATAATTGATGCAAATATGCAACGATCCGTCCTTCTTCTTCACAAACAAGACTGGTGCACCCCATGGGGACACACTAGGGCAGATAAACCCTTTATCAAGCAACTCTTACAGTTGTGCCTTCAATTCCTTTAATTCTGATAACGCCATTCGGTAAGAGATTATGGAAATCGGCTCCGTTCTAGGAGCTAACTCAATAACAAACTCTATTTCTCGTTTTGGGGGTAGCCTTGGTAATTCCTTTGGAAATACATCGGGAAAATCCTGTATTATGGTGATGTCTTCCGTCCTTAGTTCCTCAACTGACATGTTCATCATGGTTGCTAAATGACCTTGGCAACCTTCCTCCAAAAGTTGAGCTACCTCAAGTGCCGAGACTAGGGGTATGGAGGGTTCTCCTTTGTGTCCTATGAACTTGTAACCATGATGGTTGGGTGATCTAAATTGAATCACTTTACTATGGCAGTTTAACACCGCTTGTTGCCTAGCGAGCCAATCCATCCCTATGATGACGTCAAAGTCATACATGGCCAAAAATTACTAAGTCTATGATTCCCTTACGATCACTTATACTGATTTTACACCCTCAATACCCTATGTTGGACAACACCTCATCTCTCAATGGGGGTAGAGACACTAAGATTCATTTCTAGCGATTTAGATTCTAACCCAGCTAACTTTGCAAACCGTTTAGCGATAAACGAATGTGTGGCTCTTGCATCAAATAACACGCAAGCAGCATGTTCTTGTAAGGAGACTGTGCATGTGATCACAGCCTGGGAGTTCTTAGCTTCTTCTTGGGTAAGGACATAAACTCTTCTTTGGGCTAGGGTTTGGTTGGTGCTGTTCTATGGTGCAGCTCCAAATTGTGGCCTCGTTTTTATTGCTACATTTGTATCATTGGTTGACGATTAAGAATAGTTTCTTATATCATGGCCTTGCTGGCTACACCCATAACAGGCTCCTGTCTGAGCTAGACACGGTGCATTCTTGTGCTGTCTTCCATAAACGCGTCATACATCACTTGAGGCGTACATCGACTTCCCACCATTGTTCTTCTTATTAGAAGGAAAGAAACATTTACCTTCTGCCATTGCCTTCTTGCCCATGCATTGGTTGTTCCGAGAGGATAGATACTACGGTCTTGTTGCAGTTGCTCATTCCAGCGAATCCCTTTCTATCAGCTAGGCTCGCTCGTATAGCTCGTTATAATCCCTGAGATTCAATGGCACCAACTAGCTTTGGATGTCAGGCTTCAAAACATCACGAAATCTTTTTGCCCTATCCACTGGGTTCTCAATCAATCTGGGAGCAGACTTTGACAGTTTTGTAAACTTTACCTTGTACTGGTCAACCATAATCTGATTCTGGCAGAGTTGCGGGAATTTCGCCATCTTCTGATCGCGGGCACACTTAGATAAATACTTTCTATTGAATGTCTAGATGAAGCATCTTAGGTTGGAACGGTGCCTTCAGGAAATACCCTTTCCTTAGTGGCCTTCCACCATTGACTAGCGTTACCTTATAGCTGGTACACTGCTAATGTAATCTTGTCCTCATTTGAACACCTCAATAGTGCAAAAAATTTATCTAGTTCATCGATCCTTATAATGGCCTCTTCGGGATCACCTGACCTAGAAAACTTTGAGGGTCTCAATTTCAAGAATTGTTCGACTAGTCCATGCATCGATCGTTCACCATTCCCGTTGCCAAACCCATTTCTAGCTACTGGGACATTAACAAGGGTAGTAGTGGCTTGATTTTGAACCTACTATTTCATTATATTCTCTATGGTCTCTAGAGCTTGCAGAATTCCATCTAATTGGGTGTTCTCTTTCGCCTTTCCTTTTGAGGTTCATTGGCCCTGAGTAGTCATTCCTCTCTGAGCACTCATTTTGCAGTTATAGGAGTTCTAGGGAAAACTTCCAAAGCAAGTTCTAACAAAAGATTAGATCTCGAGAACACTAACCAAGAAAGTAATCAATAATCACAAGCATGCGGTGTTTTCCTAGCTAACTATCCCAATTTCCCATGCACCTTATCACTCCAAGTATTAATCCTACTCTGATACCTATATATAGGCTAGAAGTTGTCATGCCCTGGACCTTCCTTCACCGCAGGAATGTAATGACCACTTCGTCGAGATTAATTTGCGACGTCTTAGTAGGGATCACCGTTCCATTGATTTTTATCTTTCCATTAAGCACATGTGGAAGCATGCAACTCTATCGCCCAATCAACAACGTAAAACGAATAGTAAAGAAAACATACATGAACTATACATCTTATATGCTTCATTTATATAAATTAGAATGATTCATTTACAAGCGCATTTCTTCAGGGCCATTCTGATTTTTCAACCTGCACAAAAAGATATTGGGGTTAATCCCTTGCATGTGCTTAAATAAAAAATTAAAAAGAAATGGGGGCGGCGACACACTTGGGACATTGCAAAAATAACCCCTGCCGCTTGAGACCCTAAGGATGGAGTCACGGTTGTGACAACTTTTCGTATAAGAGCAAGGTTTTTACTTGAAATGATAAGGTGCGCTAGGATTCAGGATAGTTAGCTAGGAAAACAACCATTGTAGGTGAATGATTGTTTGATGATAGTTCTTGACTACTGACCCTTGATAAAGAAAAGTTCTCTTTGCATTCCTATAGTTGTTCTATAGGTGAGTCACACGAGTACTCAGGACTGGGTGACCACGAGAGGAAACAATAGATCTAGTCGTGTTGGCTATGTACCATTTTGACATCATAGTAGGAAGAATAATAATCAGAGTGCGTAGCGGAAAGACGAATGAATCTTTTTGAATTTCAAGTAGGTGATCACGTTTTCCTTAAAGTGTCACCAATGAGAAGTGTGTTGTGACTTGGGAAGAAAGGAAATGTAAGCCCAAGGTACGTAGAACCTTTTGAAATTCTTGAAAGAATAGGGAATTTGACCTATCGGCTAGCTTTACCATTGAAACTTACTCAAGTACATAATATGTTTCAAATATCGATGTTGAGAAAATATGAGCCCGATCTGGCACACGTGTTGAACTCCGAAGAGATTGAAGTAGACGACAGAGTGTCGTATATTGAGGAGCCGATGCGAATCGTGGATAGAAAAGAGCAAGTTTTACGAAATAAGACCATTCACTTAGTCAAGGTCCCATGACGGTGCCATGAAATAAAAGAGGCGACATGGGAAAGTGAAGAAATTATGAAGTGCCAGTACCCATATCTTTTTGGATGACTAGGTACGCATTTAAAATTCGAGGAACTTTTTTTTAAGGGGGGAGAGTTGTAATATTTTTTTTATTTCGATTCTTATTTTGATCCCGACTAGTAGGCTAAGGATCGGTACACCGATGCTGGTTATGCTAGGATAGAGTGGTCGACCATGAGTAGAGTATTCGATCATAAGGATTGATTGTGGGACGATCACGCATTGTCATGGATTGATCAGTGGATGGTTATGAATCGATTTTGCACGGACATGTATTGGTCGTAGGTGACTCCGCACAATCATTGTACCGGTCGTGGATGACCATGAATCGCTTCAATATGACCGTGAGTTGAGGCGGATCGATTAATCCCACACGATTATATGACAACCAAGAGTCAATCGTGAATCGAATAAACTCAACATGGATTGGTTTCAAATTGGCCATAAATTGTAGCGTAGGACCCTGGACTGGCCCCAGGACTAGCTATAGGACCGGTCGATTGGTCTAAGGACTGGACCTTGAGCCTATCTAAGAGCCCTTTTTACACGAAAAAAGGGAATTTTGAAAATCATTTTGCTGATTAAGCTTGGTTGCGTCTAGCTTTGTTTGATCATGACTTAGGCATGAACCTTGGACCAAATAAGGTAGTTGGTTGCGGTTAGACTCGAATAATTTTAACCCAATGAGATGCCTTCAATTTAGTTACTTTCCCATGGGTGCATTAATTGTTTTTGGAAGTTAGTTATTTAATAAGGAGAGTGACTCATGATCTTAGGTATGCCTAATAAGAAAATGTTAAATTACCCTAAAATGAGCCTTGGAGAACAATAGTCTAAGCTTTGGAAGCTAGTAATTGATGAAGGTGATGACTCATAAGTTTAGGTGTTATAGTCATCATTACAAGCCATTGATGGAGAGGATGACTTTACAAATTATGTGTCCTTATTAGAATATGGTCAATCAATCCCCAAATTAGGAGACTTGGAGGACAAGGTTATCCAACCATTAACGCTTCTTGAATGAAGACCAAGTAAGACGCGCCATCTTTCCTCCATAGACTTGCCACCTTTGGTTTCCTAGGTTTTGACTTTGATTTCTAGTTTCTCGAAACTGTTAGACCTCAATGTTTTCCAATTTTATAGAGCTTTTAGTGGCTCGAATTTGTTAAACTTCATTCATAAAAGTTGTTCAAAACATCTTAATCTACCACATCCTCTAATTTCAGATTTTGTTTGAGGTAAAATGGTTGGTATGAGAGCCTATTCATTTACCATGTCAAACCTGTCTAGTGTAGTAAAAATTGTGACTGATTTTTTATAAAATTTTTCTTTTGCAATCTAAACATCCCTCCTTCATAAAAGTTGTAAAGGACATCCATGTTTACAACACATTCAAATTTCAAAGTGTTTTATGAAGATTTGGATTTTGAAATATGTTTGTTGTCGTTCTTGCTAATGATCACCACCGCCGTTTGAGCCACTGTGAGGCCGTCGGTCTAGAAAGTGTAAGTGGACTTACTAATATTTGGCTAGGGTATTGTGTTATGCAATTCCAAGTGTGTGACAAATCCTTGATTGAAGTCGATTGGATTGTTCTTACTTGAACTTGTTTGGTAATGTTTTTTATCGTTCTTATGTTGCCAATTTATTTTATGATGATGCTTGTGCCCGTGAGCCAAAGTATGTTTTGAACTACGAAAAGGGATCTTGTTGATCTTGGATATGCATTAAGATGCGATGGATTGGACCTTACTTGGTCTCCGATCGATATCCAGGCATATCGATTCCAAGCCATGTTCGATTCTAGGTCGGCATTCAATTGTAATGGCTCAAGTCATGAGCCTTGAGTAGTAAGTAGAATTCCTAACATTTGGCTAGGGCGATTGCCTACGTCATCGAGTCTAGTGGTGTGCTCACCAGTGTAAGCCATGTGTATGTTGTAATATTATTTTGTATGCTTTGCTCATGTTTGCATGCTTGAATGTGTTCACGCCTTGGGACGAGCTCAAGGTTCGCTTGACTTGAAATCGATGTCAACTTGCAATGGCCTAAGTTTGCGAGGTCATGGATCAACATTGAGGCGTGCCAATTCCAATTCTCGTTCGGTGCAGGGATCGCCTAAGGCCATGAGGTAATTGGATCAGCATTGTGGCATGCCAGTTCCAAGTCTTGTTTAGTACGTGGATCGCTCAAGCCCACGAAGTCTTGATACAACATTGAAGTGTGCCGATTCCAAGTCTTGCTTGGTATGGGGATTGGCCTAGGCGTGCGGTTCAAGCCACGAAACAAGAATCGTGCCTAGCATGTTATATATTATGATATTGAGGGTCATGGTACACTATCTTGAATAAGCAGGCCCTCGGGCCTTGTATTCTTCGGCTAAGATGAAAGATGAAAAACTGGCTTTTCTGAGGCATCACGTGTGATCACCTAATGAAAGATAAGAATTGTCGTCACTTGAGGTGGTGACGATGCTCCTATGTCAATGGGATGCTCCCATGCCAACGGGATGCCTCATTAATGAGAACAAGATTCTCCCACATCAACAAGATGCTTGGGTTTAAGCCCGGAAGCCTCGAGAAGTCTTGGTTGAATTGAGATACCTTAATTGAGCCAAGAAGCTCAGCATGAAGCTAGAAGCCTCGGTTGAGTCGAGAGGGCCTGATCGAGTCAGGACAAAGTTAAATGAATCTTTTATGCGTGCCGATATATGCATAAGTATGATATGTTGATGTCTTCATTGATAAGCTAAAGGTAAGCATACATTGAAGTATGATGTAATGTATCTTGGTTTATGCTTGCATATTATTGAGTGAGGTGTGAGTTCCTCATCTTGTGGGATGAATTTTGATTTATTCTTGCATATTATTGAATGGGGATTTCTCATGTTCTAATCAAGACAAAGCTTTTGTTTTGTTATTGATTTTCCATCAACAAATGTTTTGGGATAAGTTATGCGTTTGTTGAAAGACGATACATCCTCCTACCAGGAAATTAGTGGGTTTACTTATTGAGTTTATAATTCACCAAGTTGTTTTTCAGAATTGTAGGTATGAAAGTCTCCTCCTTTGGATTTGCAGCCTTGCTAGAGAAGTTAGGGATTCCCTGGCCTATGTCTTTTTGAGTGATGTAAAATGGAAGGAAATAGGCCCATAGAGAAGGGTTTGTAAATATACTGATGTAATATAGTTGCAGTGTGCTTTGTGTAGTGTTTTCTTGACTGCTTGATTGTCGTGTTGTTTGAGAGAAGGTTGTTGTACACGCTTCCACATGTTTTTAAATTGAAGATTAAAAAGAAATGGGACAGTGATGCACTTAGGACGTCGTGAAAATAAGCCCCGCCGCTCGAGACCCTAGGGATAGAGTTGGGGTTGTGACAATTATAGTAATTGATTTTTTTTTAATATGTTTGGCAACAATCTTTATATTATCGTCTTACATTGAAAAGGCGTAGGAAATTGAAGGTACTATGCCTCATTCAGTTACAAATGTTGCTTATTAAAATGAGAATTGCCTAACGCAGACATAGTATTGCCCTGTATTTCGGCAACGGCAGCATAAGCAACCCTTGGAAAAGTGATGCCTAAAGGGAATATGCAGCCCATGCAGCGCAATTTCGCAGTAGACCAGTTATGCGGAATGTTGCTCACTGGCCAGCATGCTTAATAGGGAATTCGCATGTTCTTGCACCACCTTCCAAGCCATGATCACGTGCTTCTCAGTCACCAGCGTCGCCCCGACAGCAAACCGTAACACATAAACTCCTCCGACTGTTGTATGACTCATGAAGACCCGACCGGAAGCATTAATAGCGTAAAGCAATTGTGCATTGAGCCTGTTCACCTCGTTTAATTTCCATGCTTCGCCATATTCGTTTTTGACCGCATGGCCATTAGACGTGCCGGCGACCGCTGAGGGACGAATCCTGAAACAAACCAACGCAAAGTTTCTCGGGAAAACAACTTCAAATTGGGGATCTTCCTCCACGAGCTCCTCAAAGAGCTTTGCCAATCGGCAATGGTTCCTTATGTGACTCCTCAGGTTCTGCACGCCATGACTCCTGAGTACAAGCCACAGCTTCAATGCCCTGAACCTCCTGCTGAGAGAAAGTTGCCAATCTGCGTAGTCAATAACTTGCTTTGACTCAGTTGCCTCATTCTTGAGGTACTCGGGGTCTGTTGATAAGGACTTCACGAGGGCATTTGCGTCTTTTACCCAGAGGCAGCAGCAATCGAGAGGGGTCAGGAACCACTTGTGTGCATTGAAGCTGAATGAATCTGCAAACTCCACCCCATTGATGAATTTCCTGTACTCCGGGCATATACACGAGGCTCCCGCGTACGCTGCATCGACATGGACCCACATGCTGAACTCGCTTGCGACTTTGCATAGAGGCGCCAGCCGGTCAACCGCTGCGGATGAAGTTGTCCCGACCGTGGCGCATAAGTACAACGGAATTAGCCCGGCATTGATGTCCAGACGGATTGCCTTCTCCAGCGAGTCCGGGGACAAGCCGAACAAGGTTGACCTCGTCGTCTTTAAGCCCGGAAGTTCCGCGGGTCTATTCCCACAACCCGGGCAGCTTTCTGGAATGAGCAATTCGTTTGGTCTGACCCGTAGACAACGAGCTTCCCAATGGAATTATGTCCCAACTTCCTCAGGACCCTATCTCTCGCAGCGGTGAGAGTGCAAATGATGGCTTCGGTGGTATTCCCTTCAATGACTCCCCCGCCATTCCCGAAAAGGAGGAATGGCCTTGGCAAGTCCAGCATTTTCCCGAGCCAATCCATGACTAGGCTCTCAAGCTCAGTCGCAGCGGGGGATGAGACCCACTTAAATCCTGCCACGTTGAACCCCGCGCAAAGCATCTCACCAAGGATCGCTGCAGTACTAGTGTTGGTCTGGTAGTAGGCGAAGAAATTGGGGCTCTGCCAATGAGTCAAGCCCGGGAATATGTGCTGGCGCACATCGTCGAGTATGGCCTCCATGGGTTCTTCATCCTGCGGGGCAGAACTCGGGAGGCGTTTCGAAAGATACCCGGGCTCGACTTGGCTAAGAACTGGATATTTTTCAATGTTCTCGTAGTACTTGGCTAGGAAATCAACGACCATGTGTCCTTGACGCCTGAACTCTCCAGGATCGAGAGGGTTCATCGCAATCTTATTGCCAACGACGTTTTCGAGCAGGTGCTGGCAATCGCATTGAAGGCTTTTCATAATGTAGTTGCAATTGTATCTTGGAGATGGGAGCGAAATGAAGTGGGGTTGTTGCCAATGCTTTCTTTTCAGCTAAGTTTGTGATGATCACTTCTTGCATACACAGCTTGATCTATATAGATGGGTGGTCTTAAATAGACTCATCGAATGAGTACGGTTGAGTTTGAGCATATGAACCAAGGAAAACGAAAATAGACTTTGTGGCAGATATGCTATCCCACATGCATTGCTCTTTTGGCCTCAGGATCAAGACTGTCTCTTAGCAACCAAATTCCATTTCAAATTTTGGTTCATATCATAGAAAATTTTATGATAGCAGAGTTCTGATACATAGGTTCCACATTATAACAATCGCAAAGCATACTACCAAAATTAATAAAAATATCTGCGGTTACTAAAAAATCATACTAGACAGATAAGAATATGTTTTAAGGATTCATTGTAAACCACACAACACTTTTTTTTTAGGGAGGGTTTGGTCTGCTCCAATATTAAACAAAGGATGCTTTTTTATAGGCATTTGGAAAAGAAAAATACAAACAAAATTCTAGGACACTCGTGACTCATGACTTTTCTACTAGTAGCTAACAATTTCAACTTTTACATTCATGACCGACAATTTTTTTCATTTGCTACAATACTATACAGTGCTAAAGCAACTACTATAATAGTGCTACAATAATATCATTTGTTGCTTTAATAACGCTACACTGATGTTACAGTAACATCATTTATTCATGCCCTATCTTTTAGCCGACAGTCTACACTGGTCGTATTAACAAACTGGTTTTTTCAAAGTTGTCTTAGTCTGAGCTGTCCGAACTATCTCCATCTATTTGCCTTTTGTATTCTCTGCCGACTCTTCCAACTTACAAAATTTCCAAAGATACATTTTCAATAATCTCTTAGGGTTTCAAGCATTTCACAAGCTGATGGCCATTGATCGTGTGAGAATGAATAGCGGGTTATATGAATGTCAAGTTACGGATGAAAAATTACAAGTAGAAAAACAGCAGGCATGAATTCAATTGAAAAAAAAAGGGTTTTACTGAGATTTACATGAGCGTACAACATGTAGATTCTTCTTACGTAGAAACTGATGGGAAGTGAATGTGACATTAACCAAACTTGATGGAACATCTATAAAACTCAATGGAACATCTAGCTAGGGTAGAATCCTTCGTTGGAGTGATGGACTACTCTTGTTGGAGTGATGGACTACTCTTGTCGAGACCTAGGGTGAGTGCAAGCTGAAACTCACTGTGATCATATGGATCTTGTGATAATGGTCCTTCCAATTGGATCCTATGATGAGGATGGAGTATATTTGAGTTTGGCAGAGTCCATATCAGCTTACATATCTATGCCATAGTATTGATCAAGCGCTATATCAATTAGTATCTGATATTTTTAATTAGTAGGCTTCTCCCAAGAAGTATTGGTAGATCCTGCTCGCCACACCTCTGGTGGTGTCACTTGATTATACCGACGTAAATCCTTTGGTGCTCTCGATATTCCTGAGGGAATGCAGAGATTTTGCAGGGGAGAGTCTAGAAGAGACATTTTGGAATTACTTGGGGTTTGTATGTGGTTACCTCTCAGCTAAGTTTGTGATGATCACTTCTTGCATACATGGCTTGATCTATATAGATGGGTGGTCTTAAATAGACTCATCGAATGGGTAGGGTTGGGTTTGAGTAGGGTTGAAAATTGTTCAATCCAAATAGATCTATTTAATTTGTTTTAACCTATTTTCATGTAATGTTTCATTATGATATGAACCAAGGAAAACGAAAATAGACTTTGTGGCATATATGCTATCCCACATGGATTGCTCTTTTGACCTCAGGATCAAGACCATCTCTTAGCAACCAAATTCAATTTCGGATTTTGGTTCATATCATAGAAAATTTTATGATAGCAGAGTTTTGATACATAGATTATAACAAGCGCAAAGCATACTACCAAAATTAATAAAAACATCCGCGGTTACTAAAAAATCATACTAGACAGATAAGAATATGGTTTAAGGATTCATTGTAAACCACACAACACTTTTTTTAGGGAGGGTTTGGTCTGCTCCAATATTAAACAAAGAATGCCTTTTTATAGGCATTTGGAAAAGAAAAATACAAACAAAATTCTAGGACACTCGTGGCTCATGACTTTTCTACTAGTAGCTAACAATTTCAACTTTTACATTCATGACCGACAGTTTTTTTCATTTGCTAAGATACTATACAGTGCTAAAGGAACTCTTATAATAGTGTTACAATAATATCATTTGTTGCTTTAGTAACGCTACACTGATGTTACAGTAACATCATTTATTGAAGCCCTATCTTTTAGTCGACAGTCTACGCTGGTCGTATTAACAAACTGGTTTTTCAAAGTTGTCTTAGTCTGAGCTGTCCGAACTATCTCCATCCATTAGCCTTTTGTATTCTCTGCCGACTCTTCCAACTTACAAAATTTCCAAAGATACATTTTCAATAATCTCTTAGGGTTTCAAGCATTTCACAAGCTGATGGCCATTGATCGTGTGAGAATGAATAGCGGGTTATATAAATGTCAAGTTACGGATGAAAAATTACAAGTAGAAAAACAGCAGGCATGAATTCAATTGAAAAAAAAAAAGGGTTTTACTGAGATTTACATGCGCGTACAACATGTAGATTCTTATTATGTAGAAACTGATGGGAAGTGAACGTGACATTACCCAAACTCGATGGAACATCTATAAAACTCAATGGAACATCTAGCTAGGGTAGAATCCTTCGTTGGAGTGATGGGCTACTCCTGTCGAGACCTAGAGTGAGTGCAAGCTGAAACTCACTGTGATCATATGGATCTTGTGATAATGGTCCTTCCAATTGGATCCTATGATGAGGATGGAGTATCTTTGAGGTTGGAAGAGTCCATATCAGCTTACATATCTATGCCATAGTATTGATCAAGTGCTATATCAATTAGTATCTGATATTTTTAATTAGTAGGCTGCTCCCAAGAAGTATTGGTAGATCCTGCTAGCCACACCTCTGGTGCTATCACTTGATTATACCGGCGTAAATCCTTTGGTGCTCTCGATATTCCTGAGGGAATGCAGAGATTTTGCAGGGGAGAGTCTAGAAGAGACATTTTGGAATTACTTGGGGGTTTGTATGTGATTACCCCTCAGCTAGAGTTTTACTCATATCTCCACTTGGACGAACAAATAATCATGGTCTGTCGAAGAGTATGGTTGTATGGAGTTCTGTATTAGGTCTATAGGCTTCGAGCTATTCCTTAAAGCTACATTTCCATACCCCCAATGGTCTAAACCAATTAAGCACATCACCTAAATGCTTAACCTTTGGTTTCCCTAAATGATTATGCCAATAATTAAGACCATTTTGGCTGTTGGAAATTCAATGGCCAAGGTAACCATTTGATCTGGGAACTCCTCATTTGGGTTGAAAGATATAGGATGGATGAATGGATATTCTGGATATAATCCATTTGGCCTAAGGCTTAATCTACCATACTTGCTAAAAATCTTCACTTGGTATATCCACATTTGACAATGAAGATTGTCAAAAAGGGTATTGGTCTGAATGTACCTGGGTATATCTGGTAAACAGGCTCAGCTAGGATTATCAGGTTTCATCTTGGTTGTTTTGAATCCACCCATTGGACTTCGTCACATACATATTGATAAATGCTGTGAATGCATTTGGTCTTGACAGGAAGTCAGCAAGTATGTTTTTCTTTCCTACTTTACGTTTGATTTTAAAGGAATACTTTGAAAATCATTTTGCCCAAATGAGAAGCTGAGGATGTGGTATCCATTTCTGCTTGAACTTCAGCATCTATTTAAAGAGAAGGCAGATATGGCAATTCTTAAGAAGGACACCTTCTAGATGGAATTCTTCCGAAAAACGTAAAAAATCTGACAAATGTTATATCTACAACAAGAAATTCAATTACCATGGTTAAATAAGAGGTGGAGATCCAACCATTTCTCATGGAAGAATAACGGTGCCATCACATAATCATTGTCCTATCAAAAAGGTACTGCAAGGACGATTTATATTCATCAATATCATGCACCTCTTATATCGTGCACCGACAACTCTGTCCATGAATATTGATGAAGAAAAAAAACGTGTCTGAATTTTTAGTTCACTGACATATATACCTCTATCATTGATAATGCAATTTTGCACCCTTATATTAACGGGCTTTGCTAGTATAATAGTTTTTGGGTTATTGTGAGACTAACAACTTGTTTTGAGCTATAAATGCTTGAAGTAGTGGGCCATAAAACAATTTATAATTATTTTATTTTTATTTTTTGTGGTTATGAATAAACTGTTATTTAAGTGGATGCTTTGTTCGGCTGTGGCGGTGCGGTTGTTTAAGTGGTGACGCGTCCTTGTGCTGGTGGGATCTCCTCATTCCTGTGCTCCTCTTTGCGGTTGACTGGTTTCGACTCTAGCCTGTCCTTGGATGATTGGCTGGTGTTGGCTGTGTCGGTGTAGCGGTTAGGTCCTCAACTTTGGTTGTTGTGTTGTTTCCTTGCAGCTTGTTCTGGCGGTGCCCTCTTTGGCAGCCCCAGTTGTTTTGTCGATACCCTTTCACTCGTTTTGACCTATTGCCATTATAAGTGTAAGTTTTTGATGCTAGTCTTTTTTGTATAGTTGTGGTTAAAGCTCAATATATTTTTACCTTACCAAAAAAAAAAAAAAAAAACTGTTATTTTTACAGTAAATTAAAGACTGCAACATAATCATTTCTCCATGTCAATTATACCGTCCACCTTATTTATTTATTTTTTTTCATTATTGAAAATGCACTCATCCTTCTTTTATGCCTGCCAAAACACAACCCTAATTATGACACATAAACTATAACGATCCAAATATGAGATTCACTGTAACAAATTTTGAGATTAGGTTGTGTTTGCCGAGGAAAGGTTCCCTCGACAAATATCTTTCACCAAGGGGGCAAAACTTCATTGAGTCGCCGTGATAATTAATGAAAATAAATTCATGAATTTCTGCCCAGGCAAATGCGCCTTCAATGCAAATTTTAGACCCTTTTTGGCCATCTTGGCAACTTCCTTTTCTGGGAGGAAGAATAGGCACTGATTTCTCATTTTCTTAAATCGGGCGACATATTGATCCACCGTCTCATTGTTAGACTACTTGACGGTGGCTAGATCCGATAACATCACTTCGGGAAATGGGCGATAAAACTATGTATGGAACTTATTCTCCATTTCCTCCTAATTTTGTATTGAATTTGCGGAAAGGCTTGTATACCAAGTAAAAGCCATCTTCGACAACGATAGAGAAATAAACGCAACTTCATCCTCCTATCATTATGCTCTATTGTGAATTGGCTAATATGCTCTATTGTCGACTGATTATCCTTGCCAATGAAGAGAGTAAACTCATGGATCTTGTAACCCTAGGATATGGAATGTTATCGATCCAATCTGGGTATGATTTGCGATACATAGATCTCGAGACGCCTGCATCCAAGCCCATCTACTGCATGACCAAACAAGCAGCCTGTTCATTCACTCGTTGATCCCTTACGGGATCCAATGCTTGAGCCGAATAGCGAAATCTCTAAGCCTTCCTTATGGCCAGTAAAGCTGGTAACCTACAATCATTATGGCGATGTTCACTACCCTGGTTGGTGGCATTGCACTACTGCCCCCTAGTCGATTGATCTTTGGAGGGAATTGTTGCGGAATGCTCGCTTGTGCTTCATTCCCAAGTTTGAGGTATCACCAATCACTTTCACTAGATTTGTGCGATTGGAAGTTTCGAGCATCGATCCAGGCGAGAGTATGGCTTTAAGCACTCCAATCCGATCACCCTAACTACCTTGAGTTTTGTCATTCACACGATCGACCCTCTGTAAGATCCTAATCGGTGGTATGGGGTTCGAACTGCCTACAACATGTTGGGCTGAAACTTGTATGGGTGGTGGAATCGTACTAGTTTAACCGCCATAGGCCATATTTGCTTGATTCGACAATCCCATCCTTGAAGTCCAATCAGTGACCAAATTAGCAAGCAAGGGAGTTAAGACATCGGACAAATGATTTGCCAGATGATTGGCCAAATCATTTTTATTGTTCCTCAAACATCCTTCTCATGGTGGCCATTTCTATTGAATTCGGGGCCAACTTCCTTCTTTAATCTTCAGACAAATCTCAAGGGATGTCCCTAGAATTGCCGCCTGCATTGACACCATCAATAGAGTCTGCATTCTGGCCAAAAATCTCAAAACAGATAGTTTTCTTTCCAATACGCTTTGGGGATGAGTTATCCTCGTCGGCAGAGGAGCGACTCTCCTGGTTTCTTGTTTTTGCCATCGAAACCTCTTAGGAATGGAACATAATGATCTTACCAGGTGTGCTAAAAGAGATGTTCGCCGGGAAAAGATTCCCTTGTCAAATATCTTTCACCGAAGGGGTAAACTTCAGCTTTATTGTTTGAAATGAGTTCCGTGTCATTCCGAAAAGGAAGCGACTTGTCTAAACTATGGGCAAATGAAAATACAGGAAAATAGGAGGAAAGTAAATGTGTGATTGAATGTAAAAGTGCAATAAAGGAAAATATAACTAGTGAAATAGTTTGATCGTTGATTTTGGCAAAAAGTCCTTTACACGAATGCCTCTTCGGCTATTTATTGTTATATTCTACTGTTATATTCTACGAGTAACTCCCCTTTGGCGGTTACCACTTCGATTTCAAATTATTTCGAAAGCTTTGGCTCCCTATTGATAACTACTCTACCTTGTCGATGTCCTCGCTGGTGCCGATTCCAATAACTACTTCCGTTTTTATTTCATCCATCCCGATAGGTTTTTTAATGTTGCGCCTTTCAATATCTTCGTTGCTGATTGCTGACCTTTCGGCCTATTGTCCATGGGTCTGCTGTACTCTTGTTTACTTCCGAAGCCTAACAGGCCAATTTTGGCACCAACATACTCTAAGAGTCATTTATTCCAAGAGTCTTTTCTTTTGTTTAGTAGAATCATTCTATAAATAGAGTTATAACTCATTTGTAAGGCACACAAGATATAAATGTTGAGAATATATGAGATTCTCCTCTGTGTAAGTGAAAATATATACTAGTTCTTTAGTCCTAGAAAGTGGATTCTTTCTTGGTGGTGAATCAAGAAGTCATTTATCTTTAACTGGTGATTCGCCCTTTAAACCTAGGTGGTGGCCTTCGTCAGTCCTGATCTTTATATTTGGCTGGTGGTACGCCTTTTAGGCCTTAGTGGTGATAATAATCTATCATTAATTTATCATACACCCCATCATTATCACCCACCCCACACCCGCATCGGCCGTCATCTAGGAAGCATCGATACTTTTTGGGAGTTTTCATATTGTGTTTGATACTCGACACATGTCTGTCACTCTCCAACACTCAATCAACACATGTCGGAAAATCTAACACTTGATCAACTCTCTCGACACTCTTCGATACTCAAGTCCGAAATTCTAACATGTTAGTTTGGAATTTTGACACATGAGTTCATAATTTCAACATATGATTCCGACATGTATGAGGTTAATTAAAAAAAAAAATCAACAAATAATGGGTCAAAATATAAATATATTAAAAAATAATAAAAATAATAATTGATAAAATGAGAAAAACTAATATTCTCTTCTCTTCTGACTCTTACTTCCCGGGACACAATTCACCTCCTAAGTTGATTTTTTTCTTCCCTTCCAACATGCTCGACACGTGAGTCAAGAATATGGATTACTTGCTTTATGGTCCTCCATATTTCATGGATTATTGTAATGGAATTGAATTTGTCAATTAAAACAATGAATGATATTAATAAATGATTGATTAATATTTTTATTGTAAATTTATTCTAAGCTATTTATTTATTTATTTAATTGTAAATTTGAATCAAATTAATTTGATTGAAATAATTATAAAAATGATAATTCATCATATATATATATATATATCAAAATATACATTTAATATATAACGTATCATAATGTGTAGAAATTCTCTATATTTTTTAAAAATATCGTGTCCGCGTGTCGTGTGTTGATGTATGTGCTCCTTAGGTCGTCATCACGACCACAGCTGCACACCATTGACTTTATTTCCACAAAGCAAATCCACATACAACGAAACGAGTTGAAACAATCGGACACATACAAAATGGCTTAAATATGAAAGTTTAATGAACTTCATATACTCACTCTCATTTGGCACTGTTTCTGGCTAGAGTTCTTTAGCAGTTTCTTCCTAATTGTTGACAGGATTCCCAAAAAAAAATTTAACCCAACTGTGCCTATGCCCATTCCACACCTGTGTCAGCAACATCGGGACCAAGAACTCGCTAGCGACAAAGCTCACGTGTTTTTATATGATAATGATATTTATAGGCCCACTTAACATACAAAAGAGTCAGAAAGATCGGCGTGATCCGTGAAAAGGAGATGGCCGAAACATGACCTCCAAAAAGGCTGGCCGGTTGTACCGTCCTAATAAAGTAGTTTCTTCCTAATTGTTGACAAAATTCCCATTGAAAAATTTAACCCGTGTCAATGCCTATTTCACACCTGTGTTGGCAACATCGGGACCAAGAACCTGCCAACAACAAAGCTCACGTGTTTTTATATGATAATAGTATTTATAGGCCCACTTAACATACGAAAGAGTCAATAGACCAACGTGATCCGTGGAAAGACGATGGCCAAAACATGACCTCCACAAAGGCTTGGGGGTTGTACCGTCCTAATAAAGCAGATTCTTCCTAACTGTTGACAAAATTTAACCCAACTGTGCCAATGCCAATTCCACACCTATGTTGGCAACATTTGGACCACAAATCCGCCAGAGACAAAGCTCGTGTGTTTTTATATGATAATGACATTTACAGGTCCACTTAACATACGAGAGAGTCGATAGATTGACGTGATTTGTGAAATGGCGATGGCCTAAACATGATCTTCACGAGGGCTAGGGTGTTGTACCATCCTAATAAAGCAGTTTCTTCCTAATTGCTTTACAAAATTCCCATTGAAAAATTTAACCCAACTGTGCCAATGCGCAATCCACACCTGTGTTGGCAACATCGGGGCCAAGAACCTGCCAATGACAAAGCTCACGTGTTTTTTTATACAATGATATTTATAGGCACGTTTAACATGTGAACGAGTCGACAGATCGACGTGATTCGTGAAAAGGCAATGGCCAAAACATGACTGTCACGAAGGCTGGCGGGTTGTACCGTCCAAATAAAGCAGGCACAAAAGACAAACCAGTTGAGTGGCCTAGAGTAATGGGAAAAAGGAGGTTCAGCTGGCGGCCAATGGAGGAGTGGCTCAGGATCTGTCTAGAGCATGATTCAACATGGATTGGTCGTCGTTATGTGAATTCCATATGATCGATGCAGACAATGGATTTAGGCCATGGACTCGGATCCAGGTAAGTCTTATCTAGAGGAGTGTGGGACTGGATAGGATGCCCGATTTGTAAAAGTGCAAATTTCATCCATCGAAATCGCTAGATTTTTGGAGGAATAACAATTTGGTCATCAAAATTGAGCATAGAGAGGTGACATTATTTGGTCCAGTTCAAGCAAATTCAGCCTGCAGACTATGATGTCAAATGGAACCAAGAACGAAACTTAGAGCAACGACTTGAAGACATTTGCCCGGTAGTGCAAAATGTAAGCAAATTTGTTCATATAAACAAATAATTAATCAAGAATAAGCGGATCCATATATGACCGTAAAACACCAAGATAGATAAACACAAAGCGGAATTAAAGCGTCTGTTTGAGCCATTTCTTCACTTGAAGAAAAGTAGATCACTCGATAATCGGGGATCTATTGGAATCTGGGAGATCTTCCTCTCTATGACCTATTTCAAAGTATAGCGAACTTTCAAATGGGATTAAGAAGCGATAGGTATAACCTATTCTTTTATAGGCTAGAGAGGGGCTAAGAAACCCTAACCTACAGCGTGTCAATTGGCCCTTCCCATTACGGGCTTGATTAAACACAATTGCTACACTTTTCGCTCAACTAGGCCCGTTATTAATAGATACCGATACCAAATTCAATAAGATCTTTGTAGGGTTTATCAAATATTGGAATATCCATTAACCCGATTATTTAAAATAGAAAATCAATTAATTAATGTAAGCCCATATTATAGGAAATTTCTAACATTCTCCCACTTGGGCTACATTAATTAACTTATTTTATTTTGAAAAAGATTTGAAAACGACACTATAGGGTTAATAACTGAAAATTTTGTTTTATGTGGCCACAACTTTAAAAAATAATATTCCAATAACGGCATCTCAAAACCAATCCAATCCTATATAACCTCAGTATAGGACTATGGGGATCAATGTGTTAAGAAAATACCACAACACATGACCTTCCATAATCACATATAATAAGTATTATATTTTCATGGATCATGGGCCTAGTAGTGTAGTAAGAAATAGTGCCAACATGTGATCAAAATATACACTATTTCTTATCGGTTCTTAATGCAATTTCTCAACGACATGAAACTGCATTAACGCAATTTCTAAACAACATGAAATTGCACAACTATGTCACAATCCAACATGAGATCTCATAATTAGTGACATCCAGTCATCTTTAAACTAAAATTTGTTTAAAGATACTGTTTTATACTTCCATTTCTCGATCCAACGGGAGAAATGATAACAATAGAATCAACAATAATAATCATTGAAAATAAATGCTTTAATAGACATCATAAAAGCATTATCAATCTGCATATAACTATAATATCCAGAAATACAAATTATATAACTCCCACTAACAAAAGAAATCAAAAGAATCTAAGACACCCATATTCTTTACATGTTCTTTAAACAAAACAGTCGTAAGCCTTTTGTTAGAGGATCGGCCAACATGGACTCGGTTCGATATTTTCAATCACAATGTCTCCCTTTTTGACTAAGTCCTTAACAAGTATAATATTTGATCTCCATGTGTTTGGACGCATTGCTGATCTTGTCATGCTTGGAATAAAACACAGCTGCAGTGTTGTCACAATAGATCACCATAGGTCTAGCAATAGAGTCCACAACTCTCAATTCGAGATCAAATTTCTAAGCCAAACCGCTTGAATTGACGTGGCCTGTAGCACGCTACAAACTCAGCATACATTGTAGAGTTCGTAATCAAGGTTTGCTTTGTGCTCTTCCAAGAAATAGCACCTCCCACCATCATAAAAATATATCCAGAAGTTGATTTTCTATCATCGAACAACTAGCAAAATCAGCATCGAATATCCAATCACTTTTAGGTCCTCAACCCCGCTATACACGAGCATGAAGTCCTTTGTTCGTTGTAGATATCTCATCACCTTCTTAGCTACAACCCAATGTTCTTGACACGGATTCGACGAGATATCTTCCAAGAGTATTCACAGCAAAAGCAATATCAGTCCGGTACATACTTGTGCATACATAAGACTGCCAACTGCACTAGCATATGGAACATTCTTCATGACTTCTTTTTCAACATCATTCTTGGGGCGGTGTTCTATACTCAATTTATCTCCTTTCACAACGGGAGCATCACGACTTGCAGGTCCGCATATTGAATCTTTTCAAAACATGATCTATATAATTTTTCCGAGATAACCCCGAGAACCTTCTTAGATGCATCACGATGAATCTCAATGCCTAGAACAAAAGAGGCTTCCCAAGATCTTTCATATCAAACTTTGTAGATAGAAAACTTTTTGTGTCATTCAATAGATCAACATCTTTGCTAGCAAGTAAAATGTCATCTACATAATGTACTAAGAAAATATATTTACTCCCACTTACTTTCATGTAGATGCATTGATCATACTTGTTTTCTTCAAAGCCAAACGATCTCACAACTTTGTGAAATTTTAAGTACCACTGACGTGATGCTTGTTTGAAACCATAGATAGATCTTTGAAGTTTGCACACCATATGCTCCTTTCCAGCTTCTTTAAACCCTTCGGGTTGCTGCATATATACTTCTTCATCCAGATCTCCATTTAGAAAAGCTGTCTTGACATCCATTTGGTGAAACTCTAAGTCAAAATGAGCCACCAATGCCATGATTATCCAAAAGGAGTCTTTTGTGGGCATTGGGGAAAAGACTTCGGTATAATCAATGCCTTCTCTTTGTGTGTACCCTTTTGCGACTAACCTTGCCTTGAATCTCTCTATGTTGCCTTTATTGTCTTTCTTGGTTTTGAATACCCATTTGCAGCCGATCGGTTTATGCCCATCGGGTAAATCAACAAGTTTCCATACTTGATTAGTTGACATGGAAATCATCTCGTCCTTCATCGCTCCTAACCATTTATCCGCCTCGATCGCTATTAAGAGCTTCTTTGAAGGTCGTCGGATCGACTATACTTCCAATGTCAAAATCAGCTTCACCAAGATAGACATGGTAATCATTTAGAGGCGTAGGTCTTCTTTGACGCTGTGATCTTCGAACAGGCATTTGTGGAGCCGCATCATTCATCGGAGAATTTCATTTGTAATGGGAGGATCTCTTGTCATATTTTCAGTATTTGCTTCTTGCTGAATTTCCACTTCTGCTAGGATCTTGCATAGAATCATCATGCAAGATGGGCAATGGAATAAAGACCGTTTTATTTGGTTCTTCCCTTTCAAAAGATTGAGAAGAACTCTTTTCAGCAACATCTAATTCCAGGAATTTGGCGGTTTGAGATTCAACGATTCTAGTGCCGCGAGTAGGACAATAGAACCTATACCCTTTAGAATGATCGGGGTATCCAATAAAGTAACTTCGGTAGTCCTGGATTCGGTCTTCTTACGAGAAGGATCATAAATTTTCACCTCTGCGGGACAACCCCAAACTCGAAAATGATTCAAGCTCGGTTTCCTCCTGTCCACAATTCAAAAGGTGTTTTCGGAACCGATTTACTAGGTACACGATTCAATATATAAGTTGCTGTCTTAATTGCATCACCCCATAAGTATTCAGGCAAGTTAGAACTGCCCATCATACTTCGTTTCATCTCCATGAGTGTGCGATTGCGCCGTTCAGCAATACCATTATGTTCAGGACTCCGGGCATTGTATATTGAGCGACAATACCACGATCCGCAAATATTTTGCAAACGGTCCCTTTTGCTGTCCAGCCTCGGTATATCGCCCATAATATTCACCACCGCGATCGGACGACAATCTTGATAATTTTTCCCAATTGTTTCTCAACTTGATCGAAACACTTTAAATATCTCAAAAGCATCAGTCTTCTCCTTAATTAGGTAAACATAACAATAACGGGAGAAATCATCAATGAACGTAATGAAGTATTTATTTCCACACAAGGTGGTTGAGTATGGCCCACTAATATCAGTATGAATAATCTCCAATAGATTTTGACTCGCGAGTAGCGCCTTTCTTCTTGGTTTTAGTTAATTTTCCCCTCACACAATCAATACAAGTCTCAGTATCATCTGAGTCAAGAGGAGGGAGAAAATATCAGCCTTGATAAGTCGCATTACCCGTTCTTTGGAGATATGCCCTAATCGCTTATGCCACACCAATGAAGATCTTTCTTTGATTAAAGATCTCTTAGCAACAATATTCTCGACATTGAAAGAGCAATATGGTCTATCGGGAGATAAGGACAATCGATATAATCCATCCGACATAACACAATTCCCAATAATTCTGGAATCATAACTCAAATCCACTCTTTTATTTGCAAAATAAAGACAATATCCAGCTTTGTCAAGCAAAGAAAGAGATATTAAGTTTCTCCTAAAACCAGGAACATAAAAGACATTGTTCAAAATGAGCTGAAATCCAGAATCTAAATTCAAAACAACTGTGCCTATGCGCTCCACATCAACTCCGACATCGTTTCCAACTTTAAGCTTTAACTCCCTCAGACTTGGATTCCTTAGATTTGTTAGACCCTGTAAGGTAGTAGTCACATGAACAGTAGCACCAGAATCAAGCCACCAAGAATCCAAAGGAACATCAACCAGATTTGATTCAAAACAAACCATCAACTCACCTTGGTGACTTTCTTTTCTTGTTTTTAGCCAAGCTTGGAATTTGTAGCAATTGGCTCTCTTGTGACTCTGCTTCTTGCAGTGAAAACACTTGAAATCCCTATCTCCATTTCTCCCATAATTCCATTTTTCTTGAAGTCTTGCCATTTCTTTGGACCATGAGCATTTGACCCTTTAGGCTTCCACCTGCCTCTAGATGAACTCAACTTGGCATTGGTAGTTAAGTGGGCGGACTCATGCTTTTCCTTCTTTAGCTTCTCTTCCTCAGTCACACACTTAGTAATCAAGGCATTAACGCTCCATGTCTCATTCTGAGCACTATAAGCAGTCTTAATCTGGCTAAATTCAGCTGGCAGAACATTTAAGGCGTGATGCACAATATAATTCTCAGAAAGGACAATTTCATGGGCCTTAAGTTTGGACTGAATGTGGACCATTTTCAGAATAAATTCTCTAACACCCATAGTAGCATCATACCTCATGTTCGTTAACTCACTTAGCAAGTTCCCGGCTTGACCTTATCGAGACTCTATATCTTTCTCCACCGCTTCAAGGAACGTCGGCATTCGTATCTTCCGGCAAACCACTAATGAGATGCTCAGCAATGGACCTCTTCATAGCAATGAGGCTCGATCGGTTAGATTTTTCCCATCTAGCATAATGAGCCTTTTGATCTGCGTACTTTGATCATTGGGCTGGCGGGTTCATCCTCACGTAGAGCCAAGTCCATATCAACGATGCCCGAGCAAACTCTATATCTTGCTTCCATCTCTTAAAGTTTGATCCAGTTAACATTTCAATCGTGGCATTGTTGTTATTTACAAAGCAAAGGTAAGCTGTTTGACACACATAATGCAATAGGATCAATTATGGGCAATAAGCAATTCAACAAAAATAATTAATACATTACAAACTCCCCTTTGGGCAGAGAGTGTATAATGCACCATTATTTTTCACAGCATGAAGTTTATAAAGCAACAACAAGGAGAATTACATATAATTGTCAAGGATCCATCTCCTTTGGGCAAACAAATCCTTTAAATCATACATCTCCATAATATCAATATAGAGGGGAATTACATATAATTTTCAAAACATTTATCCCCTTTGGGCAGATAAATATTTTTCAATTATACATCCCCATCTTTTAAATATGGGAATTAAACTTCATGCTATTTTCCAAATTAACATACACAATAACCCCCTTTGGGCGAGTAATTGTATATACTAATTTTTATCAATAGGGAACTCCAAAATTTATGCCCAAAATTCATCAAACAATATGAAACACTTCACAACATGTGTTTCCAATGATCATATTGCACTTTTCAAACAACAATTTTTACCACAAGTTTTTTTTTTTTTAATTTTTTTATTATTTAAATATTATTTAAATATTTCGGACTCTCGCGGGCCCGGGACCCGCGAGCAGCCCTAATCGGACCGCGGGCCAAAACCCGCGAATCCATAACCCTCACGCGGCCCACTACTTTTAAATTGAGAATGGCCCATGTAATGGAGAAGCCCATCTGCCTTTAATTTAACAATGGCCCATGAAATGGGCTACGAAATTAGCCTACGAAATTAAAAAAAAAATATGGGCAAAAGCCCATATTCAGGCCCAGGCCCGGCTGGAGGTCTTCCTCAACCTCCAGCCGGGTCACGAATTTGCAGCAAACCGGGTCGTACGACCCGGTTTCGACCCAAGCTCCGAAGGCACAAATTAACATGGTTTTTGATGAAATTTCCTCATGGGTTTTGCTTATAACATCAATTTAATTAATTAGATTTAATTAAACGAAGAAAAACCAACTAAATCCACCACATACAAGCTTCAAAGTTTCGGATCTAAACCTCCCATGGCCGAAAATTCGGTTTTCTTAAATTTAAACCCTAAAGACTCAATTTAATACAACAAAAGGATACTAAAACAAATATATAACAATACCCATATAACTATTTGTAGCGAACAACAATCAATTTTAAGTAATTTGAAAATTCTTGAACCTTTTAATGCATAAACCCTAGAATTTCAAATTCAAAATTCTCTCTCAATTCTCAACGAAATTATGCAAATTATATATGGTTGGAAAGATCTCGACATGTAGAACAAAAGCCCTATGGTTTCGGGATCAATCAAGCAAAAAATATACACGAAAAAATAATGCCCATATTCGGCTCAAAGAGAAGGATTTCGAATTTATCCATAAAAAAAAAAATTTGGGTTCTACAATCATATATGTGCAGCTCTGATACCACATGTAAGCAAATTTGTTCATATAAACAAATAATTAATCAAGAATAAGATCCATATATGACCGTAAAACACCAAGATAGATAAATACAGCGGAATTAAAGCGTACCTGTTTGAGCCATTGCTTCACTTGAAGAAAAGTAGATTACTTTGATAATCAGGGATCTATTGGAATACTAGATCTTCCTCTCCATGACCTATTTCAGTATAGCAGCTTTCAAATGGGATTAAGCGGCGATAGGTATAACCTATTCTTTTATAGGCTAGAGAGGGGACCTAGCAAACCCTAATCAACGGCGTGTCATTGGGCCCTTCCCATTACGGTCTTCAGTTAAACACAATTGCCTATACTTTGCTGCTCAACTAGGCCCGTAATTAATAGATACCGATACCAAATTCAATAAGATCACTGTAGGGTTTATCAAATATTGGAATATCCATTAACCCGATTATTTAAAATAGAAAATCAATTAATTAATGTAAGCCCATATTATAGGAAATTTCTAACACAAAATGGATTCCATTCAAGATGACCGAACCAAAATTACTCAGCTTGATCATGATGCAGCTAGAACTATCACATAGAGGAGAGTAAATAGGTAATTATATACAATTAAAGCGGAATTTAAAAATGACAAGTTCAATAACTCGAAGGAATAACGTTTGATGAAAAATTTTGCAGTGATTAGATCTTTTCGTGTGCAATAAATTATCAAATAGAATAAAAGAGAGGTTAAGGGATAAAGAAGATTGCATACAACAGTTATAGTGGTTCGACTAATAGCAAGTATGCATCCACTCTCCCACGTCGATTACCTATTGGCTGAATTTCACTAGAGAACCAATAAGAGATTTTAGAATCTGAGTACTCACTACAAAAGTATGTGTGATTGTATCTTTTGATCTCACATAGTCACTCTAAACAACTACCACTCAAAGATTACAATTTCCACTTACAAAGACAAGTATGAAAGTATTGAGGCTCTCTTTGAAATTTGGAATTTTAGACTTTAGATCTTGTTGTTCCTTCAGCACCACGATCTCCTTTTATACTCCTCGATTTCCAAGTTGACCGTTGGATAATACTTCTAAGGATCATTCATCCAATCAACCTGTTGGACATGAATGATATGAGAAGATCTAATCGCTGTTTGGATTATAAGATTAAAATCTCCCTTTGATTTCGTTACCCATACAATATAGGTTAGGTTTCAATTAGTAGAGTTTCTCGTTAGGACATAATGTATCATCTCCAAATGGTTAATCAAATAAAAAATCCGTAAGAGTAGGAGGATAACATTGGTTTTCACCATTCCTGGATAGATAGACAATCAATATATATATAAGGATAGAAATTTGAGCCAAATTACTAGTTGTTGCGCTTCATATAATCCACATTGATTATGAAGTTTTGAAAGCTTCTCGTAATGTTTGAAGATCTACGTTGTCTTCACAACACTCACGCAAGCTTTACTATTGTCCTCATACAATTCAAATTAATATCACTGACTTTGACAAAGACAACTACAACATTTTGATAAGACGAACAAGTCTAAGTGTAACGATATTCAAAACAAAATCTGAACCAATTTGCTCCAAGAATATCACTCAGAAATTCTATCATCAGAATCACGAAACACTTGTGGAAGTTTTTGTCAATCTTCTAAACATATTGGGAAGTTTTCTTAGTAGATCAAACAGAAGTGCGTTGGTACAATATATCCCAGTCAAAATTCCTTTATCACGTTCTCTCCTAGGATTGCCAGCCCGACCTATTTCATTAGATAATGGAACTAACCAGCTGCAAGCTTAATTACAAGAAGCCGAAGAGGACTACGTACGGCTAAACCTTTAAGACGATATTCGTCTGTTACTCGTCATCTAAAGTTGCAGCATTGGGTTTGACCCCTCGCCAATTTTCACGCAAGCAGATCATCTGCCTAGGATACTGGTAATGTGCAACGTAATAGTCTTCCAAGCAACCATATTGGCAAAATTTCCAGCTGTGTGAGTATGTACCGGTACAGAACTGTCGAATTGCTCCGCCTAGATCCCCATGCTCCCATCTTCCATCATGAAGAGCTACCCGCAGGCAAAACATATGACAGTTCAGCCATTAATAAGAAAAGCTTGGAGGATATATATTCTTATGAAAACCACACAGGCGTTGGATGAACTCACCATGGGGCTTGGGATTCCATGTTGAGAAACGATAAACTTAGCAATATCACTCGAAATGACATATCCAGGTCCGATGGCATATGGAGGGTATATTTCTTCTGACCATTCCTTGTAATGTTGGACAACACTCATCACTTTGAGAGAATTATCGTGTCCTGCAAAGAATGCAGACGATCTACCACTACGCACATTCAATGTACCCTTCAAATTGTTCGGCAATAATGAAAGTGAACTTAATCATCAATAGGGTATGCAGAAATTATATATGCATGCGTGTGTGCATGTGTGCATGTGTATTGAACTTCGTTGGTTATCTCATCTGAGAAAATGAAAGATTCGACGAGTGTTTGTCATTTAAATGTAAATATGGGCTATCATGTTTTCTTTATCAATTTGTTAATATCATGCACTTAAGAAGTACAGCCAAATATTTCGTGATAATGAGTATCCAAACTTTTATTCGTGATAATTGTGTTTACCGTACATGTTGAAATACAAGCAATTTGTTATAGAACCCTTTATGAGTAATTTTATTATAATTTTTTTTTTTGGAATTTCATATTTTGATAAAGGATATTTTGTGTTGATCTCTTAATTATATTTATTCATCAAATATGAAACAGATAACCCTGCATTTTTAATTCTTTCAAAACTCCATGATAAACAATTATATCTATTCATATATTATATAAGTATTTCGAAATAGAGTATATTTATATATAAAAACACTTATTTTCAAACATTTAATATTTTTGAACAATCATTACAATATTGATTAGTGATTTATTTCCAAAACATGCATAAGACTTAGAGACGCAGAATTAATTTTGCTTAAAAAGACCTTAAAAATAAAATTGCTGGATAAACTCCGTACATGAGCAAGCCACGTGGCGCTATGGTGGTAGCCAAAACCACATAGTATGTACCGAATTCAAACAATCACATGTATATTAAATCGCTTAAAATACAAAGTTCTAATGAACTTCATATACACAGTCTCATTTGGTTCTTCAAAGTCTCCGACTAGGATTATATAGCAATTTCTTCCTAATTGCTGAGAAAATTCAAATCGAGAAATTTTAACCCATTTGTGCTGCTCATTACACACCTACGTTAAAAATATTGTGTCCATGAACACACCACTGGCAGCACTCAATTGTTTTTCAATGATAATGATTTGGGATAAGTATACTAGAAGTCCTAAAACATACCACTAAAGTACAATTGATCCACAAAACTTTTAAAAGTATACTCAAGTCCTAAAATTTATCAAGTTGATTTAATCAAGTCCTAAAACTTGTTTACATTTTCCGTTTATCAAGTTGACGGAATTAAATGAAAGATTTGATTGCACAAACCTAACAAGATTAGGATTTGATTGTAGTTTTTGAAAATTTTAAGACTCAATTATATTTTTATGATAAGTTTTAGAATCTGACTGTATTTTTTGAAAATTTTAGGATCTAATTACATATCTGTGATAAATTTTAGAATTTTAAATTCACTTGATGATATTTATAGGCACGTTCAACACACCCAATACATGACCTATACAAAGGCTTGCAGGTTGTACGGCCCAAATCAAGCTGTCACAGAAGACAAAAGAAGTTTGAGCGGACTACAGCAATGAGAAAGTGGTGGTTCGGCTGGGGCAGCAAGTAAATACCTTTTTGAATACGGATTCAGTTGGACCCCTATGGCCTTCATTATGTGAATTCCACGTGAATTCCATAAGACCGATGCCCGCAATGCATTTGGGTTATGGACTCAGATCTATGCAAGACTTACCCAAAGGAGTAAGGGACCATAGGATGCCCGATTTGTAAAAGTGCAAATTTCATCCATCGAACTCGCCAGATTTTTGGATCGGAGTAACAATTTAATCATCAAAATCGAAAAAACAGAGATGACATTATTTGGTCCAGTTCAAGCAAATTCAGCCTGCAGACTATGATGTCGAACAGAACCGAGATCGAAACTCCAAGGCATGGACCGGAACCCATCTTTTCCATTTCAGCCTATTGGTTGATGCTTCGCTCTATAGCCTACTCCATCCTAAATGAAGACATTTGCCCACTTGTGCAAAATGGACTCCCTTCAAGATGACCTAACCAAGATTACTCAGCTCGATTAAACAGCCGGTGCAATGGTACAATAAATCCCAGTCAAAATTTCTTCATTTCATTCTCTACTGGGATTGCCAGCCTGACATATTTCATGATTAACAGAACTAACCAGCTGCAAGCTTAATTACAAGAAGCCAAAGAGGACTATGTACGGCTAAATCTTAAAGACGAGATTCGTCTGTTACTCCGTCATCTAAAGTTGCAGCATTGGGCTTGACCCCTAGCCAATTTGTCCCCAAGCAGATCATCTGCCTACGAGACTGGTAATGTGCAGTGTAGTAGTCTTCCATGCAACCATATTGGCAAAATTTCCAGCTGTGTGAGTACTGTACCGGCACAGAACTGTTGAATTGCTCCAGCCATATCCCCATGCTCACGTCCTACATCTTGAAGAGCTACCCACAAACAAAAAATATAACAGTTCAGCCACTAATGAGAAGCTCGGAGGATATATATTCTTACAGAAACCACACAGGCGTTGGATAAACTCACGCTGAGGCTTCGGTTTCTATGTTGATAAACTTAGCAGTATCACTCGAGAATGACATATCCAGGTCCGTTGGCATATGGAGGGTATATTTCTTCTGACCATTCCTGTCATGTTGGACAATAATCATCCCTTTGAGAGAATTATCATGTCATGCAAAGAATGCAGACAATCTACTATGCATTCCATGTACTCTTCGAATTGCTCAACAAGATGGCTAGCAATAGGTCCATTATCATGAAACTAAACTTAATCATCAACAGGGTATGCAGAAATTATATGTGCACGCATTTGTGTATGTGTCAAATGTCTTCTATTCAAGCTTCGAGGCAATAACATTAGTGAACTTTGTTGGTTATCTCATCTAACAACAGGAAAGATCCGATGACTGACTATCGAGCTGCTAAGTACCTTTGCTATCATGAAACTAAACTTAATCATCAGTAGGATTGTTGTTGCTTTCTAGATCCATTTTTTCAGTTGTCATTGCAAATGTCTGTTGAGAAGCTATGGTGGCGGTCTTTCTGACGAGCATTGGGCGAGCTTATCTTACATGCTCCCAGGCATAGCGATGTTTTGCCATCTGCATGACTAGAGTGCACTCTTATAGGCTTCACCTTTATTTAAGCTCTACTCAATAAAGGACCAATTTCTCGCATGATTCTGTCATATCAGATCACTTGGTTTCATATACCCTTTTATGTTACTGAGTAAACTATGAACAATCTCTCAAGTAGCAATTACAGTTTTGCAGAAATATCAACCATATGCCTTGGACCCTAATCGAAATGAAGCGCTAGCTTCCGTGCTTTGGGAACTCAAACTTCTAACAAAACATGATCATCCAACAATTTCAACTATGGCTTCGGGCATTGCTAACATGAGCATCTTACCTGTCCATGCTGTCCCCTCAACAAGCGTTCCTGGACTTGTCACTCGAACGGGAATCCTTCAGCCTGAAGAGCAATGCTATAAAATCGAGCAACAAGAGGAGACGTGCTAGTGAAGGAACACTGGCATCCAGGGTGGACCGAGTTCTGGAGGGAGCAGGTTCACTCGATGAAGATGAGGTGAAAAAGAAGCTATCGGAAAATTATATGCTCCTGCGCGACATAAAAGAGAACGAGAGATTGAGGAGCGAGTTAGATCGTACAACAAGGGCCCTCAGTTGATACGACGAATACAAGAAGCAAAAGAAGCAAAAGAGAAGGCGAAAAAACCAAGTATCCTGAATCTGTAGAAAATCGGCCTCCGCCCACCGCCTGGATGCTAATTTTGGTAACGATTCATCTTTTTATTTTTTTTTTTTTTTTTTTGAAGTTTTGGGTTGCCTACTACATCCATTTATCCATTTTTTTCTCTAAATATTTATTTTCTCTTATTTGTTTCAATTTGAATCCCCTAACCATATTCACCATTCGGGATTTTAAGAGCTGGACAGAATTAGCGTATTGTTGACAGAATGATGGGATTATGAAAGATGTGGCGTATGTACCTCCCTCTCTTTGTACGGCAGGGGCAACCCATTTCATCGATTGACCCGATTATTAGTACAATAGAAACTTAACAGCTTAGTCGAATAAAATCTCAAATATCATTTTTCTATATTGGGGTACCTTGAGAATTTGGACATGACAATGATCATCTACGTAGATATCAAGACAAATTTTCTAATTGATAGGACTTATAATTGCACGTAAGGCAGGAAATATATCGTCCGAAGGAGACTAGTCCGATTTAGCATGATGCAATTCTATAACTGATGGCAGAAATTCAGCAATTGGACGAAAGACTTTTCAACATCTCCTCCTCTACAGATCAAAAGTCTCTTCTAAATTAAGGATTAAGGATAATCGTATGGTTACGATTCTGTGTTTAACACCTGTTCGGCATTATGAAACGAGTAGATTTTGACATTCAGATGGTAATTAGATTGATATCGAAAGCTAAAGAATTTCCCTATCCCTCCTACAGCTAAAAACTACTCTCTAAAGGCAAATCTCATATTCAGACTTAATTCTTCAACAGCATATTATGTTTCTTTGCCGGCGATAGTGAATCGATGAAGAATAGCCGCTCGCATGTGACATAATCAGTTCCTGCTTGTGTTGGTATGACGAATATGTTGGAGTTTTTGTTTGTTAAAACAAAAAAATAAGTGTTTTTTTTTCTTTGTCCCACATGGGAAAGGTGGGAAGAAGTAAACTAATTTAAAAGTGTGGGATTTCTTTTGTATATTTAAAGGAATGATTGGGTGGGGCTAAATCCCACCATACCCGCGTGCGGGTGCGCGAATAATTGTGCGATTATTTGGCGCACTTAACACTTAATTAGCACTAATCCTTTTGTCTTTTTATTTTGATTTTATTTCGTATGATTGTCTTATTAAGTTTAATCAATTCAAAGGTTGTTTTGATTATTGAGAATTTTCAGAAATTAATTAATTAATAAATAATAATTTCGAAATTTTATTTATTAATAATTATTATTTTATTCCGAATTTTTGTTAGTGTCTTTTCAAGACAACCTTTGAAAGAAAAATACCCGTTCAATTTGCGACCTTTCCCGAAGGGTTGCATTTGTTCGGTTTTAACTTCTTACGAATGGACACCTTTGTTCATTTGAACAAATTTTCGAAAGAATGTGTTTGTTCATTTCGCAATTTTTCACGAAGAGTTGTCTTCATTTTTTAAGACTATTTTATATATACTTGTCTAATTGAGGAAGAATAGTAGTGATCATTTTTCATTTTTTCGAGTATTCTTTCTGAAAAAAAACTACAGCCTTCATTTCAATTGTTTCTTAGAGAGATTTTGGAGAAATACTAGAATTGCTATCTAGTATTCTTGATTTTGAGACTTTGTTGTATCCTAGAGGATTTTTGCCAGTGACCATTAGCAACTTTGTGGGGCAAATAAATCCTTAAAGAAAGTGATATCACGCCTCAAAGTCCGACTCGAGTACTCTAAAGATCCGTCTTCATTGTTCTACCATATTCGAAGCAGTATTTTCCAAACAGAATATGTTGGTAATTTGTTTATAAAACAAATGAAGAGATGCATTGTCCCACATCAAAAAGATGTGAGTGCGCACGTGGACGAGATTTGGCACTAACCGTCGATCATTAATTTTATTTATTGAAAATTCGGATTTATTGTGACTGTTCACGAAAAGTTACGGTTATTTATTATTTATTTAATTCCGAATTTTTTATATTTTTTCAACGTAACATTTGAGACGTACTTGTTCATTTTGTAACCTTTCCCGAAAGGTTGCCTTTGTTCTTTTTAGCAACTTTTTGAAGAGTTGCCTCTATTCAAAAGAAAAATATAAGTAACGTTGTTTTGAGGTCAAACAATTATCTCTTTTCATTTTCATCTTCTTTCGAAAGGTTATATGGCCATTGTTTTCAATTGTTTCTCATGAGAGACCCTAGAGAAATACTAGAATTGCTATCTAGTATTCTATTTGAGACTTTGTTGTATACTGGAGGAAATTTGCCGGTGACCATTAGCAACTTTGTGGAGCAAATAAATCCTTAAAGAAAGTGATAACACGCCTCAAAGTCCGACTTGAGTACTCTAAAGATCCGACTTCATTGTTCTCCCCAACTCGAAGCCATATTTTCCCAACAGAATATGCCTGCTATACCGTCCTTGCCAAACAAGTCGTGATATCAAGACAAATTTATCTAATTGATAGGATTTATAATTGCACGTAAGGCAGGAAATGTATCGTCCGAAGGAGACTACTCCGATTTAGCATGATGCAATTCTATAACTGATGGCAGTATTTCAGCAATTGGAAGAACGACTGGCAAGTTTCAACATCTCCTCCTCTACAGATCAAAAGCCTCTTCTAAATTAAGGATTAAGGATAATCATATGGTTACAATTCTGTGATTAACACGCGTTTGGCATTATGAAACGAGTAGATTTTGACATTCAGATGGTAATTAGATAGATCTCGAAAGCTAAAGAATTTCCCTAACCCTACTACATCTAAAAACTACTCTCTAATGGCAAATCTCATATTCAGACTTAATTCTTCAACAGCATATTATGTTTCCTTGCCGGCCATAGTGAATCGATAAAGAATAGCCGCTTGCATGTGACATAACATGGTCAGTTCCTGCTTGTGTTGGTATGTATGTCCCTCGCGACGAATATGCCTGCTATACTGTCCTTGCCAAACAAGTCGTGGTTTGTACTCATCGAATTCCAGCATCTTGCTTCAACAAAATAGGCATGGAAACTGGGGTCTCAGGGTAGGGCGTCGGAACTCATGGACGTTTCACTTAAGAAATTGTGTGACGAAGTTCGAGTGTTGAATTGCATCTGCAATGGAGTGTCCTGCGTGCAAGAAGAAGATGCGGAGAACGGACCGAATATGTCGCCTGTTGCTGTCACTTGTTGAATCCTAATCTTCAATATTGCAGGAGGTTGATGAAGGAGTTCCAAGATGTGAAGATGGAAGACTAGTTTGGGGAGGCTGCAGGATGCGCTGATGCACTCAGGTGCTATCGGATGGATGCAAGATCAAGACTATGTTGCTTTGAATTTTTCCAATGGAAGTGTGAAATAGTGGCCGGCGAGGGTTGCTGGACTTTGTAGAAAAAAGAAAAGGGAAAGAAAGAGAAAAATAAAATAAAATAAATAAATAATTTATATAATTGAGAAAATTAGGTCAGTGCCGACATTGCCATGAGCGTGGGCCATCCCATGTGGCATTGCTAGCGTTTATATTAACAATTTTTGGTCAAAAGGATTAAATTGACATATATTTAAAAAGTTTGTTACTAAATTGGCATAAATTGAAAGGCGTAGATTGAATTG
Organism: Eucalyptus curtisii; assembly: GCA_017140595.1. Lineage (NCBI taxonomy): Eukaryota > Viridiplantae > Streptophyta > Magnoliopsida > Myrtales > Myrtaceae > Eucalyptus > Eucalyptus curtisii. Next base: position 18,421,554 of record CM029498.1, read on the forward strand.
GTACAAATGCAATATGTTTAGGACTTTTTTGGCGATTTTCTGAATAATTTGCTTAAAAATTGTATTGGAGGTATGTCTCCAATTGATATGAACGTAAAATTTTTCAGACGTTTTCTCGTAATATAATTTTTTCTTTACCCAAGAAAGTACAACACAAATTTATTGAGGATTATTAAGAATATCTAGCTCAATCCCAGATCTCTCTCTCTCTGACAACTTATTCGTTCGATATTAATGTGGAGACAAGTAAGTTATGTTTATTTTGTTTGACATATGATTCATAACATGGTTTTACTAACTTATTTAAATGTGCCTTTAGGGCAATAGGTTACTGATGCTGTTCACAAGAGGATTTTGTTGAACTAGCTCCAGTTCAAATGCATCATATCCTAAACAAACGGTAATTGGGCTAAAGAAGTTTTCAAATACAAAATAGAAAACGAGAGAAATAATTATGGTATTATGCCTTGTAAAAAAAAAAAAAAACAACCGTTTTTGAACTTGATTTTCCTTTACAAAGAAAGCCTTTATTTAAAAAAAAAAAAAAGGGTAATATCAACGATACATAAAACATACCAAGTCAACTGAGACACTAGAACATCTGTTCTTGTTTTGCCATTGGACACAACAAATATGGGAACATCCAGAAATCAACATCAAGCATCACAATAGTGGAGTATATCGGATAGAAGCATGGCTGGTCAAATTAATAGAACAAAGAGGTGACTCACCTGACTTGGAAATGATCGCATCCATCTTCTGGCACATTTGGAAGGCCCGCAATAACTTCATCTTTCGCCAAAAACAACCCCAACCGGATCGAATAGTGCAGACAGTCATAGCCAGAGCTACAGCAAACCGCAGCCCATCTCGGCAGAAACAGAGACAAAGAGTGCAGCAACCAAATCAAAACCCGTTATGGCATCCGCCAGATCAAGGAGAGATGAAACTAAATATTGACACAGCTTACCAGCCTCATAGCGGAGAAGCATCGATCGCCTACGTTTGTCGAAGCTCATCAGGCATTTTAATTGATGGTTATCGGTGGTCGTCTCCTTTGCCCTGCAAGCAGAGGCAATGGCGTTAAACTACACAATCCACTTCTTGCTGCAGACGGAGAAAAACTCAGATCGGATGATCTTGGAAACCGATTGCTTAGCTCTTGTTGAGGTGATTCGTAATCCTGCACTGCCGCCTTGGGAGATTAGATCTTTGATCGAAGACTACACGGTGTTGCTCCAGCGTTGCCCTAATCTCAGGATCGACCACTGCAAGAGGGAAATGAACAAGGTAGCGAACAGGGCCGCGAAGGCCCATCAGGCTGATTCACTCCCTTCAGATTGGGTTCTCAATCCTCCTTTGTTTTTGCGTGAAATGTTGTCCTTTGATATTATGCAAAACGCTTCTTCTACTTTTCGGTAGTAATAATATTACCCTTTTTTGACCCCAAAAAAAATGTATTTATCCTCTTATGAAATCATATAAAATTGGATATGATGTATGAGTGTGATTGTTTTTGGAAATCTTTCCGATCAATTATAATTACAATTACTTTTACTATGCAAACGGAAGGATTCATAAGTTTTGTGAAAAAAAGATTAAATAATATGAAAAATAAGAAATGTTGGAAATATGTTAGAAAAGATGAGAAAATGAGATTAATCATCTAAGACATGAGGCATGGTTCTTAAGGATAATTCTACCCCTTGTAGTACAAAACTCAGTGTGTAAGGCTCTAGCATCCTCCCATGATATAACACTCCACATTGAATAATAGAGGAATAGGAAAAATGTGTCTAACCCAACAAAAAGAAAAGAAATGTCTCCGTACGGCGATGGTGTAGAGGAAGCCAAACCTAAGCACACACCGTCAATTGACAACGCCGTAGTTATTGGAAAAGGAATTTCTAGCGTGTGCTTATCACTAACAATGATACCGCATCCAGTGATTAGCCACCAATTATTTTGCTTGACAGATTCGTTCTTTTGGAACGAGTATGTGCTTAACCCCTCGGTGCTTTGTTGATCCTCATTGTTTTCTGGATTTGGCTTTGTTTCATAGTGTTCTAGCCTCTGCTCATAATTGATTAGCTTTACCATGGAAGTCTATATATTTTTCCTGTATACTTTTGAGTCATGAACACAATTTTTTCGACAAAAAAAAGAAAAAGAAAAGAAAAGGAGAGATAGAGAATTCAGTGTTTCTTAAAAGATCATGGTTTGAAATTTAATTTATTACTCAAAGAAAAGAGAGAGCAGTTAAGAAACTGTTATATATCCATTGTAAAATAGCGGAGGGTTTATGGAAAAATAAAGCTATTAATTTTCCACATTAATATCGAACTGTTGTAAATCGTGCCATTAAATTGCTGTTATATGATAGTTAATCAAACATGACAATTTTTTTTATATTAATTGTAGACAAAAACCATAACAAATTGATGGAAATAAAAACTCGTTACAAAATTAATAGTTTTCAATATTTCAAAACTCATAGAACTATACAACAAGTTTGATACACAATGATCTAATATTTTCAGTTGTACATATTTGAGCAATGATAGTAGAAAACATTTCTCTTCCACATTGATTTTATGGATATCTAAAAGAGAATGTATAGAGTAGCTTATCTGCTCCTTTAACCCGATATGATTGGTCAGAAGTCGTGAGCACATTGCCAATCGTACTGTCGATATTTCATATATGGATAGACATGGCATTTTCATCTCTGAACTTTTTAAGTGAGTTTCTCTGACCATCTTTTGCACTTTGCAAGGATAAGTCTATTACTCTGTAGTGGATAGGTTCTACTTCAATCTTCATTTTCCAAATCATGACAGCTTCATTTTTAGTTTTGAAAATCAGTCTTGCACTGTTACCATTGAAGCCTTAGCTCATTCACCATCCTATTACCAATTATGAGAAAATTCTTATTTCCCCTTCTGAGGCATATGCTTTTATCCTAGAAAGCCTTGAACATATCTGTCAAGACAAAATTTCCTTGAACATGTTGCCCTTCAAAATAAATTTGATTTACAAAATCTTGGTCATGTGACTCCGCCCCAAGTCCACTTCGACCAATGATATATCTCACTATGAAGCTTGTATCGTTTGGGCTATCTTAAAAGGGAAGATTTTTTCGTTAGCTCATATGATCATCTTGCATATGACTCATGTTGCTCAAGTCCTAAAACTTGTTAAAAATGAGTGCAATTGAGTCATTCTATTAACTTCGTTCAACTTGACCAAAGAAAAATGCTGACATCTTTTTGATATTCTCTCTCTCCTACATTCTATGATGTAGCTAAAGTTGAGAAAGTCTCTATGTTGTTTTGAAGATGATAAAGACAATTAAAGCCTACTAATGTGTGTATTGGTTGAGTAAGTATCAGGTGATATATGCACAGGCTATAATGCAAATATTGTCATAAATAGCACCGGATGAACTTATATGAGGAGTGCTCTACCATTGTTTAGAGTGCTTTGCCAATATATATGGTGAACAAGATATTAGGCAATTAAATATGTTTACGAGTTGGAAGGATCTTCAAATAAGGTGAATAGTTGGATGGACCAGGTGATGGTGAACAAGTCTAGAACGAGGATGTTTGGTAAAACTTGGAAGGACCATGAACATCTTCGTAGAGTCAAGATTGCCAATATGCTTGGAAAAGCCTAAAGATTAGCTGATGGCAATGTCTGTGTCAATGCTGGATATATCATGTCATTCGACCATGTGAGGATGTTCATTGATGAAAAAGATTATATAGTTGTTGTAGGGTGAAAATGCGCGGTGGACGATCACAAAGTCTCTCGAGGAACAAGAACAAGTATCTGTCAAAAATGTCAAAGCAATAGCGTTAGAACATTAGCTGTAGACCTATTTTCGATTGGCCTGCAAATGTTTAGGAAAAGTATTTTATGGTTAGTCCTAATAGTGTGATCTATTATGTAATGAGATTAGCACTTGCCATTTGTAACTTGTTGAACGGATTATTTATGCAATCTAGCCAGACTTGTGGCTATTAATGTGGCAGTCTGATTTTCTACTTCTGTTTTCAATTGAATAAATCGGGTTTTTCATCGATGTGTTTATAGTGCTATTCTCTGAGCTGATCACTTATTAGATAACTAGACTAGTTGGGGAAGTCAGTAAGGGATTTTAATGCAACATGCTTGAGAATTCGATTAGGAATCGACTGCTCAACCGTGTTAGTCTGTAAGGATCATTTCGGCACAGTCAAAAATCTATCAGAGACCGGAAATATTCGATAGAGATATATAATTAGGCATGGGTGATTCCATCTAATTACAACATTCTCATCGATCGGCACTAAAAAGATTTTTGTGTCGTTTTGGTACCCTGTGTTCGTAATTGAAACCTAGAGATTTTCACAACAACTGAGAGTCACCAATGAGTCGAAAACGTACGTTGTGGCTCGATACTAATCGACCATGAACCCATTGCACCAAAAATTCTCAAAAACTACCCAATGGTTTAGGTCGCGTTGAAACCACGTTTGATTGAATTTAACCGCGCAATTCATTCTAATTTCAGAAATTGAGAACTTTCTTGTGTCACAATTAATCCCGGGAAATGTTGTGCATCTTTTCAAAGTTTATGGATGACGGGAATTGTTCGTGAAAAATACAAATGTGGCAAATTAAAAGAAAAAAAGGAAATGCTGCTTTTAAATAGGTTTTGGGCATTTATTATAAAACAATTGGAGAAAGAGTTATAGAAGTTTAAATGAGGATTTATCCTTATTATTTAGAGTGTGAAAATGATAAAATGGAAAAGGAAAAGTTATGGGTATAAGCTGCAGAATTCGGATGGGTGCCATCAAGTAGGATTTCATCAACATTTGCATGCCATTTGTGCGGAGATAAAATGCATGGAGTAGGGGGACCACTTGAAAGTGATAGGAACTCAATCTCCGTGGAAAAAGTCATGAGAACTAACTGCAAATTCGGATTCAGCAGCCTTACGATGGATTCCAACCCCTTTTTCATCTCATTTGGTGGAGATAACTTTGGGAAAAGTTGTGGGACATATGATGGTGATGGGTGAGCAAACTTCCATGGAAAAATAGGCCCAAAAGCTGGTGGAAATTTCAGTGGGAGCTTCCAAGCATTTTCCTCCCTCTTTCCCCATTCTTTACCTGTGTGTGGACGTCCACTGGATTTCACAGCACGTCGGCTCCTTCCACCCCCTCACGTACGCCAACTTCTTCTGCTGCAATTTTCCCGCAACTTCCCCTCCATTACTTTATTCTTTCTCTCTCCTCTTCCCCCCTTTTCTCCTCTCGATGACATCACCTCCCCTCTTCTTTTCTTTTTCTCCCCTATAGAAGTTTAAATGAGGAGAGAGAAAGAATAAAGTAATGGAGGGGAAGTTGTGGGGAAATTGCAACAGAAGAAGTTGGGGTACGTGAGGGGTGGAAGGAGCCGACGTGCTGTGAAATCCAGCGGACGTCCACACACAGGTAAAGAATGGGTAAAGAGGGAGGAAAATGCTTGGAAGCTCCCACTGAAATTTCCACCAGCTTTTGGGCCTATTTTTCCATGGAATTTTGCTCACCCATCACCATCATATGTCCCACAACTTTTCCCAAAGTTATCTCCACCAAATGAGATGAAAAAGGGGTTGGAATCCATCGTACGGCTGCTGAATCCGAATTTGAAGTTAGTTCTCATGACTTTTTCCACGGAGATTGAGTTCCTATCACTTTCAAGTGGTCCCCCTACTCCATGCATCCTTATCTCCGCACAAATGGCATGCAAATGTTGATGAAATCCTACTTGATGGCACCCATCCGAATTCTGCAGCTTATACCCATAACTTTTCCTTTTCCATTTTATCATTTTCACACTCTAAATAATAAGGATAAATCCTCATTTAAACTTCTATAACTCTTTCTCCAATTGTTTCATAATAAATGCCCAAAACCTATTTAAAAAGTGGCATTTCCTTTTTTTTTCTTTTAATTTGCCACATTTGTTTTTTTCACCAACAATTCCCGCCGTCCATAAAATTTGAAAAGATGCAACAACATTTCCCGGGATTAATTGTGACACAAGAAAGTTCTCAATTTCTGAAATCAGAATGAATTGCGCGGTTAAATTCAATCAAACATGGTTTCAGCGCGACCTAAACCATTTGGTAGTTTTTGGGAATTTTTTGTGCAATGGGCTCGTGGTCGATTGTTATCGAGCCACAACGTACATCTTCGACTCATTGGCGACTCTCGGTTGTCGTGAAAATTTCTAGGTTTCAATTACGAACACAGGGTACCGAAACGACACAAAAATCGGTTTAGTGCCGATCGATGAGAATGTTGTAATTAGATGGAATCACCCATGCCTAATTATATATCTCTATCGAATCGACCTATTTCCGATCTCTGATAGATTTTCGACTGTGCCGAAATGATCCTTATAGACTAACACGGTCGAGCAGTTGATTCCTAGTCGAATTCTCAAGCCTGTTGCATTAAAATCCCTTACTGACTTCCCCAACTAGTCTAGTTATCTCATAAGTGATCAGCTCAGAGAATAACACTATAGACACGTCAAGTAGAAAATCATACTGTCACAACTCTTCCCCTCTTATAAAATTTTCGTCCTCGAAATTTAAGTCATTACATCTCTTAAATCAAACAGGTAAGGGTATTATTTCTTCATGGCGTCCTCACTTTCCTAGGTTGCTCCTTCTGTGCCGGACGTTCCTGATAATTCAAGGTCCAATCTTTAGTCCTCATGCCATGTGAATTTCGCCTTAATGCCATTTTTTGTAAAACTCGGATGGACAGGCGGCTTTGAGGATTCACACGTAACCGACTCATGCCAAACCACGTTCAAGACATCTTGACTCATGGATGTCCTTGACTACATGGAATTGTAGAGGATAGATTCTTATTTCAAAGTACACGATTACCAAGGATCGACCTAGGGTCGTTCGTGGGCTCAATAACAGTAAACGGAATCACCCGTCATTCCATTATGTTCTGGCCGCGAATCGACTTTTAGTCGTCCTTGAAATCGGCCACACTCCACATGCAATCTAGTCATATTTCTTATAATTCTTTTAATACCAGCATGTTCCTTCATATTAGTGCCAATCAAAACATACCTAACAGTATCGAGACCACATATCATGTGAATACTTTAACATGTATAAATGTAAAGACATAAATATCAACATAAGTACACGGGCCCCCAATTACCAGACTAAACCGTTATGGCACGTCCCATACCGCACCACACAATTCCGTCTTTTAATTAGGTCCCTCGCTTTCACCCATTCATGTGTCAGAAATGATTTCAATGCACAGATAATAGTCTTCCGGCATAACCGGACATCATCTCGCACCGTTGAGCACGGCAACGTCTACATCTAGACGGCATTCCATATAGGAGCATCGGCCCAGCCTCCACTGCGACCGGCATCCATTGACGTGGGGTATTCTTGAAGGAGCATCGTCGGCCCAAAGGCTCGTGATGGAATCTCATGTCATGTATGCATTCACTCATCATCATAATTCAATGATCAATTGCATATTTCATTCAGAATCTCATGTCATGTATGCATTCACTCATCATCATAATTCAATGATCAATTGCATATTTCATTCGTAACCTCAATTAAGCAAATCTCCAGCAAGAAACATCTCAAAACAGTTATAAACTTCCACTGACCGGAATTGGCAGAAACTGCCCAATTGCGCACTTTCGGGTTCAAGACCAGAAATCAATTCATATGAGTTCAAAAGATTCTCAAACTTGAACACGTGCTAAAGCACATGTAAAAAAACATTTTTTTTGAAGACACCGAAGCCCAGATCCTTGTGGATTCGGCCCAGTAATTCACTCAATTTAGCACTAAAATCGGGTCAGTTTCCAGCGGTTTTGTTTTCCGAAATCAACTTGGTTCAGGGTCCAAAACAGGTCCATTTGGTTTGAAATTAGAGTATGTTCAACTAGAATATGTAACAAACAACTTTTGTGAAGAACTCATTTTTAAAATCGAACCCGAAGGGTTAGTAACAACCCATAAAATCCTTACAGGTCGCAAATTCCAGTGCAGTTCGAGTTTCTGTTTAAAGACAACGAAACCAAAATCATTTTCCTTTAAATACCCAAAAATCCTGAGAAAAATATATGTTATAATTGAAGATGTTTAAAACATTTCTTCAGACAGAAATTTCTTCAAAATTGCAACATATATCAGTCTACAAAAATATTAAATCACGCACGTCCAGAAAACAGTTTCAAGAAACAGCCCCTGTCTTTGGCCGAATCATCCTCCACGGTTCTTATCTTGTCCTTTAAACCACAAATAAGCCTTTCTATGGCTAATCTAATATTTCTAACTAACACCCAACCATATGTAATATCATCTACACTTTTCTTACTTGGATGAATTCCTAAATAGAGGTACACAACCCCTATTCCAGATTTAGGAAAACAACTCACCTATGCTAGAACCACGCACTTCCTGTGCCAGCGGCGTGACGGCGACGAAATCACAAGGCTCGCAACTCGAATGGCGACGGTTCGTTGAAGTTGAGCTCAAAGTCAAGGGCGCTCGGCTTGAGCGGATGGCGTGCAACGGTGAGGATGATGGTGAGCCGAGTGGATGATGAAGCTATTGAAAGTGAAAGCAAATAAATGGAGGTGAAAGAAGGATGGGTGTGCTACGGTAGAAATGGAGAATGCATGAGGGGGGAGAAAAAGAAAAGAAGAGGGGAGGTGATGTCGTCGAGAGGAGAAAAGGGGGGAAGAGGAGAGAGAAAGAATAAAGTAATGGAGGGGAAGTTGCGGGGAAATTGCAGCAGAAGATGTTGGCGTACGTGAGGGGGTGGAAGGAGCTGACGTGCTGTGAAATCCAGCGGACGTCCACGCGCAGGTAATGTGGCACCCCTTGAACGGCCCCCGATCCGTTAGGGTCGCCACAGTTCGCTTACCTTTCACTTTCCCTAATAACATATCACTCTAATACCATTTCAATTGCAGCGGGTCCATACAACCTGGGGGATTACATATTTATTTATTTATTTTGATTGGTCCCTTGCGCAATTCATATAACGGAAGCATATCCAATAACTCCCTTTCCTCTATTTAGAAAACGATGCACACCAACTAAACATTTATAGGTAAAATCCAAACACTTTTATTTACTTAAACCATATGGACATCATTCATCGGTACATCAAAATGCCATAGTTTTCTATACTCGGCTATACTTCAAAAGATGACCGACATCTCCTCCAACAGTCGTATACTTAATGTCCATCGATCAGTGTCGGCGTCCAAAAGTTCCTTCCTTTGCTATTCTCCTCCTCGCGGTCATATCCAACCACTTGATCCATCTACTGGTGGCAGTGGCGGTAGAGGTATCTTTTCTATTATGAAATGTTAATCCCCAAAAGGGGTGAGTACAACCACTCAGCAGTAAAGATCCACCAAACTACTCAATGCATCAAACAGAACAATCAAGGCATCATAACAAAGCACATATCATTCATGCATTCAAGCATAACTTACCTTGTAGCCATGCATATGTCATCATACCATATGTACATACATCCTCATTTACTCATCACCATCATGCCATACGTATACCATGCCATAGGTGCACATACAACCATGCACTCATCGTCATCATGTCATACATATCCATGCCATAGGTGCACATACAACCATGCACTCATCGTCATCATGTCACACATATCCATGCCATATGTGCATATACCACCATACAGTCATGTATATCTTACCATGCCATCGTGCATATACCACCATGATTCATATCATCCATGCTATCAAGCATACATCACCATGAGATCCATTCATGCCTTCATGATCGCATTTTCAATATCAAATAGCATCAATTTATTTTCATAAGCCGATCATGCATCATGCCATATGCATACACCCATGCACATGATTCATTTTCACTTCTTATCTTTCACAAGGATCTCATTAGTTTTTCTTTCTAGGGACCAATATTTGCATCCCACAATTCATCGCTCGCACCCAACCAGGCACCGCGAGGAACCTCCGGGCATGTATTCAAAATACAACCGGGCATCCGGCCCCCCACATTCCGGCATCTCGCATCCCAACTAGCATCACGAGGCATCCCCCGGGCACAAACCTCCGGGGCTTCCGGAATTACGTACCGACATACCACCAGGATTCCCCCCCTCTGGAATTACGTACCGTATACCACCGGGCATCTCGAAACTCCCGAGGACCCTCCAGAATTACGCCACTTGGCCACCGGGCATCCGGCACCCCCACATTCCGGGCATCCCGACACTCCCGGGGCATCGGCGGCTCACACCTCCGACGGTCTTCTCATCACCACAATGTATATTCCCATAAATCTCATTTTTAATTTCACATTTGATGCAACAATGCCAATGATTTGACAACAACCCCTTTAAAATCATATAATATGCCTTGGGAAAAATATTATTTGATGCAATGGTTTTTGAGAAACTTCATTGAATTCATGAAAATTCATAAATCTTTTGATGTCATATGATATGCATGAATGTCACCACATCATTGCACGAATGAGAATCCAAGGTATCACAATTTATATAGCAAATCAATAACCTGTAAATAGAACAGTTTTTCAGCTTAAACATAATGCGTGCTATTTATGAACAATTCTGGAAAATTAGTAAACGATGGAAATTAATTCTGAAAATTTAACATATTGTAGATAAGATCTAAGGAAACACATTTCGTGAAGAACACCATATCAAACAAGGCTTCACAGAATACGTACAGATCCGTATATATCACTAAAAAGGGGTTTTTTTTTTTTTTTTTTTTAAACATGACCCGTGCACAGTTTCGAAAACAACTTCAATTGAACCCTCAAATGGGCTCAGAGAATTCTGAAATTTTGACACGTTGTAGTTAAGATCTATAGCTACAAGTTTCATGAAGAAGCCGAAGTCAAATTCGTTCCGGATTAAAAGTTAAAACCAGTTTACTTTCCTGTTTTTCGGGTTTATCTTTTCCAGACTATCATCATTCAAAGAAACTCGATTCTTCGACTTATATATGTTCATTTCTTCTAATTTTTCAGTATGTTATTCCTCAGAATATTAACTATAACTTTTCGTTGAGAACACATGATCAAATTTTGACCAGATGATTTTATAAAAATCACGGAGTCTTACTGGGTCGAAGTAATATTTTCCAGATCCGGTTTTCTCAAAGAAAAACGAAATCAGATTACGCAGTTCTTGAAATATTTCGATTAAAATACCCGAATGACCTCCAAAAATTATGAAATTTTACCAGGTTATAGTTGAGACCCTAAGGTAGATTTTTCATGAGACATCTAGGCCAGATTCGTCCTAGATAATTTACTATAGGCGTTCGAAGTTCCTGTTTCTAGTACCGAACTGTCCAGTTTAGCTATCTCGGAAATATCGAGGTTTCGTCTACTTATCTTTCTTAATTTCTTCTGAAATTTTGATATGTTTTGCTTCAAGAGGTCCACTACAACTTTCATTAAGGGATCCAGGTGAGATTCTCAAAGGATAGTCACCATTTAGTCCACGAAGTCTCGGGAGTCCACTACCATACTTCCAGATCTACCGTCTTCAAAAGAAAATCATTTCACCAGGATAAACTTACTCTTTTTACCTCAAATTTGAGTATGTAAATCATCAGGATGTTTTCTACAACTTTCGTGAAGAAGTCGAAGTGAAATTATTAGTAAAAAGTGACATGCAACACACAAAACCACCAAGAGGTCGACGAAACAGTTTCAGATCTAGCCTTTTCGTAGAGGGAGGGTTTCACCCCTCAAAACTCAACCATTTTATCTCAAATTTTAGTATGTTATACTTTGAGATGTTCTCTATAACTTTCATGAAGAAGTGGAAGTGAAATTCCAGATAAAAAGTCGCATGCAACCCCAAGCTCGTGAACAGTCAAGCTGATTTTCCAGAAACAGCATGCAAGACCAACAAACCTCTCCCCAAAGCTCCGAAATTGCACCACTTACCACAATCACGATTTATCATCTTCTACACACACTTTACAGCAAGCAAAGGGTAGGTTTTAGGGCTCTACTTGCCTTAGATTCAAGCACAAATCAGCAACAAACAAAGGCAAAACGGCAACGAACGGCGGACAAACTCCCTTCCTTCTTCCTCGCGCAGCCTCCTCCTTCCTCTCTCTCGGTTTCTCTCACTCTCAATTTCTCTTTCGGTCTCTCTTCTCTCTCTTACTTCCGAAAATCCCCTCCCCTTTTATTGCTTTTTGTTTAATCAATTAACTCTATTTTTGCATGAAAGAAAATGATTAAGTGGATGTAGGATGGACAAGTGTCTAATGGCAAGGGACAAGTGTAATTGTTGAGGAAGACAAGTGTGGAAGGGCATGCAAATTTCCCTCCCCCTCCCCCTTGCTTCGTGCGACGCCCATGGGGTGTCCTTGGGCCTACTTGGGCCCGAATCCTTGGGCCCAATAGTCCATAAAATAAGGCCCTAATCCCCTTGTCTCTTCTTTTATATATATATATATATAACTTAGCATTTTATTTTTATCAAATTTACCTAAATAACAAAAGTTTAAATTGTTTTATATACAAGTATATACACACACACACATATATATATTCCAAATTCTTGCGGCCCGCTCAATATCCTCAAGTTCTAATTCTTTAAATTTTAGCGCATATAATCCTTATGCAAGATCAAATCCCATCCTTTTGGTTCTAAGGATAAAATTGAAATACTATACCAAATGAACAAATACAATTTAATGCTTGTAAAATAAAAACAAAGTCATAGTTCGGTGACTGTCACCTATCCTAGGGTTGTCTAAAATTTTGGATGCCACAATTCTCCCCTCCTTAGAGAATTTCGTCCTCGAAATTAGACATCTCTTACATGTCATTAAAAAGATGAGGGTACCTTTGCCTCATTTCTCTTTCACTTTCCCATGTGGCTTCCTCCACATCGTGATGTCGTCATAATATCTTAATTGATGGAATTTTCTTCGTCCGTAGAACTTGTTCTTTTCGATCTAATATCCGTATTGGCTCTTCTATGTACCTCACTTTCTCATCCACTTTGATGGCTTCACGATCGAGTATGTGACCAGAGTCTAGCTAATACGTCCTCAGCCATGCCTATACTTTTCTGAAAGCTATTGTTATACACAAATTCTACCAGGTATAACTTTTCTTCCCAACTTCCTTTAAAGTCAAGGATGCAAGCTCTTAACATGTCCTTAAATGCTTGGGTCACTCTTTTCGTTTGTCCTTCCAGTTGTGGATGAAAAGCGATACTAAATGGGAGCTTCGTCCCTAAGGCGGTTTGAAGTCTTCGCCAAAGGTTGAAAGTAAATCTTGAGTCTCGATTCGACGTGATAATTACAGGAACACCATGTAAGCATATCACTTGGCTTACACATAAATCAACAAATTTATCCATCGGATAATCTACGCGAACTACTAGGAAATGGGCAGACTTAGTCAAGCGATCTACTATCACCTAGATAGAGTCGTGACCACTTAATATCCTTGGTAATCATTGCACAAAATCCATCATCACATGATCTCATTTCCATTCTGGTATATCTAACGGTCTCAATCGAACACACCATTTAGCCGAATTATTCCTATACCTTTGTCGCCATCAATTCAAGCCTAGAACCATCAAAATCATGACCATTAACAACTCATCTGGTTTAGTCCAACAAAGACATTCACTACGCTTTCACTGCAACATAGATTCAAGCCTAAAATACCACACCATTCATTTGGTTCAAATATCGATAGTCCACCAAGACTTATTCAATTCAAAGATCGACAATCCACCAAGATAAGAACTTGTCTAGTTTCCATCGAGTATATCTCATGTCTCATCCTAAAGGATCATCACTTAGACTAATCACTCATCAAATCCACAACATGAACTTTCACCTTTTCACCTTGAAAAGACTATAACCACAATTGATCATATCCACTAATTCCACCAAACCTTTTCAAACTGAGATCATCACCTAAAATTAAAAGTTGACCACCATCGATTAAACCTATTATTCCGACATATAAACCATAAATAATTTCATGTCTCATATGACCACTCAAACTCATGACTTCCAAGATCAACCTATACATACTAAATGCTTCCATGTAAGGCATCGAGACTTCCAATGAGATCCTCTAATAGGAAGTCACTATTTAGCTCAAATGATCATAACTTAATCCTCAAATTCATAACTCACTCTCCATAATTCACTTCTTAAGCCTTGTTTGCAGCACTACACTTAAATGCTACGCATGTTCTTCAGGTCCTTTAGAATATATCAGGATATCATCAAATGAAGACAATCACAATTTGATCCAAATAAGGCTTAAATATCATATTCATTAAATCCATGAATACAGCTAAGGCATTTGTCAATCCAAATAGCATAACTAGGAACTCATAGTATCCATATGAGTCCTAAATGCGGTCTTAGGAATGTCCTCTTTCTTAATCCTTAGTTGATATCCTGATCTCAAATCAATTTTAGAAAAGACCGAACTTCCTTGCAGTTGGTCAAATAGGTCATCAATTCTAGGTAATGAGTACTTACTCTTAATAGTCACTTGATTCAATTGTCTATAGTTAATGCCAAACGCATCGACCCATCCTTCTTTTTCACAAACAAGAGTTCTACAAGCTTAACCATGCTTCCGCTGCGCCACTCGATAAAAATTATCCCAAAACACCGCCTCCCGTTCAATTCATAGTTCGGTTCATTCCCGCCCCCTTTTGCCATCCTAGAAGCCCGCCAGAGCCGCTTCTTGTTCAAGTCCTCGACCTTGGCGTCCACTCCCGCTCTCATCGATCGGGTTGTTACGGTGTACACCAGCTTTCGCCTGGTTCGAACCCAAACTACACATCCATTGGAGGGTCTCGTTTCGATAGGGACTAACTTACGAGATATTATCCGCTTTGGCCTATCCCATTCTTAGCCTCACGGTTTTATCCTTAGCGCATAGGCAAGCATTATCTCGAAGATCATTCATCCTAATCCATTGCTTACGAGCTAGTTCATTCTTATGATGAGGTCAAAGTTATGCATAACTATCACTATCAAGTCCATTTCCGATCTCACCCCTAGGGTTATCTCACACATCTCACATGTTAACGTAGATAACAACATGTCCTTTAGTGATGTAGAAATATGAAGAGGCATATCTAGAGATTTGTTCCTATTTCTCACAATCATCTATATTTTTCAGACCAAATGAATGCATGCCACTCATATCAAAAAACGCATATACCTTCTTATCCCTCTATCGAAATCGTACCTGAGGTAACATTTTCGGAAGCTTTCGCTTCCTCTTGGGTGACTGCATTCACCCTTCCTTGTGCTGGTGGTCTCTGTGGATTCCTTGGTGGATTTGGTCCAACAGTACGTTGTGGCACTTGTCGCACCGAGCTGACATTCGGCTGCGACCCATCGCGTGGACAATTTCTCTTAAAGTGTCCTATTTGCCCACATCCATTACATCTCAGTTGGCTATTACAAGGTCCTGACCCATGTTGTCTACCACACCTTGGACAAAAATTACCCTGGTAGGGTATTCTCCCAAAAGTCGGGCCATTCCAAGTTCTTCTAAAGTTTCCAAAGTTATTCTTTTTCTTAGTTTCCCAAGGTTGACCTTGATCAGGATAAGGTCTCTTACCCCTTCGAATATCATTAAAGGTCATCTGCCTCTTAGATTCTGATTGCTCTCTCACTAACTCTTGCTCTACCAACCGTGCCCTCTCATAAATCTCATTATAATCCCTTATATTCAGAAGCACTAGTTGTTTTCTAATATCAGTCCTTAATCCTTTCAGGAATCTCTTAGCTTTTTCCTCACGATCCTTAATCAATCTGGGAGCATACCTAGACAGTTCAGAAAATTTTGCCTCATACTGATCCACTGTCAGCTCCCTTTGTTCCAACTGAACAAATTCAGTGATCTTCCTATCTTTGGGACAATCAGAGAAATGCTTCCTATTGAAAGCTCTAACAAACTCATCCCGGTTTTATGTCAAGCACTGGTGGAAAGATTGTATCCTTAGAAGCTCTCCACCAAAATTTTGCATTTCCTTCCGGTTGGTACTGCTAAGGTTATCTTTTCAGCATTGCTACAAAGGTTCAACAACCGGAAAATTCATTCCATTCCATCAATCCAATGCTCCGCCTCCTCAGGACTTCCTATTCCACTAAACTTAGGTGGTTTCAACTTCAAGAATTGTTCCACCAGTCCTTGAGGGCGACGTTCCGCTTTGGGTTGTTGCTGAGCTTGCCTTTCCATCAAATTTCCTATATTGGTCAATGCCTGCAGGACATCTTCCATTCAGGGTTCAGCCCTTGCAGCAGAGGCTTTAGCCCTCGATGGATGAGCACTTCCAGCTTGTACCATGATTTTCCTGCAATTTTCCAAGCATTTGCCTCAAGAATAATTTGCAACTTGGTGTCACTAGTCAGATCATTAATTAAGGTTATTACTAAAGTCACATAAGTAACATAGAATGTTACTGACACACAAAAGCAACATCACACTAGTTACTAGGGATCTACAAGTGAATATCCATCACCCATTGTTCAAAGTTGGTCAACCATTCAAGTTAGTATCCTATGGTGTGCATCACTCTATCCTCATTTCCATCTGAGGCACCTTATCACTCCAAATAGACCATAGCTCTGATACCAATAAAGCATGTGGCACCCCTCGAACGGCCCCCGATCCGTTAGGGTCGCCACAGTTCGCTTACCTTTCACTTTCCCTAATAACATATCACTCTGATACCATTTCAATTGCAGCGGGTCCATATAACCCGGGGGATTACATATTTATTTATTTATTTATTTATTTTGATTGGTCCCTTGCGCAATTCATATAACGGAAGCATATCCAATAACTCCCTTCCCTCTATTTAGAAAACGATGCACACCAACTAAACATCTTTTATAAGTTAAAAGCCGAACACTTTTATTTACTTAAACCATATGGACATCATTCATCGGTACATCAAAATGCTGTAGTCTTCTATACTCGGCTATACTTCAAAAGATGACCGACATCTCCTCCAACAGTCGTATTCTTAATGTCCATCGATCAGTGTCGGCGTCCAAAAGTTCCTTCCTTTGCTATCCTCTTCCTCGCAGTCATATCCAACCACTTAATCCATTTACTGGTGGCAGTGGCGGCAGAGGTATCTTTTCTATTCTAAAATGTTAATCCCCAAAAGAGGTGAGTACAACCACTCAGCGGTAAAGATCCGCCAAACTACTCAATGCATCAAAAGAACAATCAAGGCATCATAACAAAGCACATATCATTCATGCATTCAAGCATAACTTACCTTGCAGCCATGCATATGTCATCATACCATATGTACATACATCCTCATTTACTCATCACCATCATGTCATACATATACCATGCCATAGGTGCACATACAACCATGCACTCATCGTCATCATGTCATACATATCCATGCCATAGGTGCACATACAACCATGCACTCATCGTCATCATGTCACACATATCCATGCCATATGTGCATATACCACCATGCAGTCATGCATATCTTACCATGCCATCGTGCATATACCACCATGATTCATATCATCCATGCTATCAAGCATACATCACCATGAGATCCATTCATGCCTTCATGATCGCATTTTCAACATCAAATAGCATCAATTTATTTTCATAAGCCGATCATGCATCATGCCATATGCATACACCCATGCACATGATTCATTTTCAATTCTTATCTTTCACAAGGATCTCATCAGTTTTTCTTTCCAGGGACCAATATTTGCATCCCACAATTCATCGCTCGCACCCAACCAGGCATCGCGAGGAACCTCCGGGCATGTATTCAAAATACAACCGGGCATCCGGCCCCCCACATTCCGGGCATCTCGCATCCCAACTAGCATCACGAGGCATCCCCCCGGGCACAAACCTCCGGGGCTTCCGGAATTACGTACCGACATACCACCAGGATTCCCCCCCTCTGGAATTATGTACCGTATACCACCGGGCATCTCGAAACTCCCGAGGACCCTCTAGAATTACGCCACTTGGCCACCGGGCATCCGGCACCCCCACATTCCGGGCATCCCGACACTCCCGGGCATCGGCGGCTCACACCTCCGATGGTCCTCATCACCACAATGTATATTCCCATAAATCTCATTTTTAATTTCACATTTGATGCAACAATGCCAATGATTTGACAACAACCCCTTTAAAATCATATAATATGCCTTGGGAAAAATATTATTTGATGCAATTTTTTGAAACTTCATTGAATTCATGAAAATTCATAAATCTTTTGATGTCATATGATATGCATGAATGTCACCACATCATTGACAATGAGAATCCAAGGTATCACAATTTATATAGCAAATCAATAACCTGTAAATAGAACAGTTTTTCAGCTTAAACATAATGCGTGCTATTTATGAACAATTCTGGAAAATTAGTAAACGATGGAAATTAATTCTGAAAATTTAACATATTGTAGATAAGATCTAAGGAAACACATTTCGTGAAGAACACCATATCAAACAAGGCTTCACAGAATACGTACAGATCCGTATATATCACTAAAAAGGGGTTTTTTTTTTTTTTTTAAACATGACCCGTGCACAGTTTCGAAAACAACTTCAATTGAACCCTCAAATGGGCTCAGAGAATTCTGAAATTTTGACACGTTGTAGTTAAGATCTATAGCTACAAGTTTCATGAAGAAGCCGAAGTCAAATTCGTTCCGGATTAAAAGTTAAAACCAGTTTACTTTCCTGTTTTTCGGGTTTATCTTTTCCAGACTATCATCATTCAAAGAAACTCGATTCTTCGACTTATATATGTTCATTTCTTCTAATTTTTCAGTATGTTATTCCTCAGAATATTAACTATAACTTTCGTTGAGAACACATGATTTTATAAAAATCACGGAGTCTTACTGGGTCGAAGTAATATTTTCCAGATCCGGTTTTCTCAAAGAAAAACGAAATCAGATTACGCAGTTCTTGAAATATTTCGATTAAAATACCCGAATGACCTCCAAAAATTATGAAATTTTACCAGGTTATAGTTGAGACCCTAAGGTAGATTTTTCATGAGACATCTAGGCCAGATTCGTCCTAGATAATTTACTATAGGCGTTCGAAGTTCCTGTTTCTAGTACCGAACTGTCCAGTTTAGCTATCTCGGAAATATCGAGGTTTCGCCTACTTATCTTTCTTAATTTCTTCTGAAATTTTGATATGTGTTGTTTCAAGAGGTCCACTACAACTTTCATTAAGGGATCCAGGTGAGATTCTCAAAGGATAGTCACCATTTAGTCCACGAAGTCTCGGGAGTCCACTACCATACTTCCAGATCTACCGTCTTCAAAAGAAAATCATTTCACCAGGCTACACTTACTATTTTTACCTAAAATTTGAGTATGTAAATCATCAGGATGTTTTCTACAACTTTCGTGAAGAAGTCGAAGTGAAATTATTAGTAAAAAGTGACATGCAACACACAAAACCACCAAGAGGTCGACAAAACAGTTTCAGATCAAGTTTTCGTAGAGGGAGGGTTTCACCCCTCAAAACTCAACCATTTTATTTCAAATTTTAGTATGTTATACTTTGAGATGTTCTCTATAACTTTCATGAAGAGGTGGAAGTGAAATTCCAGATAAAAAGTCGCATGCAACCCCCAAACTCGTGAACAGTCAAGCTGATTTTCCAGAAACAGCATGCAAGACCAACAAACCTCTCCCCAAAGCTCCGAAATTGCACCACTTACCACAATCACGATTTATCATCTTCTACAACACACTTTACAGCAAGCAAAGGGTAGGTTTTAGGACTCTACTTGCCTTAGATTCAAGCACAAATCAGCAACAAACAAAGGCAAAACGGCAACGAACGGCGGACAAACTCCCTTCCTTCTTCCTCGCGGCCTCCTCCTTCCTCTCTCTCGGTTTCTCTCACTCTCAATTTCTCTCTCGGTCTCTCTTCTCTCTCTTACTTCCGAAAATCCCCTCCCCTTTTCTTGCTTTTTGTTTAATCAATTAACTCTATTTTTGCATGAAAGAAAATGATTAAGTGGATGTAGGATGGACAAGTGTCTAATGGCAAGGGACAAGTGTAATTGTGGAGGAAGACAAGTGTGGGAGGGCATGCAAATTTCCCTCCCCCTCCCCCTTGCTTCGTGCGACGCCCATGGGGTGTCGTTGGGCCTACTTGGGCCCGAATCCCTGGGCCCAATAGTCCATAAAATAAGGCCCTAATTCCCTTTTCTCTTCTTATATATATATAACTTAGCATTTTATTTTTATCAAATTTACCTAAATAACAAAAGTTTAAATTGTTTTATATACAAGTATATACACACACACACATATATATATTCCAAATTCCAAATTCTTGCGGCCCGCTCAATATCCTCAAGTTCTAATTCTTTAAAGTTTAGCGCATATAATCCTTATGCAAGATCAAATCCCATCCTTTTGGTTCTAAGGATAAAATTGAAATACTATACCAAATGAACAAATACAATTTAATGCCTGTAAAATAAAAACAAAGTCACAGTTCGGTGACTGTCACCTATCCGAGGGTTGTCTAAAATTTTGGATGCCACAGGTAAAGAATGGGGAAAGAGGGAGGAAAATGCTTGGAAGCTCCCACTGAAATTTCCACCAGCTTTTGGGCCTATTTTTCCATGGAATTTTACTCACCCCTTACCATCGTATGTCCCACAACTTTTCCCAAAGTTATCTCCACCAAATGAGATGAAAAAGGGGTTGGAATCCATCGTAAGGCTGCTGAATCCGAATTTGAAGTTAGTTCTCATGACTTTTTCCACGGAGATTGAGTTCCTATCACTTTCAAGTGGTCCCCCTACTCCATGCATCCTTATCTCCGCACAAATGGCATGCAAATGTTGATGAAATCCTACTTGATGGCACCCATCCGAATTCTGCAGCTTATACCCATAACTTTTATTTTCCATTTTATCATTTTCACACTCTAAATAATAAGGATAAATCCTCATTTAAACTTCTATAACTCTTTCTCCAATTGTTTCATAATAAATGCCCAAAACCTATTTAAAAAGTGGCATTTCCTTTTTTTCTTTTAATTTGCCACATTTGTTTTTTTCACCAACAATTCCCGTCGTCCATAAACTTTGAAAATATGCAACAACATTTCCCGGGATTAATTGTGACACAAGAAAGTTCTCAATTTCTGAAATCAGAATGAATTGCGCAGTTAAATTCAATCAAACATGGTTTCAGCGCGACCTAAACCATTGGGTAGTTTTTGGGAATTTTTGGTGCAATGGGCTCGTGGTCGATTATTATCGAGCCACAATGTACATCTTCGACTCATTGGCGACTCTCGGTTGTCGTGAAAATCTCTAGGTTTCAATTACGAACACAGGGTACCGAAACGACACAAAAATCGATTTAGTGCCGATCGATGAGAATGTTGTAATTAGATGGAATCACCCATGCCTAATTATATATCTCTATCTAATCGACCTATTTCCGGTCTCTAATAGATTTTCGACTATGCCGAAATGATCCTTACAGACTAACACGGTCGAGCAGTCGATTCCTAGTCGAATTCTCAAGCTTGTTGCATTAAAATCCCTTACTGACTTCCCCAATTAGTCTAGTCATTTCATAAGTGATCAGTTCAGAGAATAACACTATAGACACGTCGATGAAAAACCTGATTTATTCAATTGAAAACAGAAGTAGAAAATCACACTATCACAATTAATTTGGAGAGTGGATGTCAAACTACTATATATATATCTGCTTGTGAATCTTCTATTTATTCACTATTTGCATTACATGCTCAATATCATCACTATCTGTTAAACAATAGCTCGCGCATTTGATTTCTATAATCTATTTCTGCTCGTGTTTGAAGTTGAACTTAGTATCTTCCGTAAATGTTTTTCATAGTTTTTTTTTTTTCAGCCTATTCACTCTTCTCTAGGTTGTATTCTTAGTCCCAATAGCTAAAATATAAAGCATAAGACTAAAGTTGTTTTAGCCATAACGTCGACACGTAGAGAGGGAAAATAATAAATAAATAAATAAAACATGTCAGCATTTTCCATTATCCAAATTAGACATACTTAATTGAAAGATTTCTATTTGGCTCTTTTTGTAAATTTAGGATTTAATTATACTTTCATGACAAAATTTAAGACTTCCGATGCACTTATTTCTTCATTTTTTAGGATTTCTTTCTAGCTCCCTTCATTTAATCAAGAGAAATTATTAAATATCACCCATCCCAAAGCCTAAAGTTTAGGAATTATGAGCTTAACTTGTTGGAAAATGTTAAGGATTGTTTGACCTACATAGATTGTCTACATGATTGTTACTTGCTAGAAACATTCTTCTAATTTGTACCATGTAAAACTAATAAATTACAATGGGAAATTACCATATCAGTCATACACCTTACAATTTTAAATCCTAAACATTTTAATAATTTTACAAAATGTAATTTTTCCAGTTGATTTTTGTCGGAAATCACTAATGTAGCAGTCTAATTATTATTGTCATCCTATGTGGTAGGATCAGCGAATTAGGTGGACAAAATGACATTGTTTTTGTCTTTTCTTATTTTTCTTTTCTTTTCATTTATTTTCTTTCATTCTTTTCTGCGCTAAGATCTCCTCTTAATGTTTATCATCTTTAATTTCTTGATCACTCGGCCAAAACTTCTCTAGCGCTCGTCCATTAGCACCCACTATTGCTAGAGCACAAAATGGATTTACTTAAACTTTGACAAAAGTTAAGGGCTTACGATGCCAAAGCACATATGAGCGACGGTGGCTCTTGGCAAACCAAGGGCTCTTTTCTTTGACTGCCACCACCTCCACCACTATTGAGAGGAAAGTAGAAAGCCATTATCACATCAACAGTTGCGACCATGAGGCGAGTTTTTGTAACACTCCATAATTAAGTCACTTGATGAATTATCCGCTTTGACCCAACCCCATTGTATATTGAGCCTCATGATTTTGCATTTAATGTATAGGTGGACACTTTTCTAGTAGGCAACTCATTCTGATAGCACTCTTACCTAGCATGCTTAATATTAGAGTTCTAATGTAAGGAGCATTGCCTTTACTCCAAAAGGCACCTCTTACAAATTAATTCCAATTTCAAATACGCATTTCAGGAATACTCTTCCTTGTTCTTATTTAGTACGTAATTAGGTTCATTTATGCCTCCTTCACCACCCTATAAACCTATTAGGAGCCGCTCCTTATACATGCACTTTAGCATGGTAAACACTCTCGTTCTCGTCAAACAGGTTGCTATAGATTCCATGACCCTAGCCTCGAGGCATAAACATCTTTCATAGAGAAACCCACGCCAAGCCCAGCCACGTTGTAGATTTGCAATAAGTCTGGGAAAAGATCGCCTTGTCTAATGAATATCGAGTTGATGTAAATATCAGGTTGCTATAACTTTGCCCAGAACGTGTAATTTTGTCTCTGGGATATTCTATCAAACAAGTAGACTGCATCGACTAACTTGAATTAAAAACACACAAAGTCATCTCTTCTCTTCACCGTATGATTCGACGAGCGATACCTTGAGAATCTTGAGCAAAAGGCACAAAAAATTCACTTTCTCAGAAGACAGACATGGGGAAGTGCAGTTTTCTGATTCGATCAATCTACTGGGAAGGGAGCAGGGCATCGGCGAGCGAGCGGGAGGAAGCTGAAGACGCCGTCAGAGGCATGAATGCGCCCGCGGAGGGCAAGGAAGGATTGTCGACGAAGGGCCAGCGTACAAGCTAGGTCCGGTGGCTAATGAGAGACGGCCATTTGAGGGCATGTGCAAGATCACGATGTCGAACAAAATCAAGGTGTTCTTTCGAACCACAAACACTTACGAGTTGCTCAAGATCTGCGCTTTCCCGTGTGTATATTTTGTCTTCACCTACATTTAAAGACGATGGAGGCCACGACCCCAAAGATCCGCGCTTTCCCGGTGAGGAACGCATGACCCACACCGGTGGCTAGGCGCCACCGCCGTCACCACCGCAATCTTGCCCATTCGCATGTTCTCCGTGCGTGTTGGTGTTTGTTCTGGTTTTTCTTTTTGTTATATATATATATATATTCCTATGTTGTAGTCCATCTCCTCATGCTGCCACAAAAAAAAAATCCATATCAGGGATATTAGCTCACGTATAATGACGTGGCAGTCTACGTGTTTGATAGGAGGGAAAGAAAAAAATCAGAAAAATCATAAAAAACCAAACTTCCTCTTTGTCCGGCTTAAATTGTCGGCCGTACCACGTAGGACTGTCGATGATAATTGAACCATCACGTCACTGATTTTTTATGAAAATCAGTTAAGAGAATTAGGTTTGAATTATGAAAATGTTTAAGATTAAATTGATAAAATTAAAAATTTTAAAATTAAATTCCATACAATAAGTTAAAGATTGATTTAGTAATTTCCCAAATCACACTCTAACAGGACACGCTAACCCCACCCCCGAGGATTAGAAAATAGGAAGGACGAATAAAAATTATGATCGTTATCTACAAATTACTTCAAATATTTCTCCTTTATCCTATAGTGTTCGACTCTAAAAGATCAAATATTGTTTAATTATCCAATTCCACTACAGAAAAATTGTTCATGGATCCCAATATAATTAAAAGTGTCATGAACTCAAGAGAGAATGACAAGTTGATAACAGAAGATAGGATGGAATATTACGTACTTATACATTAAATAGGTTACTAGTAATTCTGCTCTAACTTGGTAGCACTCTTTGTAAATTTTTTGTGACCATGGTCAATTTTTCTAAAATCTTAAGCTTATTTATTGAAGGCATGGTAAATACTCTAACGCTACCCTCACACGTAAGCTAAATATTGGTCTAAGACTAAAGTGTAGAAATATCTAATTGAAGAGGCAAATAGAGACTTTATAAGACTTCAATGTGGGAATTCTTGCTTAGGCATTGTTTAACATCTAAATACTCCAACACTCTTCACGCATTAGATTTCGGCTAATATACTCAATGTAGACTATAGAATATGTGCTTTATATATATATATATATATATATATATATATATATATAGATTAACAGATCTATATGAAAGCAGGAAATGATGTATAATAACAAGGAAGTAAATAACTCAAGAAAGTAAATAATTTAAATAAAATCGCGAGAATTAAAAATAATGTAAAGAGCAAAGGCAGTATATAAAATATAAAGTAAGAGTATGCATAAACAAAAACTAACCATGAAGGTGGTATGAGCTTGTATTATATAAAGCTGAAAAGCTGAAATTACATGTATTGAAAGATGCAGAAACTAAAGCATCAAGTCATCCACTAGGGCGGTAATCCGCACTCCGGGAGTATTGATGTTTGTATTACAAGAAATGGTTAACCAACTATCATGTAAGTTGGTAACCCAAAGTATAAAACTATGTATGTGAAAAACTAACTTACTTTGAAACCAGGGGAAACAAGGTAAGAGAGCTTGGAGATGGAAGGGATGATGGGTTACAAGTGAGAGAGGGAGAGGAAGAAGAGAGAAATCTGGAAAATTTCGAGGTGCCTTCTTCTATGTCGAGAGGGTGTATTTATAAGGGTGCTACAGTAAAAGTGCTACAGTGCTGAACAGTGTAAAGTGAACAGTACTGAGTGAACAGTGTAAAGTGAACAGTACTGAGTGAACAGTGTAAAGTGAACAGTGAATAGTGAACAATGTATGCTACGATGTATAGCCTTTGCGCGCGCCGTAATAAAGTGTCAGCATGTGATGTCTTGAATTTAATCTCTGTCTAGGTTGATCCCGTAGCAGTCATCTTCATTGGTGTTTCCACTGTGATGTGACTGTGAGGATTCGTCTGTATTGTCTTGAGATTTGGAAGATCCACATTGTGATTCTTCCGCTTCCGATAGCATTGTCCTGAGGATGTTACAGTATTCCTCTCTGCTCTGGACTGCAGCAAGTGCTGCACTTGCCATGGATTTCTCCCGTAAAAAGGATGTATTTGTCGGACCGTGGTTATCATATTTTTCTGGCTATTTAGCCATGTTCTAACCGCAGCTTCGGATCCTTGTTCATGGTGTTTGAATCCATCCCACCATTTTGTCTTGTATTTTTGGACAAGGACTGGTACCCCAGGTTTTGTGGATGTATTGTATTCAAATTCCCAAGCTGTTACCCAAGAGATTCTGAATATTATAAAGAAATGCATAAGGCATGGGAACCTTATATCATGTGGTGTTGGTATGAAGTATTTACTCGAAAACCTCATAACCTTGTTTGACGTGGGGTGTAAAATTATGTCTAAAGGACCAAAGAGATCCCACCAAGAGTCAAACCAATTTGGTAGGCTTTGTCTTGGGAAGTTATTTTTGAAGAATAACAACCAGGAGTGTTGGAAATTTGTATTTTGTCTGAAGAAAACGTTCCACCAAGCTTGTTGGTAGTCCCAAAGTAGGTGTATGAGGAAGAATATGGTAGGCTTTGGGTAAGTCTGGTTTGGAATTTTCTGGGTGTATGAGGTGAAGCTCCCCAGTGTGAGGGGTGCATGACTTTACTGATGGAAATAGTGGAGTATAGAATGTTTTCTGTATTGTTTTTGTCAGCAAAATGGGTAAATCTTGCTGATTCTGTCTCCACTAGAATTTGCTCATAATAAGCAAGGGTTTTGTTTGTATTGTGTGGTTTGAATAACCAGTTTTTTTGGAAAGATGTTTTTTGCAAATTTGATTGGATCTTCATCGAAGAATCCATCTTCTACAGTTAATATTTTTTGAAATGATGTTTTGGGGAAAATTTTTGATTTTTGAGGGGTTGCCTGTGGCCTAATAACCACCTCATTCGAAATTCTTTTGTATTCTGCTGGTTTTTGTGTAACCAGTGGGGAAGGATTGTTGCTTACCTCGATGGCATTGGATGGCTCTTTCTTTGTCTTGTTTTGTATAGACTGTGCAAGTAATAAAATGGTTTCTTTTGGTATCATGTCGGCTAGCTGATTAAAGGCTAACATGGGATCAGGTGATATGTGTTCTATTTTCAAAGGTGTTTGGTGTAGGAATGTTTGGTTGTTTTCTGCCATTTCAAGCCATGTCTTGATTGAGATGTTAAGCCTTTCGGCTTTGGTGGTGTATTGGAGGGTTCGGCGGTGGCTTTGCCTTTGCCTTTGTCTTTGTCTTTTTTGGATCTTGGCATATTGGTATCCCCTGTAAAAATTCTCTTGTGAGAAAATCAGGCAATGAATTTGACGAACCATTTATAAATTCAATGTCAAAATCGAATACTGAAAGTATGGCTTGCCATATGGCAAAAATTTGTTTTGATGCAACATTTAAAACGTCTTTTTGTAAAATGTCTTTGGCTGATTTGCAATCAATTCTCAAGAGAAATTTTTGATTTAATAAATCTTCTTGGAATTTTGATATAGATAAAACTATAGCAAGTATTTCTTTTTTGATTGTCGAATAATTTTGTTGAGTGGAATTCCAATGTTTTGATATAAACTGAATAACTTGTTCTTTGTTGTTATTGACTTGTTTGAGAATGCCACCGTATCCTAATTTTGACGCGTCTGTTTCTACTATTTTGAAAGTGGAAGGGTCAGCAAGATGTAAGCATGGTATATCTTTCACATGCATTTTTATTTGTTTGACAATGTCAGTATGGACAGAGGTCCATGGTGGAGGATCCTTTCGTAACCTTTGATGTAGAGGTTTACAAAGGATATTTATATTGGGAAAGAAATCTAAAATATAATTGAGACTACCCAAAACTCTTTGTAATTGAGTTTTGTCTTTAATCTCATCTGGGAATTTATCAGTAAAAGAGATTGATCTTTCTATGAGAGTGATGGTGCTTAAATGGATGTAATGACCTAAAAATCTAACCTTGGTCTTGAAGAGTGCAATTTTAGTAGGAGAGACTACCAGACCGTTTTGTATGATTATTTTTATGAAAGTAGATAAATGTTTGAAATGATGTTCTATATTGGAAGAGAATACTAGAACATCATCTATATAAACTATGATGTATTCTGAATAGGGATTGAAAATCTCGTTCATAATTCTTTGGAATTCTGAAGGGGCATTTTTGAGGCCGAATGGCATAACATTCCATTCATATTGGCCAAAAGGTACAGTAAAGGCTGTCTTGTATTTATCTTATTTACTTCCTTGTTATTATACATCATTTCCTGCTTTCATATAGATCTGTTAATCTTATATACTCTCTTATTCTCTCATATAGTACTCCGATCCTAACCCCTTTATGGTATCAGAACCAGTGGGAAGGTATAGATAGTCTTTGTAAAAACATACACATAGATCGAGAGCCATTCGTTGGCATCCTTCTTGTTTCTACAGAGTGGTCTAGGCCGTAAGTCCCTGAGTGGCAGTTAGACCGTTGGTTTAGCTCTGTAACGGTTCTGAAGAAGGAACAGTTCCGATCTTAAGTATGAGCTTACATAGAAGATCTACATCTTCCTCTAGTTCTCTATCACAAATGGACTCAGATCCAAGTCCTATACATAGAGAAGAAGTAAGGATAGAAGATTTCAACAAATCTATAGAGAATTGGGAAATTCCTAAAATACAGCTTAAGGAAATATACAAGCAATCAAAATTAAAGTTTTTCAAAAAATCAGACTATGTCATAACTACGAAGAAAGAGATGTTCCTCTTTCTAATTCTTATGAAAAAATACATCTTTTGAACAAAGAGTCCATTCTAAAGCATAAACAAAAATACAACTACATTCATATAGGACTAGTCCAAGTAGGAGTCAAACCTCTTACTAAAGAAGGCCTTAATACTTCCATTCTCTTAGTCTTACGTGATTCACGTCTTTTAAACTATGATGAATCCATTCTTGGTACCGTAGAAACAAGTCTCTCGCAAATGACCCATACATTTTGACTGTTATCCCAATTTCTCCGTTTCCCTCAAAGATAAGAACATTCTTAGAGCTTTAACACTCCAAATCAAAACCCATAATTATAAAGTAGCAGATGGATATATTCCTGTAGCCCTTGTCTATAGAATTCATTACAAAGCCATGTCCTCCGCTTTACTGCTTTCAAACATAGTCCACGGGGAGACACACTCATTCTCCAAACTGACATTTCTAGAGCTAATACTACAATTCCTAGGTCTATTAATTTGAACCAAGTTACTTTACCTAACAATGGGAATTAGAAAACCAAATTCCCCAACAAGTTGTTCGAATACAGATCCTACTAATGTCATTCAACATCCGAAGGAAGAGTGACCATTAGATTTCCTAGAAGATCATTCGATTCAAGATCTAGTCCTTCCTTTCATAATTCCTACACGAGGTCCATAGATCTTAATCCTAATCTTCCTCCTATAATCATCATTCCTCCTAGTACGCATAGAAACACTCCTCCTCCTAGTATACAAAGAGACACTCCCACACGTGCCACAACACCTTTACCTCCTTCCACTAGTAGAAGTAATCATGAGACACCTCTTGAACCAGAAATTAGTGGTTTAGATAATAGATCAGGGATTTCCAGGCCAGTTTATCAACAAAATCAGCCTGAACCAGTTCCAGAAAATACAGATTATCCTCATCATTCTCCTACTTATTCGCAAATGATAGATGCCGAGCTTAATGTTTTAGAAAAACATTTTGAGCCAAACAAAGCTTTTCTTAATAAAGAATTTAATTCTGAAAACAACAAACAAATCAGAGAATGGTTCTTCAAAACCTTTGCTGATAAAGCAAAAGACATCAAACAAAAATATTACGACTACATATATGAATATGAAGTCCATATATTTTTCTTTGATTGGTTAGAAGAACAATTCCTCGGACCAAAAGAAATGAATGTTTTAGATTATCATTACAAGTGGAAACTTGATAATGGCGAAACCATAGAATCCAATCATCCACCCCTTAGGAGAATAAAAATTCAGCATGGAGATAGCGAGGTTACAGCCACTCCATTTAGGCTTCCCGACAAAGGAGACTCTCTATACACCCACAAAGTTATTGAACAAAACAATTTTACTAATCAACATTTAGTAACCTTAGGAAAACAATTGAATAGGATAGAATCCACCATCCAGAATCCTACTCAGCTTATTACACTACAAATTGACACTCTCAAAAAACCCATTTTTAAAGCCTTTGAATTTCCAAAAATCTTAGCCCGAGTTTGCCAAAGCTATAGAACAAAAGAAAAAACTCTTAGGAAAATAAAAGTTAGAACCTGATCCTATACTAGACACTCCTAAATTCCAGAGTCTTATCATTAATGACACTCCAAACCAACCCACTATTAGCACCCTGACCAAACACTCTAGTAATTCCGATACTGAGTCAGTCACTGAGATTAACAGACTCAATTGGAGACAACCTCAGAAGCTTTATTATAGCAGAGCTACCCCACCAGATATTGCCCAAGAAGAATCATCGCAAAAAATACAGAATAAATACTCTCCTGACGCCATCTATGAATGGAATATTGATGGTGTTGCTGAAACCAATATTATGAACATTCTTAACAACATGGTTATGCTTGCTAATGCCTACAAAACCCAGTAAGATGTTTCTGACCATGCCGTTGCCAATCTTCTAGTAGCCGGATTTACTAGACAACTAAAAGGTTGGTGGGATAATTACCTGACAGATGAACAAAAAACACAAATTTTAACTGCTTATAAGGTAGATGATTTTGGTCAACGCATGGATGATGATCAAGGACATCTCATCCAAGATGCTATCAATACCCTTATCTATTCCATTTCACAACACTTCGTAGGAGATCCTTCACATATTAGAGATAGAAACCAAGATCTTCTTTCCAATATGCGTTGCAAATCCTTAGGAAGATTTAGAGAATACAAAAAGCTTTTCTTTCAAAGGGTTCTTATTAGACCCGATCGCAATCAACCCTTTTGGAAAGAAAAATTCTTAGCAGGTTTACCTCAGATTATAGGAGACCAAGTTAGAGATAAAATTAGAGAAGAATACAACGGTCAAATTCCTTATGATATCCTTTCTTATGGAGAAATAGTCTCTTATGTTTATAGACAAGGAACACAAATGTGTAATACTATCAAATTACAAAGACAACTAATATATATATATATATATATATATGTATATGTATATATAATTGGATATTCATACATTACTCAAGTAAGTATACAAACCATTTTGATAGAACATAAGTGGTGAACTAGAATAGAAATGACGACTAATGATCAAGCTTTTTACCCTTTTATCAATTGATGATTGTAATTCCAAAAGAACCAAGTGTGATTAATTCAACTGTATTTAGTATTATACACGGAATGATGATAGGTTGGATCGTCATTAAGAGATGACATTCACAATGCTAAAGAGATCACACTGTAATTATCATTCTATTTTATTAAATTGCGAACCATTTCCATCTTATAAAAGATAAATCAATTGAAGACGAGCTGATGATACGTAGTCACCTAGGAGAAACATCGGAAAGGGTTACTTCATTAACAGTGGAAGTTTTGTGAACTAGACCGATAGGATTGAGTGTTCTCACATCTCTCCCAACTGAGAATGTAGGCAGCGATGGTCGGGTAAGTGGGATAGTGTCGGCTCCTAGCATATGAACCACGAGCGACATGGTTGGTCGATTTGTTGGGTCATCTTGAACGCACAATAGACCGATGTGTATGCATTTTACCACTTGAACTGCATCACATGACTCTTTGATTGACGGATCGGTAAGTTCCAACCCTCGACCTTCGGACCACAACTTCCATGCCTGTCATTTTGGAAGGGAAGTAAGCAAGGACAATCACACAAAATTCTCGGATTTCATATTTAAAAAGTGTGGTGACTAGGAACATACAAGGGTGAGAAGGCTTTCACCGTGCTCTTGGAGATGAAAACTGTTATTCTTTCGCCCGCTTATCATCTCTAGCAGGAGAACTCCAAAACTGAAGACATCTGATTTAACGGAAAATAGCCCTTGCATCGCATATTCCGGTGCCATGTAACCACTGACCAAAATTATGTGATGAAGTGCAATTTCTTGGAAGTAAGAAACAATGAAAATGGGTATTTTTTATATTTAAACTTCTATAATATGAATATGCTCATTTTGGTGCTGTTGAGCTGATCATTAGAGTTCTTTATTGGCCTAGTGAATCATTCAAACATATGACAGATGTAGAAAGATATTAAAGAACTTACTATGTTCCAACAACCCTGTTCGTGTTGGCCTCATCTTGATTTACACCAAAGATCTTTGCCATTCCGAAATCAGATATCTTTGGATTCATCTCACCGTCCAGTAAAATATTACTCGCTTTCAGATCCCTATGGATAATTCTTAGGCGAGAATCCTCATGTAGATATAGAAGTCCCCGAGCTATTCCAAAGGTGATGTTCGTGCGCATCTTCCAGTCTAAAGATTGCCCCATAGTTGGATCTGTCAACCATGAGAGACTCAGATGAACCTCAACTCTATTAAACTAAAATTAACTAGCTGAAAAATTCATTGCATCCGCTAAAGCTCAAACCAAAAAGGAAGACATCCAGGCTTTTGTTGGGCATGTATTCATATATCAGGAGTTTTTCGTGCTCTTCCAAGCAGCATCCCAATAATCGAACAAGATTCCTGTGTTGTAGTCTAGCAATCAAGATCACTTCGTTCTTAAACTCGATGAGTCCTTGGCCTGAGGTTCTTGAAAGCCTTTTAACTGCAATATCTTTTCCATCTGTCAATGTGCCCTGAAACAGGGTAACGTCAGTAGTGAAATCCCTATATGAGAATTATTAATGATAACCAAAGTCGAATCAGTTCATGTACGGATAATAACTGCCAGTTTTTCCAATTTTCCCATAAACAGGTGCTGAGTCATTTAGGCATTGTTTGGTAACCATCCAAACAGTGCCTAATTCTAATTTTTTGTTCCCATAATCAGTTTGGGAATAGGATCGCGTTTGGTAAAATTTTTGTTTTCGAGAACAAATTTGTTCCCGAGAACAGTTTTGGACAAGAATTGAGAATAAATAAATAAATAATGTGATTCTTGTTCCGGGAACAAAACTGAGAATCAAAACTCTTCTTATTCTCTTTTCTTCTTTTTTATCGATTGCCATCCGCGACCGCCGCCCGCTGCCGTCCGCCGCCACCGCGTCCGGCAACCGGTCCGGCGAGCTTGCCGGAGGCTCGCCAAGCCAAGGTGAGGTTCGGCAAGCTTGCTGGAGGCAAGCCCAGCCACCAGCGAGCTCGTTGGTGGCCAGGCGGGCCTTGCCGGGGTTGGGCGAGGCCTGCCTAGCCTCGGTGAGGCTCGCCCAGCCCCACCTGGCCACCGGTGAGGCACCGCCGGTTGCCAGGCGAGCCTCGCCTAGCCTTGGCGAGGCTCGCTTGGCCACTGGTGAGGCTCGCCGGTCACCGGCGAGGCTCGGTCGACGAGGGCCGGCGACGCTCCGGTGAGGTTGCCGGCTCTAGTCGGCGGTCGCGACTGTGGACCGGCCCGAAGAAGAAGAAGAAGAAGAACAGGAGAAAAAAGAAAAAAGAAAAAAAAAAAGGAAAAAATTATAAAAATTATTTAAAAATTAAAAGAAATTTATTTGTAACAGAATCAATGAGCACGGTACCAAACACAATTATATTCCAGAATCAGAAATTTTGTACAGTTACCAAACACGTTCTTTTACTCAGAATCAGTTCACGGGAACAGAATAAAAAAAAATCATTTCTGATCAAAATTTGTTCCTGGAATAGAACCGTTACCAAACACACCCTTAAATGCTTACCTTGTACACAGGGCCAAACCCGCCTTCCCCAAGTTTACATTCATTGGAGAAGTTTTGTGTGGCAGCACGTATAATGTCCAATCGTATCAGAGATAATTCTTGAGAAGCCACCAGCTTTTCTCCTCGAGATCTTTCCTTTGAAAACTCTTCTCTGATTTCTTGTCTCAGATCAACCTCTTGGCTGTTTTCATTCTCTGAGATTCCAAGAGCTTACTCTCGTTAGGCAAAGGTTAGAAGATGGTCATTCCAATGGCAAGCAAGATGAATTCACTCATACCTTTCTTCAGTCTCTTTGTCCTCTTTAAAAATATACACGAACCCATGATGATTATTAGTAACCCCGCTCCAATTACTGAGCTAACTATCGCAATCCATGGATTTCGTTTGACCCCTGTCAAGAAAGGGAAATTCCTTGCATCTCAACATACCACAAATCCACACTCTTTTTTCACCAAGTGTAAATAGTACCAAGAACTCGTTGAAAGCAAGAGAGTATGATCACAGTTTAGATCGTAAAAGCAAGTCAAGTGCAATATGATACATAAAACAGCATATATTGAGAATTAGAAGCAACGGAATGATACCATTATACGCTTAACATGACAAATTGTGTGCCCATTTTGAGAATTGGATAACTCGTACCTTCACCGCCGGACTCAGTGCTGGGTTTTTTTGTTGTAGAAGGTGCTGGTGCTTGTCCTTCAGGTTCCCCAGAAACATTGATTCGGTACAGTACATAACAACTTGGCTGAAGAATTCTCGCACCTCCCCTTTTAGGATTAAGAGCGGTAGGAAACCCTTTGATAGCAGAAAGCAAGCAACTCTTACAAGCTGACTTTGAGATGTCAGGGGTGCACTGTGCACGCTCATGCAGGGTCACTGAACTTGAGACATTAACATTTATGGTTGCGTATAAGCTTTCCGAGGAGATCGCATTGTCCATGACATTTCTCACGAACAAATCTGTCACTTTTGCCGCAAAGTCCTCATTATCGAAAGTTTGCTCCACAATCTTGTTGAAGGTAACTGAATTGCTCTCAGGGTTGATAACAAAAATAATCGGTGTTGTCTCCATGACAGAGAAGAACGATCTGTTAGAGTAGCGCAGTAGACACTCGTCATACCATATGGTCGCCTCTTTCTGTCCTGGACATCTGTCTATGATGGTGCTGCTAGCAATACGGATGCAAGACTGACATTGATCGGCGGCAACATCCCCTCTAAAGAGGAATAGAAAAGTTACATTAGTAGTCACTTAAATCTGGATAGTAATTTTATGGTTGGCATTGGATCACCGTACTTTGTAGAGGATACCAATTAAGACCAATATATCAGGTCCATTATAAATCCTAGTTCCGAGCAAGACAATTCCAAAGATTATAACAACTGATTTGGAAGGTATTACTCAAAAGTTGAAATTTTTGGTATCTTTCGTATGTGATTTACCTGCAGAGGAAGAGACCATAAACTTTGTCCGGACCTTCACCTTCCGTTTTGTTGTAGAAACCGTAAATGGGTCCTTTGTTGTAATCAGCGTAGTTGCCCTTGGAGAGGAGGCGGTTGAGATTGTCCTGCAAATTGCTAGGAGCGGCGTAGTCGCCCCTATCTGCACACCGCTCCTGAATATATGTCGCTGCACCAACAGGAGTGCCTGGGATGAAGAGGATCAGGCATGAAATCCAGAAAGCGAAGGAAATATTTCTTGGTTCATCGATAGTCTTTTTTGCTTGAACTTGGGAAGAACGCAGGTACAGTAAAAGCAAATCAAGTGCAATATGGTACATGAAACAGCTTATATTGAGAATTAGAAGCAACGGAATGATACCACCATTATATGCTTAACATGACAAATTGTGTGACCATTTTGAGAATTAGATAACTCGTACCTTCACTGCCGGACCCAGTGCTGGTTTTGTTAGTTGCTGAAGGTGGCGGTGCTTGTCCTATAGGTTCTCCATCAAAATTCATTTGGTACCGTACATTACAACTTGGCAGAAGAATTCTTGCACCTCCCCTTTTAATATTTAAAACGGTGGGAAAGTCTTCGATGGCAGAAAGAAAGCAAATCTTACAATCTGACTTTGATATGTCGGGGGTGCACTGTGCAAGCTCATACAGGGTCACTGAACTTGTGACATCAACGTTTATGGTCGCATATAAGCTTACTGATGAAATTGCCATGTCCGTGACATTCCTAGCCAAATCTGTCACTTCCACCGCAAAGTCCTTGTTATCAAAAGTTTGCTCCACAATCTTGTTGATGGTATCTGAATCATCCGCAGGGTTGACAATGGATTTAACCCGTGTTTTCTCCATGATAGAGAAGAATGATCTGTTAGAGTAGCGCACGAGACACTCATCGTACCATATGATCGCCTCTTTCTGTCCTGGACATCTTTCTATGATGGTGCTAGTAGCTGAACGGATGCAAGACTGACAGAGATTGGGCGCAACATCCCCTCTAATGAGGAATAGTAAAGTTGCATTAGTAACCACTTAAATATAGATGGCAATTTTTCGGTTGGCATTGGATCACCGTGCTTTGGTAGAGGATTTCAATTAAGGCCAATATATCAGGTCCATTATAAATCCTAGTTCCAAGTGAGCCAATTCCAAAGATTATAATGACTGATCTGGAAGGTATTACTCAAAAAGTAGAAATTTTTGGTATCTTTCGCATGTGATTTACCTGCAGAGGAAGAGACCATAAACTTTGTCCGGATCTTCACCTTCCGTTGTGTTGTAGAAACCTCGAATGGGTCCTTTGCTGTAATCAGCGGAGTCGCCCTTGGAGAGGAGGCTGCTGAGGTTGTCCTCGAACTTGCTATGAGGAGCGTAGTCGCCCCTCTCTGCGCACCGCTCGTGAACATATGTCTGTGCACCGACAGGAGTGCCTGGGATGACGAGGATCAGATATGAAATCCAGAAAGCGAAGGAAATAATTCTTGGTGCATTGAGAATATCTTTTTCTCGAACTTGGAAAGCACGCAAGCACAGTAAGAGTAATTCAAGGACGGCCATGGACTTTCTTTCAACTCAAGAGTAAGATAATAAGCAACTTCTGGAGGCCGAGGTGAAGAAATTGATCAAGAACCAAGTTTTGCAGTGCTCTCCTTGATTCCGGGGTTGGTAAAGACGAAGTAATCCGATTTCCACGTTCCGTTGTCAACAGGGAGGGTGCCCTTTCCTGGCTTGCACTGCCAACGAAAATATCTGGTGGAACCCAAAAAGACTCGATAAAGACGGGCACCAAATATAAATAAATCAACCGCAGGTTTGGACCCTCCGGTTCAGGAGAAAACAGCCAATATTTTCTCCCGGTTCAGATCCTCTGACAACCACAGTGGCCCCTCTTTCGCCTCTCTCTCTCTCTCCCCTCTCTTCTTTTTTCCTTTATTTCTTTTTCTTCCCTCTGGTCTTCCCTTTCCCTCCGCTGTGGAGCACGCAGGCGTTGAACTCGGCCCGGCGAGGTCCAGGGGCACCGAGACCTTCCCGGGTAGCCTCCCGGAGCTCACCCCGCAGGTCGCCCACCTCCACCCGTGTAGACGGAGACCTGCAGGCAGACCTTACCAGAGAAGATGCACTTCCCGACGAACTTGTTGAGGTCGGACTTGCTGAGGTGCAAGGTGGTGGCGCGCCGCCGCCGCCGCCGCCGCCGCCGCCCCGTCCCCCGGGAGGGGAGGCAACGCCGTCTTGGGAGGGGGATGAGTGGCGTCGGGCGGGAGGTAGGGGACGAGGGCGATCTGGAGGGGGAAGCTCTTGAGCTTGATCTTGCAGAAGCAGGGAGAGGAGGAGGGGTGGACGGTAGAGCGCTCGAACTTGGCGGCGACGGGGATCTTGAAGGCGAGGCTCCCCATCGTGAGGAGAGGGAAGAAGAAGAAATAAAGAAAAAAGAAGAGAGGGAAGAGAGAGATCCGACCGGACGACACATGTCGTCCGATGAGTGGACTCGTAATTTCACATGGTCGAAATTTCACACGGCGAAATTCCGAGTACTGCCAATATTTTCTCCCCTTCAATGGGAACAAATCAACCTAGGATACAAAACCAAGAGACCCAATAAAGACTCGGTAGTGGTTATTAATCATCCTGGGCATGTTCCTCCTCCTCTTGGTTCAACGCGGAGGTTCGAAACACCACAACTGTGCATTCTCTCAGGGTCATCTAGAAGCATAGAAATTTTTGAACGTGTGAGACGGGGGACTGTCATACCTGATGAGACTTGCCTCGAAATAAGGGTACATGTATCATTGGTAGAAAAAACAAATAGGATGCTCCACTGAAACTCCATTGTTTGTTGACGAAGACTCGGGACTAAGAAGTCACCGCGTTTTTCACGGTCAGAGATGTTGATTTTTGCTCTTCAAAATCTAAGACTCCTTTTACATGCGGACAACTCTAGATGTGTTTTCGAATTTTTTTCTAAATGTGTTTTTCTATGCGTTGAATGAGCAACCCTGTTTACGGGGTCTTGTGAGAGGTGTTATAGAAAGTAATTGAACTTTGGAAGGTAGACGCAACATATTCATCGAAGTTTGTAATTTTTACACAGATTCATTGGGAATATTACATGAGTATTATTCCTCTTTTGTACTTTCTTATATAAGTGTGTCTTGGAAGACAATATTATATTCTTCATAATATATGTTGGCAAATGATGATAGAAAATAATTTTCTTCCTTATTGGTTTGATAGATTTCTAAAAGAGAACAAAGTTATCCACTATTTTGACCCGATATGATTGGTCAGAAGTAATAACTTTCCCTTATGTGGCGCTAGTAAACCTAATCCACGAGTGGGCTGGGCTAAATTCTTTAAGACTACTGAGCGAGCTT
The DNA here is from genome assembly GCA_017140595.1 of Eucalyptus curtisii. NCBI lineage: Eukaryota > Viridiplantae > Streptophyta > Magnoliopsida > Myrtales > Myrtaceae > Eucalyptus > Eucalyptus curtisii. The sequence goes on from CM029498.1 coordinate 18,460,273, forward strand.
GGACAGGTCTGGTCAAGCGGGGGGAGGGGGGTTAGGTCAGAGCAAGGGCCTTGAGGCTCGGCCTATTGCGCCCTTATTTTTGCAAATTATCTTCATAATCTCTAAGCAAAACTCCACCATGAAAAGAGCAAATAATCCCTCCTTACAAAATTCATTTTATTAAACTGCTTAGGGTTTAATGGGTTTAGTTTTTAGTTTGTTTGGCTAATTTGGTTGGGTGTGACAAATTAGGATTTGGAACGGGCATTTTACAAATTAAATAGAAAGATATGGATAATTGATGTAAAGGTTTGTTTCCAAAAGTAATATTCAAGTATGTTTTTGTTTTTCTTCAAAAGTAGAGGTATATATGTGGTCGTTCGTGAATGCTAATGTATGTTTTTGGTATTTTTTTTTCTTTTATTAGTGATTTTACTATGATATCTAGAATTAATAACTACTAGTGGGACAATTTAAGCATAAAATTTCGATATAGGAGAAAAAATAGTGTAAAACTCACAGATAAAATAATAAAATAATACAACACAAAACCCTATAATTATTTTTCATTTGTTTTTATTTTCATTTTTTTCCTAGCTAGAAATTTTAAAAATAAAAAAGTAAGGTTCCTCCACTGGGCGAGCTTGGCCAGCTAATGTTTTTCCCTTGGGCGCCAACGAGCAGACCCTGTGGTCAAGTACCGTTGCTTTCGACCAAAAAAAAAACAAGTGCCGTTGCTGAGTCATCCGCACGCGTTTCTTGATACTATTGCTTGGCATTACGCATTATTTTCTATTTACTTGATTATATCAAATGAAAATAGGTCATTAATTATTAATTTTTGTGGACAAAATTATTCAAAAAGTTCTAAACCTATTGCATTCTTACTAATTCAATCCTAAACCTTTTAATATGTTATTAGAGTCCTAAACAATTTTACATTTTACCGAATGAGTCCATTTGGTTAATTTTGGCTGAAAATGGATGTCATGGATGTTGAATGTTTTATGTGATACAGTTGGCGTTGATATGAACATTTTTTAATGATATTTTAACATTTTATTGAATTTTTATAATTTCTTTTCTTTTCTTTACCTTTTTTGGATTTAGGTTGGAGAGGGCATTGTGGTCCATATAGGCCATTGGGCAAGGGTTGAGGGTTTGGCAACGGCCGTGTTGCCCTTGCTAGATCCGGGCAAGGTGAGGGCATCGTGACCCTTGTCGGCCTTGGCCCTAGGCAAGGGCCACGATGCCCTCACCCCTTTTGGACAAGGTTGTAACGCCCTCACCAGCTTGAGTCCAAAGAAAGGAAAGGAAAGGATAAAAAATATATATATAAAAAATAAAAGAGTAATTAAAATATTATTAAAAAATATTCATGTTAGCACCGTCATGACATATAAGACGTTTGGTTTTCAAGTTAGCAGCTTTTAATTGAAATTAGCCGGATGGAATCAACTGACAAAAGGTGAAAATATTTATGATTGAATTGACAAATTGCAATAGGTGTAAGACTTTTGAACAGTTTTCTCATTTTTTTTGTGTAAATTGTAAATGCCGACATATTATTTTTCTCATATGAGAATCAATAACAACATTCCGATAGCAAAGAGTAGTGTTTTATAGTGGTTTTAATTGGAAGCGGTGAATGATCAAAATAGATTCCAATTAGATTCACTTAAGATTATTTGAATTAATTATCATTAGTTTGGTTCAGAGCTATTTTAATTGAGAGACAAAAAGGAAATCTCTTTCCGAAGAGTAGCATTGATAATGAATATATTTAGACTTAGATGATGCAAAGTGCAAAAAAAAAAAAAAAAAAAAGGACAAAACATGAAAGGTGAGGGTCCTTTTTCGGATTTTCTCTGAGGATAGAATTCTATTCATTATCACTTGAACGGGAATGTATTTTATATTACGAATGCATCACATGATAGCAACACATGATGCAATAGATCAATTAAAAACTAAATAGCCGTTTGCACATTCATATTGCTCTCATCGTAAATATAGGTCACTACGACCAAATCACATAAATATGGTGTCCGATTTATTTTCTTGTTATGTATATTTTATTGTTCAATCACTTGTTTTTGCAATAATAATATCAAAGCTACTTCGCTAATCTATCTATTTTATTGATTAATCGCTTGTTTACGCAACAATTGGTATGAGAGCTAGGTTAGGTTGAGTTGAAGCGAATCGATAGTAACAGAAGAAGAAATTGCAAGAATCGACAAATTTGATGGAAATGATTTTGGTTTCTAGAAGATGTAGGTTGAGGATTATCGATATGAAAGGAAACTATACTTAACCCTGTTTAGGGAGAAGCCATTGACAACTAAGCAAGTTGACTAGGAGTTGTTGGATAGACGAGTTTTGGGTGTTATTTGGCTGACGTTGGCTCATCACATCGTGTTTGTCACTGTGAAAGAGAAGATCAATGCGGGTTTAATGATAGCCCTATTGAATATGTATAAGAAACCCTCTATGATCAATAAGTTCTATTTGATGTGATGCCTCTTTAATTAAAGATGAACAAAGGTGTGTTAGTTGCTAATTATATCAATGGATTCAATGTGGTTGTTAGTCAATTAAGTTCAGTTGTGATTAACTTTGATGATGAGGTATATGCTTTGATTTTATCCTCATTGCTTGATAGTTAGAATAGTACTATTACTACCGTTAGCAATTCATCTAGGTTAATAAGTTTCACATTTGATGGGGTTCGAGATTTAATTCTAAGTAAGGACATCTATGGAAGAGAATCTAGTGAATATCTGCTTCTTTAGTAGGTGAAAATAGAAAAAGAACTAGTACACATGTTAATACGAGTAATATAAACACGTAGAGATGTAATTAGTCTAGGACTAGTGGTGCTATCTATTGAAATTGTGGCAAGAGAAAGCATCTTAGAAGGGATTGTTTTATGCTGAAGAATGAGAAGAGTAAGAGAATCAGAGTTGAGTCTGCAAATGATGTTGCTGCTGTAGCCGAGTAATTTGGATAATGTTGATTTTGTTTGGTCTATCACTAATTATTCATCATTTGATGAATGGATTATGGATTATGGTTATTCGTTTCATGCTACACTAAATAAAAATTAGTTTCCTACTTATCAATACATGTATAATAGTAAAGTGTAGTTGGAGAACAACAGTGAATGCGATGTTGTTGGTGTTGGCGATGTTAGAATCAAAATGCATGATGATATTGTGAGGACATTGACTGGAGTTGAAGAAGAACTTGATTTCCTTGAGTATCTTGGATTTAGTTGGTTGCCGGTATATATCAGAATGTGTAATTTTGAAAATTATTTGAGGTACCTTGGTGATAAAAATAATGAAAGGAATCAAGCATAGTGAGTTGTGTGAACTTTAAGATGAGATAGGGATTGAATTCACCGTGGAAACGTAGAATGCATTTGTTAGGGCAATTACACACGCAATGGTCGACCTAAAACATGTTTTTAGCATAAAGCCAAAAACAAGAAAAATCACACCTCACTTTCGTTTTTTGGGTCAAGTGGCCAAGAGCCTGTCCAGTTGTCCTTCAATTTGAACTTTGAAAGCGCTTATGAACAGCTTTAGCAATCATCAAGACGCGCATGTCCATTCCTATAATGAAGAGATTTCTTCCTCAGTTTTCCTAGTTCTCACGTAATTGCCATTATTAATCAGCTCATCAACTGTTTCCACAAATTAAACTATGCTCATATTCTTTGAACACGGGCTACGGTCTTGGTTTAATCTCTACAATATTTTGATTTTGACATATACAATCACGAATGGATTAACAAGGCTTACAAAGTGCTCTCTTTTTTCACTTTCGATCGAGCTCAAAATCGAATCTTGACCGATCTTAAGGATGTGCATGGCACACGAGTCACGAAACACATGCATTATGGATCGCATCGAGCCGTGTCGAAAGCAAATCCTCCTCTCCAGACCGCAACCAACTCCGCAAACTCTTTTCCCCGTCGCCGCCTAGGCCGCCACCTGTTTCGGTCTTCGATCTTCCCTCCTCCCCAGATCACAACGGTGCAAGAAGCAAATCTAGAATCGGATTATTAACCCAGCCGACAAAAACAGCACTACCCACCATGCAGAGCGAAGTCCAAGTGTCGAGTGGAAAAAGGCGAAACATCTCTTCCTGTCCCTCGAAAGAGAGACGTCCCCGCGACCCCCATCTGTTTCGGGAGGTCTGGAGGGAGGAGGGAACTGGGGCAGGATTTTCTTGACGGGTGGTCGAGACGGAATATCTACGAGGCACGCGCGATGAGCCGCCAGAATTCAGAGTTTTGCTTGTTGGAATGCCCCGCGAAATATCGACACAAAGGGATCATGGCCACAAGAGTGCGATGGATGGTTCGTGAATCTTGTGGGAGATTAGTGGAACGTGGAATGTAAGCGCTTACGTTCACGGCCAATCACTTTGCTTCTCCTTATTTTTGCCCCCCATACCGCAAGATTCCGACCTTCTGCAAAACGTTATCGGCTGTGGCAGTGTTCGGCGAGGGCAAGCCTCACCGTGGTTGGGTGAGGCTTTGACGAGATTGCGGGACCTTATCTTTAGGAGGAAGAAGAAGAAAAGAAAAGAGAAAAAAAAAAGAAAGTAGTTTGATTCTAGAATTGTTCCCGAAAACAAATGAGTAACTTTTTTATATTTCTTGATTCTATTCTAAATCTATTTTGGGAATAAATTTGCTACCTGAGGTAGAAAAATTAGATGATATTACTGAATGAATTTCTATTTTTTTTTTTTTGGGCTCTGAGAGACAAAAGAATAGGATTAATCAATAATTGATCGGTTACCCAATAGGCCTTAAATGTAAAGTCACCTGCCAACCGCCGGCCACCTCCGGCCACCTCCGGCCGGCCGCCGTCAATTGCCGCCGCCTGATCGTCATTGCTACCACCCACAGCCCACCGACCACCCACGACCGCCGACGACCACCATCGATCGCCGACCACCAGCCGCCAACTATTGCCGTGGCCTAACCGCCGTTCGTCGCCTTCCATGGCCGCCGCTGCAGGACCGCTAGCCCACGACCGCCGCCCACAGCCCACCGGCCGTCGGTGAGCTGTGGGTGGCGGTCGTGGGCGATGGTCGGCGGTCCTGCGATGGCAGCCGGCGGTCGACGGCCACGGGTGGCAAGTGGCGGCAACAGGCAGTGGTAGGCGACAGTCGACGATCCGTGAGCAAAAATGAAAAACGAATAAATACAAAAAATAAAAAATCGTACCAAACGCATTCTATTCTTTTTCTATTTCAATAATAGAAATTTTGTGTAGTTACCAAACATCTTATTTTACTCAGAAATTGTTCCCCAGAGTAGAAATAGAAAAGAATTACTTCTAAAAAGAAACTTTTCCCCAAAGTAGAAGCGTTACCATGCGCACCTTGAATTGCTGTTATGACCGTTATCAAACGTTACATAAACAATTTATATTAATTGCAGATAAATTATTTCTAAAAAGAAACTTTTCCCCGAAGTAGAAGCGTTACCATGCGCACCTTGAATTGCTGTTATGACCGTTATCAAACGTTACATAAACAATTTATATTAATTGCAGATAAATTATTTCTAAAAAGAAACTTTTCCCCGGAGTAGAAGCGTTACCATGCGCACCTTGAATTGCTGTTATATGACCGTTATCAAACGTTACATAAACATTTTATATTAATTGCGGATAAAAACCGTTACAAATTGATGTAAGTGAAAACTCGTTCCAAAATTAATAGTTTTCAATATTTCAAAACTTATAGGAATATACAAGTTAGATACACAATGATCTAATATTTTCGATCATACATCTTTGAGCCTCTATCGGGTGCATGTAATAGCCAAGTTAGATATCGTGATATTGCCGTCCCTCATTCCATCGATCAAAAACATTAACAATCTGAATGTCCATGTTTCAATTCTCTTGTATAGTTGAGTAACAACCTAGGGGATGCATATGGTCTCGCTTATAGAGGAAAGCAATCCTAGAATAAAAAACCTGCCATTGATAGTACCCCTAAGCATGGAAATGTATGTGCTATTTACAGTAGGTTGTGCAAGTCTATCCAAAATAATTATGAACATGAATATATATTTGCGTATTTATACAGCCTTTCATCAATTGGTGTTCCATGTCCTAGCCACTTAATAGTCTCTATCTATGCGGAGAAGTAGCTCCTTCGATGCAAAACCTTTAAGATGCCAGATGAAAGGAAGAATCATGGATCATGTTTCGCTTCCTTGCAAACCACTTTTGACTTGCATCCATTGATCATGTCCTGCATGATCCAAACTACAGGAAGGCAGTCGGATCAGCGATTTACCAGAGAAGTGCTTCAATTTTGTGTGTGCATCCACACGGTAAGATGGTGAAAGAGCAATATGTCAAGATCTGACTTGGCTGCAATAGTTTATCCTCACATGGTTATTAACTGATCCACTTACGAACACTTACCGGGGGATAATTCTTAGCCACATGTTTATTAATTCTCGCACTTTTATTGCAGTAAAAACTCTTACGGAGGGATGTAGTTCCGGGGACCAAGATATCCACCAGCTCATCCTTGCATCTATTGAAGGGAGAATCGCTCCACGGGAAGTTACTTGTCCAGAGGGAATCGCTGTGGGAGGTTTGGAACTTAGCCAAAGCGCAGTGGACTCACCCTGTGGCAACTTTGGAGATTCTTGAATGTTCCGTGAGTTGGTTTACACGCCGCAAGCGGCGTACGCGTAGGAAACAGGAACCTCTCAAGGTTATCCACCCCTTAACCAAAAAAAAAAAAAAAAAAACGAGAGAGAGAGAATCACGGAAAAAGAAAACATGGGAGCAAGTTAATGGTCAATAGATTCAACATTTCATGTATCGAATGTAAAAATTGTATAACAACTTATCTTTTTTGTATGATGTGACAAGCTTTCCATAAGCACATGAATTGTATACATCTTCTTCCTTATCACATATCTCATATTGCATGTAATTTCAATATATGCTCTTGTTCATGAGCATGATGAGTCTCGTGCACGGTTGCCTTAGTTGTTTAGATGGTAGGACACGCTAAGAGTTTGCCTTGACAAGCGAAGGCCTTGAATGTGCGTGTGCCCATGCTCTATTGGGAAAGTCCTTTTGGACTTTGGTTAATAGCATAATTGTTAAATCGAGAAAAAAAAAATTGTGAATGGAAATCTTAAATTCCTTAATAGTGAATAGAAAATTGAATTGAATCGTAAGATTTGACAAAATACATAAGAATAATATTTTGTGTTGATGACAGTTATGAATTTTATAGATAATATTAAATGATATTTAATATTTGAGCCTAATAAAGATCTAGTAAACTAATCTTAAATTCAAGTACATGTGGTGATCATTATGAACAATATAAGATAATTTCCCGTTGTTTTCTTAAAAATAAAGATTACGTTCAATTATAAATGATAATGTTTTGCATGTCATTTTTCAATTACCATTGTAGCATTAAAGTATAAAATTTACTTCTAATTAAACTGTAACTATGAAAATACAATATAAATAGTAAACATACAATTAGGTAAATGTATGAAAAATTGAATTGTTGAATCCATATACACATGTCGAGGTGTAAATTCTTTGGTGAATTGATAAACTCACTTGAGATTGAGAAGATCAGTGATTCATCTTATAGTTTCCTATCATTAAGGCCTCGAGTCAAAAGTAATCAAATCGTACGAGTTGAGTTTATAATAGTACGATTTTGATAGCTATAATTAATAGTAATTGATCGAGGTTCTTGAGTTTAAGTAAAAGATGAGGTGATTCGCAAAGTGATCCCGTAATAACTTTTACATGAACTACCAACCAAGGAAACTCAAAATTTGAATTGCGTAAATATTCTCGATAATTGGACAATCACTCAAAATTGTACAACAAGGTAATATAGTCATGAAGGTTCCCTAAACATACTCAATTTAGTCTGATAAGAGGCAAATTATGCAAGTGTATCTACAAGAATAATGGGAAAGGCTTGTATATAATTTGGTTTGATATGGATAAAAACATGGTCAAACTATTTTTTTATTTTTTTTACTCAAGTGCGAGAAGATGATATAATTCAACTATGATAAAGTAAAATGAAAGAATGTATGTCCGATATAACAATCCTTGATCTATAACTAATTTTTCTTTCTTTAAGCATAACGAAAAGCAAAAGATGGAACCTTGCCGTGAGTTGGTCTGACTTTCATATGTATATAGTAAACCGTTAGATTTATTAACTCTAAGTACTTATAAAATACATCTAATAACCATGTTCAACATTGTGAAATTACGATCTTCAGTCTCTTTTATTAACGATTAAAAAATCAAACGGCCCAGATTTTAGTTTTCTTGAATAGATAAGCACTAAACAAAGGATCTATGTGGTCAAGTTTTTAGAGTAAATCGATCCCCAAAAAACCTTCCATTAATTTGATCACTAAGTATGAGAGCTATTTAAAGACAAATATGCAAAGTGCATCCACAGCACTATGGAGAATGACCGGTATTTTTTATTTTTGCGCCCTTCAACATTTGGTGCTTCACACCTTATCCTAAGTCAAATTTTGGTCTCTCTTCATATTCACACTAATTAACTCTCATCCCTACTTAGGTGAACAACTTCCTTTGATATTTTTTATGCCCTTCTTTTTGGACCATGTAAGCTTGGATGTTGACACCGAAGCCAAGAATCATGCATGTCATGTGTGTTGATCTGCGTATTCCCGACGAGGTAAACTTAGAGATATTCTATATTAGAGATCACTCTTCACAAAAAGAATCGTTTCTTGACCAAAAAGAGTAGATTAAACATTCATGACATCCCAAAAAGGAAAGAATCATAAGTTTGATATACGACGATCTAACATTTTCGGTTCTTTATGGTACTTTCACCTTTTATCAGATACATCTATGGCCACGTTCGAAAGTGTGAAATTCTCTTCCACTATTCATTCAAACCTTTGTGATGCCCATGAAAGGAAGAATCGTAACTTATATCTTGCTTCCGCACCAATCGCTTTTGAGAAGTGCTTAAATCTTGCAGGCAGACGTCGGATCAGCAATTTAATAGAGAAGTGCTTAAATCTTGCTCGAGGCATCGGGATGGTGGGAGGGTGAAAGGGCACTATGTCTAGATCTCTATTGGGCACAAATAGTACATCCTCACATGGTTACTGACAGATCCACTAAACTATCTAAGCTTAATTTGTTTGTTGGTCCAACTAGCTAGCTGTGTATAATTCTTACTAACTAGGAAAACAGCTAATTTAGGTTCTCTCGCACTTTTATCGCAGTAATGAACTCGTACTGTGGGATGAAGTTCTGGGGACCAAAATATCTGCCATTCTACGTTGGCAGAGGCAATTGAAGTGGGTAGGGGTTTGCTTTGGTACTATGCTCATCCTCCCTTCCATTGAAGGGAGAATTGCCCAACGGAAAGTTGCTTGTCCATGTGAAATCGCAGTGCGTGCTTTAGACACCGCAATTGGCCTACGCACGGGAAACAGGTTTCTCCCAAGGTTATCGCTAAAAATGGAAAGAGGAATATGGAGGAAGAGAACATGGGGACAAGTTAATGGCTGATAGATTCGATTTTTCATGTATCTAACGTGATAGAATATTTACATATTAAATCAGGCATTCATCAAACATCTTAAATTTTTAGAATAATTGACAGTTGTTCCACAAAATCTTATATAATATAAATATTGTATAAGGATTGATCTTTTTCATATGGGGTGATGAATTTTCTGTGATTACATGAATTGTATACATCTTCCTTATCACCAATCTCATACTGCGTTTCATTTCAAGTTATATATGCTCTCCCTCATAAGGCATATATTGTGATGAGTCTTATGCATGGCTGCCTAAGCTGTGGAGATGGTAGGACATACTAAGAGTTTGCCTGAACAATCGGAGGCCTCGAATGTGGGCATGCTCTATCGGGAAAATCCATTTGGAATTGTTTAATAGCATAATTGTTAAATTGAGAAAAAAAATTGTGAATAGAAATCTGAAATTTATGAATGGTGAACAGAAAATTGAATTGAATCGTAAAATTTGGTAAAATACTTGAAGACTAGTATTTTGTGTTGACAACAGTTATAAATTTTATAGATAATATCAAATGATGTTTAAAATTTGAGGAAGAATAATGATCTAGTAAACTAATTTTAAATTTATGTAAATGTGGTGATCGTTATGAATAAGATGATATAATTTCCCATTGTTTTCTTAAAAATAAAGATAATGTTGAAATATAATTCCAATGTCTTGTATGTCATTTTTCATTTACCATTATATCGTTAAAGTATAAAATTTACCTCTAATTAATTTGTAACTATGAAAATACAATGTAAATAGTAAATAAAGGTTTAGGTAAATGTATGAAAAATCAAATCATTGGATGCATATACGTGTGACGAATTTCAAGCGTCGAATTGTATCCGCATTGGAGTGTCGTGCTTGTGAAAAGATGCGGAGAACCAACCAAATATGTCGTCTGCTGGCTATTGTCACTTCTTGAAGTTTGCAGAAGGTGCACGAAGGAGTTCCGAGAAGTGAAAATGGAAGAATTGTTTGGGAGGCTGAAGGATGCGCTGATGCACTCAGGTGCAATAGGATGGAAGCGAGATCAAGACTATGTTGCTTTGAAGCTTGTTCAATGGAAGTGTGAAGTAGTGGCCGGTGAGGTTGCCAGATTTTGTAGAAAAAAAGGAAAAGAAAAAATTATTAGAAAATTTAGAAAATTATGCCAACAACGGCCGTCTCACACAATACTGCCGGCATCTATGTTAGCGATTTTTGGCCAAAATTGGCTAATTGTTAAAAGGTTTCAGACTAAATTGGCTAAATCAAAAGGTTTATGATGAAACTAATACAAATGCAATAAATTTACAATTTTTTTAGTATTTTTCACAATAGTTTGCTTACAGGTTGTATTGGAGGTATGTCTCCAACTAATGTAGATGCAAGATTTTCAGACATTTTCTCTTAATATAATCCTTTCTTTACCAAAAAAGTACAATGATAATTTAATTCAATAGAATTTAAAATATCCAGATTAATCCCAGAAGTCTCTCCCTCTCTTAGACTGACACAATGGCTTGATATTTATGTGGAGACAAGTAAGTTATGCTTATTTTGTTTGACATATGATCCATAATATGGTTTCACCAACTTATATAGATGTGCATTTTGGGCAAAAGGTCGATGCAGTTCACAAGAGGATTTCTTTGAAGGCATCATATACTAAACAAACGGTAATTGGGCTAAAGAAGTGTTCAAATACAAAATAGAAAACGAGAGAAACAATTATGGTATTATGCCTCGTAAAATACAACCATTTTTGTACTTGATATTCCTTTGCAAATAAGGCTCTTATTTTTCTATTAAAAAAAAATTGTAGTATCAACAGTACGTAAAACATACTAAGTCATTTGCAAATTCGTGCTATAAATACTTTTACAGCGTGAGAATTTTCATTACTGGGCAAATTTCCTACAATGACACATTTATTTCTCACATCTTTTCCTTTGCTTGTTCATACAAAAGGAAGGAATCACAAGTTTTGTTGGAGAAATATTATATAATATGAAAAACAAGAAATGTTGGAAATCATTTGGAAAAGATGATAAAATAAGATTAATCGTCCGAGATGTGTAATCATTGTCCTTAAGAATAATTCCGCCGTTAAAGTACGAAACTCAGTGCGTAAGGCTCTAGTGTCCTCCCAAGATACAACACACCGCACTGAATATTGGAATGAATAGGAGTAATGCTTAGTTAAAAGAAAAGGAATGATATGAGAATTTCGTGTATCTTAAAAGATTGTGGTTTGAAGTTTAATTTATATTCAAACAAGAAAGAGAAAGTCGTTAAGAAACCGTTATAAATCCATTGTAAAATAATGAAGGGTTTATGAAAAAATAAATAAATAAATAACATTACAAAGCTGTAATAAAGTCGTTACATGGCCGTTAAATAGCCATTATATGACCGTTATAAAACATTACAAAGCTGTAATAAAGTCGTTACATGGCCGTTTAATAGCCATTATATGACCGTTATAAAACATTACAAAATTAGTGGCAAAAACAAGCCGTTACAAATTGATGACGTTAAAAAATCATTACAAAATTGATAGTTTTTAATATTTCAAAAATTATTGAAATACACAACAAGTTTGATACAAAATTATATAATATTTGCAGTTGTATATCTTTGAGCTTTTATCGGATGTATGTAATAGCCAAGTTAGATGTCGTGAAATTGCCGTCCACCATTCCATCAATCAAAAACATTAACAATCTGAACGTCCATGTTTCAATTCCCTCATGTAGTTGAGTAACAACCCAAGGGATGCATATTGTCTCGCTTATTGAGGAAAGCAATCCTGGAATAAAAAACCTGTCGTTAATAATACCTCTGGGCATGGGAATATATGTGCTATATGAAGTAGGTTGTGCAAGTCTATCCACAGCAATAAAGAACATGACCATATATTTGGGTATTTATGCAGCCTTTCATCAGCCTTCGATGCAAAACCTTTATGATGCCAAATGAAAGGAAGAATCATGGATCGTGTTTCGCTTCCCCGCAAACTACTGTTGATTTGCGTCCAGCGATCCTGCACAATCCAAATTGGCAAAGGCGGACAGTCGGGTCAGCGATTTACCAGAGAAGTGCTTCAACCTTGGTTGAAGCAATGTGATGGTAAGAGTGTGAAAGAGCAAAGTATGTCAAGATCGGCTTGGCCGCAATAGTTCATCCTCACACGTTTATTAATTGATCCACCAACGAACTCTTACAGTGGGATAATTCTTAGCCACATGGTTATTAATTCTTGCACTTTTATTGCAGTAATGAATTCTTATGGTGGGATGAAGTTCTGGGGACGAAGACAGCCACCTGCTCATCCTGATTTCTATGGAAGGGAGAATTGCCCGACGGGAAGTTGCTTGTCCAGCGGAAATCACGTTGGGAGGTTTGGACTGAGCCGAACCGGAGTGGACTCACCCTGTGGCAAGTTTGGAGCTCCTAGTACGTTCTGTGAGGTCGTTTACACGCCGCAATAGGCATACGCGTAGGAAACATGGAAGAAGAAAACAAAAGATTGTATGACGGCCAATCTCTTTTTTTTTTTTTTTTTTTTTTTTTTTTTTTTTGTGGTGTGATGAACTTTTCATAAGCAACCACCGGCCGTGGTGGCTCTGCTGGATAAGAACTTCGTTGATCCTTCCCCAAAAGTGAGGGGTTCGAAACCCAGTGGAGGCATTTGGTGTCTTAAGTGTGGCGCCGGGGTGGTGGGTCCTCCGCTAGCGTCACCCCGGGTGTCACGCCCCGAACCCCGAGACACGTGAACAACACGCCATGGTCATACAAATGCGACATCCCCAGGTGGTGTCGCCGACCCAATTAATTTATTATGCGCATACGGAACGTGCTATAAAACCCCTGACAAAACTCACGAGATAGGAAAGCAGGAAATCAACACATTCATAAACGAGCGTCGACATAGATAAACATCATTCCATAGATTACATATATTCCAACATGGTCAGCTTACAAAAAGGGATCAGTTCACCAAAAAGAAGGAGCGATCCTAAGACTACTAGTCGGACTCGCTCTTCGATCCCACTTCAGAATGAGCAGCCTCCGGAGACGAGGGGTCCTCCGGCCTACCATCAGGAGGGTCATCTACTCCTTCTCCTAGGATGGCTTCCATGACAACAGATGGAATATCAAAACTACTAAGTGGACCAATCCTGAAACCATTGGGCCCAAAACGAAACCAAGCCCTATATCTATGAGGTACTCTAACAGCCAAGCCCTCCTGGACCCAGACCGTGGTCCTAACCAGCTCATAGATCCAATGGCCCTCAGGATCGGGACAACTGAACTTCTGCTTCGTACTATGCACGGGAAGACCGTAACGCTCCGGGGGTTACGCCATCTACGGTCCTGAAATTTTGGCCCACAACGGGGTGAGACATTGTCTCGGCAAGTTCAACCCCCTAAACCCCTATTAGAAAGAAAATACACCCCATGTGGCCTAGCCACCTCACACAGAAGACTTACCTCATCTTAATTCCTTCCTGTAGGTTAGCACAATTTATACCACAAAATCTCAGGCAATCATGAGAATTTAAAATAATTGGAACACCAACACTTTCATATAAACCACGATCGCACTTAGCACACGTTCCAATTATTATTCACCGCCACACAAGGGCATAGCCTACTCGCAATTCAGCTATCTACTGACATTAATTGCCAAGCATCGCCTCCCCCCCTTGGAGCGCGGCTTCGTCTCTACGGCGACGGCATTCCCGAAGGAGCATAGGTCCAGTCGGCCTAGCCTCTACTGCGACCCGAGCCTCATCACTAAGTTTAGAATCAGGTCCAGTTGGCCTAGCCTCTACTGTGACCCGAGTCTCATCACTAAGTTGACGGCGATTCTAAAGGAATACAAGTCCAGTTGGCTTAGCCACTACTGCGACCAAGTCGTTCAACCAGCACACTACAATCAAAACTGACCTTCGGACACTCCACATTTCATTCATATACTCCAATCACAACATTAATCCTTAACATCCAATTTTTGCATCAAAATCCGACTCTTGGGTTTTTATGAGTAAAATCCCTATTTATCATATTAAATAGTCGATTTGCCACATCCATTCATCAAATTCAAATTCTAAATGCACAGCAGCGATCAGCACGAAATTCTAAGCAATTGAGGTCAAAAATAATTTTTAAAATTTTTTTTTTCGAAATATAATATATTATAAAAAATTCCAGAATTTCGAAGTATTTAATTAAATAAAAAATAAACCCTCTTATGTCCCATCAAGGGTTAAAATGATATAACCACTCAATTATCTCTAATTAAACACATTCTAATCTAATCATACCCCTTAATCTAATCCACAATTAAAATAAACTAATATAACCACCTAAACTTACTTAACTTAGGCTAAGCACACTTAGGGCATCATTAACCCTCTAATCAAGATTTAGTGAGTTAAACTCACCGGAATCGCTTTCCGACGAGTCCCCGGCGAAGAGGACGACGAGCCCGACGACAAACCTTCTCGGGGCGACACCAAAGGAGGCCGGGAAGACACCTAAAGCGGGCATTGAAGTCCTAGATCTAGGCTGGAAGTCCGGCCACTGTCCAAGGCCGAACGGAGGAGATTCGGCGGCGGTTCGGGCGAGAAACCGGCGGAGGCGGGCGGCGGCGGCTCGAGCGGGAGGGAGCGGCGGCTCCGGCGGTCCTCCGACGACCTTGGCGCGACGGCGCGTGGCTGGCGGAGGGGGCGCGGGGCTCGGGATGACGAACGGCGATGGCGAGACGGGCGCGGCGAGGCACGCGGACGACGCGGCGGACGGCGGCGGCGGCGGCCGGGCGGCGACGGCGGCGACGGACGGACGGGCCGGCGAAGGCGGCGGCGTCGGGCTGGCTTGGTGGCCGAATCTGCACTCACCCCTTTCTCTCCTCTCTCTCTCTTCCCAGCTAGAGGTTGAAGATGATGTTGATGGGTGCTCCTTTCCAAGAAGCAATCCCCACCCTCCACTTGTCCATTTCTTCTTCAATTTGGCCAACGACCATGACATCACCTTATGTCATCTTCCACTAACTCAAACCCCCACAACTTCATGCCAATGGGTGCAATTTCCTTCTCCGCCGGGGCATGAAATTTTGTACAACAATTCCTTCAATTTCAATCAATTCTCTTCCAATTGAGCCCAATTAAAATCCATAAATTAATCCAATGTTCCTAATAAGGTTTGTGACATAACCAGACTTCCAATTGCTGAATTCACTTTCAATTTCACGGTTAATTTCACTCTGGCACGATATTGGCGCGTCCTAACCTACCGGGTAGCTTTTTAGAAATTTTCGTGCATTTGACCTGTGGTTGATCAATTCAAGCCACAATGTACATCTTTGACACATTGGCGACTCTCGGTTGTCGTGGAAATCTCAAGGTTTCAGTTACAGACACATGGGACCCAATCGACAGAAAAGCCGACCCAGTGCCGACCGACAAGAACAGTGCAATATGGTGGAATCACCCACACTTGATCACCTGCTTCTATCGAGTCAGCCTATCTTCGGTTTCTAATCGATTTTTAACTATGCCATAATGACCCTTGCAGATTAGCTCGGTCGAAATGTCGTTTCCAGGTCAAATTCTCGAATCTAATGCATTATAATCTCTTACCGGCTTCACCCGATAAACTAGTTTTCACATGAGTGGCCAACTCAAGGAAAAAGAACAATATGTGCAAAGATGAAATGCCCATCTAAATTTTACTGAAAATAGAATTGGAAAAATCGGGATGTCACATTGGGTCACCCCGGGGTTTAACCGCCGGCTACCGGCTGTACAAGGTTTCCTAGGTATCAAAAAAAAAAAAAAAAAAATTCATAAGCAAATGTATTGTATACATCTTTTTCCGTATCGCATATCTCATATTGCCTATCATTCCAATGTATGCTCCGCTCACAGAGCATATAGCACGACGAGTCTGGTGCATGGATGCCTAAGTTGTTGAGATGGTGGGACACGCTAAGAGTTTGCCTTAATAATCGGAGGCCTCGAATGTGCGCATGCCCATGCTCTATCGGGAAAGTCCATTTGGACTTTGATTAAGAGCATAATTGTTAAATCGAGAAAAAGAATTATGAATCGGAATCTTAAATTTATGAATAGTGAATACAAAATCAAATCGAACCGTATGGTTTGACAAAATACTTAAGACTTGTATTTTATGTTGACAACAGTTATACATTTTATAGATAATATGAAATGATATTTAAGATTTGAGTAAAATAAAGATCTGGTAAACTAATCTTAAATTCAAGTAGACATGGTGATAGTCATGAACAAGCTTAATTTCCCGTTGTTCTCCCAAAAACAAAGATTAAGTACAAATATAAATTATAATGTTTTGTATGTCATTTTTCATTTACCATTATAGCGTTAAAGTATAAAATTTACTTATAATTAAACTGTAACTATGAAAATACAATATAAATAGTAAATATAAAATTAGGTAAATGTATAAAAAGTTGAATCATTGAATCCATATACATGTGACGAGGTGTAGATTCTTTAGTGAATCAATAAAGTTGCTTGAGATTAAGAAGATTAGCGACCATGAGTCGAAATTAATCAAATCGTACGAGATTAGTCTATAACAGTACCATTTTGATAACTATAATTAATAGTAATTGACTGAGATCCCTGAGTTTAATTAACAGATGAGGTAATTCAAAAAGTGATCCCATAATAACTTTTACGGGAACTATCAAGTTATTGGTACTGCTGCTTGGCTCGTTCGCATCCTGTGGCCCAAATGGGGCCTAGGTTAGCTGTATTTAAAGATGGGTTTGAAGGTCTTTTTGACTAAAAGAGGGCTTGACGATGGGGCTTGCCTCGTTTCTGTTGCCCACTATCTTCCGGAATATAGAAATAATATTCTTTAAAAATTTAAAAAATATATAAATATATAAATGAATTCGAAACTAAAAAAAATGGAAAATGGTTAGAAAAGTAGGACATAATTAGGTTGTCTGGTTTTAGCATTAATATTGGTTTAGTTTCATCTACATAGTATACACATGATTTAGGAAAATTCATGATTTTCTATAGTTTAGTTTTAGTTAGATTAGTCTCTTTAGAAAAATTGAATTCAATTTGCACTAAGCTCGTGGGTTGCTATCTTAAGGAGGCCTACCCAACATCGTATCTGGTTCCATTTGGCACCTTATTTCTTACTTGCCCTCTTATTACCCCCATTTGATGTGTTTGTTTCCATTCCTCTACTTCACTTACTTCTTTTTGGTTGGATAGGTCACATGTTAGACCATAATAAACATAAGAACATTGCATGGAAATTTAATTAGGTTCAAGCCATTTAATCATTTAGATAAGCAATCCAAAATCAAGTTAGAGATATCTCTATTAGTGTGAGAATCAAATCCCTGATTTTATAAAGTCTCTAATTTTGCAATCTTTTATGCCCCACGTGCTTCCTAGCCAAGCCTAAACTAGTAGCAACTCCTGTTTCACAAGCGAGCTACCGATCAAACTTTTAGGCATTATCTTAAACCTGTCTCGACACAACTCATGACATAGGCATTATCTTTAAACTTTCAACTTTCAGTGCTTCACACCTTATCCCAAGTCAAATTCTACTTTCTCCTTCTAGCCACACTGATTAAGTCAAAAGTTTTGACTGGGGCCAAAACTGGGGTACAAACGACTTCATCTTAATTTTTGTTTCCTAAAATGTGCAAACGGCTATTTAGTTTTTAAGATTTCACCATGGGGCGACCGGCTGTCCAATTACCTCATTTTCTACTATTATAAAAGTGTATGGGCCATGTCACCCCTTGTGGGTCCTACTTCTTAGCACACCATGCCTATTTGGGGCCCAATGTCGTTGACCTAATCGGAAACCGAAACGAATCCTGAGAATCTGGCGAAGGGGAGGATTTTGAGACCTTAAGGAAGAGAATTTACGGAAAGCCAAGGGTGATGGTGAGCGATTGAATTATGGTGGAGAGGTTCACGAAGACGTTCAGTTCACAAGGTTTCAAGCATTTTAGGAACTTGGCAGCTGAGGAAGAGAAGAAAACAGAGGTTAATGAGGACAAAGATATAAGCTCCTCCTCATTGCCTTATCCACCAATGTCCTACGTAAAGAACCATGCCCCTGACTCCGACGGCCCTGCGGGGCCGCGCTCTTCTCTTGCTCTGCTGACTAGCTGTCCCTCATAGTCTTGATCCCGCCGTCATCGAGATCATCCCGACTATCGTCTACTTCATTGTGAAAGGGCACAAGATCGATGCATCGCTCAACCACACTATGTGCCTAAACGACTTCAAGGATGAAGATCCCATCGATGGTGACGAACTTGATGGAGGTGCATGCCTTTCTTCTTCAAGCTCTGCCTTGCCGGATATAATCGCGAAATCTGGCCGAGACCCTCCTCCTTATTTACCATCAACGGTTGTGTTAGATTATGTCTCAAGTTTTAGTTCAAAGCGAAAATTTAAATTTTGGAAATAAATAAAATAGAAATAAAAGGGGCATGCAATATTTGTTTTAGGATATTAAGTCAGGGAAGGAACTAGAAGATATTTTATGCTTAAATTCCTATTTTGACTTGGTGTCGGAGTCTATGCGTAAGGAGTCAAATAAAGAAATATTTGTCTCACTTTGACCAGGATATTTTACATGTTTTGTATAAAGTGCTGTTCTGACTGGGTGGTTGGGGCGGAGTTTTCTCTGTAGAATTACACCAATATATTTAATGTTGAAGATAATTAAAGATGTGTTAATATGTTTGTGAGAGTATGATATTATTTTGTGAGGAATTGTGTGGCTAAATAGTGTGAGTTATTGGGTGTAACTGAGGGTTAGGAAACATCAAAAGTATTTGAGTGACTCGAATGTGGTTGTAATTTTTTGTATTGTTCTCCTCATAAATGTAGGTCACTAGGACCAAATCACATAAATTTGGTGTCCAATTTATTTTCTTGTTATGTATATGTTATTGTTTAATCACTTGTTTTTGCAATAATAATATCAAAGCTACTTTCTCAATATGTCTATTTTATTGATTAATCGCTTGTTTACGCAACAATTGGTATGAGAGCTAGGTTAGGTTGAGTAGAAGCGAATCGATAGTGACAGAAGAAGGAAATGTGAGAATCGACAAATTTGATGGAAATGATTTTGGTTTCTGGAAGATGTAGGTTGAGGATTATTGATATGAAAGGAAACTACACTTACCCTTGTTTAGAGAGAAGCCATTGACGATTAAGCAAGTTGACTGGGAATTGTTGGATAGATGAGTTTTGGGTGTTATTCGACTAACGTTGGCTCATCATGTCGTGTTTATCACTATGAAAGAGAAGATCAATTCGGGTTTAATGAAAGCCCTACCGAATATGTACAAGAAACCCTCTATGATCAATAAGGTCTATTTGATGTGATGCCTCTTTAATTAAAGATGAACAAAGGTGCATCAGTTGCTAATTATATCCATGGATTCAATGTGGTTGTTAGTCAATTAAGTTTAGTTGTGATTAATTTTGATGATGAGGTACATGTTTTGATTTTATCCTCATTGCTTGATAGTTAGAATAGTGCTATTACTACCATTAGTAATTCATCTAAGTTAATAAGTTTCACGTTTGATGGGGTTCGAGATTTAATTCTATGTAAGGACAACTGTGGAAGAGAATCCAGTGAACTCCCTCAGCTTTCCTAGTTCTCACGTAATTCCCATTATTAATCAGCTCATCAACTGTTTCCACAAATTAAACTATGCTCAACTTCTTTGTACACGGGCCGCGGTCTTGGTTTAATTGTAAGACAAAATAATTCATATGCGGAAGCTAGGATCGTTTATAGACAAACCTCCAGCCATTGTTCTTGTTCTCGTTCGTCTGAAAAACCTGAAAATACAAAGAAATATTGGGCATACACTACTAACCCAATTCCCTCACGTCGATGGTGTATTCCAAATGAGAGGGTTTGTGTTAGACCTTGTCATCACCCGTCAGAAATGAACGTACGTTCCTATTTATACACCGTCTCCCATCAAGACGGTTACCAAATGGGCGGTTGTCACGAAAGGGTACGAAGCGTGGAAAAACTTCATGTCGAATAGTCGCAACTTTAAGAGAAAATGTGGGTCCAAAATGTGGGATCACAAAAATAAATAACATTCTCCCACTTGATCCCATCATTTTCATCATACGGATTATCCAACTAATTCCACGAAAACTTTATGCTTAAAGAAAAGAAACAAAACACATGGATCATGGCAACATGTCCTCTAAGAGTGAGTAATATCTTCCATGTATCACAATGCATCTTATTTCTTTAATGTCAGCCTATATGTGACAACATATCTTAATGAATAAACCCCATGTTTATTCCAGAACCAAGGATAAATGTTATTCTCATAAACAACAAAATGTGTACACCAAAATTGAGAATCAACATTACAACTGAATAAGAGTTTCATACAACAAAAATCGTTCATATGACGACAAATTACAATATGGGACCTACTCCCATACTAGTCACATGATCCTTATACTTCATTGGTGGCATGCCTTTAGTTAAAGGATCAGCTATCATCAATTCAGTGCTAACGTGTTCAATGACCACTTTATTCTCCTTAACACGTTCCCTTATGGCTAAATACTTAATGTCGATATGCTTACTTCGACTGCCACTTTTGGCATTTTTAGCCATAAAAACCGCAGCTGAATTGTCACAATATATTCTTAATGGCCTAGAAATAGAGTCAACAATTCTAAGCCCAGTAATGAAACTCTTCAACCATACACCATGCGAGGTAGCCTCAAAACAAGAAACGAACTCAGCCTCCATAGTGGAAGTAGCAGTCAAAGTCTGCTTGGCACTTCTCCATGACACGGCTCCGCCAGCTAACATAAAAATGTATCCAGATGTTGATTTTCGTGAATCAATGCAGCCCGCGAAGTCCGCATCCGAATAACCGACCACTTCCAGGTTGTCAGTCCGTCTATACATAAGCATATAGTCTTTGGTACCTTGAAGGTATCTCATCACTTTCTTTGCAGCTCTCCAGTGGTCTAAACCTGGATTACTCTGATATCTTCCCAACATTCCCACAGCAAAAGCGATGTCAGGTCGAGTGCAAACCTGAGCATACATCAAGCTTCCAACAGCAGAAGCATATGGAATGTTGTACATTTGTTCCCTTTCCAGATCGTTCTTCGGGCATTGGTTCAAATTGAACCTGTCACCCTTCACAATGGGTGCTATACTTGGTGAACAATCTTTCATCCGAAATCTCTCTAGGACCTTATTGATATAGGTTTCTTGAGATAGTCCTAAAATGCCTTGAGGTCTATCTCTATGGATCTTAATGCCAATGACATAAGATGCCTCACCCATATCCTTCATGTCAAAACTCTTAGAGAGAAATTGTTTCACCTCATGTAGCAACCCCTTATCATTGGTTGCAAGTAGAATATCATCCACATATAGCACAAGGAAACAAATTTTGCTCCCACTGACCTTCTGGTATATACATTGATCCATGACATTCTCTACAAAACCGAATGAAGAGATGACTTCATGGAACCTTAAGTACCATTGGCGGGATGCTTATTTCAGGCCATATATAGATTTCTTAAGCTTGCACACCAAATGCTCACCTTTACTAGAGGGGAATCCTTCAGGTTGTTTCATGTAAACCTCCTCCTCTAGTTCTCCATTGAGGAACGCCGTCTTCACATCCATTTGATGTAATTCCATATCAAAATGGGCAACCAATGCCAAAACAATACGAAGAGAATCTTTCTTAGATACAGGAGAAAAGGTCTCCGTGTAATCGATTCCTTCCTTTTGAGTGAATCATTTGGCAACGAGTCTAGCTTTATATCTTTCAATGTTACCTAATGAATCCTTCTTAGTTTTGAAGACCCATTTACAACCAATGGCCTTCGCACCATCAGGTAACTCAACCAAATCCCAGACTTCATTAGATGCCATAGAACTCATCTCTTCCTTCATGTCATTGTACCACAAATTGGATTTATCACTATCCATGGCTTGTGAAAACGTTTCGGGATCATTCTCAGCTCCAATATTGTAGTCAGACTCTTGTAAATACACAATATAATCACTAGGAATAGCCGATTTCTTTATTCTAGAAGATCTTCTCAATGTTGCATCAACATTCTCTTGAGGAGCGTGTTGTTCAACTGGTTGTTCAACAGTTTCTGGTACTTGCTGAACAACAGGATCTACTAGATCAATATCAGCAGGTTGTGGAACTTCAATGGTTTGTTGTTCAATAGCCGGTTGAACTGTAGGGGCATTATGAACAACAACCAACTTAATACTTGAGGTGGTAGATTGAGTATCTGAATGATCTTTCTCAAGAACAAGGTCCTTCAATCGATCGCTCCCATTAATCAAGTCATTTTCAAGAAATTTATAGTTTCTTGATTTCACAATCCTTCTTTGTGTGAGATGGACAATAAAACCGTATCCCTTAGACCTTTCGGCATATCCAATGAAATACCCACTTATGGTCCTTGGGTCCAACTTCTTTTCTTGTGGATTGTAAACTCTCACTTGAGACGGGCATCCCCAAACGCGCACATGATGCAAACTCGGTTTCCAACCTTTAAATAACTCAAAAGGTGTCTTTGAGACAGCCTTGGTCGGAACTCGGTTTAATATGTACACTGCCGTCTTAAGTGCTTCAGTCCACAAGGATTTAGGAAGTTTGGAGCTGCTGAGCATACTACGCACCATGTCCAATAAGGTCCGGTTTCTTCTTTCCGCTACACCATTTTGGTCCGGAGAACCAGGCATAGTATATTGGGCAACTATCCCATGCTCTTGAAGAAACCTTGCAAATGGACCAGGTGCTTGTCCATCTTCAGTGTATCTACCATAGAATTCTCCACCCCTATCTGATCTCACGATCTTAATTTGCTTATCGCATTGTTTCTCTACTTCCGCCTTAAATACCTTAAAGGCATCTAATGCTTCATACTTATTATGAATCAAATAGAGATACATGTAACGTGAGTAATCATCTATGAAAGAGATGAAGTATTTTTGACCACATGAGTCCATATCCGGACTACAAATATCCGTGTGTATGATTTCTAATATTTGTACTCCTCTTGGCACCTTTCTTTGTCTTGTTAGTCTGCTTTCCCTTTATGCAGTCCACACAAGTATCACAATCAAGTAAAATCTAAAGTACCGAGTACTCCATCATTTACTAATCGCTTAATTCTTTCTATGGAGATATGTCCCAATCTCCGATGCCACAACATAGAGGAATGTTCTTTCACAACACATCGTTTTATACCAGCTTTATCATGAACATGCATCGCATCATAATAGGCATTGTCTTGTAAATTAATTCGAAAAAGACCATCAGACAAAGTACCACTCTCGGCAATTTCAGATTTAAATGATAAACAGAAGTTTGAATCTGAAAAGTTAAAAGAGTATCCCAAAGGTACAAGTCTTGAAACTGAAATTAAGTTTCTAGAAAAACTAGGAACATAAAAGGTCTTTTCCAAATTTAAAACAAAACCACTATTGAGAACTAGTCTATATGTCCCAATAGCTTCCACATGCGAACGCATTTTGTTTCTTGAATAGATGCTTTGTTCACTTCCCACTGGCTTCCTGTGGTTTTGAAAACCCTACATGGAATTCGAAATATGGATTGTAGATCCTAATCAATCCACCAAGTGTTGTGACTTACATCAGTCATATTAGATTCATAACAAACACAAGAGATTGGATTACCTTTCTTCTCAAGCCAGGCCTTAAATCTGACACAATCCTTCTTTATATGCCCTTTCGTTTACTGTAAGAAACATTTGGATTCTTTCTTAATGTCAGCTTGGGGAGGTATTTTACCTTTTCCCTTATGCTTGCCATGGCCCTTATTCTTTCCTTGTGTTGCCAAATGAGCACTTTCTCCCAATTCCATAATCAGTCTTTCTTCCTCTTGAACACACATGGTCATGAGTTCATTAATTGACCATTTATTCTTATGTGTGTTATAAGAGATCTTGAAAGGTGCATACTGTTGTGGGAGAGTGTTCAGAATATAATACACAAGGAAGGATTCAGATATCTCAACCTCAAGGTTCTTAAGTTGAGCTGCTATGTTCCTCATTTGCATGATGTGCTCACGCACACCTCTAACACTAGTGAGCTTCAATGATGAAAACTTCATAATCAGGGTCATGGCATGCGCCTTCTCAGAACTTTCAAACTGCGCATCTATGGCCTCCAATAAAGCCTTAGCATTGCTATGCTGAGCAACCGAACCACGAATACTAGGAGATATCTTAGCTCTTATAAACATGGCACAAATGCGGTTGGACCGCTCCCATTGGTTATAAAGAGCTATCTCAGCTGGAGTGCTCGAATCAGTAGGAGCAGGTGGTTCGTCTTTCCTTATAGTATAGTCAATGTCCATCCACCCCAATTGAAGAAGAACCGACTCCTTCCAAACTTTATAGTTCTCACCATTCAAGTATGGGAACATCAAACTTAAATTCAGAAAAATTCACGGGTTGCGAAACCGCATATCAAATAATCATGCTTATGTCACAAAATTTGAGGCAAATATAAATAAATCATGTTTTACCAATGTAAACATGTCACAATATGAATCACATAACATAAAAACTACCTGTGGGCTAAGTTTTTAATTTAAATAGATTCATAATTACTTCATGAAGAAACTACCATATTATATGCCTTTTCTTAATCCCTGTGGGTAAATTAAGAAAAATAATATGATATTTCATCCTAATTAATCATATTAATATAATGAAAATTCCTGTGGGATAAAATTCATCATATTAATATAATTAATTACAATCAATGTCCATTTCTAAATATGATCCGGAGGCTTTTAATATATAATTTAATTAATTAAAGATGCTGTGGCTACTCTCTAATTAATTAATTATATGAATCATTGGACATTAAATTTCATGCATAAAATATTCATAAAAATGCATGAAATGACATAATAAATAAATACATCAAGGGCAGAACAGTAAATAAATAAATTGGCCAAGGGCAAGATTGCAAAAAAACATGAAAAATTTGGGGCAAAAGTATAAAAGCAGCTGCGGGTGGGAGACGACGGGCGCGTGCTCGGCACACGCGTCGTCAGCGCCTTCAGCGCGTGTCGAGCACGCGCTAGAATCCGCGCGGGCGCGTGTCCCCCACTCCGCGCCACGCGCGAAACAGTTGCCGCGCGCGTGAGAGCGCGTGGCACGTGGATTCCACGCGCCCGCAACCGCAGCGCGCGCGTGGACTCCACGCGCCTTCTTCCTCGCGAACGAAGCCTTTCCGTCGGTTCTTCCGCCATTTTCAGCCGCGATTTCACCACTGTTTCTTCTCCGACAACCCATCTAAGACCAAAATAAATGATGGGTTTTGAAGAGCATGCCGGCACGACTACATGGGTTCAAGTTTCGGCGAAAATGACAAAGAAATAAGCCCCAAATCATAAGAAAATTCCCAAAAAACACAAATCCTCAACCACCGCGACTTCCGCCGCCCGATTAGCCTCCGGCGAACACCAATATACCGGAAAAAACTCATGGCTAACGTTCCTCATGGCGGTGCGACCGTATGGGTCTGAAATCAAGGGGTGGGTCGTGCGGATTTTGCCCGGAATCGTCGAATCTCTCTTGGCCTCAAAACTTCAAAGTTACTGTTCATGTTCTAAAGCCCGAAAATACACCAAAAATTCGAGAAAACAAGGCGAGAGGCAATAAACATGCTCGATACCAAATGTAAGACAAAATAATTCATATGCGGAAGCCAGGATCGTTTATAGACAAACCTCCAGCCATTGTTCTTGTTCTCGTTCGTCTGAAAAACCTGAAAATACAAAGAAATATTGGGCATACACTACTAACCCAATTCCCTCACGTACTGATGGTGTATTCCAAATGAGAGGGTTTGTGTTAGACCTTGTCATCACCCGTCAGAAATGAACGTACGTTCCTATTTATACACCGTCTCCCATCAAGACGGTTACCAAATGGGCGGTTGTCACGAAAGGGTACGAAGCGTGGAAAAACTTCATGTCGAATAGTCGCAACTTTAAGAGAAAATGTGGGTCCAAAATGTGGGATCACAAAAATAAATAACATTAATCTCTACAATATTTTGATTTTGACATATACAATCACGAATGGATTAACAAGGCTTACAAAGTGCTCTCTTTTTTCACTTTCGATCGAGCTCAAAATCGAATCTTGACCGATCTTAAGGATGTGCATGGCACACGAGTCACGAAACACATGCATTATGGATCGTATCGAGCCGTGTCGAAAGCAAATCCTCCTCCCCGGACCGCAACCAACTCCGCAAACTCTTTTCCCGTCGTCGCCTAGGCCGCCACCTGTTTCGGTCTTCGATCTTCCCTCCTCCCCAGATCGCAACGGTGCAAGAAGCAAATCTAGAATCGGATTATTAACCCAGCCGACCAAAAAAGCACTACCCACCATACAGAGCGAAGTCCAAGTGTCGAGTGGCAAAAGGCGAAACATCTCTTCCTGTCCCTCGAAAGAGAGACGTCACCGCGAACCCCATCTGTTTCGGGAGGTCTGGAGGGGAGGAGGGAACTGGGACAGGATTTTCTTGACGGGTGGTCGAGACAGAATATCTAGGAGGCACGTGCGATGAGCCGCCTAGGGCATGTATGATAACGTTTCTATTTCTCCCAATTTTTGTTCTTTTGTTCCTTGGAACAAAAAAAGAACCGAAATTTGTTTGGTAATGCCAACTTATTTTTCTATTCCCCGGAATAAAAAAGTAGCAGGAGAATAGATTTGGAATAGAAACAAGAAACAACAAAAAAGTATCTTCTTGTTCTCAAAAATAATTTATAGATTAAGCCAATTTTTTTCTTTTCTTTTTTTCTTTTGTTCTTCTTACTTGCTACGGCCTTGGGTGGCCGCCTGCCAACCGCCAGCCACCTCCGGCCACCTTCGGCCAGCCGTCGTCGACCGCCGCCGCCTGATCGTCGTCACTGCCACCCACAACCTACCAGCCACCTCCGACCGCCGACGACCGCCACCTACCGCTGTCATCGCCTTCGACCGTCGCCACCATCGCCGCCGCCCGACCATCGCAAGCCACCGCTCGTGGCTGCTGCTGCAGGACCGCCGGCCCACGACCGCGACCCACAGCCCATTGGCCGCCGTCGACCACCGACGGTCGGTGGGCAGCAGTCATGGGTCAGCGATCGGCAATGACGATCGGCGACCCGTGGTCCTACGGCGACGGCCGGCGATTGGCGGCCACAAGCAGTGGGCAACGACGACGAGTGGTAGCGGGCGACGGTTGGCAATCCGTGAGGAAGAATAAAAAATGAATAAATACAAAAAATAAAAAATCGTACTAAACGCATTTATATTCTTTTTCTATTTCAAGAATATAATTTTTGTGTAGTTACCAAACATCTTATACTCAGAAATTGTTCCCCGGAGTAGATATAGAAAAGAATTATTTCTGAAAAGAAATGTTCTCAGAGTAGAAGCGTTACCATGCGCACCTTAAATTGCTATGACCGTTATCAAACGTTACATAAACATTTTATACTAATTGCAAATAAAAACCGTTACAAATTGATGTAAGTGAAAACTCATTCCAAAATTAATAGTTTTCAATATTTCAAAACTTATAGGAATATACAAGTTAGATACACAATGATCTAATATTTTCGAACATTCATCTTTGAGCTTCTATCGAGTGCATGTAATAGCCAAGTTAGATATCGTGATATTGTCGTCCACCATTCCATCGATCAAAAACATTAACAATCTAATGTCCATGTTTCAATTCTCTTGTATAGTTGAGTAACAACCTAGGGGATGCATATGGTCTCGCTTATAGAGGAAAGCAATCCTAGAATTAAAAACCTGCCATTGATAGTACCCCTAAGCATGGAAATGTATGTGCTATTTACAGTAGGTTGTGCAAGTCTATCCACAATAATTATGAACATGACCATATATTTGCATATTTATACAGCCTTTCATCAATTGGTGTTCCATACCCTAGCCACTTAATAGTCTCTATCTATGCGGAGAAGTTGCCCCTTCGATGCAAAACCTCTAAGATGCCAGGTGAAAGGAAGAATCATGGATCATGTTTCGCTTCCTTGCAAACCACTTTTGACTTGCATCCATTTATCATGCCCTGCATGATCCAAACTACAGGCAGACAATCGGATCAGCGATTTACCAGAGAAGTGCTTCAATCTTGTGGGTACATCGACATGACAAGAAGGCGAAAGATCATTATGTCAAGATCTGGCTTGGCTGCAATAGTTTATTTTCACATGGTTATTAATTGATCCACTTACGAACACTTACAGCGGGATAATTCTTAGTCACATGTTTATTAATTCTCAGACTTTTATTGCAGTAAAAACTCTTACAGAGGGATGTAGTTCCGGCGACCAAGATATCCACGAGCTCATCCTTGCATCTTTTCAAGGGAGAATCACCCCACGGGAAGTTGCTTGTCCAGAGGAAATCGCTATGGGAGGTTTGGAACTTAGCCAAAGCGCAGTGGACTCACCCTGTGGCAAGTTTGGAGCTTCTTGAATGTTCCGTGAGTTGGTTTACACGCCGCAAGCGGTGTACGCGTAGGAAACAGGAACCTCTCAAGGTTATCCACCCCTTAACCAAAAAAAAAAAAAACGAGAGAGAGAGAGAGAATCACGGAAAAAGAAAACATGGAAGCAAGTTAATGGTCAATAGATTCAACATTTCATGTATCGAATGTAAAATTTGTATAACAACTGATTTTTTTGTATGATGTGACGAGCTTTCCATAAGCGCATGAATTGTATACATCTTCTTCCTTATCACATATCTCATTGCGTGTAATTTCAGTATATGCTCTTGTTCATGAGCATGATGACGGTTGCCTTAGTTGTTGAGATGGTAGGACCCGCTAAGAGTTTGCCTTGACAAGCGAAGGCCTCGAATGTGTGCGTGCCCATGCACTATTGGGAAAGTCCATTTGGACTTTGGTTAATAGCATAATTGTTAAATCGAGAAAAATGGAAATCTTCAATTTATTAATAGTGAATAGAAAATTGAATTGAATCGTAAGATTTGACATAATACTTAAGAATAATATTTTGTGTTGATGACAGATAAATTTGATAGATAATATTAAATGATATTTAATATTTGAGCCTAATAAAGATCTAGTAAACTAATCTTAAATTCAAGTACATGGGGTGATCATTATGAACAATATAAGATAATTTCCCGTTGTTTTCTTAAAATAAAGATTACGTTCAAATATAAATGATAATGTTTTGCATGTCATTTGTCACGCCCCAATCCTCGGGCACACGCCCATCCCTCACCTTGGTCGATTTAAAAATTAAATTTTGCGATATCCCAGGACGTATCGCCGACCCTTTCATTTTCAAAAGCACATGCGGAAGCAATTATAAATTCCCAGACAATAAATCATTGGGATAGAACAGTAGGACTAAATTTCAAACCCTTAAAAACCTTCACTCTTATAGACACTACAAACCAATGCACATATATGTACGAGGTGAACTATTAAGTCCAATTCACATTAAGCCAGTTTAAAATAAGGTCTACAAGCAAAAGTGGGGTTCTACAAGCTACGGGTCCCCATCCTCCCCTTCACCATTCTCCACACTCCAACTGGAGCCTTCAACAGACTGCACCGGACTTTCGAGATCTTCAAAATCCAAGTCTACTGCTTCTAGGGACCTAAAATGGTTATTCAATAACCAATGAGACAACATCTCAGCAAGTTCTACCCCCTAAGACCCGATTAGTAAACCAATACACCTTAGGGCTGCCTATGCACAACTCGAGTTAGAAGACTTACCTTGGCCTCAGATTCCGCCCTGCATATTAGCACAAATTAAATAGGCACCCAAGCAATCACATCACAGATCGAAGCATCGATCAAATCAACCTAGTCGATTACGTCTCAATCGAATCATTCACCGGTCATTTCCATTCAATCAATCAATTCACAATATCATATCAAAGCAATGATCAATTGACTTAGTCGATTACATGTCATCACGACCCATGCTTGGTCGGCACATTCAATACTATCTATAAGTCCGACCATAGTCTAGGACTGCTCACTCTAAGCTGATATATAGATAGTATAGCTCGCTCTAAGCTAATAGCGTTAAGTTATACTGCTCTCGCTAAGCTGACATATTGCCCGTAGGCTGATATAGTATACCGGTATACTCCTCTCGCTAAGCTGACATATCGCCCACATGCTGATATAGTATACTCTCGATGCTCACTCTAAGCTGATAAAGTGTACTGCTCGCGCTAAGCTGACATATCGCCCGTAAGCTGATATAGTACACCAAAGATATTATCTTTCTCGCTAAGCTGACATATCAGAGCCCGTAGTATGATATAGTATACTATCCTGACCATTCAATCCATTCCATCTTTTATCCTTCTCGATAAAATAGCCGTGTGTGGGGACACGGTCAGCCTTAGCCAAAATATCATAATTTCATTTTTTTGAATATCCCACCAGTTTCAACAGCCCATTACATATTTTTAGCGTTGTAAACCGATGCCCGGTAATTATCTAATCAATTACCAAAATTAAATAATTTAGGAATAAATTCCTACAATCATCATTAATTCAATTCAACCCAAAATAAAGATCAATTAAATAAACGGACTGCACCACGATAATCAAGCACGAAATTCCGGTCACTGACCATCCGGTTGAATTTCCGAAATTATAAATAATTAAATAATTAATTTCGAAAATTAAATAAATAAATATTAAAAATCCAATTTAGACCCGTGATGCCTAATTGGAACCGAAACGGGTCGGGAAAACCCCGAGATGCATTCAATAAATATTAGAAGCTTTCTATTTGGTAATGACTAAGTCTAACCACCTAACATGCATCATTAGGTCACTAATTTAATTGTTCTAAACTAATCTAACCATCTAATTACACTTAATTAAATCTAATCAACCCTTAGGCATCATTAGCAAACTAAGAAAGCATTAGTGAATAAAACTCACTTGGCAAAGCGAATATCGGAACACCGCGACAACGACACGACGGCGGCCGAAATCCAAACTTTCAGCGGCGTCGGCGGACACTTGGGCCGGGGCCCAAAAGCCTCGCAAGCCCATAGAGAACTATTGGGCTTGGACTGCTGAAGTCTCGGGCCGAATTGCTGAATTAACGAGATGAACTTCAAAGCCAAAGGTGGGCTTGAAACTTGATGGAGATGCTGGGCCGAACTTGTTGGATCCTTGGGCTTCGCTGAAAATGGGCTGAGCTGAAAACAATTGCAAACTGGGCTGAGAGATCTTGAAACCCACGATCAAAGCAGGGCTTCAATTGAATTAAACCTCCTTGAGCTGAGCTGCTGGGCCGTGAAATTGCTGGCGCGGGGTTGGGCTGCGGACAAACGAAGGAAACGGTTGGGCTCGCGGAACTGGAACTCTGCTGGACCGAACTCTGCTGGACCGAGGGAGGGATCTGAAGGGGATTCCGCTAACCAGGAACCGCCAAGCCAGTCACGGTCACGGGTCAACGCCTCGCGATGAATTGACCCACGCGCACAAGCGACACGCACTGTCGCTGTCAAAACTTTTGCCCAGCAAGAGAGAGAAAAAGTGTACGGGAAACAGCAGGGTGAAATTCGTTGGAATTCAATGCGTCCTTCATTGCAATTTGCAACCCTTCCCACATCCTCTGGGCCAAAAACATAAAAAATGAAGTTTACGGCACCACTCTCAATTAAATTGGAGGGACTCAAAAAGATAAGAAGCAGAAAAATGGAGTTACATATTTGTCGAAGATTCTGATTCAATATTCTCATTTAATAGTTTAAATTTTTAGAATACTTAGTACTGAGAAAAAGATTGGATTTAGCGCAAGAAAGAGTGACTGAATATTAAAATATTAAATCTCATATTTATCTAATAGATTAAACTTTTTGAACAATAATCTCATCAATATCTCGCGTGAAGGCAGGAGGTGGTCACGAACAAAGAAAACAGAAGAAACTGGTGTCGTTGGCTTCGATCGGTGGCAGGAGATGAAGACACGAGCTTGGAAATGGACGTGGAGAGCTGCCGCGTGACGTCACCGCATGAAGAGGATTCAACGAACCAGCAAGAGACCGAAGTTGGTGGGCTTGAACGGGTGGACGGCTGATGGCGGTGGAATGGGCCGCACGAAGTGGAAGCAAGCTGGCGGAGAAATCGGTGAAGCTGAGGTAAACATGGACTGCTCGAAGAGGGTGAATTCGGTGGAGATGTACGCTGATGGAGCACACGGCAGGTGGCCGAAGTTGCTGGATGTGGCCGCGTGGTGATGAAGCTACTTCGGTTGATGCGGTGGCAGCAAACGTTGGCAAACCGAAGCAGAGATGGAGAGGATTCGGTGGTCAAAGACGCAACTTCGGTGGATTTTATGGCTAGTTTGTTGACCATGAGCTGGCGGCGTGAAAAGAAATCGTGGCTGAAGCACGCTCGGTTCGTGAGCTGCAGTCTCGCGGGTTGAAGAAGAGAGTAACTGGAGAAATTGGTGGGCGTGAGGGTGAAAGCTTGTGGGGGATGAGTCTGCACGTGAAGAAGAAAGTGGGATGGCTCGAGGGAAGGCAAATGAAAAGATCGGCAGAAGCAGGTGGAGAAAAAGCATGCGTCCGAGAGAGGAAAGAGAGGAGAGGGGAGCAAAAAGTCAAGCCCTTATCCAAATAATCAAGTCTTAGCCATCCCATTTATTGCTTGTCCTCCATTTCTTTCCAACCTTAATATTCACAAATAAACCAAATTGAAGCCTAAAATTGCTGCCCTTGCCTTAATCCGAATTTCACCAATATTAACTTCAATTCCTTACTCAAATCTCCAAATCGAGGTCGAATTTCGATGAAAGAAAATACCGAACAATTTTTTACAAGTCCCTAACACTCAAAGGCTTGGCTCGAAAGTTCCAATTTCCTTTAATTGAGCCCGTCCGAATTTCCGCTAATTTTCCGCGGCATCCGATTCGATTTTCCGTAAAAATTCTGGAATCTCTGAAAAATCTTCGGAAGATGAGTCGACGTTCCTAAAATTTATTGTGACATGACGGAATCTTCAATTTCTAAAATCGGACTCGAATTCACGGTTAATTTCTATTCGACGTGTTCTTAGCGTGACCTAGGCTACTGGGTAACTTTTAGACTTTTTTAGTGCAAAAGACCAGTGGTCGATTTTCTTCGAGCCACGATAAACCCACTCGACTCGTTGGCGACTCTCGGTTGTCGTGATAATCTCGAGGATTCAAATACGGACACAGAGTACCAACACAATAAGAAAATCAGTCTAGTGCTGGTTGACTAGAATTTTCCAATTTAGTGGTGTCACCCACGATTAGCCACACATCTCTATCGAACTAGCCTATCTCTAATTTCAAATCGATTTTATACTATGCCGCAATGGCCTCTAAAGATAGACACGGTCGAGAAGCCAATTCCTAGTCGAATTCTCAAGTCTATTTGTCTTAAAATCCTTATTAGTTTCCCCGGATAGCCTAGTTATCTCGAAAGTGATCAGCTCCGAGAACAGCCCTATAGGCGCGTCAATGAAATGCCCGATTTATTCAGTGGAAAATAGAGTTGAAAATCTGTGATGTCACATCATTTTTCAATTACCATTGTAGCATTAAAGTATAAAATTTACTTCTAATTAAACTGTAACTATGAAAATACAATATAAATAGTAAACATACAATTAGGTAAATGTATGAAAAATTGAATTGTTGAATCCATATACACATGTCGAGGTGTAAATTCTTTGGTGAATTGATAAACTCACTTGAGATTGAGAAGATCAGTGATTCATCTTATAGTTTCGTATCATTAAGGCCTCGAGTCAAAATTAATCAAATCGTACGAGTTGAGTTTATAATAGTACGATTTTGATAGCTATAATTAATAGTAATTGATCGAGGTTCTTGAGTTTTAGTAAAAGATGAGGTGATTCGCAAAGTGATCCCGTAATAACTTTTACGTGAACTACCAACCAAGGAAACTCAAAATTGGAATTGCGGTAAATATTCTCGATAATTGGACAATCACTCAAAATTGTACAACAAGGTAATATAGTCATGAAGATTCCCTAAACATACTCAATTTAGTCTGATAAGAGGCAAATTATGCAAGTGTATCTACAAGAATAATGGGAATGACTTGTATATAAATTTGGTTTGATATGGATAAAAACATGGTCAAACTATTTTTTTATTTTTTTTACTCAAGTGCGAGAAGATGATATAATTCAACTATGATAAAGTAAAATGAAAGAATGTATGTCCGATATAACAATCCTTGATCTATAACTAATTTTTCTTTCATTAAAGCATAACGAAAAGCAAAAGATGGAACCCTGCCGTGAGTTGGTCTGACTTTCATATGTATATAGTAAACCGTTAGATTTATTAACTCTAAGTACTTATAAAATACATCTAATAACCATGTTCAACATTGTGAAATTACGATCTTCAGTCTCATTTATTAACGATTAAAAAATCAAACGGCCCAGATTTTAGTTTTCTTGAATAGATAAGCACTAAACAAAAATTCTATGTGGTCAAGTTTTTAGAGTAAATCGATCCCCAAAAAACCTTCCATTAATTTGATCACTAAGTATGAGAGCTATTTAAAGACAAATATGCAAAGTGTATCCACAGCACTATGGAGAATGACCGGTATTTTTTATTTTTGCGCCCTTCAACATTTGGTGCTTCACACCTTATCCTAAGTCAACTTATGGTCTCTCCTCATATTCACACTAATTAACTCTCGTCCCTACTTAGGTGAACAACTTCCTTTGATCTTTTTTATGCCCTTCTTTTTGGACCATGTAAGCTTGGATGTTGACACCGAAGCCAAGAATCTTGCATCTCATGTGTGTTGACATCTGCATATTCCCGACGAGGTAAACTTAGAGATATTCTATATTAGAGATCACTCTTCACAAAAAGAATCGTTTCTTGACCAAAAAGAGTAGATTAAACATTCATGACATCCCAAAAAGGAAAGAATCATAAGTTTGATATACGACGATCTAACATTTTCGGTTGTTTATGGTACTTTCACCTTTGATCAGATACATCTATGGCCACGTTCGAAAATGTGAAATTCCCTTCCATTATTCCATTAAAACCTTTGTGATGCCCATGAAAGGAAGAATCGTAACTTATATCTTACTTCCGCACCAATCGCTTTTGTGTTTTATTCAACAATCACGTCCTACGTGGTCCAAACTTGCAGGCAGACGTCGGATCAGCAATTTAATAGAGAAGTGCTTAAATCTTGCTCGAGGCATCGGGATGGTGGGAGGGTGAAAGAGCACTATGTCTAGATCTGTATTAGCCACAATAGTACATCCTCACATGGTTACTGACTGATCCACTAAACTATCTAAGCTTAATTTGTTTGTTGGTCCAACTAGCTAGCTGTGTATAATTCTTACTAACTAGGAAAACAGCTAATTTAGGTTCTCTCGCACTTTTATTGCAGTAATGAATTCGTACTGTGGGATGAAGTTATGGGGACCAAAATATCCGCCATTCTACGTTGGCAGAGGCAATTGAAGTGGGTAGAGGTTTGCTTTGGTACTGTGCTTATCCTCGCTTCCATTGAAGGGAGAATTGCCCCACGGGAAGTTGCTTGTCCATGTGAAATCGCAGTGCGTGGTTTAGACACCGCAATTGGCCTACGCACGGCAAACAGGTTTCTCCCAAGGTTATCGCTAAAAATGGAAAGAAGAATATGGAGGAAGAGAACATGGAGACAAGTTAATGGCTGATAGATTCGATTTTTCATGTATCTAACGTGATAGAATATTTACATATTAAATCACGCATTCATCGAACATCTTAAATTTTTAGAATAGTTGACAGTTGCTCCACAAAATCTCATATAATATAAATATTGTATAAGGATTGATCTTTTTCATATGTGGTGATGAATTTTCTGTGATTACATGAATTGTATACATCTTCCTTATCACCAATCTCATACTGCGTTTCATTTCAAGTTATATATGCTCTCCCTCAGAAGGCATATACTGTGATGAGTCTTATGCATGGCTGTCTAAGCTGTCGAGATGGTAGGACATGCTAAGAGTTTGCCTTAACAATCGGAGGCCTCGAATGTGGGCATGCTCTATCGGGAAAATCCATTTGGAATTGTTTAATAGCATAATTGTTAAATTGAGAAAAAAATTGTGAACAGAAATCTGAAATTTATGAATGGTGAACAGAAAATTGAATTGAATCGTAAAATTTGGTAAAATACTTGAAGACTAGTATTTTGTGTTGATGCCAGTTATAAAATTTATAGATAATATCAAATGATGTTTAATATTTGAGGAAGAATAATGATCTAGTAAACTAATTATAAATTTATGTAAATGTGGTGATCATTATGAATAACATGATATAATTTCCCATTGTTTCCTTAAAAATAAAGGTAATGTTGAAATATAATTCCAATGTCTTGTATGTCATTTTTCATTTACCATTATAGCATTAAAGTATAAAATTTACCTCTAATTAATTTGTAACTATGAAAATACAATGTAAATAGTAAATAAACGTTTAGGTAAATGTATGAAAAATCAAATCATTGGATGCATATACGTGTGACGAATTTCAAGCGTCGAATTGTATCCGCATTGGAGTGTTGTGCTTGTGAAAAGATGCGGAGAACCAACCAAATAAGTCGTCTGCTGGCTATTGTCACTTCTTGAAGTTTGCAGAAGGTACACGAAGGAGTTCCGAGAAGTGAAAATGGAAGAATTGTTTGGGAGGCTGAAGGATGCGCTGATGCACTCAGGTGCAATAGGATGGAAGCGAGATCAAGACTATGTTGCTTTGAAGCTTGTCCAATGGAAGTGTGAAGTAGTGGCCGGTGAGGTTGCCAGATTTTGTAGAAAAAAAGGAAAAGAAAAAATTATTAGAAAATTTAGAAAATTATGCCAACAACGGCCGTCTCACACAATACTGCCGGCATCTATGTTAGCGATTTTTGGCCAAAATTGGCTAATTGTTAAAAGGTTTCAGACTACAAATGCAATAAGTTTACAATTTTTTTAGTATTTTTCCCAATAGTTTGCTTACAGGTTGTATTGGAGGTATGTCTACAACTAATGTAGATGCAAGATTTTCAGACATTTTCTCTTAATATAATCCTTTCTTTACAAAAAAAGTACAATGATAATTAAATTCAATAGAATTTAAAATATCCAGCTTAATTCCGAAGTCTCCCTCTCTTGGACTGACACAAGGCTTGATATTTATGTGGAGACAAGTAAGTTATGCTTATTTTGTTTGACATGTGATCCATAATATGGTTTCACAAACTTATATAAATGTGCATTTTGGGCAAAAGGTCAATGCAGTTCACAAGAGGATTTGGTTGAAGTAGCTCCAGTTCAAAGGCATCATATACTAAACAAATGGTAATTGGGCTAAAGAAGTGTTCAAATACAAAATAGAAAACGAGAGAAACAATTATGGTATTATGCCTTGTAACTACCCGGACCCTACTGTATAATATTATCCGCTTTGAACACTGAGTCCTCACGGCTTTAAAACGCATTATACATATTAGAGGGACTCAAACCTTATAAACTAGCCCCAGGACTCCTCCCTAAGCGATGTGGGACATGAGAAAATGCCCTTAGCCTGCCCACGTACTGCCAAGGCGATACTGCCTCGGGTCTGTGTCGTCACATTCTCCCCCCCTTAAGGCATAGGGTCCTCGTTGTGGCCCCCACATGCGGTCGGGAGTCGGCTCTGATACCATTTGTAACGACCCGAGCACCACTGTATAATATTGTCCGCTTTGGACACTGAGTCCTCACGGCTTTAAAATGCGTTATACATATTAGAGGGACTCAAGCCTTATAAACTAGCCCCAGGACTCCCCCCTAAGCGATGTGGGACAGGAGAAATGCCCTTAGCCTGCTCGCGTACTGCCAAGGCGATCTCAGTCCATCCCTCCGTACTGCCCCGGGTCTGGGTCATCACATGCCTCGTAAAAAATACAACCATTTTTGTACTTGATATTCCTTTGCAAATAAAGCTCTTATTTTTTCTATAAAAAATAAAATAAAAATTGTAGTATCAACGATACGTAAAACATACTAAGTTATTTGCAGATCCATGCTATAAATACTTTTACAGCGGGAGAATTTTCATTACTGGGCAAATTTCCTACAATGACACATTTATTTCTTGTATCTTTTCCTTTGCTTCTTCATACAAAAGGAAGGAATCACAAGCTTTGTTGGAGAAATATTATATAATATGAAAAATAAGAAATGTTGGAAATTCGTTGGAAAAGATGATAAAATAAGATTAATCGTCCGAGATGTGTAATCACTATCCTTAAGAATAATTCCACCGTTGAAGTACGAAACTCAAGATGTGTAATCACTGTCCTTAAGAATAATTCTGCCGTTGAGATACGAAACTCAGTGTGTAAGGCTCTAGTGTCCTCCCAAGATACAACACAACTGAATATTAGAATGAATAGGAGTAATGCTTCGCTAAAAGAAAAGGAATGATATGAGAATTCCGTGTATCTTAAAAGATTGTGGTTTGAAGTTTAATTTATATTCAAACAAGAAAGAGAAAGTCGTTAAGAAACCGTTATAAATCCATTGTAAAATAATGAAGGGTTTATGAAAAAAAAAATTACAAAGCTGTAATAAAGTCGTTACATGGCCATTAAATAGCCATTATATGACCGTTATAAAACATTACAAAACTTTAATAAAGTCGTTACATGGCCGTTAAATAGCCATTATATGAATGTTATAAAACATTACAAAGTTGTAATAAAGTTGTTACATGGCCGTTAAATAGCCATTATATGAGCATCATAAAACATTACAAAGCTGTAATAAAGTCGTTACATGGCCGTTAAATAGCCATTATATGACCGTTATAAAACATTACAAAACTGTTTTGTATTAATGGCAAAATCAAGCAGTTACAAATTGATGACGTTAAAAAATCATTACAAAATTAATAGTTTTCAATATTTCAAAACTTGTTGAAACACACAAGTTTGATACAAAATGATATAATAGTTGCAGTTGTAAATCTTTGAGCTTTTATCGGATGCATGAAATAGCCAAGTTAGATGTCGTGAAATTGCCGTCCACCATCAAAAACATTAACAATCTGAACGTTCATGTTTCAATTCCCTCGTGTAGTTGAGTAACAACCTAAGGGATGCATACGGTCTCGCTTATTGAGGAAAGCAATCCTGGAATAAAAAAGCTGCCGTTGATAATACCTCTGGGCATGGGAATATATGTGCTATATAAAGTAGGTTGTGCAAGTCTATCCACAACAATTATGAACATGACAATAAATTTGGGTATTTATGCAGCCTTTCATCATTTGGTATTCTATCTTGATAGTCTCTATCTATGTGGAGAAGTTGTGCCTTCGATGCAAAACCTTTATGATGCCAAATGAAAGGAAGAATCATGGATCGTGTTTCGCTTCCCCGCAAACTACTGTTGATTTGCGTCCAGCGATCTTGCACAATCCAAATTGGCAGGCGGACAGTCGGGTCAGCGATTTACCAGAGAAGTGCTTCAACCTTGGGTGAAGCAATGTGATGGTAAGAGTGTGAAAGAGCAGTATGTCAAGATCTGGCTTGGCCGCAATAGTTCATCCTCACATGTTTATTAATTGATCCACCAACGAACTCTTACAGTGGATAATTCTTAGCCACATGGTTATTAATTCTTGCACTTTTATTGCAGTAATGAATTCTTATGGTGGGATGAAGTTCTGGGGACGAAGACAACCACCTACTCATCCTGACTTCTATGGAAGGAAGAATTGCCCCACGGGAAGTTGCTTGTCCAGCGGAAATCACGGTGGGAGGTTTGGACTGAGCCGAACTGAAGTGGACTCACCCTGTGGCAAGTTTGGAGCTCCTACTACGTTCTGTGAGGTCGTTTACATGCCGCAATAGGCATACGCGTAGGAAACTTGGAAGAAGAGAACAAAAAATTGCATGACGGACAATCTTTTTTTTTTTTTTTTTTTGTGTGGTGTGACGAACTTTTCATAAGCAAATGTATTGTCTACATCTTTTTCCGTATCACATATCTCATGTTGCCTATTATTCCAATGTATGCTCTCGCTCACAAAGCATATAGTACGACGAGTCTCGTGCATGGATGCCTCAGTTGTTGAGATGGTAGGACACGCTAAGAGTTTGCCTTGACAATCGGAGGCCTCAAATGTGCACGTGCCCATGCTCTATCGGAAAAGTCCATTTGGACTTTGATTAAGAGCATAATTGTTAAATCGAGAAAAAGAATTATGAATCGGAATCTTAAATTTATTAATAGTGAAATGAAAATCAAATTGAACCGTATGGTTTGACAAAG
This sequence comes from Eucalyptus curtisii, assembly GCA_017140595.1. Lineage (NCBI taxonomy): Eukaryota > Viridiplantae > Streptophyta > Magnoliopsida > Myrtales > Myrtaceae > Eucalyptus > Eucalyptus curtisii. The sequence goes on from CM029498.1 coordinate 18,501,357, forward strand.
ACTAAAGACTTGTATTTTATGTTGACGACAGTTAAAAATTTAATAGACAATATCAAATGATATTTAAGATTTGAGTAAAATAAAGATCTAGTAAACTAAAATTAAATTCAAGTAGATATGGTGATAATCATGAACAAGATGACTTAATTTCCCGTTGTTTTCCCAAAAATAAAGATTAAGTACAAATATAAATTATAATGTTTTGTATGTCATTTTTCATTTACCATTAAAGTATAAAATTTACTTCTAATTAAACTGTAACTATGAAAATATGATATGAATAGTAAATATAAAATTTGGTAAATGTATAAAAAATTGAATCATCGAATCCATATACATGTGACGAGGTGTAGATTCTTTAGTGAATCGATAAACTTGCTTGAGATTAAGAAGATTAGCGATTCATCTTACAATTTCATATCACTAAGGCCATGAGTCGAAATTAATCTAATCGCGAGATTATTCTATAACAGTACCATTTTGATAACTATAATTAATAGTAATTGACTGAGGTCCCTGAGTTTAATTAACAGATGAGGTAATTCAAAAAGTAATCCCATAATAACTTTTACGGGAACTATCAAGTTATTGGTACTGCTGCTAGGCTCGTTCGCATCCTGTGGCCCAAATGGGGCCTAGGTTAGCTGTATTTAAAGATGGGCTTTGAAGGTCTTTTTGACTAAAAGAGGGCTTGACGATGGGGTTTGCCTCGTTTCTGTTGCCCACTATCTTCCGGAATATAGAAATAATATTCTTTAAAAAATTAAATAATATATAAATATATAAATGAATTCGAAACTAAAAGAAAAAATGGAAAATGGTTAGAGAAGTAGGACATAATTAGGTTGTCTGGTTTTAGCATTAAGATTGGTTTAGTTTCATCTACATAGTATACACATGATTTAGGAAAATTCATGATTTTCTATAGTTTAGTTTTAGTTAGATTAGTCTCTTCAGAAAAATTGAATTCAATTTGCACTAAGCTCATAGGTTGCTATCTTAAGGAGGCCTACCCAACATCGTATCTGGTTCCATTTGGTACCCTATTTCTTACTTGCCCTCTTATTACCCCCATTTGATGTGTTTGTTTCCATTCCTTTACTTCACTTGCTTCTTTTTGGTTGGTTAGGTCACATGTTAAACCATAATAAACATAAAAACATTGCATGGAAATTTAATTAGGTTCAAGCCATTTAATCATTTAGATAAGCAATCCAAAATCAAGTTAGAGATATCTCTGTTAGTGTGAGAATCAAATCCCCGATTTTATAAAGTCTCTAATTTTGCAATCTATATTGCCCCACGTGCTTCCTAGCCAAGCCAAAACTAGTAGCAACTCCTGTTTCACAAGCGAGCTACCGATCAAGCTTTTAGGCATTATCTTAAACCTGTCTCGACACAGCTCATGACATATGCATTATCTTTAAACTTTCAACTTTCGTGCTTCACACCTTATCCCAAGTCAAATTCTACTATTTCCTTGTAGCTACATTGATCAACTATCCTCCCTCCTTTTATGAACAAATTATTTCCCTTGACCTTCTAATCTCTGTCTTTTTATCCGATACGAGACCTGCCAAGGACACTGGAGTTAAGAATCAAGCATTTCATGTCGTCCCGACCATTTTGCAGAACGAGTTTGGACACATTTTTTACATGCACCCCGAATGCCTACCAAAAATTGGATCAGTGATCTACTGGAATAGGCCTTCATCATTAGCAAGCATCTCTCTCTCTCTCTCTCTCTCTCTCTCTCCCTCTAAGACGGATATGAACGACGGGTCTGATTTACTTTATTTATTTACCGGAAGGAAAATGTGGGGATGAAAGGATACCTTCACTCTTTCTCCGACCGGGTTGAAAAAACTTCTTTTGTCTTAACCCTGCTTACTGACCAGTTTGGGTTAAATCTCCATGGCAAAGTCAACCTGGGTTTACAAGTAGAAGAGTCAAGTTCCATGGAAGTTACAGAAGCGAGCCACTTCTTCTGGAGATATATTCAAGCACCATGTATTCTGTGACTTTTGGGTAATCAATCAAAACGTATCAAGAGCAGTTGGAGCCCATTAAGCAATCGAGGTACTTAATTATCTAGAAAGCAACCACTGAACAATAACCTATATCCAGAAAGTCTGCGAGAGTCAGAACTGCGTCAATTGCCGGTTTACAGTGCTCGTTAGAGTAAAGTTTCAACAATTGATTTCTTTTTCATCTTTTCCAACAAATTTTCAATGGTTCTCATTTTCATATTCTCTAAATTTTTCCAACAAAAGTTTCCAGAATTTTTTCATTTATTTATTATCTTAATGCCATTTTTCCAGTGTACGAGGGGGTTGATGCATTGTCCCTGGAAAAGGAGTGTGGCTGCCTAAATTTCAATTGCTTTTGATTCAACTTAGCTCATTAAAACACATAGGGGATGCGCTTTCAGGTATTTCTACCCAACTAAGCATGGAAAAGTATCAGGTAGACAAATGGAAATAATGTATTTGCAATGGAGTTATATTGGATAGGTGACTAAAGTTCATCAGAACATAACAAAAAGCAAGAGGTGTAATCGTACCCTAAGGCAGTCTAAAACTCTCCTTCGTATATAGTAAATTGTTAGGTGCTTTAAGTACTTATCCTATACATATGATAACAATGTTCGACAATGTGAAAATGCTGTCCAGATCTCATTTATCAAAATAATAAAAAATTTAACAGCCTCCATTTTAGTTTTGTTGAATAGGTAACCAAGGTATACATAATCAAGTTTGTAGAGTAAATCAATCCCAACAAAAGCCTGCCATTAATTCGGTCTCCAAGTATGAGAATTGATTCAAAGCAAAATATGCAAGTCTATCCACAACAATATTAAGAATGACCAGCATTTTAATTTGGTTTGGCATGTACAATAGCATGGTCAAAGTAATTTATTTTGATTTATGTATGTGCAATAAGATATGATCATTCTACTATCATAGAAGAAAGAAACAGATGAAAGACCAAGATAACGATTCTTGTTCTAAAAGTTTTTTTCCTTGGAAAAGTGAGTAAATTTCATTAAAAAAGCACGAAAAAGCAAGAGATGTAACACTACTATAGGCCGATCATTACTTTTATCCGCATATAGTAAAGTGCTAGGTTAATGTGCTTTAAGTACTTTTCGGAAATATCTAATAATCATGTTCAACATGTGAAATTGACGCTCATTACCTCATTTATAAAAATGATTATAAAATCTAATCGCCTATATTTCTCTATTTTTGAATAGTTAAATACTGAATCAAGGGTGTACGTGGTCAAGTTTGTAGAGTAAATCAATCCCAAGGAAAATTACCTTTAATTCTATTTACAAGTGTGAATTGATTAGAGGCAAAAAAATGCTAGTGTCTCCGCAACAATAATGGGAATTATCTGTATTTAATTTAATTTGGAATGAATAGCAATGTGGTCGAGCTTGTTTATTTTGATTTATTCACGTGCACTAAGTTATGATAATTCTACTACGATTGAGAAAAGGAAAGAGATGTATGTCTGATATCTCGATCCATTCAAACACAACGAATAGAAAGAGATTTGATCCTACCTTAAGTCGGCTGTTACTTTCACTCATATGTATATATTAGGTTTATGTGCTTTAATTACTTATCAGATACATTTTGAAATTACTATATGTGATCTCATTTCTCAAAATGATTAAAAAAATTTATAGGCCTAGATTTTAATTATCTTCAATAGGTAAAGTCCTATACCAAGGATATACATGGTCAAGTTCGTATGGTAAATCAATCCAACAAACCCTTCCAATTATTCGATCTCCAAATATGGGAACTGACTGAAGGCAAAATATGCAAGTGTATCCATAGCAATAATGACAATGACCGGTATTTTGCATATTTATATGCCCTTCAACGTTTGGTGCTTCACACCCTAGCCTAAGTCAAATTCTACTCTGCCCTCGCAGTCACACCTCCCCTTATGAACAAATTGTTTCCTTTGACCTCTTTATGTCCTGTTTCTCTGTCCAATGTAAGCCCTGGTGATTACAATGAAGCCAAGAATCATGCATTTCATGTTGTCGCACCCATTTTGGAGAACGAGTCTCGACACATCTCTCACACGCACCTATAATTCCTGTAAAAAGTCGGATCAATGATTCACCAGAATAGGCTCTCAACCATGGTCTCTCTCTCTCTCTCTCTCTCTCTCTCTCGTGCGCGCTCTGATATCAAATGTGACTATGATTTGCTAAACTAGTCCTTATCATTACAACTGACAGTGAAACAAGGAAGACTCCCTACACATCCAGCAAGAGGAAGCTACAATGAGGCCCAAGAACGAAGTTACAACACAGGGAAAACATGGATTGCCAGAAGAGGCAGCAGAGTCTGATTTTCTTGAAAAATGACCAAGATAGGGTCCCGGGGTGCGTCATGCAAAAAAACCGCTCACCACCTTTGTTGGCCACCTGCTGGTCTTAAAACTGTCCGTTGCTCAGAACAAGCTGAGCAAGCGTCCATTACCTTTAAACCCCATGATCAACCTTATAATTAAAAAAGACGATGTCATAATGCCGCCTAAAGCATCAACCTGAAAGTGGAGATACGGAACACCATCCGGCTGGCATTTTTTGAAATTACTCAGATAGATTTGCCAGTAGTTAGAGGAACGCTACAATGAATATACGAGGTTTTCTGGTCCTACAAAAACGAAAGGAAAATAATGGAGGAAGAGAACATGGGCACAAGTTAATGGTGGATGGATTTCACTTTCCATGTATGAAATGTAAAGATGCAATAGCAATGGATCTTTTCTGTATGTGGTGTGATGAGCTTTCCTTGATTTTAGTCTCCAAGAGTTTATACTGTACTGACATGAAATGTACGCATCTTCTTCCTTATCACAGATCTCCTAGTGCGTTGCATTTTAACTTATGTATGCTCTTACGCCTCGCATCGTGCCCACCCTCTGTCACAAAAGTCCATTTGGTCTTTGGTTTAATAGCACAATTAATAAATCGAAAAACGTATCTTAAATGGAAATTTTAAATTTATTAATTGTGAATCGTCAACTTAAAATCAAATGGAATCCTAAGATTCAGTAAAATGCCTAAAACTAGTATTTTATGTCGAAGATAGTTATAAATTTCATTAATAAGTATATAAGATATAATTATTCGAGTAAGAATTTATGATCCAGGAAAACAAAATCTTCATTTTAAGTACATTTGATGATCCTATGCATAAGACAATATAATTTCCCTTTGTTTTGTTGGAATTAGGATTATAATTGATCGTTAACTATCAATATACTTTATGCAGAGTAAAAATATATTGTTCTTAGGTAAATGCATATAGAATTGAATCGCCAAATTGATGTGCTTATCAAGTTGTAGATTCGTTAGTGAATTAATAAATTCACTTGCGGTTAAAAAGATTAGTGATGCATCTAAGTTAAGTATGACTGAGGCCTCAAATTTAAACTAATCGAATCATACAATACGAATTTATAACTGTGCAATTCCATTAGTTATGATTAATAGTAATTGATTCAGTCCGTAAATTTAATTAACAAAATGAGGCGATCCACAAAAGTGATTTCATAATAACTTTTGCATAAATTATCAACCACGCAGAGTCAAATTCAAATAAGATTGTATATTGTCGATAAGTCAATAATCAATCGAAATTGTGCAACAACGTAATGTAGTCCTAAACGTTCGCAAAAGATACTTCAATTCAATTGCATAAAGAACGACTTCTACATACATTATGTATGAAGCAAAACATCATAGTTCAGATTCTATTCATTTATAGCTTTTCTGGAAAAAGACAAAAAATGTCATAAACATATTACATCCGTACGAATCCAATTTTAAACCTTCAAATTGAACAAATCTAGTCCTAAACATTTTCACGTTAGTACCAATTAAGTCCATCCGACCAATTTAAGTCAGAATTTGCTTGCGTGGACTCTGGGCATCCTACATGGCATGATTAATATCGACATGGACATTATTTATAAACTTTTTGCTTTTTTGTTTTTTTACTTCCACCAGCACAAGCCAAGGTGGTGAGGGCTGGCCTCATCTGCGGAAGGGTCGGCCTCACTAACGCTTGCCATCGTTGGCCATGGCTTGTGCAAGTGCAGACAAGCCATGGAAGAAAAAGAAAGGAAATAAATTCAAAATTTTAACAAACAAATTATAAATCACATTAGCACTAGTTGTGGCGAGTAGGACGTTCAAAGTCCACGTTAGCAATTTCTAACCTGCATTGGCCAGATGATTTAATTGGTACTAATGTGAAAAGGTTTAAGAACTGAATTGAAGAAGAACCCGATTTCCTCGAGTACTTGGATTCAGTTGACTGTCGGTATATCTCAGAATGTGTAATTTTGAAAATTATTTGAGGTGGCTTGGTGATAATAAAAGGAATCAAGCATAATGAGTTGTGTGAGCTTTAAGATGAGATGGTCACTGAATTCGTCGTGGAAACGTTGAATGCGTCTGTTCTGGGCAATTATACACGCAATGACCGACCTAAAACGTGTTTCTAGAATACAGCCAAAAGTTTTGACCCAAAACCCAGACAAATCACACGTCACTTTCGTTTTTTTGGGTCAAGTAGCCAAGAGCCTGTCCAGTTGTCCTTCGATTTGGACTTTGAAAGCGTTTATGAACAGCACTGGCAATCATCAAGACGCGCATGTCCATTCCTTTACTGTAAGAGATTTCTTCCTCAGCTTTCCTAGTTCTCACATAATTCCCATTATTAATCAGCTCATTATGATGAGCTTTCTCCGCAAATCAAACTATGCTCGACTTCTTTGAACGCGGGCCACGGTATTGGTTTAATCTCTACGATATTTTGATTTTGACTTATACGATCACGAACGGATTAACAAGGTTTATAAGGTGCTCTCCTTTTTCACTTTCGATCGAGCTCAAAATCGAATCACGACCGATCATAAGGATGTGCACAGCACACGAGTCACGAAACACATGCATTATGGATCGCATCGAGCCGTGTCGAAAGCAAATCCTCCTCCCCAGACCGCAACCAACTCCGCAAACTCTTTTCCCCGTCGCCGCCTAGGCCGCCACCTGTTTCGGTCTTCGATCTTCCCTCCTCCCCAGATCACAACGGTGCAAGAAGCAAATCTAGAATCGGATTATTAACGCAGCCTACAAAAACAGCACTACCCACCATGCAGAGCGAAGTCCAAGTGTCGAGTGGAAAAAGGCGAAACATCTCTTCCTGTCCCTCGAAAGAGAGACGTCCCCGCGACCCCCATCTGTTTCGGGAGGTCTGGAGGGAGGAGGGAACTGGGGCAGGATTTTCTTGATCGGTGGTCGAGACGGAATATCTACGAGGCACGCGCGATGAGCCGCCAGAATTCAGAGTTTTGCTTGTTGGAATGCCCCGCGAAATATCGACACAAAGGGATCATGGCCACAAGAGTGCGATGGATGGTTCGTGAATCTTGTGGGAGATTAGTGGAACGTGGAATGTAAGCACTTACGTTCACGGCCAATCACTTTGCTTCTCCTTATTTTTGCCCCCCATACCGCAAGATTCCGACCTTCTGCAAAACGTTATCGGCTGTGGCAGTGTTTGGCGAGGGCAAGCCTCACCGTGGTTGGGTGAGGCTCTGATGAGATTGCGGGATTCTATCTTTAGGAGGAAGAAGAAGAAAAGAAAAAAAAAAAAAAGAAAAAGAAAAGAAAGTAGTTTGATTCTAGAATTGTTCCCGAAAACAAATGAGTAACTTTTTTATATTTGTTGATTCTATTCTAAATCTATTTTGGGAATAAAATTGCTACCTGAGGTAGAAAAATTAGATGATATTACTAAATGAATTTCTATTTTTTTTTTTGGGCTCTGAGAGACAAAAGAATAGGATTAATCAATAATTGATCGGTTACCAAATAGGCCTTAAATGTAAAGTCACCCGCCAACCGCCACCTCCGGCCACTTCCGGCCGGCCGCCGATCCGCCGCCGCCCGATCGTCATTGCTACCACCCACAGCCCACCGACCACCGACGACCGCCATCGATCGCCGACCGCCATCGATCGCCGACCACCGGCCGCCAACTATTGCCGCGGCCTAACAGCCATTCGTCGCCTTCCATGGCCGCCGCCGCAGACCGCTTAGCCCACGACCGCCGCCCACAGCCCACCGGCCGCTACCAATCGCCGGCCGTAGGTGAGCTGTGGGCGGCGGTCGTGGGCGACGAGCGGCGGTCATGGGCGACGATTGGCGGTCCTGCGACGGCAGCCGGCGGTCGACGACCACGGGCAACAAGTGGCAGCAACGGGCAGTGGTAGGCTACGGTCGACGATCCGTGAGCAAAAATGAAAAACGAATAAATACAATAAATAAAAAATCGTACCAAACGCATTTCTATTCTTTTCTATTTCAATAATAGAAATTTTGTGTAGTTACCAAACATCTTATTTTACTCAGAAATTGTTCCCCTGTTATGACCGTTATCAAAGTAGAAATAGAAAAGAATTATTTCTAAAAAGAAACTTTTCCCCGAAGTAGAAGCGTTACCATGCGCACCTTGAATTGCTGTTATGACCGTTATCAAGCGTTACATAAACAATTTATATTAATTGCAGATAAATTATTTCTGAAAAGAAACTTTTCCCCGGAGTAAAAGCGTTACCATGCGCACCTTGAATTGTTGTTATATGACCGTTATCAAACGTTACATAAACATTTTATATTAATTGCGGATAAAAACCGTTACAAATTGATGTAAGTGAAAACTCGTTCCAAAATTAATAGTTTTCAATATTTCAAAACTTATAGGAATATACAAGTTAGATACACAATGATCTAATATTTTCGATCATACATCTTTGAGCTTCTATCGGGTGCATGTAATAGCCAAGTTAGATATCGTGATATTGCTGTCCCTCATTCCATTGATAAAAAACATTAACAATCTGAATGTCCATGTTTCAATTCTCTTGTATAGTTGAGTAACAACCTAGGGGATGCATATGGTCTCGCTTATAGAGGAAAGCAATCCTAGAATAAAAAACCTGCCATTGATAGTACCCCTAAGCATGGAAATGTATGTGCTATTTACAGTAGGTTGTGCAAGTCTATCCAAAATAATTATGAACATGACCATATATTTGCGTATTTATACAGCCTTTCATCAATTGGTGTTCCATGTCCTAGCCACTTAATAGTCTCTATCTATGCGGAGAAGTAGCTCCTTCGATGCAAAACCTTTAAGATGCCAGATGAAAGGAAGAATCATGGATCATGTTTCGCTTCCTTGCAAACCACTTTTGACTTGCATCCATTGATCATGTCCTGCATGATCCAAACTACAGGAAGGCAGTCGGATCAGCGATTTACCAGAGAAGTGCTTCAATTTTGTGTGTGCATCCACACGGTAAGATGGTGAAAGAGCAATATGTCAAGATCTGGCTTGGCTGCAATAGTTTATCCTCACATGGTTATTAACTGATCCACTTACGAACACTTACGGGGGATAATTCTTAGCCACATGTTTATTAATTCTCGCACTTTTATTGCAGTAAAAACTCTTACGGAGGGATGTAGTTCCGGGGACCAAGATATCCACCAGCTCATCCTTGCATCTATTGAAGGGAGAATTGCTCCACGGGAAGTTGCTTGTCCAGAGGGAATCGCTGTGGGAGGTTTGGAACTTAGCCAAAGCGCAGTGGACTCACCCTGTGGCAAGTTTGGAGATTCTTGAATGTTCCGTGAGTTGGTTTACACGCCGCAAGCGGCGTACGTGTAGGAAACATGAACCTCTCAAGGTTATCCACCCCTTAACCAAAAAAAAAAATGAGAGAGAGAATCACGGAAAAAGAAAACATGGGAGCAAGTTAATGGTCAATAGATTCAACATTTCATGTATCGAATGTAAAAATTGTATAACAACTGATCTTATTTGTATGATGTGACGAGCTTTCCATAAGCACATGAATTGCATACATCTTCTTCCTTATTACATATCTCATATTGCGTGTAATTTCAATATATGCTCTTGTTCATGAGCATGATGAGTCTCGTGCACGGTTGCCTTAGTTGTTGAGATGGTAGGACACGCTAAGAGTTTGCCTTGACAAGCGAAGGCCTCGAATGTGCACGTGCCCATGCTCTATTGGGAAAGTCCATTTGGACTTTGGTTAATAGCATAATTGTTAAATCGAGAAAAAAAAAATTGTGAATGGAAATCTTAAATTTATTAATAGTGAATAGAAAATTGAATTGACGTGGCGGCGGAGGAAGGAGGAGGAAGAAGGAGGAGGAAGGGGGAAGGAAAAGAAAAAGGAAAAAATAAAAATAAAAATAAAAATAAAAATAAAAAATTTCGATTTTTTAAAAATACAAATAATTAAAAATTCATTTTTTTTAAATAAAACAAATTTTTTGGTCAATTAAAAATATTAAAATTCAATTTTTGATAATTTTTCCCAAACAATTAAATTAACTAACAAACGGTGGAAAATATTTTTCACTCAAAGTTTAGATTTCGCCGAACACCGGAAAATATAGTCATTTTTCATTTTCCTGGAAAATGATTTCTAGGAAAATGTTTTCCGGAAACATGATATTTTCCATGAAACGAACATACCCTTATTTCTCGCATCTTTTCCTTTGCTTGTTCATACAAAAGGAAGGAATCACAAGTTTTGTTGGAGAAATATTATATAATATGAAAAATAAGACATGTTGGAAATCCATTGGAAAAGATGATAAAATAAGATTAATCGTCCGAGATATGTAATCACTGTCCTTAAGAATAATTCCGCCGTTGAAGTACTAAACTTAGTGCGTAAGGCTCTAGTGTCCTCCCAAGATACAACACACTACACTGGATATTATAATGAATAGGAGTAACGCTTAGCTAAAAGAAAAGGAAAGATATGAGAATTCCGTGTATCTTAAAAGATTGTGGTTTGAAGTTTAATTTATATTCAAGAAAGAGAAAGTCGTTAAGAAACCGTTATAAATTCATTGTAAAATAATGAAGGGTTTATGAAAAAAAAAACATTACAAAACTATAATAAAGTCGTTCCATGGCCTTTAAATAGCCATTATATGACCGTTAAATAGCCATTATATGACCGTTATAAAACATTACAAAGCTGTAATAAAGTCGTTACATGACCATTAAATAGCCATTATATGACCGTTATAAAACATTACAAAACTGTTTTATATGAATGGCAAAAACAAGCCGTTACAAATTGATGACGTTGAAAAATCATTACAAAATTAATAGTTTTCAATATTTCCAAACTTATTGAAATACACAACAAGTTTGATACAAAATGATCTAATATTTGCAGTTGTATATCTTTGAGCTTTTACCGGATAAATGTAATAGCCAAGTTAGATGTGAAATTGCCTTGCACCATTCCATCGATCAAAAACATTAACAATCTGAACGTCCATGTTTCAATTCTCCCGTGTAGTTGAGTAACAACCTAAGGGATGCATACGGTCTCGCTTATTGAGGAAAGCAATCCTGGAATAAAAAAGCTGCCGTTGATAATACCTCTGGGCATGGGAATATATGTGCTATATAAAGTAGGTTGTGCAAGTCTATCCACAGCAATTATGAACATGACCATATATTTGGGTATTTATGCAGCCTTTCATCAGCTGGTATTCTATCTTGATAGTCTCTATCTATGCGGAGAAGTTGTTCCTTCGATGCAAAACCTTTATGAGGCCAAATGAAAGGAAGAATCATGGATCGTGTTTCGCTTCCCCGCAAACCACTGTTGATTTGCCTCCAGCGATCCTGCACAATCCAAATTGGCAGGCGGACAGTCGGGTCAGCGATTTACCAGAGAAGTGCTTCAACCTTGGTTGAAGCAATGTGATGGTAAGAGGGTGAAAGAGCAGTATGTCAAGATCTGGCTTGGCCGCAATAGTTCATCCTCACATGTTTATTAATTGCTCCACTAACGAGCTCTTACAGTGGGATAATTCTTAGCCACATGGTTATTAATTCTTGCACTTTTATTGCAGTAATGAATTCTTATGGCGGGATGAAGTTATGGGGACGAAGACAGCCAGCTACTCATCCTGACTTCTATGGAAGAGAGAATTGCCCGACGAGAAGTTGCTTGTCTAGCGGAAATCACGGTGGGAGGCTTGGACCGAGCCGAACCGGAGTGGACTCACCCCGTGGCAAGTTTGGAGCTCCTACTACGTTATGTGAGGTTGTTTACATGCCACAATAGGCATACACGTAGGAAACATGGAAGAAGAGAACAAAAGATTGTATGACAGCCAATCTTTTTTTTTTTTTTTTGGTGTGACGAACTTTTCATAAGCAAATGTATTGTATACATCTTTTTCCCGTATGACATATCTCATATTGCCTATCATTCCAATGTATGCTCTCGCTCACAGAGCATATAGCACCACGAGTCTCGTGCATGGATGCCTAAGTTGTCGAGATGGTAGGACACGCTAAGAGTTTGCCTTGACAATCGGACGCCTCAAATGTGCACATGCCAATGCTCTATCGGGAAAGTCCATTTGAACTTTCATTAAGAGCATAATTGTTAAATCGAGAAAAAGAATTATGAATCGGAATCTTAAATTTATGAATAGTGAATAGAAAATCAAATTGAACCGTATGGTTTGACAAAATACTTAAGACTTGTATTTTATGTTGATGACAGTTATAAATTTTATAGATAATATCAAATGATATTTAAGATTTGAGTAAAATAAAGATATGGTAAACTAATCTTAAATTCAAGTAGATATGGTGATAGTCATGAACAAGATGACTTAATTTCCCGTTGTTTACCCAAAAATAAAGATTAAGCTCAAATATAAATTGTAATGTTTTGTATGTCTTTTTTCTTTTACCACTAATGCGTTAAAGTGTAACATTTACTTCCAATTAAACTGTAACTATGAAAATACAATATAAATAGTAAATATAAAGTTAGGTAAATGTATAAAAAATTGAATCATCGAATCCATATACATGTGACGAGGTGTAGATTCTTTAGTGAATCAATAAAGTTGCTTGAGATTAAGAAGATTAGTGATGCATCTTACAATTTCATATCACTAAGGCCATGACTTGAAATTAATCAAATCCAGATTAGTCTATTGGTAACTTTATAAAAATATATTGAGATTATTTTGATTCTCTTTTAGAGACAAAGCTAAGAGTTGGCTTCCTTCTCTTCTTGTGGTATCAATCACTACATGGAATGATGTGGCTCAGAAATTTCTTGGTAAGTTCTTTCCACTTGCAAAGTTTGCGAATTTACTAATTTTTTGCAAATGGATAATGAATCATTATATGAAGTATGGGAAAGATGCAAAGAATTTCGTAGGAAATCCCCACATCACGGACTACCCGTATGGATGCAGGCACAAACTTTTTATAATGGCTTTAGTACAAATCTCCGTTCTATGATTGATAGCTGCAGGGGGAACTCTAACTAATAAAACACCAGAAGAAACCTACAATCTATTAGAGGAGATGGTGTCCATAGTTATTGGCCTATTAAGAGACTACCAATGTGGAAAGCTAGCGGAGTTCACGAAGTGGATGCGTTTGTTGCAATTGCTGCACAATTGGAAGCACTTAACAAAAAGCTAGATAATATGAGTGTTTCAGCCATGAAAATTCTGAATTTGATATGTGATTTTTGTGGTGGAGGACATGTTGGCACAAAGTGTCAGGTAGGTAATACTTTTAAACAATCTAGTGAAAATACTAACTTTGTTGGAAATTTTAACAGAACACAGAATAATCCCTACTCCAACACGTACAATTCGGGATGACGCAATCATCCAAATTTTTCATGAATCAGAATGTGATGAGAGCACCGGAATTCAAACAATCAAAAGAGACAAAGTCAAATTTGGAAAATATAGTCACCAAACTTGCTAATACGACTCATGATTTCATCAAAAGCATGGATGTGAGATTTCAAAACCGAGAGGCTTCAATCAGAAATCTAGAGATGCAATTGGGTCAGTTAGCAAGCATGATGTCGGGGAGACAACAAGGTTTTTTGCCGAGCAACATAGAGAAAATCCAAATGAAAATGTAAAAGCTATAACCCTGAGAAGTGGTAAACAAGTGGGAGAAGAAGATGTCAAACGGGAGATTTTCCTTTGCAAATAAAGCTATTATTTTTTTTTTTTGAAAAAAAATTGTAGTATCAACGATACATAAAATATACCAAGTCATTTGCAGATCTGTGCTATAAATACTTTTACAGCGTGAGAATTTTCATTATGGGCAAATTTCCTACAATGACACATTTATTTCTCACATCTTTTCCTTTACTTGTTCATACAAAATGACACATTTATTTCTCATATCTTTTCCTTTACTTGTTCATACAAAAGGAAGGATTCATAAGTTTTGTTGAAGAAATATTATATAATATGAAAAATAAGAAATGTTGGAAATCCATTGGAAAAGATGATAAAATAAGATTAATCATTCGAAACGTGTAATATATTCAAATCAAGAAGTTAGAATTGGTCAAATGATATGAATATGATCAAGTTACTATTTATATTTAAAATGAAATAAGACAATAATTCATTTTATCAATATTGAATATTAAGTAAATTTTTTATGAAAATGAAGAAAAAAATTCAATTATTATTAGGTATTACGAGAATTTATATGCATAGAGCAAATAATTACACCAAAATCGAGTAGTTAATACATCACTTTATTTTGATAGAAATAATAGGATGGTCCATACCAAAACGGGCGCAATAAAAAAAAGAACTCATTTTTTTTATTAGTTCGTTTATTCATAATCATTAACTAATTCAGGATAGAACTGATAATACTCCATTCGAATAAAAGATATTTTTTTTTCTTTGTAGAAAACGCTAGAATATCCCACACTTTTCTTTCAATACCAGGGACAAGAAATAGAATTCAAAGAAAAGACGAAATTACTAAGATAACTTTTAGAAAATCATGTATTCTTTGATTAACTACTAGTTTAATTCCAATTTTAAAATCAAAAAATGTGTACTCGTTCTTTTCTTTTTCTTTTGAGTTTGACCAACTAATAAAAAACTAAAGTAATTTCAGTAATTTGGAATTTGTTAGGTAAGGATTGGTTCTTTTTTTTTTTTAAACTTTTCGGTGTATTTTGTTACATGTATACATTGTCCTTAAGAATAATTCCGCCGTTGAAGTACGAAATTCAGTGCGCAAGGCTCTAGTGTCCTCCCATGATACAACACACCGCACTGAATATTAGAATGAATTGGAGTAATGCTTAGCTAAAAGAAAAGGAATGATATGAGAATTCCTTGTATCTTAAAAGATTGTGGTTGGAAGTTTAATTTATATTCAAACGAGAGCGAGAAAGTTGTTAAAAAAATGTTACAAATCCGTTGTAAAATAATGAAGGGTTTATGAAAAAATAAACAAAACATTAATAAGCCGTAATAAAGTCGTTACATGGCCGTTAAATAGCCGTTATATGACCGTTATAAAACGTTACAAAACATTTTATATTAATGAAAGAAACAAGCTGTTACAAATTGATGACGTTAAAAAATCGTTACAAAATTTGTAGTTTTCAATATTTCCAAACTTATTGAAATACACAAGTTTGATAAAAAATGATCTAATATTTGCAGTTGTATATCTTTGAGCTGTTATCGGATGCATGTAATAGCCAAGTTAGATATCGTGAAATTGCCGTCCACCATTCCATCGATCAAAAACATTAACAATCTGAACGTCCATGTTTCAATTCCCTTGTGTAGTTGAGTAACAACCTAAGGGATGCATACGGTCTCGCTTATTGAGGAAAGCAATCCTGGAATAAAAAACCTGCCGTTGATAATACCTCTGGGCATGGGAATATATGTGCTATATAAAGTAGGTTGTGCAAGTCTATCCACAGCAATTACGAACATGACCATAAATTTGGGTATTTATGCAGCCTTTCATCATTTGGTATTCTATCTTGATAGTCTCTATCTATGCGGAGAAGTTGTGCCTTCGATGCAAAACCTTTATGAGGCCAAATGAAAGGAAGAATCATGGATCGTGTTTCGCTTCCCCGCAAACCACGTTGATTTGCCTCCAGCGATCCCGCACAATCCAAATTGGAGGGCGGACAGTGGTCGGGTCAGCGATTTACCAGAGAAGTGCTTCAACCTTGGGTGAAGCAATGTGATGGTAAGAGTGTGAAAGAGCAAAGTATGTCAAGATCCGGCTTGGCCGCAATAGTTCATCCTCACATGGTTATTAATTGATCCACTAACGAGCTCTTACAGTGGGATAATTCTTAGCCACATGGTTATTAATTCTTGCACTTTTATTGCAGTAATGAATTCTTATGGCGGGATGAAGTTCTGGGGGCGAAGACAGCCAGCTATTCATCCTGACTTCTATGGAAGGGAGAATTGCCCGACGGGAAGTTGCTTGTCCAGCGGAAATCACGGTGGGAGGCTTGGACTGAGCCGAACCGGAGTGGACTCACCCTGGGGCAAGTTTGGAGCTCCTACTACGTTCTGTGAGGTCATTTACATGCTGCAATAGGCATACGCGTAGGAAACTTGGAAAAAGAGAACGAAAGATTGCATGACGGACAATCTTTTTTTTTGTGTGTGTGTGTGTGTGTGTGTGGTGTGACGAACTTTTCATAAGCAAATGTATTGTATACATCTTTTTCCGTATCACGTATCTCATATTGCCTATCATTTCAATGTATGCTCTCGCTCACAGAGCATATAGCACGATGAGTCTCGTGCATGGATGCCTAAGTTGTAGAGAGGCCTCAAATGTTCACATGCCCATGCTCTATCGCGAAAAGTCCATTTGGACTTTCATTAAGAGCATAATTGTTAAATCGAGAAAAAGAATTATGAATCGGAATCTTAAATTTATGAATAGTGAATAGAAAATCAAATTGAACCGTATGGTTTGACAAAATACTTAAAACTTGTATTTTATGTTGATGACAGTTATAAATTTTATAGATAATATCAAATGATATTTAAGATTTGAGTAAAATAAAGATATGGTAAACTAATCTTAAATTTAAGTAGATATGGTGATAGTCATGAACAAGATGACTTAATTTCCCGTTGTTTACCCAAAAATAAAGATTAAGCTCAAATATAAATTGTAATGTTTTGTATGTCTTTTTTCATTTACCACTATAGCGTTAAAGTGTAACATTTACTTCCAATTAAACTGTAACTATGAAAATACAATATAAATAGTAAATATAAAGTTAGGTAAATGTATAAAAAATTGAATCATCGAATCCATATACATGTGACGAGGTGTAGATTCTTTAGCGAATCAATAAAGTTGCTTGAGATTAAGAAGATTAGTGATGCATCTTACAATTTCATATCACTAAGGCCATGAGTCGAAATTAATCAAATCCAGATTAGTCTATTGGCAACTCTATAAAAATATATTGAGATTATTTTCATTCTCTCTTAGAGACAAAGCTAAGAGTTGGCTTGCTTCTCTTCCTGCGGTATCAATCACTACATGGAATGATGTGGCTCAGAAATTTCTTGGTAAGTTCTTTCCACTTGCAAAGTCTGCGAATTTACTAATTTTATGCAAATGGACAATGAATCATTATATGAAGTATGGGAAAGATTCAAAGAATTTCTTAGGAGATCCCCACATCACGGACTACCTGTATGGATGCAAGTACAAACTTTTTATAATGGCTTTAGTACAAATTTCTGTTCTATGATTGATGCAGCTGCAGGGGAAACTCTAACTAATAAAACACCAGAAGAAACCTAGAATCTATTAGAGGAGATGGCGTCCATAGTTATCAGTGGCCTATTAAGAAACTACCAATGCGAAAAGCTAGCGGAGTTCACGAAGTGGATGCGTTTGTTGCAATTGCTGCACAATTTGAAGCACTTAACGAAAAGCTAGATAATATGAGTGTTTCAGCCATGAAAATTCAAAATTTGATATGCGATTTTTGTGGTGGAGGACATATTGGCACAAAGTGTCAGGTAGGTAATACTTTTAAACAATCTAGTGAAAATACTAACTTTGTTGGAAATTTTAACAGAACACAGAATAATCCCTACTCCAACACGTACAATTCGGGATGGCGCAATCATCCAAATTTTTCATGGAATAATCAGAATGTGACGAGACCATCGGGATTCAAATAATCAAAAGAGACAAAGTCAAATTTGGAAAATATAGTCACCAAACTTGCTAATACGACTCATGACTTCATCAAAAGCATGGATGTGAGATTTCAAAACCAGAAGCCTTCAATAAGAAATCTAGAAATGCAAGTTGGTCGGTTAGCAATCATGATGTCAGGGAGACAACAGGGTTTTTTGCCGAGCAACATAGAGAAAAATCCAATTGAAATCATAAAAGCTATAACCCTGAGAAGTGGTAAACAAGTGGTGAAGAAGTTTATGCGCAAAGAAGAAATAGGAAATCTTGGGATGAAAGACTAGTAGAGAGATCTTGAGATGAACAACTTCTTTTTTATTCTTTTCTTTTCTTATTTTCAATCACGAGAGTTAGCATTTTTATATACAATGGCTATCTCTCGGGAAACCGTTTGTTTAGGTATTGAACAGTTGAAGAAATGAAAACTAACTAACTGAAGCAAAAAACTAACTAACTTCCATAACTCGAAGTACACCAGACTAACTATCGAGACTTGCCAAGACTTACAGCATTATACGAGTGTTCGAAACAGGGTATCCCAATATAGAGCTTCTAGCTCACTTTACAGATTATCACTCTTATCTTTGTCTTCTTCTTTTTTCTTTGTTTGATACTAACAGTAGCCCCTTTTCTTCTCATTCTTCTCAGCAACATTTATATTCTCTACTTCCTCTTCTTCATATGTTTTCTCTTCGTTGCTCTTGTATATCTTACTTCCCTTGTTCTTACTGATATCAGTAATAGCATCAGTAGAGCTTCTGTTCTTGTTGTTCTTAACATCCCCCTTCAAATTGGGAATGGGTGAGAAACCAATTCTTAATTTGATTCGTAGCTGATAGTGTGTAATACGAGGGAGAGATTTTATGAATATATCAGCAAGTTGATAGTTACTTGGAACATATTTCACTTGTAGTGACCCTGAGGAGACTTTTTCCCTAACAAAATGAAAGTCTACCTCAATGTGTTTGGTGCGAGCATGTAAGACACGATTGATAGTAAGAGAAATGGCTGATTTATTGTCACAAAAGAGCTGTGTTGGATGATTCAATGAGCATCCTATATCACGAAGGACAAAGCTGATCCAGGTAAGTTCAGCAAATGTAGAAGCAAGAGCACGATACTCAGCTTTTGTAGAGGATCGACTGACTGTGGATTGTTTCTTTGCTGCCCAAGATATGAGATTGGAGCCAAGGTATGTACAAAAACCTGTTGTTGATCTTCTTGTTTCAACACATCCCGCCCTTGATCGTATCCGAGAACCCATACAGGTGTGGAGAGCTTCGAGAGTGAATGAAGACTCCAAGACTTATAGTGCCTTTGACATATCTCAAAACTCTCTTGAGTTTATGTAAGTCTGCAATAGTGGGTTTTGTAATTTCGACACAGCTGATTTGTAGGATATGCAATGTCAGGTCTTGTTAAAGTCAGATACTGAAGGCCACCTACTAAGCTTCGATACTCGACAAGATTGGACAGGGGAGCAGAATCATTTATCAGAACAGTTGGTTTTAGTGATACAGGGGTGGCAATTGGTTTACACTCAAGCATATGAGCTCGAGTAAGAAGATCACTGCCATATTTAGTCTAGCAAAGAAACAGGTGATCAAAAGTATTTTTAACTTCAATGCCAAGAAAGTAATGTAGTGGGCCAAGGTCTTTCATAGAGAAGCGAAGACTTAGAGAATGGATAAGGTTGGAAAGTAACTCGAGAGGAGCTTCAAAGTCGGGATAATGTCATCAGCATATAGTAGTAGAAGAATGGTGTCTGTGTCAGTATGATAGATGAATAAGGATGGGTCAGTTGAGCTGCAAAAGAACCCATATTCAAGCAGAAAGTTGCTGAACTTGTCAAACCAGGCTCAAGGAGCTTGTCGAAGTCCATAGAGAGACTTCCTGAGGAGACATACATGATGAGGTTTCTTGGGATCTTGAAAACCAGGAGGCTCCTCCATGTAAACTATCTCATTCAATGTACCATGTAAGAATGCATTTTTGACATCTAGTTGATGGATTGGCTAGTGTTTCATCATGGCTACGTGATAGAACTATACGAATTGTAGCATGTTTGATGTTGGACTAAAGGTTTCTGTAAAGTCAATGCCTTCTTCCTGATGGAAATCCTTTAGCAACCAGTCGAGCCTTAAGTCTATCAAGGCTACCATCAACTGCGAGCTTTGTTTTAAATACCCACTTACAGCCAATGACATTCATTTGACCAGTTCAAGGGATTAATTCCCAAGTTTTATTCTGATAATGCGCATCCATCTCTTCTGTCATTGCTTTATACCAGCCTTTATGTGCTAAGGCTAATTTGATTGTTTTTGGTTCAGTAGGTACTTCATATATAGCAAGACATGCATATCGAGGATTGGTCTTGATAATGCCAGACTTAGACATAGTCTGCATAGGGTGAGTAGGTAATGTACCTTGTGAATTTGTCTGATTATTTGAAGTGTGTTGTTCCATATCTGGTCCATCTGTTGTCTCAGTTATGGGAACAGGTATTTCAACTCGTTGTGGACTATTCTGAGTGGTGATGGACATTTGATCCATAGGGAATTCAACTGGAGAAACATAAACTGCTTGTTCTGTGCATTCAGGTGAGACCATTCCATTTGTTTGCTCAGCTGTGGATTCTTGTTCCCAACCTGTATACTGAGAAGTTGAATGTTTTATGTGATCTGTAGTGGAGGGAGCTAGGAACTGCTCTTTTTCTGTCCACAACTTATACAAGTGTGTGTAGGAGGGATAAACTGTTGCTAATTTCTGAGAGAAAGGGAAGAAATTCTCATCAAATACTACATGTCGACTCATGTAGACATGACCAAGATGAGGACAAGACATCGATACCCTTATAGTGATCACTGTATCCTAGAAAGACACAGGTTAGAGATCGTGGATCAAGCTTGTGCTGTGCATATGGTCGAAGACAGGGATAGCAAGCACATCCAAAGGTTCTGAGATGGTCATATCTTGGCTTATGCTGATATAATTTGTTGAAGGGAGACTGCATCTGTAATTTTTGAGTAGGAAGAATGTTAACAATGTAGTTGGCTGTTGTAAATGCATCTACCCAAAACTTTAATGGAATTTTTGCATGGTATTAACTCTCGTCCCTACTTAGGTGAACTTCCTTTGATCTTTTTTATGCCCTTCTTTTTGGACCATGTAAGCTTGGATGTTGACACCGAAGCCAAGAATCTTGCATCTCATGTGTGTTGACATCTGCATATTCCCGACGAGGTAAACTTAGAGAGATTCTATATTAAAGATCACTCTTTACAAAAAGAATCGTTTCTTGACCAAAAAGAGTAGATTAAACATTCATGACATCCCAAAAAGGAAAGAATCATAAGTTTGATATATGACGATCTAACATTTTCGGTTGTTTATGGTACTTTCACCTTTGATCAGATACATCTATGGCCACGTTCGAAAATGTGAAATTCCCTTCCACTATTCCATTAAAACCTTTGTGATGCCCATGAAAGGAAGAATCGTAACTTATATCTTGCTTCCGCACCAATCGCTTTTGAGTTTCATTCAACGATCACGTCCTACGTGGTCCAAACTTGCAGGCAGACGTCGGATCAGCAATTTAATAGAGAAGTGCTTAAATCTTGCTCGAGGCATCGGGATGGTGGGAAGGTGAAAGGGCACTATGTCTAGATCTCTATTGGGCACAAATAGTACATCCTCACATGGTTACTGACTGATCCACTAAACTATCTAAGCTTAACTTGTTTGTTGGTCCAACTAGCCAGCTGTGTATAATTCTTACTAACTAGGAAAACAGCTAATTTAGGTTCTCTCGCACTTTTATTGCAGTAATGAATTCGTACTGTGGGATGAAGTTATGGGGACCAAAATATCCGTCATTCTACGTTGGCAGAGGCAATTGTAGTGGGTAGAGGTTTGCTTTGGTACTGTGCTTATCCTCGCTTCCATTGAAGGGAGAATTGCCCCACGGGAAGTTGCTTGTCCATCTGAAATCGCAGTGCGTGGTTTAGACACCGCAATTGGCCTACGCACGGCAAACAGGTTTCTCCCAAGGTTATCGCAAAAAATGGAAAGAAGAATATGGAGGAAGAGAACATGGGGACAAGTTAATGGCTGATAGATTCGATTTTTCATGTATCTAACGTGATAGAATATTTACATATTAAATCACGCATTCATCGAACATCTTAAATTTTTAGAATAGTTGACAGTTGCTCCACAAAATCTCATATAATATAAATATTGTATAAGGATTGATCTTTTTCATATGCGGTGATGAATTTTCTGTGATTACATGAATTGTATACATCTTCCTTATCACCAATCTCATACTGCGTTTCATTTCAAGTTATATATGCTCTCCCTCAGAAGGCATATACTGTGATGAGTCTTATGCATGGCTGCCTAAGCTGTCGAGATGGTAGGACATGCTAAGAGTTTGCCTTAACAATCGGAGGCCTCGAATGTGGGCATGCTCTATCGGGAAAATCCATTTGGAATTGTTTAATAGCATAATTGTTAAATTGAGAAAAAAATTGTGAACAAAATTCTGAAATTTATGAATGGTGAACAGAAAATTGAATTGAATCGTAAAATTTGGTAAAATACTTGAAGACTAGTATTTTGTGTTGATGCCAGTTATAAAATTTATAGATAATATCAAATGATGTTTAATATTTGAGGAAAAATAATGATCTAGTAAACTAATTTTAAATTTATGTAAATGTGGTGATCATTATTAATAACATGATATAATTTCCCATTGTTTCCTTAAAAATAAAGATAACGTTGAAATATAATTCCAATGTCTTGTATGTCATTTTTCATTTACCATTATAGCGCTAAAGTATAAAATTTACCTCTAATTAATTTGTAACTATGAAAATACAATGTAAATAGTAAATAAACGTTTAGGTAAATGTATGAAAAATCAAATCATTGGATGCATATACGTGTGACGAATTTCAAGCGTCGAATTGTATCCGCATTGGAGTGTCGTGCTTGTGAAAAGATGCGGAGAACCAACCAAATATGTCGTCTGCTGGCTATTGTCACTTCTTGAAGTTTGCAGAAGGTGCACGAAGGAGTTCCGAGAAGTGAAAATGGAAGAATTGTTTGGGAGGCTGAAGGATGCGCTGATGCACTCAGGTGCAATAGGATGGAAGCGAGATCAAGACTATGTTGCTTTGAAGCTTGTCCAATGGAAGTGTGAAGTAGTGGCCGGTGAGGTTGCCAGATTTTGTAGAAAAAAAAGGAAAAGAAAAAATTATTAGAAAATTTAGAAAATTATGCCAACAACGGCTGTCTCACACAATACTGCTGGCATCTATGTTAGCGATTTTTGGCCAAAATTGGCTAATTGTTACAAGGTTTCAGACTACAAATGCAATAAGTTTACAATTTTTTTAGTATTTTTCCCAATAGTTTGCTTACTGGTTGTATTGGAGGTATGTCTACAACTAATGTAGATGCAAGATTTTCAGACATTTTCTCTTAATATAATCCTTTCTTTACAAAAAAAGTACAACGATAATTTAATTCAATAGAATTAAAAATATCCAGCTTAATTCCAGAAGTCTCCCTCTCTTAGATTGACACAAGGCTTGATATTTATGTGGAGACAAGTAAGTTATGCTTATTTTGTTTGACATGTGATCCATAATATGGTTTCACAAACTTATATAAATGTGCATTTTGGGCAAAAGGTCGATGCAGTTCACAAGAGGATTTGGTTGAAGTAATTGGGCTAAAGAAGTGTTCAGATAAAAAAAATAGAAAACAAGAGAAACAATTATGGTATTATGCCTTGTAACGACCCGGGCCCCACTGTATAATATTATCCGCTTTGAACACTGAGTCCTCACGGCTTTAAAACGTATTATACAGATTAGAGGGACTCAAGCCTAATAAACTAGCCCCAGGACTCCTCCCTAAGCGATGTGGGACATGAGAAATGCCCTTAGCCTGCCCACGTACTGCCAAGGCGATACTGCCTCGAGTCTGTGTCGTCACATTCTCCCCCCCTTTAAGGCATAGGGTCCTCGCTGTGGCCCCCACACGCGGTCGGGAGTCGGCTCTGATACCATTTGTAACGACCCGAGCCCCACTGTATAATATTGTCCGCTTTGGACACTAAGTCCTCACGGCTTTAAAATGTGTTATATAGATTAGAGGGACTCAAGCCTTATAAACTAGCCCCAGGACTCCCCCCTAAACGATGTGGGATAGGAGAAATGCCCTTAGCCTGCTGGCGTACTGCCAAGGCGATCTCAGTCCATCCCTCCGTACTGCCGCGGGTCTGGGTCACCACATGCCTCGTAAAAAATACAACCATTTTTGTACTTGATATTACTTTGCAAATAAAGCTCTTATTTTTTCTATAAAAAATAAAATAAAAATTGTAGTATCAACGATACGTAAAACATACTAAGTCATTTGCAGATCCATGCTATAAATACTTTTACAGCGGGAGAATTTTCATTACTGGGCAAATTTCCTACAATGACACATTTATTTCTCGTATCTTTTCCTTTGCTTGTTCATACAAAAGGAAGGAATCACAAGTTTTGTTGGAGAAATATTATATAATATGAAAAATAAGAAATGTTGGAAATTCGTTGGAAAAGATGATAAAATAAGATTAATCGTCCCAGATGTGTAATCACTATCCTTAAGAATAATTCCGCCGTTGAAGTACGAAACTCAAGATGTGTAATCACTGTTCTTAAGAATAATTCTGCCGTTGAGATACGAAAGTCAGTGTGTAAGGCTCTAGTGTCCTCCCAAGATACAACACGACTGAATATTAGAATGAATAGGAGTAATGCTTCGCTAAAAGAAAAGGAATGATATGAGAATTCCGTGTATCTTAAAAGATTGTGGTTTGAAGTTTAATTTATATTCAAACAAGAAAGAGAAAGTCGTTAAGAAACCGTTATAAATCCATTGTAAAATAATGAAGGGTTTATGAAAGAAAAAATTACAAAGCTGTAATAAAGTCGTTACATGGCCGTTAAATAGCCATTATATGACCGTTATAAAACATTACAAAGTTGTAATAAAGTTGTTACATGGCCGTTAAATAGCCATTATATGACCGTCATAAAACATTACAAAGCTGTAATAAAGTCGTTACATGGCCGTTAAATAGCCATTATATGACCGTCATAAAACATTACAAAACTGTTTTGTATTAATGGAAAAATCAAGCAGCTACAAATTGATGAGTTAAAAAATCATTACAAAATTAATAGTTTTCAATATTTCAAAACTTATTGAAACACACAAGTTTGATACAAAATGATATAATATTTGCAGTTGTATATCTTTGAGCTTTTATCGGATGCATGAAATAGCCAAGTTAGATGTCGTGAAATTGCCGTCCACCATCAAAAACATTAACAATCTGAACGTCCATGTTTCAATTCCCTCGTGTAGTTGAGTAACAACCTAAGGGATGCATACGGTCTCGCTTATTGAGGAAAGCAATCCTGGAATAAAAAACCTGCCGTTGATAATACCTCTGGGCATGGGAATATATGTGCTATATAAAGTAGGTTGTGCAAGTCTATCCACAGCAATTATGAACATGACCATAAATTTGGGTATTTATGCAGCCTTTCATCATTTGGTATTCTATCTTGATAGTCTCTATCTATGCGGAGAAGTTGTGCCTTCGATGCAAAACCTTTATGATGCCAAATGAAAGGAAGAATCATGGATCGTGTTTCGCTTCCCGCAAACTACTGTTGATTTGCGTCCAGCGATCCTGCACAATCCAAATTGGTAGGCGGACAGTCGGGTCAGCGATTTACCAGAGAAGTGCTTCAACCTTGGGTGAAGCAATGTGATGGTAAGAGTGTGAAAGAGCAGTATGTCAAGATCTGGCTTGGCCGCAATAGTTCATCCTCACATGTTTATTAATTGATCCACCAACGAACTCTTACGGTGGGATAATTCTTAGCCACATGGTTATTAATTCTTGCACTTTTATTGCAGTAATGAATTCTTATGGTGGGATGAAGTTCTGGGGACGAAGACAGCCACCTACTCATCCTGACTTCTATGGAAGGAAGAATTGCCCCACGGGAAGTTGCTTGTCCAGCGGAAATCACGGTGGGAGGTTTGGACTGAGCCGAACCGAAGTGGACTCACCCTGTGGCAAGTTTGGAGCTCCTACTACGTTCTGTGAGGTCGTTTACATGCCGCAATAGTCATACGCGTAGGAAACTTGGAAGAAGAGAACAAAAGATTGCATGACGGACAATCCTTTTTTTTTTTTTTTGTGTGGTGTGACGAACTTTTCATAAGCAAATGTATTGTATACATCTTTTTCCGTATCACATATCTCATATTGCCTATTATTCCAATGTATGCTCTCGCTCACAAAGCATATAGCACGACGAGTCTTGTGCATGGATGCCTCAGTTGTTGAGATGGTAGGACACGCTAAGAGTTTGCCTTGACAATCGGAGGCCTCAAATGTGCACGTGCCCATGCTCTATCGGGAGAGTCCATTTGGACTTTGATTAAGAGCATAATTGTTAAATCGAGAAAAAGAATTATGAATCGGAATCTTAAATTTATTAATAGTGAATAGAAAATCAAATTGAACCGTATGGTTTGACAAATACTTAAGACTTGTATTTTATGTTGACGACAGTTAAAAATTTAATAGACAATATCAAATGATATTTAAGATTTGAGTAAAATAAAGATCTAGTAAACTAAAATTAAATTCAAGTAGATATGGTGATAGTCATGAACAAGATGACTTAATTTCCCGTTGTTTTCCCAAAAATAAAGATTAAGTAAAAATATAAATTATAATGTTTTGTATGTCATTTTTAATTTTCCATTAAAGTATAAAATTTACTTCTAATAAACTGTAACTACGAAAATATGATATGAATAGTAAATATAAAGTTAGGTAAATGTATAAAAAATTGAATCATCGAATCCATATACATGTGACGAGGTGTAGATTCTTTAGTGAATCAATAAACTTGCTTGAGATTAAGAAGATTAGCGATTCATCTTACAATTTCATATCACTAAGGCCATGAGTCGAATTTAATCTAATCGTACGAGATTATTCTATAACAGTACCATTTTGATAACTATAATTAATAGTAATTGACTGAGGTCCCTGAGTTTAATTAACAGATGAGGTAATTCAAAAGTGATCCCATAATAACTTTTACGGGAACTATCAAGTTATTGGTACTGCTGCTAGGCTCGTTCGCATCCTGTGGCCCAAATGGGGCCTAGGTTAGCTGTATTTAAAGATGGGCTTCGATGGTCTTTTTGACTAAAAGAGGGCTTGACGATGGGGTTTGCCTCGTTTCTGTTGCCCACTATCTTCCGGAATATAGAAATAATATTCTTTAAAAAATTAAATAATATATAAATATATAAATGAATTCGAAACTAAAAGAAAAAATGGAACATGGTTAGAGAAGTAGGACATAATTAGGTTGTCTGGTTTTAGCATTAAGATTGGTTTAGTTTCATCTACATAGTATACACATGATTTTCTATAGTTTAGTTTTAGTTAGATTAGTCTCTTCAGAAAAGTTGAATTCAATTTGCACTAAGCTCATAGGTTGCTATCTTAAGGAGACCTACCCAACATCGTATCTGGTTCCATTCGGTACCCTATTTCTTACTTGCCCTCTTATTACCCCCATTTGATGTGTTTGTTTCCATTCCTTTACTTCACTTACTTCTTTTTGGTTGGTCAGGTCACATGTTAGACCATAATAAACATAAAAACATTGCATGGAAATTTAATTAGGTTCAAGCCATTTAATCATTTAGATAAGCAATCCAAAATCAAGTTAGAGATATCTCTATTAGTGTGAGAATCAAATCCCCGATTTTATAAAGTCTCTAATTTTGCAATCTTTTATGCCCCGCGTGCTTCCTAGCCAAGCCAAAACTAGTAGCAACTCCTATTTCACAAGCGAACTACCGATCAAGCTTTTAGGCATTATCTTAAACCTGTCTCGACACAGCTCATGACATAGGCATTATCTTTAAACTTTCAACTTTCAGTGCTTCACACCTTATCCCAAGTCAAATTCTACTATTTCCTTGTAGCTACATTGATCAACTATCCTCCCTCCTTTTATGAACAAATTATTTCCCTTGACCTTCTAATCTCTGTCTTTTTATCCGATACGAGACCTGCCAAGGACACTGGAGTTAAGAATCAAGCATTTCATGTCGTCCCGACCATTTTGCAGAACGAGTTTGGACACATTTTTTACATGCACCCCGAATGCCTACCAAAAATTGGATCAGTGATCTACTGGAATAGGCCTTCATCATTAGCAAGCATCTCTCTCTCTCTCTCTCTCTCTCTCTCTCTCTAAGACGGATATGAACGACGGGTCTGATTTACTTTATTTATTTACCGGAAGGAAAATGTGGGGATGAAAGGATACCTTCACTCTTTCTCCGACCGGGTTGAAAAAACTTCTTTTGTCTTAACCCTGCTTACTGACCAGTTTGGGTTAAATCTCCATGGCAAAGTCAACCTGGGTTTACAAGTAGAAGAGTCAAGTTCCATGGAAGTTACAGAAGCGAGCCACTTCTTCTGGAGATATATTCAAGCACCATGTATTCTGTGGCTTTTGGACAATCAATCAAAACGTATCAAGAGCAGTTGGAGCCCATTAAGCAATCGACGTACTTAATTATCTAGAAAGCAACCACTGAACAATAACATATATCCAGAAAGTCTGCGAGAGTCAGAACTGCGTCAATTGCCGGTTTACAGTGCTCGTTAGAGTAAAAGTTTGCTGAGGGTCTGAAGGTAAAGTAAAGCATCCTTAAAGAAAGGTGTACGAGGATCAGTTGCCCCACACCTATAGAATATGGATGTAATACTGTATTATTTGATCAAATTTGAGAGAATTCAGCCTTGCACGTCCCGAGATGGCGATCCCTTAATGTACTTCGCTGAAAGTAATTCGGCCATCTAAACTTTTTATTTTGGCTTCACGCTTTCTTTCCCCTTCTAACACATCAATTGAGCACAAGCGAGCCTTAAGCCTTTAAACTTGAAGCTACAAGGCCGTTTGATATGTCAACAATTTTGAATCATTTGAAAGTAACCGTTTTGTTAAAAGTCATGACCGCCATGAAAATCATCCATTTGAAATTGTTGTGTAACAACAGTGTAATGGTTTGTAACGACTTTGCAACATATTTGAACGCTTTTTTAACTATCACCAACTTAATAATTACCAATTAATTTATAACGGTTTTTTTCTCTTTCGTTTGCCTATAAAATAAAACGTCAAACCACAATCTTTCAAGACATGCTAGATAAAAAGAGAACTTTTTTCCTTTTTTTTCCTTTTTTTTCCATTTCTTTCCTAGTTGGGTTATCCATGAAATTTTGTTGTTCATGTTCCTTCTTTTATTCTATGGAGGGCAAAGAAGAATGCATATCATATCTTGAGAGGATAGTCAATAAAGCCTATCATACTGAGTTTCATATTATGAAAAATGGAATTATCCTTAAGGTTAGGTAGCGGTTGCCAACAATTGATTTCTTTTTCATCTTTTCCAACAAATTTTCAATGGTTCTCATTTTCATAATCTCTAAATTTTTCCAACAAAAGTTTCCAGAATTTTTTCATTTATTTATTATCTTAATGCCATTTTTCCAGTGTACGAGGGGGTTGATGCATTGTCCCTGGAAAAGGAGTGTGGCTGCCTAAATTTCAATTGCTTTTGATTCAACTTAGCTCATTAAAACACATAGGGGATGCGCTTTCAGGTATTTCTACCCAACTAAGCATGGAAAAGTATCAGGTATAATGTATTTGCAATGGAGTTATATATATATATATATATATATTGGATAGGTGACTAAAGTTCATCAGAACATAACAAAAAGCAAGAGGTGTAATCGTACCCTAAGGCAATCTAAAACTCTCCTTCGTATATAGTAAATTGTTAGGTGCTTTAAGTACTTATCCTATACATATGATAACAATGTTCGACAATGTGAAAATGCTGTCCAGATCTCATTTATCAAAATAATAAAAAATTTAACAGCCTCCATCTTAGTTTTGTGGAATAGGTAACCAAGGTATACATAATCAAGTTTGTAGAGTAAATCAATCCCAACAAAAGCCTGCCATTAATTCGGTCTCCAAGTATGAGAATTGATTCAAAGCAAAATATGCAAGTCTATCCACAACAATATTAAGAATGACCAGCATTTTAATTTGGTTTGGCATGTACAATAGCATGGTCAAAGTAATTTATTTTGATTTATGTATGGGCTATAAGATATGATCATTCTACTATCATAGAAGAAAGAAAGAGATGAAAGACCAATATAACGATTCTTGTTCTAAAAGTTTTTTTCCTTGGAAAAGTGAGTAAATTTCATTAAAAAAGCACGAAAAAGCAAGAGATGTAACACTACTATAGGCCGATCATTACTTTTATCCGCATATAGTAAAGTGCTAGGTTAATGTGCTTTAAGTACTTTTCGGAAATATCTAATAATCATGTTCAACATGTGAAATTGACGCTCATTACCTCATTTATAAAAATGATTATAAAATCTAATCGCCTATATTTCTCTATTTTTGAATAGTTAAATACTAAATCAAGGGTGTACGTGGTCAAGTTTGTAGAGTAAATCAATCCCAAGGAAAATTACCTTTAATTCTATTTACAAATGTGAATTGATTAGAGGCAAAAAAATGCTAGTGTCTCCGCAACAATAATGGGAATTATCTGTATTTAATTTAATTTTGAATGAATAGCAATGTGGTCGAGCTTGTTTATTTTGATTTATTCACGTGCACTAAATTATGATAATTCTACTACGATTGAGAAAAGGAAAGAGATGTATGTCTGATATCTCAATCCATTCAAACACAATGAATAGAATGAGATTTGACCCTACCTTAAGTCGGCTGTTACTTTCACTCATATATATTAATTAGGTTTATGTGCTTTAATTACTTATCGATACATTTTGAAATTACTATATGTGATCTCATTTCTCAAAATGATTAAAAAAATTTAAAGGCCTAGATTTATCTTCAATAGGTAAAGTCCTATACCAAGGATATGCATGGTCAAGTTCGTATGGTAAATCAATCCAACAAACCCTACCAATTATTCGATCTCCAAATATGGGAACTGACTAAAGGCAAAATATGCAAGTGTATCCATAGCAATAATGACAATGACCGGTATTTTGCATATTTATATGCCCTTCAACGTTTGGGGCTTCACACCCTAGCCTAAGTCAAATTCTACTCTGCCCTCGCAGTCACACCTCCCCTTATGAACAAATTGTTTCCTTTGACCTCTTTATGTCCTGTTTCTCTGTCCAATGTAAACCCTGGTGATTACAATGAAGCCAAGAATCATGCATTTGTCGCACCCATTTTGGAGAACGAGTCTCGACACATCTCTCACATGCACCTATAATTCCTGTAAAAAGTCGGATCAATGATTCACCAGAATAGGCTCTCAACCATGGTCTCTCTCTCTCTCTCTCTCTCTCTCTCTCTCGTGCGCGCTCTGATATCAAATGTGACTATGATTTGCTAAACTAGTCCTTATCATTACAACTGACAGTGAAACAAGGAAGACTCCATACACATCCAGCAAGAGGAAGCTACAATGAGGCCCAAGAACGGAGTTACAACACAGGGAAAACATGGATTGCCAGAAGAGGCAGCAGAGTCTGATTTTCTTGAAAAATGACCAAGATAGGGTCCCGGGGTGCGTCATGCAAAAAAAACCGCTCACCACCTTTGTTGGCCACCTGCTGGTGTTAAAACTGTCCGTTGCTCAGAACAAGCTGAGCAAGCGTCCATTACCTTTAAACCCCATGATCAACCTTATAATTAAAAAAGACGATGTCATAATGCCGCCTAAAGCATCAACCTGAAAGTGGAGATACGGAACACCATCCGGCTGGCATTTTTTGAAATTACTCAGATAGATCTGCCAGTAGTTAGAGGAACGCTACAATGAATATACGAGGTTTTCTGGTCCTACAAAAACGAAAGGAAAATAATGGAGGAAGAGAACATGGGCACAAGTTAATGGTGGATGGATTTCACTTTCCATGTATGAAATGTAAAGATGCAATAGCAATGGATCTTTTCTGTATGTGGTGTGATGAGCTTTCCTTGATTTTAGTCTCCAAGAGTTTATACTGTACTGACATGAAATGTACGCATCTTCTTCCTTATCACAGATCTCCTAGTGCGTTGCATTTTAACTTATGTATGCTCTTACGCCTCGCATCGTGCCCACCCTCTGTCACAAAAGTCCATTTGGTCTTTGGTTTAATAGCACAATTAATAAATCGAAAAACGTATCTTAAATGGAAATTTTAAATTTATTAATTGTGAATCGTCAACTTAAAATCAAATGGAATCCTAAGATTCAGTAAAATGCCTAAAACTAGTATTTTATGTCGAAGATAGTTATAAATTTCATTAATAAGTATATAAGATATAATTATTCGAGTAAGAATTTATGATCCAGGAAAAGAAAATCTTCATTTTAAGTACATTTGATGATCCTATGCATAAGACAATATAATTTCCCTTTGTTTTGTTGGAATTAGGATTATAATTGATCGTTAACTATCAATAAACTTTATGCAGAGTAAAAATATATTGTTCTTAGGTAAATGCATATAGAGTTGAATCGCCAAATTGATGTACTTATCAAGTTGTAGATTCGTTAGTGAATTAATAAATTCACTTGCGGTTAAAAAGATTAGTGATGCATCTAAGTTAAGTATGACTGAGGCCTCAAATTTAAACTAATCGAATCGTACAATACGAATTTATAACTGTGCAATTCCATTAGTTATGATTAATAGTAATTGATTCAGTCCGTAAATTTAATTAACAAAATGAGGCGATCCACAAAAGTGATTTCATAATAACTTTGCATAAATTATCAACCACGCAGAGTCAAATTCAAATAAGATTGTATATTGTCGATAAGTCAATAATCAATCGAAATTGTGCAACAACGTAATGTAGTCCTAAACGTTCGCAAAAGATACTTCAATTCAATTGCATAAAGAACGACTTCTACATACATTATGTATGAAGCAAAACATCATAGTTCAGATTCTATTCATTTATAGCTTTTATGGAAAAGGACAAAAAATGTCATAAACATATTACATCCATACGAATCCAATTTTAAACCTTCAAATTGAACAAATCTAGTCCTAAACATTTTCACGTTAGTACCAATTAAGTCCATCCGACCAATTTAAGTCAGAATTTGCTTGCATGGACTCGGGCATCCTACATGGCATGATTAATATCGACATGGACATTATTTATAAACTTTTTGCTTTTTTTGTTTTTTTACTTCCACCAGCACAAGCCAAGGTGGTGAGGGCTGGCCTCATTTGCGGAAGGGTCGGCCTCACTAACGCTTGCCATCGTTGGCCATGGCTTGTGCAAGTGCAGGGAAGAAAAAGAAAGGAAATAAATTCAAAATTTTAACAAACAAATTATAAATCACATTAGCACTAGTTGTGGCGAGTAGGACGTTCAAAGTCCACGTTAGCAATTTCTAACCTGCATTGGCCAGATGATTTAATTGGTACTAATGTGAAAAGGTTTAAGAACTGAATTGAAGAAGAACCCGATTTCCTCGAGTACTTGGATTCAGTTGACTGTCGGTATATCTCAGAATGTGTAATTTTGAAAATTATTTGAGGTGGCTTGGTGATAATAAAAGGAATCAAGCATAATGAGTTGTGTGAGCTTCAAGATGAGATGGTCACTGAATTCGTCGTGGAAACGTTGAATGCGTCTGTTCTGGGCAATTATACACGCAATGACCGACCTAAAACGTGTTTCTAGAATACAGCCAAAAGTTTTGACCCAAAACCCAGACAAATCACACGTCACTTTCGTTTTTTGGGTCAAGTAGCCAAGAGCCTGTCCAGTTGTCCTTCGATTTGGACTTTGAAAGCGTTTATGAACAGCACTGGCAATCATCAAGACGCGCATGTCCATTCCTTTACTGTAAGAGATTTCTTCCTCAGCTTTCCTAGTTCTTACATAATTCCCATTATTAATCAGCTCATTATGATGAGCTTTCTCCGCAAATCAAACTATGCTCGACTTCTTTGAACGCGGGCCACGGTATTGGTTTAATCTCTACGATATTTTGATTTTGACTTATACGATCACGAACGGATTAACAAGGTTTATAAGGTGCTCTCCTTTTTCACTTTCGATCGAGCTCAAAATCGAATCACGACCGATCATAAGGATGTGCACAGCACACGAGTCACGAAACACATGCATTATGGATCGCATCGAGCCGTGTCGAAAGCAAATCCTCCTCCCCAGACCGCAACCAACTCCGCAAACTCTTTTCCCCGTCGCCGCCTAGGCCGCCACCTGTTTCGGTCTTCGATCTTCCCTCCTCCCCAGATCACAACGGTGCAAGAAGCAAATCTAGAATCAGATTATTAACGCAGCCTACAAAAACAGCACTACCCACCATGCAGAGCGAAGTCCAAGTGTCGAGTGGAAAAAGGCGAAACATCTCTTCCTGTCCCTCGAAAGAGAGACGTCCCCGCGACCCCCATCTGTTTCGGGAGGTCTGGAGGGAGGAGGGAACTGGGGCAGGATTTTCTTGATCGGTGGTCGAGACGGAATATCTACGAGGCACGCGCGATGAGCGGCCAGAATTCAGAGTTTTGCTTGTTGGAATGCCCCGCGAAATATCGACACAAAGGGATCATGGCCACAAGAGTGCGATGGATGGTTCGTGAATCTTGTGGGAGATTAGTGGAACGTGGAATGTAAGCGCTTACGTTCACGGCCAATCACTTTGCTTCTCCTTATTTTTGCCCTCCATACCGCAAGATTCCGACCTTCTGCAAAACGTTATCGGACTGTGGCAGTGTTTGGCGAGGGCAAGCCTCACCGTGGTTGGGTGAGGCTTTGACGAGATTGCAGGACCTTATCTTTAGGAGGAAGAAGAAGAAAAGAAAAGAGAAAAAAGAAAAGAAAGTAGTTTGATTCTAGAATTGTTCCCGAAAACAAATGAGTAACTTTTTTATATTTGTTGATTCTATTCTAAATCTATTTTGGGAATAAAATTGCTACCCGAGGTAGAAAAATTAGATGATATTACTAAATGAATTTCTATTTTTTTTTTTTTTTTGGGCTCGAGAGACAAAAGAATAGGATTAATCAATAATTGATCGGTTACCAAATAGGCCTTAAATGTAAAGTCACGCCAACCGCCGGCCACTTCCGGCCGGGCCGCCGTCGATCAACCGCCGCCCGATCGTCACTGCTGCCACCCACAGCCCACCGGCCACCCTCGACCGCCGACGACCGCCATCGATCGCCGACCGCCGGCCGCCAACTATTGCCGCGGCCTAACAGCCATTCGTCGCCTTCCATGGCCGCCGCGGCGCAGACCGCTAGCCCACGACCGCCGCCCACGGCCACCGGCCGCTACCCGCCGGCCGTAGGTGAGCTGTGGGCGCGGTCGTGGGCGACAGCGGCGGTCATGGGCGACGATTGGCGGTCTGCGACGGCAGCCGGCGGTCGACGACCACGGGCAACAAGTGGCAAGCAACGGCAAAGTGGTAGGCTACGGTCGACGATCCGTGAGCAAAAATGAAAAACGAATAAATACAATAAATAAAAAATCGTACCAAACGCATTTCTATTCTTTTTCTATTTCAATAATAGAAATTTTGTGTAGTTACCAAACATCTTATTTTACTCAGAAATTGTTCCCCCGAGTAGAAATAGAAAAGAATTATTTCTAAAAAGAAACTTTTCCCTGAAGTAGAAGCGTTACCATGCGCACCTTGAATTGCTGTTATGACCGTTATCAAGCGTTACATAAACAATTTATATTAATTGCAGATAAATTATTTCTAAAAAGAAACTTTTCCCCGGAGTAAAAGCGTTACCATGCGCACCTTGAATTGTTGTTATATGACCGTTATCAAACGTTACATAAACATTTTATATTAATTGCGGATAAAAACCGTTACAAATTGATGTAAGTGAAAACTCGTTCCAAAATTAATAGTTTTCAATATTTCAAAACTTATAGGAATATACAAGTTAGATACACAATGATCTAATATTTTCGATCATACATCTTTGAGCTTCTATCGGGTGCATGTAATAGCCAAGTTAGATATCGTGATATTGCTGTCCCTCATTCCATTGATAAAAAACATTAACAATCTGAATGTCCATGTTTCAATTCTCTTGTATAGTTGAGTAACAACCTAGGGGATGCATATGGTCTCGCTTATAGAGGAAAGCAATCCTAGAATAAAAAACCTGCCATTGATAGTACCCCTAAGCATGGAAATGTATGTGCTATTTACAGTAGGTTGTTCAAGTCTATCCAAAATAATTATGAACATGACCATATATTTGCGTATTTATACAGCCTTTCATCAATTGGTGTTCCATGTCCTAGCCACTTAATAGTCTCTATCTATGCGGAGAAGTAGCTCCTTCGATGCAAAACCTTTAAGATGCCAGATGAAAGGAAGAATCATGGATCATGTTTCGCTTCCTTGCAAACCACTTTTGACTTGCATCCATTGATCATGTCCTGCATGATCCAAACTACAGGAAGGCAGTCGGATCAGCGATTTACTAGAGAAGTGCTTCAATTTTGTGTGTGCATCCACACGGTAAGATGGTGAAAGAGCAATATGTCAAGATTTGGCTTGGCTGCAATAGTTTATCCTCACATGGTTATTAACTGATCCAGTTACGAACACTTACAGGGGGATAATTCTTAGCCACATGTTTATTAATTCTCGCACTTTTATTGCAGTAAAAACTCTTACGGAGGGATGTAGTTCCGGGGACCAAGATATCCACCAGCTCATCCTTGCATCTATTGAAGGGAGAATTGCTCCACGGGAAGTTGCTTGTCCAGAGGGAATCGCTGTGGGAGGTTTGGAACTTAGCCAAAGCGCAGTGGACTCACCCCGTGGCAAGTTTGGAGATTCTTGAATGTTTCGTGAGTTGGTTTACACGCCGCAAGCGGCGTACGCGTAGGAAACAGGAACCTCTCAAGGTTATCCACCCCTTAACCAAAAAAAAAAAAAAAAAAAATGAGAGAGAGAGAATCACGGAAAAGAAAACATGGGAGCAAGTTAATGGTCAATAGATTCAACATTTCATGTATCGAATGTAAAAATTGTATAACAACTGATCTTTTTTGTATGATGTGACGAGCTTTCCATAAGCACATGAATTGTATACATCTTCTTCGTTATCACATATCTCATATTGCGTGTAATTTCAATATATGCTCTTGTTCATGAGCATGATGAGTCTCGTGCACGGTTGCCTTAGTTGTTGAGATGGTAGGACACGCTAAGAGTTTGCCTTGACAAGCGAAGGCCTCGAATGTGCGTGTGCCCATGCTCTATTGGGAAAGTCCATTTGGACTTTGGTTAATAGCATAATTGTTAAATCGAGAAAAAAAAATTGTGAATGGAAATCTTAAATTTATTAATAGTGAATAGAAAATTGAATTGAATTGTAAGATTTGACAAAATACTTAAGAATAATATTTTGTGTTGATGACAGTTATAAATTTTATAGATAATATTAAATGATATTTAATATTTGAGCCTAATAAAGATCTAGTAAACTAATCTTAAATTCAAGTACATGTGGTGATCATTATGAACAATATAAGATAATTTGCCGTTGTTTTCTTAAAAGTAAAGATTACCTTCAAATATAAATGATAATGTTTTGCATGTCATTTTTCAATTACCATTGTAGCGTTGAAGTATAAAATTTACTTCTAATTAAACTGTAACTATGAAAATACAATATAAATAGTAAACATACAATTAGGTAAATGTATGAAAAATTGAATTGTTGAATCCATATACACATGTCGAGGTGTAAATTCTTTGGTGAATTGATAAACTCACTTGAGATTGAGAAGATCAGTGATTCATCTTATAGTTTCGTATCATTAAGTCCTCGAGTCAAAATTAATCAAATCGTACGAGTTGAGTTTATAATAGTATGATTTTGATAGCTATAATTAATAGTAATTGATCGAGGTTCTTGAGTCTAAGTAAAAGATGAGGTGATTCGCAAAGTGATCCCGTAATAACTTTTACGTGAACTACCAACCAAGGAAACTCAAAATCGGAATTGCGGTAAATATTCTCGATAATTGGACAATCACTCAAAATTGTACGACAAGGTAATATAGCCATGAAGGTTCCCTAAACATACTCAATTTAGTCTGATATTATCAGACTGATAAGAGGCAAATTATGCAAGTGTATCTACAAGAATAATGGGAATGACTTGTATATAATTTGGTTTGATATGGATAAAAACATGGTCAAACTATTTTTTTTATTTTTTTTACTCAAGTGCGAGAAGATGATATAATTCAACTATGATAAAGTAAACTGAAAGAATGTATGTCCGATATAACAATCCTTGATCTATAACTAATTTTTCTTTCATTAAAGCATAACGAAAAGCAAAAGATGGAACGTTGCCGTGAGTTGGTCTGACTTTCATATGTATATAGTAAACCGTTAGATTTATTAACTCTAAGTACTTATAAAATAATCTAATAACCATGTTCAACATTGTGAAATTACGATCTTCAGTCTCTTTTATTAACGATTAAAAAATCAAACGGCCCAGATTTTAGTTTTCTTGAATAGATAAGCACTAAACAAAGGATCTATGTGGTCAAGTTTTTAGAGTAAATCGATCCCCAAAAAACCTTCCATTAATTTGATCACTAAGTATGAGAGCTATTTAAAGACAAATATGCAAAGGGTATCCACAGCACAATGGAGAATGACCGGTATTTTTTATTTGTGCGCCCTTCAACATTTGGTGCTTCACACCTTATCCTAAGTCAAATTTTGGTCTCTCCTCATATTCACACTAATTAACTCTCATCCCTACTTAGGTAAACTTCCTTTGATCTTTTTTATGCCCTTCTTTTTGGACCATGTAAGCTTGGATGTTGACACCGAAGCCAAGAATCATGCATCTCATGTGTGTTGATCTGCGTATTCCCGACGAGGTAAACTTAGAGAGATTCTATATTAGGGATCACTCTTCACAAAAAGAATCGTTTCTTGACCAAAAAGAGTAGATTAAACATTCATGACATCCCAAAAAGGAAAGAATCATAAGTTTGATATACGACGATCTAACATTTTCGGTTGTTTATGGTACTTTCACCTTTTATTAGATACATCTATGGCCACGTTCGAAAATGTGAAATTCTCTTCCACTATTCCATTAAAGCCTTTGTGATGCCCATGAAAGGAAGAATCGTAACTTACATCTTGCTTCCGCACCAATCGCTTTGGAGTTTCATTCAACGATCACGTCCTACGTGGTCCAAACTTGCAGGCAGACGTCGGATCAGCAAATTAATAGAGAAGTGCTTAAATCTTGTTCGAGGCATCGGGATGGTGGGAGGGTGAAAGAGCACTATGTCTAGATCTGGATGGGCCACAATAGTACATCCTCACATGGTTACCGATTGATCCACTAATCTAAGCTTAACAATTTGTTTGTTGGTCCAACTAGCTAGCTGTGTATAATTCTTACTAACTAGGAAAACAGCTAATTTAGGTTCTCTCGCACTTTTATTGCAGTAATGAACTCGTATTGTGGGATGAAGTTCTGGGTACCCAAATATCTGCCATTCTACATTGGCAGAGGCAATTGAAGTGGGTAGGGGTTTGCTTTGGTACTGTGCTCATCCTCGCTTCCATTGAAGGGAGAATTGCCCCACGGGAAGTTGCTTGTCCATCTGAAATCGCAGTGCGTGGTTTAGACACCGCAATTGGCCTACGCACGGCAAACAGGTTTCTCCCAAGGTTATCGCAAAAAATGGAAAGAAGAATATGGAGGAAGAGAACATGGGGACAAGTTAATGGCTGATAGATTCGATTTTTCATGTATCTAACGTGATAGAATATTTACATATTAAATCACGCATTCATCGAACATCTTAAATTTTTAGAATAGTTGACAGTTGCTCCACAAAATCTCATATAATATAAATATTGTATAAGGATTGATCTTTTTCATATGCGGTGATGAATTTTCTGTGATTACATGAATTGTATACATCTTCCTTATCACCAATCTCATACTGCGTTTCATTTCAAGTTATATATGCTCTCCCTCAGAAGGCATATACTGTGATGAGTCTTATGCATGGCTGCCTAAGCTGTCGAGATGGTAGGACATGCTAAGAGTTTGCCTTAACAATCGGAGGCCTCGAATGTGGGCATGCTCTATCGGGAAAATCCATTTGGAATTGTTTAATAGCATAATTGTTAAATTGAGAAAAAAATTGTGAACAAAATTCTGAAATTTATGAATGGTGAACAGAAAATTGAATTGAATCGTAAAATTTGGTAAAATACTTGAAGACTAGTATTTTGTGTTGATGCCAGTTATAAAATTTATAGATAATATCAAATGATGTTTAATATTTGAGGAAAAATAATGATCTAGTAAACTAATTTTAAATTTATGTAAATGTGGTGATCATTATTAATAACATGATATAATTTCCCATTGTTTCCTTAAAAATAAAGATAACGTTGAAATATAATTCCAATGTCTTGTATGTCATTTTTCATTTACCATTATAGCGCTAAAGTATAAAATTTACCTCTAATTAATTTGTAACTATGAAAATACAATGTAAATAGTAAATAAACGTTTAGGTAAATGTATGAAAAATCAAATCATTGGATGCATATACGTGTGACGAATTTCAAGCGTCGAATTGTATCCGCATTGGAGTGTCGTGCTTGTGAAAAGATGCGGAGAACCAACCAAATATGTCGTCTGCTGGCTATTGTCACTTCTTGAAGTTTGCAGAAGGTGCACGAAGGAGTTCCGAGAAGTGAAAATGGAAGAATTGTTTGGGAGGCTGAAGGATGCGCTGATGCACTCAGGTGCAATAGGATGGAAGCGAGATCAAGACTATGTTGCTTTGAAGCTTGTCCAATGGAAGTGTGAAGTAGTGGCCGGTGAGGTTGCCAGATTTGGTAGAAAAAAAGGAAAAGAAAAAATTATTAGAAAATCTAGAAAATTATGCCAACACCGACCGTCTCACACAATACTGCCGGCATCTATGTTAATAATTTTTGGCCAAAATTGGCTAATTGTTAAAAGGTTTCAGACTAAATTGGCTAAATCAAAAGGTTTATGACCAAACTAATACAAATGCAAAAAGTTTACAATTTTTTTAGTACTTTTCCCAATAGTTTGCTAACAGGTTGTATTGGAGGTATGTCTCCAACTAATGTAGATGCAAGATTTTCAGACATTTTCTCTTAATATAATCCTTTCTTTACCAAAAAAGTACAATGATAATTTAATTCAATAGAATTTAAATTATCCAGCTTCATCCAGAAGTCTCTCCCTCTCTTAGACTGACACAATGGCTTGATATTTATGTGGAGACAAGTAAGTTATGCTTATTTTGTTTGACATATGATCCATAATGTGGTTTCGCAAACTTATATAAATGTGCATTTTGGGCAAAAGGTCGATGCAGTTCACAAGAGGATTTTGTTGAAGTGGCTCCAGTTCGAATGCATCATATACGAGACAAACAGTTATTGGGCTAAAGAAGTGTTCAAATACAAAATAGAAAACGAGAGAAACAATTATGGTATTATGCCTCGTAAAAAATACAACCATTTTTGTACTTGATATTCCTTTGCAAATAAAGCTATTTTTTTATAAAAAAAAAAATTGTAGTATCAACGATACGTAAAACATACTAAGTCATTTGTAGATCCGTGCTATAAATACTTTTACAACGTGAGAATTTTCATTACTGGGCAAATTTCCTACAATGACACATTTAGGGTCTGTTCGTTTTACGAAAAATGACTTCCCGGAAAAACGTTCTCAGATTTTCTGGTGTTAGTTTCACGGAAAATAAACTACTCAAGGAAAATGTTTTCTATCATTGGAAAAACAACCTTCAAAGATGAGGAAAATGTTTTCCACTTTTCAAAAATGGAAAACATTTTCCATAACTTCTTCTTTTCATCAACACATTTTTGTTTTTATTTTATGCTTTCTTTTTTTCCTTTTCTTTTTTCCTTTTCTTTCTTTTCTTTTCATCTTTCTTCCTTAGCCTTGGCCGATCGCCGGCCACGACGGCAGCCGCGGCCGCAAGCCAGCTCAAGCCTCGCCCTAGGCCTGCGAGGCTCCGCCTAGCCCGATCTAGCGAAGCCGAGCTCGGGCCTCGCTAGATCGGGTGAGGCGGTGCTCTCGCCGGCTCGGGCGGAGCTCGACCTCGCCAGATCCGGCGAGGGCGGGCGGCTCGAGCCTCGCCCGAGATCGCGAGGTTCGCCGGGCTTTGGCGAGCCGCGAGCTCGCTAGAGCCCAGCAAAAGTCCGGTGAGCTTAGGCCAAATCGGCCAAGCCTCGAGCTCGTTGGATCTGGCGACCGAGTCTTGGTCGACCGCCAAGAAGCCGGCCATCGTCAAGCGTGCGGCGGCGTAGGAAGGAGGAGGAAGCCTGACGTGGTGGCAGAGGAAGGAGGAGGAAGAAGGAGGAGGAAGGGGAAGGAAAAGAAAAAGGAAAAAATAAAAATAAAAATAAAAATAAAAATAAAAAATTTCGATTTTTTAAAAATACAAAGAATTAAAAATTCATTTTTTTAAAAAAATAAAACTAATTTTTTGGTCAATTAAAAATATTAAAATTCAATTTTTGATAATTTTTCCCAAACAATTAAATTAGCTAACGAACGGTGGAAAATATTTTTCACTCAAAGTTTAGATTTCGGCCGAACACCGGAAAATATAGTCATTTTCCTGGAAAATGATTTCTAGGAAAATGTTTTACGGAAACATGATATTTTCCACGAAACGAACATACCCTTATTTCTCGCATCTTTTCCTTTGCTTGTTCATGCAAAAGGAAGGAATCACAAGTTTTGTTGGAGAAATATTATATAATATGAAAAATAAGACATGTTGGAAATCCATTGGATGAGATGATAAAATAAGATTAATCGTCCGAGATGTGTAATCACCGTCCTTAAGAATAATTCCGTCATTGAAGTACGAAACTTAGTGCGTAAGGCTCTAGTGTCCTCCCAAGATACAACACACCGCACTGAATATTAGAATGAATAGGAGTAATGTTTAGCTAAAAGAAAAGGAAAGATATGAGAATTCCATGTATCTTAAAAGATTGTGGTTTGAAGTTTAATTTATATTCAAGAAAGAGAAAGTCGTTAAGAAACCGTTATAAATTCATTGTAAAATAATGAAGG
Organism: Eucalyptus curtisii; assembly: GCA_017140595.1. Classification (NCBI taxonomy): domain Eukaryota; kingdom Viridiplantae; phylum Streptophyta; class Magnoliopsida; order Myrtales; family Myrtaceae; genus Eucalyptus; species Eucalyptus curtisii. The sequence goes on from CM029498.1 coordinate 18,544,912, forward strand.
GTTTATGAAAAAAAAAAACATTACAAAACTATAATAAAGTCGTTCCATGGCCATTAAATAGCCATTATATGACCGTTAAATAGCCATTATATGACCGTTATAAAACATTACAAAGCTGTAATAAAGTCGTTACATGACCATTAAATAGCCATTATATGACCGTTATAAAACATTACAAAACTGTTTTATATGAATGGCAAAAACAAGCCGTTACAAATTGATGACGTTGAAAAATCATTACAAAATTAATAGTTTTCAATATTTTCAAACTTATTGAAATACACAACAAGTTTGATACAAAATGATCTAATATTTGCAGTTGTATATCTTGAGCTTTTACCGGATAAATGTAATAGCCAAGTTAGATGTCGTGAAATTGCCTTGCACCATTCCATCGATCAAAAACATTAACAATCTGAACGTCCATGTTTCAATTCTCTCGTGTAGTTGAGTAACAACCTAAGGGATGCATACGGTCTCGCTTATTGAGGAAAGCAATCCTGGAATAAAAAACCTGCCGTTGATAATACCTCTGGGCATGGGAATATATGTGCTATATAAAGTAGGTTGTGCAAGTCTATCCACAGCAATTATGAACATGACCATATATTTGGGTATTTATGCAGCCTTTCATCAGCTGGTATTCTATCTTGATAGTCTCTATCTATGCGGAGAAGTTGTTCCTTCGATGCAAAACCTTTATGATGCCAAATGAAAGGAAGAATCATGGATCGTGTTTCGCTTCCCCGCAAAACCACTGTTGATTTGCCTCAGCGATCCTGCACAATCCAAATTGGCGGGCGGACAATCGGGTCAGCGATTTACCGGAGAAGTGCTTCAACCTTGGTTGAAGCAATGTGATGGTAAGAGGGTGAAACAGCAGTATGTCAAGATTTGGCTTGGCCGCAATAGTTCATCTTCACATGTTTATTAATTGCTCCACTAACGAGCTCTTACAGTGGGATAATTCTTAGCCACATGGTTATTAATTCTTGCACTTTTATTGCAGTAATGAATTCTTATGGCGAGATGACGTTCTGGGGACGAAGACAGCCAGCTACTCATCCTGACTTCTATGGAAGGGAGAATTGCCCGACGAGAAGTTGCTTGTCTAGCGGAAATCACGGTGGGAGGCTTGGACTGAGCCAAACCGGAGTGGACTCACCCTGTGGCAAGTTTGGAGCTCCCACTACGTTATGTGAGGTTGTTTACATGCCGCAATAGGCATACACGTAGGAAACATGGAAGAAGAGAACAAAAGATTGTATGACAGCCAATCTTTTTTTTTTTTTTTTGGTGTGACGAACTTTTCATAAGCAAATGTATTGTATACATATTTTTCCCATATGACATATCTCATATTGCCTATCATTCCAATGTATGCTCTCGCTCACAGAGCATATAGCACCACGAGTCTCGTACATGGATGCCTAAGTTGTTGAGATGGTAGGACACGCTAAGAGTTTGCCTTGACAATCGAACGCCTCAAATGTGCACATGCCAATGCTCTATCGGGAAAGTCCATTTGAACTTTCATTAAGAGCATAATTGTTAAATCGAGAAAAAGAATTATGAATCGGAATCTTAAATTTATGAATAGTGAATAGAAAATCAAATTGAACCGTATGGTTTGACAAAATACTTAAGACATGTATTTTATTTTGATGACAGTTATAAATTTTATAGATAATATCAAATGATATTTAAGATTTGAGTAAAATAAAGATATGGTAAACTAATCTTAAATTGAAGTAGATATGGTGATAGTCATGAACAAGATGACTTAATTTCCTGTTGTTTACCCATAAATAAAGATTAAGCTCAAATATAAATTGTAATGTTTTGTATGTCTTTTTTCATTTACCACTATAGCGTTAAAGTGTAACATTTACTTCCAATTAAACTCTAACTATGAAAATACAATATAAATAGTAAATATAAAGTTAGGTAAATGTATAAAAAATTGAATCATCGAATCCATATACATGTGACGAGGTGTAGATTCTTTAGTGAATCAATAAAGTTGCTTGAGATTAAGAAGATTAGTGATGCATCTTACAATGTCATATCACTAAGGCCATGAGTTGAAATTAATCAAATCCAAATTAGTCTATTGGTAACTCTATAAAAATATATTGAGATTATTCTCATTCTCTCTTAGAGACAAAGCTAAGAGTTGGCTTGCTTCTCTTCCTACAGTATCAATCACTACATGGAATGTTATGGCTCAGAAATTTCTTGGTAAGTTCTTTCCACTTGCAAAGTTTGCGAATTTACTAATTTTATGTAAATGGATAATGAATCATTATATGAAGTATGGGAAAGATGCAAAGAATTTCGTAGGAGATCCCCACATCACGGACTACCCGTATGGATGCAGGCACAAACTTTTTATAATGGCTTTAGTACAAATCTCCGTTCTATGATTGATAGCTGCAGGGGGAACTCTAACTAATAAAACACCAAAAGAAACCTACAATCTATTAGAGGAGGTGGTGTCCATAGTTATCAGTGGCCTATTAAGAGACTACCAATGTGAAAAGCTAGCGGAGTTCACGAAGTGGATGCGTTTGCTGCAATTGCTGCACAATTGGAAGCACTTAACAAAAAGCTAGATAATATGAGTGTTTCAGCCATGAAAATTCAGAATTTGATATGTGATTTTTGTAGTGGAGGACATGTTGGCACAAAGTGTCGGGTAGGTAATACTTTTAAACAATCTAATGAAAATACTAACTTTGTTGGAAATTTTAACAGGTCACAGAATAATCCCTACTCCAACACGTACAATTCGGGATGACGCAATCATCCAAATTTTTCATGGAATAATCAGAATGTGATGAGACCACCGGAATTCAAACAATCAAAAGAGACAAAGTCAAATTTGGAAAATATAGTCACCAAACTTGCTAATACGACTCATGATTTCATCAAAAGCATGGATGTGAGATTTCAAAACCAGGAGGCTTCAATCGAAATCTAGAGATGCAAGTGGGTCGGTTAGCAAGCATGATGTCGGGGAGACAATAGGGTTTTTTGCCAAGCAACATAGAGAAAATCCAAATGAAAATATAAAAGCTATAACCCTGAAAAGTGGTAAACAAGTGAGAGGAGAAGATGTCAAACGGGAGATTTTCCTTTGCAAATAAAGCTATTATTTTTTTTTTGAAAAAAAAATTGTAGTATCAACGATACATAAAATATACCAAGTCATTTGCGGATCCGTGCTATAAATACTTTTACAGCGTGAGAATTTTCATTATGGGCAAATTTCCTACAATGACACATTTATTTCTCACATCTTTTCCTTTACTTGTTCATACAAAATGACACATTTATTTCTCATATCTTTTCCTTTACTTGTTCATACAAAAGAAAGGATTCATAAGTTTTGTTGAAGAAATATTATATAATATGAAAAATAAGAAATGTTGGAAATCCATTGGAAAAGATGATAAAATAAGATTAATCATTCGAAACGTGTAATATATTCAAATCAAGAAGTTAGAATTGGTCAAATGATATGAATATGATCAAGTTACTATTTCTATTTAAAATAAAATAAGACACTAATTCATTTTATTAATATTGAATATTAAGTAAGATTTTTATGAAAATGAAGAAAAAAATTCAATTATTATTACGTATTACGATAATTTATATGCATAGAGCAAATAATTACACCAAAATCGAGTAGTTAATACATTACTTTATTTTGATAGAAAAAATAGGATGGTCCATACCAAAACGGGCGCAATAAAAAAAAGAACTCGTTTTTTTTATTAGTTCGTTTATTCATAATCATTAACTAATTCACGATAGAACTGATAATACTCCATTCGAATAAAGGATATTTTTTTTTCTTTGTAGAAAACGCTAGAATATCCCACACTTTTCTTTCAATACCAGGGACAAGAAATAGAATTCAAAGAAAAGACGGAATTACTAAGATAACTTTTAGAAAATCATGTATTCTTTGATTAACTACTAGTTTAATTCCAATTTTAAAGTCAAAAAAATGTGTACTCGTTCTTTTCTTTTTCTTTTGAGTTTGACCAACTAATAAAAAACTAAAGTAATTTCAGTAATTTGGAATTTGTTAGGTAAGGATTGGTTTTTTTTAACTTTTCGGTGTATTTTGTTACATGTATACATTGTCCTTAAGAATAATTCCGCTGTTGAAGTACGAAATTTAGTGCGCAAGGCTCTAGTGTCCTCCCAAGATACAACACACCACACTGAATATTAGAATGAATAGGAGTAACGCTTAGCTAAAAGAAAAGGAATGATATGAGAATTCCTTGTATCTTAAAAGATTGTGGTTGGAAGTTTAATTTATATTCAAACGAGAAAGAGAAAGTCATTAAAAAAATGTTACAAATCCGTTGTAAAATAATGAAGGGTTTATGAAAAAATAAACAAACATTAATAAGCCCTAATAAAGTCGTTAGATGGCCGTTAAATAGCCGTTATATGACCGTTATAAAACGTTACAAAACATTTTATTTTAATGAAAGACACAAGCTGTTACAAATTGATGACGTTAAAAAAATCGTTACAAAATTTGTAGTTTTCAATATTTCAAAACTTATTGAAATACACAAATTTGATACAAAATGATCTAATATTTGCAGTTGTATATCTTTGAGCTACTATCGGATGCATGTAATAGCCAAGTTAGATATCGTGAAATTGCCGTCCACCATTCCATCGATCAAAAACATTAACAATCTGAACGTCCATGTTTCAATTCCCTCGTGTAGTTGAGTAACAACCTAAGGGATGCATACGGTCTCGCTTATGGAGGAAAGCAATCCTGGAATAAAAAACCTGCCGTTGATAATACCTCTGGGCATGGGAATATATGTGCTATATAAAGTAGGTTGTGCAAGTCTATCCACAGCAATTATGAACATGACCATAAATTTGGGTATTTATGCAGCCTTTCATCATTTGGTATTCTATCTTGATAGTCTCTATCTATGCGGAGAAGTTGTGCCTTCGATGCAAAACCTTTATGAGGCCAAATGAAAGGAAGAATCATGGATCGTGTTTCGCTTCCCCGCAAACCACTGTTGATTTGCCTCCAGCGATCCTACACAATCCAAATTGGCAAAGTGCATTCGGGTCAGCGATTTACCAGAGAAGTGCTTCAACCTTGGGTGAAGCAATGTGATGGTAAGAGTGTGAAAGAGCAGTATGTCAAGATCTGGCTTGGCCGCAATAGTTCATCCTCACATGGTTATTAATTGATCCACTAACGAGCTCTTACAGTGGGATAATTCTTAGCCACGTGGTTATTAATTCTTGCACTTTTATTGCAGTAATGAATTCTTATGGCGGGATGAAGTTCTGGGGGCGAAGACAGCCAGCTATTCATCCCGACTTCTATGGAAGGGAGAATTGCCCGACGGGAAGTTGCTTGTCCTGCGGAAATCACGGTGGGAGGCTTGGACCGAGCCGAACCGGAGTGGACTCACCCTGGGGCAAGTTTGGAGCTCCTACTACGTTCTGTGAGGTTGTTTACATGCCGCAATAGGCATACGCGTAGGAAACTTGGAAGAAGAGAACAAAAGATTGCATGACGGACAATCTTTTTTTTTTTTTTTTTGTGTGGTGTGACGAACTTTTCATAAGCAAATGTATTGTATACATCTTTTTCTGTATCACGTATCTTATATTGCCTATCATTTCAATGTATGCTCTCGCTCACAGAGCATATAGCACGATGAGTCTCGTGCATGGATGCCTAAGTTGTAGAGATGGTCTAAGAGTTTGCCTTGACAATCAGAGGCCTCAAATGTTCACATGCCCATGCTCTATCGGGAAAGTCCATTTGAACTTTCATTAAGAGCATAATTGTTAAATCGAGAAAAAAGAATTATGAATCGGAATCTTAAATTTATGAATAGTGAATAGAAAATCAAATTGAACCGTATGGTTTGACAAAATACTTAAGACTTGTATTTTATGTTGATGACAGTTATAAATTTTATAGATAATATCAAATGATATTTAAGATTTGAGTAAAATAAAGATATGGTAAACTAATCTTAAATTGAAGTAGATATGGTGATAGTCATGAACAAGATGACTTAATTTCCCATTGTTTACCCAAAAATAAAGATTAAGTACAAATATAAATTGTAATGTTTTGTATGTCTTTTTTCATTTACCACTATAGCGTTAAAGTGTAAAATTTACTTCCAATTAAACTGTAACTATGAAAATACAATATAAATAGTAAATATAAAGTTAGGTAAATGTATAAAAAAATTGAATCATCGAATCCATATACATGTGACGAGGTGTAGATTCTTTAGTGAATCAATAAAGTTGCTTGAGATTAAGAAGATTAGTGATGCATCTTACAATTTCATATCACTAAGGCCATGAGTTGAAATTAATCAAATTCAGATTAGTCTATTGGCAACTCTATAAAAATATATTGAGATTATTTTCATTCTCTCTTAGAGACAAAGCTAAGAGTTGGCTTGCTTCTCTTCCTGCGGTATCAATCACTACATGGAATGATATGGCTCAGAAATTTCTTGGTAAATTCTTTCCACTTGCAAAGTCTGCGAATTTACTAATTTTATGCAAATGGATAATGAATCATTAAATGAAGTATGTAAAAGATTCAAAGAATTTCTTAGGAGATCCCCACATCATGAACTACCTGTATGGATGCAAGTACAAACTTTTTATAGTGGCTTTAGTACAAATCTCTGTTCTGTGATTGATGCAGCTGTAGGGGAAACTCTAACTAATAAAACACCAGAAGAAACCTACAATCTATTAGAGGAGATGGCGTCCATAGTTATCAGTGGCCTATTAAGAGACTACCAATGCGAAAAGCTAGCGGAGTTCACGAAGTGGATGCGTTTGTTGCAATTGCTGCACAATTTGAAGCACTTAACGAAAAGCTAGATAATATGAGTGTTTCAACCATGAAAATTCAGAATTTGATATGAGATTTTTGTGGTGGAGGACATGTTGGCACAAAGTGTCAGGTAGGTAATACTTTTGAACAATCTAGTGAAAATACTAACTTTGTTGGAAATTTTAACAGGTCACAGAATAATCCCTACTCCAACACGTACAATTCGGGATGGCGCAATCATCCAAATTTTTCATGGAATAATCAGAATGTGACAAGACCACCGGGATTCAAACAATCAAAAGAGACAAAGTCAAATTTGGAAAATATAGTCACCAAACTTGCTAATACGACTCATGACTTCATCAAAAGCATGGATGTGAGATTTCAAAACTAGAAGGCTTCAATCAGAAATCTAGAAATGCAAGTGGGTCGGTTAGCAATCATGATGTCGGGAGACAACGGGGGTTTTTGCCGAGCAACATAGACAAAAATCCAATTGAAAACATAAAAGCTATAACCCTGAGAAGTGGTAAACAAGTGGTGAAGAAGTTTATGCGCAAAGAAGAAATAGGAAATCTTGGGATGAAAGAACAATAGAGAGATCTTGAGATGAACAACTTCTTTTTTATTCTTTTCTTTTCTTATTTTCAATCACAAGAGTTAGCCTTTTTATATACAATGGCTATCTCGGAAACTTTTTTGGGTATTGAACAGTTGAAGAAATGAAAACTAACTAAGCGAAGCAAAAAACTAACTAACTTCCGTAACTGAAGTACACTAGACTAACTACCAAGACTTGCCAAGACTTACAGTATTATACGAGTGTTCGAAACAGGGGTATCCCAATATAGAGCTTCTAGCTCACTTACTGATTATCACTCTTATCTTTGTCTTCTTCTTTTTCTTTCTTTGATACTAACGTAGCCTCTTTTCTTCTCATTCTTCTCAGCAGCATTTATATTCTCTACTTCCTCTTCTTCATATGTTTTCTCTTCGTTGCTTTGTATATCTTACTTCCCCTGTTCTTAGTGATATCAGTAATAGCATCAGTAGAGCTTCTGTTCTTGCTGTTCTTAACATCCCCCTTCAAATTGGGAATGGGTGAGAAACCAATTCCTAATTTGATTCGTAGCTAATAGTGTGTAATACGAGGGAGAGATTTTGTGAATATATCAGCAAGTTGATAGTTACTTGGAACATATTTCACTTGTAGTGACCCTAAGGAGATTTTTTCCCTAACAAAATGAAAGTCTACCTCAATGTGTTTGGTGCGAGCATGTAAGACATGATTGATAGTAAGAGAAATGGCTGATTTATTGTCACAAAAGAGCTGTGTTGGACGAGTCAATGAGCATCCTATATCACGAAGGACAAAGCTGATCCAGGTAAGTTTAGTAGATGTAGAAGCAAGAGCACGATACTCAGCTTCTGTAGAGGATCGACTGACTGTGGATTGTTTCTTTACTGCCCAAGATATGAGATTGGAGCCAAGGTATGTACAAAAACCTGTTGTTGATCTTCTTGTTTCAACACATCCCGCCCATCGCATCCGAGAACCCATACAGGTGGAGAGAGCTTCAAGAGTGAATGAAGACTCCAAGACTTATAGTGCCTTTGACATATCTCAAAACTCTCTTGAGTTTATGTAAGTCTGCAATAGTGGGTTTCTATAATTTCTGACACAGCTGATTTGTAGCATATGCAATGTCAGGTCTTGTTAAAGTCAGATACTGAAGGCCACCTACTAAGCTTCGATACTCGACAAGATTGGAGAGGGGAGCAGAATCATTTATCAGAACAGTTGGTTTTAGTGATACAGGGGTGGTAATTGGTTTGCCCTCAAGCATATGAGCTCGAGTAAGAAGATCATCGGCATATTTAGTTTGGCAAAGAAACAGGTGATCAAAAGTATTTTTAACTTCAATGCCAAGAAAGTAATGTAGTGGGCCAAGGTCTTTCATAGAGAAGCGAAGACTTAGAGAATGGATAAGGTTGGAAAGTAACCGAGAGGAGCTTCCAAAATGTCGGGATAATGTCATCAACATATAGTAGTAGAAGAATGGTGTCCGTATCAGTATGATAGATGAATAAGGATGGGTCAGTTGAGCTGCAAAAGAACCCATATTCAAGCAAAAAGTTGCTGAACTTGTCAAACCAAGCTCGAGGAGCTTGTCGAAGTCCATAGAGAGACTTCCTGAGGAGACATACATGATGAGGTTTCTTGGGATCTTGAAAACCGGAGGCTGCTCCATGTAAACTATCTCATTCAATGTACCATGTAAGAATGCATTTTTGACATCTAGTTGATGGATTGGCCGGTGTTTCATCATGGCTACGTATTTAACTATACGAATTGTAGCATGTTTGATGACCGGACTAAAGGTTTCGTAAAGTCAATGCCTTCTTCCCGATGAAATCCTTTAGCAACTTGATCGAGCCTTAAGTCTATCAAGGCTACCATCAGCTGCGAGCTTTGTTTTAAATACCCACTTACAGCCAATGACATTCATTTGACTAGTTCGAGGGATTAATTCCCAAGTTTTATTCTGATAAAGTGCATCCATCTCTTCTGTCATTGCTTTATACCAGCCTTTATGTGCTAAGGCTGATTTGATTGTTTTTGGTTCAATAGGTACTTCATATATAGCAAGACATGCATATCGAGGATTGGTCTTGATAATGCCAGACTTAGACCTAGTCTGCATAGGGTGAGTAGGTAATGTACCTTGTGAATTTGTCTCGATTATTTGAAGTGTGTTGTTCCATATCTTGTCCATCTGTTGTCTCGGTTATGGGAAAGGTATTTCAACTCGTTGTGGACTATTTCGAGTGGTGATGGACATTTGATCCATAGGGAATTCAACGGAGAAACAGAAATTGCTTGTTCTCGTGCATTCGGTGAGACCATTCCATTTGTTTGCTCTTTGTGGATTCTTGTTCCCAACCCGTATATCGAGAAGTTGAATGTTTTATGTGATCGTAGTGGAGGGAGCTAGGAGCGCTCTTCTTCTGTCCACAACTTATACAAGTGTGTGTAGGAGGGATAAACTGTTGCTAATTTCTCGAGAGAAAGGGAAGAAATTCTCATCAAATACTACATGTCGACTAATGTAGACATGACCAAAGAGTAGGGACAAGACATCGATATCCCTTATAGTGATCTTGTATCCTAGAAAGACACAGGTTAGAGATCGTGGATCAAGCTTGTGCTGTGCATATGGTCGAAGACAGGGATAGCAAGCACATCCAAAGATTTTGAGATGGTCATATCTTGGCTTATGCTGAAATAATTTTTTGAAGGAGGCGCATCGTAATTTTTGAGTAGGAAGAATGTTAACAATGTAGTTGGTTGTTGTAAATGCATCTACCCAAAACTTTAATGGAATTTTTGCATGGTATAGCATAGCCAAACCAAGTTCAACTATATGTCGATGTTTCCTTTCGGGTATTCCATTCGCTCAAGTGTATATGGACGGGAGATATCTTTGTTGAATGCCACAATTCTCCGTAAGTGAGTTCTGAATTTTTGGCTAATAAACTCTCCTCCACCATCACACTTTGGAAAGTCTTGATTTTACAGCTATGCTGATTTTCTACTAACTTTTGAAACATGAGAAAAATACTATAGAAATCGACTTCAGCTTTAATGGATATATCCAACGAACCGAGAGAAATTGTCAACAAAAATGACATAGTACTTGAAACTCTGAAAAGATTTAACTAGAGAAGGCCCCCAGATATCATAGTGAATTTGTTCTAGAGGTTTTGTAGCTGTAGAATTTGATAATGGAAAAGGTAGAGCAGTACTCTTAGCTATTTGGCAACTTCTACATACGACCGTGGTTCTTTGTTGTACCGAATCGATTTTGATTCCTCAAATGCTTCAAGATATTCTCGATTTGTGTGAGCCGGTCGTTGATGCCGATGCTTTCGCAACAATTCTTTGTCTTTGAGTGAAGTAGACTTCTGCAGCATGAGGGTCTACTGCATGTAGCCCTCTAACCTTGCTTCCTAGCCTCGTGGTTGTGTTGGTGGTGCTGTCCTTGATATACACACCAGTTTTGTTAAAGATAAAGGAACAGGGGTAATCATCAGTTAACTTTGACACTAATAGAAGATTTTTCTTAATCTCAGGAACAATCAGCACATCATTTAGAGGCAAGGCATCAATTGCAGTATTCAGTATTGCATTACCAATGTATTTGACAGGTAAACACAGACCATTGCCTATCATAACTGTATCGGCATTGTTATTTTTAGAAAGACTATGAAGTATACCAGCATTAGAGGTAATATGGGCTGTTGCTCTAGTGTCTGGATACCATTCTTGCTCATTTGCCTCCTCAATATGTAGTGCTGCTAGTGCTGTTGGTATCTCCTCAGCTTGATAGGAGTTATCAAACCGATACCAACAATGTAAGGCATCATGACCAGGCCTCTTCTGATTTGACACTTAAGTCAAGTGAGTTCTCACGCTTTCTCCACCCGCACCTTTTTGTGAAGAGCTGAATTTGATGCGGGATATGACCACGGTATCATAATACCTTTGTGTTGATACATTGTATGGTCTAAATCCTTGAACAGGACCCAAGCCAGAGGTGGTATTGGGTTGTTTGAACTACTGATTTTCTTGTTCATAATTTGAGTTATTATTTCTGTAACTCATGTTTCTTCCAAGATAACCAAAGTTCCTGTATCTGGCATTATATGTTCTTCCTCTTTCATAATTTCTTCCTCCACGATTATTTGTTCTTGATCCTCTAAGGATAGTATTCTCGTTGTATATATTCTCGTCGGCCTCTTCTTTATGTATAACTTCAGTTTTCCTCCGGCCATAGTAAGCTAGGTTAGGACCGAACCGATTTAAAGAGTAATTTCAGAACCTCCGGCTTTGAATCTTTCTAAGTGTGAGATTACTTCATCATATTCTGGTTGGGGCTTTAAGCAATAGATTGTAGTTTTAAAACTTTCATACTCAGATCCCAGGCCTTCCAGAACTCCAAATAGTTTTGTGATTTCATCAATTGGTTTTCCTATGGCATTCAATTGATCACATATTGACTTGTACTCCCGAGGTATCTGATAATGTTCGTTCACGTTTCTGGCAAGCCTGCTGTTTTCCTCTTAACTTGAACTCCTTAGCTACCGACTTTTGTGTAAAACCGATTTAGCAGAGTTTGCCAAACTTCATAAGCAGTATTTAAGCTAATTATCAAGCTGAGTATATTTTTACGATACAGCACCACTAATCCAAGAAGATACAAGCTGATCTGTTTTTATCCAGTCATTATAATCGGGATTAGGAACCTCGAAGTTTGACCTCCTTCTTCGACTGCAATGTCTTTGCAGGTGGTGGAATTTCCCCATTCACAAAACCAAACAGATCTTGGCTCCTTAAGAATCTATAGAATTGAGCTTGCCATAGAAGGAAATTATCCTCAGCTAATTTGATGGTAACAAAATTTGAGTTATTAACATGAATAGGAAATGGATATCTCAAACTTCTTGCTGTCATTCTATTCTTTCTGATCTTTGATCAACTCTAGTTGCATACACGAATTCTACTGGTTTACAGTACGTTGCTACAAGTATAATGCTGATGAAGATTTAGATGTGGATGAAAAATACCAACTCACAGATCTTGTTGGAAGATACAAATATCTTTAGAGATCAATGAAGCTTCGAATCTAACTTCGATCTGATGTAGATTTAACTATTTTGTGCAGCATCAAGATGATTTCTTCGGGGACGCAGAGGCTCGATACCATGAAGAAGTTTATGCGCAAAGAAGAAATAGGAAATCTTGGGATGAAAGAACAGTAGAGAGATCTTGAGATGAACAACTTCTTTTTTATTCTTTTCTTTTCTTATTTTCAATCACGAGAGTTAGCCTTTTTATATACAATGGCTATCTCTGGAAACTGTTTTACAGGTATTGAACAGTTGAAGAAATGAAAACTAACTAACTTAAGCAAAAAACTAACTAACTTCCAGTAATCAAGTACACCAGACTAACTACCGAGACTTGCCAAGACTTACAAGTATATATACGAGTGTACGAAACAGGGTATCCCAATATAGAGCTTCTAGCTCACTTTACGCATTATCACTCTTATCTTTGTCTTCTTCTTTTTCTTTCTTTGATACTAATAGTAGCCCTTTTTCTTCTCATTCTTCTCAGCAGCATTTATATTCTCTACTTCCTCTTCTTCATATGTTTTCTCTTCGTTGCTCTTGTATATCTTACTTCCCCTGTTCTTACTAATATCGGTAATAACATCAGTAGAGCTTCTGTTCTTGCTGTTCTTAACAAGTGGGAGAAGAAGATGTCAAACGGGAGATTTTCCTTTGCAAATAAAGCTATTTTTTTTTTTTGAAAAAAAATTGTAGTATCAACAATACGTAAAACATACCAAGTCATTTGCAGATCCATGCTATAAATACTTTTACAGCGTGGGAATTTTCATTACTGGGCAAATTTCCTACAATGACACATTTATTTCTCACATCTTTTCCTCTACTTTTTCATACAAAATGACACATTTATTTCTCATATATTTTCCTTTACTTGTTCATACAAAAGGAAGGAATCATAAGTTTTGTTGAAGAAATATTATATAAAATGAAAAATAAGAAATGTTAAAAATCCATTGGAAAAGATGATAAAATAAGATTAATCATTCGAAACGTGTAATCATTGTCCTTAAGAATAATTCCGCCGTTGAAGTACGAAATTCAGTGCGCAAGGCTCTAGCGTCCTCCCACGATACAACACACCGCACTGAATATTAGAATGAATAGGAGTAACGCTTAGCTAAAAGAAAAGGAATGATATGAGAATTCCTTGTATCTTAAAAGATTGTGGTTGGAAGTTTAATTTATATTCAAACAAGAAAGAGAAAGTCGTTAAAAAAATGTTACAAATCCGTTGTAAAATAATGAAGGGTTTATGAAAAAATAAAGAAAACATTACAAAGCCGTAATAAAGTCGTTACATGGCCGTTAAATAGCCGTTATATGACCGTTATAAAACGTTACAAAACATTTTATATTAATGAAAGAAACAAGCTGTTACAAATTGATGACGTTAAAAAATCGTTACAAAATTTATAGTTTTCAATATTTCAAAACTTATTGAAATACACAAGCTTGATACAAAATGATCTAATATTTGCAGTTGTATATCTTAGAGCTGTTATCGGATGCATGTAATAGCCAAGTTAGATATCGTGAAATTGCCGTCCACCATTCCATCGATCAAAAACATTAACAATCTGAACGTCCATGTTTCAATTCCAAAAACATTAACAATCTGAACGTCCATGTTTCAATTCCCTCGTGTAGTTGAGTAACAACCTAAGGGATGCATACGGTCTCGCTTATAGAGGAAAGCAATCCTGGAATAAAAAACCTGCCGTTGATAATACCTCTGGGCATGGGATTATATGTGCTATATGAAGTAGGTTTTGCAAGTCTATCCACAGCAATAAAGAACATGACCATATATTTGGGTATTTATGCAACCTTTCATCAGCTGGTATTCTATCTTGATAGTCTCTATCTATGCGGAGAAGTTGTGCCTTCGATGCAAAACCTTTATGATTCCAAATGAAAGGAAGAATCATGGATCGTGTTTCGCTTCCCCGCAAACTACTGCTGATTCGCGTCCAGCGATACTGCACAATCCAAATTGGCAGGCGGACAGTCGGGTCAGCAATTTACCAGAGAAGTGCTTCAACCTTGGGTGAAGCAATGTGATGGTAAGAGTGTGAAAGAGCAGTATGTCAAGATCTGGCTTGGCCGCAATAGTTCATCCTCACATGTTTATTAATTGATCCACCAACGAACTCTTACGGTGGGATAATTCTTAGCCACATGGTTATTAATTCTTGCACTTTTATTGCAGTAATGAATTCTTATGGTGGGATGAAGTTCTGGGGACGAAGACAGCCACCTACTCATCCTGACTTCTATGGAAGGGAGAATTGCCGCACGGGAAGTTGCTTGTCCAGCGGAAATCACGTTGGGAGGTTTGGACTGAGCCGAACCAGAGTGGATTCACCCTGTGGCAAGTTTGGAGCTCCTACTACGTTCTGTGAGGTCGTTTACATGCCGCAATAGGCATACGCGTAGGAAACTTGGAAGAAGAGAACAAAAGATTGCATGACGGACAATTTTTTTTTTTTTTTTTTTTTTTTTTTTTTTTTTTGGTGTGACGAACTTTTCATAAGCAAATGTATTGTATACATCTTTTTCCGTATCACATATCTCATATTGCCTATCATTCCAATGTATGCTCTCGCTCACAGAGCATATAGCACGACGAGTCTCGTGCATGGATGCCTAAGTTGTTGAGATGGTAGGACACGCTAAGAGTTTGCCTTGACAATCGGAGACCTCAAATGTGCACGTGCCCATGCTCTGTCGGGAAAGTCCATTTGGACTTTGATTAAGAGCATAATTGTTAAATCGAGAAAAAGAATTATGAATCGGAATCTTAAATTTATGAATAGTGAATAGAAAATCAAATTGAACCGTAAGGTTTGACAAATACTTAAGACTTGTATTTTATGTTGACGACAGTTAAAAATTTTATAGACAATATCAAATGATATTTAAGATTTGAGTAAAATAAAGATCTGGTAAACTAAAATTAAATTCAAGTAGATATGGTGATAGTCATGAACAAGATGACTTAATTTCCCGTTGTTTTCCCAAAAATAAAGATTAAGTACAAATATAAATTACAATTGTATGTCATTTTTCATTTACCATTAAAGTATAAAATTTACTTCTAATTAAACTGTAACTATGAAAATATGATATGAATAGTAAATATAAAATTTGGTAAATGTATAAAAAATTGAATCATCGAATCCATACATGTGATGAGGTGTAGATTCTCTAGTGAATCAATAAACTTGCTTGAGATTAAGAAGATTAGCGGTTCATCTTACAATTTCATATCAGTAAGGCCATGAGTCGAAATTAATCTAATTGTACGAGATTATTCTATAACAGTACCATTTTGATAACTATAATTAA
The DNA here is from genome assembly GCA_017140595.1 of Eucalyptus curtisii. NCBI lineage: Eukaryota > Viridiplantae > Streptophyta > Magnoliopsida > Myrtales > Myrtaceae > Eucalyptus > Eucalyptus curtisii. The sequence continues at coordinate 18,560,840 of CM029498.1, forward strand.
TAGTAATTGACTGAGGTCCCTAAGTTTAAATAACAGATGAGGTAATTCAAAAAGTGTTCCCATAATAACTTTTACGGGAACTATCAAGTTATTGTTACTGCTGCTCGGCTCGTTCGCATCATGTGGCCCAAATGGGGCCTAGGTTAGCTGTATTTAAAGATGGGCTTTGAAGGTCTTTCTGACTAAAAGAGGGCTTGACGATGGGGTTTGCCTCGTTTCTGTTGCCCACTATCTTCCGGAATATAGAAATAATATTCTTTAAAAACTTAAATAATATATAAATGAATTCGAAACTAAAAAAAGAAAAAATTGGAAAATGGTTAGAAAAGTAGGACATAATTAGGTTGTCTGGTTTTAGCATTAAAATTGGTTTAGTTTCATTTACATAGTATACACATGATTTAGGAAAATTCGTGATTTTCTATAGTTTAGTTTTAGTTAGATTAGTCTCTTTAGAAAAATTGAATTCAATTTGCACTAAGCTCATGGGTTGCTATCTTAAGGAGGCCTACCCAACATCGTATCTGGTTCCATTCGGCACCCTATTTCTTACTTGCCCTCTTATTACCTCCAGTTGATGTGTTTGTTTCCATTCCTTTACTTCACTTACTTCTTTTTGGTTGGTTAGGTCACATGTAGACCATAATAAACACAAAAACATTGCATGGAAATTTAATTAGGTTCAAGCCATTTAATCATTTAGATAAGCAATCCAAAATCAAGTTAGAGATACCTCTATTAGTGTGAGAATCAAATCCCGATTTTATAAAGTCTCCAATTTTGCAATCTTTGATGCCCCACGTGCTTCCTAGCCAAGCCAAAATTAATAGCAACTCCTGTTTCACAAACGACCTGCCGATCAAGCTTTTAGGCATTATCTTAAACCTGTCTCGACACAGCTCACGACATAGGCATTATCTTAAAACTTTCAACTTTCAGTGGTTCACACCTTATCCCAAGTCAAATTCTACTATTTCCTTGTAGCTACATTGATTAACTCTCCTCCCTCCTTTTATGAACAAATTATTTCCCTTGACCTTCTAATGTCTGTCTTTTTATCCGATACGAGACCTGCCAAGGACACTGAAGTTAAGAATCAAGCATTTCATGTCGTCCCGACCATTTTGCAGAACGAGTTTGGACACATTTATTACATGCACCCCGAATGCCTACCAAAAATTGGATCAGTGATCTACTAGAATAGGCCTTCATCATTAGCAAGCATCTCTCTCTCTCTCTCTCTCTCTCTCTCTCTCTAAGACGGGTCTGATTTGCTTTATTTATTTACCTGAAGGAAAATGTGGAGATGAAAGGATACCTTCACTCTTTCTCCGACCGAGTTGAAAAAACTTATTTTGTCTTAACCCTGCTTACTGACCAGTTTGGGTTATATCTCCATGGCAAAGTCAACCTGTGTTTACAAGTAGAAGAGTCAAGTCCATGGAAGTTACAGAAGCGAGCCACTTCTTCTGGAGATATATTCAAGCATCATGTATTCTGCGGCTTTTGGAGAATCAATCAAAACGTATCAAGAGCAGTGGGGGAGAAGTTGGAGCCTATTAAGCAATCGACGTACTTAATTATCTAGAAAGCAACCACTGAACAATAACCTATATCCAGAAAGTCTGCGAGAGTCAGAACTGCGTCAATTGTCGGTTTACAGTGCTCGTTAGAGTAAAGTTTGCTGAGGGTCTGAAGGTAAAGTAAAGCATCCTTAAAGAAAGGTGTACGAGGATCAGTTGCCCCACAACTATAGAATATGGATGTAATACTGTATTATTTGATCAAATTTGAGAGAATTCAGCCATGCGCGTCCCGAGATGGCGATACCTTTACGTATTTCGCTGAAAGTAATTCGGCCGTCTGAACTTTTTTTTTTTGGCTCCACGCTCTCTTTCCTCTTCTAACACATCAATTGAGCACAAGTGAGCTTTAAGCCTTTAAACTTGAAGCAACAACCCCATTTGATATGTCAACTATTTCGAATCATTTGAAAGTAACGGTTTTGTTAAAAGTTATGACCACCATGAAAGTCATCGATTTGGAACTGTTGTGTAACAACAGTGCAATGATTTGTAACGGCTTTGCAACTTATTTGAACGCTTTCTAACTATCACCAACTTAATAATTACCAATTAATTTATAACGGTTTCTCTCTCTTTCATTTGCCTATAAAATAAAACGTCAAACCACAATCTTTTAAGACATGCTAGATAAAAAGAGAACTTTTTTCTTTTTCTTTTTTCCATTTCTTTCCTAGTTGGGTTATCCATGCAATTTTGTTGTTCATGTTCCTTCTTTTATTCTATAGAGGGCAAAGAAGAATACATATCATATCATGGGAGGATAGTCAATAAATACCAAGTTTCATATTCTGAGAAATGGAATTATCCTCAAGGTTAGGTAGTGGTTGCCAACAATTGATTTCTTTTTCATCTTTTAAAAAAAAAAAGGGGGAGGCGACGGCGGCAGGGCTCAGCCCTCGGCCACCTAACCCTTTTTTTTTTAAATTTTTTTAATATTTGTATTTTATTTTTAAATGCTTTAAATAAATTTAGTTTTAAATTTAATTTAATTAATTTTTTTTTATTTTTTTACCACGTCAGCACCAAAACAATGCCGTTTTTGTATTGTCTAGCCATGTCGTGCAAAACGGCGTCGTGTTACACTTCCTTCGCTGGAAAATTGCCACATCAGCATTTTGGCCGAATTTTGGCCGGAGTGGTACTTAAGTGATCCATTTTGCTCCGATTTTGGCAATTAAGTGTCACTTTTCAAACTTTTGGCACTTAAGTGTCCCTCCGTACCAAGTTTTGGCACTTGGGGTGTACTTCTGCCCTTTATTTTCTATCTACTTGATTATATCAAATGAAAATAGGTCATTAATTATTAATTTTTGTGGACAAAATTATTCAAAAAGTTCTAAACCTATTACGTTCTTACTAATTCAAGCCTAAACATTTTAATATGCTATTTGAGTCCTAAACAATTTTACATTTTACCGAATGAATCCATTTTGCTAATTTTGGCTGAAAATGGATAGCGTTGATGCCGAATGTTTTAATGTGATACGGCTGGCACTGATATAAACATTTTTTAATGATATTTTAACATTTTATCGAATTTTTATAATTTTACTTTTCTTTTATTTTCTTTACCCTTTTTTTAGATTTAGACTGGAGAGGGCATTGCGGTCCTTATAGACCATTGGGCAAGGGTTGAGGGTTTGGCAATAGCCGTGTTGCCCTTGCTAGATCCGAGCAAGGTGAGGGCATCGTGACCCTTGTCGACCCTAGGTCTAGGCGAGGGCCACGATGCCCTCACCCCTTTGGACAAGGCTATAATGCCCTCACTAGCTTGAGTCCAAAGAAAGGACATGAAAGGATAAATATATATATATATATATATATATATATATATAATGTGACATCTTAGATTTTCAATCATGTCTTCTACTTAATAAATCGAGCATTTCATTGACGTGCCTATAGGGCTGTTCTCGAGCTGATTACTCTCGAGATAACTAGACTATCTAGGAAAGCCATTAAGAATTTTAAAGCAAATAGACTTGAGAATTCGACTAGGAATCGGCTATTCAACTGTGCTCATCTGTCGAGACCATTACGGCACGAGATATAAATCGATTCGAGATCGAGAGATAGGTCGGTTCGGCGAGATGTGTGGCTAATCATGGGTGACACCACTAAATTGGAAAATTCTCGTCGACCGACACCGAATTGATTTCTCTATCATTTTGGTACCCTCGTGTCCGTATTTGAATCTTCGAGATTTTCACGACAACCGAGAGTCGCTAATGTGTCGAGTGGGTTCATAGTGGCTCGAAAAAAATCGACCACGGGTCATTTGCACTTAAAATTTTTGAAAGTTACCCTGTAGCCTAAGTTACGCTAAAAACGCGCAAAGTGAAATTAACTGTGAATTCAAGTCCGATTTCAGAAATTGAAGATTCTGTCATGTCACCATAAATTCTAGGAATGTCGACTCAGTCTCAGAAGATTTTCCAGAGATTCCGAGATTTTTACGGAAAATCGTTCGGATGTCGCGGAAAATTAATGGAAATTCGTATGGACCGAATTTAAGCGAGTTTGGACTTTCAAGTTGAGCCTTTGAGTGTCAGGGACTTATAGAAAATTGTTTGGGATTTTTCTTCAGCAAAATGAGACGTTGATTTGGAAAATCAAATGAAGAAGTTGAAGACCAAAAAAATGGAAATTCGGAGCTTTGCAATGGACAACAATTTTGAGCATCAAAATTGGTTAATTTAGAGATATTATAAGGTTTGAAAGTATCGGGGACCAAGCATATATGTAAGAAGATATTTTATTTGACTTTGGGTTCATCCTCATCCATTCCTTTCCATCTTCTCGAGCAAGTTTCACTCGCCGACTCCCCCTCCTTTCTCTCGAGCGACCATCCCCTCTATCAATTTTTCCTGCAGCCTTGTTTTCTTTCTCTTTTCATTCGCTGCTCCCATTTTTAATTCACTTTCTTTGCAGCCCCATCTTCGTTCAATCCCCCACCGAAAACCATTTGTGCCCCACTCACGCTTTAGCCCCACTAATCCCTGCTCCCCACCAAATTGTCACCACCGAAGCATCTCTCTCTTCATGCCGTTCCACCGAAGTCCCTCGCGCATGGATTCTTCACCGGTCAACTCCCGATGAATTTTTGACCGTGAATTTCCCTTGCCCTGCCACGTTTCCTCCCCATCTTTCACCCACCGCCAGCATATTTTGAAGACCGAGCAACCCAGCAGCCGTCCACGCGTTCAAGCCCACCAACTTCGGTCTCTTGCTGCGCCGAGCCAACGCCCCACCATCAACCACCGAGAAGCCCAGTCCACCAAAGCCGAATTCCCCTGCAGCCAAGCCGAGTGCAGCTGCCCTTCGTCCGCCCACACATGCTTTTCCAGTCAACGTTCAGCTCTAGTATACCCATCTCACGTCAGCGAAGCTGTCCACCGAACAACTCCTTCGGCGTCCATCTTCTCCAGAATCTTCGGCCCACGCTGCAGTTCACCAAACAGCCCAAGCTTCAGCCCGTGAATTTTGTTACAATTTCAGCCCGCCCATTTGATGTCCACGAACAGCCCAGCAAATCCAGTCCACGAGCCAACAATTTCAGCCCGTTAACTTCAGCAATTCAGCCCAAGAAGTCAGCGGCCCAAGCCCGTGAAGTCAAACCCAGTTCAGCATGCCCAAGCCCAAGATCAAGCCCAGCACTTGCCGTGGGCTTGCAAGGTTTTTAGGCCCGGCCCGAGTATCCGCTGACGCCACCGAAAATTTGGATTTCGGCTGCCGTCGCGGTGTTCCGGTCTTCACTTTGCACAAGTGAGTTTTGCTCACTAATGCCTTCTTAGTAGACTAATGATGCTTAGGGGCTGATTAGATTTAATTAAGTGCAATTAGGTGGTTAGATTATATTAGAATAATTAAATTAGGGATTTACCTATGCATGTTAGGCAAATGATTAGTGTACTTAGCAAGTAGACATGCTATATTATTTATTGAACGAGTCTCGATAATTTTTTCGGGCTCGTTTCGGCTTCCAATCAGGCATTACGGGCCTAAATTGGATTTATTGCATTTATTTATTAATTTTCGAAATTAATTAATTTTCCGGAAATTAGGCTGGGATAGCCAACGACCGGAATTTTATACTGATTGTCATGGTGCAGCTCGTTTATTTAATTGAGCTTTATTTTGTGCTCAATTGAATTAATGATGATTGTAGGAATTTATTCCTAAATTATTTAATTTTGGTAATTAAGGGAAAAATTACCGGGCATCGGTTTACAACGCCAAGAAGATGTATGGGCTGTTGAAACTAGTAGGATATTCAAAAAGTGAAATTATAATATTTTGGCTAAGACCGACAGTGTCCCCACACACTGCTATTTTATCGAGAATGATAAAAGATGGAAACAGATTCCTTTCTACAGACTTTGTTTTAGGAACTTGTGGTTTAAAACCTGACTTAATATATCGCCTTGTATATATATGCACTATGGTTTGCAATGTATATAAGTGTGGTTATTTTCTAAAGTGAAAATTTGGGGTCCTACTTTCCTATCACATTGTTTTATTGTCGAGGATTTCATATGCTTCCGCATGCGTATATTAAAATGAATGGGTCGGCGATTCGTCCTGGGACGTCACTATTATATCGACCAGATAAGGGATGGGCGCGTGCCCGAGGATCGGGGCGTGACACACACACACACACACACACACACACACATATATATATATATATATATATAGTAAAAGAGTCATTAAAATATTATTAAAAAATATCAATGTTAGCGCCGTCATGACATATAAGACGTTTTGTTTTCAAGTTAGCGATTTTTAATCAAAATTAGTCGGATGAAATCAACTAACAAAAGGTGAAAATATATTTAGGATTGAATTGACAAAGTGCAATAGGTGTAAGACTTTTTGAACACTTTTCTCATTTTTTTTTTGGTGTAAATCGTAAATGCAGACATATTATTTTTCTCATATGAGAATCAGTAACAACATTCCAATAGCATAGAGTAGTGTTTTATAGTGGTTTTAATTGGAAGCGGCGAATGATCAAAATAGCCAATAGATTCACTTAAGATTATTTGAATTAATTATCATTATTTGGTTCAGAGCTATTTTAATTGAGAGACAAAAAAGGAAATCTCTTTCCGAAGAGTAGCATTGATAATGAATATATTTAGATTTAGATGATGCAAAGTGCAAAAAAAAAAAAAAAAGGACAAAACATGAAAGGTGAGGGTCCTTTTTGGGATTTTCTCTAAGGATAGAATTCTATTCATTATCACTTGAACAAGAATGTATTTTATATGGCGAACGCATCACACGACAGTGACACATGATGCAACAGATCAATTAAAAGTGAGATGCATGTACACTTGGTGTCAAGTAATGTGAATTTCATATCACATGGTCAATAGTGATTTATCAATTGTAACACATTGTCACTGTTAGGTAATATATCTATTTCATAAAGGAAAAATGACAAGTGACTCCTGAATTTTGGCCTTAAGTGCAATGTCATTCCTAAGTTTTTTTATTTATTTAATGTAGTCTTAGAACTATTGATATTAGTTTAATGTAGTCATTCTATTTGCTCAAATAACAAATCAAAACATTATTTTGATGGTGTTGATTATCATATGTTGAGTTTGAATTTTAAAAATAATGAATCAAAATGTCCATCGTTTTATCCATCAATTTTAGAAAGGAAAAAAAAATCAGTACGTTGACATGATTAATATCTTACTTAAATAATCCACATGTAATTTTTTTTATTGTCCATTGTTCAAATTAAATGGGATGAAAGCCACATCAACATATCGTGTTAATTTAAATTAATGGAATGATAGCATTGGGCATTTTTGTATAGTTTATGAACTAAATTGAATATTTACTAATAGTTTATATACTTAATTGAATAAGTCAAAAAAATACTACACAATCCACCAAAGTTTGAGAACCATCCACGACATTTTCCCATTCATAAAATGCCTTTTTTCGCTTGGATAGCCTTCTAAGTCAAAATTTCTGACTGGGGCCAAAACTGGGGTACAAACGACTTCATCTTAATTTTTGTTTCCTAAAATGTGCAAACGGCTATTTAGTTTTTAAGATTTCACCATGGGGCGACGCTCTGTCCATTACCTCATTTTCTAATATTATAAAACTTGTATGGGCCATGTCACCCCTTTTGGGTCCTACTTCTTAACACACCATGCCTATTTGGGGCCCAATGTCGTTGACCTCATCGGAAACCGAAACGAATCCTGAGAATCTGGCGAAGGGGAGGATTTTGAGACCTTAAGGAAGAGCATTTACGGAAAGCCAAGGGTGATGGTGAGCGATTGAATTATGGTGGAGAGGTTCACGAAGACGTTCAGTTCACAAGGTTTCAAGCATTTTAGGAACTTGGCAGCTGAGGAAGAGAAGAAAACAGAGGTTAATGAGGACAAAGATATAAGCTCCTCCTCATTGCCTTATACACCAATGTCCTACGTAAAGAACCATGCCCCTGACTCCGACGGCCCTGCGGGGCCGCGCTCTTCGCTTGCTCTGCTGACTAGCTGTCCCTCATAGTCTTGATCCCGCCGTCATCGAGATCATCCCGACTATCGTCTACTTCATTGAAAGGGCACAAGATCGATGCATCGCTCAACCACACTATGTGCCTAAACGACTTCAAGGATGAAGATCCCATCGATGGTGACGAACTTGATGGAGGTGCATGCCTTTCTTCTTCAAGCTCTGCCTTGCTGGATATAATCGCGAAAATCTGGCCGAGACCCTCCTCCTTATTTACCATCAACGGTTAGATTATGTCTCGAGTTTTAGTTCAAAGCGAAAATTTAAATTTTGGAAATAAATAAAATAGAAATAAAAGGGGCATGCAATATTTGTTTTAGGATATTAAGTCAGGGAAGGAACTAGAAGATATTTTATGCTTAAATTCCTATTTTGACTTGGTGTTGGAGTCTATGCGTAAGGAGTCAAATAAAGAAATATTTGTCTTACTTTGACCAAGATATTTTACATGTTTTGTATAAAAGTATCTCCCCTCGTTAGACGCCAGGGGTCCCAGCGTGGTCTTCGTTCCATTTATGTCTATAGAAAGACAGAAAAAGTTAAAGTGCTGTTCTGACTGGGTGGTTGGGGTGGAATTTTCTCTGTAGAATTACACCAATATATTTAATGTTGAAGATAATTAAAGATTTGTTAATATGTTTGTGAGAGTATGATATTATTTTGTGCGGAATTGTGAGGCTAAATACAGTGTGAGTTATTGGGTGTAACTGAGGGTTAGGAAACATCAAAAGTATTTGAGTGACTCGAGTGTGGTTGTAATTTTTTGTATTGTTCTCCTCATAAATGTAGGTCACTAGGATCAAATCACATAAATTTGGTGTCCAATTTATTTTCTTGTTATGTATATGTTATTGTTTAATCACTTGTTTTTGCAATAATAATATCAAAGCTACTTCCTCAATATGTCTATTTTATTGATTAATCGCTTGTTTACGCAACAATTGGTATGAGAGCTAGGTTAGGTTGAGTAGAAGCGAATCGATAGTGACAGAAGAAGGAAATGTGAGAATCGACAAATTTGATGGAAATGATTTTGGTTTTGGAAGATGTAGGTTGAGGATTATTGATATGAAAGGAAACTACACTTACCCTTGTTTAGAGAGAAGCCATTGACGATTAAGCAAGTTGACTGGGAATTGTTGGATAGACGAGTTTTGGGTGTTATTCGGCTAACGTTGGCTCATCACGTCGTGTTTATCACTATGAAAGAGAAGATCAATTCAGGTTTAATGAAAGCCCTATCGAATATGTACAAGAAACCCTCTATGATCAATAAGGTCTATTTGATGTGATGCCTCTTTAATTAAAGATGAACAAAGGTGCATCAGTTGCTAATTATATCCATGGATTCAATGTGGTTGTTAGTCAATTAAGTTCAGTTGTGATTAATTTTGATGATGAGGTACATGTTTTGATTTTATCCTCATTGCTTGATAGTTAGAATAGTGCTATTACTACCATTAGTAATTCATCTAAGTTAATAAGTTTCACGTTTGATGGGGTTCGAGATTTGATTCTATGTAAGGACAACTGTGGAAGAGAATCCAGTGAACTCCCTCAGCTTTCCTAGTTCTCACGTAATTCCCATTATTAATCAGCTCATCAACTGTTTCCACAAATTAAACTATGCTCAACTTCTTTGTACACGGGCTGCGGTCTTGGTTTAATCTCTACAATATTTTGATTTTGACATATACAATCACGAATGGATTAACAAGGCTTACAAAGTGCTCTCTTTTTTCACTTTCGATCGAGCTCAAAATCGAATCTCGACCGATCTTAAGGATGTGCATGGCACACGAGTCATGAAACACATGCATTATGGATCGTATCGAGCCGTGTCGAAAGCAAATCCTCCTCCCCAGACCGCAACCAACTCCGCAAACTCTTTTCCCCGTCGCCGCCTAGGCCGCCACCTGTTTCGGTCTTCGATCTTCCCTCCTCCTCAGATCACAACGGTGCAAGAAGCAAATCTAGAATCGGATTATTAACCCAGCCGACCAAAAAAGCACTACCCACCATGCAGAGCGAAGTCCAAGTGTCGAGTGGCAAAAGGCGAAACATCTCTTCTTGTCCCTCGAAAGAGAGACGTCCCCGCGAACCCCATCTGTTTCGGGAGGTCTGGAGGGAGGAGGGAACTGGGACAGGATTTTCTTGACGGGTGGTCGAGACGGAATATCTAGGAGGCACGCGCGATGAGCCGCCTAGGGCATGTATGATAATGTTTTTATTTCTCTCAATTTCTGTTCTTTTGTTTCCTGAAACAAAAAAAAAAAGAACTGAAATCTGTTTGGTAATGCAACTTATTTTTCTATTCCCCGGAATAGAAAAGTAACCGGGAAATAGATTTGGAATAGAAACAAGAAAAAAAAAAAAAAAAAAAGTATCTTCTTGTTCTCAAAAACAATTCATAGATTAAGCCAAATTTTTTCTTTTCTTTTTTTCTTTTGTTCTTCTTACTTGCTACGGCCTTGGGTGGCCGCCTGCCAACCGCCAGCCACCTCCGGCCACCTCCGGCCAGCCGCCGTCGACCGCCGCCGCCTGATCGTCGTCACTGCCACCCATAACCTACCAGCCACCTCCGACCGTCGACGATCGCCACCTACCGCTGTCATCGCCTTCGACCGTTGCCACCATCGCTGCCGCCCGACCATCGTACGCCACCGCCCGTGGCTGCCGCTGCAGACCGCCGGCCCACGACCGCCGCCCACAGCCCATTGGCCGCCGTCGACCACCGGTGGTCGGTGGGCAGCAGTCATGGGTCAGCGATCGGCAGTGACGATCGGCGACCTGCGGTCCTACGGCGACGGCCAGCGATTGGCGGCCACAAGCAGCGGGCAACAACGACGAGTGGTAGTGGGCAACGGTTGGCAATCCGTGAGCAAGAATAAAAAATGAATAAATACAAAAAATAAAAAATTGTACTAAACGCATTTATATTCTTTTTTTATTTCAAGAATATAATTTTTGTGTAGTTACCAAACATCTTATACTCAGAAATTGTTCCCCGGAGTAGATATAGAAAAGAATTATTTCTGAAAAGAAATGTTCTCCAGAGTAGAAGCGTTACCATGCGCACCTTAAATTGCTATCACCGTTATCAAACGTTACATAAACATTTTATATTAATTGCAAATAAAAACCGTTACAAATTGATGTAAGTGAAAACTCATTCCAAAATTAATAGTTTTCAATATTTCAAAACTTATAGGAATATACAAGTTAGATACACAATGATCTAATATTTTCGAACATTCATCTTTGAGCTTCTATCGAGTGCATGTAATAGCCAAGTTAGATATCGTGATATTGCCGTCCACCATTCCATCGATCAAAAACATTAACAATCTAATGTCCATGTTTCAATTCTCTTGTATAGTTGAGTAACAACCTAGGGGATGCATATGGTCTCGCTTATAGAGGAAAGCAATCCTAGAATTAAAAACCTGCCATTGATAGTACCCCTAAGCATGGAAATGTATGTGCTATTTACAGTAGGTTGTGCAAGTCTATCCACAATAATTATGAACATGACCATATATTTGCGTATTTATACAGCCTTTCATCAATTGGTGTTCCATACCCTAGCCACTTAATAGTCTCTATCTATGCGGAGAAGTTTCCCCTTCGATGCAAAACCTCTAAGATGCCAGGTGAAAGGAAGAATCATGATCATGTTTCGCTTCCTTGCAAACCACTTTTGACTTGCATCCATTTATCATGCCCCGCATGATCCAAACTACAAAGGGCAGACAATCGGATCAGCGATTTACCAGAGAAGTGCTTCAATCTTGTGGGTACATCGACATGACAAGAAGGCGAAAGATCATTATGTCAAGATCTGGCTTGGCTGCAATAGTTTATTTTCACATGGTTATTAATTGATCCACTTACGAACACTTATAGCGGGATAATTCTTAGTCACATGTTTATTAATTCTCAGACTTTTATTGCAGTAAAAACTCTTACAGAGGGATGTAGTTCCGGGGACCAGGATATCCACGAGCTCATCCTTGCATCTTTTGAAGGGAGAATCACCCCACGGGAAGTTGCTTGTCCAGAGGAAATCGCTGTGGGAGGTTTGGAACTTAGCCAAAGCGCAGTGGACTCACCCTGTGGCAAATTTGGAGCTTCTTGAATGTTCCGTGAGTTGGTTTACACGCCGCAAGCGGTGTACGCGTAGGAAACATGAACCTCTCAAGGTTATCCACCCCTTAACCAAAAAAAAAAAAAAAACGAGAGAGAGAGAGAGAGAATCACGGAAAAAGAAAACATGGGACCAAGTTAATGGTCAATAGATTCAACATTTCATGTATCGAATGTAAAAATTGTATAACAACTGATTGTTTTGTATGATGTGACGAGCTTTCCATAAGCACACGAATTGTATACATCTTCTTCCTTATCACATATCTCATTGCGTGTAATTTCAATATATGCTCTTGTTCATGAGCATGATGACGGTTGCCTTAGTTGTTGAGATGGTAGGACCCGCTAAGAGTTTGCCTTGACAAGCGAAGGCCTCGAATGTGCGCGTGCCCATGCTCTATTGGGAAAGTCCATTTGTACTTTGGTTAATAGCATAATTGTGAAATCGAGAAAAAAAAAATTGAATGGAAATCTTCAATTATTAATAGTGAATAGAAAATTGAATTGAATCGTAAGATTTGACATAATACTTAAGAATAATATTTTGTGTTGATGACAGATAAATTTGATAGATAATATTAAATGATATTTAATATTTGAGCCTAATAAAGATCTAGTAAACTAATCTTAAATTCAAGTACATGTGGTGATCATTATGAATAATATAAGATAATTTCCCGTTGTTTTCTTAAAAATAAAGATTACGTTCAAATATAAATGATAATGTTTTGCATGTCATTTGTCACGCCCCGATCCTCGGACACACGCCCATCCCTCACCTTGGTCGATTTAAAAATTAAATTTTGCGATATCCTAGGACGTATCGCCGACCCTTTCATTTTCATAAGCACATGCGAAAGCAATTATAAATTTCCAGACAATAAATCATTGGGATAGAACAGTATGACTAAATTTCAAACCCTTAAAAACCTTCACTCTTATAGACACTACAAACCAATGCACATATATGTACGAGGTGAACTATTAAGTCCAATTCACATTAAGCCAGTTTAAAATAAGGTCTACAAGCAGAAGTGGGGTTCTACAAGCTACGGGTCCCCGTCCTCCCCTTCACCATTCTCCACACTCCAACTGGAGCCTTCAACAGACTGCACCGGACTTTCGAGATCTTCAAAATCCAAGTCTACTGCTTCTAGGGACCTAAAATGGTTATTCAATAACCAATGAGATAACGTCTCAGCAAGTTCTACCCCCTAAGACCCGATTAGTAAACCAATACACCTTAGGGCTGCCTATGCACAACTCGAGTTAGAGGACTTACCTTGGCCTCAGATTTCGCCCTGCATATTAGCACAAATTAAATAGGCACCCAAGCAATCACATCACAGATCGAAGCATCGATCAAATCGACCTAGTCGATTACGTCTCAATCGAACCATTCACCGGTCATTTCCATTCAATCAATCAATTCACAATATCATATCAAAGCAATGATCAATCGACTTAGTCGATTACATGTCATCACGACCCATGCTTGGTCGACACATTCAATACTATCTATAAGTCCGACCATAGTCTAGGACTGCTCACTCTAAGCTGATATATAGATAGTATAGCTCGCTCTAAGCTAATAGCGTTAAGTTATACTGCTATCGCTAAACTGACATATTGCCCGTAGGCTGATATAGTATACCGGTATACTGCTCTCGCTAATATGACATATTGCCCGCATGCTGATATAGTATACTCTCGATGCTCACTTTAAGCTGATAAAGTGTACTGCTCGCGCTAAGCTGACATATCGCCCGTAAGCTGATATAGTACACCAGTATACTGCTCTCGCTAAGTTGACATATCAGAGCCCGTAGTATGATATAGTATACTATCTTGACCATTCAATCCATTCCATCTTTTATCCTTCTCGATAAAATAGCCGTGTGTGGGGACACGGTCAGCCTTAGCCAAAATATTATAATTTCATTTTTTTGAATATCCCACCAGTTTCAACAGCCCATTACATATTTTTGGCACTATAAACCGATGCCCGGTAATTATACAATCAATTACCAAAATTAAATAATTTAGGAATAAATTCCTATAATCATCATTAATTCAATTCAACCCAAAATAAAGATCAATTAAATAAACGGACTGCACCACGACAATCAGCATGAAATTCCGGTTCACCAGCCATCCCGGTTGAATTTCCGGAATTATAAATAATTAAATAATTAATTTCGAAAATTAAATAAATAAATATTAAAAATCCAATTTAGACCCGTGATGCCTAATTGGAACCCGAAATGGGTCGGGAAAACCCCGAGATGCATTCAATAAATATTAGAAGCTTTCTACTTGCTAATGACTAAGTCTAACCACCTAACATGCATCATTAGGTCACTAATTTAATTGTTCTAAACTAATCTAACCACCTAATTGCACTTAATTAAATCTAATCAACCCTTAGGCATCATTAGCAAACTAAGAAAGCATTAGTGAATAAAACTCACTTGGCAAAGCGAATATCGGAACACGCGACGATACGACACGACGGCGGCCGAAATCCAAACTTTCACTTTCGGCGTCGGCGGACACTTGGGCCGGGGCCCAAAAGCCTGGCAAGCCCATAGAGAGCTATTGGGCTTGGACTGCTGAAGTCTCAGGCCGAATTGCTGAATTAACGGGCTGAACTTCAAAGCCAAAGGTGGGCTTGAAACTTGATGGAGATGCTGGGCCGAACTTGTTGGATCCTTGGGCTTCGCTGAAAATGGGCTGAGCTGAAAACAATTGCGAACTGGGCTGAGAGATCTTGAAACCCACGATCAAAGCTGGGCTGAAATGCTGCAGGGCTTCAATTGAATTAAACCTCCTTGAGCTGAGCTGCTGGGCCGTGAAATTGCTGGCGCGGGGTTGGGCTGCGGACAAACGAAGGAAACGGTTGGGCTCGCGGGACTGGAACTCTGCTGGACCGAATTCAAGCAATCCGCGGGCGTGAAGGCAGGAGGTGGTCACGAACAAAGAAAACAGAAGAAACTGGTGTCGTTGGCTTCGATCGGTGGCAGGAGATGAAGACACGAGCTTGGAAATGGACGTGGAGAGCTGCCGCGTGACGTCACCGCATGAAGAGGATTCAACGAACCAGCAAGAGACCGAAGTTGGTGGGCTTGAACGGGTGGACGGCTGCTGGCGGTGGAATGGGCTGCACGAAGTGGAAGCAAGCTGGCGGAGAAGTCGGTGAAGCTGAGGTAAACATGGACTGCTCGAAGAGGGTGAATTCGGTGGAGATGTACGCTGATGGAGCACACGGCAGGTGGCCGAAGTTGCTGGATGTGGCCGCGTGGTGATGAAGCTACTTCGGTTGATGCGGTGGCAGCAAACGTTGGCAAACCGAAGCAGAGATGGAGAGGATTCGGTGGTCAAAGACGCAACTTCGGTGGATTTTATGGCTAGTTTGTTGACCATGAGCTGGCGGCGTGAAAAGAAATCGTGGCTGAAGCACGCTCGGTTCGTGAGCTGCAGTCTCGCGGGTTGAAGAAGAGAGTAACTGGAGAAATTGGTGGGCGTGAGGGTGAAAGCTTGTGGGGGATGAGTCTGCACGTGAAGAAGAAAGTGGGATGGCTCGAGGGAAGGCAAATGAAAAGATCGGCAGAAGCAGGTGGAGAAAAAGCATGCGTCCGAGAGAGGAAAGAGAGGAGAGGGGAGCAAAAAGTCAAGCCCTTATCCAAATAATCAAGTCTTAGCCATCCCATTTATTGCTTGTCCTCCATTTCTTTCCAACCTTAATATTCACAAATAAACCAAATTGAAGCCTAAAATTGCTGCCCTTGCCTTAATCCGAATTTCACCAATATTAACTTCAATTCCTTACTCAAATCTCCAAATCGAGGTCCAATTTCGATGAAAGAAAATACCAAACAATTTTTTTACAAGTCCCTAACACTCAAAGGCTTGGCTCAAAAGTCCCAATTTCCTTTAATTGAGCCCGTCCGAATTTCCGCTAATTTTCCACGGCATCCGATTCGATTTTCCGTAAAAATTCTGGAATCTCTGAAAAATCTTCGGAAGATGAGTCGACGTTCCTAAAATTTATTGTGACATGACGGAATCTTCAATTTCTGAAATCGGACTTGAATTCACGGTTAATTTCTATTCGACGTGTTCTTAGCGTGACCTAGGCTACTGGGTAACTTTTAGACTTTTTAAGTGCAAAAGACCAGTGGTCGATTTTCTTCGAGCCACGATAAACCCACTCGACTCGTTGGCGACTCTCGGTTGTCGTGATAATCTCGATGATTCAAATACGGACACAAAGTACCAACACAATAAGAAAATCAGTCTAGTCTTTGGTTGACTAGAATTTTCCAATTTAGTGGTGTCACCCACGATTAGCCACACATCTCTATCGAACCAGCCTATCTCTAATTTCAAATCGATTTTATACTGTGCCGCAATGGCCTCTAAAGATAAACACGGTCGAGAAGCCGATTACTAGTCGAATTCTCAAGTCTATTTGTCTTAAAATCCTTATTAGTTTCCCGGATAGCCTAGTTATCTCGAAAGTGATCGCTCCGAGAACATTTCTATATGCGCGCGTCAATGAAATGCCCGATTTATTCAGTGGAAAATAGAGTTGAAAATCTGTGATATCACATCATTTTTCAATTACCATTGTAGCATTAAAGTATAAAATTTACTTCTAATTAAATTGTAACTATGAAAATACAATATAAATAGTAAACATACAATTAGGTAAATGTATGAAAAATTGAATTGTTGAATCCATATACACATGTCGAGGTGTAAATTCTTTGGTGAATTGATAAACTCACTTGAGATTGAGAAGATCAGTGATTCATCTTATAGTTTCGTATCATTTAGGTCTCGGGTCAAAATTAATCAAATCGTACGAGTTGAGTTTATAATAGTACGATTTTGATAGCTATAATTAATAGTAATTGATCGAGGTTCTTGAGTTTAAGTAAAAGATGAGGTGATTCGCAAAGTGATCCCGTAATAACTTTTACGTGAACTACCAACCAAGGAAACTCAAAATTGGAATTGCGGTAAATATTCTCGATAATTGGACAATCACTCAAAATTGTACAACAAGGTAATATAGTCATGAAGATTCCCTAAACATACTCAATTTAGTCTGATAAGAGGCAAATTATGCAAGTGTATCTACAAGAATAATGGGAATGACTTGTATATAATTTGGTTTGATATGGATAAAAACATGGTCAAACTATTTTTTTTTATTTTTTTTACTCGAGTGCGAGAAGATGATATAATTCAACTATGATAAAGTAAAATGAAAGAATGTATGTCCGATATAACAATCCTTGATCTATAACTAATTTTTCTTTCATTAAAGCATAACGAAAAGCAAAAGATGGAACCCTGCCGTGAGTTGGTCTGACTTTCATATGTATATAGTAAACCGTTAGATTTATTAACTCTAAGTACTTATAAAAATACATCTAATAACCATGTTCAACATTGTCAAATTACGATCTTCAGTCTCATTTATTAACGATTAAAAAATCAAACGGCCCAGATTTTAGTTTTCTTGAATAGATAAGCACTAAACAAAAATTCTATGTGGTCAAGTTTTTAGAGTAAATCGATCCCCAAAAAACCTTCCATTAATTTGATCACTAAGTATGAGAGCTATTTAAAGACAAATATGCAAAGTGTATCCACAGCACTATGGAGAATGACCGGTATTTTTTATTTTTGCGCCCTTCAACATTTGGTGCTTCACACCTTATCCTAAGTCAACTTTTGGTCTCTCCTCATATTCACACTAATTAACTCTCGTCCCTACTTAGGTGAACAACTTCCTTTGATCTTTTTTATGCCCTTCTTTTTGGACCATGTAAGCTTGGATGTTGACACCGAAGCCAAGAATCTTGCATCTCATGTGTGTTGACATCTGCATATTCCCGACGAGGTAAACTTAGAGAGATTCTATATTAAAGATCACTCTTCACAAAAAGAATCGTTTCTTGACCAAAAAGAGTAGATTAAACATTCATGACATCCCAAAAAGGAAAGAATCATAAGTTTGATATATGACGATCTAACATTTTCGGTTGTTTATGGTACTTTCACCTTTGATCAGATACATCTATGGCCACGTTCGAAAATGTGAAATTCCCTTCCACTATTCCATTAAAACCTTTGTGATGCCCATGAAAGGAAGAATCGTAACTTATATCTTGCTTCCGCACCAATCGCTTTTGAGTTTCATTCAACGATCACGTCCTACGTGGTCCAAACTTGCAGGCAGACGTCGGATCAGCAATTTAATAGAGAAGTGCTTAAATCTTGCTCGAGGCATCGGGATGGTGGGAGGGTGAAAGGGCACTATGTCTAGATCTCTATTGGGCACAAATAGTACATCCTCACATGGTTACTGACTGATCCACTAAACTATCTAAGCTTAATTTGTTTGTTGGTCCAACTAGCTAGCTGTGTATAATTCTTACTAACTAGGAAAACGGCTAATTTAGGTTCTCTCGCACTTTTATTGCAGTAATGAACTATTACTGTGGGATGAAGTTGTGGGGACCAAAATATCCGCCATTCTACGTTGGCAGAGGCAATTGAAGTGGGTAGAGGTTTCCTTTGGTACTGTGCTTATCCTCGCTTCCATTGAAGGGAGAATTGCCCCACGGGAAGTTGCTTGTCCATGTGAAATCGCAGTGCGTGGTTTAGACACCGCAATTGGCCTACGCACGGCAAACAGGTTTCTCCCAACGTTATCGCTAAAAATGGAAAGAAGAATATGGAGGAAGAGAACATGGGGACAAGTTAATGGCTGATAGATTCGATTTTTCAAGTTAATCACGCATTCATCGAACATCTTAAATTTTTAGAATAGTTGACAGTTGCTCCACAAAATCTCATATAATATAAATATTGTATAAGGCTTGATCTTTTTCATATGTGGTGATGAATTTTCTGTGATTACATGAATTGTATACATCTTCCTTATCACCAATCTCATACTGCGTTTCATTTCAAGTTATATATGCTCTCCCTCAGAAGGCATACACTGTGATGAGTCTTATGCATGGCTGCCTAAGCTGTCGAGATGGTAGGACATGCTAAGAGTTGGCCTTAACAATCGGAGGCCTCGAATGTGGGCATGCTCTATCGGGAAAATCCATTTGGAATTGTTTAATAGCATAATTGTTAAATTGAGAAAAAAATTGTGAACAGAAATCTAAAATTTATGAATGGTGAACAGAAAATTGAATTGAATCGTAAAATTTGGTAAAATACTTGAAGACTAGTAATTTGTGTTGACGCCAGTTATAAAATTTATAGATAATATCAAATGATGTTTAATATTTGAGGAAGAATAATGATCTAGTAAACTAATTTTAAATTTATGTAAATGTGGTGATCATTATGAATAACATGATATAATTTCCCATTGTTTCCTTAAAAATAAAGATAATGTTGAAATATAATTCCAATGTCTTGTATGTCATTTTTCATTTACCATTATAGCGTTAAAGTATAAAATTTACCTCTAATTAATTTGTAACTATGAAAATACAATGTAAATAGTAAATAAACGTTTAGGTAAATGTATGAAAAATCAAATCATTGGATGCATATACGTGTGACGAATTTCAAGCGTCGAATTGTATTCGCATTGGAGTGTCGTGCTTGTGAAAAGATGCGGAGAACCAACCAAATATGTCGTCTGCTGGCTATTGTCACTTCTTGAAGTTTGCAGAAGGTGCACGAAGGAGTTCCGAGAAGTGAAAATGGAAGAATTGTTTGGGAGGCTGAAGGATGCGTTGATGCACTCAGGTGCAATAGGATGGAAGCGAGATCAAGACTATGTTGCTTTGAAGCTTGTCCAATGGAAGTGTGAAGTAGTGGCCGGTGAGGTTGCCAGATTTTGTAGAAAAAAAGGAAAAGAAAAAATTATTAGAAAATTTAGAAAATTATGCCAACAACGGCCGTCTCACACAATACTGCCGGCATCTATGTTAGCGATTTTTGGCCAAAATTGGCTAATTGTTAAAAGGTTTCAGACTACAAATGCAATAAGTTTACAATTTTTTTAGTATTTTTCCCAATAGTTTGCTTACAAGGTTGTATTGGAGGTATGTCTACAACTAATGTAGATGCAAGATTTTCAGACATTTTCTCTTAATATAATCCTTTCTTTACAAAAAAAGTACAATGATAATTAAATTCAATAGAATTTAAAATATCCAGCTTAATTCCAGAAGTCTCCCTCTCTTAGACTGACACAAGGCTTGATATTTATGTGGAGACAAGTAAGTTATGCTTATTTTGTTTGACATGTGATCCATAATATGGTTTCACAAACTTATATAAATGTGCATTTTGGGCAAAAGGTCAATGCAGTTCACAAGAGGATTTGGTTGAAGTAGCTCCAGTTCAAAGGCATCATATACTAAACAAATGGTAATTGGCTAAAGAAGTGTTCAAATACAAAATAGAAAACGAGAGAAACAATTATGGTATTATGCCTTGTAACGACTCGGGCCCCATTGTATAATATTATCCGCTTTGAACACTGAGTCCTCACGGCTTTAAAACGCATTATACAAATTAGAGGGACTCAAACCTTATAAACTAGCCCCAGGACTCCTCCCTAAGCGATGTGGGACATGAGAACTGCCCTTAGCCTGCCCACGTACTGCCAAGGCGATACTGCCTCGGGTCGTGTCGTCACATTCTCCCCCTTAAGGCATAGGGTCCTCGCTGTGGCCCCCACATGCGGTCGAGAGTCGGCTCTGATACCATTCGTACGACCCGAGCCCCACTGTATAATATTGTCCGCTTTCGACACTGAGTTATCACGGGTTTAAAATGCGTTATACAGATTAGAGGGACTCAAGCCTTATAAACTAGCCCCAGGACTCCCCCACTAAGCGATGTGGGACGGGAGAAATGCCCTTAGCCTGCTCGCGTACTGCCAAGGCGATCTCAGTCCATCCCTCCGTACTACCCCGGGTCTGGGTCATCACATGCCTCGTAAAAAATACAACCATTTTTGTACTTGATATTTCTTTGCAAATAAAGCTCTTATTTTTTCTATAAAAGATAAAATAAAAATTGTAGTATCAACGATACGTAAATCATACTAAGTCATTTGCAGATCCATGCTATAAATACTTTTACAGCGGGAGAATTTTCATTATTGGGCAAATTTCCTAGAATGACACATTTATTTCTCGTATCTTTTCCTTTGCTTGTTCATACAAATGGAAGGAATCACAAGTTTTGTTGGAGAAATATTATATAATATGAAAAATAAGAAATGTTGGAAATTCGTTGGAAAAAATGATAAAATAAGATTAATTGTCCGAGATGTGTAATCACTATCCTTAAAAATAATTCCGCCGTTGAAGTACGAAACTCAAGATGTGTAATCATTGTCCTTAAGAATAATTCTGTCGTTGAGATACGAAACTCAGTGTGTAAGGCTCTAGTGTCCTCCCAAGATACAACACAACTGAATATTAGAATGAATAGGAGTAATGCTTCGCTAAAAGAAAAGGAATGATATGAGAATTCCGTGTATCTTAAAAGATTGTGGTTTGAAGTTTAATTTATATTCAAACAAGAAAGACAAAGTCGTTAAGTTATAAATCCATTGTTAATGAAGGGTTTATGAAAAAAAAAATTACAAAGCTGTAATAAAGTAGTTACATGGCCGTTAAATAGCCATTATATGACTGTTATAAAACATTACAAAACTTTAATAAAGTCGTTACATGGCCGTTAAATAGCCATTATATGACCGTTATAAAACATTACAAAGTTGTAATAAAGTTGTTACATGGCCGTTAAATAGCCATTATATGACCGTCATAAAACATTACAAAGCTGTAATAAAGTCGTTACATGGCCGTTAAATAGCCATTATATGACCGTCATAAAACATTACAAAACTGTTTTGTATTAATGGCAAAATCAAGCAGTTACAAATTGATGACGTTAAAAAATCATTACAAAATTAATAGTTTTCAATATTTCAAAACTTATTGAAACACACAAGTTTGACACAAAATGATATAATATTTGCAGTTGTATATCTTTGAGCTTTTATCGGATGCATGAAATAGCCAAGTTAGATGTCGTGAAATTGCCGTCCACCATCAAAAACATTAACAATCTGAACGTCCATGTTTCAATTCCCTCGTGTAGTTGAGTAACAACCTAAGGGATGCATACGGTCTCGCTTATTGAGGAAAGCAATCCTGGAATAAAAAACCTGCCATTGATAATACCTCTGAGCATGGGAATATATGTGCTATATAAAGTAGGTTGTGCAAGTCTATCCACAGCAATTATGAACATGACCATAAATTTGGGTATTTATGCAGCCTTTCATCATTTGGTATTCTATCTTAATAGTCTCTATCTATGCGGAGAAGCTGTGCCTTCGATGCAAAACCTTTATGATGCCAAATGAAAGGAAGAATCATGGATCGTGTTTCGCTTCCCCGCAAACTACTGTTGATTTGCGTCCAGCGATCCTGCACAATCCAAATTGGCAGGCGGACAGTCGGGTCAGCGATTTACCAGAGAAGTGCTTCAACCTTGGGTGAAGCAATGTGATGGTAAGAGTGTGAAAGAGCAGTATGTCAAGATCTGGCTTGGCCGCAATAGTTCATCCTCACATGTTTATTAATTGATCCACCAACGAACTCTTACAGTGGATAATTCTTAGCCACATGGTTATTAATTCTTTCACTTTTATTGCAGTAATGAATTCTTATGGTGGGATGAAGTTCTGGGAACGAAGACAGCCACCTACTTATCCTGACTTCTATGGAAGGAAGAATTGCCCCACGGGAAGTTGCTTGTCCAGCGGAAATCACGGTGGGAGGTTTGGACTGAGCCGAACCGAAATGGACTCACCCTGTGGCAAGTTTGGAGCTCCTACTACGTTCTGTGAGGTCGTTTACATGCCGCAATAGGCATACGCGTAGGAAACTTGGAAGAAGAGAACAAAAGATTGCATGACGGACAATCTTTTTTTTTTTTTTTGCGTGGTGTGACGAACTTTTCATAAGTAAATGTATTGTATACATCTTTTTCCGTATCACATATCTCATATTGCCTATTATTCCAATGTATTCTCTCGCTCACAAAGCATATAGCATGACGAGTCTCGTGCATGGATGCCTCAGTTGTTGAGATGGTAGGACACGCTAAGAGTTTGCCTTGACAATCGGAGGCCTCAAATGTGCACGTGCCCATGCTCTATTGGGAAAGTCCATTTGGACTTTGATTAAGAGCATAATTGTTAAAACGAGAAAAAGAATTATGAATCGGAATCTTAAATTTATTAATAGTGAATAGAAAATCAAATTGAACCGTATGGTTTGACAAATACTTAAGACTTGTATTTTATGTTGACGACAGTTAAAAATTTAATAGACAATATCAAATGATATTTAAGATTTGAGTAAAATAAAGATCTAGTAAACTAAAATTAAATTCAAGTAGATATGGTGATAGTCATGAACAAGATGACTTAATTTCCCGTCGTTTTCCCAAAAATAAAGATTAAGTACAAATATAAATTATAATGTTTTGTATGTCATTTTTCATTTACCATTAAAGTATAAAATTTACTTCTAATTAAACTGTAACTATGAAAATATGATATGAATAGTAAATATAAAATTTGGTAAATGTATAAAAAATTGAATCATCGAATCCATATACATGTGACGAGGTGTAGATTCTTTAGTGAATCAATAAACTTGCTTGAGATTAAGAAGATTAGCGATTCATCTTACAATTTCATATCACTAAGGCCATGAGTCGAAATTAATCTAATCGTACGAGATTATTCTATAACAATACTGAGGTCCCTGAGTTTAATTAACAGATGAGGTAATTCAAAAAGTGATCCCATAATAACTTTTACGGGAACTATCAAGTTATTGGTACTCTGCTAGGCTCGTTCGCATCCTGTGGCCCAAATGGGGCCTAGGTTAGCTGTATTTAAAGATGGGCTTTGAAGGTCTTTTTGACTAAAAGAGGGCTTGACGATGGGGTTTGCCTCGTTTCTGTTGCCCACTATCTTCCGGAATATAGAAATAATATTCTTTAAAAAATTAAATAATATATAAATATATAAATGAATTCGAAACTAAAAGAAAAAATGGAAAATGGTTAGAGAAGTAGGACATAATTAGGTTGTCTGGTTTTAGCATTAAGATTGGTTTAGTTTCATCTACATAGTATACACATGATTTAGGAAAATTCATGATTTTCTATAGTTTAGTTTTAGTTAGATTAGTCTCTTCAGAAAAATTGAATTCAATTTGCACTAAGCTCATAGGTTGCTATCTTAAGGAGGCCTACCCAACATCGTATCTGGTTCCATTCGGTACCCTATTTCTTACTTGCCCTCTTATTACCCCCATTTGATGTGTTTGTTTCCATTCCTTTACTTCACTTACTTCTTTTTGGTTGGTTGGGTCATATGTTAGACCATAATAAACATAAAAAAATTGCATGGAAATTTAATTAGGTTCAAGCCATTTAATCATTTAGATAAGCAATCCAAAATCAAGTTAGAGATATCTCTATTAGTGTGAGAATCAAATCTCCGATTTTATAAAGTCTCTAATTTTGCAATCTATATTGCCCCACGTGCTTCCTAGCCAAGCCAAAACTAGTAGCAACTCCTGTTTCACAAGCGAGCTACCGATCAAGCTTTTAGGCATTATCTTAAACCTGTCTCGACACAGCTCATGACATAGGCATTATCTTTAAACTTTCAACTTTCGTGCTTCACACCTTATCCCAAGTCAAATTCTACTATTTCCTTGTAGCTACATTGATCAACTATCCTCCCTCCTTTTATGAACAAATTATTTCCCTTGACCTTCTAATCTCTGTCTTTTTATCCGATACGAGACCTGCCAAGGACACTGGAGTTAAGAATCAAGCATTTCATGTCGTCCCGACCATTTTGCAGAACGAGTTTGGACACATTTTTTACATGCACCCCGAATGCCTACCAAAAATTGGATCAGTGATCTACTGGAATAGGCCTTCATCATTAGCAAGCATCTCTCTCTCTCTCTCTCTCTCTCTCTCTCTCCCTCTAAGACGGATATGAACGACGGGTCTGATTTACTTTATTTATTTACCGGAAGGAAAATGTGGGGATGAAAGGATACCTTCACTCTTTCTCCGACCGGGTTGAAAAAACTTCTTTTGTCTTAACCCTGCTTACTGACCAGTTTGGGTTAAATCTCCATGGCAAAGTCAACCTGGGTTTACAAGTAGAAGAGTCAAGTTCCATGGAAGTTACAGAAGCGAGCCACTTCTTCTGGAGATATATTCAAGCACCATGTATTCTGTGGCTTTTGGACAATCAATCAAAACGTATCAAGAGCAGTTGGAGCCCATTAAGCAATCGACGTACTTAATTATCTAGAAAGCAACCACTGAACAATAACCTATATCCAGAAAGTCTGCGAGAGTCAGAACTGCGTCAATTGCCGGTTTACAGTGCTCGTTAGAGTAAAGTTTGCTGAGGGTCTGAAGGTAAAGTAAAGCATCCTTAAAGAAAGGTGTACGAGGATCAGTTGCCCCACACCTATAGAATATGGATGTAATACTGTATTATTTGATCAAATTTGAGAGAATTCAGCCTTGCACGTCCCGAGATGGCGATCCCTTAATGTACTTCGCTGAAAGTAATTCGGCCATCTAAACTTTTTATTTTGGCTTCACGCTTTCTTTCCCCTTCTAATACATCAATTGAGCACAAGCGAGCTTTAAGCCTTTAAACTTGAAGCTACAAGGCCGTTTGATATGTCAACAATTTTGAATCATTTGAAAGTAACCGTTTTGTTAAAAGTCATGACCGCCATGAAAGTCATCCATTTGGAATTGTTGTGTAACAACAGAGTAATGGTTTGTAACGACTTTGCAACTTATTTGAACGATTTCTAACTATCACCAATTTAATAATTACCAATTAATTTATAACGGTTTTTTTCTCTTTCATTTGCCTATAAAATAAAACGTCAAACCACAATCTTTCAAGACATGCTAGATTAAAAAGAGAACTTTTTTCCTTTTTTTCCATTTCTTTCCTAGTTGGGTTATCCATGAAATTTTGTTGTTCATGTTCTTTGTTTTATTCTATGGAGGGAAAAGAAGAATGCATATCATATCTTGAGAGGATGTCAATAAAGCCTATCATACTGAGTTTCATATTATGAGAAATGGAATTATCCTTAAGGTTAGGTAGCGGTTGCCAACAATTGATTTCTTTTTCATCTTTTCCAACAAATTTTCAATGGTTCTCATTTTCATATTCTCTAAATTTTTCCAACAAAAGTTTCCAGAATTTTTTCATTTATTTATTATCTTAATGCCATTTTTCCAGTGTACGAGGGGGTTGATGCATTGTCCCTGGAAAAGGAGTGTGGCTGCCTAAATTTCAATTGCTTTTGATTCAACTTAGCTCATTAAAACACATAGGGGATGCGCTTTCAGGTATTTCTACCCAACTAAGCATGGAAAAGTATCAGGTAGACAAATGGAAATAATGTATTTGCAATGGAGTTATATTGGATAGGTGACTAAAGTTCATCAGAACATAACAAAAAGCAAGAGGTGTAATCGTACCCTAAGGCAGTCTAAAACTCTCCTTCGTATATAGTAAATTGTTAGGTGCTTTAAGTACTTATCCTATACATATGATAACAATGTTCGACAATGTGAAAATGCTGTCCAGATCTCATTTATCAAAATAATAAAAAATTTAACAGCCTCCATTTTAGTTTTGTTGAATAGGTAACCAAGGTATACATAATCAAGTTTGTAGAGTAAATCAATCCCAACAAAAGCCTGCCATTAATTCGGTCTCCAAGTATGAGAATTGATTCAAAGCAAAATATGCAAGTCTATCCACAACAATATTAAGAATGACCAGCATTTTAATTTGGTTTGGCATGTACAATAGCATGGTCAAAGTAATTTATTTTGATTTATGTATGTGCAATAAGATATGATCATTCTACTATCATAGAAGAAAGAAAGAGATGAAAGACCAATATAACGATTCTTGTTCTAAAAGTTTTTTTCCTTGGAAAAGTGAGTAAATTTCATTAAAAAAGCACGAAAAAGCAAGAGATGTAACACTACTATAGGCCGATCATTACTTTTATCCGCATATAGTAAAGTGCTAGGTTAATGTGCTTTAAGTACTTTTCGGAAATATCTAATAATCATGTTCAACATGTGAAATTGACGCTCATTACCTCATTTATAAAAATGATTATAAAATCTAATCGCCTATATTTCTCTATTTTTGAATAGTTAAATACTAAATCAAGGGTGTACGTGGTCAAGTTTGTAGAGTAAATCAATCCCAAGGAAAATTACCTTTAATTCTATTTACAAGTGTGAATTGATTAGAGGCAAAAAAATGCTAGTGTCTCCGCAACAATAATGGGAATTATCTGTATTTAATTTAATTTGGAATGAATAGCAATGTGGTCGAGCTTGTTTATTTTGATTTATTCACGTGCACTAAGTTATGATAATTCTACTACGATTGAGAAAAGGAAAGAGATGTATGTCTGATATCTCGATCCATTCAAACACAACGAATAGAAAGAGATTTGACCCTACCTTAAGTCGGCTGTTACTTTCACTCATATATATTAATTAGGTTTATGTGCTTTAATTACTTATCAGATACATTTTGAAATTACTATATGTGATCTCATTTCTCAAAATGATTAAAAAAATTTAAAGGCCTAGATTTTAATTATCTTCAATAGGTAAAGTCCTATACCAAGGATATACATGGTCAAGTTCGTATGGTAAATCAATCCAACAAACCCTACCAATTATTCGATCTCCAAATATGGGAACTGACTAAAGGCAAAATATGCAAGTGTATCCATAGCAATAATGACAATGACCGGTATTTTGCATATTTATATGCCCTTCAACGTTTGGTGCTTCACACCCTAGCCTAAGTCAAATTCTACTCTGCCCTCGCAGTCACACCTCCCCTTATGAACAAATTGTTTCCTTTGACCTCTTTATGTCCTGTTTCTCTGTCCAATGTAAGCCCTGGTGATTACAATGAAGCCAAGAATCATGCATTTCATGTTGTCGCACCCATTTTGGAGAACGAGTCTCGACACATCTCTCACATGCACCTATAATTCCTGTAAAAAGTCGGATCAATGATTCACCAGAATAGGCTCTCAACCATGGTCTCTCTCTCTCTCTCTCTCTCTCTCTCTCTCTCTCTCTCTCTCGTGCGCGCTCTGATATCAAATGTGACTATGATTTGCTAAACTAGTCCTTATCATTACAACTGACAGTGAAACAAGGAAGACTCCATACACATCCAGCAAGAGGAAGCTACAATGAGGCCCAAGAACGAAGTTACAACACAGGGAAAACATGGATTGCCAGAAGAGGCAGCAGAGTCTGATTTTCTTGAAAAATGACCAAGATAGGGTCCCGGGGTGCGTCATGCAAAAAAAAACCGCTCACCACCTTTGTTGGCCACCTGCTGGTCTTAAAACTGTCCGTTGCTCAGAACAAGC
This sequence comes from Eucalyptus curtisii, assembly GCA_017140595.1. Taxonomy (NCBI): domain Eukaryota; kingdom Viridiplantae; phylum Streptophyta; class Magnoliopsida; order Myrtales; family Myrtaceae; genus Eucalyptus; species Eucalyptus curtisii. Next base: position 18,589,692 of record CM029498.1, read on the forward strand.
TGAGCAAGCGTCCATTACCTTTAAACCCCATGATCAACCTTATAATTAAAAAAGACGATGTCATAATGCCGCCTAAAGCATCAACCTGAAAGTGGAGATACGGAACACCATCCGGCTGGCATTTTTTGAAATTACTCAGATAGATCTGCCAGTAGTTAGAGGAACGCTACAATGAATATACGAGGTTTTCTGGTCCTACAAAAACGAAAGGAAAATAATGGAGGACGAGAACATGGGCACAAGTTAATGGTGAATGGATTTCATTTTCCATGTATGAAATGTAAAGATGCAATAGCAATGGATCTTTTCTGCATGTGGTGTGATGAGCTTTCCTTGATTTTAGTCTCCAAGAGTTTATACTGTACTGACATGAAATGTTTTCCTTATCACAGATCTCCTAGTGCGTTGCATTTTAACTTATGTATGCTCTTACGCCTCGCATCGTGCCCACCCTCTGTCACAAAAGTCCATTTGGTCTTTGGTTTAATAGCACAATTCATAAATCGAAAAACGTATCTTAAATGGAAATTTTAAATTTATTAATTGTGAATCGTCAACTTAAAATCAAATGGAATCCTAAGATTCAGTAAAATGCCTAAAACTAGTATTTTATGTCGAAGATAGTTATAAATTTCATTAATAAGTATATAAGATATAATTATTCGAGTAAGAATTTATTATCCAGGAAAACAAAATCTTCATTTTAAGTACATTTGATGATCCTATGCATAAGACAATATAATTTCCCTTTGTTTTGTTGGAATTAGGATTATAATTGATCGTTAACTATCAATATACTTTATGCAGAATAAAAATATATTGTTCTTAGGTAAATGCATGTAGAATTGAATCGCCAAATTGATGTACTTATCAAGTTGTAGATTCGTTAGTGAATTGATAAATTCACTTGCGGTTAAAAAGATTAGTGATGCATCTAAGTTAAGTATGACTGAGGCCTCAAATTTAAACTAGTCGAATCATACAATACGAATTTATAACTGTGCAATTCCATTAGTTATGATTAATAGTAATTGATTCAGTCCGTAAATTTAATTAACAAAATGAGGCGATCCACAAAAGTGATTTCATAATAACTTTTGCATAAATTATCAACCACGCAGAGTCAAATTCAAATAAGATTGTATATTGTCGATAAGTCAATAATCAATCGAAATTGTGCAACAACGTAATGTAGTCCTAAACGTTCGCAAAAGATACTTCAATCCAATTGCATAAAGAACGACTTCTACATACGTTATGTATGAAGCAAAACATCATAGTTCAGATTCTATTCAAGTATAGCTTTTCTGGAAAAGGACAAAAAATGTCATAAACATATTACATCCGTACGAATCTAATTTTAAACCTTCAAATTGAACAAATCTAGTCTTAAACATTTTCACGTTAGTACCAATTAAGTCCATCCGACCAATTTAAGTCAGAATTTGCTTGCGTGGACTCTGGGCATCCTACATGGCATGATTAATATCGACATGGACATTATTTATAAAATTTTTGCTTTTTTGTTTTTTTACTTCCACCAGCACAAGCCAAGGTGGTGAGGGCTGGTCTCATTTGAGGAAGGGTCGGCCTCACTAACGCTTGCCATCGTTGGCCATGGCTTGTGCAAGTGCAGACAAGCCATGGAAGAAAAAGAAAGGAAATAAATTCAAAATTTTAACAAAAAAATTGTAAGTCACATTAGCACTAGTTGTGCCGAGTAGGATGTTCAAAGTCTACGTTAGCAATTTCTAACCTGCATTGGCCAGATGATTTAATTGGTACTAATGTGAAAAGGTTTAAGAACTGAATTGAAGAAGAACCCGATTTCCTCGAGTACTTGGATTGAGTTGATTGTCAGTATATCTCAAAATGTGTAATTTTGAAAATTATTTGAGGTGGCTTGGTGATAATAAAAGGAATCAAGCATAATGAGTTGTGTGAACTTTAAGATGAGATGGTCACTGAATTCGTCGTGGAAACGTTGAATGCGTCTGTTCTGGGCAATTATACACGCAATGACCGACCTAAAACGTGTTTCTAGAATACAGCCAAAAGTTTTGACCCAAAACCCAGACAAATCACACGTCACTTTCGTTTTTTGGGTCAAGTAGCCAAGAGCCTGTCCAGTTGTCCTTCGATTTGGACTTTGAAAGCGTTTATGAACAGCACTGGCAATCATCAAGACGCGCATGTCCATTCCTTTACTGTAAGAGATTTCTTCCTCAGCTTTCCTAGTTCTCACATAATTCCCATTATTAATCAGCTCATTATGATGAGCTTTCTCCGCAAATCAAACTATGCTCGACTTCTTTGAACGCGGGCCACGGTATTGGTTTAATCTCTACGATATTTTGATTTTGACTTATACGATCACGAACGGATTAACAAGGTTTATAAGGTGCTCTCCTTTTTCACTTTCGATCGAGCTCAAAATCGAATCACGACCGATCATAAGGATGTGCACAGCACACGAGTCACGAAACACATGCATTATGGATCGCATCGAGCCGTGTCGAAAGCAAATCCTCCTCCCCAGACCGCAACCAACTCCGCAAACTCTTTTCCCCGTCGCCGCCTAGGCCGCCACCTGTTTCGGTCTTCGATCTTCCCTCCTCCCCAGATCACAACGGTGCAAGAAGCAAATCTAGAATCGGATTATTAACCCAGCCGACAAAAACAGCACTACCCACCATGCAGAGCGAAGTCCAAGTGTCGAGTGGAAAAAGGCGAAACATCTCTTCCTGTCCCTCGAAAGAGAGACGTCCCCGCGACCCCCATCTGTTTCGGGAGGTCTGGAGGGAGGAGGGAACTGGGGCAGGATTTTCTTGATCGGTGGTCGAGACGGAATATCTACGAGGCACGCGCGATGAGCCGCCAGAATTCAGAGTTTTGCTTGTTGGAATGCCCCGCGAAATATCGACACAAAGGGATCATGGCCACAAGAGTGCGATGGATGGTTCGTGAATCTTGTGGGAGATTAGTGGAACGTGGAATGTAAGCGCTTACGTTCACGGCCAATCACTTTGCTTCTCCTTATTTTTGCCCTCCATACCGCAAGATTCCGACCTTCTGCAAAACGTTATCGGCTGTGGCAGTGTTTGGCGAGGGCAAGCCTCACCGTGGTTGGGTGAGGCTCTTACGAGATTGCGGGACCTTATCTTTAGGAGGAAGAAGAAGAAAAGAAAAGAAAAAAAAGAAAAAAAAGTAGTTTGATTCTAGAATTGTTCCCGAAAACAAATGAGTAACTTTTTTATATTTGTTGATTCTAGGTAGAAAAATTAGATGATATTACTAAATGAATTTCTATTTTTATTTTTATTTTTGGCTCTGAGAGACAAAAGAATAGGATTAATCAATAATTGATCGGTTACCAAATAGGCCTTAAATGTAAAGTCACCTGCCAACTGCCGGCCACCTCCGGCCACCTCCGGCCGGCCGCCATCGACTGCCGCCGCCTGATCGTCACTGCTGCCACCCACAGCCCACCGGCCACCCCCGACCGTCGACGACCGCCATCGATCGCCGACCGCCGGCCGCCAACTATTGCCGCGGCCTAACCGCCGTTCGTCGCCTTCCATGGCCACCGCTGTAGGACCGCTAGCCCACGACCACCGCCCATAGCCCACCGGCCGCCGCCAACCGTTGGCCGTAGGTGAGCTGTGGGTGGTGGTCGTGGGCGACGGTCGGCGGTCTGCGACGGCAGCCCGGCGGTCGACGGCCACGGGCGGCAAGTGGCGGCAACGGGCGGTGGTAGGCGATAGTCGACGATCCGTGAGCAAAAATGAAAAACGAATAAATACAAAGATAAAAAATCGTACCAAACGCATTTCTATTCTTTTTCTATTTCAATAATAGAAATTTTGTATCGTTACCAAACATGTTATTTTACTCAGAAATTGTTCTCCGAAGTGGAAATAGAAAAGAATTATTTCTAAAAAGAAACTGTTCCCCGAAGTAGAAGCGTTACCATGCGCACCTTGAATTGCTGTTATGACCGTTATCAAAGCGTTACATAAACAATTTATATTAATTGCAGATAAATTATTTCTAAAAAGAAACTTTTCCCCGGAGTAAAACCGTTACCATGCGCACCTTGAATTGCTGTTATATGACCGTTATCAAACGTTACATAAACATTTTATATTAATTGCGGATAAAAACCGTTACAAATTGATGTAAGTGAAAACTCGTTCCAAAATTAATAGTTTTCAATATTTCAAAACTTATAGGAATATACAAGTTAGATACACAATGATCTAATATTTTCGATCATACATCTTTGAGCTTCTATCGGGTGCATGTAATAGCCAAGTTAGATATCGTGATATTGCCGTCCCTCATTCCATCGATCAAAAACATTAACAATCTGAATGTCCATGTTTCAATTCTCTTGTATAGTTGAGTAACAACCTAGGGGATGCATATGGTCTCGCTTATAGAGGAAAGCAATCCTAGAATAAAAAACCTGCCATTGATAGTACCCCTAAGCATGGAAATGTATGTGCTATTTACAGTTGGTTGTTCAAGTCTATCCAAAATAATTATGAACATGACCATATATTTGCGTATTTATACAGCCTTTCATCAATTGGTGTTCCATGTCCTAGCCACTTAATAGTCTCTATCTATGCGGAGAAGTAGCTCCTTCGATGCAAAACCTTTAAGATGCCAGATGAAAGGAAGAATCATGGATCATGTTTCGCTTCCTTGCAAACCACTTTTGACTTGCATCCATTGATCATGTCCTGCATGATCCAAACTACAGGAAGGCAGTCGGATCAGCGATTTACCAGAGAAGTGCTTCAATTTTGTGTGTGCATCCACACGGTAAGATGGTGAAAGAGCAATATGTCAAGATCTGGCTTGGCTGCAATAGTTTATCCTCACATGGTTATTAACTGATCCACTTACGAACATTTACAGGGGGATAATTCTTAGCCACATGTTTATTAATTCTCGCACTTTTATTGCAGTAAAAACTCTTACGGAGGGATGTAGTTCCGGGACCAAGATATCCACCAGCTCATCCTTGCATCTATGGAAGGGAGAATTGCTTGTCCAGAGGGAATCGCTGTGGGAGGTTTGGAACTTAGCCAAAGCGCAGTGGACTCACCCTGTGGCAACTTTGGAGATTCTTGAATGTTCCGTGAGTTGGTTTACACGCCGCAAGCGGCGTACGCGTAGGAAACAGGAACCTCTCAAGGTTATCCACCCCTTAACCAAAAAAAAAAAAAAAAAAACGAGAGAGAGAGAATCACGGAAAAAAAACATGGGAGCAAGTTAATGGTCAATAGATTCAACATTTCATGTATCGAATGTAAAAATTGTATTACAACTTATCTTTTTTGTATGATGTGACAGAGCTTTCCATAAGCACATGAATTGTATACATCTTCTTCCTTATCACATATGTCATATTGCGTGTAATTTCAATATATGCTCTTGTTCATGAGCATGATGAGTCTCGTGCACGGTTGCCTTAGTTGTTGAGATGGTAGGACACGCTAAGAGTTTGCCTTGACAAGCGAAGGCCTCGAATGTGCGCGTGCCCATGCTCTATTGGGAAAGTCCATTTGGACTTTGGTTAATAGCATAATTGTTAAATCGAGAAAAAAAAATTGTGAATGGAAATCTTAAATTCATTAATAGTGAATAGAAAATTGAATTGAATCGTAAGATTTGACAAAATACATAAGAATAATATTTTGTGTTGATGACAGTTATAAATTTTATAGATAATATTAAATGATATTTAATATTTGAGCCTAATAAAGATCTAGTAAACTAATCTTAAATTCAAGTACATGTGGTGATCATTATGAACAATATAAGATAATTTCCCGTTGTTTTCTTAAAAATAAAGATTACTTTCAATTATAAAATGATAATGTTTTGCATGTCATTTTTCAATTACCATTGTAGCGTTAAAGTATAAAATTTACTTCTAATTAAACTGTAACTATGAAAATACAATATAAATAGTAAACATACAATTAGGTAAATGTATGAAAAATTGAATTGTTGAATCCATATAAACATGTCGAGGTGTAAATTCTTTGGTGAATTGATAAACTCACTTGAGATTGAGAAGATCAGTGATTCATCTTATAGTTTCCTATCATTAAGGCCTCGAGTCAAAAGTAATCAAATCGTACGAGTTGAGTTTATAATAGTACGATTTTGATAGCTATAATTAATAGTAATTGATCGAGGTTCTTGAGTTTAAGTAAAAGATGAGGTGATTCGCAAAGTGATCCCGTAATAACTTTTACATGAACTACCAACCAAGGAAACTCAAAATTTGAATTGCGGTAAATATTCTCGATAATTGGACAATCACTCAAAATTGTACAACAAGGTAATATAGTCATGAAGGTTCCCTAAACATACTCAATTTAGTCTGATAAGAGGCAAATTATGCAAGTGTATCTACAAGAATAATGGGAAAGGCTTGTATATAATTTGGTTTGATATGGATAAAAACATGGTCAAACTATTTTTTTATTTTTTTTACTCAAGTGCGAGAAGATGATATAATTCAACTATGATAAAGTAAAATGAAAGAATGTATGTCCGATATAACAATCCTTGATCTATAACTAATTTTTCTTTCTTTAAGCATAACGAAAAGCAAAAGATGGAACCTTGCCGTGAGTTGGTCTGACTTTCATATGTATATAGTAAACCGTTAGATTTATTAACTCTAAGTACTTATAAAATACATCTAATAACCATGTTCAACATTGTGAAATTACGATCTTCAGTCTCTTTTATTAACGATTAAAAAATCAAACGGCCCAGATTTTAGTTTTCTTGAATAGATAAGCACTAAACAAAGGATCTATGTGGTCAAGTTTTTAGAGTAAATCAATCCCCAAAAAACCTTCTATTAATTTGATCACTAAGTATGAGAGCTATTTAAAGACAAATATGCAAAGTGTATCCACAGCACTATGGAGAATGACCGGTATTTTTTATTTTTGCGCCCTTCAACATTTGGTGCTTCACACCTTATCCTAAGTCAACTTTTGGTCTCTCCTCATATTCACACTAATTAACTCTCGTCCCTACTTAGGTGAACAACTTCCTTTGATCTTTTTATGCCCTTCTTTTTGGACCATGTCAGCTTGGATGTTGACACCGAAGCCAAGAATCTTGCATCTCATGTGTGTTGACATCTGCATATTCCCGACGAGGTAAACTTAGAGAGATTCTATATTAAAGATCACTCTTCACAAAAAGAATCGTTTCTTGACCAAAAAGAGTAGATTAAACATTCATGACATCCCAAAAAGGAAAGAATCATAAGTTTGATATATGACGATCTAACATTTTCGGTTGTTTATGGTACTTTCACCTTTGATCAGATACATCTATGGCCACGTTCGAAAATGTGAAATTCCCTTCCATTATTCCATTAAAACCTTTGTGATGCCCATGAAAGGAAGAATCGTAACTTATATCTTGCTTCCGCACCAATCGCTTTTGAGTTTCATTCAACGATCACGTCCTACGTGGTCCAAACTTGCAGGCAGACGTCGGATCAGCAATTTAATAGAGAAGTGCTTAAATCTTGCTCGAGGCATCGGGATGGTGGGAGGGTGAAAGAGCACTATGTCTAGATCTCTATTGGGCACAAATAGTACATCCTCACATGGTTACTGATTGATCCACTAATCTAAGCTTAACAATTTGTTTGTTGGTCCAACTAGCTAGCTGTGTATAATTCTAATTAGGAAAACGGCTAATTTAGGTTCTCTCGCACTTTTATTGCAGTAATGAACTATTACTGTGGGATGAAGTTGTGGGGACCAAAATATCCGCCATTCTACGTTGGCAGAGGCAATTGAAGTGGGTAGAGGTTTGCTTTGGTACTGTGCTCATCCTCGCTTCCATTGAAGGGAGAATTGCCCCACGGGAAGTTGATTGTCCATGTGAAATCGCAGTGCGTGGTTTAGACACCGCAATTGGCCTACGCACGGGAAACAGGTTTCTCCCAAGGTTATCGCAAAAAATGGAAAGAGGAATATGGAGGAAGAGAACATGGGGACAAGTTAATGGCTGATAGATTCGATTTTTCATGTATCTAACGTGATAGAATATTTTCATTATTAAATCACGCATTCATCGAACATCTTAAAATTTTAGAATAGTTGACAGTTGCTCCACAAAATCTCATATAATATAAATATTGTATAAGGATTGATCTTTTTCATATGGGGTGATGAATTTTCTGTGATTACATGAATTGTATACATCTTCCTTATCACCAATCTCATACTGCGTTTTATTTCAAGTTATATATGCTCTCCCTCAGAAGGCATTTACTGTGATGAGTCTTATGCATGGCTGCCTAAGCTGTCAAGATGGTAGGACATGCTAAGAGTTTGCCTTAACAATCGGAGGCCTCGAATGTGGACATGCTCTATCGGGAAAATCCATTTGGAATTGTTTAATAGCATAATTGTTAAATTGAGAAAAAAAAAATTGTGAACAGAAATCTGAAATTTATGAATGGTAAACAGAAAATTGAATTGAATCGTAAGATTTGGTAAAATACTTGAAGACTAGTATTTTGTGTTGACGACAGTTATAAATTTTATAGATAAAATCAAATGATGTTTAATATTTGAGGAAGAATAATGATCTAGTAAACTAATTTTAAATTTATGTAAATGCGGTGATCGTTATTAATAAGATGATATAATTTCCCATTGTTTTCTTAAAAATAAAAATAACGTTGAAATATAATTCCAACGTCTTGTATGTCATTTTTCATTTACCATTATAGCATTAAAGTATAAAACTTACTTATAATTAATTTGTAACTATGAAAATACAATGTAAATAGTAAATAAACGTTTAGGTAAATGTATGAAAAATCAACTCATTGGATTCATATACGTGTGACGAATTTCAAGCGTCGAATTGTATCCGCATTAGAGTGTCGTGCTTGCGAAAAGATGCGGAGAATCGACCAAATATGTCGTCTGCTGGCTGTTGTCACTTATTAAATCCTGTTCTTGAAGTTTGCAGGAGGTTGATGGAGTTCCGAGAAGTGAAAATGGAAGAATTGTTTGGGAGGCTGAAGGATGCGCTGATGCACTCAGGTGCAATAGGATGGAAGCGAGATCAAGACTATGTTTCTTTGAAGCTTGTCCAATGGAAGTGTGAAGTAGTGGCCGGTGAGGTTGCCAGATTTGGTAGAAAAAAAAGGAAAAGAAAAAATTATTAGAAAATTTAGAAAATTATGCCAACACCGGCCGTCTCACACAATACTACCGGCATCTATGTTAATAATTTTTGGCCAAAATTGGCTAATTGTTAAAAGGTTTCAGACTAAATTGGCTAAATCAAAAGGTTTATGACCAAACTAATACAAATGCAAAAAGTTTACAATTTTTTTAGTACTTTTCCCAATAGTTTGCTTACAGGTTGTATTGGAGGTATGTCTCCAACTAATGTAGATGCAAGATTTTCAGACATTTTCTCTTAATATAATCCTTTCTTTACCAAAAAAGTACAATGATAATTTAATTCAATAGAATTTAAATTATCCAGCTTAATCCCAGAAGTCTCTCCCTCTCTTAGACTGACACAATGGCTTGATATTTATGTGGAGACAAGTAAGTTATGCTTATTTTGTTTGACATATGATCCATAATATGGTTTCGCAAACTTATATAAATGTGCATTTTGGGGAAAAGGTCGATGCAGTTCACAAGAGGATTTCGTTGAAGTAGCTCCAGTTCAAAGGCATCATATACTAAACAAACGGTAATTGGGCTAAAGAAGTGTTCAAATACAAAATAGAAAACGAGAGAAACAATTATGGTATTATGCCTCGTAAAAAATACAACCATTTTTGTACTTGATATTCCTTTGCACATAAAGCTCTTATTTTTTCTATAAAAAAAAAAAAATTGTAGTATCAACGATACGTAAAAAATACTAAGTCATTTGTAGATCTGTGCTGTAAATACTTTTACAACGTGAGAATTTTCATTACAGGGCAAATTTCCTACAATGACACATTTAGGGTCTGTTCGTTTTACGAAAAATGACTTCCAGAAAAACGTTCTTCAGATTTTCCGATGTTAGTTTCACGGAAAATAAACTACTCAAGGAAAATGTTTTCGATCATTGGAAAAACAACCTTCAAAGATGAGGAAAATGTTTTCCACTTTTCAAAAATGGAAAACATTTTCCATAACTTCTTCTTTTCATCAACACATTTTTGTTTTTATTTTTATGCTTTCTTTTTTTCCTTTTCTTTCTTTTCTTTTCTTTTCATCTTTCTTCCTTAGCCTTGGCCGATCGCCGGCCACGACGGCAGCCGCGGCCGCGAGCCAGCTCAAGCCTCGCCCTAGCCCGGCAAGGCTCCGCCTAGCCCGATCTGGCGAAGCCGAGTTCGGGCCTCGCTAGATCAGGTGAGGCGGTGCTCTCGCTAGCTTGGGGCGGAGCTCGACCTCGCCAGATCCGGCGAGCTGGGCGGGGCTCGAGCCTCGCCTGAGATCGCCAGAGGTTCGCCGGGCTTTGGCGAGCCGCGAGCTCGCTAGAGCCCAGCAAAAGTCTGGCGAGCTTGGGCCAAATTGGCCAAGCCTCGAGCTCGGCTGGATCTAGCGACCAAGTCTTGGTCGACCGCCCGGGAAGCCGGCCATCGTCAAGCGTGCGGCGGCGTAGGAAGGAGGAGGAAGCGACGTGGCGGCGGAGGAAGGAGGAGGAAGAAGGAGGAGGAAGGGGGAAGGAAAAGAAAAAGGAAAAAATAAAAATTTCGATTTTTTAAAAATACAAATAATTAAAAATTCATTTTTTTAAAAAAATAAAACTAATTTTTTTGGTCAATTAAAAATATTAAAATTCAATTTTTGATAATTTTTCCCAAACAATTAAATTAGCTAACGAACGGTGGAAAATATTTTTCACTCAAAGTTTAGATTTCGGCCGAACACCGGAAAATATAGTCATTTTCCTGGAAAATGATTTCTAGGAAAATGTTTTCCGGAAACATGATATTTTCCACGAAACGAACATACCCTTATTTCTCGCATCTTTTCCTTTGCTTGTTCATACAAGAGGAAGGAATCACAAGTTTTGTTGGAGAAATATTATATAATATGAAAAATAAGACATGTTGGAAATCCATTGGAAAAGATGATAAAATAAGATTAATCGTCCGAGATGTGTAATCACCGTCCTTAAGAATAATTCCGCCGTTGAAGTACGAAACTTAGTGCGTAAGGCTCTAGTGTCCTCCCAAGATACAACACACCGCACTGAATATTAGAATGAATAGGAGTAATGTTTAGCTAAAAGAAAAGGAAAGATATGAGAATTCCATGTATCTTAAAAGATTGCGGTTTGAAGTTTAATTTATATTCAAGAAAGAGAAAGTCGTTAAGAAACCGTTATAAATTCATTGTAAAATAATGAAGGGTTTATGAAAAAAAAAACATTACAAAACTATAATAAAGTCGTTCCATGGCCATTAAATAGCCATTATATGACCATTAAATAGCCATTATATGACCGTTATAAAACATTACAAAGCTGTAATAAAGTTGTTACATGACCATTAAATAGCCATTATATGACCGTTATAAAACATTACAAAACTGTTTTATATGAATGGCAAAAACAAGCCGTTACAAATTGATGATGTTGAAAAATCATTACAAAATTAATAGTTTTCAATATTTCCAAACTTATTGAAATACACAACAAGTTTGATACAAAATGATCTAATATTTGCAGTTGTATATCTTTGAGCTTTTACCGGATAAATGTAATAGCCAAGTTAGATGTCGTGAAATTGCCTTGCACCATTCCATCGATCAAAAACATTAACAATCTGAACGTCCATGTTTCAATTCTCTCGTGTAGTTGAGTAACAACCTAAGGGATGCATACGGTCTCGCTTATTGAGGAAAGCAATCCTGGAATAAAAAACCTGCCGTTGATAATACCTCTGGGCATGGGAATATATGTGCTATATAAAGTAGGTTGTGTAAGTCTATCCACAGCAATTATGAACATGACCATATATTTGGGTATTTATGCAGCCTTTCATCAGCTGGTATTCTATCTTGATAGTCTCTATCTATGCGGAGAAGTTGTTCCTTCGATGCAAAACCTTTATGATGCCCAATGAAAGGAAGAATCATGGATCGTGTTTCGCTTCCCCGCAAACCACTGTCGATTTGCCTCCAGCGATCCTGCACAATCCAAATTGGCAGGCGGACAATCGGGTCAGCGATTTACCAGAGAAGTGCTTCAACCTTGGTTGAAGCAATGTGATGGTAAGAGGGTGAAACAAAGCGGTATGTCAAGATCGGCTTGGCCGCAATAGTTCATCCTCACATGTTTATTAATTGCTCCACTAACGAGCTCTTACAGTGGGATAATTCTTAGCCACATGGTTATTAATTCTTGCACTTTTATTGCAGTAATGAATTCTTATGGCGGGATGACGTTCAGGGGACAAAGACAGCCAGCTACTCATCCCGACTTCTATGGAAGGGAGAATTGCCGGACGAGAAGTTGCTTGTCTAGCGGAAATCACGGTGGGAGGCTTGGAACTGAGCTGAACCGGAGTGGACTCACCCTGTGGCAAGTTTGGAGCTCCTACTACATTATGTGAGGTTGTTTACATGCCGCAATAGGCATACACGTAGAAAACATGGAAGAAGAGAACAAAAGATTGTATGACAGCCAATCTTTTTTTTTTTTTTTTAGTGTGACGAACTTTTCATAAGCAAATGTATTGTATACATCTTTTTCCCGTATGACATATCTCATATTGCCTATCATTCCAATGTATGCTCTCGCTCACAGAGCATATAGCACCACGAGTCTCGTGCATGGATGCCTAAGTTGTTGAGATGATAGGACACGCTAAGAGTTTGCCTTGACAATCGGACGCCTCAAATGTGCACATGCCAATGCTCTATCGGGAAAGTCCATTTGAACTTTCATTAAGAGCATAATTGTTAAATCGAGAAAAAGAATTATGAATCGGAATCTTAAATTTATGAATAGTGAATAGAAAATCAAATTGAACCGTATGGTTTGACAAAATACTTAAGACTTGTATTTTATGTTGATGACAGTTATAAATTTTATAGATAATATCAAATGATATTTAAGATTTGGGTAAAATAAAGATATGGTAAACTAATCTTAAATTGAAGTAGATATGGTGATAGTCATGAACAAGATGACTTAATTTCCTGTTGTTTACCCAAAAATAAAGATTAAGCTCAAATATAAATTGTAATGTTTTGTATGTCTTTTTTCATTTACCACTATAGCGTTAAAGTGTAACATTTACTTCCAATTAAACTGTAACTATGAAAATACAATATAAATAGTAAATATAAAGTTAGGTAAATGTATAAAAAATTGAATCATCGAATCCATATACATGTGACGAGGTGTAGATTCTTTAGTGAATCAATAAAGTTGCTTGAGATTAAGAAGATTAGTGATGCATCTTACAATTTCATATCACTAAGGCCATGAGTTGAAATTAATCAAATCCAAATTAGTCTATTGGTAACTCTATAAAAATATATTGAGATTATTTTCATTCTCTCTTAGAGACAAAGCTAAGAGTTGGCTTGCTTCTCTTCTTGCGGTATCAATCACTACATGGAATGTTATGGCTCAGAAATTTCTTGGTAAGTTCTTTCCACTTGCAAAGTTTGCGAATTTACTAATTTTATGTAAATGGATAATGAATCATTATATGAAGTATGGGAAAGATGCAAAGAATTTCGTAGGAGATCCCCACATCACGGACTACCCGTATGGATGCAGGCACAAACTTTTTATAATGGCTTTAGTACAAATCTCCGTTCTATGGTTGATAGCTGCAGGGGGAACTCTAACTAATAAAACACCAGAAGAAACCTACAATCTATTAGAGGAGATAGTGTCCATAGTTATCAGTGGCTTATTAAGAGACTACCAATGTGAAAAGCTAGCGGAGTTCACGAAGTGGATGCGTTTGCTGCAATTGCTGCACAATTGGAAGCACTTAACAAAAAGCTAGATAATATGAGTGTTTCAGCCATGAAAATTCAGAATTTGATATGTGATTTTTGTAGTGGAGGACATGTTGGCACAAAGTGTCGGGTAGGTAATACTTTTAAACAATCTAGTGAAAATACTAACTTTGTTGGAAATTTTAACAGGTCACGAGAATAATCCCTACTCCAACACGTACAATTCGGGATGACGCAATCATCCAAATTTTTCATGGAATAATCAGAATGTGATGAGACCACTGGAATTCAAACAATCAAAAAAGACAAAGTCAAATTTGGAAAATATAGTTACCAAACTTGCTAATACGACTCATGATTTCATCAAAAGCATGGATGTGAGATTTCAAAACCAGGAGGCTTCAATCAGAAATCTAGAGATGCAAGTGGGTCAGTTAGCAAGCATGATGTCGGGGAGATAACAGGGTTTTTGCCGAGCAACATAGAGAAAATCCAAATGAAAATATAAAAGCTATAACCCTGAGAAGTGGTAAACAAGTGGGAGAAGAAGATGTCAAACGGGAGATTTTCCTTTGCAAATAAAGCTATTTTTTTTATTTGAAAAAAAAATTGTAGTATCAACGATACATAAAATATACCAAGTCATTTGCAGATCCGTGCTATAAATACTTTTACAGCGTGAGAATTTTCATTACTGGGCAAATTTCCTAGAATGACACATTTATTTCTCACATCTTTTCCTTTACTTGTTCATACAAAATGAAGGAATCATAAGTTTTGTTGGAGAAATATTATATAATATGAAAAATAAGAAATGTTGGAAGTCCATTGGAAAAGATGATAAAATAAGATTAATTGTCCGAGACGTGTAATCACTGTCCTTAAGAATAATTCCGCGGTTGAAGTATGAAACTCAGTGTGCAAGGCTCTAGTGTCCTCCCACGATACAACACACCGGATTGAATATTAGAATGAATAGGAGTAACGCTTAGCTAAAAGAGAAGGAATGATATGAGAATTCCTTGTATCTTAAAAGATTGTGGTTTGAAGTTTAATTTATATTCAAACAAGAAAGAGAAAGTTGTTAAAGAAACGTTATCCGTTGTAAAATAATGAAGTGTTTATGAAAAAATAAAAATAAAACATTACAAAGCTGTAATAAAGTCGTTACATGGCCGTTAAAAAGCCATTATATGACCGTTATAAAACATTACAAAGCTGTAATAAAGTCGTTACATGGTCGTTAAATAGCCATTATATGACCGTTATAAAACATTACAAAACTGTTTTATATGAATGGCAAAAACAAGCCGTTACAAATTGATGACGTTAAAAAATCATTACAAAATTAATAGTTTTCAATATTTCAAAACTTATTGAAATACACAACAAGTTTGATACAAAATGATCTAATATTTGCAGTTGTATATCTTTGAGCTTTTATCGGATGCATGTAATAGCCAAGTTAGATGTCGTGAAATTGCCTTGCACCATTCCATCGATCAAAAACATTAACAATCTGAACGTCCATGTTTCAATTCTCTCGTGTAGTTGAGTAACAACCTAAGGGATGCATACGGTCTCGCTTATTGAGGAAAGCAATCCTGGAATAGAAAACCTGCCGTTAATACCTCTGGGCATGGGAATATATGTGCTATGTGAAGTAGGTTTTGCAAGTCTATCCACAGCAATAAAGAACATTACCATAAATTTGGGTATTTATGCAGCCTTTCATCATTTGGTATTCTATCTTGATAGTCTATCTATGCGGAGAAGTTGTGCCTTCGATGTAAAACCTTTATGATGCCAAATGAAAGGAAGAATCACGAATCCTGTTTCGCTATCCCGCAAACTACTGTGGATTTGCGTCCAGCGATATTGGCAGGCGGACAGTCAGGTCAGCGATTTACCTGAGAAGTGCTTCAACCTTGGGTGAAGCAATGTGATGGTAAGAGTGTGAAAGAGCAGTATGTCAAGATCTGGCTTGGCCGCAATAGTTCATCCTCACATGTTTATTAATTGATCCACCAACGAACTCTTACAGTGGGATAATTCTTAGCCACATGGTTATTAATTCTTGCACTTTTATTGCAGTAATGAATTCTTATAGCGGGATGAAGTTCTGGGGACGAAGACAGCCAGCTGCTCATCCTGACTTCTATGGAAGGGAGAATTGCCCGACGGGAAGTTGCTTGTCCAACGGAAATCACGGTGGGAAGTTTGGACTGAGCCGAACCGGAGTGGACTCACCCTGTGGCAAGTTTGGAGCTCCTACTACGTTCTGTGAGGTCGTTTACATGCCTCAATAGGCATACGCGTAGGAAACATGGAAGAAGAGAACAAAAGATTGTATGACGGCCAATTTTTTTTTTTTTTTTTTGGTGGTGTGACGAACTTTTCATAAGCAAATGTATTGTATACATCTTTTTCCGTATCACATATCTCATATTGTCTATCATTCCAATGTATGCTCTCGCTTGCAGAGCATATAGCACGACGAGTCTCGTGCATGGATGCCTAAGTTGTTGAGATGGTAGGACACGCTAAGAGTTTGCCTTAACAATCGGAGGCCTCGAATATGCGCATGCCCATGCTGTATCGGGAAAGTCCATTTGGACTTTAATTAAGAGCATAATTGTTAAATCGAGAAAAAAAAATTATGAATCGGAATCTTAAATTTATGAATAGTGAATAGAAAATCAAATTGAACCGTATGGTTTGACAAAATACTTAAGACTTGTATTTTATGTTGACAACAGTTATAAATTTTATAGATAATATCAAATGATATTTAAGATTTGAGTAAAATAAAGATCTGGTAAACTAATCTTAAATTCAAGTAGACATGGTGATAGTCATGAACAAGATGACTTAATTTCCCGTTGTTTTCCCAAAAATAAAGATTAAGTACAAATATAAATTATAATGTTTTGTATGTCATTTTTCATTTACCATTATAGCGTTAAAGTATAAAATTACTTATAATTAAACTGTAACTATGAAAATACAATATAAATAGTAAATATAAAATTAGGTAAATGTATAAAAAATTGAATCATTGAATCCATATACATGTGACGAGGTGTAGATTCTTTAGTGAATCAATAAAGTTGCTTGAGATTAAGAAGATTAGCGATTCATCTTACAATTTCATATCACTAAGGCCATGAGTCAAAAATTAATCAAATCTTACGAGATTAGTCTATAACAGTACCATTTTGATAACTATAATTAATAGTAATTGACTGAGGTCCCTGAGTTTAATTAACAGATGAGGGAATTCAAAAAGTGATCCCATAATAACTTTTACGGGAACTATCAAGTTATTGGTACTGCTGCTTGGCTCGTTCGCATCCTCTGCGTACTGGTGCTACTCGGTTCGTATTTGTGAAACGTTTAGCGGCTGACGGCGGTGAGGGTTAACGGCGACGGCCATAATAGACTCAGCGTGGGACTTGGCTTGATTATAGTGGAATGGGCTTGACGATGGGGTTTGCCTCGTTTCTGTTGCCCACTATCTTGGGAACCCAAGAGCCCACAGCTCGAGTCCCTTATTTTCCGGAATATAGAAATAATATTCTTTAAAAAATTAAATAATATATAAATATATAAATGAATTCGAAACTAAAAAAAAATGGAAAATGATTAGAAAAATAGGACATAATTAGGTTGTCTGGTTTTAGCATTAAAATTGGTTTAGTTTCATCTACATAGTATACACATAATTTAGGAAAATTCATGATTTTATATAGTTTAGTTTTAGTTAGATTAGTCTCTTTAGAAAAATTGAATTCAATTTGCACTAAGCTCATGAGTTGCTATCTGAAGGAGGCCTACCCAACATCGTATCCGGTTCCATTTGGCACCTTATTTCTTACTTGCCCTCTTATTACCCCCATTTGATGTGTTTGTTTCCATTACTTTACTTCACTTACTTCTTTTTGGTTGGTTAGTTCACATGTTAGACCATAATAAACATAAAAACATTGCATGGAAATTTAATTAGGTTCAAGCCATTTAATCATTTATAAGTAATCCAAAATCAAGTTAGAGATACCTCTAACAGTGTGAGAATCAAATCCCCAATTTTATAAAGTCTCTAATTTTGCAATCTTTTATGCCCCATGTGCTTCCTAGCCAAGCCAAAACTAGTAGCAACCTATATAGCACCGACACGCGACACGACACGAGTGTCCGACCACACGACACGTCGACACGTCATTTCTAAAAAATAGAGAATTCCGACACGTTGTGACACGTTGTATATTAAATAAATATTTTTATTTTTAATTAATTTGATTCAAATTCATAAATAATTAATTAATTAAAAAAAGAGCCTATAATAAATTTACACTAATAATATTAACAAATCAATTTATTTGAAATTCGAAAGATATATTCATAATTAATGCGAAACATTTTTTTAATTTTAACAAAGGTTATCGATGAAACTAATAATTAATAAGAAATTAGAATCAATTTATTTACATAAATCTATAATTTTCTACAATAAACAAAATTTATCATTATTCAAATTTTAATATTTTTATTTTTCGAAATTTTTTTAATTTCATTTATTTAGTTTTCCGGTTAAAAAAACAATCCCCAAAATCCACTCCTTCTTTCGTTCGTCCTTTTCCCTCCGTCCCAAGTTTATTTTACTTTCCCCCTGACTATTTTACTTCCCCCCTTGACAGTGACAGGTGAGCTGTCACTTCCCCCCCCTCTCCTCTCTCACGCCATCAGACCTCCTTTCTTATTTTTTGGGATTTCTTTATGAAAAACCCTAGCGAGCCGCCGAGCCCTCCTTTTCCTATCCTCCTTGCCGCTCGCCGCACGACCCCCTTCCCTCCTCTCCTCTTCCTCTCGTCGTCGATCCATCGCAACAGTGGCAGCGCTCGCCGCTCTCTCGACCGTCTCTCGCCGTCACGGTGGTCCGTTCGTGGCTTCGTCTCGCCGGCGGGAGTTTGCCTTCTCTCTTCTCTCTCTGTTCGGCTCTTTCTCTAGCCGTCTCTCGCCGTCGCGGTGGTCCGTTCGTGGCTTCGTCTCACCGGCGCTCGCAGCCTCTGCCCCCTCGCCCTCCCTCGCCTCCACCCTCCATCGGTCTTCCGGACACGCATCGACACGCGTGTCGATAAAAGTTGACCGCATGTCGAAAAATCCGACACGCGTTGACCGCGTGTCCGAGCGTGTCGACGTGTCCGAGCGTGTCGACGTGTCCGACACGTGTCGGACACGACACGGAAGCACGGACAACGTGTCCGTGCTTCATAGGTAGCAACCCCTGTTTCACAAGCGAGCTGCCGATCAAGCTTTTAGACATTATCTTAAACCTGTCTCGACATAGCTCAGGACATAGACATTTTCTTTAAACTTTCAACTTTCAGTGCTTCACACTTTATCCCAAGTCAAATTCTACTATTTCCTTGTAGCCACACTGATTAACTCTCCTCCCTCCTTTTATGAACAAATTGTTTCCTTGACCTTCTAATCTCTGTCTTTTTATCCAATACGAGACCTACACGGGAGTTAAGAATCAAGCATTTCATGTCGTCCCGACCATTTTGCAGAACGAGTCTGGACACATTTTTTACATGCACCCCGAATGCCTGCCAAAAATTGGATCAGTGATCTACTGGAATAGGCCTTCATCATTAGCAAGCATCTCTCTCTCTCTCTCTCTCTCTCTCTCTCTCTCTCTCTCTCTCTAAGACGGATATGAACGACGGGTCTGATTTACTTTATTTATTTACCTGAAGGAAAATGTGGGGATGAAAGGATACCTTCACTCTTTCTCCGACCGGGTTGAAAAAACCTCTTTTGTCTTAACCCTGCTTACTGACCAGTGTGGGTTAAATCTCCATGGCAAAGTCAACCTGGGTTTACAACTAGAAGAGTCAAGTTCCATGGAAGTTACAGAAGCGAGCCACTTCTTCTGGAGATATATTCAAGCACCATGTATTCTGTGGCTTTTGGACAATCAATCAAAATGTATCAAGAGCAGTAAGGGAGAAGTTGGAGCCTATTAAGCAATCGACGTACTTAATTATCTAGAAAGCAACCACTGAACAATAACCTATCTCCAGAAAGTCTGCGAGAGTCAGAACTGCGTCAATTGTCGGTTTACAGTGCTCGTTAGAGTAAAGTCTGCTGAGGGTCTGAAGGTAAAGTAAAGCATCCTTAAAGAAAGGTGTACGAGGATCAGTTGCCCCACAACTATAGAATATGGATGTAATACTGTATTATTTGATCAAATTTGAGAGAATTCAGCCATGCGCGTCCCGAGATGGCGATACCTTGATATATTTCGTTGAAAGTAATTCGGCCATCTGAACTTTTTGTTGGCTTCACGCTCTCTTTCCCCTTCTTACACCTCAATTGAGCACAAGTGAGCTTTAAGCCTTTAAACTTGAAGCAACAACACGGTTTGATATGTCAACAATTTTGAATTATTTGAAAGTAACGGTTTTGTTAGAAGTTATGACCGCCATGAAAGTCACCGATTTGGAACTGTTGTGCAACAATAGTGTAATGGTTTGTAACGCCTTTGCAACTTATTTGAAGGCTTTCTAACTATCATCAACTTAATAATTACCAATTAATTTATAACAGTTTCTCTCTCTTTCGTTTGCCTAGAAAATAAAATGTCAAACCACAATCTTTTCAGACATGCTAGATAAAAAGAGAACTTTTTTCCTTTTTTTCCATTTCTTTCCTAGTTGGGTTTTCCATGCAATTGTGTTGTTCATGTTCCTTCTTTTATTCTATGGAGGGCAAAGAAGAATGCATAACATATCTTGAGAGGATAATTAATAAAGCCTATTGTCACGTCCTGATCCTCGAGCGCGCATCCATCCCTCACTGGTCGATTAAATAGCGACGTCCTAGGACACATCGCGGACCCTTTCATTTTAAGATACATGCGGAAGCGAATATAAAATCCCCAAACAATAAAACAATGAGATAGGAAAGTAGGACCAAATTTCAAACTTTTAAAATAACCACACTATATACAATATAAACCATAATGCACATATTGTACAAGTTGGTCTAGGTATATAAAAACATATACACCACAGCGGGTTCTCAAACAGGGGCGGGGTCTCACGACCACAACTACTCCTCATAACTAAATTCTTCATACTCCACCTCCTCGTCTCCATTTGAGCCATCTGCCGAGTACACCGAAGACTCGACTCTTCGAGCGCTAGATCCTTCGCATCCCTCTCGACCCACCCTTAGGGTCTGTTGTGCCTTTACCAAAGGCAACCTCCTGAACGTATAGAGATACGTCGATTCGGCACGGGGCCCTCCCTTCGCCCATCATGATAGTGACGATACCATGACTGGTACTTATGGGGTACCTTATTGGGCTCACCCACGTCAACCCAGACAGTGAATTTTACCAATACATACTCCAATCCTTTAGGGTGAGGATGTATCGGGATGTGATAACCTATCTCGGTGATCTCCTCAGGTATACCAAAATGCATGGGAGGGGGTGGAGATACTGCCATCTATGGATCTGAAATGTTGTCCCACAACGGGGTGAGACTATGTCTCAGCAAGTTCTACCCCCCAAGACTTGATTAGGAAGCCAATATGCCTTAAAGGCTGCCTAAGCACAACACGGGTCAGAGGACTTACCTTAGCCTCAGTTCCATCCTGCAGGTCAGTACATATCGAATATACACAAACCACATCAATTCACCCAATCAGATCGAACTATCAATCAATTGACTCAGTCAATCACATGTCATCACGACCTTCCCCTGGTCAGTACATTCAATACTATCTATAAGTCCACTCATGATAGGACTGCTCGCTTTAAGCTGATAAATAGATAGTATAGCTCTCACTAAGCTGATAAATAGTGTACTGCTCTCGCTAAGTTGACATATCAAACCATTGAGTTGATATAGCACACTAATAATGCTCTCTCTAAGCTGATTATATTGCTCTCGCTAAGTTGATTAGGTATACTGCTCTTGCTAAGCTGACATATCAGAGCCCGTAAATTAATATAGCATATCGGTATACTGCTCACAATCTAAGCCGACATATTGCCCGTAGGCTGATATAGTATACCATCCAGACCATTCAATCAATTCTTCATTTTTATCATACCCGGTAAAAATAGCCATGTGTGGGTACACGGTCGGCATTCGTCAAAATATTATAATTCCACTTTTTGAACATCCCACTAGTTTCAACAGCCCATAATATAATTTTGGCGTTGTAAACCGACAACTGGTAATTTTTCCATTAATTACCAAAATTAAATAATTTAGGAATAAAATCCTAAAATCACCATTAAATCAATTCAGCACAATTTAAGGCTCAAATAAATAAACAGACTACACCACAATAATTAGCATAAAATTTCGATCATCGGCTATCCCAGCCTAATTTCCGAAAAATAAATAAATAAATAAATAATTAATTAATTAATTACGAAAAATATTAAATAAATGCAATAAATCCAATTTAGGCCTGTAATGCCTAATTGGACGCCGAAACGGATCAAAAAAATTTCTAAGATCCGTTCAATAAATGGTAGAGACTATTCACTAGCTAATAGCACTAACTAACCACTTAACATGCATCGACAAAGCACTAAATTAATTACTCTACTCTAATCTACCCACCTAATCACACTTAAATAAATCTAATCAACCCCTAAGTATCATTAACCTACTAAGTGAGGTTTAGTGAGTTCAACTCACTTGTTTAACGAGCGGTTTGGTGCAAAACGACTGGAACGTCGTGGGGCTCGACTTTCCTCAAGGCGGGCCTAGCAACCAAGGCTCAGGACCACCTCAAAATGGGCCTTGAAGCCACTAGAAAACCCACTGTTTTCCCCTCTGTTTTGAGCGTGGCGGAACGGCGAAGCACGGGCTCCGGCTGAGCTCAGCCAGGGGTTGGGACGGCAAGGACAGCGTGGCAACGCAGCATGCGCGGGGGAACGCGCGAGGCAGTGGCGATGCACGAGACAGCGTCTGGCAGCGACGTGCGGTCTTGCTAGCTGCTCCAGCGACTTCCTTGGTTGCTGGTGGTCTTCGAACAGCGGGAGAGGAGGGGAATGAGGGTGCTTGGCCGGCCGGACTTGGAGAGGAAGGAAGGATGGGGGAGAGAAGGGGTCAACTTGCCTTGTTTTTCTTGCATCTTGTCCCCTTGACTCATCCATGGCCAAGTATGACTTCCTAGGCCCTTATTCAGCCAACAATGCACCTCTCACAATTCTTGAAATGGTCCAAAACCATAGGGGAAGGGGGGCATACGAATTTCTAAGATTTCTCCTTCAATTGGGCTTAGTTTCTTGCTCAATTCAATCCCATTTGGCCTCAACAAATCCCGTTGTCGAGTCCTTGATCAAATCGATATTTTTCCTCACCAATACAATCCACTTGCTTCCCAATTTTGCGATTAAAAACGATCCCTGTCTTTTTTCTGAACAAAAACGACCCTAGGACGACTTTTTCCCAAAAAGTCTCGGGTTGCAGAAAATTCTTCTAAGACTGAGTCGATGCTCCTAGAATTTATTGTGACACGACAGAATCTTCAATTTCTGAAATCAGAGTCAAATTAGCGGTTAATTTCATTCAGGCACGTTTTTACTGTGACCTAGACTATCGGTTAGTTTTCAGAAATTTGTAGTGCAAATGACCCGTGGTCGATTTTTTTCGAGCCACTATGAACCCACTCAACACATTGGCGACTCTCGATTGTCGTGAAAATCTCGAGGATTCAAATATGGACATAGGGTACCAAAACGATAGAAAAATCAGTCTAGTGCCGGCCGACGAGAATTTTCCAATTTAGTGGTGTCACTCACGAGTAGCCACACATCTCAGTCGAGTCGACCTATCTCTAATCCCTGATCAATTTTTAACTGTGCCGTAATGATCTTGGCAGATGAGAACAGTCAAGCAGCCGAGTCCTGGTCGACTTCTCAAGTTTATTGCATTAAAATTCCTTAATGGCTTCCTTGAATATTCTAATTATCTCGAGAGTGATCAGCTCTAAGAACAGCCCTATAGGCGCATCGATGAAATGTCCGATTTATTCAATAGAAAACAAGACTAAAAATCGGGATGTCACAACCACCCGTGGCGGCGGCGTAGGTGGTTGGGCGCTGGTTCCTCTCACGAAAGGTTCAGTGTTCGATCCACGGCGTCGTTTGCCTTGAAGGAAAGGAACCCACGACTTACCCGGCAGGCAAGGGTGGTGGTGACTCTACCTGTCGTCTAGGATTTACCCGCTGGCTGCCGGCTGTACGGGGTTCCCTGGGTAACCAAAAAAAAAAAAAAAATCTGGGATGTCACACCTATCACACCAAGTTTCATATTCCGAGAAATGGAATTATCCTTAAGGTTAGGTAGTGATTGCCAACAATTGATTTCTTTTTCATCTTTTTCCAACAAATTTTCAATGGTTCTCAATTTCATATTCTCTAAATTTTTCCAACAAAAGTTTCCAGAATTCTTTCATTTTTTTTATTATGTTAATGCCATTTTTCTAGTGTACGAGGGGTTGATGCATTGTCCCTGGAAAAGGAGTGTGGCTTCCCAAATTTCAATTGCTTTTGATTCGACTTAGCTCATTAAAACAAATAGGGGATGCGCTTTCAGGTATTTCTACGCAGCTAAGCATGGAAAAGTATCAGGTAGACAAATGGAAATAATGTATTTGCAATGGAGTGATACCCCAATGGGTAACCACAAAAGTTTAAAAAAAAAAAAAAACAATAGAGGTCGTTAAACTAGGCTCAATATATATATATATATATATATATATATATATATATATATTGATTCTTTTTTTACTTAGACAGGTGACTAAAGTTCATCAGAACATAACAAAAAGCAAGAGGTGTAATCGTACCCTAAGGCAGTCTAAAACTCTCCTTCGTATATAGTAAATTGTTAGATGCTTCAAGTACATATCCTATACATATGATAGCAATGTTCGACAATGTGAAAATGCTGTCCAGATCTCATTTATCAAAATAATAAAAAATTCAACAGCCTCCATTTTAGTTTTGTTGAATAGGTAACCAAGGTATACATGGTCAAGTTTGTAGAGTTAATCAATCCCAACAAAAGCCTGCCATTAATTCTCTCTCTAAGTATGAGAACTGATTCAAAGCAAAATATGCAAGTCTATCCACAACAATATTAAGAATGACCAGCATTTTAATTTGGTTTGGCATGTACAATGGCATGGTCAAAGTAGTTTATTTTGATTTATGTATGTGCAATAAGATATGATCATTCTACTATCATAGAAGAAAGAAAGAGATGAAAGACTGATATAACCATTCTTGTTTGGGAGAATTGTCCAAAAAGTCCTAAACCTATTGGAGTTTTCCCAATTCAGTCCTAAACCTTTTAACTTTGCCAATTGAGTCCTAAACCTTTTCACTTCTTGCCGATTCAGTCCATCCGGCCAATTTCGGCCGGAAAATGCTGACGTGGACGCCAGCGATGCCACGTAGGACTACTAGTGCGACGTGGATAATTTTTAATAATATTTTAAAATTTTTTGTGAATTTTTTTTTTTTTTTTATTTTATGTTTTTTTCCTTTTTCTTTATTTTGTTCTTTTTGGCATTTTCCGGTGGCCGGCCACCGGCCACAAGCGACGGCCGGCCACAGGCGACGGCCGGCCACCGGCGAGCCGGTCGGCCGGGCCTCGCCCGCCACGAGCAAGGCCCGGCCGAGCGATGGTGACCCCGGCGAGGGCGCCCTAGCCCGGTGAGAGCCGACCTCGCCGGATCCGGCGAGGGAGCCCTCGCCGGGGTTGCCCTTGCCCGGGCGAGGGTCGGCCTCGTGGTGGCCAGCCGACACCCGACCGGCCGGGGGCGACGCCGCCGGGCGAGGGTGAGCCCGGGCGACGGCCGGCCTCGCCGGATCTAGCGGGGAGCCCTCGCCCGGGTGAGCGTCGGCCTCGCCCCCGGCCGGGTGGGCGACGGCTGGCCACAGCCACAGGCCGACGCCCGGGCGGCGTCGGCCTCGTCCAAACCAGATCTGCGGCGAGGCCGACGCTCACGGGCGAGGGCGACCCTCGGTGAGGGCTCCGCCGCCCCGGATCTGGCGAGGTCGGCCCTCGCAAGGGCCGGGCGGCCTCGCCGGCGTCGTCGTCGCCCTAGCCGGCTGTGGCTGTGGCCGGTGGTCGGCCACCGGAAAAAGCCAAAAATAAAAATAAAATAAAATAAAGGAAAAAAAAGAAAAAAATTCAAAAAATTTAAAATATTATTAAAAATTGTCCACGTCAAGCATTTTCCGGCCAAAATTGGCTGGATAGATTGAATCGGCAAGAAGTGAAAAGGGTTAAGACTCAATTGGCAAAGTTAAAAGGTTTAGGACTGAATTGGCAAAACTGCAATAGGTTTAGGACTTTTTGGACAATTTTCCCATTCTTGTTCTATAAGTTTTTTTCTTAGAAAAGTGAGTAAATTTCATTTAAAAAGCATGAAAAAGCAAGAGATGTAACACTACTATAGGCCGATCATTACTTTAGTTTTGTTGAATAGGTAACCAAGGTATACATAATCAAGTTTGTAGAGTAAATCAATCCCAACAAAAGCCTGCCATTAATTCGGTCTCCAAGTCTGAGAATTGATTCAAAGCAAAATATGCAAGTCTATCCACAACAATATTAAGAATGACCAGCATTTTAATTTGGTTTGGCATGTACAATAGCATGGTTAAAGTAATTTATTTTGATTTATGTATGTGCAATAAGATATGATCATTCTACTATCATAGAAGAAAGAAAGAGATGAAAGACCAATATAACGATTCTTGTTCTAAAAGTTTTTTTCCTTGGAAAAGTGAGTAAATTTCATTAAAAAAGCACGAAAAAGCAAGAGATGTAACACTACTATAGGCCGATCATTACTTTTATCCGCATATAGTAAAGTGCTAGGTTAATGTGCTTTAAGTACTTTTCGGAAATATCTAATAATCATGTTCAACATGTGAAATTGACGCTCATTACCTCATTTATAAAAATGATAATAAAATCTAATCGCCTATATTTCTCTATTTTTGAATAGTTAAATACTGAATCAAGGGTGTACGTGGTCAAGTTTGTAGAGTAAATCAATCCCAAGGAAAATTACCTTTAATTCTATTTACAAATGTGAATTGATTAGAGGCAAAAAAATGCTAGTGTCTCCGCAAC
The DNA here is from genome assembly GCA_017140595.1 of Eucalyptus curtisii. Classification (NCBI taxonomy): domain Eukaryota; kingdom Viridiplantae; phylum Streptophyta; class Magnoliopsida; order Myrtales; family Myrtaceae; genus Eucalyptus; species Eucalyptus curtisii. Next base: position 18,616,888 of record CM029498.1, read on the forward strand.
AATAATGGGAATTATCTGTATTTAATTTAATTTGGAATGAATAGCAATGTGGTCAAGCTTGTTTATTTTGATTTATTCACGTGCACTAAGTTATGATAATTCTACTACGATTGAGAAAAGGAAAGAGATGTATGTCTGATATCTCGATCCATTCAAACACAATGAATAGAATGAGATTTGACCCTACCTTAAGTCGGCTGTTACTTTCACTCATATATATTAATTAGGTTTATGTCTTTAATTACTTATCAGATACATTTTGAAATTACTATATGTGATCTCATTTCTCAAAATGATTAAAAAAATTTAATGGCCTAGATTTTAATTATCTTCAATAGGTAAAGTCCTATAACAAGGATATACATGGTCAAGTTCGTATGGTAAATCAATCCAACAAACCCTACCAATTATTCGATCTCCAAATATGAGAACTGACTAAAGGCAAAATATGCAAGTGTATCCATAGCAATAATGACAATGACCGGTATTTTGCATATTTATATGCCCTTCAACGTTTGGTGCTTCACACCCTAGCTAAGTCAAATTCTACTCTGCCCTCGCAGTCACCCCTCCCCTTATGAACAAATTGTTTCCTTTGACTTCTTTATGTCCTGTTTCTCTGTCCAATGTAAGCCCTGGTGATTACAATGAAGCCAAGAATCATGCATTTCATGTTGTCGCACCCATTTTGGAGAACGAGTCTCGACACATCTCTCACATGCACCTATAATTCCTGTAAAAAGTCGGATCAATGATTCACCAGAATAGGCTCTCAACCATGGTCTCTCTCTCTCGCTCTCTCTCTCTCTCTCTCTCTCTCTCTCTCTCTCTCTCTCTCGTGCGCGCTCTGATATCAAATGTGACTATGATTTGCTAAACTAGTCCTTATCATTACAACTGACAGTGAAACAAGGAAGACTCCCTACACATCCAGCAAGAGGACGCTACAATGAGGCCCAAGAACGGAGTTACAACACAGGGAAAACATGGATTGCCAGAAGAGGTAGCAGAGTCTGATTTTCTTGAAAAAATGACCAAGATAGGGTCCGGGGGTGCGTCATGCAAAAAAAAATCGCTCACCACCTTTGTTGGCCACCTGCTGGTCTTAAAACTGTCCGTTGCTCAGAACAAGCTGAGCAAGCGTCCATTACCTTTAAACCCCATGGTCAACCTTATAATTAAAAAAGACGATGTCATAATGCCGCCTAAAGCATCAACCTGAAGTGGAGATACGGAACACCATCCGGCTGGCATTTTTTGAAATTACTCAGGTAGATCTGCCAGTAGTTAGAAGAACGCTACAATGAATATACGAGGTTTTCTGGTCCTACAAAAACGAAAGGAAAATAATGGAGGAAGAGAAGATGGGCACAAGTTAATGGTGGATGGATTTCACTTTCCATGTATGTAATGTAAAGATGCAATAGCAATGGATCTTTTCTGTATGTGGTGTGATGAGCTTTCCTTGATTTTAGTCTCCAAGAGTTTATACTGTACTGACATGAAATGTACGCATCTTCTTCCTTATCACAGATCTCCTAGTGCGTTGCATTTTAACTTATGTATGCTCTTACGCCTCGCATCGTGCCCACCCTCTGTCACAAAAGTCCATTTGGTCTTTGGTTTAATAGCACAATTAATAAATCGAAAGACGTATCTTAAATTGAAATATTAAATTTATTAATTGTGAATCGTCAACTTAAAATCAAATGGAATCCTAAGATTCAGTAAAATGCCGAAAACGTGGAATCCTAAGATTCAGTAAAATGCCTAAAACTAGTATTTATGTGGAAGATAGTTATAAATTTCATTAATAATTATATAAGATATAAATATTCGAGTAAGAATTTATGATCTAGGAAAACAAAATCTTCATTCTAAGTACATTTGATGATCTTATGCATAAGAGAATATAATTTCCCGTTGTTTTATTCAAATTAGAATTATAATTGATCGTTAACTATCAATATACTTTATGCATAGTAAAAATATATTGTTCAATAGGTAAATGCATAAAGAATTGAATCGCCAAATTAATGTACTTATCGAGTCGTAGATTCATTAGTGAATTAATAAATTCACTTGCTGTTAAAATGATTAGTGATGCATCTAAGTTAAGTATGACTTCTTGAAAAAGCTAATGAGAATAAATAAATTTGTCCGAGGCATGCAAGCGCAGGCACTGTCCTTAAAAAAAATTCTGCCCATCGGAGTGCGAAACTCGGTGTGATAGGCTTCTGATGCCTATCCTCCCAAGATACAATAGACCTTCTTCTATATTCCATACTGAATATTGGAATGAACAGAAACAACGTTGTGCATAACCCAACAAGGAAAAAAAAAGGAAATGAAAGATTTTTTAAAGAAAGGGCATATTCTCTCTTTCATTCAGTGTATATGTCAAGATTGTCTTATGAGATTTTATTTTTATATACAGACAAAATAGAGCCGTTGTAAAATATTGGAGGATTTATTTGGGAAATAAATTAAATGTTATAAAGCGATTGAAAAGCCGTTATATGACCATTAAGAAACCGTTATGTGACCATTAAAAATAATGATGGTCTTCAATGCTATCATAACTTTTATCGATGCTATTATTGTAAATATTTCAAAATATTATGGAAATATCCAGCAAACCCCCACATATTTCAAAAGATTTTGAAAATAAAAAATTAATAATGATGTTGGGTTATTGGAGTATAATGCATCAGAACTGGTGCTTGTTAGGCTATGGACCAGCCCTAGAAAGAATGAAATATAATTCACGAAATTATTGGTGAAGTTTGAAACTTTTATGAACCAAAAATTTCTTTTGTGAATTATAATATGCCTTAACAACTAGAGGCCCCAAATGTGGGCAGGCCCATACTCCACTAGGGAAGTCCATTTGGACTTTAGGTAACAGCATAATTGTTAAATCGAAATAACATATTCGTGAACGGAAATATTAAATTTATGAAGCTTAAATTGTGAATTAAACATTGAATCGAATCGTAGGATTGATATTACTTCAAATATTATTTATAATTTTTTGTATGGCATTTCATTATAAAATATAAAATTTACTTCTAATTTATCTGTAACTAATCGGAATACAATATACAAAATACATCATTCCATAGTTAAAGTATAAAGGTTGAATTGATGGATCGATAGATATATATTCAGTCATAGATTTCTTAGAGAACCGCTAAATTTCATTACTATTCAAAAGACTAGCAATTCACTCAGTAGTTACATATCATAAAGGACTCGATCATACAATACGAATTGACAATCATACAAGCCCGATAACTATGGTTAACGAGTCTGTTTTTCGGACTTTCCTTGTCTCTACAAATCTGCAAATCTATACTGCGAATTCACCTCATTGATCGACCCCCGGGTTGCTTGGTCCCGTTTATCTCTTAGAAGGAAGGTGACTTGTTGTCGCAGGTGAAGGTGACCTGGAGCACGACATGTCAGGAGTACCTTAGCCTCATTCTTGTATTGGGATGTTTTGTCGAGATTTCTTAATTCCTAAAGTATAGTTTCTCAAATGGCGGCTTGCGGCCGCTTCAAATGATATATATATTTGATGCTCTCATTTTGTTTTTCGCAATACATTTAACTTCCAATGACATGCTAAATACATCTTCTCCATTTCTTTGACTGTTATATTACCGCATTTTACATTATTTTATAGTCTTAAAAAATGATATATATATATATATATATATGTAATAAATTTGGAAATAATAGCTGAAAACCGCCATCTTTACCTCATCAGTGATGCAAAACTGTTGAATTGTTCGCCTCTATATTACAATTGGTTACCAATGATATATTTGTATAATCCGTTAGATGCGATTTTTTTTTTTTTTTGGTGAAATTAGATGCGATTCTTAATATCTCAAATTTTTTATAATTTTCTTTTTGAAATTTCATCAAAATACAATGGCAGAAAGATTCATCTCTTTAATGAGATATAGGAAGCCTGATACTCTAGAATCGTTAGTACCATGTTTAAATCATGTAACTTATTATTCATAAAAATCTTGTTATAGTCGGAAAAACATGATTCGCATTGGTTTGCTTATTTCAACATAACAATACTTAAAAATCGCATGTTCTTTATTAGTCCAAAGTGCTTATTGGCATGTCGTGGTCAAGCCGGGTGGGTCCAATCCATCCCTTAAATTTTTGGGCCCGTCGGAAAAATAAAGGCCCTGATTGGATATACAGTCTCACACGCTAAGCAACAAAGAAATTGTTTTCTGCGCCCTGATTCATTGTGTATCCGTATTCTCTTGTTCGTGATTGCAAATAAGTGGGACCTTTTCAACTTCCCGATAATCTGCCTTTTCGCTTCCACTGTGGAATGCTTTGCGATATAGTGATCAGGAGGGCTTCAACCATTCTCGCGGCGTTACATTACGTTTTCTTTGCAGGAGAGGGGGAGACTGGACAGAGAGATGGAGAATGCGCAGAGAGACTGAGCTCCGCAGAAGGTAAGGATGACGACGACGGATACGAACTTGGCATACAACAGATATAAACAACAGATGCCATTCATGTGTAGTTTTCCATTTCAATATCATTTTTTGACTCCGTTAATGGAAGAGAATTTTGAGTGAAGTATATTGATGGTTCATATAAGATAGGTGCTACTTTTCATCCTCCTGCCCTTTTCTAATTAATGTATTATAAATTCATCTAATTAAAACCTTCCGTTTCCGCAAATTTTATAATCAAGTCTATTGAACATTGAAGTCGACCAAATTCAACTGACATAACCATCGGATGATGGCAGAGTATGATGCAGATAAAATATGCTAATGCCCACATGGAATTGTTTGGAGAAGCTTAGCCATTCTAAAGCCTGTCCGAGTAAATGGATAAAATCTAGCGAACGTGGACATTTTATCCATTTCAGGATGTCCACATTGGGAAAAAAAATTCGACGTCAGAGTATGATATTGTCCGATGGCCAAGTCAGCTGGATATGGCCAAATTTGGTATTATGGGGACTTGATCATAAAATTTGTAAAAATAGAAGGACTTAATTAGATAAATTAAAATTATGAGGATTTGATTAGAAATAATCATAAAATTATAAGGAATGAAATGTACGACATTTCCTATTGGAATCTCAAAAAATCAATGGACACAGAAGTCGATAAGGAATCGTAGAAAAGGCTAAAAGAATAGAAATGTAAACGGGGATTGACTCATATTTCGATTTTATCAGTGGAACCAAATTTATCATACGCATAGAGAGAATATGAAATTCTTCATCTTATGAGAAGCTCATATTATTCCATAATTAGCTCCTTGAATGTTGACGACGTAAGCCATGTTAATTTGGTTTAGCATGACTAAAAGCATGGTCAAACTCATTAAGCTTATTATTTATTCATGAGCAATACGATATAATAATTGTACTTTAATGATTTAAAAGGGAAGAGATGTAAGTCAGATACAACAATTCTCAATCTGCAACCTTTTTTCCCTAGAAAAGTGAGTAAAGTTCATTAAAACACAACAAAAAATGAGAGAAGCAACCCTACTGTAAGCCGGCTGTAACTTTCATCCGTGTATATTAGCCATTAGGTTTATGTGCTTAAGTATTTATCAGATAGATCTACTAACCATGTTCAACATGGCATGAAATTGTGTCTGCGATCCCATTATCAAAATGATGAAGGAAATCTAACGTCTAGATTTTAGTTCTCTTGAATTGGTAAGTACTAAACCAATGGTGTACATGGTCACGTTTGTAGAGTAAACCAATCCCTACGAATCCTACTGTAGAGGCAAAATATGCAAGTGTATCCACAGCAATAAGGAGGATGACCAGTATTTTGCTTATAAATACGCCGTTAAACTTTTGGTGTTTCACTTTTTAACCTTTGTCAAATTCTCTTCTCTCCTTGTGATCACACTAATTAGCTCTCCTCCCTCGTATGAATAAATTGTTTTCCTTTACCTTTTTATGTGTCTTTTTCTATGATGTAAGAGCTGGTGATGAAAAAGAAGCCAACGATCATGCATTTCCTGTCGTCCAAACTATTTTCGGGGAATGAGTTTCGACACATCTCTCGCGTACCCCGACAACGCATGCGAAAATCGGATCAATGATCTACCAGAATAGGCTTTCTCATCCCCGGTAAGCATCTCTCTCTCTCTCTCTCTCTCTCTCTCTCTCTCTCTCTCTCAATTACCGAGTGACGACTCCTCTCATTTACTATTTTATTTTGCTTAGGCAGAAGGAAAATGTGAGGACAAAACGATACTCTCACTGTTTATCCGAACGGGAAGAGGCATCGAGGACTACTACGAGCATATACAGCGAAACAAACTGAAGCCACTGTGTATGCAAGAAGAGAAAACTACTCTTTCTCATGAAGGAGAGCTTAATAAAATGACAAAGGAGTAATAATCGCACCATGTTTTTCTTGGACGAAATTGTTGTTCACTCTAGACGTCACATTGGAATCCAATGGAATTACAAATTGATGAAATATGATCGGATTGCTTTATTTTTACTTACCTTTTCCAAATCAAGGTAAACCATAAAAAGTAATTTCAAAAGCATCACTTGGCATATCATTCTCAGATAAGTTACAATAAGAGAGGACGTGCTTCCTTCAATCTGAACTTTCTGGTTTCAAAACAATTTTGAAGCCTATTGACGAGAGAAATACTTGCACCACGTGGAATGGAGTTCTGGGAGTCCAATACCTGACCACAATTGAAGTCCATAAGGAAAGGTTTCGAATCCGCGTGGCACGAAAAAAATCGAGTGACGGATTATTGGTCAAGGGGAATTCGGGAAAATCATAGAGGAAGAGAAGATAAGGAAGGAGTTAATAGCCATCAGTTCCACTTTCAAGTATATAATATGAAAATTGTATAAGAGCTCAATGTACTTATCATCGAATAAAAAGTTTACTGTAGTTCCATTAGTGATGAGTGTTCTTTTACCTTATTAGAGATCTTGTATTGTGCTTTATCTTCCACTTATACGCGCTCTGCGCTCTTGAAGTATACCCGAGTCTCACTTTCACAATAAACAAAAAAATTAGGGAAGTTCTTTGGATTTTGGTTACCGAGCAAGGCGATTCTGGTCATGATTCTATCTTAAAAGAGGGCCCCAACGACAGGTATTTAATATCCTATACAAGTACAATCTCAACGTCTTCCTATATTTCTCGAAAATGACAAATCTTGCATTCTTTGGACCTGGGCATGTCCTTAAAAGGCTTAGGGAGGGAAACAGGCGGGAGATCCGCCCTGGAATGAGAGATCCCACATTATCTTCCGTATTCCTTCTCTGTTGAGAAGACAAAGATAGATAGGGAATTAGGAGGCCTCACAGTGGTGAAGGTAGACACCACATCAGGACTTAGGTTCTGGCTACCGTCGAGTAGGCAGGTATAATAGCTTCCCGCGCCTGAATTGAGTGAAGGTAGGTGAAAAGTCCATAGCAAAACTAACACATAACGGCACTGTTCCCAACCACAGGCTAACTCTGTTCCCCGGTTTGGAATAGTGCCGTTACTTGGCTTGCTATGCATAATCGATTGACCACCAAAGACAGGTTGCTTAAGAGGAATATGCAGTTCTCTTCTCTCTTCTGCCTCTCTAATTCCTCTGGTGATAATAGGAATCCTTTGCTTTTTGGGATGTTCCTCCTTTTTGCAAATGTGCAAACCTTTGATGCAACTTCACCTCATTGATTGAGCCCCGGGTTGCTTAGGCATGCTCAACTTTTGAAGGAGGGAAACAATCAAATGAAGTGAAGGTATATATTACGATGACTTGGAATTCGGGGCGTCGAGAGTACCATGGACTTATCCTTATAATCATTTCGACACGGTATGATTAACACTACGCGACAAGAATTGCAGGGGGTGCACAATTACTGAGTGATCCCGTTCTTGACGATTCCAGGAGGTTGATGAAGGAGTTCCAAGAAGTGAAGATGGAGCCCGTGTTTACAGAGGCTGATGTGTCAATGCGCTCGGTGCTACTGAATTGAAACACGATCAGGTTTATGTTGTTCGTAAAACTTGTCCTATGGAAGTGTGTAATAGTTTGCCTAAAGATTGTTTTGGAGGTAGGCCTCCAAATGATTAAATACCTAAAATGCACTCTCTATTATAATCCGTTCTTTATGAAAAATAAAAATAAATTAATGCAGGAGTTTCTATCATATCCCACTCAAATCCAGAGGTCTCTCTGTCTCCCACCCTGCTCCCCACCCTCAAATTGACATGCCCGTTCGATATTTATGTTTATTTTGTTTCGTATATGAATTATAACATGGTTTCACTAACTAATTTTAATGTGTATAAGCGCAGGAGGTTACTTGTTTCGCTTTAAAAGCTAGTTCGATCGACAAAGGCTCCAAGCGTCCATTGTTAATTTTTGGATAGAGAAAGCAAATGGCGAGAAATTTAAAGTTCCAGGAACAATCATTGCGATCAATGTAAATTGTACTAAAAATGTAGAACACGTGGAAAATAAAGACATTCAACATGTGTTTTGGATTGAGCGTCCTTTGTAAGAAAATGTTTGGATGTTTTAACAGTTTTGAAATATTTGAAAGTAACCATTGTAAAAGAAGCCATGACCATTGACCGCCATGAAATCTATCATTTTGTAACGCCTATATAACGGTTTATTATTACCAATGGATTTGTAATGGTTTCGTAACGGCTATCTCTTTCTTTTTTCCTCTTTTTTTTTTTTGTCAGTTCTACTATATTTCTATTCTAACTCTTTACTTTCAGACTCTTGCCATACCTCCTTGCAAGGCATAAGAGTCGAAACTCACACCTAAAACTATATTGTCCCCACCCCAATCCCCTCGGAGAATGTGGGGATTCGAACCCCCCACCTCTCCCTTCTATATTGGAAGGGTGGCCACTGGGGCAAATCATTTCTTTTTTTGCTGGGTTATATACATAAATTTAGTTTTTCTTATGCCTTTTATTATTTTGTGTGGAGTAAAGAAGAAGGTTTTCTTTGTCCTAAGAGAATAGTTGCCAGAGCATATTGCACCAAGTTTGAAAATTTTAGTTGTTATTTTTCATCTTCTCCAACACTCTACAACAAAAAATTCAATTGAAGTATTGATAACCTATAAACAACATTTACATTTTAAGCATGCCCTACATGGCTCTTACTATTTAGCAATACTTATGTACAACTAGTTACGATTTCTCAAATCATTAACTTCCTTACTTGACTGTTACATTCTATACTCATCCCAGTCGATCAAGATGATATATTTCATTCGTTGACCCCTCGCTTTAGCACTTAGCCGTCTCATTGTTGACATCTTTGTCCACCAAAATTGGGTCTTCTTGATGACTGAGTTCACGTCACTAACTGTCTACTTCCGACATTTGCAATCTTCTGCTTTTTCTATTGATTTCCAAGTGGCTTCCATCGATCAAACTATCAACCAAGGTATTTGGGCATTTTTTGGTGCTAACGTTGCTTGCTCATATAGTTCATAGGAGGTTTTCGTTGAGTAGCTCCGGTTGAACGGCATCATATCCTAGAAAAGGGAAATATGACCAAAGAAGGGTTCAAATGCAAAATAGAAAACGAAACAATAATTGAGGTATATGCCTTATAAAAATGTAGCCATTTCTCTACTTTTTTTTGGGGGTCAAAAAAACACTATCATTCATTCGTAAAAACGAAACACAATCTCTACTCGGGTTGGCTAGCTGACTCTTTGAACATAAATTATTCCAAAGAGGTTGAGGAGGTAAATACAATCAATTGATAGGAAAAGTTTTGTTTCGAGGAGCTTTAGCAACCCAATTAGCAACTCGATTGGCCTCTCACAGGCAATGGACAATTTTACTCGACTTTCCTTTCCAAATGGAGCAATTATTTTTTTTTTTAAATCAATTAGTACACGATACAAACCAAGTCGTTGTAAATCAGTGCTAAAAGCTTTTACCTGAGGATGTCAATATAATGGCCTAGCCTGAGAATTTTCACTAGTGGGTAAATTTCCTGTAGTGACACATTTACTTCTCTACATCTTTTCCTTTGCTTGCTCACATGTTACATATGTGTCTATCCTCTTACGAAATCAAAGAAAAGTGGAGATGGCAAATGAGTTTAAACGTTATTGTAAATCTTTCCAATCAATTTAAAGTCCAATTACTTTTACTACGAAAACAAAGGGAGTCATAAGTCTGTTATATAATGATCTATTTTAATTCAATCGTGTACCTTATCTTGAGCTTTATCAAATACATGTAAGAGCTGCGTTTAATATTGCAAAATTGCTGTCCACCATGCATTCAATCAAATTTATTAACAATCTAAGGGCGTGTTTGGTAACAATTATGTTCCCATGAACAAATTCTGATCAGAAATGATTATTTTTTATTCTGTTCTTGGGAACTGATTCTGAGCAAAAGAACACGTTTAGTAACTGTACAAAATTTCTGATTATGGAATAGAATTGTGTTTGGTACCGTGTTCATTGTTTTTGTTCCAAATCAATTTATTTTAATTTTTAAATAATTTTTATATTTTTTCCTTTTTTTCTTTTCTTTTTTTCCTTTTTTTTTTTCTTTTTTATCATATTCTTCTCCTTCTTCTTCGGGCCGATCGCCGGTCCGACGACCGCCGAGACGAGCGGCGACCTCACCACGAGCGTCGCCGGCCCTCGGCGAGGCCGGCCTCGTCGGCCGAGCCTCGGCGGGTGGCGAGTCGGCCTCGTCGGGCCGGACGAGGCCTGTCGGTCACCGGCGAGGCCGGGGTGAGCCTCGGCGGGGCCGGGGCGAGCTCGCGACCTCGCCACGACTCGGGCGAGCCCGGCGAGCTCACCGAACCGATTCTTTGCCGGCGACCGGTGGCGGCAGACGGCGGTCGCGGGATGGCGGTTGATGAAGAAGAAGAAAAGAGAAGAAGAAGAGTTTTGATTCTCAATTTTGTTCCCGGAACAAGAATCAACTTTCTTTTTATTTTTGATTCTCTTCCCAATCTGTTCCCGGGAACAAATTTGATCCCGGAACAAAAATTTTACCAAATGCGATTCTCGTCCCAAACCGATTCTCGGGAACAAAAAATCGGAATCGAGCATTTTTGTTTGGATAGTTACCAAACAAAGTGCCTAAAGGTCCAGATTTCAATTTTCTCAAATAGTTGAATAATCACTAAGGGATGCATTTGGTCTCGCTTATAGAGGAAAGCAATCCTAAAAAAAGACCTGCCATTGATAATATCTCTGAATTTGGTAATGTATATATTACAAGGGATTGTACAAGTCTATCCACAGTAATAATGAGCATGACCAATTATTGTCCTATTTATAGAGCCTTTCATCTATTGGTCAGCCATGCCCTAGCCACTCAAGGGGAAAAAAAATTATCTCTTCTTGGTCTATGTCTGTGTGGAGAAGCTGCTGCTCCCTCGACAGAAGCCTTGCGATGCCAGGCAAACGAAGAATCATGCATCACACTAGTCTCGACCAGCAACAGAGTTGCGAATAAACGTCGGATTAGCGATTTACCAAAAAAGTGTTCCTGTTAACTGGAAGGCTGTGATCGTCCATGTGAAACCCTAGGATTCCACATCGACCGCATCAGCGGTCCAGTTTCTTTCTCCCAACTTGACCTCGAAACTCAGATTCACCGACGCCTCCTCCAGTTCCTCAATTCATTTCTCAGAAATGGCGTTGTTTGCTCACCAGTGTTTCTCTTGCACCTCGGTTTAGACGAAGAGAAAAATGTGTATCAAATCCTCATATAGTTTCGATGGATATTTGTTTTCAATTGGAGCCGGTTGGGTTGATTTTGGGTCGGGCATGAGTCATTAAAATTGCATCACATAAAAAAATAGATCAATACGGGTTAAGTGGATTAATTTGGGTCGAATCCTTTTTTGATTCACTCAAACCACGACTTGGCCACCTGTGTTACAGGTTTACTTGGTGGCAAGTTTAGGGCTCCCCTACCATTCCGTGAGGTGTTTTACTTACTGCAACTAGCATAAACAAGGGCAACTTTCCCTTTGGTTATGCAAAAGAAAAAGGAGAATCATAGAGGAAGAGAACATGGGAAAGTTAATGGCTGATAGATTCACTTTTCATGTATCTAACACAAAGATTGTATAAAGACTGATATTTATGTATGGCACCATGATAGCTTTCGTTGATTTTATTCTCCAAGGATTTTATTGCAAAATACATGAACTATAGACATCTTCTTCCTTATCACACGTCTTGTTTCATTTTAACTTACATATGCTCTCGCTTACAATGGAGACAGTGCGATGAGTCTCGTGCATGCTTGCTTGAGTTGCTGAGATGTAGAGGCCACTGAGAGTTTGGTTAACAGCATGATTGTTAAATCGAAATAATGTATCTTAAACCCAAATATTAAATTTATGAAATGTAAATTGTAAATTGTGAATTGAAAATTGAATCGAATCATACGATTAATATTACTTCAAATATTAATCATAATTTTCTGTATGGCTTTTCATTTACCATTTCACTATAAAGAGTAAAGTTTAATTTTAATTAATTTGTAACCAATCGGAATACAATATACAAATTTAAGTACATCATTCCATAGGTCAAAGTATAAAAAGTTGAATTGATGAAATGATAGATACATATTGAGTCATAAATTTCTTATAGAATCAATAAATTCATTTGCTATTAAGAAAATTAGCGATTCACCTAATAGTTAGATATCATAAAGGCCTCGAATTGCAATACGAATCAGCAATCATACAATTTTGATAACTATGGTTGATGAGGTTCTTGAGTTTAACTAACAAACAAGGTGATCGACAAAGAGATTCTAAAATAACTTTTACGTAAAGTACTAATCAAGCATACTCAAATTGGAATAACAGTCAAAAGTGAGTGACTGCTCGAAGGTTTTAGGGAATCTATTGCATTATCCCTGGACTTCCTCAATAGAGTGATCGAATCGGATGCTTGGAAACTAATCGAAATTGTACAGAAAATATTGCAGTAATGAAGATTTCCAATAGATACTTCAATTCAGCTGCTAAAATACCTTCTTTCCAATACATTATGCATCGACATAGAAACTTGAATAAACATCAGATCCTATTCATGCGTAGTTTTCTATTTCAATTTCTGATTTCGACTATGTTAATGAAAGAGACCTCTGAGTGGAGTAAACTGGTGGTGCATGTACATCGGAAAAGATCTACTTTTCATCTTTACTTCTTCTTCTTTTTTAAACTTAATGTACTTTTAATTTGTTTAATTACATTCTTCTATTGTCACATTATAAAGCAAGTTCCTCAGATACTGGGTCCAACCAGAATTCAACTGACATTGATGCTAAACTATGACGCAGATAAAAAATGCTGATGCCAACATGGACATGTGGGGAAAAATTTAGCCAATGTAAACATAGGAGTATGATGTGGATAAAATCTAGTCAATGTGCACAATCATGTGAACATCCGCATTGAATTTTTTTTTTTCCCCGCAACATATTAGACAACGTTTGTTGGACACGTCAATTAGATTTGGTGCTGGAAGGACTTGAACACAAATCAGTGAGAGTATAAAGATAAAAAATAGATTTAATTCATAAAAAATAATATCAAAATCTTAATAGACATATGAGACAAAAATATAGCGTTATTCTTTGTTTGCTTAAAATCTTAATAGACATATAATTTTCTTGAATAGGTTAGTACTAAACCAAGGGTGTACAAGGAGTTTGTAGAGTAAACCAATCCCAGCAAAACCTACCATTGATTCTATCTCTATGTATTAAAACTAATTAGAGGTAAAATAAGTAATTGTACTTATAGCCTTCTCCTTGTAATCACACTAATTAACTCTCCTCTCTCCTTCTATGTACAAGTTGTTTCCTTCCTATTTATGTTTGTCTTTTCTTTTCGATGTAAGACCTGGAGGTGGCAATGAAGCCTGGAATCATGCATTTCATGTCATTCCAACAGAAAAGAAATACGTGGAAGAAAGAAATGTGAAAATTTTAATCTTTTGATGTGTTTTGATAAGGAGTATGTGAGATTGTTTATGGACTTGATTATATAACTATCTACGTAATATGCACAATCAAAATAAAATATGGAGAATCTCTTAGAAATATGCACCTTCATGAGAGTAATGAAAAGACAAGGGAAATATGTTAAATATCTTTAACATCTCTTCTCAAAGTCAAGTTGATGTAAAACAAGTTAATTTGAAAAAAAGTCAACTCGAGGTTGAATAAAATATTTGAAAAGAGCCTAGTGAATTGTCAAGGCAATTCAGAGTGCTGAAGAAGTTCCTGACGTTGATGTGGCTACTTACATGGTTGTTGTGTGTTGGCATGGCTGCTATGCGGACCCCGCAGTAGGAGGCCGTCATTGTCACTAAAGGCTGCTATTGCCATTAGGCCGTTGTTGTAGTAGGAGACCATTGTGGCGACTGTGTAAATAATGTGATAACTGAACGGATTGAAGTGATTATTGAACGAGACGAATAATGTTGAGGATAAATGTTGAGATGGAGTTATTAGTAGTTATTGAAAAAGAAAAGCACACAAGATAAGAGGTGTACTCCGGGTGTACACTTAGATGTTCACTAACTACAATGTGCACTAGATGCACCTAAGGTAGTTTAGCTCTTACACCAAGATAAAGTATATGTCAAAGAGAGAAAATGTGAATTTTTTGTATATTTCAATATGATTAAACAAAAATTACATCAACCTATTCATAAGATTTATGAAATGATTATCTATGTAACTTATCAATTAAGGATATACATACAATTAAAGTGAAATATAAAGAATCTCTTAGTTATATGCATTTTTAACGAGAGATATAGAAAATGAGCGGAAAAATCCTAAATATCTCTAATACCAACCATATCAGAGAATGAGTTTTGATACATTTCTCATGTGCACCCACTATTCATGCAAAAGTTCAGATCGGTGATTTACTAGAATAGGCCTTCATCCTCAATAAACATCTCTCTCTCACACACGCATGTAGAATGAAGGTTCCAATTTGCTATTTCTGTTTTGCCTTAATTAAGAGCATAAGGCAGAAGGAAAATGTGGGGACAAGAGGATACACTCACAGTTTCTTCCAACGGATCGAAAAGCAAGCTAAAGACTTCATTCACACGCGTTATAATACTAGAATCTACAAAGCTTCTTTCATCTTAACTATTTTCATTGTCAAGCGGAGGATATTTCAGTCTAGTTTCGTTGTGTAAACGACTTAAAAGCAAGCTAAAAACTTCATTCACGTGAGAGTTATAATACTAGAATCTACAATACTTCTTTATTTAACTATATTCACTTTCGCGCCGAGCATATATCAGCTGTGTAAACGACTAACGATGGAAATTGTTTGGAACTCTTATTGCAGTAGATACGAACACTCCCTTCTTACAAGATGCGGAAATAAGTTCTTAGGCGTCCAGAACTCCACCACAATGGAACTCTGAAGGAGCAGCATTCAAATTCGCAAGGTACGCAAAAATCATACGCATTATGGGTCGAGTGAAATTCTTTATGATATATTAAGCCAACGCATGTTCCAATTGAAAGGGAGAATCATAGAGGAAGAGAAAAAGAATGAATGAGTTAATAGCCAATGTTCCCATTTTCAAGTATCAAATGTGAAAATTGTATAAAAGCTCAATTTACTTATTATGAAATAAAAGTGTATTGTAATACTATAATGATACATCTTCCTCTTTTTCCTTGTTAGGGATCTTGTATTATGCTTTATTATCGAATTATATGTGCTCTCGCTAATGCAATATACCCGAGTTTGACTTTCACGATAAGTAAAAGTGATTAGAGTTCGTTGGACGTTGGTTACCATACATGGCGATTTGGGGAATGATTATATCTTAGAGAGGGTTATCAAATCTTCTTTCTTTTAATAAAGTTGTTATTAATTGTAAGATCTATTTGTTTGAAGGAAATATGTTCTTAGAAAATTATTTTCTGACTTTTAGGTGTTTGAAATAATAGAAAACTAATCAATATACAAAAAACATTTTTCAATAACTGAAAACAACAAGTTTAGACTTAAGCAAAACGACTTTCCCTTTTGGTAAGAAGGATATCAATTTCTCTAAACCATAAAACAAATGAAAACTATCCATTTTGTTTGAAAATATTTTCCATAAAAGTATTTTCTTAATTACGAAGTTTTCAATGATTTTCAATGAAATAAACTAACCCTTATTATTACATACATATATATATATATATGTATATATATACATATATATATACATATATATATATATATATATCTGTGTGTGTGTGTGTATTTATAGCTAATGCTATATATAAGTGCAATTTCATTGTCCTACTCTTTTCCTCATAAAATGATAGATCTTCCATTCTTCCTTAGCTTACTCTACATGATCGATTGAACACCAAAGATCGGTCGCTAATGTGGAGCATGCTGGTCTCCTCTCTCAGTTACCTCTGTAATTTCCATGGATGAAGATGGGAATCATATGTTTTTCTGGATATTCCTTTACGTTCCCAATCTGGAAATCTACTCTTGAATTTCACCTCATTGATTGAGCCCTTGGTTTGCTTGCTCCTGTCCGTCTTTCAAAGGAGGGGAAAACAATCCAAATTAAATATGGGTTCAAAAAGGAAGGTAAGTTGTTATTGTAGCCTAGATGCCCCGAATTATGATACACCAAGAATACCTAGCTGCTTAGCCTTGTTCCGATTATGGAGTGTTTCATCTAGATTTTTTTAGGGTATATTTGTTTGAGTAAAAGAATTTTTACAAATTGGTTTTCTAGACTTTCACGTGCTTGGTTTATTGAAAATAATCAATTAATGGAAAACTCAATTTATGTTCGAAGAAAATATGCATGCAAAGTTAGGAACCTAATCTGAAGAGTGAAGAACATTTTTATGGAAA
Organism: Eucalyptus curtisii; assembly: GCA_017140595.1. NCBI lineage: Eukaryota > Viridiplantae > Streptophyta > Magnoliopsida > Myrtales > Myrtaceae > Eucalyptus > Eucalyptus curtisii. The sequence goes on from CM029498.1 coordinate 18,633,820, forward strand.
ATAATTTCTCAAAGAGCATATTCCTTTATCATCTTCTCTGATTTATTCTGGAAACGGAACTTCTCCTCTTGATGCTGTGCTCTTATTTATTTATTTATTTGTTTTTTTTTTTTTGGCAATACATCTGACTTACAATGCCCCAATAAATGCATCTTCTCCATTTCTTTGATTATCTATTAATATTTTACCTCATTTCACATTATTTTATACTCATTAAATAATATTATACAATAAATTAGGAAATAATAATTGGAAACCGCTATTTTTACCTCTTAATATGTAAAACTGTTAAAAAAATTATCTTTATTTTAAAAGAGTTGGTACTACAAAAAATTTCAAATTGATATACTTATGACAAATTTACCTCAAATTAACATAATAAATTCCATATAAGAGTCTCGAAGTACTATTATTTTCTCAAATAAAAGTATTAAATGAACATTATTTCTAATTAAAGCCTAAAGTTATCACATTACTATAAAAAAAAAAAAAATGGCTTAACTCACTGGCTGATAAGAGCATTTTCATCATTTATATTTTTCAAAATTTATTCCTTTTTTTTTTTTTTTCTATGTTAGATAAAAATAATTTAAAAAAAAAAAAAAAGGAAAGGGAAGGAAAGGGCTATGTAGGCGCCCATTGTTGCTGGCCCACCATCATCGAGAAGACCAATGATGGTGGGGGTTGGCTAGCCAAGGGCACCGACCATAAAACCTCGTCTAGATTTGGGCAAAGGTCAGCACTCGCCACTCCTTCCCGACGACGGTGGAGTGGTGACAATAGCAAGGCCACGCTTGATTTACTTTCTTATATTTATTTATTTATTTAAGTATTTTTATATAATCTAAATAATGTTTTAAAATTAAAATTACATTGCAGCAAAATGCCCTTGACAAGTCAAAATATTTAGCCAACCAATGAAGTTAGGTCTTTATCTAAAATTATTGCCACTTTAAACTCTTATTTGAGACTAGCACATCTACTTGAGGTGTTTATGTGGAATTTCTTCTTAATTTTTGAATCACAAAAAACTCTAAACTGGTATATTTGTGATAAACACAAAAAATTAAAACACCAAATCATAAATTGGTATATATGTGTAAAATGAATGGTAAAATTCCAAACTAGTATAAATGTCACTTGTTTTCTAATTTACCAATTTAACATTATAATTTTACGAAAAGTAAGGCAGAGTAAATTTACCACGGTGGTAATTTTTTTGGTACTCAAGTCTGGGTTTAATTACCCCCGCTGCGAAGGTGGGAAGCATGGTAAAGTGAGTAGGGCTTCTTCAACCATCCTCGTGGAGTTTACATTAACGTCTTCTTCGCGGTGAGGCGAAGGCTGAGCTGCGATGGTGGAGGGTGCGCAGAGCGCGCGAGCTCCGTAGAGGGTGGTGACGATGACGGTGGACGCGAGCTTCGTGCACAAGACGTGGGACAAGTGGGCTTCCTCTTATGTCGGGTCCGGTCCTGGTGAGCAAGCGCTTAAGCTCGATGCGGGTTCTTCATCGTTTTCAGTTTGGTCAAATTGGGCTGGGAATGCTCGAAACGGTTTAAATTTTCGTTGCCTTTTTGTTGGCAATGCGCAGGGCAGCCGTTGAAGGCGGCTTTGCTGCTCAATCACGACCCGACTGGGCCCTCTCGATTGCTGTCTACCATGTACGGCTTGTACCCATTTCCTTTAGTCCTGCGTGTGAAATTTTTTTGTTCTGGTTGAATGGGTTCAGTGTGGTTTTCCTGTTCTGGGATTTTGCTGATCTAATTGGAGGACTTGAGTTGTGTGGCTTAGTCTGGTGACGCTCTTCTCTAATTTGGGGTGGAGTTATCGTTTCCTTGCGTGAAACTTATATGGGGCTCGGTAGTGTTTCGACAGTAATTGAGCGTTGGAGGTGTTGTTCTTTGGCTGCTACTGTTACTGGTGTAGCTAGAGAGATTATAAGGAGGAATGTGGTTCTTTTATGTTTGTGTTTTCCTTTTGGGCCAAAACAAAGTTTCCAGAGGTTTCTCTTTACAATCAGCATCAAGTGAAATCTGCAAAGCTAAAGGAAGATTGGATGACCAATCTTCCTTAAGGGCTTTGTCTCTTGCATGAGTTGCTACCCAATTGACGGGCTGGTTAGCTGATCTACGAACACAATTCCATGGAGTGTCTTCAAAGCTTGTCTGTGGCGTCCTAGACTATGAATTCGGTATTTCCATTTGCGTGGAGTAATTTGAAATGTCAACAGTTAAAAAACTTGCTTGACATCTGTTTCTATATCGAGGTCTCTACAACCTTCTTTAGCAGCTTTTTGAAGACCACTTTGGATTGCAAAAGATTTCACAAGTTTTACATCGTTTGCCTGAACTGCAACGCCTATTCTGCCTAGCAAAACTACTCTTTCATCATGAGCAACTACTCCTATTTTCCCTTTACCATGTTCCACGATTACACCACCATCACTATTCATTTTCACCACTCTACTTCATAATCAAGCTTCCTCCACACCTGTGCCTTCCCTTTATCTTTGAAGTTCTCTGGTTTGCTTAGTCTCTGTCAAGGCTTTGACCTGGAAGAATTCCTTCATTGTAGAGCTTCACTTAAGCAAAGTCTTCAAGGGATTGTGAACTCTTCCTTGAGAGGTTGGTTCGCATCTATTAATCCATATTTACCCACCCCAAATCCTACTTTAGAAAAAGAACGCATCTTTGGTTCTTCTTTTTGTCCACATTGATTGAGCAAGTTTAAACCATGAATCAAAGATTCGCATACCTCATTCTGAATTTTGAGACCCAACCCAACAGACGTAACCAAACACATTGACTCCATGGTCAAAGGAAAAACATGTGCTCCACAGTTTCCTCCTCCCTACAAAATGAGCATGCCACGTTTTCTTTAATTCTCCTGATAACTAAGTCTTTTCTAGCAGTAAGATCATTTTGGCACAATCTCCAAATGAAGAGTATTACACTTCTGGTGGGCATCGAAGGCTCCAAATCATTTTCCATACTCTATTATCTATTAAACAAGGAGGAAGATGGGCCTTTGTGTTTAGCTCTAATCATTCCTCCCAGTATACATAATATAGTTCTTTTACTTTTAGTTCCCCTCTCTTTTCTAGTGGGCAATTGAGTCTGTCTTCAGACATTCTAGCACACAGAGGGATTTCCAGTAGGCTTCTGCTTTTCCTCAAAAGTATTATTCCTCACTCTTTCTGATCCCAAGAGTGACTTTGAGACAAATTAAGGCTTTATCCTTCAATCTGGATCAACTTGACCTTCTCCGATAAAATCCATCATGATTGACTTCTAGGAACTGATGCATCTCTGCACACTTCAATAACTTCTCTATCACCTACTTGCCACATGGAGCCCTGTTTAGTCACTTCTATCCATTGTACAATACTAGACCAACCCAAGAATCAGTCCTTCTATCTGAGCATTTAAAAGTTCAGAATGGGAAAGGTAGACACATTTAAAATTTTATACCAGAAGGTAGTAAGATTATGCTGTATTTTAAATGCTATTCCTGCAAGTAGGGCTAAATTTATGAAATCTCTATATCCCTTCCCTTCTTTAGTTTGGGACTAAGACATAAGATCCCAAATCCTCCAATGGAGTTATTTCCATTCTTCTGTTGACCCAACCATAAATTAGCTATGGTCCTGTCAACCTCAATACACAATTATTTTTGGAAACTTAAACCATCCCATAGAGTATGTGGGGATTGCATAGGCCACGCCTTCACTAATACTTCTCTTGCTGCCTGTGAAAGCATTAATCCTCTCACCCTTGCAACTTCTATAGATCTTGACAAAACTGTAAAGCTTCCACCTTAGACCTGCCCAGTGGGGAGACCTAGATGTTTTCCTGGACTATTTGTATGTCCTACACCCAACACACCTTAAGTCTCATCCTTGACATTTGAACATAAAAACATAAAAAAGTTTTGGACACTTGTACTCTGGCCTGAACCTGTGCAGTAGTCACATAGCATTTTCTTCATTCTTTCTGCATTTGTCTCTATTGCATTTAAAAAATGAAAAGTCATCTAAAAAAAAGAGATGAGAAAGGACAGGACATTTTTTTTTTTTTTTTTTGGCAGAATGCCATTCAGGGATCCTTTGACCATGGATTCCAGCACTGACAAGGGGACTGAGCATTGGTGACAAAATGGAAGAGCTCTAATTTTTACCACACTTTCTAAGCACGGTGTGATGATAGAGAGGTTTCCCTCATAATTAATTTGCACATGAGAAGTGACCTATTTGTGAATTCCTTATGCTCCTTGTCAAATGAATCAATAGCAAAGGTGCTGCTTTGTTTGAGCCCCTTTCTTCTTGTATCATCTCTGTGGCTTTCATGTGGACTAATGTTTATTCTTGCTTATTGCTTAATTTGTGTTGCCAGTACCAATTTGGAGGGTAAGCTTGTGGACTGCTGTATTAATGGCACAATGGCATCCACTCTTGCTGCTCTCTGAATAGAGGTTGCTTGTTGAAATGAGATATGCTTGTCCATCATGGACCAGGATTTGATGTGATATCATGTAAAATCTTTCTTCTGTTCGCCAGTCCATAAATTGTTTAGGTGAATAGTCCTTCTAAGGAAAATTTATGATGAACTATCACATCACAGTACTCACTGCTTGTGGAAGAGAAGGAAATGAGTCGTCTTATACTGACATGTAATAAACCTATGTAGATATAGCTGTTTTGGCTCAGGTGTTGTGGAGGGTCTTTCCTGCAAAACATGTGCTTGTAGATGTTCTGTATAGATAACACAGATTCATTTGCCTGTGATCTTGTTTATATATTATTATGCATCCTGTATCTGGGAATAAGGACAAAGTTCAAAAGTTATGCCTGGGGTATTGACTATAGCAGAAGCTATGCTCTTGCTTAGATATCCATATTATGTTGATAGGTGCATGTCTTGCCATCTTCTTTAATTCTTTACAAATCAGTTGAATCATGGCCTCTGTGAGCCTGTTTCTTTGATGAGTCCCTCCATATAGTATCTGAGGTATTGAAAATTGATTTGACGATTGTAGTGCAAAACAAGAAGGAATAAAGGCAGATCCCATTCAATTGAGGCAATTTCTTGATTTTCTCAAATATGGAAAGCTCCAGACAGAGACTTTCTTTATTGGGCCAAACCAATGTACGTACGTCTCTTTCTGTCATCTCTTTCTCACCTTCTCATTTCCAAACTTCAAGCGTTGTATCTCTGGTTCTTTGTTTTAAGGGAGTGTAATTACTTTTTAGGCTTTTAAAGGGTTGGGCCATGAGTTCCTTTGAAGCTAGAATAGCGAAGCTCATTCATTGTAATATGATTTTAAAAGTTACAGTATTTTAGAAGTCATTGTTCTTGCTCATTTTTTTGTCAATTCTCTAGTCAAGTTGCTTGAGTGTGTGCCTTATGTGAATCGAAGTGTGCATGAGGTTGTGTACCCCATCCACACCTCAAAATATCTCACATTGAAGGAGGAAGAAAAGAGATAAAATATTGCAGTTATTTTTTTAATCCAAATTTCACATTTTCTTGTAAGCATCAAATGCACAAGCTAGACTTTGACATTCACTTTGATGTGGCTTGCTGTACATATATTGTTTAATGTGTGGTGTATGTGATTTTGATGGCAGACCTTGTCACGTCAATCCATGAGAATTGGTTCTGCGCAAGATGCATGAGCGCATCAAATTCTGCTGGTGAAGGGGCTATTGTCATGCAGACAACGGCTTTCATCTTGGTGGCACTGTGAGCATAGATGTTGACAGATAGAATTGGTTTAGGACTATAATGAAAGCACACTATGCAGCTTTAAGCAATCAGATATTGCAGATAATGCTTCAGCATGCATTTCCCTCATCTGTGACAGGTATGATGGTTCAATTGGAGCGGCATCGGGTGCTGTAATGGCTGCTGATCAATTTGCATGGCAGTTAAATCGAAAAAACCTTTGACCTTGCAGTGAAGTTGAAATTGTGAGCATCGGGATTTCTCTTGTTTTGCTGATTGGATAAGTTAATCTTAAGGAGCTCAAAACTACGTTCCTGTCCATGTTTGTTAAGTAAATCGTAAAGAGCTCAAGACTACATTTGCTTTAGCTGCTTTCACGGGATAAACATGAAATGGACATTTTTACCCTCTTCTCTGACCATTTGGTTTTTTGTTGTGAAAAGGTATGGTTCATCCGCACTCTTTCCCTACCTGTCTGAGCCAAATACTGGCAGATGGAGATCCTGATAATCCAGTGAATCCATTCAGCAAATCTGTCATTGATGGCAAGGAGATCATCTTTCTTGCTAACGTGCAAGTTCGTCACTGCTGGGCTCAGAATGTTTGAACAAGACAAACTCCAGAAGGGTCAACGGTTTTTGGCAAAAATTTTCAAGCAACTAGTATTCACAGGCACTGGACTTTGATTAGTATGAATTAGGTAGAGGACTCTCTAAGTTAAAAATCATGTGAGATCGTTGGTCTGCTATTTGCTATTTGGCCATGCTGGTATTGGGTGAAGGTCTTGCTGGTGTCTGCATTGTGATTTTCCTTTGTACAAAGATCGTTATATAAGGTTGTTCAGCCGGCTTATTGATGTCATCATTTTTATAACTGGATTCATGCCGATAATAGAAATTAGAAGAGGGATGAGCTGTGCTTGGATTAATTACATTTAGGTTCTATCGTCCTCATCCCTTTTTTAGCATTGAATGAGCTCGTTCTTTTATTTTGAAGGATGTCTCCTGTGTTTAAGATCGGACTACCACATTCGTCGGAGAAAAACTAGGCATGTAGTCTGATGCAGAAATGAAGAAAATAGAAGTTGATCATGGTAGGAATTCATAAGCATGACAGAAGCAGGGTATTACTAAAAATAGAAGTTCATGAGTGTATTTTCGCTGTAGATTTCATCACCCCAAAGCAGCCCTAGAGCTCCTTATGAGGCATGGCACAAGCAGAATCCCAGAACCGTTGGGTTGCATTTCTTATTCTCTCACGCCCTTATTGTACCGACAGAAATATATCTTCCTTGGCTAAAGTGACCATTATCAATTGATCATCTCGGAAGGAGAAAGATCTTCTTGGTCTACAATGGATCTACGTGCCAAATTAAAATAATGATGAATCGATCCAGAAGCACAAAGCCGGATTAGTATGACAAAAATATGTTGAACAAACTACGATAACTTATGTATAAAGGAAAAAAGTAAGATCAGAAGAAGAAATCCTTAGAGCATTTCCCAAGTTCTTGATTTGGAGTTTGTCCTATGTTTACCACCTACATCAAAAGGAGCAGGCATCCTCTGTTCTCAGAATTCTATCGAAACGTCTTCTCTTTGATGTTAAAACTGGGGGACAAGCTACCGGCTTGTTTAATCACGGTGCAAAGAAAACAAGAAGCAATTGAATTATTGAATAGCTAAGCCGACATCGGTTTTTTCCTTCTAGCTAAAACTCAGGACTTCTCTCCCAAAATATACAAGGAAACACTAAAGTAATATATGTTGAAGTGATATGCAAGACTGAGCACAAGTATTTAAATGAGTGAAGTAAATCAAATTATAGGAGTAAGGGATAGAGAATTTGCTCAATTGATTTATAGTGGTTCGGCCCAAACTCGGTGCCTACGTCCACTCCCTGAGACTTGCCAGGAGTTTCAATCCACTATTATCTCAAACAAATTTTACAGTTTGGTTGATGAGGAGCCAAATACTCCAGTACATCTTGAATTCATAACCCGTACAAGTAATTGTCTTTCAATAGATAATAGCAAGCCATTTTCACAGATGTTTCAGCAATCTCCAACGGAATACAAGTGTTCTGCCCACTTAAAGATACTCAAGATAGACCTCACTATGTTGGGAAATAAAATAAACAAAAGCTTGCTATTGAAGCTTCAAAATCAGTTCACTTGAAACAGGGTCAGTCAATTGGCCCGAGGGACATGCTCCGTTTGTTAGGTCCAGAGACGACTCCAAAATGACAAGCCTTCCAGTCATGACTTGATCTGATCTCCTTCATAAATCCATGATTTACTTCAGCTCAAGTTGTTTCACTTCTTCCTCAGTCCTTCACAACAGACTTACTATCTTGAACCACCTCTTGGCTGCTTGTGTAGCTGTCATATACTTTGAATGAGTCGGGTACTGGGAACCAGACCAGCTGTGTATCTGGTTTAGTGGCTCACTATGTCTTCAGGAATGGAAACACCTCGAAAAGCATCATACGTAGAGATAGATCAAGCTACCTTGACTTCTGGTGGAAGTCACACAATAATTTCGAATAACGCTTATTTGATCCTATAAGCAGTCTGAAACAGCAATGTGCTTGTCCCACATGATTTGACAACTACCGTTTGGGAATCCCAACACCAGGGTTCACTCCAAACATTTATCTACATGCTGATGCGGGCAGCTTTGACAAATTAATTCATTTTTATGAGCAAGTCAACAAGTTTTGGTGCAATATGCAAGACGTAATAATGGTCCTCCATAAAGAAGAAGACGTAAAGAAGATTCTACTTGCAGAGAGCACTGGACTTGATTCCGTGATATTTCACCAAGCAAGTCTTGACTCAAAAGGCACGAGGAGATGAAACACTTTTATGATTTATAACTGCCGATCTTCCTACAGTACTTATTGTTCTGGAATCGCTCCATTTGCACATATCCCACGCCTAGTATGCTGAGATTCGGAGAAATCGATAATGAGCAAGGGAATCCAGCACTTAAAATAAGTTCTCCATCCGATCCAAAAAAAAGAAAAAGAAAAGAATTCTCCTATGAGAGTACGAGAATTACCGAGAACGAGGCGTATCATTTGCTTACATCTGTGATGTCACGGAAGACAATTTTAACAGCATAGTCAGTGAATCCCAGTGGCAAGAACATAGAATAAGGCCCCCTTGACACAGTCATCAACAAAAAAATGTTGACCACTTCCACAAACTTTCTGATTCTACCTACAGGAATCAGATGAACACGCAAAAACTGACTTGAGGTGAAAGGGGATGAAAATTTGAGAAGTTAAAGGAAAAGAAAAGTATCACAGTGTTCAAGAAAGTGGCATTGCCAAGATTCTCCCATGAAAGATCGTATGAACAAAGTCTGAACCGAAAAGAAACGAACAAGAAATATTTTGTGAAAAGTGTCATGTTCATAAAATATTTCACAGTTCATTTAAAAAGACTGAAAATACAATACTAAGGGAAAAAGATGATTACAGAAAGCATGGCCTTATCAATGATCTTGTGCTTGTTGCCAGATGACGATGATAAAAACGAATCGGAACTTGATTCTTTTGGCCCCAGTTATCAATAGCCATCCAAGAAAAAAAAAAACTAATGAAGCGGCTGGTAGGGATTTCAACACTACTGGAGTCAAAGAGAATTAGGAGTAGAAGGTTAAGGCCTTACACTTTTTTAACAGAATCATCAATGCTTTGCCCAGCAGCAAGAACATTGGGGCCCTCTTGATACAGAATGTTGACCACTTTCAGAAACTTATCGATTCCACCCATAAGAATCAGATCAACACGTGAAAACTTACATGAGGCAAAAAATGATGAAAATTTGAGCAGGTGAAGGAAAGAGAAAAGCATCACGATGTTCCCTCACCAGCATCAAGAAAGTGGCATTGCCAAGAATCTCCCATAAAAGATGTTCACTTGAACAAAGTCTGGACCGAGAAGATGTCAACAAGATATATTCAGAGAGAAATGCCATGTCCACACAATATTTCGGAGTTCATTGAACAAGAGAGAAAATACGATACAAAAGGAAACGGATGACTTCATAAAGCATGACCACATCATGATCTTGGCCTCGTTGCGAGATGGTGACGATAAACATGAACCGGAACTCAATTCTTTTGGCCCCAATCAACAACAGCCAAGGAATTGACGATGAATACCCAAAAAAAGAAAATGTTTATGAAAAAATCGGAAGGGATCAGAACGTTACCGGAGTCAAAGAGAACTACAAGGAGAAGGATAAAGCCACACCAATTCCAACACCAATCTGAAACGAGAGAGTCAAGACTTACGGGGGAAGTCTTGCTCTTGGATGACGGCAAGAGAGGACCGAAAGAGCGAGACGAGAGCGTGAGAAAGTGTTGGGGGAGGAGAGAGCGATCGATTGAGATGGAGTGAGAGAGGGATGTGAAGAAAGTCGGGCAAGGAGTGCTTATATAGTGAGAAAATGGCGGTGGAATTTGAAAGACGGTTAAACGGCAGGTGGTCGACAGTTGGTACTCCAGATTTGTGATTTTCATTCTTATTGGAAAATAATTTAAATGCTTTACTGATTTTTTTTACTAATGTTTTCTCATGCAATTGGATCCAGTGGCGACACTTTATATATATTATACTTTATGAAGAAAAGTTTTGATTTAAATGTGTTTTTTGTTCAACTAAACACTAATGTCATTCAATGATATGTACCATTTTTCGAAGCCTTGATTACTGAATTTTACAAAAAGTGTTAACGTATTAGAAGTTAAAGTGTTTGCAATAGATTGTCAAGACGAAATCTAGATTTAAGGTCACAATATTATTCAAATCAATAACAAGGGATGGAAGACTCTTGCAATTCTTCCAAGTGTATTCATCATGTAATTTTGAGGCTTCGACTTGATAAATAGAGATGAACTAAAATCATTACTAGATAATGAAGGGTTAATCTGACTTTGAATTTTCTATTAAAACATCCTTACTATGCTATCTACTAAAAAAAAAAAAAGGCATATTGATTTGATCAATTATTAGAATACATGATCAAGCCTTCAACCCAAAACTAAAATCATTTTGAGTTTAGAACCTTTTGCCCTCCCATCCTTCGCAATAAGCCCATCCTTTGCAATAAGCTTTGCGGTTACCGTATATAATCAATTTAAAGTGATATACGCTAGAGAATTCAAAGAAGAAAATTATTGAAAAAGATTCTGAATTTATTATATGACGCCAATCCAATCTTAAATATTTTCACTTTATTAGTTTCGTTCAAATTTTTTTAATGATTTGTCAACGCAGTTCTTTCTACCCAAATTTATAAAAAAAGCTATATTGACAAATTGACAAAATTAATCATTAAATGATAGATTTATAACTTTTTCCCAAGAATCTTCCCCAATTCAGAGTAACATGACAATAGGTAAAACTACCATAGTTCTTCTAAGGTCCTAGAACTAAAAAACATTCGAGGGGAATCTAAACCTTTATTCATTTAACTCGAACCGATTATTTTCATCTTCATATTCTTCTTCTGCAACTCAAGACCGCCATCGTCAAGTCCTCTGTCATCTGTCGTCAAATCTTTTCATGGTTTCCCTTCACTTTCTCCGACCCCGGCGACTCTCGCAGACACTGTCGGCGACTTCGAACGCCTGCTCTCTCTTTCACTCCGCCGGCGACTGCCCTTCGCCGCAACCCGGCTCTTCACCGTCCTGCCAGCCTCATTCCGTCGTCGCATCGATCTGCTCGATGGTGCGCGATGCTTACTACAAGCGTGCCCACGTGAGAGCATCGCCTCCGCGCCTCAGTCTGAACGTAAATTGTGAAACTTTGACTCCTGAACAGGCCATTACCGTCGTCGCCTCCCTGGCAAATGAGGCCGGCTCGATGGTGGCGTTGAGTTTCTTCTACTGGGTCATTGGGTATGATAAATTTCGGCACTTTATGCGGCTTTATATAGTCTGTGCCGCGTCGTTGATCAGGAATGGTAACTCGGAGAGGGCCAATGAGGTGATGCAGTGAATGGTCAAAAGCTTTGCTGAGATTGGGAGGTTGAAGGAGGCTATTGATATGGCGCTTGAAATGCAGAATCAGGGTCTGGTGCCCACTACGCGCTTGATGAATTTCGTCATGGAGGTCGCCTTTGGAAGGGGTTTTCTTGACTATGCACAGAACATGTTTGATTATTTGTCTGAGAGAGTGGTTTGTCCCGATCGTAATAGTTACAAACTGATGGTTGTTGCTTACTGTCGAATGGGGAGTATTCTGGAGGCAGACGCTTGGTTGAGAAAACTGATTGATAGAGATTTCGTTATTGATAATGCTACTCTTACCTTGATCACCAACTCGTTTTGTGAGAGGGGGTTTGTGACTCGAGCTATCTGGTATTTTCGGAAGATGGCTGATATGGGTTTGGCACCGAATGTGTTAAATTATACCTCACTGATCAATGGGTTATGCAAGAAAGGCAGCATCAAGCAAGGATTTGAGCTCCTGGAGGAAATGGTTAGAAAGGGTTGGAAGCCAAATGTGTATACTCATACGGCATTAATTGATGGTCTCTGCAAGAAGGGTTGGAGTGATAAGGCATTTAGACTCTTCCTTAAGCTAGTCCGGAGTGAAAATTACAAACCAAACGTGCTTACGTACACTGCCATGTTCAGTGGCTATTGCAGAGAAAACAAGATGAACCGTGCAGAGATGTTATTCGGCAGAATGCAAGAACAAGGATTGATTCCTAACACCAATACATACACGACTCTCATTGATGGCCATTGTAAAGGTGGGAATTTTGAAAGAGCATATGAGTTGATGGGCATAATGACAGATGCGGGCTTCAGTCCTAACGTCTGTACGTACAATGCGCTTATTGATGGTCTTTGTAAGAGGGGAAGGTTTGAAGAGGCTTGTAAAATGCTGAAAAAATGTTTCCGAAGTGGACTGGAAGCTGATCTGTTCACATATAGTATACTCATAAACGAGCAGTGCAAGAGGGCCAGCATTGAGCAAGCCCTAGCACTTCTGAGCAGGATGATTAAACTTGCTGTGCAACCTGATATACACACATACACCATAATGATTTCTGCCTTATGTAAGCAAAAGAGAATGAAAGAAAGCGAAAAGATTTTTGAAGAAGCAATCAGGCTCGGGTTAGTTCCTACCAAAAAAACCTACACATCCATGATTGGTGGATTCTGTCGGGATGGGAATGCCAACTTGGCAATAAAATTTTTCCACAGGATGAGTGACCATGGATGTCTTCCTGACAGTATCACTTACTGTGCTTTGATCAGTGGACTTTGCAAAAAGTCCAGGTTGAAAGAGGCTCGTCGACTATACAACTCGATGCTAGACAAGGGACTTACCCCATGCGAGGTTACTTGACTGACGTTGGCCTATGAATACTGCAAAAAAAATGAATCTGCTAATGCATTGCTAATTTTGGAGAGATTAGAAAATAAACTCTGGATTCGAACTGTGAATACATTAGTGAGGAAGCTTTGCAGTGAGAAAAAAGTGGGAATGGCGGCACTGTTCTTCCATAAATTAACTGACAAGGAAACCAGAGTGGATCGTGTAACATTAGCTGCATTTATGACTGCTTGTTACGCAAGCAACAAATATGCTCTTCTTTCAGATCTCACCAAAAGGATCCGTGAAGGAAATGCTGCCACTCCCAACTTAGTTGATGGATAAACATAATTGCTAAAGCAGATCAACAGAAAGTGCAGAGATGGCCTGGTGAGAATATTGAGATTTTTGTACATTTTATTATTTGATGTTGTATAGATTTGGTTATGAATTCGAATATGATCTAAGTCTGATTTTATTGAAAATAATGCCTATTATTTCAGTAACAGATTAGACCTCCGTGTTTAGGTCAGAAAAGAGGCCGTGTGACTATTCTAATCCGGTGATTACTGATCAATCTTTTTTGATATAGAAATTGTTTCACGATATGATAGCACTTTGGATAAGTTTTTTCGAGTTTGCCTTTCACTTGATATGCTGTTTAAATCTAAGCATGAAATGGCACTTAGCATAACTTTCTGCCAGTTCACCTTTCACCATTAGAATGACATGTTCATCAATTGACAGTGTCTCAGGATCTAGTTCTTTTCTTTCAATACGTTCAGCTTCTTTCAAATCGATTTCTCAAGATTTTGATTCTCCTTTCCCTGCTGAATCTGGAAGATATTATCTTTTTTTGTCATTTGCTTGTCCTTGGGCATGCATGTGTCTCACACACATGAAGACTAGAGGACTTGACAAAATCCCTGCGCATACTGGTACTTGCATAGTCAGTTTCCGAGTTCACTCATGCTATTTTCATTTGATCAGTTTTGAGTTAAATTATCTTAGATACACATGTATCGGATGGATTCTCCCACAATTCCAAAGAACCTGAAGCAGAGCCTGATTCTACTTATGGAGGCAAAAGTATCAGAGAACTGTATGAGCTTGCAAGTACAAACTACTGTGGAAAATACTCCTATACATGTGAGTAACATTTATTGAAGTGTTTGTTTCCGCTAATACCTAATGTGTTTTAAGCTGGCAAGTTGTAGTGCTACATATGTTCTGCAGATTATGGCAGGTTTTATAGGATAAAAAGCTGCAATTGTTTGAAAATGAGAGCTCCATGAATTTTGCATGCTTAATTCTAAGCTCCTTAGTTTGGCTGATAATGGAGACTTTGATCTTTATCCTCCTTACTGCAAGCTCAAAGCGAAGGAGCTAACTAATGGATGCATGACAGTATAAACATTGGTGCTTACAAGAGCAGGGTTGCAAAGCAGCAGGTGCCTTATGAAGTGGTACTTCTCCATCACTGTAAATTATCGGCCTCTATATTTGGAATAGCAATTTGCATGCTTTTTAGTTATTCTGATCAGAATGGTAGCACATCCCTCTTGTTTGCTGTGGACAACATGTTGATTGTAGACTAGTAACTGATATGTTGAACCGAGTTCTCCTCCTCTCTTCTGCTCTTAACTTTTACAGGACTGTGATCTATGACTGAGTGATAATGTGGAAATCAATGAGATGAAAAGCAACTTGGTTGAATTTAATAGACAGCTATATTAGTAATACTGAGAAGACTTTAATTTGTGAATGGTTTTAAATTATGTAAGAGTTCTATGGGACAACCTATTTTATCAACTTCTGCTAAGAAGCAAATGATCTTATGCACAAGTGACATTGAATTATTTCTGGACAGATTTATTTTTCTGTTTTGACAGGCAGTTTTGGGGCTTGAAGTCAACCCTGTTAAAATAAATTTGACTCTCACAAGTTCCTTGGAAGATCAAACAGCTGTTGATATGTTGGGTTGTAAACTTGGATATTTTCCTATAGGAGGAATCGCTAGAATGATTCATACTCTAAGTACTAAAATTATCATGCCATAATATGATAATTGTATATAAATGAACCTCTTCATCAAACGAAAGAAGGGAATTAGTGGTAATTTCTTTAGGAACAAAGAAAGCTATCTGTCACATGAAAGAGATGCAAAGGAAATATTTTTCTTGTGTGAACGATAACTAAGGAGGTAAAAAATTCAAAGGAAGTTTAAAAAGTAGACCTCTGGGAAGCTGGATTCTCTCAGCAACAGATTAGACCCCTGTTCCATTGTCAGAAAAGATGCGATGTTTCAATGATGCGATTTCTTGATGATAGTATTTGTATGGAAGTATCATTTTCATATTGAATTAGCTTTATCTCCATGGCCAAATTTGGACCCTTCAGTTCATGGTTCTGGACTTATGTGTGTGCTACTTGTGTAAGAAGTTTCAAATGACATAAGGGCGGATGTTCTTGCTAGGTAGTATGATTTTATCCCTGTGACAGATCTTCCTTGCAAATGCAGCTCTCTTTTTGAATTATTGTTGAAAAAGGAACTCAATCATGTCATGGCTAGACAATAAAGTTTAGTATTTCAATCGGAGTACTTTTTTTTTTTTTTCTCCAGCTTCTTCTTCTAGAATTTGGAAGAGACAAACATGCATTTATAGTTGCAGTGGCACCATTCTAAATGCAAATTTTTTTTTGATAAATCTTCTTAGATATAGAAATTTTTGCAAGATAGGGTACCACTTAGGATAAGTTTCATCCAGTTCACCTTCCATGTGATTTGCTGTTTTAGTCTAAGCGTGAAAGGGCCCTTAGCTTCATTTCACCTCTCGTCATAAGAATGGTTTGGTCATCATATTACGGTGTCTCAGAATCTGGTTGTTTTGTTGCTGTACCTTCAACAGCGTCTCCCGCTGATCAATTCCAGTTGCAACAACATCACATTTTGTTGCCCCTCACGTAGTGTCCACCACTCTTTCATTCTTGAACAAGTCAGTGATTTGAAACCTGCAACAATTTCGGGGTAGATCAGTAGAATGAAAGTGTAGGGGCCGCTATATGTCAGTGATTTGAAATTACGCAACATTTGAATTGCGCATGGTATGATGGGCTCCATGGGATAAGAAGCTGCAGACAACCGTCAACAACAAGAGCTTGAAGATCATTTGCATGCTTAATTTCGAGTTCAATGGTTTAGCAGAGAATGCCGATCTTGACCTCTGTCCTCCTCACTTGCAAGCCTCGATCTTTGCTCTAACTTTGGGATTCATGTTTCTCTGTCAAACTAAATTTCTATTTGACTTATCTAACAAAAAGAATCTAATTGAGTTTTTTTCGTGAATCATTTTCAATTACATTGAGAAGCACGTACACTAAAAAATCACATGATTTTTGTGTACCTAGCTTTGCTAATTTACATAGTTTTATCAGATGAGTCCTTATTAATAGTGCATGCACAGAGGAGAAACTGTTTCCTAGTTCATTTCTCCAAAATAGAATGAATTTAAGGAAAGATCAATTCAAGTGGCGCCTAAAATTATAGAAATTATTTATTAACTTGGGAAATGATAGATTTTATATATCCTCAAATGTGATGATTGCACATATCAACTTTGATCATATAATTATAACCAAACGTGAATATGACAAAAATATCTAACGATATATATGCACACATATTATCATAACAACACTATGCTACAAAAATATGATGAATTTTTCCCTAAACTATGAACAACTCAATGTTCTACATATATGAATCTCTTATCCACTCAAATGAAGCACCTTATGTTAGACAGTATGACTTTTTTTTTTTTTTTCCTTCTCTTGCTAGAATAATGATAATTTAATACATAGCATATGACTTGAGCCAACAGAAACAAATGAAAAATTGTAGCTAGCTCAATGCATGTGAGCTCAATTTACATCCACTACTAGATGAAGTATGTCTCACATGAAACTCACATGATCTCAGTAGATGCGAGCTGGGCTCACAAGATTCAAGCCCACCCAATTCTTGCTTATAGAGTGTTTCAAAAGCACTTAAGATTCCCTAGTTTTTTTTTTTTTTTTAATCTTTTTTTTCATTGAATCGCATGAATTTCTAGAAGAGAACCAAATCCTCGTCTCCTTTGGGGCGTTGTCATCGTGTTTTAGTAGGAGACACTCTAACGAATAAGATAAAAAAGAAAAAAAAAAGAGAGAATTTGTGAATTGTGCAATGTGGTTTAGTTTAGTGTGTACCTATCTTGGACCACGAAAATGCTGCGACAAGGCAAATAATAGAGGGATAATGCCACAATCTAAACTTTATGGTTTGTGAATTTTTAATTTGTTTAATGCGATTTCTAAACTTTATTTTAATATTTAATGTGATTTCTAAACTTTTAATTTGTTCAATATAGTTCATAAACTTTTTGTACATATTCAATATAGTTCTCTAACTACACCAAAATGTTCAAAATAGTTATTTCATTAATTTAAGATCAATGACAGCATTGAAATTTTTATATAATCCAAAAACCAAATTAAACATATATTAAAATTTTAAGGAATATTAAGTAAATTAAAAATTAAGGGACCACATCATATATTGGGTAAAAATTTAAAAATCACATTAAATAAATTAAAATTTTATGAATCATATTATATATTAAGTTAAAATTTATAGATTATTTGCAAAAAAATAATAGTCCCAAGCATACTTTTTCTTTTGCCCTTGTCGTGTATCGTGATTCTGTTTTACAGGGCGATATCCCACTACACCCCCAAGAGTGACAAAAACAATTTACAATTCATGAGAGAGAGAGAGAGAGGGTGCCGTGTTCCGGTTGACATGAAAATGTAAAACTTCGGTTTACTTTTTGCGAAACCCCATCATCTCCTTCTTCTTCTTAGCTGCTTAGCTCTCTTGTTCACTCATCATAGCGGCAAAGGAACGATCTTCGTGTAGTCTGCAGCCTTTGATCCACGTTGAGGCGACTGAGTCCAAGCTTCTTGGCTAATCTCTACCTGGATTCGCTGAGGTGAATGATCATATTTTCTCTCATCTTCTATCATTTGATTCCTCCGATTTTACACAGCTGGTTACATTCCTGCTCTCTCAGTTGGATTCAAAATTTTGTGCTTACGTTGATCTGTTCCTTTTTTTATCCAAAGTCGAATAAATCGCTAGTGAATCGAGTGATTTTCACCTCATTTCTTGCAAGAAATAGGGCATGAATGGTCATGGTCAGACCATTGTCATACTTTGTTAAACACTTTTAAATCCTCTGCCTCAGGCGAGCATGTTCCGTTTTGAAAATATTTCACTGGAGTTAAAATGATGTTATAGCTCTTATCTGCCACATCTAATGAGAAGAACATGCTATATATTCTTGTCTTTTTTTTTTTTTTTTTTTTTTTTGGTCAAATAGTGAATTACGTAATATATTCGTAATATATTTTATCCAGATAGTCTTCGTACTGCAAAAGTACGTGACATAAAGTAGGTGACATAAGTGGCCTACTGCTAGGCATGAGAACCTACTTCGTATTCCTTCCGCATTATGTGGAATGCAGCAAAATGTTTAGCAGTATCATAATATGGTTTGGATGCCTTCTCCTACTGGGAAAATTTTTTATTGATATGTAGGTTAAAGTTTGATATTCATCTGCTGAAGTGCCCAGGCATAAGCTGATCCGGTTCACTTCGAACATACCTAAACACAATTTTGTATTCTGAATAAGCTGCCAACTCAAGATAGATTGAAGAGGTGGAATCCTTCTTTGAATGATATTTTCCATCTCTAGACTTCTTGTGCCAATGTGAGTAAAAGCTGACTCATGATTGTAATTTCTAAGGCCGCACGAGTAGGGAATGCTGGAACAACAAGCTCGAAAGACTAGGACAGTCGCGAAAGAGTATTTTTGCATGACAGATAAGCATCTCTATGCGAAAGACAATCGACCTAAACATTAACCAGGAATTGAGAACTCTACATAGATATGACTGACCCTCATTATCTCTCATGAAATTTCCACATAGATCTGCCAAAGCAAAAATATAGGAAAAGCGGTTTGTGAACCATAACTTATAATTGAGCATTCTTTTCAGTTCCCTTCTTATAGATTTTAGATTGATCTTTCTCTACTACAGGGTCTAAAGATTGGCCATGAAAAGAATGTGTTTGTGAACAGGCTAATTTCCATCAGTGGGTCACTTGAATTGGATGGAATAAAAAAAAAAAATAGCACCTATTCGAGGGAATAGTATTATGGATCTTTTGCTCAGGTAAAGACATTTTTCAATGTCCAGCCAAGCCCTGCTTCAACTTCAACTCAAGGTACTTCGTGAAGGGGAGAGGACAAACGTAAAAGAATCTGAAGCAGCATTCTCCATGTTGAACTAACACATAAAAAGCATGTCTGGTTTAAAAATAATAGCCGTCCAATTTTATGAGTAACATAATTGGCGGGGTTGGCAACGAAATTAGCTTAGGCCTCTGATTGGCTTTTTACCAACCCTACATTAAAAACTGAGAATAATTTCAACCCTTGAACATGTTGGTAAATTAAGACATTTAACATAATGTTTTTAATTTAAGAATATTGCTATTATGCATTGTACGGGCGTTGAGCAATGTAATTAGTTATCTTTAATACAAATTCATGAAATGAGAGAGAAGCGAAAGTTAAAAACTATTTGAAACTAATTATAGTGTTTCCTTCTACTTCCACTAACAAGAGGAATTATCTCGATATTATGTTATGATTGGATCAGTTCATAGAATTAATTGTTAGGTAACTGTCTCCAAGCGATTGCATCAAAAGTAAACTACTCATGTTCCAAATAATTTCTATCAATAAGTTTTATGTACCAATTACCAGCATCATTGTTAGTTCAACATGGAGATGCTGCATTATTGGAGCTGGGCTAAGCTGGACATGGAAAAATTTCTTGACTTGAGCAAAAGACCCAAATTCTATTTCCTTGATAGGTGCTTTAGTTATTTTATTTTAGCATCAAGCTTTTGATAGATATTAGCCTCACAATATCTTTTTACAATGACTTCAAACTAATTTCCACATTTGCTTCTAGTAGAAGCTAGCCTTCTTTTTTTGCATTGAGAATTTGCACGACCCTTTGTGGTGGAACTCCGCTTTGACAGCAGTTCTTACTATTTTATGTCTTATGTAACAAATGGAGCCTTATAAGGCAAGCATGTACAGAGAACAAATAAATATGTGGAATGCCTCTTTTGATAATTAGGAAATGGAGGAGTCATCGGGATGTGATTACGAAGTGTTTTTGAGCTTTAGAGGACCGGATACTCGTACGGACATTGTTGATTACCTTTACGTCAGCATGAATGATGCTGGAATTCGGGCATATAAGGATGATGAAGAGCTTCGTACCGGGGAAGAGATAGGCGACCAGCTTCTCCAAGCAATTCGGCAGTCAAAGATCTCAATACCAATCTTTTCTACAGGATATGCTAATAGTTCATGGTGCCTTAGAGAGTTGGTCAAGATGGTGGAGAGCAAGAACACAAGGGGACAAAAGATCATGCCCATTTTCTACAATGTCACACCATCTGAGGTCAAATACCAAAATGAGCACTACAGCAACGCCATTGTTTCTCATTTAAACAAGAAGCGGTTCGATGATGAGACTATCAACAGCTGGAAGGCTGCTCTTAAAGAGGTTGGAGAACTAAAGAGATGGGATCTCCATAGCATGCTAAACAGGTATTTAATTATATCACATACGAACTGTTTGTTCCAGATGCATTATTTTGCTCAGCTAAACCTCATGTCTTGATGCTGTTTCCTGCAATACTATCAGAGGCAAAGGTGAATTTGTGAAAGAAGTTGTCAATGATGTTTTGACTGAGTTGAAAACGGCTTACTTGGAAGTATCCGATTGCTTTGTCGAAGTAGACAGTCATGTGGATGAAATCATGAGCATGATAGGTGCACACAGCCATGAAACAAAGATTGTTGGAATCCATGGTATGGGTGGCGTGGGAAAGACAACTCTTGCCAAAATAGTGTACAATCAACTTTCTGATGATTTTGTTGATTATTGCTTCCTTAGTGACATTCGAAAAACAAAGATTACACGCTTGCAGAATCAGCTCTTATCAGACATCCTTAAAAAGAAATGGCTTGATATCAACAATGTCATGGAAGGGACAAAGGAGATAAAAAGAAAGGTTACGCTCTAAAAAAGTGCTTCTTCTACTTGATGATGCTGATGATGTAAGTCAACTTGATGCGCTCGTGCAGAAGCATGAGTGGTTTGGCAAGGGAAGCAAGATTATCATTACAACTAGAGATCGAGGAATTCTCAATGTTGATGAGACTTACGAACTTACTGGCATGGATTTTGATCATTCTCTCAAACTTTTTAGCAAACATGCATTTAGAAGAGATTGGCCCCTAGAGCAATACATTTCTCACTCTAAAAGGGCAGTAAATATGTGTAACGGTCTTCCTTTAGCTCTTGAGGTGATAGGTTCTCTTTTATCTGGAAAAAACGAAGAGGAGTGGGATGCCACATTAAAGGAGCTAGAAGAATCTCCTCAAGAGAATGTTAGAAAGAAGTTAATGATCAGCATTGAGGCCTTAAATGAAAACCAAAGAAAAATATTTCTCGATGTTGCTTGTTTTTTCATTGGGTATGATAAAAGAATTGTGATTCACTTTTGGAAAAGTTGTAAGCTTCTTCCTCTTCAATCTCTTGGAATCCTCCAGCAAAGATCTTTGATAAAGATTAGAGATGATAACCAACTGTGGATGCATGATTGGTTAAGAGATATTGGAAGAACTTTTATAGAAGAAGAAAGTGGTATGAAACCGAGAGAACCAGCAATTGGTGTGGACTCATGAGCAAGCATTGGATGTTTTATTGAAAATGCAGGTAAATCGTATAGCTTCATTCCTTTAAAAGAAGATTGGTCACCAATATATTTGTTTTGGTTTTCGTTTCTAAAGAGTCAATTTATTATTCCAGTGTACTTACAAATGTGGTTTATCAATCGTTTTCGACATTAGGAGAAGATTTAATTGTTTTCCCTTGAAGGATATCAACGCTGTACATCATGGTTTTTTCTAACTTATGTTTTCTATTTTTATTTTGGCAGAATGGAGGTGGTTTTCATAGAAATGAAAGCATTAAAGCAATATGTCTTGAGTTCGATGAACAATCTCAATATCCCTTCATCAAAGAATTCTTAGCCAGCCTTTCAAATCTAAGGTACCTTCGAGTAGACAAAAAGTCCATATCTCAAGTGGATAGTAAAGACTTCAATGGAGACTCGATGTCCATCCTTACTCAAGCTGATCCTTTCCAATATTACCAGAATTCAAATCCTCTTCAAACGAAATCGCGATTTAATCTCATTTCGGAATTGAGATGGCTTTCATGGAATCACTTTCCTATGGATAGGAATTATGAGCTGACCAGTTTCTCCTTGAGGAAGCTAGTAATCCTTGATTTATCAAGGAGTAACATCACAAAAGAATGGGATGGATGGAGCCACATAAAGGTATCTTTTTCGGATAAAATTAATGTATGTTTTGTTGTATGTTATCTTAATTTTACTGAAGAGAAATATGTTGTCTTCTTTTCGGGAGCAAGCTAGGGATTTGAATGTCCTAAATCTAACTAGATGCCAAGAATTGCGTGAAACTCCAGACTTGTCTTTTAATATGAATTTAGTGCGGCTGATTCTCGAAGGATGTAGCAGTTTGGTTCGAATCCATCCATCCATTAGTCACCTTAAGAGGTTAGTCACCTTAAACTTGAAGGATTGTTATCATCTCCACATGCTACCTGATGAGATGGGGGAACTAGAATCTTTAGAGCAACTTATTTTGGACTCTACATCTATAGAAGAGATCCTGAATGGAGAAAGGCGAAGAAACTGAAAATTCTCAGCTTGGTTAAATGTAAATCACTAAAAAAGTTCAATTTCGTTGGTTGTGCAACATCATCAGTGGGAGTGGATAGCCTTTTCACTCAACAATCTAAGTCGATTGAAAACTTCAATTCACTAACTGAGTTGGATCTAACGAGTTCAGCAATTCAAGAGTTGCCTGATTCAATTAGAAACATGAAGAATTTAAGAGTATTAAAGATGATCAACAGCTCCATAAGAAAACTACCCAGTACCATTGGAATGTTGGAGAAGCTCGAAAAGTTAGAGGCAGAGGTAGGGGCATTTGCAACACTGGGAGGAGAGATTCCCGATAATATCTGTGGAATTTCAGTGGCACCGCAGCTTCCAGAAAGTTTGATAGATCTAAGTTTTATTTCGACTTCAATAAAGATGTTGCCACTCTCGAACCTATTAAACTTGAGAAAATTGAATGTGTGTTCTCCAAGTATAACCACCCTATCGCCCGATATCGGTTTTCTTTCTCAGCTGGAGGAGCTCATTCTCCACTGCAAGAAGTTGCAATGCCTACCTAGGCTTCCGACAAATCTGTCAATTTTATTGATATGGGAGAGTAACAGGTGGAAAACTACAAATGATCTCTCGTACTTGAAATCATTACGGAAGTTGTTAGTTCGGGATTGTCGCGAGGCTAATGGAGATTCAAGGCCTTGAAGGTTTGCATAATTTGAGAGAATTAGAGCTCAAGGGACTTCCATCATTGGCGAAGTTGCCTCATCGACTAACTTGAAGGAGCTCAAGGAGATTCGTCTAGAGGATTGTCCTAAGCTTTTTAAGTTTTGGTGTAGTCTAGACTCAGTGGAGCTCGCTGATATTAACCTCAATTGGAAGATGCTGTTTGCTGCATCGGGCTCCAAACATCTACATATTCAACTTCAACAAAAGGAGTTTGATCCGATGATATTATGCAAACGCAGTCCGAATACATTTTGCAAACACAGTTACCCTTAGTATTGTTGACGTTTTCTTTTCACTATTTTGCATCACGTATGTATTAAGGCCCTTGATAAGTGCTGTCTCTCCGACTTTATAATGTGATTTTGGTTACTCAAAAATAAATCAGTCATGCTTCGTAGCAAAATGAACGAGAATCTTCTGCTGATATAAATCGATATGGATAAAATATCGTCTTTTTGGAAGACTATAAGAAGGTATTGGACCGGAACTCTGCTTCCTTCTTTGCTCATAAGGACTAGTAATCTTTTGACGAATAAGATAACTTTTGTTTGGTTTTTCTTATCTGGCAATTCAATCTTATTCAAATTTGATTTATTTTGTCTTTCACCGATTCGACTTGCCGACATTTGATTTTGTCCCTATTTCCTATTATTCAACTACGCTTGCTAATGTCAAAGAATTAAATGGTTGTCGGGTTGATTTTCTTTTAGGGAAAAAAAGAAGAAGATATGATCACTAAAAGCTTGAAATAATAGCTTATTTAAATAGGTTATTGCAGCTTTTTTTTTTTTTTTTTTTTTTTTGGTGGTAAGTGATTATTTAAAACTAAGCATTTATCATTATTCTTTTCATTATTTAAAGCTATTGCCTAGCGGATAACCTGGTTCTTCAATTTATTTATGTTCAATCGACTAATTAAATTCTATAACTTTTACTTGAGTTGTTCCTTCCGTAAAAAAGAAAATGGAAATGTCGACATGGACTCACGCATTAGCATTGTGTTAGAGCTAATTGAAGGATCGAACTACGTCCGGTTGCCTCGCGCACCTCCGAGCCAAAATCCTTGGGAACTCGATGCACCCGAAAGAACAACAAACAAGATCCTACCGTGGGTTCGGCTTGGGAAGAGGGGTAACGTCGGTGGGTCGTCGGCCGGGTTTCAAGTATGTTTGTTGATGCAGAACACTCCCTCGCTCTCAGTCTCTCACTCGGCTCTCTCCGCTCATGATGTCCATCGGTTTTTTCCACCCTCGAACTCACTCTGTCACCCCTCTTTTATTGGGTCAGATGACCCCTCCGCCCGTACCCCAGGGAAGGTGGGCCTACTGCCGGTCGGACGTCCGGCCGACTGCTCCCATCGTGTCGCCCACCTGCCCCCTCTGCTCTCTGCTTCTTTGCTCCGGCGTCCCCAATTGCGTGAGGGAGAGGAGGAAGAAGGCGGGGGAAGGAGGCTGGTCGGGCCGGGGAAGAAATAGAAGGGATGGGCCCGGCCTAGGCGGAAAGAGAAAAAGGGCCCAGCCCCAAGCCCTTCTAGCACTTTTCTTTTTAAAATAATTAGATAATAATAATTTTTTAAAAAAATTATCTAAAATAAAGGAAGATGAAATAAAACTTAGTTGATGTAAATAATATTAATGCCTGCGTGATGTGCTATTTAATAAAAATGGTTAGGGTGGAGTCGATTCCTAATTTTTTGACAAGCCACCGAAACATTTGTTTTTAATTGTGAATGTCATCGTAATATTAAATCCTTGTTGTTCTAAGAAATTTTTTTTTTTTTTACAGACGTTTGTATTTATTCAAGATGAATGAGACGAAAAGAATTGGGTTTGGGATATTAAGTTGTTCTGTACTGGCATGTTATACCTCCTAGACGAATCAATTGCCAAAGAAAGTCCATCTAGAATCCAAAACACAGTCTGACGGTGCCCCACATACTATGCACGATGTCAAAATTCAGGCCCAACTTGGTTGTCACAACTTTTGCCCAAAATTCATTGAAAAAATAAATAAATTTATTTTTTGGGCTATTGTTAGAATAATAGTACGTATGTTGTGAGTTATAAATTCTTAACAGAGTGGACTCCATTACTATTTCTAATTATTTGCTATTTATTTTTTGTGCCCAAAACATGTTGTTATTCTCATAATAGATTAAGGGTTTATTTGTTAACTTCCACAATAGTGACTGATTCAATTTTTTTTTTTTGTTCACAATAACAAAAAGAGAACAATAAATCCGATTGGTAATTTTTTTGTTCTCGAGAACAAATTTTTTTCTAAAAACAGATTTAAAACAGAATGAAGAAGTAAAAAAAAAAAAGTTGTTTCTTTATTCTAGAGAATAATTCGAGAATCAAACCCAATCTTTTTTCTTTTTCTTTTTTTTCTTTTTTTTTTCCTTCTTTTCTCCTTCTCTCTTCTTCTTCCTCCCAACCGGTCATCTCGCCACTGTTGGCTATCGCCGCATACCGCCGATGATTTGCGGGGGAGGCTGCGAGCTTATTGAAGGCTTGTCAAGCTAGGGCGAGGTTCGGCGAGCTTGGCTTTGGGGGATCGCCTAACTACCGCGAGCCTCGGCCTCACAAATCTAGATGAGGCCAAGCCTCACTGATGGCTAGGCGAGCCTCTGACAAGCTCATCGGACCTCGCATAGCCAATCATCGGCCATTGCCATGGTCAGGGACCGGCCCAAAGAAGGGGGAAGAAGAAGGGAAAAGGAAATGAAAAAAAGAGAGAAAAAAGAAAAATATAATAAGTATAAAAAAACCAAAAGAAACAAAAAAATTTAATAGTCCTACTTAAGAGTTATCAAACGCCTTCAAATGCTCAAAAATTGTTTTTCATAAACGAAAATTGTTTTCGGGAATGGAATGGTTACTAAATGCATCTTAAGAGTAGTCACATAAGCATTGTTTTTTTAAAAAAAATTATTTTTCTAGCAGATCATGGATAGTAGACAACCTTGGATAGTCATACCAATAAACATTGCAAATGGCGCCGGTTTTGGAACCCACCAAAAGTGTTTGGCCCTGCAATTGTGATTGCCGTGATAGCAAACAACAAATGGTGATGGAAAAGGGTTGCGAACAACGAATCTTGACGGTTAGGAAGGCAACGCAAGAGGGCGATGACTGCAATCGAGACATGGGCATGCTCTATTTCGTGCCGGCTACAACCACGAAATCGCAACGGCTACTACCATGATGTGACTAGCCACGTTGTTTTAACGATTTTTCCTTTTGGAGTTTACATTTAGGAATGTCAAGGAGAGGAAGTGGAATAAAAGAAAGTGAGAAGAGAGAGAGTAAAGAGCAAGTGAAAGTGAACCATAAGGCTGCATTTGACAGTTATGAAAAAATTCGAGATAAGACAAAATTTGTCCCATCCTGTGTTTAGTGCCCGCTCAAGACAGGATAAATGGGGATATAAGAGGGATATAAATCGAATAAAATTATCCCATGGTGGAGGTGGGATAAAGGTGGATAGGATTTCTAATATCAAAAATAGGAAAGTTATTTTTCTCGAATGACAGACTTTTTAAATTAATAAAATTAAGACTATATCTCTATATAAATAATATTTGAATTATAATATAACAAAAAATAACAATTTCGTTAATTTCATTTAATCTTATTTTTGTTTATATATTCAAATTTAATTTAATTTTATAAAATAATTTCAATATATAAATACAAATTCATATTTATATTATTATATATTTTAGGTATTTTAGGTATATTAGTACATTTTTCTATTTAATAAAATTTTATTAGAGAATGATTGGAGAGGAAAAAATAATAAAAAAAGAAATTAATTTATAAAAGAGAGGAAAATAGAATAAAGTAAGCAAGAGTGTCATGAGTGATACTTATTTTTCTCGAAGGATAAATTTTTTAAATTAAAAAATTAAAATGATATCTCAATATAAATAATATTTGAATTCTAATATAAGAAATTCAAAATAACAAAAAAATAACAATTTAATTATTTTAATTTAATCTTATTTTTATTTTTATATATTCGAATTTAATTATATTTTATAAAATATTTCAATATATAAATCTAAATATATATTTACATTTATTATATATTTTAGATATTTTAGCATTTTGGTTATATCGGTCTACAGTCTATTATTTAATAAAATTTTATTAGAGAATGATGGGACTGGAAAAAATAAAAAGGAAATTAATTAATAAAATAGAGGAAAATAAAATAAAAAACTAAATAAAATAAAGTAAGAGTGTCGCGAGAGATTTTTACCATATCCGTTTATAATATTTTTGGTTTATTTTTACTAATGTGTCGTTTATACCAAATAATGTATATGATATAATGTGAATATATATAACTTTATTACTGCAATCATATCTAATTTTATTACTGCAATCACCAAATAGTAGATAGGATACATCAAACTCTCATAGATTTCATATCATATCCTATCCAGTCCTATCCTAATTAGAAATTCAAACGACCAAACGCAGCCTAATAATAGGAATGTAGAAAACAAAAAATTAAAAATTGAAATATTTTTCCGATTTTTAATGTAGTCATAGGTTGAGCACTTTCCTTGTGCTTTCAAGATCTACCCAATATTTTCTCCTCAAAGTCTAGTAGCGGTAGAGAAGCAATCGGATTAGTGACGTCTCTTCTTTGGGGATATATTGGTCATGAATTCAAAATCTTGAAGTTTAGGTGCTAGAGGAAAAAAAGGTGTTTTCATGGGGAACCCATGTGGCCAATCTCTTATTAGTGGGCATTTGATCCATTAAAAATTCCTTATTTGAAAAACACTTTCAACAAATAATTAGTCATAAAAATAATCTCAATATCGATAATAATTTATTTCTTACTATTTTCATGGACGATGAAACTTGTTTATTCAATCATTTTTTTAAAGAAATACAAGTAATCATTTTTTGAAAAATGTTTTCCGAATCTTGACTTCTTTGTGAACAGGATACATTCTCGACCAAAATAAACATATGGGTAAGCTTCTGTGATGATTTTCAATAAAAAAAAAAAAAAAAAAAAACTTCTTTGATGATTATTGAATATTGGCAACATTTTGCAATTAGCATGAAAGTAATATTTGATTTCACTCATCGATGCACTATAATCTTTTCTTAACCTTTTTGGCAATTGATATGCTTCGACCAAAATCCGACCAATTTTCCTACAAAGTAATAAAATGGCAACCACTAGGAGGGTCAATAGACTGGTTCGATTTGAGTCTCCACTAATAGTCTAATAACCAACCTGACTTGGACATAAAGGATGTATATATTTTGTTACTCAATCTGCATAGACCAGAACTGAAAAAACAATCCAGGTCGAGTTATAATTTTTTCATGATGATATAGAATTACAAAAAAGAATTTGTCGAGTTTTGATCAAAGAACATCATTTAAATGCCATTAAGAATCCCATTAAGAATCCTAAAGTCTTACCTTTATGGCACATTTACACCAAATTGAATTACCCAAATCTACACCTTATGACCCAAATTAATTTTGTATCACAAAAAAAATTCAAAATCGGTATCTTTGATGAAAATCGACCTTTCATTAGCAATTTGGGATTTGACGTGAACGATAGATTGTAGGATTTTTAAAGGTATTATCACTATTAAAGAATAATAAAATTGCTAAATTACCCATCCTAAACCGACGAGAAGCCAGCAAAACCTTACAAACTCTCCTCCTACTTTGTCCGCCTCCATCCTTGACTCTCTCCCTCTCTCATCTGGTCTCGAACTCATCCTCCTTCTTTCTGCAGCTCCAACCTCGAGGTCCGTCGCCCTTACTCTCTCAATCTTCTTCCTGCTGTGTTTTTTAATTTTTTGTTCTTTATCTTTCGATTCTCCTTCATTTTCTGATCACTGGAAAGTAAAAAAAAGAAAATCGGATTAGTGGCTGAATCGAAAGTGATGGAACTCTGAGCAGGTGCATTTGTGTATTGGGTTTCGTTATATTTGCACAAAGCAGATCTCTACATTTTGGATATGATGGATCTGTCAAGGCAAAACACAGAAAAAGTGATTCATGAACCGCAACTTATAATTGAGCTTTCTTTTCAGTTTCCTATCTACAGATTTTACACGAATCTAACTTTTGCTGCTACAGGGTCTAAAAATTGGCCATCAAGGAGAATGTGTCTTTGAACAGGCTAGTTTCCAACAGTGAGTCACTTGAATCATATAGGATAATGGGTCTTTTGGTCAAATCAGGACATTTTTCTATGTCGAGGTGAGCCCTGCTTCAACTACAATTCAAGGCACTTCGTAAGCTCTATGTAGGAGGACGACGATCGTGCTCAGCTCCCTCTCTCCATTCCCTACTAGAAACTCCCCGCAAGCTCCAAGTGCATTCTATAGTCAGTGCTCTGTTTGAAGTGGATGAGTGGAAGTGAGAACTCCACCTCCTCCTCTACATGTTTAATTTTCTCAAAATAAGTCGGCCCATTCAAGTTGCTCTTTAGTTTTCGTTTCTTTGATTTTTATTGTTACTTTTTATTTAGAAGCTGGATGAAACTGGCTAAATTGATTCAACTTATTTTTCCTGCGATGTCATAATATTTGATAGCTATTCTATGCACAATTTGAGAAGGTGATAGTCAACTCTCTGCGTGTTTGACATTTGTTATATTTACTTTCCGCAATTTGGCAGCAACAGCAGATCCTGTTTAACCGTTAGGTAGTGATTGCATTAAGTAAATTATTCATGTTCTAATAATTTCTATCAATAAGTGTTGTTTATGTATTAATTACCAGCATCATTGTTAGTTCAACATGGAGATTCTGCGTTATTGGAGCTGGGCTTAGCTGGACATGGAAAATTTTCTTGACTTGAGCAAAAGACCCAAAATAATATTTCCTCGATAGGTGCTTTGTTTATTTTTTTTTAACATCAAGCTTTTGATAGATCTTAGCCTCACGATATCTTGTTACAATGACTTCAAACTTATCTCGACATTTGCTTCTATAGAAGCTAGCTTCATCAACCTGCACATGGTCATTATTTTCAGGTAGCATCTAAATCGTTGTTGCACGGAGAATTTGCACGAACCTTTGTGGTTGAACTTTGCTTTGACAGCAATTGCTACTATTTTATGTCTTTTGTAATAATTGGAGCCTTATAAAGTGAGCGTGTGTGGAAAACAAATAAATATGTGGAACGACTCTTCGATAATCGGGAAATGGAGGAGTCATCATGATATGATTATGAAGTGTTTTTAGTCTCGGATGACCGGATACTCGTACGGACATTGCTGATTACCTTTATGTTAGCATGATTGATGCTGGAATTTGGGCATATAGGGACGATGAAGAGCTGCACATCGGGGAATAGATCAGCGGCTAGCTTCTCCAAGCAATTCAATACTCAAAGATTTCAATGCCAATCTTTTTTGAAGGATATCTTTGATAGTCCATGGTGCCTTAGGGAGTTGGTCAAGATGGTGAAGAGCAAGAACCAAGGAGACAAAAGATCATGCCCATTTTCTACAATGTTGCACCGTCTAAGATCAAATACCAAAATGAGCATTACGGCAACGCAATTGTTCATCGTTTAAATGAGAAGCGGTTCGATGATGAGCCTATCAACAACTGGAAGGCTGCTCTTAAAGAGGTTGGAGAACTAAAGGGATGGGATCTCCATAGCATGCTAAACAGGTATTTAATCATATCATATACAGGCTGTTTGTTCTAGATGCATTATTTTGCTCTGTTAAACCTAATGTCTTGATGCTTCTTCCTCCAATACTATCAGAGGCAAAGGTGAATTTGTGAAAGAAGTCTTGAATGATGTTTTGACTGAGTTGAACACTGCCGACTTGCAAGTGTATGATTGCTTTGTCGAAGTAGACAATCATGTGGATGAAATTATGAGGATGATAGGTGCACACAACCTTGAAACAAAGATTGTTGGAGTCCATGGTATCAGTGGCATGGGAAAAATGACTCTTGCCAAATAGTGTACAATTGACTTTCTAAAGATTTTTCTGATTGTTGCTTCCTTTCAAACATCCGAGAAGTAGAGATTACGTGCTTGCAAAAGCAGCTCATATCGACCATACTTAGAGGACAATGTTTTGATATCAACAATATCACAGAAGGGAAAAAGGTGATCGAGCAAAGATTACACAATAAAAAAGTGCTTCTTCTGCTTGATGATGCCGACAAAGCAAGTCAACTTGATGCGCTTGTCCAGAAGCGTGAGTGGTTTGGCAAGGGAAGCAAGATCATCATAACCACTAGAGAGCAGGTAATTCTCAAAGTGCCCACACCTAATGATGAGACTTACAAAACTACACTTGTTGATGAGGCTTATGAACTTACTGGCATGGATTTTGATCATTCTCTTAAACTCTTTAGCAAACATGCCTTTATAGGAGATTATCCCATGGAGCAATACATCTCTCACTCTGAAAGAGCAGTAAATATTTGTCATGGTCTTCCTTTAGCTCTTGAGGTAATAGGTTCTCTTTTATTTGAAAAAAGAGTAGAAAAGTGGGATCCACATTAAAGAAGCTAGAAGAATCTCCTCTAGAGGATGTTGAAAAGAGTTTGATCATTAGCATTGTGGGATTAAACGATAACCAAAGAATAATATTTCTTGATGTTGCTTGTTTTTCATTGGGTATGATAAAAGAATTGTGATTCACATGTGGCAAAGCTGTAAATACAATCCTCATCTATCCCTTGAAACCTCTAGCAAACATCTTTGATAAAGATTAGAGAAGATAACCAATTGTGGATGCATGATTTGTTAATAGATATTGGAAGAAATTTTATACAACAAGGAAGTGGTAAGAAACCAGAGAAGCAACAATGGTGTGGACTCATGATATCAATTCGGTAAATCATGGTTTTTTCTAACTTCCGTTTTTATTTTTTTATTTTTGGCAGAGTGGAGGTAGTGATCATGGAATTGGAAGCATTGAAGCAATATGTCTTGAGCTTATTGAAGTATCTGGATACTCCTTGATGAAAGAATTCTTAGAAAGTCTTTCAAATCTAAGGTTCCTTCGAATGGACTTTAGCTCAAGCCCTCAATCGTCATCATTGGTTATGTTTTCTCTAATGGATGATTATATGAAAAATATTCGGAGGTCAAATTTTCTTAAAGACCCAAGTCTTTTTCAAGGCTTATCTAGCCCATTTATCCTTCAAAGTCGAGACTTATCCTTCCAGAATTGAGATGGCTTTCATGGAATAACTTCCCTAGTGAATTTAAATTGTCTCATATTTCCACGAGGAAGTTGGTAATCCTTGATTTCTCAAGAAGTAAAATATGGTGAACAAAGCAAGGATGGAGCCACATCAAGGTACATTTTTTCAGATAAAATAAATGCTTATTCTTTTGTTGTAGGTTATCTTAATTTCACCGAAGAGCATTGTGTTTTCTTTTCGGTTGGCTAAGAATTGGAAGGTCCTAAATCGACTAGATGTGATTTTCATAGAACTCCAGATTTGTCTTCTCATAAGAAGCTAGAGCAACTGATTCTCGAAGGATGTGAGCATTTGGCTGAAATTGATTCGTCCATTGGTCACCTTAATAACTTAGTCTTCTTAAACTTGAAGGATCGTAAAAGTCTCCAAAAGCTACCAGGACGAGATGGAGGCACTAGAATCTTTGATAGAACTTCTTCTTGGCTCTACATCTATGAAAGAGATCCTGAATGGAGAAGAATGAAGAATCTGAAAATTGTCAATTTAGTCAAGGTACATCATTGAATAAATTCAGTTTTGTTGGTTGCTCAAAGCATCAGCAGCAGAGCTCTCATTAGTGGACAACCATTTCAACTCATTGATTGAGCTAGATCTATCGACAACTAGTGTTAAGGTTTTACCACATTCAATTGGGTATATGAAAAAATCGAAAGTGCTAAAGATGTGCAATAGCCCCATAAGAAAACTACCTAGCAGCATTGGAATGTTGGAGAAGCTCGTTGAGCTAGATCAAATGACAATTGGTGTTGAGGTGTTTCAGATTCAATTGGGTATATGAAGAAATTGAAAGTGCTAAAGATGTGCAATTGCCCCATAAGAAAACTACTGGGCGCCATTGGAATGTTGGGCAAGCTTGAATAGCTAGAGGCAAGGAGATATCCAACAAAGTTGAAAGAAATTCTTAGTAATATTGGGAAGCTACCAATTTTGAGAAAATTGGTGTTAGCAGGAGGTGAAATTCCAACGATGCCTCAGCTTCCAGAAAGTCTTATCACTCTAACCATTAACACATTCTCAATGGAGACAATGTCAGACCTTTCGAACCTATTAAATTTGAGAATATTGAAGTTGTGGGTAAGATTCAAGCATCCTTTAAAACTTGAAGTAGATCCAAGTTCTTGGGGGATTGGAAGTTTACCCATGCTTGAGGTCTTGGACTTGTCTTGTTCTGATATCAGCACCTTATCTTTCGATCTTTTTTTCCTTTCTAAGCTGAAGGAACTCCATATCCATTGCCCTAATTTGCAATGCCTACCGAGGCTTCCGACAAATTTGTCATACTTACGTATCTAGGGTTGCATGAGAATAAAAGCAACAAATGATATTTTTCCAATTTGAAAGCGTTATCACTTTTGGAAATAAATAATTGTAAGGAACTAACAGAGATTGAAGGCCTTGAAGGTTTAGAGAATATAAGAACATTAAAGCTCGAGTTATTACCATTGGCGAAGTTGCTGATCTAACTAGCTTGAAGAAGCTTAAGGCAATTCATCTGGAGTTTTGTCCTGAGTTGGTAGAGATTCCAGATTGTCCAGAATCGTTGGAGATACTTGAGATTGAATTCTGTTTTAAACTACAAAAGTGGCCTGATCCATCTCACTTCAAGAGTCTGAAATTTTCTCAATTCTAAATGAAAGGAGATGGAGATGGACTTGATTACAATTTACAATCTTTTCATAATCTTCACGTTTTTCTTTTGAATATTTTGGATTATATATGTATTAAGGCCCTCCATAAGTGCGGTCTCTGCAGCTGCAGCTTTGTAATGTGATTTTGGTTACTGAAAATTAAATCTATCATGCTTACTAGCAAAATGAAGGAGAATCTATTATTGATATAAATATTTATCATCAAGTGAACACAATGAGAATGAATGCGTGTTTGATTTTACTAACCAAAGACTAAATAACTCTGCTTCTTATTCGGCAGTCTAATCCCGATCAAATTTGATTTTTTCATCATCATCAATTCCATTCTGTCGTAATTTGATGTTGTTATTTTGTATTCTTCGCTTACACTTGTTGACGTCAGAGATCCAAGTAATTATTGGGTTAGGCTTCTTTTTTTTTTCAGAAAAAGAATTGAACACAAAATTTCGAAATAATATGTGACTTCAATCGGCTATTGAAGTTTGGTGTTGGATTTTAAATTCAAGTGATAGCCTTTTATGTCATGAGTGAAAAAAGTGACGGGAGGCGACCAGCTTCTAACAACCTTTGATGAACGTTACAATGAGAGTCTCGTTCTTGTTATAGAATGTTTAATTTGAGTCATAATTACCCCGCACCATTGATGACCTAGATTTTCGAGATAGGTGAGCCTATAGTCTAAATCAAAAATCCCTCCACACAATGTATGCAGCAGTTAGGCAATAAAGCACAAGCCTTTTAGAGATTTGCTCCCTATAGGAATTAAAGTAGTGATTAGATGGACGAAGGGGCGTCCTCCATCACTAGGCAGACCACCTTAGTGGGACAACTCTTGGAGATTGGTGGGTGCAATCGCGTGCATTGAACTTTCATTTTATGATTTTTTTTTTTTTTTTTGTAATGAACATCACGATATGTGGATCCTAAACTAAGGGCTTCGATCCCACTAGATTTTATACTCTACAAGTTTCACTAAATTAGAGATTGAAAAGCCTGAATATATTAGTGAAAAACCTAACTATTAAGAGCAATGGACTAATTTAATAGTACAATCAGGGGAGAAAGGTAAAAATGACGGAAGAAACTTGATCCTCCATCAAAGGCAAATTTGACAGAAGGAAGAAAAATGAAAGAAGTTAATCCTTCGTCTTAGGCAAATTTGAATGACATTTAAGATAAATCAAGAAATTTTTATTCATTCAAGGAGCACTAAATCAATTTTGGCTAATTTTTAAGTGAAAGCAAGGTAAAACATTTGGTCAGGAAAAAAAATTTCTAATATGAGATCTAATGTCTGGACTTTGGATTGATATTGAGAAATTAAAAAATAAAAAGCTTTTTGATATTTCATGGTATAAATAGAAATGACATTTTTCATTTCAAGTAACTTCATTATATTTTTTAGTAATTTTCTGACAAATCGAAACACTGCTATCAACAATAAATTTATCTTATATCGTTTCAATCGATAATAAATAAGATCATTGATTCAAATCTATTTTCATGGTGGTTGTAGGTAGAAGTGATAGAAATAATAAAGATCCCTGAACAAAATTCACAATGTTTAACTTGGTTCTTGATTTTTTGTGGATCAATTCTAGTCCTTAAATTATATATCTTCTTATTTGAGTTAATCATTTGATTAAAAAGAAAATGGGAATAATAATGTGGACTCTTACATTAGCTCTACGTCAAAGTGGATTTGGGACAGATTAAGTGACTACGTGTATTTTTCTTGTGGTGATTGAATAAAATATTAAAAAATAATAATAATAAAATAAAACCAATCGAGAGGCGAGAGAAAGAGATAAAAGGGGAACGTTGGGGCCTGTCCAAGCACCGATTTGAAGGGTGGCAGCTCTTGCCGGTCGTAGCCAGGGATTACGCAACCCTTGGCTTGTAGCCTCGCGGATTGCACGTGCACGACCCACTGGAGCGTCACCTCCTTCTTCTATTATTGCCCCGGCCTTCTCCCTGTTTGTCTTTTTTTCAAAAAATTTTTAATATTTATTTTGCTTTTAACATTTTCTTATTTCTGATTTTTTTTTTTAAAATGCCACTTAAGATATCCATCTGCATTTATCAGTAATATTTTCGGTCGTAATTTTGATGGAAGGACCAATCCGAACAAAAAAAAAATAGAAAAAATTCTAAATAAGGGTGAAAAGTGTTTTAGTTTTTTTCAAATAAGAGTCGAAATGGATCTTGTTTGAATAAGGCAAAAAAGTAACCAAAACGTCTCAAATAAAGGCTTTAAGCAAAACTTATTCACAATAAGAACCTCAAGTGATCGTATCAATTTAAAAAAAGGGGCCTAACTTTTTAGATCGAAGGGCATTTTAGTCTTTTAACTTATTTTTTCTAATTATTTTTTTCTTTCTTTTTTCCTTTTCCCCCTTCCCTCCACCAGCCATAGTCGCCGGACCCAAGCGAGAACATAAAATAAGTGCCCCTTGATACAGTCATCAACAAAAAAGCTTTGACCACTTCCACAAACTTTTCGATTCTACCTACAAGAATCAGATGAACACACAAAAACTGACTCGAGGCAAAAGGGGATGAAAATTTGAGAAGATCAAGGAAAAGAAAAGTATCACGGTGTTCCCTCGCCAGCCCAAGATTCTCCCATGAAAGATCGCTTGAACAAAGTCTACCGAAAAGATATAAACAAGAAATATTGTGTGAAAGTTGCCAAGTTCACAAAATATTTCG
The DNA here is from genome assembly GCA_017140595.1 of Eucalyptus curtisii. Classification (NCBI taxonomy): domain Eukaryota; kingdom Viridiplantae; phylum Streptophyta; class Magnoliopsida; order Myrtales; family Myrtaceae; genus Eucalyptus; species Eucalyptus curtisii. Next base: position 18,671,108 of record CM029498.1, read on the forward strand.
GAGTTCATTTAACAAGACTGAAAATATAATACCAAGGGAAAAAGATGATTACAGAAAGCATGGCCTTATCAATGATCTTGTGCTTGTTGCTAGATGACAATGATAACCACAAACCGGAACTCGATTCTTTTGGCCCCAATTATCAACAGCCATCCAAGGGGAAAAAAAAAAAAACTCTAAAGCGATTGGTGGGGATTTCAACATTACTGGAGTCAAAGAGAATTATGAGTAGAAGGTTAAGGCTCTATACTTTTTTAACAGAAACGTCGATGCTTGCACAGCAGCAAGAACATTAGGGCCCTCTTGATATAGAATGTTGACCACTTTTACAAACGTACTGATTCCACCTATAAGAATCAGATAAAACACGTGAAAACTTGAGGCGAAAAATGATGAAAATTTGAGCAGCTGAAGGAAAAGTAAAGCATCCCGATGTTTCCTCAACCAGCATCGAGATAGTGCTTTGCCAAGAATCTCTAATAAGAGATGTTCACTTGAACAACATCTGGACCGAAAAGATAAGAACAAGAAATATTCAGTGAAAAGTACATGTTCATACAATATCTGAGTTTAATGAGCAAGATTGAAAATACAATACAAAAAGATACAGATGATTACATAAAGCAAAATGCCACGTTCACACAATATCTCAGAGTTCGTTGAACTAGATTGAAAATACAGAAAAGGAAACAGATGATTACATAAAACATGGCCTCGTCATGATCTTGTGCTCATTGCTAGATGACAATGATGAACACATACCGGAACTTGGTTCTTATGACCCCGTTATCAACAGCCATTGAATTGACGATTAATACCCAAAAAAGAAAATAAAAACTACGAAGCGATCAGTAGGGATTTCAACATTACTGGAGTGGGAGAGAATTACGAGGAGAAGGTTAAGGCCTTACGCATTTTTAATAGCATCATCAATGCATGCCCGGCAGCAAGAACATACAATAAGGCTCTCTTGATGCAGTCATCAACAGACAAATGTACCACTCCACAAACTTTTCGATTTTACCTATAAGAATCAGATTAACACGCAAAAATTTACTTGAGGTGTAAGGAGACGAAGATTTGAGCAGGCGAAGGAAAAAGAAAAGTATCACGATGTTTCCTCACCAGCATCAAGAAAGTGGCATTGCCAAGAATCTCCCATAAAAGATGTTCACTTGAGCAAAGTCTGGACCGAGAAGATACCAACAAGAAATATTCAGTGAAAAATGCCATGTCCACACAATATTCCGGAGTTCATTGAACAAGACAGAAAATACGATACAAAAGGAAACGGCTGACTTCGTAAAGCATGGCCCCATCATGATCATGGCCTCGTTGCGAGATGGCGACGATAAACATGAACCGGAACTCGACTCTTTCGGCCCCAATCAACAACAGCCAAGGAATTGACGATGAATACCCAGAAAAAGAAAATGTTTATGAAGCAATCGGAAGGGATCAGAACGTTACGGGAGTCAGAGAGAATTACAAGGAGAAGGATAAAGCCACACCAATTCCAACACCAGTCTGAAACGAGAGTCAAGACTTACGGGGGAAGTCTTGCTTCGGGATGACGGCAAGAGAGGACCGAAAGAGCGAGACGAGAGCGTGGGAAACTGTTGGGGGAGGAGAGAGCGATCGATTGAGATGGAGTGAGAGAGGGATGTGAAGAAAGTCGGGCAAGGAGTGCTTATATAGTGAGAAAATGGCGGTGGAATTTGAAAGACGGTTAAACGGCAGGTGCTCGACAGTTGGTACTCCAGATTTGTGATTTTCATTTTTATTGGAAAATAATTTAAGTGCCCTATTGATTTTCTGACTAATGTTTTTTCATGCAATTTGACCCAGTGGCGATTCTTTTTATGTTATACTTCATGCAGAAAAGTTTTGATTTAAATTTTTGTTTTTTATTCCACTAAACATCAATGTCATTCAATGATATGTAACATTTTGAAAGCATTGATTACCGAATTTACAAAAATTGTTAACGTATTAGAAGTTAAAATATTCGGAGTAGATCGCCACGACAAAATCTAAATTTAAGGTCACAATACTATTCAAATTATTGACAAGGAATGGAAGACTCTTGTGGTTCCTTCAAGCGTATTTATTATGTAATTTTAAAATCTATTCGACAAATCACTTGAGCCCAAATAGATTTACAATGGCATGGAGAGATTTGACTTGGTAACTAGAGATGAATTAAAACCCTTGTTAGATAACAAAGGGTTCATCTAACTTTGAATTTTATACTAAAATGTCTTTAGTATATTATCTATTATAAAAAAAAAAAGTTATATTGATTTTATCAATTATTAGAATATGTGATCAAGCTTTTGGCCCAAAACTAAAATCGTTTCGAGTTTAGAACCTTTAGCCCTCCCATCTTTCACAATAAGCTTTGCCGATTACTGAAAAGTCCTAAATCTATTATGCGTTGGCCAATTTAGTTTTAGACATTTTAATTTTGCTAGTTTAGTCCAAATTTTTTTTAAAGATCTGCCAATGTAATCTTTCGGGTCAAAATTGATTAAAATGACTACATTGGCAAATTAGCAAGTTGGCAATATTTCTTTAAGACTGAATTGATTATCGCACAATAGATTTATAACTCTTTTTGAGATTTTTTTTTCCGGATTCAGAGTAACATGGCAATAAGCATAACTACCATTGCTCTTCTTAAGGTACTAAATAACATTCCAGAGGCAAGCATCAATGAGTTTCATCATAACGTCTATTTAACTAGAACCGATTATTTTGATCTTCTTCTTCTTCGTCAAATCCTCCGTCATTTGTCATCGAATCTTTCATGGTTTCCCTCAACTTTCTCCGATCCCGGCGACACTCGCAGACACTCTCGCCGACTTCGAGCGCCTACTCACTCCTTAACCCCCGACCCACTCTCCGACCGCTCTGTCACTCCTCCTCCGGTAACTACCCTTCCCCGCAACCCGACTCTTCACCGTCCTGCCAGCCTCATTCCGTCGTCGCATCGATCTGTTCGATGGTGTGCGATGCTTACTACAAGCGTGCCCACGTGAGAGCATCGCCTCCGCGCCTCAGTCTGAACGTAAATTGTGAGACTTTGACTCATGAATAGGCCATTACCGTCGTCGCTTCCCTGGCCAATGAGGCCGGCTCGATGGTGGCGTTGAGTTTCTTCTACTGAGTCATTGGGTATGATAAGTTTCGGCACTTTATGCGGCTTTTTATAGTTTGTGCCGCGTCGTTGATCGGGAATGGTAACTCGGAGAGGGCCAATGAGGTGATGCAGTGTATGGTCAAAAGCTTTGCTGAGATTGGGAGGTTGAAGGAGGGTATTGATATGGCGCTTGAAATGCAGAATCAGGGTCTGGTGCCCACTACCCGGTTGATGAATTTCGCCATGGAGGTTGCCATTGGAAGGGGTTTTCTTGACTATGCACAGAACATATTTGATTATTTGTCTGAGAGAGGGGTTAGTCCTGATCCTAATAGTTACAAGCTGATGGTTGTTGCTTACTGTCGAATGGGGAGTATTCTGGAGGCAGACGCTTGGTTGAGAGAACTGATTGATAGAGATTTCGTTATTGGTAATGCTACTCTTACCTTGATCACCAATTCGTTTTGTGAGAAGGGGTTTGTGACTCGAGCTATCTGGTATTTTCGGAAGATGGCTGATATGGGTTTGGCACCGAATGTGTTAAATTATACCTCACTGATCAATGGGTTATGCAAGAAAGGCAGCATCAAGCAAGGATTTGAGCTCCTGGAGGAAATGGTTAGAAAGGGTTGGAAGCCAAATGTGTATACTCATACGGCGTTAATTGATGGTCTCTGCAAGAAGGGTTGGAGTGTTAAGGCATTTAGACTCTTCCTTAAGCTAGTCCGGAGTGAAAATTACAAACCAAACGTGCTTACGTACACTGCCATGATCAGTGGCTATTGCAGAGAAAACAAGATGAACCGTGCAGAGATGTTATTCGGCAGAATGCAAGAACAAGAATTGATTCCTAACACCAATACATACACGACTCTCATTGATGGCCATTGTAAAGGTGGGAATTTTGAAAGAGCATATGAGTTGATGGGCATAATGACAGATGCGGGCTTCAGTCCTAACGTCTGTACGTACAATGCGCTTATTGATGGTCTTTGTAAGAGGGGAAGGTTTGAAGAGGCTTGTAAAATGCTGAAAAAATGTTTCCGAAGTGGACTGGAAGCTGATCTGTTCACATATAGTATACTCATAAACGAGCAGTGCAAGAGGGCCAGCATTGAGCAAGCCCTAGCACTTCTGAGCAGGATGATTAAACTTGCTGTGCAACCTGATATACACACATACACCATAATGATTTCTGCCTTATGTAAGCAAAAGAGAATGAAAGAAAGCGAAAAGATTTTTGAAGAAGCAATCAGGCTCGGGTTAGTTCCTACCAAAAAAACCTACACATCCATGATTGGTGGATTCTGTCGGGATGGGAATGCCAACTTGGCAATAAAATTTTTCCACAGGATGAGTGACCATGGATGTCTTCCTGACAGTATCACTTACTGTGCTTTGATCAGTGGACTTTGCAAAGAGTCCAGGTTGAAAGAGGCTCGTCGACTATACAACTCGATGCTAGACAAGGGACTTACCCCATGCGAGGTTACTTGACTGACGTTGGCCTATGAATACTGCAAAAAAAATGAATCTGCTAATGCATTGCTAATTTTGGAGAGATTAGAAAATAAACTCTGGATCCGAACTGTGAATACATTAGTGAGGAAGCTTTGCAGTGAGAAAAAAGTGGGAATGGCGGCACTGTTCTTCCATAAATTAACTGACAAGGAAACCAGAGTGGATCGTGTAACATTAGCTGCATTTATGACTGCTTGTTACGCAAGCAACAAATATGCTCTTCTTTCAGATCTGACCAAAAGGATCCGTGAAGGAAATGCTGCCACTCCCAACTTAGTTGATGGATAAACATAATTGCTAAAGCAGATCAACAGAAAGTGCAGAGATGGCCTGGTGAGAATATTGAGATTTTTGTACATTTTATTATTTGATGTTGTATAGATTTGGTTATGAATTCGAATATGATCTAAGTCTGATTTTATTGAAAATAATGCCTATTATTTCAGTAACAGATTAGACCTCCGTGTTTAGGTCAGAAAAGAGGCCGTGTGACTATTCTAATCCGGTAATTACTGATCAATCTTTTTTGATATAGAAATTGTTTCACGATATGATAGCACTTTGGATAAGTTTTTTCGAGTTTGCCTTTCACTTGATATGCTGTTTAAATCTAAGCATGAAATGGCACTTAGCATAACTTTCTGCCAGTTCACCTTTCACCATTAGAATGACATGTTCATCAATTGACAGTGTCTCAGGATCTAGTTCTTTTCTTTCAATACGTTCAGCTTCTTTCAAATCGATTTCTCAAGATTTTGATTCTCCTTTCCCTGCTGAATCTGGAAGATATTATCTTTTTTGTCATTTGCTTGTCCTTGGGCATGCATGTGTCTCACACACATGAAGACTAGAGGACTTGACAAAATCCCTGCGCATACTGGTACTTGCATAGTCAGTTTCCGAGTTCACTCATGCTATTTTCATTTGATCAGTTTTGAGTTAAATTATCTTAGATACACATGTATCGGATGGATTCTCCCACAATTCCAAAGAACCTGAAGCAGAGCCTGATTCTACTTATGGAGGCAAAAGTATCAGAGAACTGTATGAGCTTGCAAGTACAAACTACTGTGGAAAATACTCCTATACATGTGAGTAACATTTATTGAAGTGTTTGTTTCCGCTAATACCTAATGTGTTTTAAGCTGGCAAGTTGTAGTGCTACATATGTTCTGCAGATTATGGCAGGTTTTATAGGATAAAAAGCTGCAATTGTTTGAAAATGAGAGCTCCATGAATTTTGCATGCTTAATTCTAAGCTCCTTAGTTTGGCTGATAATGGAGACTTTGATCTTTATCCTCCTTACGGCAAGCTCAAAGCGAAGGAGCTAACTAATGGATGCATGACAGTATAAACATTGGTGCTTACAAGAGCAGGGTTGCAAAGCAGCAGGTGCCTTATGAAGTGGTACTTCTCCATCACTGTAAATTATCGGTCTCTATATTTGGAATAGCAATTTGCATGCTTTTTAGTTATTCTGATCAGAATGGTAGCACATCCCTCTTGTTTGCTGTGGACAACATGTTGATTGTAGACTAGTAACTGATATGTTGAACCGAGTTCTCCTCCTCTCTTCTGCTCTTAACTTTTACAGGACTGTGATCTATGACCGAGTGATAATGTGGAAATCAATGAGATGAAAAGCAACTTGGTTGAATTTAATAGACAGCTATATTAGTAATACTGAGAAGACTTTAATTTGTGAATGGTTTTAAATTATGTAAGAGTTCTATGGGACAACCTATTTTATCAACTTCTGCTAAGAAGCAAATGATCTTATGCACAAGTGACATTGAATTATTTCTGGACAGATTTATTTTTCTGTTTTGACAAGCAGTTTTGGGGCTTGAAGTCAACCCTGTTAAAATAAATTTGACTCTCACAAGTTCCTTGGAAGATCAAACAGCTGTTGATATTTTGGGTTGTAAACTTGGATATTTTCCTATAGGAGGAATCGCTAGAATGATTCATACTCTAAGTACTAAAATTATCATGCCATAATATGATAATTGTATATAAATGAACCTCTTCATCAAACGAAAGAAGGGAATTAGTGGTAATTTCTTTAGGAACAAAGAAAGCTATCTGTCACATGAAAGAGATGCAAAGGAAATATTTTTCTTGTGTGAACGATAACTAAGGAGGTAAAAAATTCAAAGGAAGTTTAAAAAGTAGACCTCTGGGAAGCTGGATTCTCTCAGCAACAGATTAGACCCCTGTTCCATTGTCAGAAAAGATGCGATGTTTCAATGATGCGATTTCTTGATGATAGTATTTGTATCGAAGTATCATTTTCATATTGAATTAGCTTTATCTCCATGGCCAAATTTGGACCCTTCAGTTCATGGTTCTGGACTTATGTGTGTGCTACTTGTGTAAGAAGTTTCAAATGACATAAGGGCGGATGTTCTTGCTAGGTAGTATGATTTTATCCCTGTGACAGATCTTCCTTGCAAATGCAGCTCTCCTTTTGAATTATTGTTGAAAAAGGAACTCAATCATGTCATGGCTAGACAATAAAGTTTAGTATTTCAATCGGAGTACTTTTTTTTTTTTTTCTCCAGCTTCTTCTTCTAGAATTTGGAAGAGACAAACATGCATTTATAGTTGCAGTGGCACCATTCTAAATGCAAATTTTTTTGATAAATCTTCTTAGATATAGAAATTTTTGCAAGATAGGGTACCACTTAGGATAAGTTTCATCCAGTTCACCTTCCATGTGATTTGCTGTTTTAGTCTAAGCGTGAAAGGGCCCTTAGCTTCATTTCACCTCTCGTCATAAGAATGGTTTGGTCATCATATTACGGTGTCTCAGAATCTGGTTGTTTTGTTGCTGTACCTTCAACAGCGTCTCCCGCTGATCAATTCCAGTTGCAACAACATCACATTTTGTTGCCCCTCACGTAGTGTCCACCACTCTTTCATTCTTGAACAAGTCAGTGATTTGAAACCTGCAACAATTTCGGGGTAGATCAGTAGAATGAAAGTGTAGGGGCCGCTATATGTCAGTGATTTGAAATTACGCAACATTTGAATTGCGCATGGTATGATGGGCTCCATGGGATAAGAAGCTGCAGACAACCGTCAACAACAAGAGCTTGAAGATCATTCGCATGCTTAATTTCGAGTTCAATGGTTTAGCAGAGAATGCCGATCTTGACCTCTGTCCTCCTCACTTGCAAGCCTCGATCTTTGCTCTAACTTTGGGATTCATGTTTCTCTGTCAAACTAAATTTCTATTTGACTTATCTAACAAAAAGAATCTAATTGAGTTCTTTTCGTGAATCATTTTCAATTACATTGAGAAGCACGTACACTAAAAAATCACATGATTTTTGTGTACCTAGCTTTGCTAATTTACATAGTTTTATCAGATGAGTCCTTATTAATAGTGCATGCACAGAGGAGAAACTGTTTCCTAGTTCATTTCTCCAAAATAGAATGAATTTAAGGAAAGATCAATTCAAGTGGCGCCTAAAATTATAGAAATTATTTATTAACTTGGGAAATGATAGATTTTATATATCCTCAAATGTGATGATTGCACATATCAACTTTGATCATATAATTATAACCAAACGTGAATATGACAAAAATATCTAACGATATATATGCACACATATTATCATAACAACACTATGCTACAAAAATATGATGAATTTTTCCCTAAACTATGAACAACTCAATGTTCTACATATATGAATCTCTTATCCACTCAAATGAAGCACCTTATGTTAGACAGTATGACTTTTTTTTTTCTCCTTCTCTTGCTAGAATAATGATAATTTAATACATAGCATATGACTTGAGCGAACAGAAACAAATGAAAAATTGTAGCTAGCTCAATGCATGTGAGCTCAATTTACATCCACTACTAGATGAAGTATGTCTCACATGAAACTCATGATCTCGATAGATGCGAGCTGGGCTCACAAGATTCAAGCCCACCCAATTCTTGCTTATAGAGTGTTTCAAAAGCACTTAAGATTCCCTAGTTTTTTTTTTTTTTTTTTAATCTTTTTTTTCATTGAATCACATGAATTTCTAGAAGAGAACCAAATCCTCTTGTCTCCTTTGGGGCGTTGTCATCGTGTTTTAGTAGGAGACACTCTAACGAATAAGATAAAAAAGAAAAAAAAAAAGAGAGAATTTGTGAATTGTGCAATGTGGTTTAGTTTAGTGTGTACCTATCTTGGACCACGAAAATGCTGCGACAAGGCAAATAATAGAGGGATAATGCCACAATCTAAACTTTATGGTTTGTGAATTTTTAATTTGTTTAATGCGATTTCTAAACTTTATTTTAATATTTAATGTGATTTCTAAACTTTTAATTTGTTCAATATAGTTCATAAACTTTTTGTACATATTCAATATAGTTCTCTAACTACACCAAATTGTTCAAAATAGTTATTTCATTAATTTAAGATCAATGACAGCATTGAAATTTTTATATAATCCAAAAACCAAATTAAACATATATTAAAATTTTAAGGAATATTAAGTAAATTAAAAATTAAGGGACCACATTATATATTGGGTAAAAATTTAAAAATCACATTAAATAAATTAAAATTTTATGAATCATATTATATATTAAGTTAAAATTTATAGATTATTTGCAAAAAAATAATAGTCCCAAGCATACTTTTTCTTTTGCCCTTGTGTATCGTGATTCTGTTTTACAGGGCGATATCCCACTACACCCCCAAGAGTGACAAAAACAATTTACAATTCATGAGAGAGAGAGAGAGAGAGAGAGAGAGGGTGCCGTGTTCCGGTTGACATGAAAATGTAAAACTTCGGTTGACTTTTTGCGAAACCCCATCATCTCCTTCTTCTTCTTAGCTGCTTAGCTCTCTTGTTCACTCATCATAGCGGCAAAGGAACGATCTTCGTGTAGTCTGCAGCCTTTGATCCACGTTGAGGCGACTGAGTCCAAGCTTCTTGGCTAATCTCTACCTGGATTCGCTGAGGTGAATGATCATATTTTCTCTCATCTTCTATCATTTGATTCCTCCGATTTTACACAGCTGGTTACATTCCTGCTCTCTCAGTTGGATTCAAAATTTTGTGCTTACGTTGATCTGTTCCTTTTTTTATCCAAAGTCGAATAAATCGCTAGTGAATCGAGTGATTTTCACCTCATTTCTTGCAAGAAATAGGGCATGAATGGTCATGGTCAGACCATTGTCATACTTTGTTAAACACTTTTAAATCCTCTGCCTCAGGCGAGCATGTTCCGTTTTGAAAATATTTCACTGGAGTTAAAATGATGTTATAGCTCTTATCTGCCACATCTAATGAGAAGAACATGCTATATATTCTTGTCTTTTTTTTTTTTTTTTTTTTTTTTTTTTTTTGGTCAAATAGTGAATTACGTAATATATTCGTAATATATTTTATCCAGATAGTCTTCGTACTGCAAAAGTACGTGACATAAAGTAGGTGACATAAGTGGCCTACTGCTAGGCATGAGAACCTACTTCGTATTCCTTCCGCATTATGTGGAATGCAGCAAAATGTTTAGCAGTATCATAATATGGTTTGGATGCCTTCTCCTACTGGGAAAATTTTTTATTGATATGTAGGTTAAAGTTTGATATTCATCTGCTGAAGTGCCCAGGCATAAGCTGATCCGGTTCACTTCGAACATACCTAAACACAATTTTGTATTCTGAATAAGCTGCCAACTCAAGATAGATTGAAGAGGTGGAATCCTTCTTTGAATGATATTTTCCATCTCTAGACTTCTTGTGCCAATGTGAGTAAAAGCTGACTCATGATTGTAATTTCTAAGGCCGCACGAGTAGGGAATGCTGGAACAACAAGCTCGAAAGACTAGGACAGTCGCGAAAGAGTATTTTTGCATGACAGATAAGCATCTCTATGCGAAAGACAATCGACCTAAACATTAACCAGGAATTGAGAACTCTACATAGATATGACTGACCCTCATTATCTCTCATGAAATTTCCACATAGATCTGCCAAAGCAAAAATATAGGAAAAGCGGTTTGTGAACCATAACTTATAATTGAGCATTCTTTTCAGTTCCCTTCTTATAGATTTTAGATTGATCTTTCTCTACTACAGGGTCTAAAGATTGGCCATGAAAAGAATGTGTTTGTGAACAGGCTAATTTCCATCAGTGGGTCACTTGAATTGGATGGAATAAAAAAAAAAATAGCACCTATTCGAGGGAATAGTATTATGGATCTTTTGCTCAGGTAAAGACATTTTTCAATGTCCAGCCAAGCCCTGCTTCAACTTCAACTCAAGGTACTTCGTGAAGGGGAGAGGACAAACGTAAAAGAATCTGAAGCAGCATTCTCCATGTTGAACTAACACATAAAAAGCATGTCTGGTTTAAAAATAATAGCCGTCCAATTTTATGAGTAACATAATTGGCGGGGTTGGCAACGAAATTAGCTTAGGCCTCTGATTGGCTTTTTACCAACCCTACATTAAAAACTGAGAATAATTTCAACCCTTGAACATGTTGGTAAATTAAGACATTTAACATAATGTTTTTAATTTAAGAATATTGCTATTATGCATTGTACGGGCGTTGAGCAATGTAATTAGTTATCTTTAATACAAATTCATGAAATGAGAGAGAAGCGAAAGTTAAAAACTATTTGAAACTAATTATAGTGTTTCCTTCTACTTCCACTAACAAGAGGAATTATCTCGATATTATGTTATGATTGGATCAGTTCATAGAATTAATTGTTAGGTAACTGTCTCCAAGCGATTGCATCAAAAGTAAACTACTCATGTTCCAAATAATTTCTATCAATAAGTTTTATGTACCAATTACCAGCATCATTGTTAGTTCAACATGGAGATGCTGCATTATTGGAGCCTGGGCTAAGCTGGACATGGAAAAATTTCTTGACTTGAGCAAAAGACCCAAATTCTATTTCCTTGATAGGTGCTTTAGTTATTTTATTTTAGCATCAAGCTTTTGATAGATATTAGCCTCACAATATCTTTTTACAATGACTTCAAACTAATTTCCACATTTGCTTCTAGTAGAAGCTAGCCTTCTTTTTTGCATTGAGAATTTGCACGACCCTTTGTGGTGGAACTCCGCTTTGACAGCAGTTCTTACTATTTTATGTCTTATGTAACAAATGGAGCCTTATAAGGCAAGCATGTACAGAGAACAAATAAATATGTGGAATGCCTCTTTTGATAATTAGGAAATGGAGGAGTCATCAGGATGTGATTACGAAGTGTTTTTGAGCTTTAGAGGACCAGATACTCGTACGGACATTGTTGATTACCTTTACGTCAGCATGAATGATGCTGGAATTCGGGCATATAAGGATGATGAAGAGCTTCGTACCGGGGAAGAGATAGGCGACCAGCTTCTCCAAGCAATTCGGCGAGTCAAAGATCTCAATACCAATCTTTTCTACGGGATATGCTAATAGTTCATGGTGCCTTAGAGAGTTGGTCAAGATGGTGGAGAGCAAGAACACAAGGGGACAAAAGATCATGCCCATTTTCTACAATGTCACACCATCTCGAGGTCAAATACCAAAATGAGCACTACAAAGCAACGCCATTGTTTCTCATTTAAACAAGAAGCGGTTCGATGATGAGACTATCAACAGCTGGAAGGCTGCTCTTAAAGAGGTTGGAGAACTAAAGGGATGGGATCTCCATAGCATGCTAAACAGGTATTTAATTATATCACATACGAACCTGTTTGTTCCAGATGCATTATTTTGCTCGGCTAAACCTCATGTCTTGATGCTGTTTCTGCAATACTATCGAGGCAAAGGTGAATTTGTGAAAGAAGTTGTCAATGATGTTTTGACTGAGTTGAAAACGGCTTACTTGGAAGTATCCGATTGCTTTGTCGAAGTAGACAAGTCATGTGGATGAAATCATGAGCATGATAGGTGCACACAGCCATGAAACAAAGATTGTTGGAATCCATGGTATGGGTGGCGTGGGAAAGACAACTCTTGCCAAAATAGTGTACAATCAACTTTCTGATGATTTTGTTGATTATTGCTTCCTTAGTGACATTCGAAAAACAAAGATTACACGCTTGCAGAATCAGCTCTTATCAGACATCCTTAAAAAGAAATGGCTTGATATCAACAATGTCATGGAAGGGACAAAGGAGATAAAAGAAAGGTTACGCTCTAAAAAAGTGCTTCTTCTACTTGATGATGCTGATGATGTAAGTCAACTTGATGCGCTCGTGCAGAAGCATGAGTGGTTTGGCAAGGGAAGCAAGATTATCATTACAACTAGAGATCGAGGAATTCTCAATGTTGATGAGACTTACGAACTTGCGGCATGGATTTTGATCATTCTCTCAAACTTTTTAGCAAACATGCATTTAGAAGAGATTGGCCCCTAGAGCAATACATTTCTCACTCTAAAAGGGCAGTAAATATGTGTAACGGTCTTCCTTTAGCTCTTGAGGTGATAGGTTCTCTTTTATCTGGAAAAAACGAAGAGGAGTGGGATGCCACATTAAAGGAGCTAGAAGAATCTCCTCAAGAGAATGTTAGAAAGAAGTTAATGATCAGCATTGAGGCCTTAAATGAAAACCAAAGAAAAATATTTCTCGATGTTGCTTGTTTTTTCATTGGGTATGATAAAAGAATTGTGATTCACTTTTGGAAAAGTTGTAAGCTTCTTCCTCTTCAATCTCTTGGAATCCTCCAGCAAAGATCTTTGATAAAGATTAGAGATGATAACCAACTGTGGATGCATGATTGGTTAAGAGATATTGGAAGAACTTTTATAGAAGAAGAAAGTGGTATGAAACCAGAGAACCAGCAATTGGTGTGGACTCATGAGCAAGCATTGGATGTTTTATTGAAAATGCAGGTAAATCGTATAGCTTCATTCCTTTAAAAGAAGATTGGTCACCAATATATTTGTTTTGGTTTTCGTTTCTAAAGAGTCAATTTATTATTCCAGTGTACTTACAAATGTGGTTTATCAATCGTTTTCGACATTAGGAGAAGATTTAATTGTTTTCCCTTGAAGGATATCAACGCTGTACATCATGGTTTTTTTCTAACTTATGTTTTCTATTTTTATTTTGGCAGAATGGAGGTGGTTTTCATAGAAATGAAAGCATTAAAGCAATATGTCTTGAGTTCGATGAACAATCTCAATATCCCTTCATCAAAGAATTCTTAGCCAGCCTTTCAAATCTAAGGTACCTTCGAGTAGACAAAAAGTCCATATCTCAAGTGGATAGTAAAGACTTCAATGGAGACTCGATGTCCATCCTTACTCAAGCTGATCCTTTCCAATATTACCAGAATTCAAATCCTCTTCAAACGAAATCTGGCCGATTTAATCTCATTTCGGAATTGAGATGGCTTTCATGGAATCACTTTCCTATGGATAGGAATTATGAGCTGACCAGTTTCTCCTTGAGGAAGCTAGTAATCCTTGATTTATCAAGGAGTAACATCACAAAAGAATGGGATGGATGGAGCCACATAAAGGTATCTTTTTTCGGATAAAATTAATGTATGTTTTGTTGTATGTTATCTTAATTTTACCGAAGAGAAATATGTTGTCTTCTTTTCGGGGAGCAAGCTAGGGATTTGAATGTCCTAAATCTAACTAGATGCCAAGAATTGCGTGAAACTCCAGACTTGTCTTTTAATATGAATTTAGTGCAGCTGATTCTCGAAGGATGTAGCAGTTTGGTTCGAATCCATCCATCCATTAGTCACCTTAAGAGGTTAGTCACCTTAAACTTGAAGGATTGTTATCATCTCCACATGCTACCTGATGAGATGGGGGAACTAGAATCTTTAGAGCAACTTATTTTGGACTCTACATCTATAGAAGAGATCCCTGAATGGAGAAAGGCGAAGAAACTGAAAATTCTCAGCTTGGTTAAATGTAAATCACTAAAAAAGTTCAATTTCGTTGGTTGTGCAACATCATCAGTGGGAGTGGATAGCCTTTTCACTCAACAATCTAAGTCGATTGAAAACTTCAATTCACTAACTGAGTTGGATCTAACGAGTTCAGCAATTCAAGAGTTGCCTGATTCAATTGGAAACATGAAGAATTTAAGAGTATTAAAGATGATCAACAGCTCCATAAGAAAACTACCCAGTACCATTGGAATGTTGGAGAAGCTCGAAAAGTTAGAGGAGAGGTAGGGGCATTTGCAACACCGGGAGGAGAGATTCCGATAATATCGTGGAATTTCAGTGGCACCGCAGCTTCCAGAAAGTTTGATAGATCTAAGTTTTATTTCGACTTCAATAAAGATGTTGCCACTCTCGAACCTATTAAACTTGAGAAAATTGAATGTGTGTTCTCCAAGTATAACCACCCTATCGCCCGATATCAGTTTTCTTTCTCAGCTGGAGGAACTCATTCTCCACTGCAAGAAGTTGCAATGCCTACCTAGGCTTCCGACAAATCTGTCAATTTTATTGATATGGGAGAGTAACAGGTGGAAAACTACAAATGATCTCTCGTACTTGAAATCATTACGGAAGTTGTTAGTTCGGGATTGTCGCAGGCTAATGGAGATTCAAGGCCTTGAAGGTTTGCATAATTTGAGAGAATTAGAGCTCAAGGGACTTCCATCATTGGCGAAGTTGCCTCATCTCGACTAACTTGAAGGAGCTCAAGGAGATTCGTCTAGAGGATTGTCCTAAGCTTTTTAAGTTTTGGTGTAGTCTAGACTCAGTGGAGCTCGCTGATATTAACCTCAATTGGAAGATGCTGTTTGCTGCATCGGGCTCCAAACATCTACATATTCAACTTCAACAAAAGGAGTTTGATCCGATGATATTATGCAAACGCAGTCCGACTACATTTTGCAAACACAGTTACCCTTAGTATTGTTGACGTTTTCTTTTCACTATTTTGCATCACGTATGTATTAAGGCCCTTGATAAGTGCTGTCTCTCCGACTTTATAATGTGATTTTGGTTACTCAAAAATAAATCAGTCATGCTTCGTAGCAAAATGAACGAGAATCTTCTGCTGATATAAATCGATATGGATAAAATATCGTCTTTTCGGAAGACTATAAGAAGGTATTGGACCGGAACTCTGCTTCCTTCTTTGCTCATAAGGACTAGTAATCTTTTGACGAATAAGATAACTTTTGTTTGGTTTTTCTTATCTGGCAATTCAATCTTATTCAAATTTGATTTATTTTGTCTTTCACCGATTCGACTTGCCGACATTTGATTTTGTCCCTATTTCCTATTATTCAACTACGCTTGCTAATGTCAAAGAATTAAATGGTTGTCGGGTTGATTTTCTTTTAGGGAAAAAAAGAAGAAGATATGATCACTAAAAGCTTGAAATAATAGCTTATTTAAATAGGTTATTGCAGCTTTTTTTTTTTTTTTTTTTTGGTGGTAAGTGATTATTTAAAACTAAGCATTTATCATTATTCTTTTCATTATTTAAAGCTATTGCCTAGGGGATAACCTGGTTCTTCAATTTATTTATGTTCAATCGACTAATTAAATTCTATAACTTTTACTTGAGTTGTTCCTTCCGTAAAAAAGAAAATGGAAATGTCGACATGGACTCACGCATTAGCATTGTGTTAGAGCTAATTGAAGGATCGAACTACGTCCGGTTGCCTCGCGCACCTCCGAGCCAAAATCCTTGGGAACTCGATGCACCCGAAAGAACAACAAACAAGATCCTACCGTGGGTTCGGCTTGGGAAGAGGGGTAACGTCGGTGGGTCGTCGGCCGGGTTTCAAGTATGTTTGTTGATGCAGAACACTCCCTCGCTCTCGGTCTCTCACTCGGCTCTCTCCGCTCATGATGTCCATCGATTTTTTCCACCCTCGAACTCACTCTGTCACCCCTCTTTTATTGGGTCAGATGACCCCTCCGCCCGTACCCCAGGGAAGGTGGGCCTACTGCCAGTCGGACGTCCGGCCGACTGCTCCCATCGTGTCGCCCACCTGCCCCCTCTGCTCTCTGCTTCTTTGCTCCGGCGTCCCCAATTGCGTGAGGGAGAGGAGGAAGAAGGCGGGGGGAAGGAGGCTGGTCGGGCCGGGGAAGAAATAGAAGGGATGGGCCCGGCCTAGGCGGAAAGAGAAAAAGGGCCCAGCCCCAAGCCCTTCTAGCACTTTTCTTTTTAAAATAATTAGATAATAATAATTTTTTTAAAAAATTATCTAAAATAAAGGAAGATGAAATAAAACTTAGTTGATGCAAATAATATTAATACCTGCGTGATGTGCTATTTAATAAAAATGGTTAGGGTGGAGTCGATTCCTAATTTTTTGACAAGCCACCGAAACATTTGTTTTTAATTGTGAATGTCATCGTAATATTAAATCCTTGTTGTTCTAAGAAATTTTTTTTTTTTTTTTTTTTACAGACGTTTGTATTTATTCAAGATGAATGAGACGAAAAGAATTGGGTTTGGGATATTAAGTTGTTCTGTACTGGCATGTTATACCTCCTAGACGAATCAATTGCCAAAGAAAGTCCATCTAGAATCCAAAACACAGTCTGACGGTGCCCCACATACTATGCACGATGTCAAAATTCAGGCCCAACTTGGTTGTCACAACTTTTGCCCAAAATTCATTGAAAAAATAAATAAATTTATTTTTTGGGCTATTGTTAGAATAATAGTACGTATGTTGTGAGTTATAAATTCTTAACAGAGTGGACTCCATTACTATTTCTAATTATTTGCTATTTATTTTTTGTGCCCAAAACATGTTGTTATTCTCATAATAGATTAAGGGTTTATTTGTTAACTTCCACAATAGTGACTGATTCAATTTTTTTTTTTGTTCACAATAACAAAAAGAGAACAATAAATCCGATTGGTAATTTTTTTGTTCTCGAGAACAAATTTTTTTCTAAAAACAGATTTAAAACAGAATGAAGAAGTAAAAAAAAAAAAAAGTTGTTTCTTTATTCTAGAGAATAATTCCAGAATCAAACCCAATCTTTTTTCTTTTTCTTTTTTTCTCTTTTTTTTTCCTTCTTTTCTCCTTCTCTCTTCTTCTTCCTCCCAACCGGTCATCTGCCACTGTTGGCTATCGCCGCCACTGCCGATGATTTGCTGGGGGAGGCCTGGCGAGCTTATTGAAGGCTTGTCAAGCTAGGGCGAGGTTCGGCGAGCTTGCTGGGGGATCGCCTAACTACCGCGAGCCTCAGCCTCACAAATCTAGATGAGGCCAAGCCTCACTGATGGCTAGGCGAGCCTCTGACAAGCTCATCGGACCTCGCATAGCCAATCATCGGCCATTGCCATGGTCGGGGACCGGCCCAAAGAAGGGGAAGAAGAAGGAAAAGGAAATGAAAAAAAGAGAGAAAAAAAGAAAAATATAATAAGTATAAAAAAACCAAAAGAAACAAAAAAATTTAATAGTCCTACTTAAGAGTTATCAAACGCCTTCAAATGCTCAAAAATTGTTTTTCATAAACGAAAATTGTTTTCGGGAATGGAATGGTTACTAAATGCATCTTAAGAGTAGTCACATAAGCATTGTTTTTAAAAAAAATTATTTTTCTAGCAGATCATGGATAGTAGACAACCTTGGATAGTCATACCAATAAACATTGCAAATGGCGCCGGTTTTGGAACCCACCAAAAGTGTTTGGCCCTGCAATTGTGATTGCCGTGATAGCAAACAACAAATGGTGATGGAAAAGGGTTGCGAACAACGAATCTTGACGGTTAGGAAGGCAACGCAAGAGGGGCGATGACTGCAATCGAGACATGGGCATGCTCTATTTCGTGCCGGCTACAACCACGAAATCGCAACGGCTACTACCATGATGTGACTAGCCACGTTGTTTTAACGATTTTTCCTTTTGGAGTTTACATTTAGGAATGTCAAGGAGAGGAAGTGGAATAAAAGAAAGTGAGAAGAGAGAGAGTAAAGAGCAAGTGAAAGTGAACCATAAGGCTGCATTTGTGAGTTATGAAAAAATTCGAGATAAGACAAAATTTGTCCCATCCCGTGTTTAGTGCCCGCTCAAGACGGGATAAATGGGGATATAAGAGGGATATAAATCGAATAAAATTATCCCATGGTGGAGGTGGGATAAAGGTGGATAGGATTTCTAATATCCAAAATAGGAAAGTTATTTTTCTCGAATGACAGACTTTTTAAATTAATAAAATTAAGATTATATCTCTATATAAATAATATTTGAATTATAATATAACAAAAAATAACAATTTAGTTAATTTCATTTAATCTTATTTTTGTTTATATATTCAAATTAAATTTAATTTTATAAAATAATTTCAATATATAAATACAAATTCATATTTATATTTATTATATATTTTAGGTATTTTAGGTATATTAGTACATTTTTCTATTTAATAAAATTTTATTAGAGAATGATTGGAGGGAAAAAATAATAAAAAAAGAAATTAATTTATAAAAGAGAGGAAAATAGAATAAAGTAAGCAAGAGTGTCATGAGTGATACTTATTTTTCTCGAAGGATAAATTTTTTAAATTAAAAAAATTAAAATTATATCTCAATATAAATAATATTTGAATTCTAATATAAGAAATTCAAAATAACAAAAAAATAACAATTTAATTATTTTAATTTAATCTTATTTTTATTTTTATATATTCGAATTTAATTATATTTTATAAAATATTTCAATATATAAATCTAAATATATATTTACATTTATTATATATTTTAGATATTTTAGCATTTTGGTTATATCAAGATACAGTCTATTATTTAATAAAATTTTATTAGAGAATGATGGGACCTGGAAAAAATAAAAAGGAAATTAATTAATAAAATAGAGGAAAATAAAATAAAAAACTAAATAAAATAAAGTAAGAGTGTCGCGAGAGATTTTTACCATATCCGTTTATAATATTTTTGGTTTATTTTTACTAATGTGTCGTTTATACCAAATAATGTATATGATATAATGTGAATATATATAACTTTATTACTGCAATCATATCTAATTTTATTACCGCAATCACCAAATAGTAGATAGGATACATCAAACTCTCATAGATTTCATATCATATCCTATCCAAAGTTCTATCTTAATTAGAAATTCAAACGACCAAACGCAGCCTAATAATAGGAATGTAGAAAACAAAAAATTAAAAATTGAAATATTTTTCCGATTTTTAATGTAGTCATAGGTTGAGCACTTTCCTTGTGCTTTCAAGATCTACCCAATATTTTCTCCTCAAAGTCTAGTAGCGGTAGAGAAGCAATCGGATTAGTGACGTCTCTTCTTTGGGGATATATTGGTCATGAATTCAAAATCTTGAAGTTTAGGTGCTAGAGGAAAAAAGGTGTTTTCATGGGGAACCCATGTGGCCAATCTCTTATTAGTGGGCATTTGATCCATTAAAAATTCCTTATTTGAAAAACACTTTCAACAAATAATTAGTCATAAAAATAATCTCAATATCGATAATAATTTATTTCTTACTATTTTCATGGACGATGAAACTTGTTTATTCAATCATTTTTTTAAAGAAATACAAGTAATCATTTTTTGAAAAATGTTTTCCGAATCTTGACTTCTTTGTGAACAGGATACATTCTCGACCAAAATAAACATATGGGTAAGCTTCTGTGATGATTTTCAATAAAAAAAAAAAAAAACTTCTTTGATGATTATTGAATATTGGCAACATTTTGCAATTAGCATGAAAGTAATATTTGATTTCACTCATCGATGCACTATAATCTTTTCTTAACCTTTTTGGCAATTGATATGCTTCGACCAAAATCCGACCAATTTTCCTACAAAGTAATAAAATGGCAACCACTAGGAGGGTCAATAGACTGGTTCGATTTGAGTCTCCACTAATAGTCTAATAACCAACCTGACTTGGACATAAAGGATGTATATATTTTGTTACTCAATCTGCATAGACCAGAACTGAAAAAACAATCCAGGTCGAGTTATAATTTTTTCATGATGATATAGAATTACAAAAAAGAATTTGTCGAGTTTTGATCAAAGAACATCATTTAAATGCCATTAAGAATCCCATTAAGAATCCTAAAGTCTTACCTTTATGGCACATTTACACCAAATTGAATTACCCAAATCTACACCTTATGACCCAAATTAATTTTGTATCACAAAAAAAAAAATTCAAAATCGGTATCTTTGATGAAAATCGACCTTTCATTAGCAATTTGGGATTTGACGTGAACGATAGATTGTAGGATTTTTAAAGGTATTATCACTATTAAAGAATAATAAAATTGCTAAATTACCCATCCTAAACCGACGAGAAGCCAGCAAAACCTTACAAACTCTCCTCCTACTTTGTCCGCCTCCATCCTTGACTCTCTCCCTCTCTCATCTGGTCTCGAACTCATCCTCCTTCTTTCTGCAGCTCCAACCTCGAGGTCCGTCGCCCTTACTCTCTCAATCTTCTTCCTGCTGTGTTTTTTAATTTTTGTTCTTTATCTTTCGATTCTCCTTCATTTTCTGATCACTGGAAAGTAAAAAAAAAGAAAATCGGATTAGTGGCTGAATCGAAAGTGATGGAACTCTGAGCAGGTGCATTTGTGTATTGGGTTTCGTTATATTTGCACAAAGCAGATCTCTACATTTTGGATATGATGGATCTGTCAAGGCAAAACACAGAAAAAGTGATTCATGAACCGCAACTTATAATTGAGCTTTCTTTTCAGTTTCCTATCTACAGATTTTACACGAATCTAACTTTTGCTGCTACAGGGTCTAAAAATTGGCCATCAAGGAGAATGTGTCTTTGAACAGGCTAGTTTCCAACAGTGAGTCACTTGAATCATATAGGATAATGGGTCTTTTGGTCAAATCAGGACATTTTTCTATGTCGAGGTGAGCCCTGCTTCAACTACAATTCAAGGCACTTCGTAAGCTCTATGTAGGAGGACGACGATCGTGCTCAGCTCCCTCTCTCCATTCCCTACTAGAAACTCCCCGCAAGCTCCAAGTGCATTCTATAGTCAGTGCTCTGTTTGAAGTGGATGAGTGGAAGTGAGAACTCCACCTCCTCCTCTACATGTTTAATTTTCTCAAAATAAGTCGGCCCATTCAAGTTGCTCTTTAGTTTTCGTTTCTTTGATTTTTATTGTTACTTTTTATTTAGAAGCTGGATGAAACTGGCTAAATTGATTCAACTTATTTTTCCTGCGATGTCATAATATTTGATAGCTATTCTATGCACAATTTGAGAAGGTGATAGTCAACTCTCTGCGTGTTTGACATTTGTTATATTTACTTTCCGCAATTTGGCAGCAACAGCAGATCCTGTTTAACCGTTAGGTAGTGATTGCATTAAGTAAATTATTCATGTTCTAATAATTTCTATCAATAAGTGTTGTTTATGTATTAATTACCAGCATCATTGTTAGTTCAACATGGAGATTCTGCGTTATTGGAGCTGGGCTTAGCTGGACATGGAAAATTTTCTTGACTTGAGCAAAAGACCCAAAATAATATTTCCTCGATAGGTGCTTTGTTTATTTTTTTTAACATCAAGCTTTTGATAGATCTTAGCCTCACGATATCTTGTTACAATGACTTCAAACTTATCTCGACATTTGCTTCTATAGAAGCTAGCTTCATCAACCTGCACATGGTCATTATTTTCAGGTAGCATCTAAATCGTTGTTGCACGGAGAATTTGCACGAACCTTTGTGGTTGAACTTTGCTTTGACAGCAATTGCTACTATTTTATGTCTTTTGTAATAATTGGAGCCTTATAAAGTGAGCGTGTGTGGAAAACAAATAAATATGTGGAACGACTCTTCTGATAATCAGGAAATGGAGGAGTCATCATGATATGATTATGAAGTGTTTTTTAGTCTCAGATGACCGGATACTCGTACGGACATTGCTGATTACCTTTATGTTAGCATGATTGATGCTGGAATTTGGGCATATAGGGACGATGAAGAGCTGCACATCGGGGAATAGATCAGCGGCTAGCTTCTCCAAGCAATTCAATACTCAAAGATTTCAATGCCAATCTTTTTTGAAGGATATGCTGATAGTCCATGGTGCCTTAGGGAGTTGGTCAAGATGGTGAAGAGCAAGAACCAAGGAGACAAAAGATCATGCCCATTTTCTACAATGTTGCACCGTCTAAGATCAAATACCAAAATGAGCATTACGGCAACGCAATTGTTCATCGTTTAAATGAGAAGCGGTTCGATGATGAGCCTATCAACAACTGGAAGGCTGCTCTTAAAGAGGTTGGAGAACTAAAGGGATGGGATCTCCATAGCATGCTAAACAGGTATTTAATCATATCATATACAGGCTGTTTGTTCTAGATGCATTATTTTGCTCTGTTAAACCTAATGTCTTGATGCTTCTTCCTCCAATACTATCAGAGGCAAAGGTGAATTTGTGAAAGAAGTCTTGAATGATGTTTTGACTCGAGTTGAACACTGCCGACTTGCAAGTGTATGATTGCTTTGTCGAAGTAGACAATCATGTGGATGAAATTATGAGGATGATAGGTGCACACAACCTTGAAACAAAGATTGTTGGAGTCCATGGTATCAGTGGCATGGGAAAAATGACTCTTGCCAAATAGTGTACAATTGACTTTCTAAAGATTTTTCTGATTGTTGCTTCCTTTCAAACATCCGAGAAGTAGAGATTACGTGCTTGCAAAAGCAGCTCATATCGACCATACTTAGAGGACAATGTTTTGATATCAACAATATCACAGAAGGGAAAAAGGTGATCGAGCAAAGATTACACAATAAAAAAGTGCTTCTTCGCTTGATGATGCCGACAAAGCAAGTCAACTTGATGCGCTTGTCCAAGCGTGAGTGGTTTGGCAAGGGAAGCAAGATCATCATAACCACTAGAGAGCAGGTAATTCTCAAAGTGCCCACACCTAATGATGAGACTTACAAAACTACACTTGTTGATGAGGCTTATGAACTTACTGGCATGGATTTTGATCATTCTCTTAAACTCTTTAGCAAACATGCCTTTATAGGAGATTATCCCATGGAGCAATACATCTCTCACTCTGAAAGAGCAGTAAATATTTGTCATGGTCTTCCTTTAGCTCTTGAGGTAATAGGTTCTCTTTTATTTGAAAAAAGAGTAGAAAAGTGGGATCCACATTAAAGAAGCTAGAAGAATCTCCTCTAGAGGATGTTGAAAAGAGTTTGATCATTAGCATTGTGGGATTAAACGATAACCAAAGAATAATATTTCTTGATGTTGCTTGTTTTTCATTGGGTATGATAAAAGAATTGTGATTCACATGTGGCAAAGCTGTAAATACAATCCTCATCTATCCCTTGGAAACCTCTAGCAAACATCTTTGATAAAGATTAGAGAAGATAACCAATTGTGGATGCATGATTTGTTAATAGATATTGGAAGAAATTTTATACAACAAGGAAGTGGTAAGAAACCAGAGAAGCAACAATGGTGTGGACTCATGATATCAATTCGGTAAATCATGGTTTTTTCTAACTTCCGTTTTTATTTTTTTATTTTTGGCAGAGTGGAGGTAGTGATCATGGAATTGGAAGCATTGAAGCAATATGTCTTGAGCTTATTGAAGTATCTGGATACTCCTTGATGAAAGAATTCTTAGAAAGTCTTTCAAATCTAAGGTTCCTTCGAATGGACTTTAGCTCAAGCCCTCAATCGTCATCATTGGTTATGTTTTCTCTAATGGATGATTATATGAAAAATATTCGGAGGTCAAATTTTCTTAAAGACCCAAGTCTTTTTCAAGGCTTATCTAGCCCATTTATCCTTCCAAAGTCGAGACTTATCCTTCCGAATTGAGATGGCTTTCATGGAATAACTTCCCTAGTGAATTTAAATTGTCTCATATTTCCACGAGGAAGTTGGTAATCCTTGATTTCTCAAGAAGTAAAATATGGTGAACAAAGCAAGGATGGAGCCACATCAAGGTACATTTTTTCAGATAAAATAAATGCTTATTCTTTTGTTGTAGGTTATCTTAATTTCACCTGAAGAGCATTGTGTTTTCTTTTCGGTTGGCTAAGAATTTGAAGGTCCTAAATCGACTAGATGTGATTTTCATAGAACTCCATTTGTCTTCTCATAAGAAGCTAGAGCAACTCGATTCTCGAAGGATGTGAGCATTTGGCTGAAATTGATTCGTCCATTGGTCACCTTAATAACTTAGTCTTCTTAAACTTGAAGGATCGTAAAAGTCTCCAAAAGCTACCAGACGAGATGGAGGCACTAGAATCTTTGATAGAACTTCTTCTTGGCTCTACATCTATGAAAGAGATCCTGAATGGAGAAGAATGAAGAATCTGAAAATTGTCAATTTAGTCAAGGTACATCATTGAATAAATTCAGTTTTGTTGGTTGCTCAGCATCAGCAGCAGAGCTCTCATTAGTGGACAACCATTTCAACTCATTGATTGAGCTAGATCTATCGACAACTAGTGTTAAGGTTTTACCACATTCAATTGGGTATATGAAAAAATCGAAAGTGCTAAAGATGTGCAATAGCCCCATAAGAAAACTACCTAGCAGCATTGGAATGTTGGAGAAGCTCGTTGAGCTAGATCAAATGACAATTGGTGTTGAGGTGTTTCCAGATTCAATTGGGTATATGAAGAAATTGAAAGTGCTAAAGATGTGCAATTGCCCCATAAGAAAACTACTGGGCGCCATTGGAATGTTGGGCAAGCTTGAATAGCTAGAGGCAAGGAGATATCCAACAAAGTTGAAAGAAATTCTTAGTAATATTGGGAAGCTACCAATTTTGAGAAAATTGGTGTTAGCAGGAGGTGAAATTCCAACGATGCCTCGGCTTCCGAAAGTCTTATCACTCTAACCATTAACACATTCTCAATGGAGACAATGTCAGACCTTTCGAACCTATTAAATTTGAGAATATTGAAGTTGTGGGTAAGATTCAAGCATCCTTTAAAACTTGAAGTAGATCCAAGTTCTTGGGGGATTGGAAGTTTACCCATGCTTGAGGTCTTGGACTTGTCTTGTTCTGATATCAGCACCTTATCTTTCGATCTTTTTTTCCTTTCTAAGCTGAAGGAACTCCATATCCATTGCCCTAATTTGCAATGCCTACCGAGGCTTCCGACAAATTTGTCATACTTACGTATCT
This sequence comes from Eucalyptus curtisii, assembly GCA_017140595.1. NCBI lineage: Eukaryota > Viridiplantae > Streptophyta > Magnoliopsida > Myrtales > Myrtaceae > Eucalyptus > Eucalyptus curtisii. The sequence continues at coordinate 18,696,880 of CM029498.1, forward strand.
AGGGTTGCATGAGAATAAAAGCAACAAATGATATTTTTCCAATTTGAAAGCGTTATCACTTTTGGAAATAAATAATTGTAAGGAACTAACAGAGATTGAAGGCCTTGAAGGTTTAGAGAATATAAGAACATTAAAGCTCGAGTTATTACCATTGGCGAAGTTGCCTGATCTAACTAGCTTGAAGAAGCTTAAGGCAATTCATCGGAGTTTTGTCCTGAGTTGGTAGAGATTCCAGATTGTCCAGAATCGTTGGAGATACTTGAGATTGAATTCTGTTTTAAACTACAAAAGTGGCCTGATCCATCTCACTTCAAGAGTCTGAAATTTTCTCAATTCTAAATGAAAGGAGATGGAGATGGACTTGATTACAATTTACAATCTTTTCATAATCTTCACGTTTTTCTTTTGAATATTTTGGATTATATATGTATTAAGGCCCTCCATAAGTGCGGTCTCTGCAGCTGCAGCTTTGTAATGTGATTTTGGTTACTGAAAATTAAATCTATCATGCTTACTAGCAAAATGAAGGAGAATCTATTATTGATATAAATATTTATCATCAAGTGAACACAATGAGAATGAATGCGTGTTTGATTTTACTAACCAAAGACTAAATAACTCTGCTTCTTATTCGGCAGTCTAATCCCGATCAAATTTGATTTTTTCATCATCATCAATTCCATTCTGTCGTAATTTGATGTTGTTATTTTGTATTCTTCGCTTACACTTGTTGACGTCAGAGATCCAAGTAATTATTGGGTTAGGCTTCTTTTTTTTTTTCAGAAAAAGAATTGAACACAAAATTTCGAAATAATATGTGACTTCAATCGGCTATTGAAGTTTGGTGTTGGATTTTAAATTCAAGTGATAGCCTTTTATGTCATGAGTGAAAAAAGTGACGGAGAGGCGACCAGCTTCTAACAACCTTTGATGAACGTTACAATGAGAGTCTCGTTCTTGTTATAGAATGTTTAATTTGAGTCATAATTACCCCGCACCATTGATGACCTAGATTTTCGAGATAGGTGAGCCTATAGTCTAAATCAAAAATCCCTCCACACAATGTATGCAGCAGTTAGGCAATAAAGCACAAGCCTTTTAGAGATTTGCTCCCTATAGGAATTAAAGTAGTGATTAGATGGACGAAGGGGCGTCCTCCATCACTAGGCAGACCACCTTAGTGGGACAACTCTTGGAGATTGGTGGGTGCAATCGCGTGCATTGAACTTTCATTTTATGATTTTTTTTTTTTTTTTTTTTTTGTAATGAACATCACGATATGTGGATCCTAAACTAAGGGCTTCGATCCCACTAGATTTTATACTCTACAAGTTTCACTAAATTAGAGATTGAAAAGCCTGAATATATTAGTGAAAAACCTAACTATTAAGAGCAATGGACTAATTTAATAGTACAATCAGGGGAGAAAGGTAAAAATGACGGAAGAAACTTGATCCTCCATCAAAGGCAAATTTGACAGAAGGAAGAAAAATGAAAGAAGTTAATCCTTCGTCTTAGGCAAATTTGAATGACATTTAAGATAAATCAAGAAATTTTTATTCATTCAAGGAGCACTAAATCAATTTTGGCTAATTTTTAAGTGAAAGCAAGGTAAAACATTTGGTCAGGAAAAAAATTTCTAATATGAGATCTAATGTCTGGACTTTGGATTGATATTGAGAAATTAAAAAATAAAAAGCTTTTTGATATTTCATGGTATAAATAGAAATGACATTTTTCATTTCAAGTAACTTCATTATATTTTTTAGTAATTTTCTGACAAATCGAAACACTGCTATCAACAATAAATTTATCTTATATCGTTTCAATCGATAATAAATAAGATCATTGATTCAAATCTATTTTCATGGTGGTTGTAGGTAGAAGTGATAGAAATAATAAAGATCCCTGAACAAAATTCACAATGTTTAACTTGGTTCTTGATTTTTTGTGGATCAATTCTAGTCCTTAAATTATATATCTTCTTATTTGAGTTAATCATTTGATTAAAAAGAAAATGGGAATAATAATGTGGACTCTTACATTAGCTCTACGTCAAAGTGGATTTGGGACAGATTAAGTGACTACGTGTATTTTTCTTGTGGTGATTGAATAAAATATTAAAAAATAATAATAATAAAATAAAACCAATCGAGAGGCGAGAGAAAGAGATAAAAGGGGAACGTTGGGGCCTGTCCAAGCACCGATTTGAAGGGTGGCAGCTCTTGCCGGTCGTAGCCAGGGATTACGCAACCCTTGGCTTGTAGCCTCGCGGATTGCACGTGCACGACCCACTGGAGCGTCACCTCCTTCTTCTATTATTGCCCCGGCCTTCTCCCTGTTTGTCTTTTTTTCAAAAAAATTTTAATATTTATTTTGCTTTTAACATTTTCTTATTTCTGATTTTTTTTTTTAAAATGCCACTTAAGATATCCATCTGCATTTATCAGTAATATTTTCGGTCGTAATTTTGATGGAAGGACCAATCCGAACAAAAAAAAAATAGAAAAAATTCTAAATAAGGGTGAAAAGTGTTTTAGTTTTTTCAAATAAGAGTCTGAAATGGATCTTGTTTCAAATAAGGGCTTAAAGTAACCAAAACGTCTCAAATAAAGGCTTTAAGCAAAACTTATTCACAATAAGAACCTCAAGTGATCGTATCAATTTAAAAAAAGGGGCCTAACTTTTTAGATCGAAGGGCATTTTCGTCTTTTAACTTATTTTTTCTAATTATTTTTTTTCTTTCTTTTTTCCTTTTCCCCCTTCCCTCCACCAGCCATAGTCGCCGGACCCAAGCGAGAACATAAAATAAGTGCCCCTTGATACAGTCATCAACAAAAAAGCTTTGACCACTTCCACAAACTTTTCGATTCTACCTACAAGAATCAGATGAACACACAAAAACTGACTCGAGGCAAAAGGGGATGAAAATTTGAGAAGATCAAGGAAAAGAAAAGTATCACGGTGTTCCTCGCCAGCCCAAGATTCTCCCATGAAAGATCGCTTGAACAAAGTCTACCGAAAAGATATAAACAAGAAATATTGTGTGAAAGTTGCCAAGTTCACAAAATATTTCGGAGTTCATTTAACAAGACTGAAAATATAATACCAAGGGAAAAAGATGATTACAGAAAGCATGGCCTTATCAATGATCTTGTGCTTGTTGCTAGATGACAATGATAACCACAAACCGGAACTCGATTCTTTTGGCCCCAATTATCAACAGCCATCCAAGGGGAAAAAAAAAAAAACTCTAAAGCGATTGGTGGGGATTTCAACATTACTGGAGTCAAAGAGAATTATGAGTAGAAGGTTAAGGCTCTATACTTTTTTAACAGAAACGTCGATGCTTGCACAGCAGCAAGAACATTAGGGCCCTCTTGATATAGAATGTTGACCACTTTTACAAACGTACTGATTCCACCTATAAGAATCAGATAAAACACGTGAAAACTTGAGGCGAAAAATGATGAAAATTTGAGCAGCTGAAGGAAAAGTAAAGCATCCCGATGTTTCCTCAACCAGCATCGAGATAGTGCTTTGCCAAGAATCTCTAATAAGAGATGTTCACTTGAACAACATCTGGACCGAAAAGATAAGAACAAGAAATATTCAGTAAAAAGTACATGTTCATACAATATCTCAGAGTTTAATGAGCAAGATTGAAAATACAATACAAAAAGATACAGATGATTACATAAAGCAAAATGCCACGTTCACACAATATCTCAGAGTTCGTTGAACTAGATTGAAAATACAGAAAAGGAGATGATTACATAAAACATGGCCTCATCATGATCTTGTGCTCATTGCTAGATGACAATGATGAACACATACCGGAACTTGGTTCTTATGACGCCAATTATCAACAGCCATTGAATTGACGATTAATACCCAAAAAAGAAAATAAAAACTACGAAGCGATCAGTAGGGATTTCAACATTACTGGAGTGGGAGAGAATTACGAGGAGAAGGTTAAGGCCTTACGCATTTTTAATAGCATCATCAATGCATGCCCGGCAGCAAGAACATACAATAAGGCTCTCTTGATGCAGTCATCAACAGACAAATGTACCATTCCACAAACTTTTCGATTTTACCTATAAGAATCAGATTAACACGCAAAAATTTACTTGAGGTGTAGGGAGACGGAAATTTGAGCAGGCTAAGGAAAAAGAAAAGTATCACGATGTTTCCTCACCAGCATCAAGAAAGTGGCATTGCCAAGAATCTCCCATAAAAGATGTTCACTTGAGCAAAGTCTGGACCGAGAAGATACCAACAAGAAATATTCAGTGAAAAATGCCATGTCCACACAATATTCCGGAGTTCATTGAACAAGACAGAAAATACGATACAAAAGGAAACGGCTGACTTCATAAGCACGGCCACGACATGATCTTGGCCTCGTTGCGAGATGGCGACGATAAACACGAACAGGAACTCGATTCTTTTGGCACCAGTCAACAACATCCAAGGAATCGACGATGAATACCCAGAAAAAGAAAATGTTTATGAAACAATCGGAAGGGATCAGAACGTTACCGGAGTCAAAGAGAACTACAAGGAGAAGGATAAAGCCACACCAATTCCAACACCAATCTGAAACGAGAGAGTCAAGACTTACGGGGGAAGTCTTGCTTCGGGATGACGGCAAGAGAGGACCGAAAGAGCGAGACGAGAGCGTGAGAAAGTGTTGGGGTAGGAGAGAGCGATCGATTGAGATGGAGTGAGAGAGGGATGTGAAGAAAGTCGGGCAAGGAGTGCTTATATAGTGAGAAAATGGCGGTGGAATTTGAAAGACGGTTAAACGGCAGGTGGTCGACAGTTGGTACTCCAGATTTGTGATTTTCATTTTTATTGGAAAATAATTTAAGTGCCCTATTGATTTTCTGACTAATGTTTTTTCATGCAATTTGACCCAGTGGCGATTCTTTTTATGTTATACTTCATGCAGAAAAGTTTTGATTTAAATTTTTGTTTTTTATTCCACTAAACATCAATGTCATTCAATGATATGTAACATTTTGAAAGCATTGATTACCGAATTTACAAAAATTGTTAATGTATTAGAAGTTATTATATTTGCAATAGATTGCCACGACAAAATCTAGATTTAAGGTCACAATACTATTCAAATTATTGACAAGGGATGGAAGACTCTTGTGGTTACCCCAAGCGTATTCATCATTTAATTTTAAAATCTCTTCGACGAACCACTTGAGTTCAAATAGATTTACGATGGGATTGATAAACAGAAATGAATTAAAACCGTTGTTAGATAACAAAGAGTTAATTTGACTTTGAATTTTCTATTAAAATGTCTTTAGTATATTATCTATTATAAAAAAGAAGTATATTGATTTTATCAATTATTACAATATATGATCGAGCCTTTGGCCCAAAACTAAAATCTTTTCGAGTTTAGAACCTTTTGCCCTGCCATCCTTCACAATGAGCTTTGTTGATATGCACTAGATATTTCAGAGAAGTGAATTATTAAAAGTTCTAAATTTATTATGCGACATGTTAATTTTTTCAATTTAATCCAAATTCTTTTTCAATGATATGTCAATATAATCCATCGAGTCAAAATTGGTGGAAACGAGGATATTGACAAATTAGCAAATTTGCTTTAAGACTGAATTGGCCAGTACAATAGATTCATCATTACCTCTGTTTAACTCGAGCCGATTCTTTTCATCTTCTTCTTCTTCTTCTGCAACTCAAGACCGCCATCGTCAAATCCTCCGTCATCTGTCGTCGAATCTTTCATGGTTTCCCTCAACTTTCTCCGACCCCGGCGACTCTCGCAGACCCTCTCGCCGACTTCGAGCGCCTACTCCCTCCTTCACCCCCGACCCACTCTCCGACCACTCTGTCACTCCGTCGGCGACTGCCCTTCGCCGCAACCTGACTCTTCACCGTCCTGCCAGCCTCATTCCGTCGTCGCATCGATCTGCGCGATGGTGTGCGATGCTTACTACAAGCGTGCCCACGTGAGAGCATCGCCTCCGCGCCTCAGTCTGAACGTAAATTGTGAAACTTTGACTCATGAACAGGCCATTACCGTCGTCGCCTCCCTGGCCAATGAGGCTGGTTCGATGGTGGCGTTAAGTTTCTTCTACTGGGCCATTGGGTATGATAAATTTCGGCACTTTATGCGGCTTTATATAGTCTGTGCCGCGTCGTTGATCGGGAATGGCAACTCGGAGAGGGCCAATGAGGTGATGCAGTGTATGGTCAAAAGCTTTGCTGAGATTGGGAGGTTGAAGGAGGCTATTGATATGGCGCTTGAAATGCAGAATCAGGGTCTGGTGCCCACTACGCGCTTGATGAATTTCGTCATGGAGGTTGCCATTGGAAGGGGTTTTCTTGACTATGCACAGAACGTGTTTGATTATTTGTCTGAGAGAGGGGTTTGTCCTGATCCTAATAGTTACAAGCTGATGGTTGTTGCTTACTGTCGAATGGGGAGTATTCTGGAGGCAGACGCTTGGTTGAGAAAACTGATTGATAGAGATTTCGTTATTGGTAATGCTACTCTTACCTTGATCACCAATTCGTTTTGTGAGAAGGGGTTTGTGACTCGAGCTATCTGGTATTTTCGGAAGATGGCTGATATGGGTTTGGCACCGAATGTGTTAAATTATACCTCACTGATCAATGGGTTATGCAAGAAAGGCAGCATCAAGCAAGGATTTGAGCTCCTGGAGGAAATGGTTAGAAAGGGTTGGAAGCCAAATGTGTATACTCATACGGCATTAATTGATGGTCTCTGCAAGAAGGGTTGGAGTGATAAGGCATTTAGACTCTTCCTTAAGCTAGTCCGGAGTGAAAATTACAAACCGAATGTGCTTACGTACACTGCCATGATTAGTGGCTATTGCAGAGAAAACAAGATGAACCGTGCAGAGATGTTATTCGGCAGAATGCAGGAACAAGGATTGATTCCTAACACCAATACATACACGACTCTCATTGATGGCCATTGTAAAGGTGGGAATTTTGAAAGAGCATATGAGTTGATGGGCATAATGACAGATGCGGGCTTCAGTCCTAACATCTGTACGTACAATGCGCTTATTGATGGTCTTTGTAAGAGGAGTAGGTTTGAAGAGGCTTGTAAAATGCTGAAAAAATGTTTCCGAAGTGGACTGGAAGCTGATCTGTTCACGTATAGTATACTCATAAACGAGCAGTGCAAGAGGGCCAGCATTGATCAAGCCCTAGCACTTCTGAGCAGGATGATTAAACTTGCTGTGCAACCTGATATACACACATACACCATAATGATTTCTGCCTTATGTAAGCAAAAGAGAATGAAAGAAAGCGAAAAGATTTTTGAAGAAGCAATCAGGCTCGAATTAGTTCCTACCAAAAAAACCTACACATCCATGATTGGTGGATTCTGTCGGGATGGGAATGCCAACTTGGCAATAAAATTTTTCCACAGGATGAGTGACCATGGATGTCTTCCTGACAGTATCACTTACTGTGCTTTGATCAGTGGACTTTGCAAAGAGTCCAGGTTGAAGGAGGCTCGTCGACTATATGACTCGATGCTAGACAAGGGACTTACCCCATGTGAGGTTACTCGACTGACGCTGGCCTATGAATACTGCAAAAAAAATGAATCTGCTAATGCATTGCTAATTTTGGAGAGATTAGAAAATAAACTCTGGATCCGAACTGTGAATACATTAGTGAGGAAGCTTTGCAGTGAGAAAAAAGTGGGAATGGCGGCACTGTTCTTCCATAAGTTAACTGACAAGGAAACCAGAGTGGATCGTGTAACATTAGCTGCATTTATGACTGCTTGTTACGAAAGCAACAAATATGCTCTTCTTTCAGATCTGACCAAAAGGATCCGTGAAGGAAATGCTGCCACTCCCATCTTAGTTGATGGATCAACATAATTGCTAAAGCAGATCAACAGAAAGTGCAGAGATGGCCTGGTGAGAATATTGAGATTTTTGTACATTTTATTATTTGATGTTGTATAGATTTGGTTATGAATTCGAATATGATCTAAGTCTGATTTTATTGAAAATAATTCAAAGAAAATTTGAAAATTAGACCTCTGGGAAGCTGGATTTTCTTATATGCCTATTATTTCAGTAACAGATTAGACCTCCGTGTTTAGGTCAGAAAAGAGGCCGTGTGACTATTCTAATCCGGTGATTGCTGATCAATCTTTTTTGATATAGAAATTGTTTCATGATATGATAGCACTTTGGATAAGTTTTTTCGATTTTGCCTTTCACTTGATATGCTGTTTAAATCTAAGCATGAAATGGCACTTAGCATAACTTTCTGCCAGTTCACCTTTCACCATTAGAATGGCATGTTCATCAATTGACAGTGTCTTGGGATCTAGTTCTTTTCTTTCAGTATGTTCAGCTTCTTTCAAATCGATTTCTCAAGATTTAGATTCTCTTTTCCCTGCTGAATCTGGAAGATATTATCTTTTTTTGTCATTTGCTTGTCCTTGGGCATGCATGTGTCTCACACACATGAAGAGTAGAGGACTTGCCAAAATCCCTGGGCATACTGGTACTTGCATAGTCAGTTTCTGAGTTCACTTATGCTATTTTTATTTGATCAGTTTTGAGTTAAATTATCTTAGATACACATTTATCGGATGGATTCTCCCACAATTCCAAAGAACCTGGAGCAGAGCCTGATTCTACTTATGGAGGCAAAAGTATCAGAGATGAGCTTGCAAGTACAAACTACTGTGGAAAATACTCCTGTACATGTAACATTTATTGAAGTGCTCGTTTCCGCTAATACGTAATGTGTTTTAAGCTTGCAAGTTATAGTGCTACATATGTTCTGCAGATTATGGCAGGTTTTATTGGATAAAAAGCTGCAATTGTTTGAAATTGAGAGCTCCATGACTTTTGCATTCTTAATTCTAAGCTCCATAGTTTGGCTGATAATGGAGACTTTGATCTTTATCCTCCTCACTGCAAGCCCAAAGCGAAGGAGTTAACTAATGGATGCATGACAGTATAAACATTGGTGCCTACAAGTGCAGGGTTGCAAAGCAGCAGGTGCCTTATGAAGTGGTACTTCTTCATCACTGTAAATTCTCGGCCTCTATATTTGGAATAGCAATTTGTATGCTTTTTAGTTATTCTGATCAGAATGGTAGCACATCCCTCTTGTTTGCTGTGGACAACATGTTGATTGTAGACTATTAACTGACATTTTGAACCGAGTTCTCCTCCTCTCTTCTGCTCTTAACTTTTACAGGACTGTGATCTATGACTGAGTGATAATTTGGAAATCAATGAGATGAAAAGCAACTTGGTTGAATTTAATAGACAGCTATATTAGTAATACTGAGAAGACTTTAATTTGTGAATGGTTTTAAATTATGTAAGGGTTCTATGGGACAACCTATTTTATCAACTTCTGCTAAGAAGCAAATGATCTTATGCACAAGTGACATTGAATTATTACTGGACAGATTTATTTTTCTGTTTTGACAGGCAGTTTTGGGGCTTGAAGTCAACCCTGTTAAAATAAATTTGACTCTCACAAGTTCCTTGGAAGATCAAACAGCTGTTGATATTTTGGGTTGTAAACTTGGATATTTTCCTATAGGAGGGATCGCTAGAATGATTCATACTCTAAGTACTAAAATTATCATGCCATAATATGATAATTGTATATAAATGAACCTCTTCATCAAACGAAAGAAGGGAATTAGTGGTAATTTCTTTAGGAACAAAGAAAGCTATCTGTCACATGAAAGAGATGCAATGGAAATATTTTTCTTGTGTTAACGATAACTAAGTAGGTAAAAAATTCAAAGGAAGTTTAAAAAGTAGACCTCTGGGAAGCTGGATTCTCTCAGTAACAGATTAGACCCCTGTTCCATTGTCAGAAAAGATGCGATGTTTCAATGATGCGATTTCTTGATGATAGTATTTGTATGGAAGTATCATTTTCATATTGAATCAGCTTTATCTCCATGGCCAAATTTGGACCCTTCAGTTCATGGTTCTGGACTTATGTGTGTGCTCCTTGTGTAAGAAGTTTCAAATGACATAAGGGTGGATGTTCTTGCTAGGTAGTATGATTTTATCCCTGTGACAGATCTTCCTTGCAAATGCAGCTCTCTTTTTGAATTATTGTTGAAAAAGGAACTCAATCATGTTGTGGCTAGACAAGAAAGTTTAGTATTTCAATTGGAGTACTTTTTTTTTTCTCCAGCTTCTTCTTCTAGAATTTGGAAGAGACAAACATGCATTTATAGTTGCAGTGGCACCATTCTAAATGCAATTTTTTTTTTTTGATAAATATTCTTAGATATAGAAATTTTTGCAAAATAGGGTACCACTTAGGATAAGTTTCATCCAGTTCACCTTCCATGTGATTTGCTGTTTTAGTCTAAGTGTGAAAGGGCCCTTAGCTTCATTTCACCTCTCGTCATAAGAATGGTTTTTTCATCATATTACAGTGTCTCAGAATCTGGTTGTTTTGTTGCAGTACCTTCAACATATGATTTCTCAAGATTTAGATCTCTTTTCGCTGCCAAACTTAAAGATATCATGTTTATACGTCATTCGCTTGTCCCTTGGCATGTAGATGTTTCGTACGTATGATGATTAAAAGACTTGAAAATCTATGGTCATAGCAGAACCTGCATAGTCTGTTTTACAATTCACTCATGCTATTTTTTGTTTGATCAGTTTTCAGTTATTTATTTTACGTTAGGTGGTCCCATTGAAGTGGGAAAGAACAAAAGATGGTGATGCGCATATTAGATGGGTTCTCCCTGCTTTCTAACTCTGAAGAACATGAGCAGAGGCTATCCTCTTGATGGAGTAAGAACGGTCAGAGAACTGTATGAGCTTGCAAGTACAAACTATTGTAAAAGATACTGGGTACCTGTAGGTACCGTTTATTGCGATGTTTATTTCCACTAGTACTCCATGTGTTTTAAGCTTTCAAATTGCCAAAGCTACATATGTACTGGCATTTTATTAGATTATATGAAGCTGAAATTTGTTGACAAATGAGAGCTGAGTCATCATTCGCATGCTTAATTCAATGGTTTGGGTGAGAATGGAGATCTTGACATTGGTCCTCCTCGCTTGACTCATGCGCAAGCATCAGAGATTATGTAGAAAGTGTGGGTAAATTGTAAAGCTTCATTCCATTTTAATGAGATTGGTCTCTAAACTGCACTTGCATATGTGGTTTATCAATGGTTTTCAACATTAGGAGATAGATACAATTGTTTTCCCCTTGAAGAAGATCAACCAGGTAAATCATGTTTTTTTCTAACTGTCATTTTCTTTTTTGTCATTTTGCCAGATAGGAGGTGATGTTCATGGAATTGATAGTATAGATGCAATATGTCTCAAGCTTGATGAACTATCTAAATACTCCTTGATTAAAGAAGGCCTTGCAAGGCTTTTAAATTTAAGGTTCCTTCAAGTGGATAGCAAAGACTTCAATGGAAAGACAAAGTCTCGCCTTACTCAAGTGGGTTGTTTCCTATGTTACTAGTGCTCGAATTTTGTTCAAAACACATTTGGCCCACTTATCCTTCCAGAGTTGAGATGGCTTTCATGGAATTACTTTCCTTTGGTTTTTAAGCTGACAGATATCTCCCTGAGGAAGCTAGTAATCCTTGATCTCTCAATGAGTAAAATCACAGAAAAATGGAATGGGTGGAGCCACATCAAGGTACGATTTTAGATCAAATCAATGTGAGTTCTTTTGTTGTAGGTTATCGATATTTTATCTGAAGAGCAATGTGTTATCTTCTTTTCAGTTGACTAAGAATTTGAAGGTCCTAAATCTGACCGAATGCCAGAAATTACATCAAACTCTAGATTTTTGTTTTCATGAGAATTTAGAGCGACTGACTCTCGAAGGATGTGAGAGTTTGGTTCAAATTGATCCATTCATCAGTCACCTTAAGAAGTTAGTCTTCTCAAACTTGAAGTATTGTCATAGTCTTCAAAAGCTACCAAAGGAGATGGGGGCACTAGAATCTTTAATAAAACTTCTTCTTGACTGTACATCAATAGAAGAGATTCCTATCCTTACCAAAAAAAAATAAAAATAAAAAAATAGAAGAGATTCCTGAATGGAGAAGAATGAAGAAATTGTAAATTCTTAGCTTGGACAAATGCACATCACTGAATAGATTCAGCTTAATTGGTTGCACAACATTAGTAGCAAAGCTTTCATTAGTAAAGATCTGTCTTACTCAACTGCCCAAAAAGTTTCAATTCACTGATTGAGTTGGATCTATCGTGGTCCAGAATTGAGGAGTTACCTAATTCAATTGGGAACATGAAGATTTTGAAGGTACTCAAGATGGGCAACAGCTCTATTAAAAAACTACCTAGTGCCATCAAAATGTTAGAGAAGCTCGAAGAACTTGAGGTAGGGGGTCCATGTTTTGGAGGAGAAATTCCCGGTAATATTGGGAAGTTACGATTTCTAAGAATCTTGGTATTGAAATGCACTAGAATTTCAGTAGTGCCTCAACTTCGAGAAAGTCTTATCACTCTACACTTTTATACATTCTCAATGGAGATGATGCCTGACCTCTCGAACCTATTAAACTTGAGAACTTTGCAGATGCAAGTTTTTTGTAGTGGTCCTTCTAAACTTGAAGAGTCTCCAAGTTAATGGTGGATTGGAAGATTACGCATGCTCAAGTTCTTGGATTTGTATACTTCTCGTATCACTAGCCTGTCTTTTGATCTCATTCTCCTTTCTTAGCTAAAGCAACTCCAGCTTCAGTGCCCTAATTTGCACCAAGGTTCCCGACAAATTTGTCATACTTAGGTATCAAATTTTGCAAGAGAATAAAAACAACAATTGATCTTTCAAATTTGAAAGCATCTTCAGATTTGGAAATTCTTGATTGTGATGAGCTAACAGAGATTCAAGGCCTTGAAGGTTTGGAGAACTTGAGAACATTAAAGCTCTCGACACTTCCATCATTGGTGGAGTTGGTTGATCTGGCTAACTTGAAGAAGCTCAAGAAAATTAATCTAAATGATTGTACTAATCTGTCAGATATTCAAGGGAGTCCAGAATCGTTGGAAATACTTGACATTACGAAGTGTTTCAAACTACAAAAATTGCCAGATCGATCAAGCTTCAAGAATCTAAGAGTTTGGCATATAAACGCACCTAAAGGAGAGATTGGTTTTGACTAATGTTGCCATCTAGTGTGTTTTTGGGCATTTCTATCTGGAAGGGACTTTTTGGTTATGTTAAGTATTAGAGATTCTAATTATTCTGGAGAGATGGCTTATAATTCATGTCGGTAAGCACCCTATGTCAGATACCCATTTTCAATTCATAATGTCTGGGGCCCATAATGAAAAGAACAATCTTTTCATCCTGTTCGACAAACACTACTAATCCTAATGAGCAAAGAAGAAGATAATGTCACAATACCTTCTTTTAATCTCGTTAAAACACGATTTTTTTCATATTGATTTATATCAATAAAAAGATTCCTATTCATTTTGTTCCTGAGCATCACAAATTCATTTTTTAGGAACCAAAATCACGTTACAAAGCCGGAGAGAACACCTCCTAAACAGCGTCTCCAATTCTAGTTGCACAACATCACATTTTGTTGCCCCACACGTAGTGTCCACCACTCTTTCATTCTTGAACAAGTCAGTGATTTGAAACCTGCAACAATTTCGGGGTAGATCAGTGGAATGAAAGCGTAGTGGCCGTTATATGTCAGTGATTTGAAATTACGCAACATTTGAATTGCGCATCGTATGCTAGGCTCCATGGGATAAGAAGCTGCAGACAACCGTCAACAACGAGAGCTCGAAGATCATCCGCATGCTTAATTTCGAGTTCAATGGTTTAGCAGAGAATGCCGACCTTGACCTCTGTCCTTCTCACTTGCAAGCCTCGATCTTTGCTCTAACTTTGGGATTCGTGTTTCTCTGTCAAACTAAATTCCTATTTGACTTATCTAACCGAAAGAATCTAATTGAGTTCTTTTTGTGAATCATTTTCAATTGCATTGAGAAGCACGTACACTAAAAAATCACATGACTTTTGTGTACTTAGCTTTGCTAATTTACATAGTTTTATCAGATGATTTATTTGTAATGAGACGGACACAAATTCATATTAATAATGCATGCACAGAGGAGAAATTGTTCCTAGTTCATTTCTCCAAAATAGAATGAATTTAAGGAAAGATGAATTCAACAGTGGCGCCTAAAATTATAGAAATTATTTATTAACTTGGAAAAGGATAGATTCCGTATATTCTCAAATGTGATGATTGCACGTATCAACTTTAATCATATACTTATAACCAAATGTGAATATGACAAAAATATGACGATATATATGCACACACATGATCATAACAACACTATGCTGCAAAAATATGATGAATTTTTCCCTAAACTGTCAACAAATCAATGTTCTTCGTATATGAATGTCTTCTCCACTCAAATGAAGCACCTTATGTTAAAAAAGTATGACTTTTTTTTCCTTCTCTTGCTAGAATAATGATTATTTTCATACCTAGCATATGACTTGAGCGAATAGAAACAAATGAAAAATTGTAGCTAGCTCAGTGCATGTGAGCTCAATTTACATCCACAATTAGATGAAATAGGTCTTATATGAGACTCACATGATCTCGGTAGATGCGAGTTGATACCTAGCATATGACTTGAGCGAATAGAAACAAATGAAAAATTGTAGCTAGCTCAGTGCATGTGAGCTCAATTTACATCCACAATTAGATGAAATAGGTCTTATATGAGACTCACATGATCTCGGTAGATGCGAGTTGAGCTCACAAGATTCGAGCCCACCCAATTCTTGCTTATAGTGTGTTTCAAAAGCACTTAAGATTCCCTAGTATTTTTTTTTTTTTTAATCTTTTCTTTTCATTGAATCGCATGAATTTCAAGAAGAGAACCAAATCCTCTTGTCTCCTTTGGGGCGTTGTCATCGTGTTTTAGTAGGAGACACTCTAACGAATAAGATAAAAAAGAAAGAAAAAGAGAACTTGCGAATTGTGCAATGTGGTTTAGTTTAGTGTGTACCTATCTTTGACCATGAAAATGCTGCGAAGGCAAATAATAGATGGATAATGCCACAATCTGAACTATATGGTTTGTCAATTTTCAATTTGTTTAATGTGGTTCCTGAACTTTACTTTAATATTCAATGTAAATTATGAATTTTTAATTTGTTAAATATGATTCATGGACTTTTCGTACATGTTCAATATAGTCCCTGAACTACACCACAATGTTCAAAGTAGTTCTTTCATTGATTTAAGATCAATGACAACACTGAAATTTTCATATAATCTAAAAAATAAATTAAACATATATCAAAAGTTTAAAAACTATATTAAGCAAGTTAAAAATTAAGGGATTGTATTATATATTGAGTAAAAATTTAAAAATCACATTAAATAAATTAAAAGTTCATGACTCATATTATATATTACGCTAAAATTTATAGATTATTTGCAAAAATTAAAAGTCCCAAGCATGCTTTTTCTTTTGCCCTTATCGTGTCTTGTGATTCTGTTTTAGAGGGCGATATGAATAAGAGAGACAAAAACAATTGACAATTCATGAGAGAGAGAGAGAGGGTGCCGTGTTCCGGTTGACATGAAAAAGTAAAACTTTGGTTGACTTTTTGCGAAACCCCATCATCTACTTCTTCTCCTTAGCTCCTTAGCTTCTCTTGTTAACTCATCATAGCGGCAAAGGAACGATCTTCGTGTAGTCTGCAGCCTTTGATCCACGTCGAGGCGACTGAGTCGACGCTTCTTGGCTGATCTCTACCTGGATTCGCTGAGGTGAATGATCATACTTTCTCTCATCTTCTATTCATTGGATTCCTCCGGTTTCACACCGCTCTAATTAGCCTTAATATGCATCCATGTTGTGTTCGTAATCTCTCTCTCCAACTAGATATGTCATTCTCTGTTTAATCTATCTTGTCGTAGTTGATCCGTGGTTCTCAAATGCTGCGATGGGATTCTATGGTTGGTCTGCAACTCCTGTGCTCCTTTGCTACTTAAGATCTAGTCCTTTAGATTGTTGGAACTGGGAGTTCGTCTTCTTTAGGTTGAGAGAGGTGAGAAGGAATCTGCAATGAGCTTCGTTGCTCCTCTGCTCATTTTTCTTGTCCTTTTCCCCTTGATTTGCACAGGATAATCATGATGAACATTTTTTAACTTGTATTTATGGTGATTTCAGAATGACCCTTCCTTTCTATTCCAGATTGGTTTTCTCTTCTTTACTGGATGCGTAATATGAATATTATTTATATCGGACTGGTTACATTCCTGCTCTCTCATCTGGATACAAGATTTTGAGCTTACGTTGATCTGTTCCTGTTTTTTTATCCAAAGTTGAATATTTTGCTAGTGACTGGAGTGATTTTCACCTTATTTCTTGGAAGAAGTAGGTAATGAATGGTCATGGTCAGACCATATTCATCCTTTGTTAAACACTTTTGAATCCTCCACTTCAGATGAAAATGTTCTGTTTTGAAAATATTTTACTGGACTTAAAATGATTTTATAGCTATAAGCCCCACATCTGATGAGAAGAACATGCTATATATTGATTTTTTTTTTTTTTTTTTTTTTTTTGTAAAGTTGTTAATTACCTAATGTATTCGTAATAGATTATATCCGGATAGTCTACTGTACTGCAAAAGAATGTAATGTAATTGGCCTTCTGCTAGGTATGAGGACCTACTTCTTATTCAAAATGCATCATGCGGAATGCAGCCAAATGTTGAGCAGTATCATAGTATTGTTTGGATACCTTCCTCATACCGGAAAATTTGCTGTTGATATGCGGGGGTAAAGTTCGATCATCACCTGTTAAAGTGCCTAGGCATAAGCTGGTCTGGTTCACTTCAAACATTTGAAAACACAGTTTATTATTTTGAATATGCTGCCAACTCGAGACAGATTGAAGAAGTGGAATCCTTCTTTGAATGATGTTTGCCTTCTCTAGACTTCTTGTGTCGATGTGAGTGAAGGCTGACTCAAGATTGTAATTTGTAAGGCCACACGAGTTGGAAACGCTGGAACAGCAAGCCTATAACTGTAGAATAGCCGCAAGAGAGTATTTTTGCATGTGAGATAAGCATCTCTATGCGAAAGACAATTTACCTAATCATTAACTGGGAATTGAGAACTCTACATAGATTTGATTGACCCTCATTATATCCCATGAAAATTTTCACATGGATCTGCCAAAGCAAAAACATAGAAAAAGTTATTTGTGAACCGCAACTTATACTTGAGCATTCTTTTCAATTTCCTTCCCGTAGATTTTAGACGTCAAAGAGAATCTGTTAGTGAACAGGCTAATTTCCATTAGTGAGTCACTTGAATCATATAGGATGAAAAAAAAATAGCACCTATTCGAGGGAATAGTATTATGGGCCTTTTGCTCAAATCAAGACATTTTCCTATTTCCAGGAGAGCCCTGCCTCAACTACAACACGAGGCACTTCGTGAAGGGGGAAATGACAAAAGATTTTTCCTTATACCTGCTAAAACAATTTGAGGTTAAGGTTTCCGAGCAGATTTGGCGTGGTCCTCGAAGCTTTCTGAATTCTCCACGATCGATTTCCATAGGGGATGGGTTGCTTCTTCTCTTGCTTCAGCGTGTAGGAGGACGACGATCGCTCAGCTCCCTCGCTCCATTCCCTACCAGAAACCCCCGTAAGCTCTACGTGCATTCTATAGTCAATGTTCTGTTTTGAAGTGGATGAGTGGAAGTGAGGACTCCACCTCCTCCTCTACATGTTTAGTTTTCTCAAAATAAGTCGGGCGATTCAAGTTGCTCCTCATTTTACATTTCTTTGATGCTTTTTGGTACTTTTTAATTAGAAGCTGGATGAAACTAGCTGTATCGTTAGACGATTTAACATATTTTTCCCGTGAGGTCAAAATATTGGTCATCTATTCTATGCACGGAGGAGATAATCTACTTTCTGTCTGTTTGAGTTATATTTACTTTCCGCATTTTGGCAGCAACAGCAGATTCTGTTTAACTGTTAGGTACTGATTGCATTAAGCAAATTATTCATGTTCTAGTAATTTCTATCAGTAAGTGTTGTTTATGTATTAATTACCAGCATCATTGTTAGTTCAACATGAAGATGCTGCATTATTGAAGGTGGGCTTGGCTGGGCATGGAAAAATTTCTTGACTTGAGCAAAAGACCCAAAATACTATTTCCTTGATAGGTGCTTTATTTATTTTATTTTAGCAACATGTTTTTGATAAATTAGCCTCACGATATGTTGTTACAATGGCTTCAAACTTATCTCCATAGTTAATTCTAGTAGAAGCTAGCCTCATCAACCTGCACGTGGTCATTATTTTCGAGCAGTATCTGAAATCGTTGTTGCACCGAGAATTTGCACGAACCTTTGTGGTTGAACTTCGCTGTGACAGCAGTTGCCACTATTTTTTGTCTTTTGTAATTAATGGAGCCTTATAAGGCGAGCGTGTACAAAGAACAAATAAAAATGTGGAACGCGTCTTCTGATAATCAGGAAATGGAGAAGTCATCAGGATATGATTACGAAGTATTTTTGAGCTTTAGAGGACCAGACACTCGTTTGGACATTGCTGATTACCTTTACGTCAGCATGATTGATGCTGGAATTCGGGCATATAGGGACGATGAAGAGCTTCGTACCGGGGAAGAGATAGGTGGCCAGCTTCTCCAAGCTATTCAGCACTCTAAGATCTCAATACCAATATTTTCTAAAGGATATGCCGATAGTCCATGGTGCCTCAGGGAGTTGGTCAAGATGGTGGAGAGCAAGAACACATGGGGGCAAAAGATCATGCCCATTTTCTACAATGTCACGCCATCCGAGGTCAAATACCAGAATGAGCACAACGGCAACGCCATTGTTTCTCATTTAAACAAGAAGCGGTTCGATGATGAGACTATCAACAACTGGAAGGCTGCTCTTAAAGAGGTTGGAGAACTAAAGGGATGGGATCTCCATAGCATGCTAAATAGGTATTTAATTCTATCACGTACGAACTGTTTGTTCTAGATGCATTATTTTGCTCAGCTAAACCTCATGTCTTGATGTGTTGTTTCCTCCAATACTATCAGAGGCAAAGGTGAATTTGTGAAAGAAGTTGTCAATGATGTTTTGACTGAGTTGAAAACTGCTTACTTGGAACTATCCGAGTGCTTTGTCGAAGTAGACAATCATGTGGGTGAAATCATGAGGATGATAGGTGCACACAGCTGTGAAACAAAGATTGTTGGAATCCATGGTATGGGTGGCGTGGGAAAGACGACTCTTGCCAAAATAGTGTACAATCAACTTTCTAATGATTTTGTTGATTATTGCTTCCTTTGTGACATTCGAAAAACAGAGATTACATGCTTGCAGAATCAACTCTTATCAGACATCCTTAAAAAGAAATGGCCTGATATCAACAATGTCATGGAAGGGAAAAAGGAGATAAAAGAAAGGTTACGCTCTAAAAAAGTGCTTCTTCTACTTGACGATGCTGATGATGCAAGTCAACTTGATGCACTCGTGCAGAAGCAGGAGTGGTTTGGCAAGGGAAGCAAGATTATCATTACAACTAGAGATCAAGGAATTCTCAATGTTGATGAGACTTACGAACTTACTGGCATGGATTTTGATCATTCTCTTAAACTTTTTAGCAAACATGCATTTAGAAGAGATTATCCCCTAGAGCAATACATTTCTCACTCTGAAAGGGCAGTAAATATGTGTAACGGTCTTCCTTTAGCTCTTGAGGTAATAGGTTCTCTTTTATCTGGAAAAAGCGAAGAGGAGTGGGATGCCACATTAAAGGAGCTAGAAGAATCTCCTCAAGAGAATGTTAGAAAGAAGTTAATGATCAGCATTGAAGCCTTAAATGAAAACCAAAGAAAAATATTTCTCGATGTTGCTTGTTTTTTCATTGGATATGATAAAAGAATTGTGATTCACTTGTGGGAAAGTTGTAAGTTTCTTCCTCATCAATCTCTTGGAATCCTCCAGCAAAGATCTTTGATAAAGATTAGAGACGATAACCAACTGTGGATGCATGATTGGTTAAGAGATATTGGAAGAACTTTTATTGAAGAAGGAAGTGGTATGAAACCAGAGAACCAGCAATGGGTGTGGACTCATGAGCAAGCATTGGATGTTTTAGAGAAAATGCAGGTAAATTGTACAGCTTCATTCCTTTAAAAGAAGATTGGTCATCAACATATTCTGTTTGGTTTTTGTTCCTATAGCGTTGATTTATTATTCCATAGCACTTACCAATGTGGTTTATCAATTGTTTTCAATACAATAAATCATTGTTTTTTCTAACTTTTGTTTTATGTTTTTATTTTGGCAGAGTGGAGGTGGTGTTCATGGAATTGGAAGCATTGAAGCATTATGTCTTGAGCTTCTTGAACTATCTAGATATTCCTTGATGAAAGAATTCTTAGAAAGTCTTTCAAATCTAAGGTTCCTTCGAATGGACTCTAACTTCAAAGATCCAATCTCACTATGGTTTCTGAGGAGACCAATGAATGATTGTATAAAAAATATTTGGAGGTCAAATTTTCTTGAAGGCCTAGAATTTTATCATAACCTAGGCCCACTTATCCTTCTAGAGTCGAGATTTATCCTTCCGGAATTGAGATGGCTATCATGGAATAACATCCCTTATCATATTAAATTGTCTCATATTTCCATGAGGAAGCTAGTAATCCTTGATTTCTCAAGAAGTAAAATCGAGGCAACATGGCATGGCTGGAGCCACATCAAGGTACGATTTTTCACATAAAGTAAATGCGTGTTCTTTTGTGATAGGTTATCTTAATTTAACCTGAAGAGCAACATGTTCTCTTTTCAGTTGGCAGAGAATTTGAAGGTCCTAAATCTGTCTAGATGCAAGCTTCATAAAACACCAGATTTGTCTTCTCATAAGAAATTAGAGCAACTGATTCTCGAAGGATGTGAGTGTTTGGTTGAAATTGATTGGTCCATTGGTCACCTTAAGAACTTAGTCTTCTTAAACTTGAACGACTCGTAAAAGTCTCCAAAAGCTACCAAACGAGATGGGGGCACTGGAATCTTTGACGGAACTTCTTCTTGACTTTACGTCTATAAAAGAGATCCCTGAATGGAGAAGGATGAAGAATCTGAAAATTCTCAGCTTGGTCAATTGTACATCATTGAATAAATTCAGTTTCGTTGGTTGCTCAGCATCAGCAGCGAAGCTCTCATTAGTGGATAACCATTTCAACTCATTGATTGAGTTAGATCTATCGAGCACCGATGTTAGGGTGTTACCAAATTCAATTGGGTATATGAAGAAATTGAAAGTGCTAAAGCTACGCAATTGCCCCATAAGAAAACTACCCGATGACATTGGAATGTTGGAGAAGCTCGAACAGCTAGAGGCAGGGGGAATATATCCACTAGAACCGACACAGATTCTTAGTGATATTGGGAAGCTACCAATTTTGAAAATATTGGTGTTAGCAAAGTGTAAAATTCCAGCGATGCCTCAACTTCCAGAAAGTCTGATCACACTATCCATCCAAATAGACTCAATGAAGACAATGTCGGACCTCTCAAGCCAATTAAATTTGAGAAATTTGGTGTTGCATTTAGAATTCGAGCATCCTTTAAAACTTCAAGTAGATCCAAGTTCTTGGGGGATTGGAAGATTACGGATGCTTGAGGTCTTGCACTTGAGTTGTCCTGATATTGAGACCTCATCTTTCAATCTTGTTCTTCTTTCTAAGTTGAAGAAACTCATTATCCATTGCGAAAATTTGCAATGCCTACCAAAGCTTCCGACGAATTTGTCATACTTACATATTTGGTTTTGCGAAAAATTAAAAGCAACAAATGATTTTTCTAATCTAAAAGCGTTATCAGTTTTGGAAATTAGAAATTGTAAGGAGCTAATAGAGATTGAAGGCCTTGAAGGCTTGGAGAACCTGAGAACATTAAAGCTTGATCATTTATCATTGGCGAAGTTGCTTGATCTAACTAGCTTGAAGAAGCTTAAGGCACTTCATCTAAATTTTTGTTCTGAGCTGGTAGAGATTCCAGATTGTCCAGAATCGTTGGAGATACTTGAGACTTGGTTATCTTTAAAAATACAAAAAGTGGCCTGATCCATCAAGATTGAAGAATCTGAAAAATCCACTTCAAGGTAAAAGGGGATGGAGTTGATTGCAATTCACAAACAATCTTTTTTTTTTTTGGTAATGTTCACGCTTATCTTTTGAATATTTCGGATTATATATGTATTAAGGCCCTTAATAAGTGTGGTCTCTCTAGCTTTGAAATGTGATTTTCGTTATTGAAAAATAAATATATCCTGCTTAAATGTAGGAGTATTTATTAATATATGTTGACATCTAAATCTTGATTAATCATTTAGATATTTGTTGCATAAAAATTAGGGATCAATTTGGCTCTAACAAAATGATTTTCGCATCACCTAGGCATTAATATTATTTGCATCTACTAAGATTATTTTTATTTTATTTTCCCTTTACTTATTTTCAGGTGATTATATAAAAACACTTCTAAAATGGTCGGCCGTGTGACACCGCCGCCGTGCCGCCTCCCGACGTCGCCTGTCACCGTCACGGCGTCACTTGCTGCTGCCCCGTTGACCAGTCGCGAGCCCTGCCGTGCTGAGCTTGCTGGCCCGACGTGAGCTGCTGTTGTCCCCCCGACGCCGATCTGCAGCCGTTCCTACGCCCAGAGCCCGACGCAAGCTGCTGTTGTTCCCCACCCAGCGTCGAGTCCGCCGTCGTCCCTGCCGCTGCCCGCCACCTCGCCGTTGCTTCTGTCGTGGCCTGCCCCCATGGACGTCGCTGGTCCGTCCCGTGACGATCCAGCCGCTCGCTGGTCGCAGCCAATGTACGTACATCTCGTTCGGTCATCTCTCTCACCTTCTCATTTCTAAACTTCAAGCGTTGTACCTCTGGTTCTTTGTTTTAAGGGAGTGTAATTACTTTTTAGGCTTTTAAAGGGTTGGGCCATGAGTTCTTTTGAAGCTAGAATAGAGAAGCTCATTCATTATAATATGATTTTAAAAGTTACAGTATTTTAGAAGTCATTGTTCTTGCTCATTTTTTTGTCAATTCTCTGCTTGAGTGTGTGCCTTATGTGAATCGAAGTGTGCATGAGGTTGTGTACCCCCCCATCCACACCCCAAAATATCTCTCATTGGAGGAAGAAAAGAGATAAAAGATTGCAGTTATCTTTTTAATCCAAATTTCGCATTTTCTTGTAAGCATCAAATGCACAAGCTAGACTTTGACGTTCACTTTGATATGGCTTGCTGTACATATATTGGTTAATGTGTGGTGTATGTGATTTTGACGGCAGACCTTGTCACGTCAATACATGAGAATTGGTTCTGCGCAAGATGCATGAGTGCATCAAATTCTGCTGGTGAAGGGGCTATTGTCATGCAGACAACGGCTTTCATCTTGGTGGCACTGTGAGCATAGATGTTGACAGATAGAATTGGTTTAGGACTATAATGAAAGCACACGATGCAGTTTTAAGCAATCAGATATTGCAGATAATGCTTCAGCATGCATTTCCCTCATCTGTGACAGGTATGATGGTTCAACTGGAGCGGCATTGGGTGCTGTAATGGCTGCTGATGAATTTGCATGGCAGTTAAATCGAAGAAACCTTTGACCTTGCAGTGAAGTTGAAATTGTGAGCATCGAGATTTCTCTTGTTTTGCTGATTGGATAAGTTAATCTTAAGGAGCTCAAAACTACGTTCGTGTCCATATTTGTTAAGTAAATCGTAAAGAGCTCAAAACTACGTTTGCTTTAGCTGCTTTCACAGGATAAACATGAAATGGACTTTTTTACCCTCTCCTCTGACCATTTGGTTTTTTGTTGTGAAAAGGTATGGTTCGTCCGTAGACTTTTTCCATACCTGTCTGAGCCAAATACTGGCAGATGGAGATCCGGATAGTCCAGTGAATTCATTCAGCAAATCTGTCATTGATAGCAAGGAGATCATCTTTCTTGCTAAGGTGCAAGTTCATCGCTGCTGGGCTCAGAATGTTTGAACAAGACAAACTCCAGGAGGGTAGGCGGATTTTGGCAAAAATTTTCAAGCAAACTAGTATTCACAGGCGCTGGACTTTGATTAGGATGAATCAGGCAGAGGACTCTCTGAGTTGAAAATAATGTGAGATCGTTGGTCTGCTATTTGCTATTTGGCCATGCTGGTATTGGGTGAAGGTCTTGCTGGTGTCTGCATTGTGATTTTCCTTTGGACAAAGATCGTTATATAAGGTTGTTCAGCCAGCTTATTAATGTCATCATTTTTATAACTGGATTCATGCTGATAATAGAAATTAGAAGAGGGATGAAACTGTGCTTGGATTAATTACATTTAGGTTCTATCGTCCTCGTCCCATTTTTAGCATTGAATGAGCTCGTTCTTTTATTTCGAAGGAAGTCTCCTGTGTTTAAAATTGGACTACCACATTCGTCGGAGAAAAACTAGGCATGTAGTCTGATGCAGAAAAGAAGAAAACAGAAGTTGATCATTGCGGAAATTCATAAGCATGACAGAAGCAGAGTATTAATAAAAATAGAAGTTCATTAGTGTATCTTCGCTGTAGATTTCATCACCCCAAAGCAGCCCTAGAGCTCCTAATGAGGCGTGGCACAAGCAGAATCCCAGAACCGTTGGGTTGCATTTCTTATTCTCTCACGCCCTTATTGTACAGACAGAAGTATATCTTCCTTGGCTAAAGCGACCATTATCAATTGATCATCTCGGAAGGAGAAAGATCTTCTTGGTCCACAATGGATCTACGTGGCAAAGTAAAATAAAGATGAATCGATCCAGAAGCACAAAGCCGGATTAGTATGACAAAAATACGTTGAACAAACTACGGTAACTTAACTTATGTATAGGCAGAAGAACAGCCCAAGTGCCAAAACTTGGCACGCAGAGACACTTAAGTGCCAAAACTTCGAAAATGTACACTTAAGTGCCAGTTTCGAAGTTAAATGGTACACTTAGCTGCCACTCCAGCCATATGCCATCTTGCAGTGGGCGAACACCTCGTTCAAGCCCTTCAGGGACAGCCTTTTAGCAAAAAACCACTCTGTCCTTTAGTTCGTAGTCTAGAAACACTCGAGATGCCGAGATGGAAACGTTTCGAATCTACCCAAGCTGCATTTCTCAAAGGATCCTACCAGACTGGAGAAGAAGAGGAGTTTAGAAAGCCATAGAGATTTTTACAAAACACTCACTTTACTTCAGGGGACTCTGCCCAACACATTACATCCTCTTCGCCTTATATAGGCAATGAGAGGTCACACCTAAACAAGGACCGAGCTCACGGGTCCGGATACAAACAGAGGCTCCGAAAATCTAGGAAATTTCCGGTGGGGAATTATTCGCACGGTTATGAATAGTGACAGTGAACAGTGATTTCCCTAGCCTACTACTACAGTAAAAGTGAACAGTACTTGCTACAGTGAACTTGTATGGACATCGATTTTGTTTAGTGATCACGTCCGTCATGAGCATTGTAGTCGTAGTCCGAGTCATCTGAGCTGTGTGCTGTTGCTAAAAGATGTTGTTCATACTTTTGTTCAAGAGAGTCAAGATCTTCTGGTGAGAGGATTTGGTTCAACTGATGTGATGTAGATGCAGATGCTTCCTCTTGTACCCAGTTTGTATTGTTAACATTTGAAGTGTCGGCAGGAATGCATGGCTGAGGCCAATTAGATGGCTGTGCATAGTAAGATGTGTCCATTCCTGAGGATAGGGACAAAGGTCCTTGATCATAGGGGTACTGGGAAAGAGGACCTCCCCATTGTGCATAGGGATCTTGGGACAACTGTGTCGGTTCTGTGTCTGTCATCTCATGTCCTTGTGATGATGTAGCCTATCTGAAATCTTCGAGTGCTTCATTGGCTTCTGGTGCTAGGCTATAATGATCCCATGCAGTTGGTACATTATAATTCCATACATCTTCAAGAATAGTCTTGTTTTCTTGGCACAAAATCCTCTGGAGTTCTTGGTATTGGTGTTCACAACATCCAACAAGTCCTGGATAAGATTTGTGAATCCGAACTTTTCTGCTGTCTAAGTGAGGCTTGTAGGATGTGGTTCCCACAATCTGGGGGGCATTAATTACATTACCATTATTTCTGAGAAAATGCCATGGGCGTCGGAAGAACAGAATGGTATGGACTTCAGGATTTGGTGTCATGGTTCTTAGTTCTTTCTCCAAGAGGTATTTCCAGTGAGTAGGAGGATAGAACCAATTGAGAAATTCTAAGAGATTCTTATCACTTTCTCTTTCGATATTAGTGCCGAGTAAGAATATTCTGGTGAGGTTTACAATGAACCTTCTGGTAGGAACTTCAATAGTTATTAAGTACTTATTGATTAAGTACCATAATAACCATTTGAGTTGATTAGGGAAATCATCCTCCTTCCAGATTAGAGGATGTATGAACGGATAATCTGTATTTAATCCAAAAGGATAAAGAATCGAACCTCCATTGAATCTGAACAGATTTGTATGGCATTGCCACATGAGGTTTCTAAGGTTCTCATTGAGACTGTCATTTTGGATTTGTTCAATAATCTCTTGGGGATATTTCCAGCTTGACAAATCTTTGATCTTCTCAATCTTGTATTTTACTCCATGATTGAGTATATGGAAAGCAGGTCTCTTGATGTACATGTTGATTTTGGCTGGTGCTTTTAACCTTGACAAAAAGTCAGCAAGCACATTCTTTTTTCCAAGAATATGTTTGGTTTCAAAAGAGTATTTTGAAAACCATTCAGCCCATCGAAGCAGTTGGGAGTTTGAGATCTGCTTCTACTTGAACTTGGTCATCTGAGGGAAAGATGCCATGTCTAATTCTACCAGGAAGTGATGGCCGATGAGATGGAATTCAAACTCTTTGATTCCATTTTTTTGCTAAGATTTCTTTGAATGTGGAATGGTAATGCATTTCAGCTTGGGAAAATTTTCCACTTTTATGAGCACAAAGGTATCTCTTACCATCAATTTCTTCAAGTAGGATGGCTACCTAGTATTCATCATTGGCATCAGTTTGAAGAATTCTTTTTCCTATTGATGGTATTTGTAATGGTGGGAGATTGTGCATTATCTCCTTAAGCTCGGCCGACTGCCTTAGTCTGAATTTTTTCCAAGGTGGGGGATTCTTCTTTAGCATAGATTGCAAAGGAATTAGGAGCTTTGCAATATTTGGGACAAAATCTCTAAGATAATTGATTATCCCAAGAAATTGCTGAACTTGTTTTGTGGTGAAGTTATCTTCAGGAAACTTCAATAATTCTTGAGCAATATGTGGCCCTGGGTAGTATGTACCTTTGTTGAGGTGCATACCAAGAAATTCAATTTCTGTCTGAGCAATGTTCATCTTTCTTTGAGAAAGCATAATGCCATGCTTTTTCACGATTTTTGCAAACTGCTCGAGAAGCTAGCAATGCGATTGCTCATCAGGGCTGTAGAACAAGATATCATCAATATATATTGCAGCACTTGAGAGAATTGGTTGGAAGATACGGCACATGGCCTTTTGGAAAAGGGATAGTGCTACCTTTAGGCCCAAATGGAGTACTTTCCATTGGAAGTGCTGGTTCAGAATATAGAATTCTGTTTTGGATCTGTCTTCAGGATGGTTGCCCAATTGCCAGAATCCGACTTTGAGGTCGAATTTGGAATAGACGTGGGCCTTGGTTAGACCAGTAAAGAGGGAAACTCTGGAGGGTAAAGGGAATTTATCATCTTGGAGGAAAATGTTGAGAGGTTGATAGTTGATTACCAATCTCATTTTTCCTCTCGTTCGCTCAAAGACGCTTGTTGACATAGAAGGCTTCACAAGCCCATTGAGAGTTGGAGGTTTCAATAAGGCCATGTTGCAATAGTTCTGAGCATTCCCTTTAAGCTAAAGCCAAGTGTTTTGGCTTCATTCCCATGTGACTCGCCTTGGTTGGATTTATATCTTTATTCTTCTTGAAAGGAAGGCGAACAAAGAATTCTGAGTTTTTCCATAAAGGATGGGAACACTTTTGAGCGAATTCCGAATGGGATTTTGAACAAGATTCTAACAAATTTTGCATGATTGGGTCTAATAGACTCATCTGAATGGAAAAGATCTTTGTTGGTAAGATTGGACCCAAAGAATTTTGTGGTTATAGAACACTGGGGGAAGAACTGAACAGTCACGGGAGTGGTTCTCACATTTGTGGAGAAAGTATCTCCTGAGGCAGAGTTGAAATATCGGGCATAAGGAGTCCAATATTCTTCAGGAAGAATTTTGGTATCCAAAATTAAACAACTTGCTCCAGTATCAATGAGGGCAATAACAATGATAGGCTTGGCAAACTTTGAGGTGAGGATTTTTACAGGGAAATGGGGACAGTGAGTTTGACTCGAAAATATGTCAAGGCTTGGTTCTACAGACGCGGGTGATATGTGAAATATGTCTTCAGATTCTGAATCTGAATCAGTTTCACTGGAAGTGTGATAACATGTGTGATAACATGGAATGACGCAAAGGGTTTGTTCAGATGGTTCCTCATCGCAAAGAATAATGATTCGATATAATCATTTTCAAGAGAAATACCTGTTTCATTCTCAATTTGATGTATCAAATGATGCTGACCTTTTCTGGCTTGGGGACAATTTTTGGCAAAATGTCCTTTCTGATTGCAGATGAAACAACGATTTGACTTTTTATGGCCTGTGCGATCCTTCCTTTTGCGTAGGTATCGTCATTTCTTCTTTCTCCGGAAGTTCTTATGGCCATGTTTGGACTTTTTCATCCATAATTTCTTGAAATGTTTCTTTTTTCGAGAAAACTTACCACAAGTTCCATCACAGTCTTGCTTGGGACATTTGATTTTTAACTTCTGGCGAGAGCAAGCTGTCTCAAGGCTTTTGTCATATGTGATGTAGGTGCGGACCATCTGGCGCTTTAGGCAAATTTCTTCAAGGCATAGATGGATTTCTTGCTGTATTTCTCCCAAGGGAATATCTTGTACTCTCCTTTGTCTTCCAAAAAAGGATCTTTCAACCATCTAGGATAGTTCTTTAGGGATGGAAGTCAGGAAAACATGCTTCAGATTTGAATCGGCTCCAATTTGGTAAAAAAGTTGAAGCATTATTCGATAATGCTTATCAAGGTGTTTCTTTTGGAGGGAGCAACATTTTCTTTCGAAAAATTCTATTCTTTTCATTTCTATGATGTCAGTGGGTTTTCCCACAAAGAAATGATATAAGAGAGTAATGGCATCGCTAAAATCTGGTGACATCAGAAAATGTATTTGGTCTTGTTCTGACACTAATTTCCACCAAAGTTTGAGGCTTCTTATGAACCTCGTGACAAAATTGTAAAGGACATCATTCATATCATGGTTGGTTAGGGACTGAGTGTTCAACCAAGTATGAAATTCCTCAAGTCTTTCTGGCCTTTTATGATAGGGGATATCATTGATGGTGAAAAACTATTTTGATGCCCTGGACATATGGTGTTTCGGATTGTCTTGGACAATATCTGGGTCATAGTAATTTGATTCCATTTCCTGATCTGGAGGACCAGCCATGAATATAGATGAAGTTACTGGTGGAACAGGAAGGGAATCAACTTCAGGAATTGAGAAGGATGAAGAGGATGAAAAGGATACTGAATATGATTCAGTATCAGAAGTGGTAGGAACAGTTTGTTCGGTAGGAAATAGAATCTAATCATTTGAAAGGGCAGGATCAGGGTTTTGGACTAGATGAGGATGGTCATGAGCACTCAAATCCTTCAGAAACGATTCTAATGGATTTGCTAGCATCATCCGATCTGGTTTTTCTCTTATGACAACCGAACATGATTCGTAGGAGCCTTCTCCTTTCCTTTTTCCTTTTGGATTTGATTCAACTCTTTAAGGCAATTTCGTACTTTTGCCATATCTGGTTCTTTTCGAAAGAATCTTCGAAATGGCAGCAAAGATAGATGTCTGGGGTGGTGGAGGTAAGTACCCAGTTCTTACTGGAGGTGCGAATGGATCAAAAGGTCTGAACCTTCCTTCTTCAAGGAGTTGAATCTGTCTCTTGAGTTTTTCTATCTCCGGTTTTGGGCTCTCTAGATGATGATACCCTAGACGTTGTCCTGATTCCAAGGCATTGTGGCATCCCAAAATTCATGACGATCTCTAGTTACATTAAAGTCTATGAATAGGTGATGGAAGTACCATCAAGTTATTTTATAGCCATTTAATCCATAATTTGCAATAAGATTTATGGCCAAGCTTTTAATGGATAATTATGTGATAGGAAAGAAAATTCTATCATTGGCCATGTGCATTATAAGTTGGAATTTATGGATTTGTGACTACAAGTTTTATGGCCTTAATTATTATGCAATTAGGTATTTATTTAAATGAGGATTAAGATGTATTAATTAAAATAAACTTGGGCCATTTAAGTTTAGACTTTAGGCCCAAGAGTGTTGGCCTAAAGTGGGCCAAGAGGCCCGGCCCATGGAGCCCATGGGGTAGCCAACGCATGAAGGAGGTGAAGCATGGTGGACACTTGTCTTTGAATTGCCTCCACTTGTTCATTATTTGAAGCCACTTGTCCATGCATCTTCCACTTGTCCCTTACATGCAAAAATAGAGATAAATTGTTAATCAAAGAGCAAAAAGGGAGGGGGATTTCGACCAGAAGGGAGAGAAGAGAGAGAGTACCGTCCAAAGAAAGAAGAGAGAAAGGGAGGAAGAGAGAAAGAGAGAAAGAGAGGAAGAGAGTTCGTCCGCCTGTTCGTCCGCCGTTCGTTGCTGCTTTGCCTCTGTTTGCTGCTGTTTTGTGCTTGAATCTAAGGCAAGTGAAGTCCTAAAACCTACTCTTTGCATTGCTGTGTGTAGGTGTAGTAGATGGTAAGTCTTGGTTGTGGTAGATGGGATGAGATTTCGGAGCTTTGAAGAGAGATTCGTTGGTCATGCATGCTGATTTCGGAAAGACCAGTCCGACCGTCCGCGAGTTTGTGTGTTACATGTAACTTTTTAGTTGGAATCTTGCTTTGACATCTTCACGAAAGTTGTAGAGAACATCTTGACGTATAACATACTAAAATTTGAGACAAAATAGACAAGTATTAAGGCATGAAACCCTTTTTCTACGAAAACATTAGATCTGGAAACTGTTTTGTTGACCTCTTGGTGATTTCGTGTGTTGCATGTGACTTTTTAGTTGAAATTCCACTTCGACCTCTTCATGAAAGTGGTAGATAACATATTGAAGAATAATATACTGAAATTTTAGATAAAAATAACAAGTATTTCTTGGTGAAACGATTTTCCTTTGGAGAGACTAGATCTGGAATTCGCCGTGATGACCTTCAGTGGTTTCGTGGTCTGTAAAGTAACTTTCTTGTTGAAATCTCACTTTTATTTCTTAACAAAAGTTGTAGTATACTTCTTGAGGTAGAACATATCAAAAATTTATAGGAAATAAATGAAAATAGGTCGGTGAAACCGTTGTCTTTTGAAGAAACTGGATCTGGGAAAAACGCTGCTTCGACCTAGTATGATTTCGGGATTTTTATAAAATCATACAGTTAAAATTTGATAGTGTGTCCTTAATAAAAGTTGTAGGTAATATTCTGAGGAACAACATACTGAAATTTTAGAGTAAATGGACCAGTAATGACCAAGGAAACGATTTTTCTTCAACACGGGTAGATCTGGAAAAACGATACCGAGAATAGGAAAAGTAAATCGATTTTATCTTTTAATCCAGAACGAATTGGACTACGATTTCTCATGAAACTTGTACCTCTAGGTCTTAAATATAGTGTGTCCAAATTTCAGAATTTTCTGAGTTTATTTAAGGGATTAATCGAAATTATTTTCAAAACTGTGCATGGATGATGTTAAAATCCTTTTTTTTTTGGTGATGCATGGACCTGTACGTATTCTGTGAAGCCTTGTTTGATATGGTGTTCTTCACGAAATGTGTTTTCTTGGATATTATCTACATTGTGGTAAATTTTCAGAATTTATTTCCATCGTTTGCTAATTTTCTAGAATTTTTCATGAATAGCACGCATTCTGTTTAAGCTGGAAATTGTTTTATTTACTGTTTATTGGATTTATTATGTAAATCATGATATCCTGGATTATTACTCGTGCAATGATATGATGACATCCATACATTTCATATGACATCAAAGGATTGATGGATTTTCATGAACTCAATGAAGTTTTAGAACCATTGCATCAAATGATACTTTTCCCAAGGCATATTATATGATTTTAAAAAGGGTTGTTGTCAAATCATTGGCATTGTTGCATCAAATGTGAAATTGAAAATGAGATGTATGGGAATATGCATTGTGGTGATGAGAAGGCCGTCGGAGGTGTGAGCCGACGATGCCCCGGAGTGTCGGGATGCCCGAATGTGGGGGTGCCGGATGCCCCGTGGCCTAGTGGCGTAATTCCGGAGGGTCCTCGGGAGTTTCGAGATGCCCGGTGGTATACGGTACGTAATTCCAGGGGGAGTGCCTGGTGGTATGTCGGTACGTAATTCCGGAAGCCCCGGAGGTTTGTGCCCGGGGGGATGCCTCGTGATGCTAGTTGGGATGCGAGATGCCCGGAATGTGGGGGGCCGGATGCCCGGTTGTATTTTGAATACATGCCCGGAGGTTCCTCGCGATGCCTGGTTGGGTGCGACCGATGAATTGTGAGATGCAAACATTGGTCCCTGGAAAGAAAAACTGATGAGATTCTTGTGAAAGATAAGAATTGAAAATGAATCATGTGCATGGGTGTATGCATATGGCATGATGCATGATCGGCTTATGAAAATAAATTGATGCTATTTGATATTGAAAATGCGATCATGAAGGCATGAATGGATCTCATGGTGATGTATGCTTGATAGCATGGATGATATGAATCATGGTGGTATATGCACGATGGCATGGTGAGATATGCATGACTGCATGGTGGTATATGCACATATGGCATGGATATGCATGAATGCTTGATGATGAGTACGCAGTGGTATATGCACGTATGGCATGGATATGCATAAATGCTTGATGATGAGTGCGTAGTGGTATATGCACGTATGGCATGGTGATTTATGCATGAATGCTTGATGATGAGTGCATGGTGGTATATGCACATATGGCATGATGATATAAGCATGGCTGCAAGGTAAGTTATGCTTGAATACATGAATGATACGTGCTTTGTTATGATGCCTTGATTGTTCTGTTTGATGCATTGAGTAGTTTGGTGGATCTTTACTGCTGAGTGGTTGTACTCACCCCTTTTGGGGATTAACATTTCAGAATAGATAAGATACCGCCGCCACCGCCACCGTAGATGGATCAAGTGGTTGGATATGACCGCGAGGAGGAGGAGGATAGCAAAGGAAGGAACTTTTGGACGCCGACACTGATCGATGGACTTTAAGTATACGATTGTTGGAGGAGATGTCGGTCATCTTTAAAGTATAGCAAAGTATAGAAAACCATGGCATTTTGATGTACCGATGAATGATGCCCATATGGTTTAAGTAAATAAAAGTGTTCGGCTTTTACCTATAAATGTTTAGTTGGTGTGCATCGTTTTCTGAATATAGGGAAGGGAGCTGATGGATGTGCTTCCGCTATATGAATAGCGCAAAGGACCGATAAAAAAAAAATATATATAAACCCCCAGGTTGTATGGACCCGCTGCAATTGAAATGGTATCAGAGTGACATGTTAGTAGGAAAAGTGAAAGGTGAGCGAATTGTGGCGACCCTAACGGATCGAGGGCCGTCGAGGGGTGCCACAGACATTTAGCCTCTTCGGAACTTAGAAACCATTTTCTTGGTAGTCTCATCATACTTTCGGAGATCTTGTTGCACATTTCCAATCTTGGAATCAATTGCTTTGAAAGTATTGTTTTGTGCTAACAGAGTTTCCGATTCAGTATCAGAAGTGGTAGGAACAGTTTGTTCGGCAGGAAATAGAATCTGATCATTTGAAAGGGCAGGATCAGGGTTTTGGACTGGATCAGGATGGTCATGAACACTCAAATCCTTCAGAAAGGATTCTAATGGATTTGCTAGCATCATCGATCTGGTTTTTCTCTTATGACAATCGAACATGATTACGTAGGAGCCTTCTCCTTTCCTTTTTCCTTTTGGATTCGTCGGCAATTTTCCGGCGAGTTTGGTCCAAAACGGCGTCGTTTTGCAAGCGACGTGGAGAGAAAATGCAAAAACGACGCCGTTTCATGTCTGATGTGTAAATAATAATATAAAAATTAATTAAATTAAATTTAAACTTAATTTTATTTAAAATATTCTAAAAATTAAAAAAACTTAAAATTAAAAATTAAAAAAAAGGGGTGCCGAAGGGGGCGGTTGATGGCCGATCCTCGCCGCCGCCTCCCTGCCGCCGCCGGGAAGGGTCGGCGACGGAGGGGGAGGGTCGGCTAGGGTTGCGGGGCCCCGGCCGGGGTCGGTGACGCCAGCAGACCGGCGACGAGGGCCCACGAGCCCTCGCCCGGAGGTGGGGCGAGGGTCGCAGCGGCCACCGCGATCCGATGAGGGCTCGCGACCCTCGCCGCCGGTCAACCGGGGCCGGCGACCCGACCGGCCCTCCTCCCTCCGTCGCCGGCCCTTCCCAAGCGGGCGGCGGCGAGGGCTCGGCCCTCAGCCGCCCCCTTTGGCCCCCCTTTTTAAAAAAAAAAAAAAAAAAAAAAAATTAATTTTAGGTTTTTTAATTTTAAGTTTTTTTTTTTAGAATATTTTAAATAAAATTAAGTTTAAATTTAATTTAATTAATTTTTTATATTATTATTTACACATCGACACGAAACGGCCCTCACACGAAACGACGAAACGACGTCGTTTTTGCATTCTCTCGCCACACGAAACAACGTCGTTTTTGCATTTTCTCGCCACGTCAGCTTGTAAAATGACACCGTTTTGAACTAAACTCGTCGGAAAATTGCCACATCAGCCATTTGGCGCACCTAAGTGTTCCATTTAACTTCGAAACTAGCAACATTTTCAAAGTTTTGGCACTTAAGTGTCCCCCGTGCCAAGTTTTGACATTCTAGGTGTCCCAAACTCCTTATGTATAAAGGAAAAAAGTAGGATCATAAAAAGAAATCCTTAGACCATCTCCCAAGTTACTCGATTTGGAGTTTGTCCTATGTTTACCACCTACATAAAAAAGAGCAGGCATCATCCGTTCTCAGAATTCCATTGAAACGTCTGCTCTTAGACGTTAAAAGTGGGAGGCAAGCTACCGGCTTGTCTAATAATGGTGCAAAGAAAACAAGAAGCAATTAAATTATTGAATAGCTAAGCCGGCATCGGTATTTTCCTTCTAGCAAAAACTCAGGACTTCTCTACCAAACTATACGAGGAAACATTAGAGTAAATACGCTGAAATGATATGCAAGACTGAGCACAAGTACATAAATGAGTGAAGTAAATCAAATTATAGGAGTATGGGATAGAGAATTTGCTCAATAGATTTATAGTGGTTCGGCCCAAACTCGGTGCCTACATCCACTCCCCAAGACTTGCCGGGAGTTTAAATCCACTATTGTCTCAAACAAATTTTACAGTTTGGTTGATGAGAAGCCAGATACTCCAGTACATCTTGAATTCATAACCCGTACAGGTAATTGTCTTTCAATAGACAATAGCAAGCCATTTTCACAGATGTTTCAGCAATCTCCAACGGAATACAAGTGTTCTGCCCACTTAAAGATACTCAAGATAGACCTCACTATGTTGGGAAATAAAATAAACAAAAGCTTGCTATTGAAGCTTCAAAATCAGTTCACTTGAAACAGGGTCAGTCAATTGGCCCGAGGGACATGCTCCGTTTGTTAGGTCCAGAGACGACTCCAAAATGACAAGCCTTCCAGTCATGACTTGATCTGATCTCCTTCATAAATCCATGATTTACTTCAGCTCAAGTTGTTTCACTTCTTCCTCAGTCCTTCACAACAGACTTACTATCTTGAACCACCTCTTGGCTGCTTGTGTAGCTGTCATATACTTTGAATGAGTCGGGTGCTGGGAACCAGACCAGCTGTGTATCTGGTTTAGTGGTTCACTGTGTCTTCAGGAATGGAAACACCTTGAAAAGCATCATACGTAGAGATAGATCAAGCTACCTTGACTTCTGGTGGAAGTCGCACAATAATTTCGAATAACGCTTATTTGATCCTATAAGCAGTCTGAAACAGCAATGTGCTTGTCCCACATGATTTGACAACTACCGTTCGGGAATCCCAACACCAGGGTTCACTCCAAACATTTATCTACATGCTGATGCGGGCAGCTTTGACAAATTAATTCATTTTTATGAGCAAGTCAACAAGTTTTGGTGCAATATGCAAGACGTAATAATGGTCCTCCATAAAGAAGAAGACGTAAAAGAAGATTCTACTTGCAGAGAGCACTGGACTTGATTCCGTGATATTTCACCAAGCAAGTCTTGACTCAAAAGGCACGAGGAGATGAAACACTTCTATGATTTATAACTGCCGATCTTCCTACAGTACTTATTGTTCTGAAATCGCTCCATTTGCACATATCCCAAGCCTAGTATGCTGAGATTCGGAGAAATCGATAATGAGCAAGGGAATCCAGCACTTAAAATAAGTTCTCCCTCCGATCCAAAAAAAAGAAAAATAAAAGAATTCTCCTATGAGAGTACGAGAATTACCGAGAACGAGGCGTATCATTTGCTTACATCTGTGATGTCACGGAAGACAATTTTAACAGCATAGTCAGTGAATCCCAGCGGCAAGAACATAGAATAAGGCCTCCTTGATACAGTCATCAACAAAAAAATGTTGACCACTTGATGCGGGAGCATCCAACGTCGGTTCATCAATCAATTCAGAACCATCGATGTTTATCCAAGCCAATAAAGAAATTGGACATTATGTACTTCAGTGGATCATTTTGAATGAATAATGTCAATTACTTATCGGTACTTTATGGTATATTGATAACTATCAAAGGGAGGCCATTTTAAATGTCTTGTATGACCAATTGATGAAGTTTCAAGAGGATTATTTTCTCGTCAAGGGAGGAGCTCGAATTTTGGGAAGGCTAAAGGTTCACGAATGCGGTTCAAGAATATGGAAAGCCAAAGGTTCGAGAATGCGGAAGGCCGAAGATTAAAGGCATTTAGTTCCCGTTTTAATAAAGGCTTTTCTTAAGTTACTAGGTGTCTTTATTTTTATGTAGCTCAAGAGTCGAAGGTTAAGTTCCTAAGTCTGTTTTTTTTTTTTATTTCCTATGTCTAAAATCCTCTTATAAATAGGGAAAAAACTATCCAATGTAGGGGAGACGAATTTGATCAATGAAAATGGTGAGATTTCCTCTACTTGAGTGAACTCCTTTGGAGAGTGGATAACTCCTTTCGGTCTCTTTATCCTTGGAGCATAGATCACTCCTTGGTGGTGAGCCAAGAAGCCCTTTATCCTTGGCTGGTGGAATCTTTAGGCCTTGGTGGTGAGCTTCTCCTATCCCGAAGTCCTTTATCCTTGGCTGGTGGAAGCTTTAGGCCTTGGTGGTGAACTTCGTAGATCTCGATCCTCTTCTTCGGTTGGTGGCGTTGCCTTTATACCTTTGAAGGAGGTCGTTCTATTTCCTTATTCCTTTTCATTTCTTCCCCGTATACACTACTCCATACACTTAACCACAAAAATCCCGTCATAAAAAAATTTCCATTCTAGAATCACTCACCCCATCAAGCATCAAAGATTGGTATCGAGCCCAAGGTTCAACCCATTTGAGTGATTCCTTTCTTTTTCTATTACAAATTCCTTATGGATGATCAAGTTCCGAGAGGCTTGACTTTGGAACAGCGCACAATGAAAGGCGAGATCGCGCAATCCAAAATCTTCAGCAACAAATGGAGCGAGTCCTCAATCTTCTAGAGAATCCGGCGAGAGAAGGACAGCCAGCAAGGCGTCCCAATGAACAGCATCGACGTGACGATTCGAATCTCGTCAAAATTCTGATGGTGATTCCGAGTCCACTGGAGACAACCGAACGATTCTGCACTCTAGTGATTCTGAATCTCAAATTCGAAGACGAAGACGAAGAGGGAGGCATAAGGAGGATGAAAGGGACATTAAAGTGGAGGTCCCGAGTTTGACGGTAATCTCAATCCCGACGACTTTGTGGATTGGCTACACACAACCGAACGAATTTTTGACTTCAAGTCCTATTCGGATGAGAAGAAATGTAAGGTTGCTGTCCTAAAGCTGACAAAATATGCTTCTCTATGGTGGGAGAATCTAAAGCATCAACGAGCAAGGGAAGGAAAAGGCCGAATCAAGTCTTGGGAAAAACTCAAGAAGTTGATGAAGAAGAGATTCTTGCCCGACAACTATAAGCAAGATCTATTCCTCAAACTGAATTCCCTTAAACAACAAGGGATGGGTGTTGAAGAATACATTCGTGAGTTTGAACAACTCCAAATGAGGAGTGAAGTTCCAGAAGTTCCTGAGCAAACCATCGCTCGTTTCCTTGGCGGCATGAATCGAGAAATTGCTGATATGGTTGAACTTCAACCTTATTGGTCATTTGAAGACGTATGCAAGTTAGCCATAAAAGTCGAAAAGCAATTGAAGAGCAAGAGGTTTTCTTCCGAACCTCAACAAAGGCGACATCCTATTTTAAGGGTGCTTCCTCAAGCAAGGGCGAGAGTACGTCGACAAAAGACAAAGGCAAGGGAAAAGTTGCAGAGCCTTCCAAAGAAGTCCAAAAGAAGTTTGAAGGTGATGCAAGGAAATGCTTTAAGTGCCATGGTTTTGGGCATTTACAAGCAAATTGTCCAAATCGGAGAGTTATGACTCTTCAAGAAATTGAGGAGATCAATTCGGCGCTTCAAGAGGCTAAGGGCAATATTTCTGAATGCGATCGGGAAGAAGAAGTTGTGGAGAAAGCCGATGATGGCGAGCTATTGATCATCCGAAAAGCATTGCATGTCGAAGTTTCTCCCGATAAAGAGCAAAGGGAGAATATATTTCACACCCATTGCACTATTAACGGAAAGGTGTGTTCGGTGATCATCGATGGTGGGAGCCGCACCAATGTTGCTTCGACAACTCTTGTCGACAAGCTGAAACTTCCAACAACGAAACATCCTCAACCATACAAGCTCCAATGGCTCAATCAAGGGAATGAACTCAAGGTAACCAAACGCGCTCTTATATCATTTTCGATTGGGAAGAACTATCGAGATGAGGTTGTATGTGATGTGATTCCTATGGAGGCATGCCACTTGTTATTGGGTAGACCGTGGCAATTTGATATAAATGCTATGCATGATGGTCGGAAAAACACGTACTCTTTTCGTAAAGAACACAAATACATTACTCTTTTACCCTTGAATCTTTCTTCGATACGTAATAATCAACCTGGGGAGGGAGACACTTGTAAGGAAAATATGTTCTTGAGTGAAACACGGGTTGAGAGAGCCATTAGCAAACAAAAGAATGTATTTGCTTTGCTTGTGGTTGAGAAAAAGAGTGTGATAGAGCGACCCATACATCCAAGTATGCATTGTTTGTTGAAAGAATTTGCAGATGTGTTCCCGGAGGATTTGCCACCTGGATTACCTCCCATTAGAGGTATTGAGCATCAAATTGATTTGATCCCCGGTGCTCCACTACCAAACAAGCCAGCTTATCGATGCAATCCAGAGGAAACAAAGGAGTTGCAAAGACAAGTCGATGAACTTATTACCAAAGGATACGTTCGAGAAAGCATGAGTCCCTGTTCTGTTCTGCTCTACTTGTACCTAAGAAGGATGGTACATACCGAATGTGTGTTGATAGCCGGGCCATCAACAACATCACCATTAAGTATAGGTACCCTATACCTAGACTTGATGATATGCTTGATGAATTATATGGTTCTTCTGTGTTTTCAAAGATAGATTTGCGGAGCGGTTATCATCAAATCAGAATGCGAGAAGGTGATGAATGGAAGACGGCTTTCAAGACCAAGGAGGCCTTTATGAGTGGTTGGTTATGCCATTCGGATTATCTAATGCTCCAAGTACCTTTATGAGACTTATGAATGAGGTTCTTCGTTCCTTTATTGGTCGATTTGTCGTTGTTTATTTCGACGATATTCTTGTTTATAGCAGAACGAGGAGGAGCATATCCCTCATTTAAAACAGGTCTTTGATGTCTTGAGAGAACAAAAACTATATGCTAAAATGGAGAAATGTGAGTTCTTCTCTCCAAGCATTGTGTTTTTTGGTTATGTGGTTTCCAAAGATGGAATCTCTGTTGATCAAGCCAAGGTGGAAGCTATGAAGACTTGGCCGTTCCAAGTCCATTTCGATGTAAGAAGTTTTCATGGACTCGTTTCTTTCTATCGACGTTTTGTCAAAAACTTTAGTACCGTCATGGCTCCTATAACTGAATGCATGAAGAAGGGTGCTTTTGAATGGACAAAGGCTGCTCAAAACGCCTTTGAGGTAATCAAACAGAAACTTTGTGAATCCCCTATTCTTGCACTTCCCGATTTTGATAAAGTATTTGAAGTTGAATGTGATGCAAGCGGAGTTGGTATTGGTCTGTTCTGGTGCAAGCACAAAAACCATTGGCATATTTCAGCGAAAAGTTAACCGATTCCAAGAGGAATTATTCAACTTATGACAAAGAGTTCTATGCCATTGTCCGAGCTCTTGATCATTGGAGTCATTACTTGAGGCTAAAGCAATTTGTCCTTCATTCCGATCATGAGGCGCTTAAGTTTATTAGCGGCCAACGCAAGCTTAATTCGAGACATGCAAAATGGGTAGAATTTCTTCAATCCTTTTCTTTTGTCTCAAAATATAAACCTGGGCACACGAATGTTGTAGCAGATGCTTTATCGAGAAGATATTCTATGCTTGCTATTCGGACTCTAGGATTCTTGGATTTCAATCAATGAAAGAACTTTATTCTGAAGATGCGGAGTTCTCATCCATTATTAACAATTGCAAGCGGGGAGTTCAAGGTCATATTCTTTGCAAGATGGGTTTCTTTTTAAAGGAAATCGATTATCTGTGACGAACAGTACTTTTCGCGAATTGCTGATTCGAGAGGCGCATGATGGAGGATTGGCTGGTCATTTTGGTATTAACAAAACTCTTGAGGTTCTTCAAGAGCATTTCTATTGGCCAAAGATGAGTGGCGATGTGCATGCTATTATCTCAAGGTGTGCAACATGTCAAAGATCAAAAAGCCACTTCCATCAAGGTTTGTATACTCCACTTCCGGTCCCATTGCAGCCCCGGGAAGATGTTAGCATGGATTTCATTGTGGCTTTACCAAGAACTCAAAGAGGAAAAGATGCTATCATGGTGGTCGTCGATCGGTTCTCTAAAATGGCTCATTTTCTGCCATGTCGCAAGACCAATGATGCATCTCATATTGCTGAATTATACTTCAAAGAGATTATTCGCATTCATGGAGTACCAAAGACCATTGTGTCGGATCGTGATTCAAAGTTCTTAAGCTACTTCGGAGGACTCTATGGAGAATGCTTGGTACAAGACTCTTATTCAGCACAGCTTGTCATCCCCAAACCGATGGCCAAACGGAGGTAACAAATCGTACTCTAACCACTCTTCTTCGTGGTATGGTGAGTAAATCGTTAAAGGATTGGGATTTAAAGCTTGCGCATGCTGAATTTGCTTACAATCGATCACCGAGTTATACTGCGGTCGATCGCCATTTGAAGTTGTGTATGGAATTAATCCTCTCACACCCATTGATTTGATTCCAATTCCATCTAACTCTCAAGTAAGCTTTGATGGCAAGAAAAGAGCCGAATCGATGAAGAAGCTCCATGAGCAAATTCGATC
This sequence comes from Eucalyptus curtisii, assembly GCA_017140595.1. Taxonomy (NCBI): domain Eukaryota; kingdom Viridiplantae; phylum Streptophyta; class Magnoliopsida; order Myrtales; family Myrtaceae; genus Eucalyptus; species Eucalyptus curtisii. The sequence goes on from CM029498.1 coordinate 18,738,843, forward strand.
CAAGATCGAAAATGCCAACGAATCTTACAAGAAGAAAGCTAATAAACATCGCAAGAAGACTCAATTTCAACCAGGTGATCTTGTATGGCTTCACTTGAGGAAGGAGAGATTTCCATTTCAACGAAAGAACAAGCTCATGCCTAGAGCTGATGGTCCCTTTAAAGTTATTGAGCGAATTGGCGAAAATGCTTACAAGATTGACCTTCCTGGAGAATTTGGAGTTTCGGCAACATTCAACGTGGGAGACCTTTCTCCTTACTTAGAGGATGAAAACTTTCCAGATTTGAGGACAAATCTCAAACAACCCGGGGAGGATGATGCGGGAGCATCCAACGTCGGTCCATCAATCAACTCAGAACCATCGATGTTTATCCAAGCCAATAAAGAAATTGGACATTATGTACTTCGGTGGATCATTTTGAATGAATAATGTCAATTACTTATCGGTACTTTATGGTATATTGATAACTATCAAAGGGAGGCCATTTTAAATGTCTTGTATGACCAATTGATGAAGTTTCAAGAGGATTATTTTCTCGTCAAGGGAGGAGCTCGAATTTTGGGAAGGCTAAAGGTTCACGAATGCGGTTCAAGAATATGGAAAGCCAAAGGTTCGAGAATGCGGAAGGCCGAAGATTAAAGGCATTTAGTTCCCGTTTTAATAAAGGCTTTTCTTAAGTTACTAGGTGTCTTTATTTTTATGTAGCTCAAGAGTCGAAGGTTAAGTTTTCTAAGTCTGTTTTTTTTTATTTCCTATGTCTAAAATCCTCTTATAAATAGGGAAAAAACTATCCAACGTAGGGGAGACGAATTTGATCAATGAAAATGGTGAGATTTCCTCTACTTGAGTGAACTCCTTTGGAGAGTGGATAACTCCTTTCGGTCTTTTTATCCTTGGAGCATAGATCACTCCTTGGTGGTGAGCCAAGAAGCCCTTTATCCTTGGCTGGTGGAATCTTTAGGCCTTGGTGGTGAGCTTCTCCTATCCCGAAGTCCTTTATCCTTGGCTGGTGGAAGCTTTAGGCCTTGGTGGTGAACTTCGTAGATCTCGATCCTCTTCTTCGGTTGGTGGCGTTGCCTTTATACCTTTGAAGGAGGTCGTTCTATTTCCTTATTCCTTTTCATTTCTTCCCGTATACACTACTCCATACACTTAACCACAAAAATCTCGTCATAAAAAAATTTCCATTCTAGAATCACTCACCCCATCACGCATCACCACTTCCACAAACTTTCTGATTCTACCTACAGGAATCAGATGAACACGCAAAAACTGACTTGAGGCGAAAGGGGATGAAAGTTTGAGAAGTGAAAGGAAAAGAAAAGTATCACAGTGTTCAAGAAAGTGGCATTGCCAAGATTCTCCCATGAAAGATCGTATGAACAAAGTCTAAACCGAAAAGAAACGAACAAGAAATATTTTGTGAAAAATGTCATGTTCACAAAATATTTCACAGTTCATTTAAAAAGACTGAAAATACAATACTAAGGGAAAAAGATGATTACAGAAAGCATGGCCTTATCAATGATCTTGTGCTTGTTGCCAGATGACGATGATAAAAACGAATCGGAACTTGATTCTTTTGGCCCCAGTTATCAACGGCCATCCAAGAAAAAAAAACTAATGAAGCGGCTGGTAGGGATTTCAACATTACTGGAGTCAAAGAGAATTAGGAGGAGAAGGTTAAGGCCTTACACTTTTTTAACAGAATCATCAATGCTTGCCTAGCAGCAAGGACATTGGGGCCCTCTTGATACAGAATGTTGACCACTTTCAGAAACTTATCGATTCCACCCATAAGAATCAGATCAACACGTGAAAACTTACATGAGGCAAAAAATGATGAAAATTTGAGCAGGTGAAGGAAAAAGAAAAGCATCACTTTCCTCACCAGCATCAAGAAAGTGGCATTGCCAAGAATCTCCCGTAAAAGATGTTCACTTGAACAAAGTCTGGACCGAGAAGATGTCAACGAGATATATTCAGTGAGAAATGCCATGTCCACACAATATTTCGGAGTTCATTGAACAAGACAGAAAATACGATACAAAAGGAAACGGCTGACTTCATAAAGCATGGCCACATCATGATCTTGGCCTCATTGCGAGGTGGTGACGATAAACATGAACCGGAACTCAATTCTTTTGGCTCCAATCAACAACAGCCAAGGAATTGACGATGAATACCCAAAAAAAGAAAATGTTTATGAAAAAATCGGAAGGGATCAGAACGTTACCGGAGTCAAAGAGAACTACAAGGAGAAGGATAAAGCCACACCAATTCCAACACCAATCTGAAACGAGAGAGTCGAGACTTACGGGGGAAGTCTTGCTTCGGGATGACGGCAAGAGAGGACCGAAAGAGCGAGACGAGAGCGTGAGAAAGTGTTGGGGGAGGAGAGAGCGATCGATTGAGATGGAGTGAGAGAGGGATGTGAAAGGAGTGCTTATATAGTGAGAAAATGGCGGTGGAATTTGAAAGACAGTCAAACGGCAGGTGGTCGACAGTTGGTACTCCAGATTTGTGATTTTCATTCTTATTGGAAAATAATTTAAATGCTCTATTGATTTTTTTACTAATGTTTTCTCATGCAATTGGATCCAGTGGCGACACTTTATATATATACATATATATTATACTTTATGAAGAAAAGTTTTGATTTAAATGTGTTTTTTGTTCAACTAAACACTAATGTCATTCAATGATATGTACCATTTTCAAAGGGTTGAATACTGAATTTTACAAAAAGTGTTAACGTATTAGAAGTTAAAGTGTTTGCAATAGATTGTCAAGACGAAATCTAGATTTAAGGTCACAATATTATTCAAATCAATAACAAGGGATGGAAGACTCTTGCATTTCCTCCAAGTGTATTCATCATGTAATTTTAAGGCCTCTTTAACGAATCACTTGATAAATAGAGATTAACTAAAATCATTACTAGATAATGAAGGGTTGATCTGACTTTGAATTTTCTATTAAAACGTCCTTACTATGTTATCTACTATTAAAAGAAAAAAAAAAAAGAGCATATTGATTTGATCAATTATTAGAATACATGATCAAGCCTTCAATCCAAAACTAAAATCATTTTGAGTTTAGAACCTTTTGCCCTCCCATCCTTCGCAATAAGCCCATCCTTTGCAATAAGCTTTGCCGGTTACCGTATATAATCAATTTAAAGTGATATACGCTAGAGAGTTCAAAAAAGAAAATTATTGAAAAAGATTCTAAATTTATTATATGACGACCAATCCAACCCTAAATATTTTCACTTTATCAATTTCGTTCAAATTTTTTTAATAATTGGTCAACGCAGTTCTTCCTACCCAAATTTATAAAAAAAGCTATATTAACAAATTGACAAAATTAATCATTAAATGATAGATTTATAACTTTTTCCCAAGAATTTTCCCGAATTCAGAGTAACATGACAATAGGTAAAACTACCATAGTTCTTCTAAGGTCCTAGAACTAAAAAACATTCGAGGGGAATCTAAACCTTTATTCATTTAACTCGAACCGATTATTTTCATCTTCATATTCTTCTTCTGCAACTCAAGACCGCCATCGTCAAGTCCTCTGTCATCTGTCGTCAAATCTTTTCATGGTTTCCCTTCACTTTCTCCGACCCCGGCGACTCTCGCAGACACTGTCGGCGACTTCGAACGCCTGCTCTCTCTTTCACCCACAATTCGCTCTCCGAGCACTCTGTCACTCCGCCGGCGACTGCCCTTCGCCGCAACCCGGCTCTTCACCGTCCTGCCAGCCTCATTCCGTCGTCGCATCGATCTGCTCGATGGTGCGCGATGCTTACTACAAGCGTGCCCACGTGAGAGCATCGCCTCCGCGCCTCAGTCTGAACGTAAATTGTGAAACTTTGACTCCTGAACAGGCCATTACCGTCGTCGCCTCCCTGGCAAATGAGGCCGGCTCGATGGTGGCGTTGAGTTTCTTCTACTGGGTCATTGGGTATGATAAATTTCGGCACTTTATGCGGCTTTATATAGTCTGTGCCGCGTCGTTGATCGGGAATGGTAACTCGGAGAGGGCCAATGAGGTGATGCAGTGAATGGTAAAAAGCTTTGCTGAGATTGGGAGGTTGAAGGAGGCTATTGATATGGCGCTTGAAATGCAGAATCAGGGTCTGGTGCCCACTACGCGCTTGATGAATTTCGTCATGGAGGTCGCCATTGGAAGGGGTTTTCTTGACTATGCACAGAACGTGTTTGATTATTTGTCTGAGAGAGTGGTTTGTCCCGATCCTAATAGTTACAAACTGATGGTTGTTGCTTACTGTCGAATGGGGAGTATTCTGGAGGCAGACGCTTGGTTGAGAAAACTGATTGATAGAGATTTCGTTATTGATAATGCCACTCTTACCTTGATCACCAACTCGTTTTGTGAGAGGGGGTTTGTGACTCAAGCTATCTGGTATTTTCGGAAGATGGCTGATATGGGTTTGGCACCAAATGTGTTAAATTATACCTCACTGATCAATGGGTTATGCAAGAAAGGCAGCATCAAGCAAGGATTTGAGCTCCTGGAGGAAATGGTTAGAAAGGGTTGGAAGCCAAATGTGTATACTCATACGGCATTAATTGATGGTCTCTGCAAGAAGGGTTGGAGTGATAAGGCATTTAGACTCTTCCTTAAGCTAGTCCGGAGTGAAAATTACAAACCAAACGTGCTTACGTACACTGCCATGTTCAGTGGCTATTGCAGAGAAAACAAGATGAACCGTGCAGAGATGTTATTCGGCAGAATGCAAGAACAAGGATTCCTAACACCAATACATACACGACTCTCATTGATGGCCATTGTAAAGGTGGGAATTTTGAAAGAGCATATGAGTTGATGGGCATAATGACAGATGCGGGCTTCAGTCCTAACGTCTGTACGTACAATGCGCTTATTGATGGTCTTTGTAAGAGGGGAAGGTTTGAAGAGGCTTGTAAAATGCTGAAAAAATGTTTCCGAAGTGGACTGGAAGCTGATCTGTTCACATATAGTATACTCATAAACAAGCAGTGCAAGAGGGCCAGCATTGAGCAAGCCCTAGCACTTCTGAGCAGGATGATTAAACTTGCTGTGCAACCTGATATACACACATACACCATAATGATTTCTGCCTTATGTAAGCAAAAGAGAATGAAAGAAAGCGAAAAGATTTTTGAAGAAGCAATCAGGCTCGGGTTAGTTCCTACCAAAAAACCTACACATCCATGATTGGTGGATTCTGTCGGGATGGGAATGCCAACTTGGCAATAAAATTTTTCCACAGGATGAGTGACCATGGATGTCTTCCTGACAGTATCACTTACTGTGCTTTGATCAGTGGACTTTGCAAAGAGTCCAGGTTGAAAGAGGCTCGTCGACTATACAACTTGATGCTAGACAAGGGACTTACCCCATGCGAGGTTACTGGACTGACGTTGGCCTATGAATACTGCAAAAAAAATGAATCTGCTAATGCATTGCTAATTTTGGAGAGATTAGAAAATAAACTCTGGATCCGAACTGTGAATACATTAGTGAAGAAGCTTTGCAGTGAGAAAAAAGTGGGAATGGCGGCACTGTTCTTCCATAAATTAACTGACAAGGAAACCAGAGTGGATCGTGTAACATTAGCTGCATTTATGACTGCTTGTTACACAAGCAACAAATATGCTCTTCTTTCAGATCTGACCAAAAGGATCCGTGAAGGAAATGCTGCCAATCCCAACTTAGTTGATGGATAAACATAATTGCTAAAGCAGATCAACAGAAAGTGCAGAGATGGCCTGGTGAGAATATTGAGATTTTTATACATTTTATTATTTGATGTTGTATAGATTTGGTTATGAATTCGAATATGATCTAAGTCTGATTTTATTGAAAATAATGCCGATTATTTCAGTAACAGATTAGACCTCCGTGTTTAGGTCAGAAAAGAGGCCGTGTGACTATTCTAATCCGGTGATTACTGATCAATCTTTTTTGATATAGAAATTGTTTCACGATATGATAGCACTTTGGATAAGTTTTTTCGAGTTTGCCTTTCACTTGATATGCTGTTTAAATCTAAGCATGAAATGGCACTTAGCATAACTTTCTGCCAGTTCACCTTTCACCATTAGAATGGCATGTTCATCAATTGACAGTGTCTCAGGATCTAGTTCTTTTCTTTCAATACGTTCAGCTTCTTTCAAATCGATTTCTCAAGATTTTGATTCTCCTTTCCCTGCTGAATCTGGAAGATATTATCTTTTTTGTCATTTGCTTGTCCTTGGGCATGCATGTGTCTCACACACATGAAGACTAGAGGACTTGACAAAATCCCTGGGCATACTGGTACTTGCATAGTCAGTTTCCGAGTTCACTCATGCTATTTTCATTTGATCAGTTTTGAGTTAAATTATCTTAGATACACATGTATCGGATGGATTCTCCCACAATTCCAAAGAACCTGAAGCAGAGCCTGATTCTACTTATGGAGGCAAAAGTATCAGAGAACTGTATGAGCTTGCAAGTACAAACTACTGTGGAAAATACTCTTATACATGTGAGTAACATTTATTGAAGTGTTTGTTTCCGCTAATACCTAATGTGTTTTAAGCTGGCAAGTTGTAGTGCTACATATGTTCTGCAGATTATGGCAGGTTTTATAGGATAAAAAGCTGCAATTGTTTGAAAATGAGAGCTCCATGAATTTTGCATGCTTAATTCTAAGCTCCTTAGTTTGGCTGATAATGGAGACTTTGATCTTTATCCTCCTTACTGCAAGCTCAAAGCGAAGGAGCTAACTAATGGATGCATGACAGTATAAACATTGGTGCTTACAAGAGCAGGGTTGCAAAGCAGCAGGTGCCTTATGAAGTGGTACTTCTCCATCACTGTAAATTATCGGCCTCTATATTTGGAATAGCAATTTGCATGCTTTTTAGTTATTCTGATCAGAATGGTAGCACATCCCTCTTGTTTGCTGTGGACAACATGTTGATTGTAGACTAGTAACTGATATGTTGAACCGAGTTCTCCTCCTCTCTTCTGCTCTTAACTTTTACAGGACTGTGATCTATGACTGAGTGATAATGTGGAAATCAATGAGATGAAAAGCAACTTGGTTGAATTTAATAGACAGCTATATTAGTAATACTGAGAAGACTTTAATTTGTGAATGGTTTTAAATTATGTAAGAGTTCTATGGGACAACCTATTTTATCAACTTCTGCTAAGAAGCAAATGATCTTATGCACAAGTGACATTGAATTATTTCTGGACAGATTTATTTTTCTGTTTTGACAGGCAGTTTTGGGGCTTGAAGTCAACCCTGTTAAAATAAATTTGACTCTCACAAGTTCCTTGGAAGATCAAACAGCTGTTGATATTTTGGGTTGTAAACTTGGATATTTTCCTATAGGAGGAATCGCTAGAATGATTCATACTCTTAAGTACTAAAATTATCATGCCATAATATGATAATTGTATATAAATGAACCTCTTCATCAAACGAAAGAAGGGAATTAGTGGTAATTTCTTTAGGAACAAAGAAAGCTATCTGTCACATGAAAGAGATGCAAAGGAAATATTTTTCTTGTGTGAACGATAACTAAGGAGGTAAAAAATTCAAAGGAAGTTTAAAAAGTAGACCTCTGGGAAGCTGGATTCTCTCAGCAACAGATTAGACCCTGTTCCATTGTCAGAAAAGATGCGATGTTTCAATGATGCGATTTCTTGATGATAGTATTTGTATGGAAGTATCATTTTCATATTGAATTAGCTTTATCTCCATGGCCAAATTTGGACCCTTCAGTTCATGGTTCTGGACTTATGTGTGTGCTACTTGTGTAAGAAGTTTCAAATGACATAAGGGCGGATGTTCTTGCTAGGTAGTATGATTTTATCCCTGTGACAGATCTTCCTTGCAAATGCAGCTCTCCTTTTGAATTATTGTTGAAAAAGGAACTCAATCATGTCATGGCTAGACAATAAAGTTTAGTATTTCAATCGGAGTACTTTTTTTTTTTTTTTCTCCAGCTTCTTCTAGAATTTGGAAGAGACAAACATGCATTTATAGTTGCAGTGGCACCATTCTAAATGCAAATTTTTTTTTGATAAATCTTCTTAGATATAGAAATTTTTGCAAAATAGGGTACCACTTAGGATAAGTTTCATCCAGTTCACCTTCCATGTGATTTGCTGTTTTAGTCTAAGCATGAAAGGGCCCTTAGCTTCATTTCACCTCTCGTCATAAGAATGGTTTGGTCATCATATTACGGTGTCTCAGAATCTGGTTGTTTTGTTGCAGTACCTTCAACATATGATTTCTCAAGATTTAGATCTCTTTTCGCTGCCAAACTTAAAGATATCATCTTTATACGTCATTCGCTTGTCCCTTGGCATGTAGATGTTTCGTACGTATGATGATTAAAAGACTTGAAAATCTATGGTCATAGCAGAACCTGCATAGTCTGTTTTACAATTCACTCATGCTATTTTTTGTTTGATCAGTTTTCAGTTATTTATTTTACGTTAGGTGGTCCCTTTGAAGTGGGAAAGAACAAAAGATGGTGACGCGCATATTAGATGGGTTCTCCCTGCTTTCTAACTCTGAAGAACATGAGCAGAGGCTGATGCTCTTGATGGAGCAAGAACGGTCAGAGAACTGTATGAGCTTGCAAATACAAACTATTGTAAAAGATACTGGGTACCTGTAGGTACCGTTTATTGCGATGTTTATTTCCACTAGTACTCCATGTGTTTTAAGCTTTCAAATTGTCAAAGCTACATATGTACTGGCATTTTATTAGATTATATGAAGCTGAAATTTGTTGACAAATGAGAGCTGAGTCATCATTCGCATGCTTAATTCAATGGTTTGGGTGAGAATGGAGATCTTGACATTGGTCCTCCTCGCTTGACTTATGCGCAAGCATCAGAGATTATGGGGAAAATGTGGGTAAATTGTAAAGCTTCATTCCATTTTAAGGAGATTGGTCTCAAAAATGCACTTCCATATGTGGTTTATCAATGGTTTTCGACATTAGGAGATAGATACAATTGTTTTCCCCTTGAAGAAGATCAACTAGGTAAATCATGGTTTTTTCTAACTGTCATTTTCTTTTTTGTCATTTTGCCAGATAGGAGGTGATGTTCGTGGAATTGATAGTATAGATGCAGTATGTCTCAAGCTTGATGAACTATCTAAGTACTCCTTGATTAAAGAAGGCCTTGCAAGGCTTTTAAATTTAAGGTTCCTTCAAGTGGATAGCAAAGACTTCAATGGAAAGACAAAGTCTCGCCTTACTCAAGTGGGTTGTTTCCTATGTTACTAGTGCTCGAATTTTGTTCAAAACACATTTGGCCCACTTATCCTTCCAGAGTTGAGATGGCTTTCATGGAATTACTTTCCTTTGGTTTTTAAGCTGACAGATATCTCCTTGAGGAAGCTAGTAATCCTTGATCTCTCAATGAGTAAAATCACAGAAAAATGGAATGGATGGAGCCACATCAAGGTACGATTTTAGATCAAATCAATGTGAGTTCTTTTGTTGTAGGTTATTGATATTTTATCTGAAGAGCAATGTGTTATCTTCTTTTCAGTTGGCTAAGAATTTGAAGGTCCTAAATCTGATTGAATGCCAGAAATTACATCAAACTCTAGATTTTTGTTTTCATGAGAATTTAGAGCGACTGAATCTCGAAGGATGTGAGAGTTTGGTTCAAATTGATCCATCCATCAGTCACCTTAAGAAGTTAGTCTTCTCAAACTTGAAGTATTGTCATAGTCTACAAAAGCTACCAAAGGAGATGGGGGCACTAGAATCTTTAATAGAACTTCTTCTTGACTGTACATCAATAGAAGAGATTCCTGAATGGAGAAGAATGAAGAAATTGGAAATTCTTAGCTTGGACAAATACACAACACTGAATAGATTCAGCTTGGTTGGTTGCACAGCATCAGTAGCAAAGCTTTCATTAGTAGAGATCTTACTCAACTGCCCAAGTCGATTGAAAGTTTCAATTCACTGATTGAGTTGGATCTATCGTGGTCCAGAATTGAGGAGTTACCTAATTCAATTGGGAACATGAAGAATTTGAAAGTACTCAAGATGGGCAACAGCTCTATTAAAAAACTACCTAGTGCCATCAAAATGTTAGAGAAGCTTGAAGAACTTGAGGTGGGGGGTCCATGTTTTGGAGGATAAATTCCCGGTAATATTGGGAAGTTACGATTTCTAAGAATCTTGGTATTGAAAGGCACTAGAATTTCAATAGTGCCTTAACTTCGAGAAAGTCTTATCACTCTACACTTTTATACATTCTCAATGGAGATGATGCCCGACCTCTCGAACCTATTAAATTTGAGAACTTTGCAGTTGCAAGTTTTTTGTCGTGTTCCTTCTAAACTTGAAGAGTCTCCAAGTCAATGGTGGATTGGAAGATTACGCATGCTCAAGTTCTTGGATTTGTATACTTCTCGTATCACTAGCCTATCTTCTGATCTCGTTCTCCTTTCTCAGCTAAAGCAACTCCAGCTTCGGTGCCCTAATTTGCAATGCCTACCAAGGTTCCCGACAAATTTGTCATACTTAGGTATCAAATTTTGCAAGATAATAAAAACGACAAATGATCTTTCGAATTCAAAAGCATTTTCAGATTTGGAAATTCTTGATTGTGATGAGTTAACAGAGATTCAAGGCCTTGAAGGTTTGGAGAACTTGATAACATTAAAGCTCTCGACACTTCCATCATTGGCGGAGTTGGTTGATCTAGCTAACTTGAAGAAGCTCAAGAAAATTGATCTAAATGATTGTACTAATCTGTCAGAGATTCAAGGGAGTCCAGAATCCTTGGAAATACTTGACATTACGAAGTGTTTCAAAGTACAAAAATTTGCCAGATCGATCAAGCTTCAAGAATCTAAGAGTTTGGCATATATACGCAGTTGAGGGAGAGATTGGTTTTGACTAATGTTGCCATCTGGTGTGTTTCTGGAATGGACTTTGTGGTTATGTTAAGTATTAGAGATTCTAATTATTCTGGAGAAATGGCTTATAATTCATGTTGGTAAGCACCCTATGTTAGATACCCATTTTCAAGGGAAAATTTTAAATAAGGACCCGAAATGAATCTATTTTCTCAAATAAGGATTCAAAGTGAATTTTGTGTTATATAAGGACTCGAAGTGGACCCATTGTTTTAAATAAGAATCCAAAGTGAATTTTGTGTCAAATAAGGATCCGAAGTGATCAAGTTAATCTCTATTGAGGACCTTAGTTCATCGACGGACATTTTCCGGCAATTAAAATATGGGCAATTTTGTCTGAAATTTGTGATTGGAAAAAAAAAGGGAAAATTCTAAATTAATTAAGTTTATGTTATTAATTTAGATGTTTACGTTTTCTTCTTTCTTCTCCCTCGTTGCTCCTCAACCAAATCACTGCCCAATGATCGTCATGACTCGATTTTCATTGCTCCTTGCCTTGCTCGACCGGCGGAGAATTTGGGGGTCTCTACAAACAAAGAAAGAAGCATATGGTTTTCCTCTTGTTTTTGAATTCGTGCCTCAACTAGCGGAGAATTTGGGCCTTTGACTTTGCGGAGGATGGGTACAAGGAATGGGGAGAACTTCGTTCTTTGACTTTGCAGAGGATGGGTACAAGGAATGGGGTGACCGTAGAAACCTAGGGTTTTTTTTTTTTTTTTTTTTTTTTTTTTTATTTTAGGATTTGTTAATTTTCTCTATATTTTTTTTGGACAAAATTGCCCAAACTCCGGTGGTCGGAAATGTCACATGCTTGATAGCCGGCGAATATTTGGTTGACCAACAAGCTCGGGTTCTTATTTAGAATTGATTCAACCACTTTGGATCATTATTTGAGACAATTGATCCACTTTAGATCTTAATCCGATACAAAGTTCATTTCGGGTCATTCTTTGAGAAAATTGATCAACTTCGGATCCTTATTTGGAATTTTCCCCATTTTCAATTCATAATGTCTGGGGCTCATAATGAAAAGAACAATCTTTTCATCCCGTTCGACAAACACTACTAATCATAACGAGCAAAGAAGAAGATAATGTCACAATAACTTCTTTTAATCTCGTTAAAACACGATTTTTTCCATATTGATTTATATCGATAAAAAGATTCCTATTCATTTTGTTCGTGGGCATCACAAATTCATTTTTCAGGAACCAAAATCACATTACAAAGCTCAAGAGAACACCTCCTAAACAGCGTCTCCCGCTGATCAATTCCAGTTGCAACAACATCACATTTTGTTGCCCCTCACGTAGTGTCCGCCACTCTTTCATTCTTGAACAAGTCAGTGATTTGAAACCTGCAACAATTTCGGGGTAGATCAGTAGAATGAAAGCGTAGGGGCCGCTATATGTCAGTGATTTGAAATTACGCAACATTTGAATTGCGCATGGTATGATGGGCTCCATGGGATAAGAAGCTGCAGACAACCGTCAACAACAAGAGCTTGAAGATCATTCGCATGCTTAATTTCGAGTTCAATGGTTTAGCAGAGAATGCCGATCTTGACCTCTGTCCTCCTCACTTGCAAGCCTCGATCTTTGCTCTAACTTTGGGATTCATGTTTCTCTGTCAAACTAAATTTCTATTTGACTTATCTAACAAAAAGAATCTAATTGAGTTCTTTTCGTGAATCATTTTCAATTACATTGAGAAGCACGTACACTAAAAAATCACATGATTTTTGTGTACCTAGCTTTGCTAATTTACATAGTTTTATCAAATGAGTCCTTATTAATAGTGCATGCACAGAGGAGAAATTGTTTCCTAGTTCATTTCTCCAAAATAGAATGAATTTAAGGAAAGATCAATTCAAGTGGCGCCTAAAATTATAGAAATTATTTATTAACTTGGGAAATGATAGATTTTATATATCCTCAAATGTGATGATTGCACATATCAACTTTGATCATATAATTATAACCAAACGTGAATATGACAAAAATATCTAACGATATATATGCACACATATTATCATAACAACACTATGCTGCAAAAATATGATGAATTTTTCCCTAAACTATGAACAACTCAATGTTCTCCATATATGAATCTCTTATCCACTCAAATGAAGCACCTTATGTTAGACAGTATGACTTTTTTTTTTCCTTCTCTTGCTAGAATAATGATAATTTAATACATAGCATATGACTTGAGCGAACAGAAACAAATGAAAAATTGTAGCTAGCTCAATGCATGTGAGCTCAATTTACATCCACTACTAGATGGAGTATGTCTCACATGAAACTCACATGATCTCGTAGATGCGAGCTGGGCTCACAAGATTCAAGCCCACCCAATTCTTGCTTATAGAGTGTTTCAAAAGCACTTAAGATTCCCTTTTTTTTTTTTTTTTTTTTAATTTTTTTTTCATTGAATCGCATGAATTTCTAGAAGAGAACCAAATCCTCTTGTCTCCTTTGGGGAGTTGTCATCGTGTTTTAGTAGGAGACACTCTAACGAATAAGATAAAAAAAAAAAAAAAAAAAAGAGAGAATTTGTGAATTGTGCAATGTGGTTTAGTTTAGTGTGTACCTATCTTGGACCACGAAAATGCTGCGACAAGGCAAATAATAGAGGGATAATGCCACAATCTAAACTTTATGGTTTGTGAATTTTTAATTTGTTTAATGTGATTTTTAAACTTTATTTTAATATTTAATGTGATTTCTAAACTTTTAATTTGTTCAATATAGTTCATAAACTTTTTGTACATATTCAATATAGTTCTCTAACTACACCAAAATGTTCAAAGTAGTTATTTCATTAATTTAAGATCAATGACAGCATTGAAATTTTTATATAATCCAAAAACCAAATTAAACATATATTAAAATTTTAAGGAATATTAAGTAAATTAAAAATTAAGGGACCACATTATATATTGGGTAAAAATTTAAAAATCACATTAAATAAATTAAAATTTTATGAATCATATTATATATTAAGTTAAAATTTATAGATTATTTGCAAAAAAATAATAGTCCCAAGCATACTTTTTCTTTTGCCCTTGTCGTGTATCGTGATTCTGTTTTACAGGGCGATATCCCACTACACCCCCAAGAGTGACAAAAACAATTTACAATTCATGAGAGAGAGAGAGAGAGAGAGAGAGAGAGAGAGGGTGCCGTGTTCCGGTTGACATGAAAATGTAAAACTTCGGTTGACTTTTTGCGAAACCCCATCATCTCCTTCTTCTTCTTAGCTGCTTAGCTCTCTTGTTCACTCATCATAGCGGCAAAGGAACGATCTTCGTGTAGTCTGCAGCCTTTGATCCACGTTGAGGCGACTGAGTCCAAGCTTCTTGGCTAATCTCTACCTGGATTCGCTGAGGTGAATGATCATACTTTCTCTCATCTTCTATTCATTTGATTCCTCCGATTTTACACAGCTGGTTACATTCCTGCTCTCTCAGTTGGATACAAAATTTTGTGCTTACGTTGATCTGTTCCTTTTTTTATCCAAAGTCGAATAAATCGCTAGTGAATCGAGTGATTTTCACCTCATTTCTTGCAAGAAATAGGGCATGAATGGTCATGGTCAGACCATTGTCATACTTTGTTAAACACTTTTAAATCCTCTGCCTCAGGCGAGCATGTTCCGTTTTGAAAATATTTCACTGGAGTTAAAATGATGTTATAGCTCTTATCTGCCACATCTAATGAGAAGAACATGCTATATATTCTTGTTTTTTTTTTTTTTGGTCAAATAGTGAATTACGTAATATATTCGTAATATATTTTATCCAGATAGCCTTCGTACTGCAAAAGTACGTGACATAAAGTAGGTGACATAAGTGGCCTACTGCTAGGTATGAGAACCTACTTCGTATTCCGTCCGCATTATGTGGAATGCACCAAAATGTTTAGCAGTATCATAATATGGTTTGGATGCCTTCTCCTACTGGGAAAATTTTTTATTGATATGTAGGTTAAAGTTTGATATTCATCTGCTGAAGTGCCCAGGCATAAGCTGATCCGGTTCACTTCGAACATACCTAAACACAATTTTGTATTCTGAATAAGCTGCCAACTCAAGATAGATTGAAGAGGTGGAATCCTTCTTTGAATGATATTTTCCATCTCTAGACTTCTTGTGCCAATGTGAGTAAAAGCTGACTCATGATTGTAATTTCTAAGGCCGCACGAGTAGGGAATGCTGGAACAACAAGCTCGAAAGACTAGGACAGCCGCGAAAGAGTATTTTTGCATGACAGATAAGCATCTCTATGCGAAAGACAATCGACCTAAACATTAACCAGGAATTGAGAACTCTACATAGATATGACTGACCCTCATTATCTCTCATGAAATTTCCACATAGATCTGCCAAAGCAAAAATATAGGAAAAGCGGTTTGTGAACCATAACTTATAATTGAGCATTCTTTTCAGTTCCCTTCTTATAGATTTTAGATTGATCTTTCTCTACTATAGGGTCTAAAGATTGGCCATGAAAAGAATGTGTTTGTGAACAGGCTAATTTCCATCAGTGGGTCACTTGAATTGGATGGAATAAAAAAAAAAAAATAGCACCTATTCGAGGGAATAGTATTATGGATCTTTTGCTCAGGTAAAGACATTTTTCAATGTCCAGCCAAGCCCTGCTTCAACTTCAACTCAAGGTACTTCGTGAAGGGGAGAGGACAAACGAAAAAGAATCTGAAGCAGCATTCTCCATGTTGAACTAACACATAAAAAGCATGTCTGGTTTAAAAATAATAGCCGTCCAATTTTATGAGTAACATAATTGGCGGGGTTGGCAACGAAATTAGCTTAGGCCTCTGATTGGCTTTTTACCAACCCTACATTAAAAACTGAGAATAATTTCAACCCTTGAACATGTTGGTAAATTAAGACATTTAACATAATGTTTTTAATTTAAGAATATTGCTATTATGCATTGTACGGGCGTTGAGCAATGTAATTAGTTATCTTTAATACAAATTCATGAAATGAGAGAGAAGCGAAAGTTAAAAACTATTTGAAACTAATTATAGTGTTTCCTTCTACTTCCACTAACAAGAGGAATTATCTCGATATTATGTTATGATTGGATCAGTTCATAGAATTAATTGTTAGGTAACTGTCTCCAAGCGATTGCATCAAAAGTAAACTACTCATGTTCCAAATAATTTCTATCAATAAGTTTTATGTACCAATTACCAGCATCATTGTTAGTTCAACATGGAGATGCTACATTATTGAGCTGGGCTAAGCTGGACATGGAAAAATTTCTTGACTTGAGCAAAAGACCCAAATTCTATTTCCTTGATAGGTGCTTTAGTTATTTTATTTTAGCATCAAGCTTTTGATAGATATTAGCCTCACGATATCTTTTTACAATGACTTCAAACTAATTTCCACATTTGCTTCTAGTAGAAGCTAGCCTTCTTTTTTGCATTGAGAATTTGCACGACCCTTTGTGGTGGAACTTCGCTTTGACAGCAGTTCTTACTATTTTATGTCTTATGTAACAAATGGAGCCTTATAAGGCAAGCGTGTACAGAAAACAAATAAATATGTGGAATGCCTCTTTTGATAATTAGGAAATGGAGGAGTCATCAGGATGTGATTACGAAGTGTTTTTGAGCTTTAGAGGACCAGATACTCGTACGGACATTGTTGATTACCTTTACGTCAGCATGAATGATGCTGGAATTCGGGCATATAAGGATGATGAAGAGCTTCGTACCGGGGAAGAGATAGGCGACCAGCTTCTCCAAGCAATTCAGCAGTCAAAGATCTCAATACCAATCTTTTCTACAGGATATGCTAATAGTCCATGGTGCCTTAGAGAGTTGGTCAAGATGGTGGAGAGCAAGAACACAAGGGGACAAAAGATCATGCCCATTTTCTACAATGTCACACCATCTGAGGTCAAATACCAAAATGAGCACTACAGCAACGCCATTGTTTCTCATTTAAACAAGAAGCGGTTCGATGATGAGACTATCAACAGCTGGAAGGCTGCTCTTAAAGAGGTTGGAGAACTAAAGGGATGGGATCTCCATAGCATGCAAAACAGGTATTTAATTATATCACATACGAACCTGTTTGTTCCAGATGCATTATTTTGCTCAGCTAAACCTCATGTCTTGATGCTGTTTCGCAATACTATCGAGGCAAAGGTGAATTTGTGAAAGAAGTTGTCAATGATGTTTTGACTGAGTTGAAAACGGCTTACTTGGAAGTATCCGATTGCTTTGTCGAAGTAGACAGTCATGTGGATGAAATCATGAGCATGATAGGTGCACACAACCATGAAACAAAGATTGTTGGAATCTATGGTATGGGTGGCGTGGGAAAGACAACTCTTGCCAAAATAGTGTACAATCAACTTTCTGATGATTTTGTTGATTATTGCTTCCTTAGTGACATTCGAAAAACAAAGATTACACGCTTGCAGAATCAGCTCTTATCAAACATCCTTAAAAAGAAATGGCTTGATATCAACAATGTCATGGAAGGGACAAAGGAGATAAAAGAAAGGTTACGCTCTAAAAAAGTGCTTCTTCTACTTGATGATGCTGATGATGTAAGTCAACTTGATGCGCTCGTGCAGAAGCATGAGTGGTTTGGCAAGGGAAGCAAGATTATCATTACAACTAGAGATCGAGGAATTCTCAATGTTGATGAGACTTACGAACTTACTGGCATGGATTTTGATCACTCTCTCAAACTTTTTAGCAAACATGCATTTAGAAGAGATTGGCCCCTAGAGCAATACATTTCTCACTCTAAAAGGGCAGTAAATATGTGTAACGGTCTTCCTTTAGCTCTTGAGGTGATAGGTTCTCTTTTATCTGGAAAAAACGAAGAGGAGTGGGATGCCACATTAAAGGAGCTAGAAGAATCTCCTCAAGAGAATGTTAGAAAGAAGTTAATGATCAGCATTGAGGCCTTAAATGAAAACCAAAGAAAAATATTTCTCGATGTTGCTTGTTTTTTCATTGGATATGATAAAAGAATTGTGATTCACTTTTGGAAAAGTTGTAAGCTTCTTCCTCTTCAATCTCTTGGAATCCTCCAGCAAAGATCTTTGATAAAGATTAGAGACGATAACCAACTGTGGATGCATGATTGGTTAAGAGATATTGGAAGAACTTTAATAGAAGAAGAAAGTGGTATGAAACCAGAGAACCAGCAATTGGTGTGGACTCATGAGCAAGCATTGGATGTTTTATTGAAAATGCAGGTAAATCGTATAGCTTCATTCCTTTAAAAGAAGATTGGTCACCAATATATTTGTTTTGGTTTTCGTTTCTAAAGAGTCAATTTATTATTCCGAGTGTACTTACAAATGTGGTTTATCAATCGTTTTCGACATTAGGAGAAGATTTAATTGTTTTCCCTTGAAGGATATCAACGCCGTACATCATGGTTTTTTTCTAACTTATGTTTTCTATTTTTATTTTGGCAGAATGGAGGTGGTTTTCATAGAAATGAAAGCATTAAAGCAATATGTCTTGAGTTCGATGAACAATCTCAATATCCCTTCATCAAAGAATTCTTAGCTAGCCTTTCAAATCTAAGGTACCTTCGAGTAGACAAAAAGTCCATATCTCAAGTGGATAGTAAAGACTTCAATGGAGACTCAATGTCCATCCTTACTCAAGCTGATCCTTTCCAATATTACCAGAATTCAAATCCTCTTCAAACGAAATCTGGCCGATTTAATCTCATTTCAGAATTGAGATGGCTTTCATGGAATCACTTTCCTATGGATAGGAATTATGAGCTGACCAGTTTCTCCTTGAGGAAGCTAGTAATCCTTGATTTATCAAGGAGTAACATCACAAAAGAATGGGATGGATGGAGCCACATAAAGGTATCTTTTTTCGGATAAAATTAATGTATGTTTTGTTGTATGTTATCTTAATTTTACCTGAAGAGAAATATGTTGTCTTCTTTTCAGGAGCAAGCTAGGGATTTGAATGTCCTAAATCTAACTAGATGCCAAGAATTGCGTGAAACTCCAGACTTGTCTTTTAATGTGAATTTAGTGCAGCTGATTCTCGAAGGATGTAGCAGTTTGGTTCGAATCCATCCATCCATTAGTCACCTTAAGAGGTTAGTCACCTTAAACTTGAAGGATTGTTATCATCTCCACATGCTACCCGATGAGATGGGGGAACTAGAATCTTTAGAGCAACTTATTTTGGACTCTACATCTATAGAAGAGATCCCTGAATGGAGAAAGGCGAAGAAACTGAAAATTCTCAGCTTGGTTAAATGTAAATCACTAAAAAAGTTCAATTTTGTTGGTTGTGCAACATCATCAGTGGGAGTGGATAGCCTTTTCACTCAACAATCTAAGTCGATTGAAAACTTCAATTCACTAACTGAGTTGGATCTAACGGGTTCAGCAATTCAAGAGTTGCCTGATTCAATTGGAAACATGAAGAATTTAAGAGTATTAAAGATGATCAACAGCTCCATAAGAAAACTACCCAGTGCCATTGGAATGTTGGAAAAGCTCGAAAAGTTAGAGGCAGAGGCGGGAGCATTTGCAACACGGGAGGAGAGATTCCCGATAATATCGTGGAATTTCGGTGGCACCGCAGACTTCCAGAAAGTTTGATAGATCTAAGTTTTATTTCGACTTCAATAAAGATGTTGCCACTCTCGAACCTATTAAACTTGAGAAAATTGAATGTGTGTTCTCCAAGTATAACCACCCTATCGCCCGATATCGTTTTCTTTCTCAGCTGGAGGAACTCATTCTCCACCGCAAGAAGTTGCAATGCCTACCTAGGCTTCCGACAAATCTGTCAATTTTATTGATATGGGAGAGTAACAGGTGGAAAACTACAAATGATCTCTCGTACTTGAAATCATTACGGAAGTTGTTAGTTCGGGATTGTCGCAGGCTAATGGAGATTCAAGGTCTTGAAGGTTTGCATAATTTGAGAGAATTAGAGCTCAAGGGACTTCCATCATTGGCGAAGTTGCCTCATCTGACTAACTTGAAGGAGCTCAAGGAGATTCGTCTAGAGGATTGTCCTAAGCTTTTTAAGTTTTGGTGTAGTCTAGACTCAGTGGAGCTCGCTGATATTAACCTCAATTGGAAGATGCTGTTTGCTGCATCGGGCTCCAAACATCTACATATTCAACTTCAACAAAAGGAGTTTGATCCGATGATATTATGCAAACGCAGTCCGAATACATTTTGCAAACACAGTTACCCTTAGTATTGTTGACGTTTTCTTTTCACTATTTTGCATCACGTATGTATTAAGGCCCTTGATAAGTGCTGTCTCTCCGACTTTATAATGTGATTTTGGTTACTCAAAAATAAATCAGTCATGCTTCGTAGCAAAATGAACGAGAATCTTCTGCTGATATAAATCGATATGGATAAAATATCGTCTTTTTGGAAGACTATAAGAAGGTATTGGACCGGAACTCTGCTTCCTTCTTTGCTCATAAGGACTAGTAATCTTTTGACGAATAAGATAACTTTTGTTTGGTTTTTCTTATCTGGCAATTCAATCTTATTCAAATTTGATTTATTTTGTCTTTCACCGATTCGACTTGCCGACATTTGATTTTGTCCCTATTTCCTATTATTCAACTACGCTTGCTAATGTCAAAGAATTAAATGGTTGTCGGGTTGATTTTCTTTTAGGGAAAAAAAGAAGAAGATATGATCACTAAAAGCTTGAAATAATAGCTTATTTAAATAGGTTATTGCAGCTTTTTTTTTTTTTTTTTTTTGGTGGTAAGTGATTATTTAAAACTAAGCATTTATCATTATTCTTTTCATTATTTAAAGCTATTGCCTAGCGGATAACCTGGTTCTTCAATTTATTTATGTTCAATCGACTAATTAAATTCTATAACTTTTTCTTGAGTTGTTCCTTCCGTAAAAAAGAAAATGGAAATGTCGACATGGACTCACGCATTAGCATTGTGTTAGAGCTAATTGAAGGATCGAACTACGTCCGGTTGCCTCGCGCACCTCCGAGCCAAAATCCTTGGGAACTCGATGCACCCGAAAGAACAACAAACAAGATCCTACCGTGGGTTCGGCTTGGGAAGAGGGGTAACGTCGGTGGGTCGTCGGCCGGGTTTCAAGTATGTTTGTTGATGCAGAACACTCCCTCGCTCTCGGTCTCTCACTCGGCTCTCTCCGCTCATGATGTCCATCGATTTTTTCCACCCTCGAACTCACTCTGTCACCCCTCTTTTATTGGGTCAGATGACCCCTCCGCCCGTACCCCAGGGAAGGTGGGCCTACTGCCGGTCGGACGTCCGGCCTACTGCCATCGTGTCGCCCACCTGCCCCCTCTGCTCTCTGCTTCTTTGCTCCCGTGAGGGAGAGGAGGAAGAAGGCGGGGGGAAGGAGGCTGGTCGGGCCGGGGAAGAAATAGAAGGGATGGGCCCGGCCTAGGCGGAAAGAGAAAAAGGAAAAGGGGGCCCAGCCCCAAGCCCTTCTAGCACTTTTCTTTTTAAAATAATTAGATAATAATAATTTTTTAAAAAAATTATCTAAAATAAAGGAAGATGAAATAAAACTTAGTTGATGCAAATAATATTAATACCTGCGTGATGTGCTATTTAATAAAAATGGGTAGGGTGGAGTCGATTCCTAATTTTTTGACAAGCCACCGAAACATTTGTTTTTAATTGTGAATGTCATCGTAATATTAAATCCTTGTTGTTCTAAGAAATATGATTTTTTTTTTTTTGTACAGACGTTTGTTTGTATTCAAGATGAATGAGACGAAAAGAATTGGGTTTGGGATATTAAGTTGTTCTGTACTGGCATGTTATACCTCCTAGACGAATCAATTGCCAAAGAAAGTCCATCTAGAATCGAAAGCACAGTCTGACGGTGCCCCACATCCTATGCACGATGTCAAAATTCAGGCCCGACTTGATTGTCACAACTTTTGCCCAAAATTCATTGAAAAAATAAATAAATTTATTTTTTTGGGCTATTGTTAGAATAATAATACGTATGTTGTGAGTTACAAATTCTTAATAGAGTGGACTCCATTACTATTTCTAATTATTTGCTATTTATTTTTTGTGCCCAAAACATGCTGTTATTCTCATAATAGATTAAGGGTTTATTTGTTAACTTCCACAATAGTGATTGATTCTATTTTTTTTGTTCACAATAACAAAAAGAGAACAATAAATCCGATTGGTAATTTTTTTGTTCCTGAGAACAAATTTTTTTCTAAAAACAGATTTAAAACAGAATGAAGAAGTAAAAAAAAAAAGTTGTTTCTTTATTCTAGAGAATAATTCCAGAATCAAACCCAATCTTTTTTCTTTTTCTTTTTTTCTCTCTCTCTCTCTTTTTTTTTTTCCTTCTTTTCTCCTTCTCTCTTCTTCTTCCTCCCAACCGGTCATCGGCCACTGTTGGCTATCGCCGCCACTGCCGATGACTGGCTGGGGGAGGCCTGGCGAGCTTATTGAAGGCTTGTCAAGCTAGGGCAAGGTTCGACGAGCTTGTTGGGGGATTGCCTAGCTACCGCGAGCCTTAGCCTCACAAATCTAGATGAGGCCAAGCCTCACTGATGGCTAGGCGAGCCTCTGACAAGCTCATCGGACCTTGCATAGCCAATCATCGGCCATTGCCATGGTCAGGGACCGGCCCAAAGAAGGAGGAAGAAGAAGAGAAAAGGAAATGAAAAAAAGAGAGAAAAAAGAAAAATATAATAAGTATAAAAGAACCAAAAGAAACAAAAAAAATTAATAGTCCTACTTAAGAGTTATCAAACGCCTTCAAATGCTCAAAAATTGTTTTTCATAAACGAAAATTGTTTTCGGGAATGGAATGGTTACTAAATGCATCTTAAGAGTAGTCACATAAGCATTATTTTTTTTAAAAAAATTATTTTTCTAGCAGATCATGGATAGTAGACAACCTTGGATGGTCATACCAATAAACATTGCAAATGGCGCCGGTTTTGGAACCCACCAAAAGTGTTTGGCCCTGCAATTGTGATTGCCGTGATAGCAAACAACAATTGGTGATGGAAAAGGGTTGCGAACAACGAATCTTGACGGTTAGGAAGGCAACGCAAGAGGGGCGATGACTGCAATCGAGACATGGGCATGCTCTATTTCGTGCCGGCTACAACCACGAAATCGCAACGGCTACTACCATGATGTGACTAGCCACGTTGTTTTAACGATTTTTCCTTTTGGAGTTTACATTTAGGAATGTCAAGGAGAGGAAGTGGAATAAAATAAAGTGAGAAGAGAGAGAGTAAAGAGCAAGTGAAAGTGAACCATAAGGCTGCGCTTGACAGTTATGAGACAAAATTTGTCCCATCCTGTGTTTAGTGCCCGCTCAAGACAGGATAAATGGGGATATAAGAGGGATATAAATCGAATAAAATTATCCCATGGTAGAGGTGGGATAAAGGTGGATATGATTTCTAATATCCAAAATAGGAAAGTTATTTTTCTCGAATGACAGACTTTTTAAATTAATAAAATTAAGATTATTTCTCTATATAAATAATATTTGAATTATAATATAACAAAAAATAACAATTTAGTTAATTTCATTTAATCTTATTTTTGTTTATATATTCAAATTTAATTTAATTTTATAAAATAATTTCAATATATAAATACAAATTCATATTTATATTTATTATATATTTTAGGTATTTTAGGTATATTAGTACATTTTTCTATTTAATAAAATTTTATTAGAGAATGATTGGAGAGGAAAAAATAATAAAAAAAGAAATTAATTTATAAAAGAGAGGAAAATAGAATAAAGTAAGCAAGAGTGTCATGAGTGATACTTATTTTTCTCGAAGGATAAATTTTTTAAATTAAAAAATTAAAATTATATCTCAATATAAATAATATTTGAATTCTAATATAAGAAATTCAAAATAACAAAAAAAAATAACAATTTAGTTATTTTAATTTAATCTTATTTTTATTTTTATATATTCGAATTTAATTATATTTTATAAAATATTTCAATATATAAATCTAAATATATATTTATATTTATTATATATTTTAGATATTTTAGCATTTTGGTTATATCGGTACAGTCTATTATTTAATAAAATTTTATTAGAGAATGATGGGACTGGAAAAAATAAAAAGGAAATTAATTAATAAAATAGAGGAAAATAAAATAAAAAACTAAATAAAATAAAGTAAGAGTGTCGCGAGAGATTTTTACCATATCCGTTTATAATATTTTTGGTTTATTTTTACTAATGTGTCGTTTATACCAAATAATGTATATGATATAATGTGAATATATATAACTTTATTACTGCAATCATATCTAATTTTATTACTGCAATCACCAAATAGTAGATAGGATACATCAAACTCTCCTAAATTTCATATCATATCATATCCAGTCCTATCCTAATTAGAAATTCAAACGACCAAACGCAGCCTAATAATAGGAATGTAGAAAACAAAAAATTAAAAATTGAAATATTTTTCCGATTTTTAATGTAGTCATAGGTTGAGCACTTTCCTTGTGCTTTCAAGATCTACCCAATATTTTCTCCTCAAAGTCTAGTAGCGGTAGAGAAGCAATCGGATTAGTGACGTCTCTTCTTTGGAGATATATTGGTCAAGAATTCAAAATCTTGAAGTTTAGGTGCTAGAGGAAAAAAAGGTGTTTTCATGGGGAACCCATGTGGCCAATCTCTTATTAGTGGGCATTTGATCCATTAAAAATTCCTGATTTGAAAAACACTTTCAACAAATAATTAGTCATTAATTTAAAATAATTAGTCAAAAAAATAATCTCAATATCGATAATAATTTATTTCTTACTATTTTCATGGACGATGAAACTTGTTTATTCAATCATTTTTTTAAAGAAATACAAGTAATCATTTTTTGAAAAATGTTTTCCGAATCTTGACTTCTTTGTGAACTGGATACATTCTCGACCAAAATAAACATATGGGTAAGCTTCTGTGATGATTTTCAATAAAAAAAAAAAAAAAACTTCTTTGATGATTATTGAATATTGGCAACATTTTGCAATTAGCATGAAAGTAATATTTGATTTCACTCATCGATGCACTATAATCTTTTCTTAACCTTTTTGGCAATTGATATGCTTCGACCAAAATCCGACCAATTTTCCTACAAAGTAATAAAATGGCAGCCACTAGGAGGGTCAATAGACTGGTTCGATTTGAGTCTCCACTAATAGTCTAATAACCAACCTGACTTGGACATAAAGGATGTATATATTTTGTTACTCAATCTGCATAGACCAGAACTGAAAAAACAATCCAGGTCGAGTTATAATTTTTTCATGATGATATAGAATTACAAAAAAGAATTTGCCGAGTTTTGATCAAAGAACATCATTTAAATGCCATTAAGAATCCCATTAAGAATCCTAAAGTCTTACCTTTATGGCACATTTACACCAAATTGAATTACCCAAATCTACACCTTATGACCCAAATTAATTTTGTATCACAAAAAAAAAATTCAAAATCGGTATCTTTGATGAAAATCGACCTTTCATTAGCAATTTGGGATTTGACGTGAACGATAGATTGTAGGATTTTTAAAGGTATTATCACTATTAAAGAATAATAAAATTGCTAAATTACCCATCCTAAACCGACGAGAAGCCAGCAAAACCTTACAAACTCTCCTCCTACTTTGTCCGCCTCCATCCTTGACTCTCTCCCTCTCTCATCTGGTCTCGAACTCATCCTCCTCCTTTCTGCAGCTCCAACCTCGAGGTCCGTCGCCCTTACTCTCTCAATCTTCGCCCTTACTCTCTCAATCTTCTTCCTGCTGTGTTTTTTAATTTTTTGTTCTTTATCTTTCGATTCTCCTTCATTTTCTGATCACTGGAAAGTAAAAAAACGAAAATCGGATTAGTGGCTGAATCGAAAGTGATGGAACTCTGAGCAGGTGCATTTGTGTATTGGGTTTCGTTATATTTGCACAAAGCAGATCTCTACATTTTGGTTATGATGGATCTGTCAAGGCAAAACACAGAAAAAGTGATTCATGAACCGCAACTTATAATTGAGCATTCTTTTCAGTTTCCTATCTACAGATTTTACACGAATCTAACTTTTGCTGCTACAGGGTCTAAAAATTGGCCATCAAGGAGAATGTGTCTTTGAACAGGCTAGTTTCCAACAGTGAGTCACTTGAATCATATAGGATAATGGGTCTTTTGCTCAAATCAGGACATTTTTCTATGTCGAGGTGAGCCCTGCTTCAACTACAATTCAAGGCACTTCGTAAGCTCTATGTAGGAGGACGACGATCGTGCTCAGCTCGCTCTCTCCATTCCCTACTAGAAACTCCCTGCAAGCTCCAAGTGCATTCTATAGTCAGTGCTCTGTTTGAAGTGGATGAGTGGAAGTGAGAACTCCACCTCCTCCTCTACATGTTTAATTTTCTCAAAATAAGTCGGCCCATTCAAGTTGCTCTTTAGTTTTCGTTTCTTTGATTTTTATTGTTACTTTTTATTTAGAAGCTGGATGTGTGACGGCCCGAGCGGCGGTGCGCGGGGAGGAGGGATGGCGGTGCGTCCGCGCCTCGGTCCCCGGACGTGCGCAAGGAAGGGGTCCTCTCCCTCTTGTCCCACATCGCCTAGGGAGGGAGTTCTGGGCTGCCTTATAAGGCAATGGGCTCTCTAATTGTACATACGCGTTTTCTTGGGGTAGTATGGGCTGCCCCGAGAAGAACAAAACCGTGAGTGTCCAAAGCGGACTTAGTGTCCAAAGCGGACAATATATCGAGCCGACTCCCGACAGCGTGTGGGGAGGACCCCCTTCTGCTAAGGGGGGGAGAGTGTGACGGCCCGAGCGGCGGTGCGCGGGGAGGAGGGATGGCGGTGCGTCCGCGCCTCGGTCCCCGGACGTGCGCAAGGAAGGGGTCCTCTCCCTCTTGTCCCACATCACCTAGGGAGGGAGTTCTGGGCTGCCTTATAAGGCAATGGGCTCTCTAATTGTACATACGCGTTTTCTTGGGGTAGTATGGGCTGCCCCGAGAAGAACAAAACCGTGAGGACTTAGTGTCCAAAGCGGACAATATATGTACGGTTGAGGCCCGGGCGTTACAAGTGGTATCAGAGCCGACTCCCGACAGCGTGTGGGGCCACGGCGGAGGACGTTGTTCTGGCTAAGGGGGTGAGTGTGGCCCGGCGGCGGTGCGCGGGGAGGAGGGACGCCCGCCCGGTCCCCGGACATGCGCAAGGAAGGGGTCCTCTCCCTCTTGTCCCACATCGCCTAGGAGGGGCTGCCTTATAAGGCAATGGGCTCTCTAATTGTACATACGCGTTTTCTTGGGGTAGTATGGGCTGCCCCGAGAAGAACAAAACCGTGAGGACTTAGTGTCCAAAGCGGACAATATATGTACAGTTGAGGCCGGGGCGTTACAAGTGGTATCGAGCCGACTCCCGACGGCGTGACTCGGTCCCCCGGACGTGCGCAAGGAAGGGGTCCTCTCCCTCTTGTCCCACATCGCCTAGGGAGGGAGTTCGGGCTGCCTTATAAGGCAATGGGCTCTCTAATTGTACATACGCGTTTTCTTGGGGTAGTATGGGCTGCCCGAGAAGAACAAAACCGTGAGGACTTAGTGTCCAAAGCGGACAATATATGACGATTGAGGCCGGGCGTTACAAGTGGTATGTGAGGCGGTGCGCGGGAGTCCTCTCCTCTTGTCCCACATCGAGTTCTGCTAAGGGGGGAGGTGTGACGGCCCGAGCGGCGGTGCGGGGAGGAGGGATGGCGGTGCGTCCGCGCCTCGGTCCCCGGACGTGCGCAAGGAAGGGGTCCTCTCCCTCTTGTCCCACATCGCCTAAGGAGGGAGTTCTGGGCTGCCTTATAAGGCAATGGGCTCTCTAATTGTACATACCCGTTTTCTTGGGGTAGTATGGGCTGCCCCGAGAAGAACAAAACCGTGAGGACTTAGTGTCCAAAGCGGACAATATATGTACAGTTGAGGCCCGGGGCGTTACAAGGATGAAACTGGCTAAATTGATTCAACTTATTTTTCCTGCGATGTCATAATATTTGATAGCTATTCTATGCACAATTTGAGAAGGTGATAGTCAACTCTCTGCGTGTTTGACATTTGTTATATTTACTTTCCGCAATTTGGCAGCAACAGCAGATCCTGTTTAACCGTTAGGTAGTGATTGCATTAAGTAAATTATTCATGTTCTAATAATTTCTATCAATAAGTGTTGTTTATGTATTAATTACCAGCATCATTGTTAGTTCAACATGGAGATTCTGCGTTATTGGAGCTGGGCTTAGCTGGACATGGAAAATTTTCTTGACTTGAGCAAAAGATCCAAAATAATATTTCCTCGATAGGTGCTTTGTTTATTTTTTTTTAACATCAAGCTTTTGATAGATCTTAGCCTCACGATATCTTGTTACAATGACTTCAAACTTATCTCGACATTTGCTTCTATAGAAGCTAGCTTCATCAACCTGCACATGGTCATTATTTTCAGGTAGCATCTAAATCGTTGTTGCACGGAGAATTTGCACGAACCTTTGTGGTTGAACTTTGCTTTGACAGCAATTGCTACTATTTTATGTCTTTTGTAATAATTGGAGCCTTATAAAGTGAGCGTGTGTGGAAAACAAATAAATATGTGGAACGACTCTTCTGATAATTAGGAAATGGAGGAGTCATCATGATATGATTATGAAGTGTTTTTTAGTCTCAGATGACCGGATACTCGTACGGACATTGCTGATTACCTTTATGTTAGCATGATTGATGCTGGAATTTGGGCATATAGGGACGATGAAGAGCTGCGCATCGGGGAATAGATCAGCGGCTAGCTTCTTCAAGCAATTCAATACTCAAAGATTTCAATGCCAATCTTTTCTGAAGGATATGCTGATAGTCCATGGTGCCTTAGGGAGTTGGTCAAGATGGTGAAGAGCAAGAACACAAGGGACAAAAGATCATGCCCATTTTCTACAAAGTTGCACCGTCTAAGATCAAATACCAAAATGAGCATTACAGCAACGCCATTGTTCATCATTTAAATGAGAAGCGGTTCGATGATGAGACTATCAACAACTGGAAGGCTGCTCTTAAAGAGGTTGGAGAACTAAAGGGATGGGATCTCCATAGCATGCTAAACAGGTATTTAATCATATCATATACAGGCTGTTTGTTCTAGATGCATTATTTTGCTCGTTAAACCTAATGTCTTGATGCTTCTTCCTCCAATACTATCGAGGCAAAGGTGAATTTGTGAAAGAAGTCGTGAATGATGTTTTGACCGAGTTGAACACCGCCTACTTGCAAGTGTATGATTGCTTTGTCGAAGTAGACAATCATGTGGATGAAATTATGAGGATGATAGGTGCACACAACCTTGAAACAAAGATTGTTGGAGTCCATGGTATCAGTGGCATGGGAAAAATGACTCTTGCCAAAATAGTGTACAATTGACTTTCTAAAGATTTTTCTGATTGTTGCTTCCTTTCAAACATCCGAGAAGTAGAGATTACATGCTTGCAAAAGCAGCTCATATCGACCATACTTAGAGGACAATGTTTTGATGTCAACAATATCACGGAAGGGAAAAAGGTGATCGAGCAAAGATTACACAATAAAAAAGTGCTTCTTCTGCTTGATGATGCCGACAAAGCAAGTCAACTTGATGCGCTTGTCCAGAAGCGTGAGTGGTTTGGCAAGGGAAGCAAGATCATCATAACCACTAGAGAGCAGGTAATTCTCAAAGTGCCCACACCTGATGATGAGACTTACAAAACTACACTTGTTGATGAGGCTTACGAACTTACTGGCATGGATTTTGATCATTCTCTTAAACTCTTTAGCAAACATGCCTTTATAGGAGATTATCCCATGGAGCAATACATCTCTCACTCTGAAAGAGCAGTAAATATTGGTCATGGTCTTCCTTTAGCTCTTGAGGTAATAGGTTCTCTTTTATTTGAAAAAAGAGTAGAAAAGTGGGATCCACATTAAAGAAGCTAGAAGAATCTCCTCTAGAGGATGTTGAAAAGAGTTTGATCATTAGCATTGTGGGATTAAACGATAACCAAAGAATAATATTTCTTGATGTTGCTTGTTTTTCATTGGGTATGATAAAAGAATTGTGATTCACATGTGGCAAAGCTGTAAATATAATCCTCACCTATCCCTTGGAAACCTCTAGCAAACATCTTTGATAAAGATTAGAGAAGATAACCAATTGTGGATGCATGATTTGTTAATAGATATTGGAAGAAATTTTATACAACAAGGAAGTGGTAAGAAACCAGAGAAGCAACAATGGGTGTGGACTCATGATATCAATTCGGTAAATCATGGTTTTTTCTAACTTCCGTTTTTATTTTTTTATTTTTGGCAGAGTGGAGGTAGTGATCATGGAATTGGAAGCATTGAAGCAATATGTCTTGAGCTTATTGAAGTATCGGATACTCCTTGATGAAAGAATTCTTAGAAAGTCTTTCAAATCTAAGGTTCCTTCGAATGGACTTTAGCTCAAGCCCTCAATCGTCATCATTGGTTATGTTTTCTCTAATGGATGATTATATGAAAAATATTCGGAGGTCAAATTTTCTTAAAGACCCAAGTCTTTTTCAAGGCTTATCTAGCCCATTTATCCTTCCAAAGTCGAGACTTATCCTTCCAGAATTGAGATGGCTTTCATGGAATAACTTCCCTAGTGAATTTAAATTGTCTCATATTTCCACGAGGAAGTTGGTAATCCTTGATTTCTCAAGGAGTAAAATCTGGTGAACAAAGCAAGGATGGAGCCACATCAAGGTACATTTTTTCAGATAAAATAAATGCTTGTTCTTTTGTTGTAGGTTATCTTAATTTAACCTGAAGAGCAATGTGTTTTCTTTTCAGTTGGCTAAGAATTTGAAGGTCCTAAATCTGACTAGATGTGATTTTCATAGAACTCCAGATTTGTCTTCTCATAAGAAGCTAGAGCAACTTATTCTCGAAGGATGTGAGCGTTTGGCTGAAATTGATTCGTCCATTGGTCACCTTAATAACTTAGTCTTCTTAAACTTGAAGGATTGTAAAAGTCTCCAAAAACTACCAGACGAGATGGAGGCGCTAGAATCTTTGATAGAACTTCTTCTTGGCTCTACATCCTGAATGGAGAAGAATGAAGAATCTGAAAATTGTCAATTTAGTCAAGGTACATCATTGAATAAATTCAGTTTTGTTGGTTGCTTAGCATCAGCAGCAGAGCTCTCATTAGTGGACAACCATTTCAACTCATTGATTGAGCTAGATCTATTGACAACTAGTGTTAAGGTTTTACCACATTCAATTGGGTATATGAAAAAATCGAAAGTGCTAAAGATGTGCAATAGCCCCATAAGAAAACTACCTAGCACCATTGGAATGTTGGAGAAGCTCGTTGAGCTAGATCAAATGACAACTGGTGTTGAGGTGTTTCCAGATTCAATTGGGTATATGAAGAAATTGAAAGTGCTAAAGATGTGCAATTGCCCCATAAGAAAACTACTGGGCGCCATTGGAATGTTGGGCAAGCTTGAACAGCTAGAGGCAAGGAGGTATCCAACAAAGTTGAAAGAAATTCCTAGTAATATTGGGAAGCTACCAATTTTGAGAAAATTGGTGTTAGCAGGAGGTGAAATTCCAACGATGCCTCAGCTTCCAGAAAGTCTTATCAATCTAACCATTAACACATTCTCAATGGAGACAATGTCAGACCTCTCAAACCTATTAATTTTGAGAATATTGAAGTTGTGGGTAAGATTCAAGCATCCTTTAAAACTTGAAGTAGATCCAAGTTCTTGGGGGATTGGAAGTTTACCCATGCTTGAGGTCTTGGACTTGTCTTGTCCTGATATCGGCACCTTATCTTTCGATCTTTTTTTCCTTTCTAAGCTGAAGGAACTCCATATCCATTGCCCTAATTTGCAATGCCTACCGAGGCTTCCGACAAATTTGTCATACTTACGTATCTAGGGTTGCATGAGAATAAAAGCAACAAATGATATTTCCAATTTGAAAGCGTTATCACTTTTGGAAATAAATAATTGTAAGGAACTAACAGAGATTGAAGGCCTTGAAGGTTTAGAGAATATAAGAACATTAAAGCTCGAGTTATTACCATTGGCGAAGTTGCCTGATCTAACTAGCTTGAAGAAGCTTAAGGCAATTCATCTGGAGTTTTGTCCTGAGTTGGTAGAGATTCCAGATTGTCCAGAATCGTTGGAGATACTTGAGATTGAATTCTGTTTTAAACTACAAAAGTGACCTGATCCATCTCACTTCAAGAATCTGAAATTTTCTCAATTCTAAATGAAAGGAGATGGAGATGGACTTGATTACAATTTACATTCTTTTCATAATGTTCACGTTTTTCTTTTGAATATTTTGGATTATATATGTATTAAGGCCCTCCATAAGTGCGGTCTCTGCAGCTGCAGCTTTGTAATGGGATTTTGGTTACTGAAAATTAAATCTATCATGCTTACTAGCAAAATGAAGGAGAATCTATTATTGATATAAATATTTATCATCAAGTGAACACAATGAGAATGAATGCGTGTTTGATTTTACTAACCAAAGACTAAATAACTCTGCTTCTTATTCGGCAGTCTAATCCCGTTCAAATTTGATTTTTTCATCATCATCAATTCCATTCTGTCGTAATTTGATGTTGTTATTTTGTATTCTTCGCTTACACTTGTTGACGTCAGAGATCCAAGTAATTATTGGGTTAGGCTGCTTTTTTTTTTTTTTTTTCAGAAAAAAGAATTGAACACAAAATTTCGAAATAATATGTGACTTCAATCGGCTATTGAAGTTTGGTGTTGGATTTTAGATTCAAGTGATAGCCTTTTATGTCATGAGTGAAAAAAGTGACGGAGAGGCGACCAGCTTCTAACAACCTTTTATGAACGTTACAATGAGAGTCTCATTCTTGTTATAGAATGTTTAATTTGAGTCATAATTATCCCGCACCATTGATGACCTAGATTTTCGAGATAGGTGAGCCTATCGTCTAAATCAAAAATCCCTCCACACAATGTATGCAGCAGTTAGGCAATAAAGCACAAGCCTTTTAGAGATTTGCTCCCTATAGGAATTAAAGTAGTGATTAGATGGACGAAGGGGCGTCCTCCATCACTAGGCAGACCACCTTAGTGGGACAACTCTTGGAGATTGGTGGGTGCAATCGCGTGCATTGAACTTTCATTTTATGATTTTTTTTTTTTTTTGTAATGAACATCACGATATGTGGATCCTAAACTAAGGGCTTCGATCCCACTAGATTTTATACTCTACAAGTTTCACTAAATTAGAGATTGAAAAGCCTGAATATATTAGTGAAAAACCTAACTATTAAGAGCAATGGACTAATTTAATAGTACAATCAGGGGAGAAAGGTAAAAATGACGGAAGAAACTTGATCCTCCATCAAAGGCAAATTTGACAGAAGGAAGAAAAATGAAAGAAGTTAATCCTTCGTCTTAGGCAAATTTGAATGACATTTAAGATAAATCAAGAAATTTTCATTCATTCAAGGAGCACTAAATCAATTTTGGCTAATTTTTAAGTGAAAGCAAGGTAAAACATTTGGTCAGGAAAAAAATTTCTAATATGAGATCTAATGTCTGGACTTTGGATTGATATTGAGAAATTAAAAAATAAAAAGCTTTTTGATATTTCATGGTATAAATAGCAATGGCATTTTTCATTTCAAGTAACTTCATTATATTTTTTAGTAATTTTCTGACAAATCGAAACACTGCTATCAACAATAAATTTATCTTATATCATTTCAATCAATAATAAATAAGATCATGGATTCAAATCTATTTTCATGGTGGTTGTAGGTAGAAGTGATAGAAATAATAAAGATCCCTGAACAAAATTCACAATGTTTAACTTGGTTCTTGATTTTTTGTGGATCAATTCTAGTTCTTAAATTATATATCTTCTTATTTGAGTTAATCATTTGATTAAAAAGAAAATGGGAATAATAATGTGGACTCTTACATTAGCTCTACGTCAAAGTGGATTTGGGACAGATTAAGTGACTACGTGTATTTTTCTTGTGGTGATTGAATAAAATATTAAAAAATAATAATAATAAAATAAAACCAATCGGGAGGCGAGAGAAAGAGATAAAAGGGGGACGTTGGGGCCTGTCCAAGCACCGATTTGAAGGGTGGCAGCTCTTGCCGGTCGTATAGCCAGGGATTACGCAACCCTTGGCTTGTAGCCTCGCGGATTGCACGTGCACGACCCACTGGAGCGTCACCTCCTTCTTCTATTATTGCCCCGGCCTTCTCCCTGTTTGTCTTTTTTTCAAAAAATTTTTTAATATTTATTTTGCTTTTAACATTTTCTTATTTCTGATTTTTTTTTTAAAATGCAACTTAAGATATCCATCTGCATTTATCAGTAATATTTTCGGTCGTAATTTTGATGGAAGGACCAATCCGAACAAAAAAAAAAAATAGAAAAAATTCTAAATAAGGGTCGAAAGTGTTTTAGTTTTTTCAAATAAGGGTCTGAAATGGATCTTGTTTCAAATAAGGGCTTAAAGTAACCAAAACGTCTCAAATAAAGGCTTTAAGCAAAACTTATTCACAATAAGAACATCAAGTGATCGTATCAATTTAAAAAAAGGGGCCTAACTTTTTAGATCTAAGGGCATTTTCGTCTTTTAACTTATTTTTTCTAATTATTTTTTTTCTTTCTTTTTGCCTTTTCCCCCTTCCCACCACCAGCCATAGTCGCCGGACCCAAGCGAGAACATAAAATAAGTGCCCCTTGATACAGTCATCAACAAAAAAGCTTTGACCACTTCCACAAACTTTTCGATTCTACCTACAAGAATCAGATGAACACACAAAAACTGACTCGAGGCAAAAGGGGATGAAAATTTGAGAAGATCAAGGAAAAGAAAAGTATCACGGTGTTCCTCGCCAGCCCAAGATTCTCCCATGAAAGATCGCTTGAACAAAGTCTACCGAAAAGATATAAACAAGAAATATTGTGTGAAAGTTGCCAAGTTCACAAAATATTTCGGAGTTCATTTAACAAGACTGAAAATATAATACCAAGGGAAAAAGATGATTACAGAAAGCATGGCCTTATCAATGATCTTGTGCTTGTTGCTAGATGACAATGATAACCACAAACCGGAACTCGATTCTTTTGGCCCCAATTATCAACAGCCATCCAAGGGGGAAAAAGAAAAAAACTCTAAAGCGATTGGTGGGGATTTCAACATTACTGGAGTCAAAGAGAATTAGGAGTAGAAGGTTAAGGCTTTATACTTTTTTAACAGAAACATCGATGCTTGCACAGCAGCAAGAACATTAGGGCCCTCTTGATACAGAATGTTGACCACTTTTACAAACGTACTGATTCCACCTATAAGAATCAGATAAAACACGTGAAAACTTGAGGCGAAAAATGATGAAAATTTGAGTAGCTGAAGGAAAAGTAAAGCATCCCGATGTTTCCTTAACCAGCATCGAGATAGTGCTTTGCCAAGAATCTCTAATAAGAGATGTTCACTTGAACAACATCTGGACCGAAAAGATAAGAACAAGAAATATTCAGTAAAAAGTACATGTTCATACAATATCTCAGAGTTTAATGAGCAAGATTGAAAATACAATACAAAAAGATACAGATGATTACATAAAGCAAAATGCCACGTTCACACAATATCTCAGAGTTCGTTGAACTAGATTGAAAATACAGAAAAGGAAACAGATGATTACATAAAACATGGCCTCGTCATGATCTTGTGCTCATTGCTAGATGACAATGATGAACACATACCGGAACTTGGTTCTTATGACCCCAATTATCAACAGCCATTGAATTGACGATTAATACCCAAAAAGAAAATAAAAACTACGAAGCGATCAGTAGGGATTTCAACATTACTGGAGTGGGAGAGAATTACGAGGAGAAGGTTAAGGCCTTACGCATTTTTAATAGCATCATCAATGCATGCCCGGCAGCAAGAACATACAATAAGGCTCTCTTGATGCAGTCATCAACAGACAAATGTACCATTCCACAAACTTTTCGATTTTACCTATAAGAATCAGATTAACACGCAAAAATTTACTTGAGGTGTAGGAGACGAAAATTTGAGCAGGCTAAGGAAAAAGAAAAGTATCACGATGTTTCCTCACCAGCATCAAGAAAGTGGCATTGCCAAGAATCTCCCATAAAAGATGTTCACTTGAGCAAAGTCTGGACCGAGAAGATACCAACAAGAAATATTCAGTGAAAAATGCCATGTCCACACAATATTCCGGAGTTCATTGAACAAGACAGAAAATACGATACAAAAGGAAACGGCTGACTTCGTAAAGCATGGCCCCATCATGATCATGGCCTCGTTGCGAGATGGCGACGATAAACATGAACCGGAACTCGACTCTTTCGGCCCCAATCAACAACAGCCAAGGAATTGACGATGAATACCCAGAAAAAGAAAATGTTTATGAAGCAATCGGAAGGGATCAGAACGTTACCGGAGTCAGAGAGAATTACAAGGAGAAGGATAAAGCCACACCAATTCCAACACCAGTCTGAAACGAGAGAGTCAAGACTTACGGGGGAAGTCTTGCTTCGGGATGACGGCAAGAGAGGACCGAAAGAGCGAGACGAGAGCGTGGGAAAATGTTGGGGGAGGAGAGAGCGATCGATTGAGATGGAGTGAGACAGGGATGTGAAGAAAGTCGGGCGAGGAATGCTTGTATAGTGAGAAAATGGCGGTGGAATTTGAAAGACGGTTAAACGGCAGGTGCTCGACAGTTGGTACTCCAGATTTGTGATTTTCATTTTTATTGGAAAATAATTTAAGTGCCCTACTGATTTTCTGACTAATGCTTTTTCATGCAATTTGACCGAGTGGCGATACTTTTTATGTTATACTTCACGCAGAAAAGTTTTGGTTTAAATTTATGTTTTTTGTTCCACTAAACATCAATGCCATTCAATGATATGTGACATTTTGGAAGCATTAATTACCGAATTTACAAAAATTGTTAACGTATTAGAAGTTAAAATATTCGGAGTAGATCGCCACGACAAAATCTAAATTTAAGGTCACAATACTATTCAAATTATTGACAAGGGATGGAAGACTCTTGTGGTTCCTTCAAGCGTATTCATTATGTAATTTTAAAATCTATTCGACAAATCACTTGAGCCCAAATAGATTTACAATGGCATGGAGAGATTTGACTTAGTAACTAGAGATGAATTAAAACCGTTGTTAGATAACAAAGGGTTCATCTAACTTTGAATTTTATACTAAAATGTCTTTAGTATATTATCTATTATAAAAAAAAAGTTATATTGATTTTATCAATTATTAGAATATGTGATCAAGCTTTTGGCCCAAAACTAAAATCGTTTCGAGTTTAGAACCTTTAGCCCTCCCATCTTTCACAATAAGCTTTGCCGATTACTGAAAAGTCCTAAATCTATTATGCGTTGGCCAATTTAGTTTTAGACATTTTAATTTTGCTAGTTTAGTCCAAATTTTTTTTAAAGATCTGCCAATGTAATCTTTCGGGTCAAAATTGATTAAAATGACTACATTGGCAAATTAGCAAGTTGGCAATATTTCTTTAAGACTGAATTGATTATCGCACAATAGATTTATAACTCTTTTTGAGATTTTTTTTTCCGGATTCAGAGTAACATGGCAATAAGCATAACTACCATTGCTCTTCTTAAGGTACTAAATAACATTCCAGAGGCAAGCATCAATGAGTTTCATCATAACGTCTATTTAACTAGAACCGATTATTTTGATCTTCTTTCTTCTTCGTCAAATCCTCCGTCATTTGTCATCGAATCTTTCATGGTTTCCCTCAACTTTCTCCGATCCCGGCGACACTCGCAGACACTCTCGCCGACTTCGAGCGCCTACTCACTCCTTAACCCCCGACCCACTCTCCGACCGCTCTGTCACTCCTCCTCCGGTAACTACCCTTCCCCGCAACCCGACTCTTCACCGTCCTGCCAGCCTCATTCCGTCGTCGCATCGATCTGTTCGATGGTGTGCGATGCTTACTACAAGCGTGCCCACGTGAGAGCATCGCCTCCGCGCCTCAGTCTGAACGTAAATTGTGAGACTTTGACTCATGAATAGGCCATTACCGTCGTCGCCTCCCTGGCCAATGAGGCCGGCTCGATGGTGGCGTTGAGTTTCTTCTACTGGGTCATTGGGTATGATAAGTTTCGGCACTTTATGCGGCTTTCTATAGTTTGTGCCGCGTCGTTGATCGGGAATGGTAACTCGGAGAGGGTCAATGAGGTGATGCAGTGTATGGTCAAAAGCTTTGCTGAGATTGGGAGGTTGAAGGAGGGTATTGATATGGCGCTTGAAATGCAGAATCAGGGTCTGGTGCCCACTACCCGGTTGATGAATTTCGCCATGGAGGTTGCCATTGGAAGGGGTTTTCTTGACTATGCACAGAATGTGTTTGATTATTTTTCTGAGAGAGGGGTTAGTCCTGATCCTAATAGTTACAAGCTGATGGTTGTTGCTTACTGTCGAATGGGGAGTATTCTGGAGGCAGACGCTTGGTTGAGAGAACTGATTGATAGAGATTTCGTTATTGGTAATGCTACTCTTACCTTGATCACCAATTCGTTTTGTGAGAAGGGGTTTGTGACTCGAGCTATCTGGTATTTTCGGAAGATGGCTGATATGGGTTTGGCACCGAATGTGTTAAATTATACCTCACTGATCAATGGGTTATGCAAGAAAGGCAGCATCAAGCAAGGATTTGAGCTCCTGGAGGAAATGGTTAGAAAGGGTTGGAAGCCAAATGTGTATACTCATACGGCATTAATTGATGGTCTCTGCAAGAAGGGTTGGAGTGTTAAGGCATTTAGACTCTTCCTTAAGCTAGTCCGGAGTGAAAATTACAAACCAAACGTGCTTACGTACACTGCCATGATCAGTGGCTATTGCAGAGAAAACAAGATGAACCGTGCAGAGATGTTATTTGGCAGAATGCAAGAACAAGGATTGATTCCTAACACCAATACATACACGACTCTCATTGATGGCCATTGTAAAGGTGGGAATTTTGAAAGAGCATATGAGTTGAAGGGCATAATGACAGATGCGGGCTTCAGTCCTAACGTCTGTACGTACAATGCGCTTATTGATGGTCTTTGTAAGAGGGGAAGGTTTGAAGAGGCTTGTAAAATGCTGAAAAAATGTTTCCGAAGTGGACTGGAAGCTGATCTGTTCACATATAGTATACTCATAAACGAGCAGTGCAAGAGGGCCAGCATTGAGCAAGCCCTAGCACTTCTGAGCAGGATGATTAAACTTGCTGTGCAACCTGATATACACACATACACCATAATGATTTCTGCCTTATGTAAGCAAAAGAGAATGAAAGAAAGTGAAAAGATTTTTGAAGAAGCAATCAGGCTCGGGTTAGTTCCTACCAAAAAAACCTACACATCCATGATTGGTGGATTCTGTCGGGATGGGAATGCCAACTTAGCAATAAAATTTTTCCACAGGATGAGTGACCATGGATGTCTTCCTGACAGTATCACTTACTGTGCTTTGATCAGCGGACTTTGCAAAGAGTCCAGGTTGAAGGAGGCTCGTCAACTATACGACTCGATGCTAGACAAGGGACTTACCCCATGTGAGGTTACTCGACTGACGTTGACCTATGAATACTGCAAAAAAAATGAATCTGTTAATGCATTGCTAATTTTGGAGAGATTAGAAAATAAACTCTGGATCCGAACTGTGAATACATTAGTGAGGAAGCTTTGCAGTGAGAAAAAAGTGGGAATGGCGGCACTGTTCTTCCATAAATTAACTGACAAGGAAACCAGAGTGGATCGTGTAACATTAGCTGCATTTATGACTGCTTGTTACGAAAGCAACAAATATGCTCTTCTTTCAGATCTGACCAAAAGGATCCGTGAAGGAAATGCTGCCACTCCCAACTTAGTTGATGGATCAACATAATTGCTAAAGCAGATCAACAGAAAGTGCAGAGATGGCCTTGTGAGAATATTGAGATTTTTGTACATTTTATTATTTGATGTTGTATAGATTTGGTTATGAATTCGAATATGATCTAAGTCTGATTTTATTGAAAATAATTCAAAGAAAATTTGAAAATTAGACCTCTGGGAAGCTGGATTTTCTTATATGCCTATTATTTCAGTAACAGATTAGACCTCCGTGTTTAGGTCAGAAAAGAGGCTGTGTGACTATTCTAATCCGGTGATTACTGATCAATCTTTTTTGATATAGAAATTGTTTCACGATATGATAGCACTTTGGATAAGTTTTTTCGAGTTTGCCTGTCACTTGATATGCTGTTTAAATCTAAGCATGAAATGGCACTTAGCATAACTTTCTGCCAGTTCACCTTTCACCATTAGAATGGCATGTTCATCAATCGACAGTGTCTCAGGATCTAGTTCTTTTCTTTCAGTACGTTCAGCTTCTTTCAAATCGATTTCTCAAGATTTAGATTCTCCTTTCTCTGCTGAATCTGGAAGATATTATCTTTTTTTGTCATTTGCTTGTCCTTCGGCATGCCTGTGTCTCACACACATGAAGACTAGAGGACTTGACAAAATCCCTGGGCATACTGGTACTTGCATAGTCAGTTTCTGAGTTCACTCATGCTATTTTTATTTGATCAGTTTTGAGTTAAATTATCTTAGATACACATGTATCAGATGGATTCTCCCACAATTCCAAAGAACCTAAAGCAGAGCCTGATTCTACTTATGGAGGCAAAAGTATCAGAGAACTGTATGAGCTTGCAAGTACAAACTACTGTGGAAAATACTCCTGTACATGTGAGTAACATTTATTGAAGTGTTCGTTTCCACTAATACCTAGTGTGTTTTAAGCTTGCAAGTTATAGTGCTACATATGTTCTGCAGATTAAGGCAGGTTTTATTGGATAAAAAGCTGCAATTGTTTGAAAATGAGAGCTCCATGACTTTTGCATGCTTAATTCTAAGCTCCTTAGTTTGGCTGATAATGGAGACTTTGATCTTTATCCTCCTCACTGCAAGCCCAAAGCGAAGGAGCTAACTAATGGATGCATGACAGTTTAAACATTGGTGCTTACAAGTGCAGGGTTGCAAAGCAGCAGGTGCCTTATGAAGTGGTACTTCTCCATCACTGTAAAATATCGGCCTCTATATTTGGAATAGCAATTTGTATGCTTTTTAGTTATTCTGATCAGAATGGTAGCACATCCCTCTTGTTTGCTGTGGACAACATGTTGATTGTAGACTAGTAACTGACAT
Organism: Eucalyptus curtisii; assembly: GCA_017140595.1. Lineage (NCBI taxonomy): Eukaryota > Viridiplantae > Streptophyta > Magnoliopsida > Myrtales > Myrtaceae > Eucalyptus > Eucalyptus curtisii. Next base: position 18,780,167 of record CM029498.1, read on the forward strand.
TTTGAACCGAGTTCTCCTCCTCTCTTCTGCTCTTATCTTTTACAGGACTGCGATCTATGACTGAGTGATAATGTGGAAATCAATGTGATGAAAAGCAACTTGGTTGAATTTAATAGACAGCTATATTAGTAATACTGAGAAGACTTTAATTTCTGAATGGTTTTAAATTATGTAAGGGTTCTATGGGACAACCTATTTTATCAACTTCTGCTAAGAGGCAAATGATCTTATGCACAAGTGACATTGAATTATTTCTGGACAGATTTATTTTTCTGTTTTGACAGGCAGTTTTGGGGCTTGAAGTCAACCCTGTTAAAATAAATTTGACTCTCACAAGTTCCTTGGAAGATCAAACAGCTGTTGATATTTTGGGTTGTAAACTTGGATATTTTCCTATAGGAGGGATTGCTAGAATGATTCATACTCTAAGTACTAAGATTATCATGCCATAATATGATAATTGTATATAAATGAACCTCTTCATCAAACGAAAGAAGGGAATTAGTGGTAAATCTTTAGGAACAAAGAAAGCTATCTGTCACATGAAAGAGATGCAAAGGAAATATTTTTCTTGTGTGAACGATAACTAAGGAGGTAAAAATTTCAAAGGAAGTTTAAAAAGTAGACCTCTGGGAAGCTGGATTCTCTCAGTAACAGATTAGACCCCTGTTCCATTGTCAGAAAAGATGCGATGTTTCAATGATGCGATTTCTTGATGATAGTATTTGTATGGAAATATCATTTTCATATTGAATTAGCTTTATCTCCATGGCCAAATTTGGACCCTTCAGTTCATGGTTCTGGACTTATGTGTGTGCTACTTGTGTAAGAAGTTTCAAATGACATAAGGGTGGATGTTCTTGCTAGGTAGTATGATTTTATCCCTGTGACAGATCTTCCTTGCAAATGCAGCTCTCTTTTTGAATTATTGTTGAAAAAGGAACTCAATCATGTCGTGGCTAGACAATAAAGTTTAGTATTTCAATCGGAGTACTTTTTTTTTTTTTTCTTCAGCTTCTTCTTCTAGAATTTGGAAGAGACAAACATGCATTTATAGTTGCAGTGGCACCATTCTAAATGCAAATTTTTTTTTTGATAAATCTTCTTAGATATAGAAATTTTTGCAAGATAGGGTACCGCTTAGGATAAGTTTCATCCAGTTTTCCTTCCATGTGATTTGCTGTTTTAGTCTAAGCGTGAAAGGGCCCTTAGCTTCATTTCACCTCTCGTCATAAGAATGGTTTGGTCATCATATTATGGTGTCTCAGAATCTGGTTGTTTTGTTGCAGTACCTTCAACATATGATTTCTCAAGATTTAGATCTCTTTTCTCTGCCAAACTTAAATATATCATCTTTATACGTCATTCGCTTGTCCCTTGGCATGTAGATGTTTCATACGTATGATGATTAAAAGACTTGAAAATCTATGGTCATAGCAGAACCTGCATAGTCTGTTTTACAATTCACTCGTGCTATTTTTTGTTTGATCAGTTTTCAGTTATTTATTTTACATTAGGTGGTCCCATTGAAGTGGGAGAGAACAAAAGATGGTGACGTGCATATTAGATGGGTTCTCCCTGCTTTCTAACTCTGAAGAACATGAGCAGAGGCTGATCCTCTTGATGGAGCAAGAACGGTCAGAGAACTGTATGAGCTTGCAAATACAAACTATTGTAAAAGATACTGGGTACCTGTAGGTACCGTTTATTGCGATGTTTATTTCCACTAGTACTACATGTGTTTTAAGCTTTCAAATTGCCAAAGCTACATATGTACTGGAAATTTTATTAGATTATATGAAGCTGAAATTTGTTGACAAATGAGAGCTGAGTCATCATTCGCATGCTTAATTCAATGGTTTGGGTGAGAATGGAGATCTTGACATTGGTCCTCCTCGCTTGACTCATGCGCCAGCATAAGAGATTATGGAGAAAATGAGGGTAAATTGTAAAGCTTCATTCCATTTTAAGGAGATTGGTCTCTAAAATGTACTTCCTTATGTGGTTTATCAATGGTTTTCAACATTAGGAGATAGATACAATTGTTTTCCCCTTGAAGAAGATCAACTAGGTAAATCATGTTTTTTTCTAACTGTCATTTTCTTTTTTGTCATTTTGCTAGATAGGAGGTGATGTTCGTGGAATTGATAGTATAGATGCAATATGTCTCAAGCTTGATGAACTAATTTAATATTCCTTGATTAAAGAAGGCCTTGCAAGGCTTTTAAATTTAAGGTTCCTTCAAGTGGATAGCAAAGACTTCAATGGAAAGACAAAGTCTCGCCTTAGTCAAGTGGGTTGTTTCCTATGTTACTAGTGCTCGAATTTTGTTCAAAACACATTTGGCCCACTTATCCTTCTAGAGTTGAGATGGCTTTCATGGAATTACTTTCCTTTGGTTTTTAAGCTGACAGATATCTCCCTGAGGAAGCTAGTAATCCTTGATCTCTCAATGAGTAAAATCACAGAAAAATGGAATGGATGGAGCCACATCAAGGTACGATTTTAGATCAAATCAATGGGAGTTCTTTTGTTGTAGGTTATCGATATTTTATCTGAAGAGCAATGTGTTATCTTCTTTTCAGTTGGCTAAGAATTTGAAGGTCCTAAATCTGACCGAATGCCAGAAATTACATCAAACTCCAAATTTTTGTTTTCATGAGAATTTAGAGCGACTGAATCTCGAAGGATGTGAGAGTTTGGTTCAAATTGATCGATCCATCAGTCACCTTAAAAAGTTAGTCTTCTCAAACTTGAAGTATTGTCATAGTCTTCAAAAGCTACAAGAGGAGATGGGGGCACTGAAGTATTGTCATAGTCTTCAAAAGCTACCAGAGGAGATGGGGGCACTAGAATCTTTAATAGAACTTCTTCTTGACTGTACATCAATAGAAGAGATTCCTGAATGGAGAAGAATGAAGAAATTGGAAACTCTTAACTTGGACAATGCACATCACTAAATAGATTCAGCTTGGTTGGTTGCACAGCATCAGTAGCAAAGCTTTCATTAGTAGAGATCTGTCTTACTCAACTGCCCAAGTCGATTGAAAGTTTCAATTCACTGATTGAGTTGGATCTATCGTCATCCAGAATTGAGGAGTTACCTAATTCAATTGGGAACATGAAGAATTTGAAAGTGCTCAAGATGGGCAACAGCTCTACTAAAAAACTACCTAGTGTCATTGAAATGTTAGAGAAGCTCGAAGAACTCGAGGTTGGGGGTTCCATATGTTGGAGGAGAAATTCCCAGCAATATTGGGAAGTCACTATTTTTAAGAATCTTGGTATTGAAAGGCACTAGAATTTCAGTAGTGCCTCAACTTTCAGAAAGTCTTATCACTCTACACTTTTATACATTCTCAATGGAGACGATTCCCGACCTCTCGAACTTATTAAATCTGAGATCTTTGCAGTTGCAAGTTTTTTGTAGCGGTCCTTCTAAACTTGAAGAATCTCCAAGTCCTTGGTGGATTGGAAGATTACGCATGCTCAAGTTCTTGGATTTGTATACTTCTCATATCTCTAGTCTATCTTCTGATCTCGTTATCCTTTCTCAACTAAAGCAACTCCAACTTCGGTGCCGTAATTTGCAATGCCTACCTAGGTTCCTGTACTTAGGTATCAAATTTTGCAAGAGAATAAAAACGACCAATGATCTTTCAAATTTGAAAGTATTATCAGATTTGGAAATTCTTGATTGTGATGAGCTAACAGAGATTCAAGGCCTTGAAGGTTTGGAGAACCTGAGAACATTAAAGCTCTCAACACTTCCATCATTGGCAGAGTTGGTTGTAGTTGCTTGTGATGATTAACTTGAAGAAGCTCAAGAAAATTGATCTAAATGATTGTATTAATCTATCAGAGACTCAAGGGAGTCCAAAATCGTTGGAGATACTTGACGTTATGAAGTGTTACAAACTACAAGGGTTGCCAGATCGATCAAGCTTCAAGAATCCAAGAATTTGACATATAAATGCAGCCGAGGGAGAGATTGGCTTTGACTAATGTTGCCATCTGGTGTGTTTTGGGACATCTATCTGGAAGGGACTTTTTGGTTATGTTAGGTACTAGAGATTCTAATTATTCTGGAGAAATAGCTTATAATTCATGTCGCTATGCACCCTATGTTAGATACCCATTTTCAATTCATAATGTCTGGGGCCCACAATGAAAAGAACCATCTTTTCATCCCGTTCGACAAACACCACTAATCCTAATGAGCAAAGAAGAGATACCGTCACAATACCTTCTTTTAATCTCGTTAAAACATGATTTTTTCCATATTGACTTATATCGATAAAAAGATTCCTATTCATTTGGTTCGTGGGCATCACAAAATCATTTTTCAGAAACCAAAATCACATTACAAAGCTAGAGAGAACACCTAAACAGCGTCTCCCGCTGATCAATTCCCGTTGCAACAACGTCACATTTCGTTGCCCCACACTTAGTGTCCACCACCCTGTCATTCTTGAACAAGTCAGTGATTTGAAACCTGCAACAATTTCGGGGTAGATCAGTAGAATGAAAGCGTAGTGGCCGCTATATGTCGGTGATTTGAAATTACGCAACATTTGAATTGCGCATAGTATGATAGGTTCCATGGTATAAGAAGCTGCAGACAACCGTCAACAACGAGAGCTCGAAGATCATTCGCATGCTTAATTTCGAGTTCAATGGTTTAGTAGAGAATGCCGACCTTGACCTCTATCCTCCTCACTTGCAAGCCTCAATCTTTGCTCTAACTTTGGGATTCGTGTTTCTCTGTCAAACTAAATTCCTATTTGACTTATCCAACAGAAAGAATCTAATTGAGTTTTTTTTTTTTTTCGTGAATCATTTTCAATTACATTGAGAAGCACGTCCACTAAAAAATCACATGATTTTTGTGTACTTAGCTTTGCTAATTTACATAGTTTTATCAGATGATTTATTTGTAATGAGACGGACACAAATCCATATTAATAATGCATGCACAGAGGAGAAACTGTTTGCTAGTTCATTTCTCCAAAATAGAATGAATTTAAGGAAAGACGAATTCAACAGTGGGTCCTAAATTTATAGAAATTATTTATTAACTTGGAAAAGGATAGATTCCATATCTCCTTCAAATGTGATGATTACACGTATCAACTTTGATCATATATTTATAACCAAATGTGAATATGACAAAAATATCCAACGATATATATGCACACACATTATCATAACAACACTATGCTGCAAAAATCTGATGAATTTTTCCCTAAACTGTCAACAACTCAATGTTCTTTGTATATGAATTTCTTATCCACTCAAATGAAGCACCTTATGTTAAACAGTATGACTTTTTTTTTTCTTCTCTTGCTAGAATAATGATAATTTCATACATAGCATATGACTTGAACGAATAGAAACAAATGAAAAATTGTAGCTAGCTCAGTGCATGTGAGCTTAATTTACATCTACTACTAGATGAAGTAGGTCTCACATGAGATTCGCATGATTTTGGTAGATGCGAGTTGAGCTCACAAGATTCGAGCCCACCCAATTCTTGCTTATAGAGTGTTTCAAAAGCACTGAGTTTAGGAGGATAGAGTTAGTTCCTTGCAGGTATGCCTTCCCACAGTGGGCGAACCTTGCTCAAGCCCTTCAGTAATAGCCTTTTAGCAAGAAACTATTCACACCTTTAGTTCAAAGCTTAGAGACACCCAGATAGAATCAGGATGATAACATTTCTAACTACCCGAGCTGCATTTCTCAGATGATCCTGCCAGGCTGGAAAAGAAGAGGGAGTTTAGAAAGCCATGAGAGGGTTTTTCACAAATCACACACTTTACTTCAAGGGACTTTGCCCAACACATTACATCCTCCTCGCCTTTTATAGGCAAATAGAGGTCACAAACACACAAGGACCAAGCTCATGGGTCCGGGAACAAACAAAGGCTTCCGAAAATCTCGGTAGGGAATTATTCGCACGGTATGAACAATGACAGTGAACAGTGACTTTCCTAGCCTACTACTACAATAAAAGTGAACAGTAACTTGCTACAGTGAAACTGTACGGACATCAGCGGTCTCATCTGTCACGAGCATTGTAGTCATAGTCTGAATCATCCGAGCTGTGCTGTTGCTAGAACATGTTCATCATACTTTTGTTCAAGTGCTTCAAGGTCTTCTGGTGAGAGGATCTGGTTCAGGTGATATGATGTGGATGCTGATGCTTCCTCTTGTGCCCAATCTGTATTGTCATCAAGAATGCCTGGCTGAGGCCAATTGGATGGTTGTGCATAGTAGGATGTGTCCATTCCTGAGGATAAGGATAAAGGTCCTTGATCATAGGGGTCCTGGGAAAGAGGACCTCCCCAATGGGCATAGGGGTATTGAGAGGACTGTGCTGCGTCACTTGTCATTTCATTGTCCTGTGATGATGTAGCTTGTTTGAATTCCTAGAGTGCTTCCTTAGCTTCTGGTACTAGGTCATACCGATCCCACTGAGTGGGTACATTATAATTACATGCATCTTCAGGGATGGTCTTGTTCTCCTAGCATAAAATTCTTTGAAGTTCTCGGTACTGGTGTTCACAACATCCAACAGGTCTTGGATAAGATTTGTGAACTCGAACATCTCTGTTGTCTATGCTGGGTTTATATAATGTGGTTCCCATAATCTGTGGAGCATTTATGATGTTGCCATTATTTGTAAAAAAATGCCATGGATGTTTAAAGAACAGAATGGTGTGGACTTCAGGGTTTGGTTGCATGGTTCTTAATTCGTTTTCCAAAAGATATTTCCAGTGAACAGGAGGATAGAACCAGTTAAGGAAGTCTAGGAGGTTTTTATCATTTTCCTTCTCAATGTTCCTGCCAAGTCTGAAAATCCTGGTGAGGTTGGCGATGAGTCTCCTAGTCGGAACTTCAATAGCTATCAAGTACTTATTGGTTAAGTACCATAATAACCATTTGAGTTGGTCAGGGAAATCATCCTCCTTCCAGATGAGAGGATGTATGAACGGATAATCTGCATTTAATCCAAAATGATAAAGAATCGAACCTCCATTGAGTCTGAACAGGTCGGTGTGGCATTGCCGCATGAGTTTATCCAGATTTTTAGTAAGACTGTTATTATGGATTTGCTCAATGATCTCCTGGGGATATTTCCAGCTTGGCCAATCTTTGATTTTCTCAATCTTATACTTTTCACCATGTTGACGCATATGAAAAGCATGTCTCATGATATACACGTTGATTTCAGCTGATGCTTTCGGTCTTGACAAAAAGTCAGCAAGCACATTCTTTTTCCGAGCAATGTGTTTGGTTTCAAAAGAGTATTTTGAAAACCATTCAGCCCATCGAAGCAGTTGAGAATTTGGAACTTGCTTCTGCTTGAATTTGGTCATTTAGGGGAAAGATGCCATATCCAATTCTAGTAGGAAGTGATGGCCAATAAGATGGAATTCAAACTTTTTTATTCCATTTTTTACCGCCAAGATTTCTTTGAAAGTGGAATGATAGTGCATCTCAGCTTGAGAAAACTTACCACTTTTGTAAGCACATAAATATCTCTTACCATCAATTTCTTCAAACAGGATGGCGGCCCAGTATTCATCACTGGCGTCAGTCTGGAGAATTCTCTTCCCTGTTGACTGAATTTGTAGAGGAGGAAGAGTCTGCATAATCTCTTTCAATTGTGAGACTGCATCAGTCTGAGATTTTCCCCAAGGTGGGGGATTCTTTTTCAGCATTGTCTGTAATGGGATCAGCAGCTTTGCTAAATCTGGAACAAAATCTCTGAAATAATTTATTATCCCAAGAAATTGCTAAACTTGCTTTGTTGTGAAATTTTCTTCAGGGAATTTCAGTAATTCCTGAGCAATATGTGGTCCTGGATAGTATGTCCCTTTATTAAGGTGCATACCAAGAAATTCAATTTCTGTCTGGGCAATGTTCATTTTTTTTTTGGGAAAGCATAATCCCATGTTTCTTCACAATTTCAGCGAATTGTTCAAGAAGTTGACAGTGCGATTGCTCATCAGGACTGTAGAGCAGGATATCATCTATATATACTGTTGCACTTGCCAGAATTGGTTGAAAAATTCGACACATGACCTTTTGGAATAAGGATGGTGCAACTTTGAGGCCAAAAGGAAGGATTTTCCATTGAAAGTGCTGGTTTGGGATACATAACCCTATTTTGGGTCTGTCTTCAGGATGAATGCCTAATTGCCAAAATCCAGCTTTAAGATCAAATTTGGAATATATCTGGGCTTTTGATAATCAAGCAAAAAGAGAGTTTCTAGATGGTAAAGGGAATTTATCATCTTGAAGGAAAAGGTTAAGAGGCTGGTAGTTAATTACCAATCTCATTTTTCCTTTGTTTTGCTCAGCACGCTTGTTGACATAGAAAGCTTCACAAGCCCATTGAGAATGTGAGACCTCAATGAGGCCTTGTTGCAGCAATTCTGAGGATTCTTTCTGAGCCAAAACCAGATGTTCTGGATTCATTCCCATATGACTCACCTTGGTTGGATTGATATCTTCATTCCTTTTGAAAGGAAGGCGAACACAAAACTCTGGATTTTTCCACAAAGGGCGAGGACATTTTTTAGCGAACTCTGAATGAGACTTTGAACATGATTCCAATAACTTTTGCATGATCAGATCTAATAGACTCATTTGGATGGAAAAAAAATCTTTGAATGTTGACAAATTCAGAGAATTGGTCTTTGGACTTAAGACCTTTTCCATGAATGATTCGAAGTTGTGGAATCTGAGTCATAATGTCCTAACAAATGATTAAGTCTTTGTTGGGAAGACTGGATCCGAAGATTTTCATGGTTATGGAACACTGAGGGAAAAGATGGACAGTTATTGGAGTTGTTTTCACATTTGTAAGAAAGTATCTTCCGAAGCAAAGTTGAAATACCGGACACAGGAAGTCTAATATTCTTCAGGAAGAACCTTAGTGTCTAAGATTGAAGAGGTTGCTCCAGTGTCTATAAGTGCAATGACATTGATTGGCTTAGCAAATTTTGAAGTGAATATTTCATAGGAAAATGAGGACAATGAGTTTGGCTTGAAAAGATGTCAGTGCTTTCCTCTGAAGGAGTTAAAGATATATGAAAAATATCTTTAGCATCTGATTCTGAATCAGTTTCACTGGGAGTCTGGTAACAAGGGATGACACAAAGGGTTTGTTCACATGGTTCTTCATCAGCAGAGAATAAAGATTCGATATCATCATTTTCAAGAGAAATACCAGTTTCATTCTCTATATGATGTATCAAATGATTCTGACCTTTTTTTGCTTGAGGACAGTTTTTGGCAAAATGTCCCTTCTTGTTGCAAATGAAGCATCGCTTTGATTTCTTGTGGCTTGAGCGGCCTGAGCGATCTTTCCTCTTGTGCATGTATCACCATTTCTTCTTTCTTCCGAAGTACTTAGATCTAGATTTGTTGATCCATATCTTTTTGAAGTGCTTCTTTTTTCTGGAAGATTTTCCACAAGAACCATCACAGTCTTTCTTGGAACATTTGATCTTCAAGCTCTAACGAGAACAGGCCCTGTCAAGTTCTCTATTGTCATTGACATAGGTTTGGATCATTTGGCGTTTAACACACAATTCTTCAAGGCACAAATGAATCTCTTGTTGGATTTCTCCCAATGGAACATCTTGGATTCTTCTTTGTTTGGTCAAAAAGTTTCTTTCTACTGTTTGGGATAGTTCTTTGGGAATGGAGGTCAAAAAGACATGCTTCAAATTTGCATATGCTCCAACATGATAGAAAAGTTTAAGCATTTCACGGTAATGCTTATCAAAATGTTTTTTCTGCAGAGAGCAGCATCTTCTCTCAAAAAATTCTCTTCTTTTGAGTTCTATGAGATCAACAGGTTTTCCCACAAAGAAGTGATAAAGGAGGGTAATGGCATAGCTAAAGGTTGGCGAGAGTAAAAAGTGAAGCTGATCTTGTTCTGACACAGATGCCCACAAAAGTTTAAGGCTACCTGTGAATCTTGTGACAAAGTTGAAAAGGACATCATACTTGTCTTGATTGGTGATGGCTTGGGTATTTAGCCAAGTATGGAATTTCTCAAGTCTTTCTGGCCATTTGTGATAAGGAATGTCATCAATAGTGAAAAATTGTTTTGATGAAGTGGATACATTCTGAGAGAAGCTGTTTGACTGGACAACTTCTGGATCAGAAGGGTTTGATTCCATTTCATAATCTGAAGGATCGGCCATGAAAACTGATGAAGTAACCGATACCATGGGAGAGGAATCAATGGTAGGTATTAAAAAGGATGATGCGGATGAAAGAGATATCGAATCTGATTCACTATCAAAAACGTTTGGAAAGGCTGGTTCCGTTGGAAACAGAACTTGGTCCGTCGGAATGATAGGATCAATCTGTTGTGGAGGTTAGTGTGTAATAGGATCAGGCTGTGGTTCTTGATTACTCAAATCTCGAGAAAAGATTCTAATGGATTTGACAACATCAATTGATAAGGCCTTTCTTTTATAGTAAGAGAGGATTCTGTGGGCCTCTTCTCTTTTGCCCTTTCTTTCCTTATACGATTCAGTTCCTTGAGGCGATTTCGCATTTCAGCCACATCTGTCTTGTCTTGTATGACAGGAGCATTTGTAATTGCAGCGAAGATGGACGTCTGAGGTGGTGGAGGAAGAAGAGGTTCTGCTCGCAAAGTAGTCGGAAATGGATTTGGAAATGAATTAAGCCTTCCTTCTTCAAGGATCTGGATTTGCCTTTTGAGCTTCTCTATCTCATTCTTAGGACTTTCGAGATGATGATACCCTAAATGTTGTCTAGATTCCAAGGCATGAAGCCTTTTTTGGAAATCTGAAAGCATCCTTTTGGTGGTTTCATCATATCTTCGCAAATCTTGTTGCACATCTCCAATCTTGGAATCAATTGCTTTAAAAGCATTGTTTTGTGCTAAAAGAGTCTCCGATTGCCAATTTAAGACAGCTTCAGCAACAGGATTTCTTTTCTGTCTTCCATGCTCATCCACATCAGTGGGTGCAGGTATCTTAGGCACATGCCTATATCTGCTTTGTGGATCAATAAACTCTTCTGGAGCGGGAAACGAGAGTTTAAAACTTTCCCAAACAAGAGGAGGAAAGTCTGTTTCTTGGAACATAGCGATGGAAGAGCTAGGTAGTGTTTCAGTCATAACCTCTAATGGATAGGAATGTTTCTTTGCCCATTTTACAATTGGCTTATAAAATGGGGAAATGGTAAGTTTTTTCTAAGGAGGAGATGGAGGAAGTGATGAAGGGGGTATTGGCGAGACTGAAGAAGAAGCAGTAAATTCTAATGGTAGAGTTTGTGCATATGAAACCATAAACTGAAATTTATCACACTCACCGAGAGTATCAATGGAGGAATCTCCGTTAAAGTACCTTTGGTACATGGGATCTTTAGGCTTCTTTTTCTTTCGTCGAGGTATGTCATCTGGATTTACCTCGTCAGGAGAGTTTGTGCAGTAAGAGCACTGGCAAAAAGGGTCCCAAAAGCAATGACCATACTTATCTTTATAGTAATGGACATGATGTCCATCATTGTTGAAATGTCGAACAAGCTTCTTTGGGTCTGGCTCAGTAATTGATTATGGAACACATGGTTCAATCATAAAAAGAGTTTGGAAGCTAGAAGGGCTTTCTTCCTTTTCCTTGCCAAATTTGATGGAAAAAATTCCATCTCTTTTCCTGACAAATTCAAAGAACTGTTACACAGCAACCTCCACAATAGATTGATCCTGTCATTCCGACGGACCAAGTTCTATTTCCAACAGAACCAACCTTTCCAAACATTTTTGATACTGAATCAGATTCGGTATCTCTTTCATCCGCATCATCCTTTTCAATACCTACCATTGATTCCTCTCCCATGGTACCGGTTACTTCATCAGTTTTCATGGCCGATCCTCCAGATTATGAAATGGAATCAAACCCTTCTGATCTAGAAGTTGTCCAGTCAAACAGCTTCTCTCAGAACGTGTCCACTTCATCAAAACAATTTTTCACTATTGATGACATTTCTTATCACAAATGGCCAGAAAGACTTGAGGAATTCCATACTTGGCTAAATACCCAAGCCATCACCAATCAAGACAAGTATGATGTCATTTTCAACTTTGTCACAAGATTCACAGGTAGCCTTAAACTTTTGTGGGCATCTGTGTAAGAACAAGATCAGCTTCACTTTTTACTCTTGCCAACCTTTAGCTATGCCATTACCCTCCTTTATCACTTCTTTGTGGAAAAACCTGTTGATCTCATAGAACTCAAAACAAGATAATTTTTTGAGAGAAGATGCTGCTCTCTGTAGAAAAAACATTTTGATAAGCATTACCGTGAAATGCTTAAACTTTTCTATCAAGTTGGAGCATATGCAAATTTGAAGCATGTCTTTTTGACCTCCATTCCCAAAAAACTATCCCAAACAGTAGAAAGAAACTTTTTGACCAAACAAAGAAGAATCCAAGATGTTCCATTGGGAGAAATCCAACAAGAGATTCATTTGTGCCTTGAAGAATTGTGTGTTAAACGCCAAATGATCCAAACTTATGTCAATGACAACAGAGAACTTTACAGGGCATGTTCTCGTCAGAGCTTGAAGATCAAATGTTCCAAGAAAGACTGTGATGGTTCTTGTGGGAAATCTTCTAGAAAAAAGAAGCACTTCAAAAAGATCTGGATCGAAGATATCAATCCAACCAAGGCGAGTCATATGGGAATGAATCCAGAACATCTGGTTTTGGCTCAGAAAGAATGCTCAGAATTGCTGCAACAAGGCCTCATTGAGGTCTCACATTCTCAATGGGCTTGTGAAACTTTTTATGTCAACAAGCGTGCTGAGTAAAACAAAGGAAAAATGAGATTGGTGATTAACTACCGGGCTCTTAACCTTTTCCTTCAAGATGATAAATTCCTTTACCATCCAGAAACTCTCTTTTTGCTGGATTATCAAAAGCCCAGATCTATTCCAAATTTGATCTTAAAGTCGGATTTTAGCAATTGGGCAAGTGCAGCAGTATATATAGATGATATCCTGCTCTACAGTCCTGATGAGCAGTTGCACTGTCAACTTCTTGAACAATTCGCTGAAATTGTGAAGAAACATGGGATTATGCTTTTCCAAAGAAAAATGAACATTGCCTAGACAGAAATTGAATTTCTTGGTATGCACCTTAACAAAGGGACATACTATCCAGGGCCACATATTGCTCAGGAATTACTGAAATTCCCTGAGGAAAATTTCACAATAAAGCAAATTCAGCAATTTCTTGGGATAATCAATTATCTCAGAGATTTTTTTCCAGATTTAGCAAAGCTGCTGATCCCATTACAGACAATGCTGAAAAAGAATCCCCCACCTTGGGGAAAATCTAAGACTGATGCAGTCTCACAACTCAAAGAGATTATGCATACTCTTCCTCCTCTACAGATTTCATCAACAGGGAAGAGAATTTTCCAGACTGACGCCAGTGATGAATACTGGGCCGCCATCCTATTTGAAAAAATTGATGGTAAGAGACATTTATGTGCTTACAAAAGTGGTTTCATCATATCTTCGCAAATCTTGTTGCACATCTCCAATCTTGGAATCAATTGCTTTAAAAGCATCGTTGTGTGCTAAAAGAGTCTCCGATTGCCAATTTAAGATAGCTTCAACAACAGCTGAAATTAACATGTATATTATGAGACATGCTTTTCATATGCGTCAACATGGTGAAAAGTATAAGATTGAGAGGATCAACGATTGGCCAAGCTGGAAATATCCCAAGGAGATCATTGAGCAAATCCAGAATGACAGTCTTACTGAAAATTCTCTTCCTTGAGTTCTATGAGATCAACAGGTTTTCCCACAAAAAAGTGATAAAGGAGGGTAATGGCATAGCTAAAGGTTGGTGAGAGTAAAAAAGTGAAGAATATTTTTTTTTTATCTTTTTTTTTTTCATTGAATCGCATGAATTTCAAGAAGAGAACCAAATCCTCGTCTCCTTTGGGGCGTTGTCGTCGTGTTTTAATAGGAGACACTCAAATGAATAAGAAAAAAAAAAAAGAGAACTTGTGAATTGTGCAATGTGGTTTAGTTTAGTGTGTACCTATTTTTGACCACGAAAATGCTGCGACAAGCCAAATAATAGAGGGATAATGCCACAATCTGAACTTTATGGTTCATGAATTTTTAATTTGTTTAATGTGATTTCTAAAATTTACTTTAATATTCAATATGATTTATGAACTTTTAATTTGTCCAATATAGTTCATGAACTTTTCGTACATGTTCAATATAGTCCTCAAACCACACCAAAATGTTCAAAGTAATTCTTTCATTAATTTAAGATCAACGACAACATTGAAATTTTCATAAAATCCAAAAAATAAATTAAATATAATTAAAAGTTTAAGGAATACATTAAGCAAATTAAAAATTAAGGGATCACATTATATATTAGGTAAAAATTTAAAGATCACATTAAATAAATTAAGATTTTATGAATCATATTGTATATTAAGTTAAAATTTATAGATTATTTGCAAAAAAATAAAAGTCCCAAGCATGCTTTTTCTTTTGCCCTTGTCGTGTCTCATGATTCTGTTTTACAGGGCGATATCCTATGTTGCACGGACACATTACACGTGCTTCCGTGTCGTGTCCGACACGTGTCGGAGTGTGTCGGATACCTCGACATGCTCGGACATGCGTTGACTGCGTGTCAGATTTGTCAACACGTGGTCAACTTTTGTTGACACGTTTCTACACGTGTGTCCAAGGGTGGAGGTGAGGGCGAGGGAGCAGAGACGAGGCCGCGAGCTGAGCGAAGGTGAGCCCGTGACAGCGATAGTCGGCCAGAGAAAGAGCAGAGATTGAGGCGAGGGCCGTGAGGAGGAACTTCACGAGGGAGGCGTGAATGGGGGAGGGTGGCGTCATCGAGTGGGGCGGTGGCAGCGGCAAGGGGGAGGAGGAGGAGGAGGAGGAGGAGGAGGAGGAGTTCGCGGCGGTCTGTAGCCTCTCGGCGCATAGGGACCGCGCGTTCCATCTCTGGCAAGTAGAGATCGAGAGGAAGAGGAGAGGAAAGGCGTCGTGCGGTGAGGAGGAGGAGAAGAAGCCTTGCGAGGGTTTTGAGAAGGAAAATAAAAGGATAAAAGAGGGACTTGGCGTGTTGAAGGGAGGGGGAAGTGATGGTGTCATGTGTTAGGTGGAGGGAAAAAATGAAAAAAATTTGGGGGGGGGGGGGGGGTTGGGGGCTTTTTATTTAATTGAAGGGGTTTGGGTGCAGGGGGTGGGGGATTTTTATTTAATCGAATGGGGTGAGGGGTTTTTTATTTAATTGAAAAAATTGTTAAATGAAATTTAAAAATAATTTCGAAAAATAAAAGTACTGTATGTTGAATGATTAGTGTAAATTCATTGTAGGTTCTTTTTTTTTGAATTAAATTAATTAAAAATAAAAATATTCATTTAATATATAACGTGTCCTAACGTGTCGGAATTTTCTATTTTTGAGAAATGACGTGTCATGTCGCGTGTCTGTGTCGCGTGTCGATGCAACCTAGGCGATTTCCCACTACACCCCCAAGAGTGACAAAAACAATTGACAATTCATGAGAGAGAGAGAGAGAGAGAGAGAGAGAGAGGGAGGGTGCCGTGTTCCGGTTGACATGAAAATGTAAAACTTTGGTTGACTTTTTGCGAAATCCCATCATCTCCTTCTTCTCCTTAGCTCCTTAGCTCTCTTGTTCACTCATCATAGCGGCAAAGGAACGATCTTCGTGTAGTCTGCAGCCTTTGATCCACGTTGAGGCGACTGAGTCGAAGCTTCTTGGCTAATCTCTACCTGGATTCGCTGAGGTGAATGATCATTCTTTCTCTCATCTTCTATTCATTTGATTCCTCCGATTTTACACAGCTGGTTACATTCCTGGTCTCTCAGTTGGATACAAAATTTTGTGCTTACGTTGATCTGTTCCTTTTTTTATCCAAAGTCGAATAAATCGTTAGTGAATCGAGTGATTTTCACCTCATTTCTTGCAAGAAATAGGGCATGAATGGTCATGGTCAGACCATTGTCATACTTTGTTAAACACTTTTAAATCCTCTGCCTCAGGCGAGCATGTTCCGTTTTGAAAATATTTCACTGGAGTTAAAATGATGTTATAGCTCTTATCTGCCACATCTAATGAGAAGAACATGCTATATATTCTTGTCTTTTTTTTTTTTTTTGGTCAAATAGTTAATTACGTAATATATTCGTAATATATTTTATCCAGATAGTCTTCGTACTGCAAAAGTACGTGACATAAAGTAGGTGACATAAGTGGCCTACTGCTAGGTATGAGAACCTACTTCGTATTCCGTCCGCATTATGTGGAATGCACCAAAATGTTTAGCAGTATCATAATATGGTTTGGATGCCTTCTCCTACTGGGAAAATTTTTTATTGATATGTAGGTTAAAGTTTGATATTCATCTGCTGAAGTGCCCAGGCATAAGCTGATCCGGTTCACTTCGAACATACCTAAACACAATTTTGTATTCTGAATAAGCTGCCAACTCAAGATAGATTGAAGAGGTGGAATCCTTCTTTGAATGATATTTTCCATCTCTAGACTTCTCGTGCCAATGTGAGTAAAAGCTGACTCATGATTGTAATTTCTAAGGCCGCACGAGTAGGGAATGCTGGAACAACAAGCTCGAAAGACTAGGACAGCCGCGAAAGAGTATTTTTGCATGACAGATAAGCATCTCTATGCGAAAGACAATCGACCTAAACATTAACCAGGAATTGAGAACTCTACATAGATATGACTGATCCTCATTATCTCTCATGAAATTTCCACATAGATCTGCCAAAGCAAAAATATAGGAAAAGCGGTTTGTGAACCATAACTTATAATTGAGCATTCTTTTCAGTTCCCTTCTTATAGATTTTAGATTGATCTTTCTCTACTACAGGGTCTAAAGATTGGCCATGAAAGAGAATGTGTTTGTGAACAGGCTAATTTCCATCAGTGGGTCACTTGAATTGGATAGAAAAAAAAAAAAATAGCACCTATTCGAGGGAATAGTATTATGGGTCTTTTGCTCAGGTAAAGACATTTTTCAATGTCCAGCCAAGCCCTGCTTCAACTTCAACTCAAGGTACTTCGTGAAGGGGAAAGGACAAACGATTGTTCCTTGTACCGGCTCAAAGAATCTGAAGCAGCATTCTCCATGTTGAACTAACACATAAAAAGCATGTCTGGTTTAAAAATAATAGCCGTCCAATTTTATGAGTAACATAATTGGCGGGGTTGGCAACGAAATTAGCTTAGGCCTCTGATTGGCTTTTTACCAACCCTACATTAAAAACTGAGAATAATTTCAACCCATGAACATGTTGGTAAATTAAGACATTTAACATCATGTTTTTAATTTAAGAATATTGCTATTATGCATTGTACGGGCGTTGACCAATCTAATTAGTTATCTTTAATACAAATTCATGAAATGAGAGAGAAGCGAAAGTTAAAAACTATTTGAAACTAATTATAGTGTTTTCTTCTACTTCTACTGACAAGAGGAATTATCTCAATATTATGTTATGATTGGATCGGTTCATAGAATTAATTGTTAGGTAACTGTCTCCAAGCGATTGCATTAAAAGTAAACTACTCATGTTCCAAATAATTTACCAATAAGTTTTATGTACCAATTACCAGCATCATTGTTAGTTCAACATGGAGATGCTGCATTATTGGAGTTGGGCTAAGCTGGACATGGAAAAATTTCTTGACTTGAGCAAAAGACCCAAAATTCTATTTCCTTGATAGGTGCTTTATTTATTTTATTTTTTTTGGTCGGAAAAATAGAAACTATATTGAGGAACTAAAGTAAGTACAACCCGCAGCAATGGCATCAGCATAAACAAGATCAAGAAGGTAGAAGGTGGATATTAGCCTCACGATATCTTTTTACAATGACTTCAAACAAATTTCCACATTTGCTTCTAGTAGAAGCTAGCCTTCGTTGTTGCATAGAGAATTTGCACGACCCTTGGGAGAAGTGCCAAAAAAGTCCTAAACCTTTTGTCTTTGTGCCGATTTAGTCCTAAACCTTTTTTTGGTGCCGATTTAGTCCTAAACCTTTTTATGTTATGCCAATTTAGTCTTTTCCAGCCAATTTTGGCCGGATTTTGCTGACTGAATGCCGGTTGGCTGACGTGGCCTGATTGGCACTGACGTGGACAATTTTAATATTTTTCGATTTTTTTTTTTTATTTTTTTAGTTTTTTTTTTTTTTTTCTTTTTTTTTCTTTTTTTCTTCCTCCAACCGGTCGCCGGACCTCGGCGACCGGCCAGAGGCAATGGCCAATGAGGTCGAGGTCTACCTTGTCGGCCACCTTGCCAGTGGCTGGGAGGGCGGCCTCGCGCGGGGTGGCAAGGTGGGCAAGGCTCGACCCTTGCTAGATTGGGCGAGGACAAGCCTCGCCCATCCGGCGCGAGGCCGCCCTCGAGGCCTGGGTGGCGAGGGCGAGGGCGAGGAGGCAGCCTTGTTGCAGTCGCGCCGTCCCCGTTCGCACGCTTGTTCGCGCGTCTTCGCCTCTCGCGCTTGTCACCCGCGCCCTGCTCGCCATGCGCCGAAGCTAATCTAGCCGCCCGCTGTCGTCGTCGAGCTGGCCTTGTGCCGAGCTGGCGGGGCTCGCCCTCGCCGGCCATGGGCGAGGCTCGACCCTCGCCAGATCCGGCGAGGGCGAGCCTCGCTGTCCAGCGCGAGGCCGCCCTCGCGGCCATTGGCGAGGTGGCCGACGAGGTCAACCTCAACCTCACCGGCCGTTGCCTTTGGCTGGTCGCCGAGCTCCGACGACTAGCTGGAGGAAGAAAAAAAAGAAAAAAAGAAAAAAAGAAAAAAAAAAAAAAAAAAAAAAAAGAAAAAAGAAAAAAAGAAAAAAAAATAAAAAAATAAAAAAATAAAAAAATTGAAAAAATTAAAATATTATTAAAAGTTGTCCACGTCGCACCGATCAGGCCACGTCAGCCGGCCGACATCCAGTCAGCAAAATCCGGCCAAAATTGGCCGGAAAGGACTGAATTGGCACAACGTAAAAAGGTTTAGAACAAATCGGCAAAAAAAAAAAAGATTTAGGACTAAATTGGTACAAAGACAAAAGGTTTAGGACTTTTTTGGCACTTTTCCCCACGATCCTTTGTGGTTGAACTCCACTTTGATAGCAGTTGTTACTATTTTATGTCTTATGTAACAAATGGAGCCTTATAAGGCAAGCGTGTACAGAGAACAAATAAATATGTGGAATGCCTCTTTTGATAATCAGGAAATGGAGGAGTCATCGGGATGTGATTACGAAGTGTTTTTGAGCTTTAGAGGACCAGATACTCGTACGGACATTGCTGATTACCTTTACGTCAGCATGGTTGATGCTGGAATTCGGGCATATAGGGATGATGAAGAGCTCCGTATCGGGGAAGAGATCGGCGACCAGCTTCTCCAAGCAATTCAGCAGTCAAAAATCTCAATACCAATCTTTTCTACAGGATATGCCGATAGTCCATGGTGCCTTAGAGAGTTGGTCAAGATGGTGGAGAGCAAGAACACAAGGGGACAAAAGATCATGCCCATTTTCTACAATGTCGCACCATCTGAGGTCAAATACCAGAATGAGCACTACGGCAACGCCGTTGTTTCTCATTTAAACAAGAAGCGGTTCAATGATGAGACTATCAATAACTGGACGGCTGCTCTTAAAGAGGTTGGAGACCTAAAGGGATGGGATTTCCACATCATGCTAAACAGGTATTTAATTACGTCACATACAAATTGTTCGTTCCATATGCATTATTTTGCTCAGCTAAACCTAATGTCTTGATGCTTTTTCCTCCAATACTATCAGAGGCAAAGGTGAATTCGTGAAAGAAGTTGTCAATGAAGTTCTGACTGAGTTGAGAATTGCCTACATGGAAGTATCTGATTGCTATGTCAAAGTAGACAATGATGTGGATGAAATCATGAGGATGATAGGTTCACCCGATGAAACGAAGATTGTTGGAATCCACGGTATTGGTGGCGTGGGAAAGACAACTCTTGCCACATTTGCGTACAATCAACTTTCTAAAAATTTTGTTGATTGTTGCATCCTTTATGACATCCGAACAAAAGAGATTACGGACTTGCAGAAACAGCTCCTATCGAAAATCCTTAAAATGACACGTGATATCAACAATGTCATGGAAGGGAAAATGGAGATCGAGAAAAGGTTACGCACTAAAATAGTGCTTCTTCTACTAGATGATGTTGATAATGAAAGTCAACTTCATGCGCTCGTACAGAAGCGTGAGTGGTTTGGTAAGGGAAGCAAGATTATTATTACTACTAGAGACCAGGGAATTCTCAAAGTGCCTACGCTTGTTGATGAGGCTTATGAACTTCACGGCATGAATTATAATGATTCTTTTGAACTTTTTAGCAAACATGCCTTCAGAACAGATCGTCCCATACGAAAATACTTCTTTCACTCTGAAAGAGCAATAGAGATTTGTGGCGGTCTTCCTTTAGCTCTAGTGGTCATAGGTTCTCTTTTATCTGGAAAAAGCATAGAGGAGTGGAATGCCATATTAAAGGAGCTAGAAGAATCTCCTCAGGAGGATGTTGGAAAGAAGTTGACGATTAGCATTGAGGCATTAAATGAAAGCCAAAAATATATATTTTTGGATGTGGCTTGTTTCTTCATTGGGTGTGATAAAAGAATTGTGATCCACATGTGGGAAAGCTGTGACTTTTCTCCTCATCAATCTCTTTCAATCCTCCAACAAAGATCTTTGATAAAGATTAGAGATGATAACCAATTATGGATGCATGGCTGGTTAAGAGATATTGGAAGAAATTTTATACGAAGAGAGAGTGACATGAAACCAGAGAAGCAAAAATGGGTGTGGACTTATGAGCAAGCATTGGATGTTCTGGAGAAAACGCAGGTAAATCGTACTACTTCATCCCTTCAAAAGGAGATTGGTCACCAATATATTTGTTTTGGTTTTTGTTTCTAAAGAGTTGATTTATTATTTTAGTTTACTTACAAATGTGGTTTATCAATCGTTTTCAACGTTAGGAGAAGATTTAATTGTTTTCCCTTGAAGGATATCAACGCTGTACATCATGGTTTTTTTTCTAACTTACGTTTTCTATTTTTATTTTGGCAGAATGGAGGTGGTTTTCATGGAAATGAAAGCATTAAAGCAATATGTCTTGAGTTCGATGAACAATCTCGATATCCCTTCATCAAAGAATTCTTAGCTAGCCTTTCAAATCTAAGGTTCCTTCGAGTAGACAAAAAGTCCATATCTCAAGTGGATAGTAAAGACTTCAATGGAGACTCGATGTCCATCCTTACTCAAGCTGATCCTTTCCAATATTACCAGAATTCAAATTTTCTTCAAACCACATTTGGCCGATTTATCCTTTCAGAATTGAGATGGCTTTCTTGGAATTACTTTCCTATGGATTATGGGCTGACTAGTTTCTCCTTGAGGAAGCTAGTAATCCTTGATTTATTAAGGAGTAACATCACAGAAGAATGGGATGGATGGAGCCACATAAAGGTATCATTTTTCGGATAAAATCAATGTGTGTTTTGTTGTATGTTATCTTAATTTTACCTAAAGAGAAATATGTTGTCTTCTTTTCAGCGGGCTAGGAATTTGAAGGTCCTAAATCTAACCGGATGCCAAGAATTGCGTGAAACTCCAGACTTGTCTTTTAATGTGAATTTAGTGCAGCTGATTCTCGAAGGATGTAGGAGTTTGGTTCAAATCCATCCATCCATTAGTCACCTTAAGAGGTTAGTCATCTTGAACTTGAAGGATTGTTATCATCTCCGCATGCTCCCTGATGAGATTGGGGAGCTAGAATCTTTAGAGCAACTTCTTTTGGACTCTACATCTATAGAAGAGATCCCTCAATGGAGAAAGGCGAAGAAACTAGAAATTCTCAGCTTGGTTGAATGTAAATCACTAAGACAGTTCAATTTCGTTGGTTGTGCTACATCATCAGTGGGAGTGGATAACGTTTTCACTCGACCACCTAAGTCGATTGAAAACTTCAATTCACTAACTAAGTTGGATCTAACGCGTTCAGCAATTCAGGAGTTGCCCGATTCAATTGGAAACATGAAGAATTTAAGAGTATTAAAGATGCGCAACAGCTCCATAAGAAAACTACCCAGTGCCATTGGAATGTTGGAGAAGCTCGAAGAGTTAGAGGTAGGGGCATTTGCAAAATTGAGAGGAGAGATTCCCTTTAATATTGGGAAGCTACGATTTTTGAAAAGATGTGTGGTGAATATCTGTGGAATTTCAGCGGCACCGCAGCTTCCAGAAAGTTTGATAGATCTACGTTATGTTTCGACTTCAACAAAGATGTTGCCACTCTCGAACCTATTAAACTTGAGAATATTGAATGTGTGTTCTCCAACTATAACCACCCTATCGCCCGATATCAGTTTTCTTTCTCAGCTGAAGGAACTCATTCTCCACTGCAAGAATTTGCAATGCCTACCTAGGCTTCCGACAAATCTGTCATTTTTATGGATAAGGGAGAGTAACAGGTGGAAAACTACAAATGATCTCTCATATTTGAAATCGTTACGGAAGTTGTCAGTGCGGGATTGTCGTAGGCTAACAGAGATTCGAGGCCTTGAAGGTTTGCAGAATTTGAAAGAATTAGAGCTCAAGGGACTTCCATCATTGGCAAAGTTGCCTCATCTGACTAACTTGAAGGAGCTCGAGAAGATTCTTCTAGAGGATTGTGCTAAGCTTTTTAAGTTTTGGTGTAGTCTAGACTCAGTGGAGTTCGTTGATAACCTCGATTTGAAGACGCTGCTTGCTTCATCGGGCTCCAAACATCTACATATTCAACTTCAACAAAAGGAGTTTGATCCGATTACATTTTGCACACTCAGTTTCCCTTTGTATTGTTGACGTTTTCTTTTCACTATTTTGCATCACGTATGTATTAAGGCCTTTGATAAGTGCCGTCTCTTCGACTTTATAATGTGATTTTGGTTACTCAAAAATAAATCAGTCATGCTTCATAGCAAAATGAATGAGAATCTTCTGCTGATATAAATCGATATGGATAAAATATCGTCTTTTCGGAAGACTATAAGAAGGTACTGGGCCGGAACTCTGCTTCCTTCTTTGCTCATAAGGACTAGTAATCTTTTGACGAATAAGATAACTTCTGTTTGGTTTTTCTTATCTAGCAATCCAATCTTATTCAAATTTGATTTATTTTGTCTTTCACCGATTTGACTTGCCGACATTTGATTTTGTCCCTATTTCCTATTCTTCAACTACGCTTGCTAATGTCAATGAATTAAATGATTATCGGGTTGATTTTCTTTTAGGGAAAAAGAAGAAGAAGATTTGATCACTAAAAGCTTGAAATAATAGCTTATTTAAATAGGTTATTGCAGCTTCTTCTTCTTCTTCTTCTTCTTCTTCTTCTTCTTCTTCTTCTTCTTTTTTTTTTTTTTTGTGGTAAGTGATTATTTAAAACTAAGCATTTATCATTATTCCTTTCATTATTTAAAGGCATTGCCTAGCGGATAGCCTGGTTCTTCAATTTATTTTTGTTCAATCCACTACTTAAATTCTATACTTTTTACTCGAGTTGTTCCTTCCGTAAAAAAGAAAATGGAAATGTCGACATGACCTCACACATTAGCATTGTCTTAGAGCTAATTGAAGGATCAAACTACGTCCGGTCGCCTCGCACGCCTCTAAGCCAGAATCCTTGGGGACTCGATGCACCTGAAAGAACAACAAACAAGATCCTACTGTGGGTTTGACTCGGGAAGAGGGTAACGTCGGTGGGTCGTTGGCCGGGTTTCAAGTATGTTTGTTGATATGTTTGTCGATGGAGAACACTCCCTCGCTCTCAGTCTCTCACTCGTCTCTCTCCGCTCACGATGTCCACCGGTTTTTTCCACCCTCGGACTCACTCTGTCCCCCCTCTTATTGGGTCTGACGACCCCTCCACCCGTACCCCGGGGAAGGTGGGCCTACTGCCGGCCGGACATCCAGCCGACTGCTCCCATCGTGTCACCCACCTGGCCCCTCTACTCTCTGCTCCTCTGCTCCGGCGTCCCCAGTTGCGTGAGGGATAGGAGGAAGAAGGTGGGGGGAAGGAGGCCGGGTTGGGCCGGGAAAGACACAGAAGGGATGGGCCCGGCCCGAGCGGAAAGAGAAAAAGGAAAGCCCAGCCCCCGAGTCCTTCTGGCATTTTTCTTTTTAAAAAAATTTAATTAATAATAATTTTAAAAAAATCTAAAATAAAGGAAAATGAAATAAAACTTAGTCGATGCAAATAATATTAATACTTGTGTGATGTGCTATTTAATAAAAATGGGTAGGGTGGAGTCGATTCCTAGTTTGTTGACAAGCCACCGAAGCATCTATTTTTAACTGTGAATGTCATCGTAATATTAAATATTGATACGTTGTTGTTAGAAATATGATTTTTTTTTTTATACAGACGTTTGTTTGTATGCAAGATGAATGAGACGAAAAGAATTGGGTTTGGGATATTAACTTGTTCTATATTGGCATGTTATGTCTCCTAGACGAGTCAATTACCAAAGAAAGTCCATCTAGAATCGAAAACACAGAGTCCGACGCTGCCCCACATCCTACACACGATGTCAAAATTTAGGCCTGACTTGGTTGCCACAATTTTTGCCCAACATTCATTAAAAAAATAAATTTATTTTTTGGGTCTTTTTGGGCTATTGTTAAAATAATAGCGTGTATGTTGTGAGGTACACATTCTTAAATGAGTAGGCCCCACTACGATTTCTGATTATTTGCTATTTATTTTTTGTGCCCAAAACATGCTATTATTCTCATAATAGATTGAGGGTCTATTTGTTAACTTTCACAATAGTGACTGATTCTATTTTTGCTGTTCACAAGAACAAAAAGGAAAAATAAATCCGTTTGATAATTCTTTTCTTCCTGACAACAAATTTGTTTTCGAAAATATATTTAAAACAGAATCAATAAGTAAAAAAAAAAAATGTTTCTTTATTCTAGAGAACAATTCTAGAATCAAGGCCAATTTTTTTTTTCTCTTTTCTTCTTTTCTCCTTCTGTGACATCCTGATTTTCAGGTTCTAATTTCAATCGGATAAGTCGGGCCTTTCATCAGCGTGACTACAGTGTTTTCTCTGAGATGGCCACTCATGAAATAACTGACCTATCAGGTAAAGCCGTTAAGGGATTCTAATGCAATAGACTTGAGAATTCGACCATGAATCGACTGCTCGACCGTGCTAGTCTGCAAGGGTCATTGCGGCACAATTAAGAATCGATCAAAGACCGGAGATAGGTCGATTCGACTGAGATGGTGATCAAAGTGTGGGTGATTCCACCTGATTGCAAAATTCTCGTCGATCGGCATTAAACTGATTTTCTGTCATTTTGGGTACCCTGTGTCCGTATTTGAAACCTTGAGATTTTTCACGACCACCGAGAATTACCAATGTGTCGGATGAGTTTAATGTGGTTCGAAGAAAATTGACCACAGGTTAATTGCACCAAAAATTCCTAAAAGCTACCCAATAGGTAAGGTCACACTAAAAGTGCGTTTGATTGAAAATAACCGCTAATTTGAATTCGATTTCAGAAATTGAAAGTCCTGTCGTGTCAGGAGTCATTCTAGGAACGTCGACTCACATTTTAAGGAATTTCTAGCCAGTTCAGGATTGTTACGGAAAATCGTTGCGGACGATTCGGAAAATGAGCGGAAACTCGGATTGGCCAATTTGAAGAGACTTTTGGCATATGGTGTAAGCGAATTGGTGAATGGAAGTTGTTTGGGCTTTTTCTGATTTCAAATTAGATCTCAACCGAATTTATTTGTTCAGAAAGTCGGATGCCGAGAAAAATGAAATAAAAGCCGGTTTCGAAGGAAATTCGTGAGACTAAAGGACCGTCTTATTTTGGACTTCAATGGAGCAAATTGAGGTTGAAATTGGCCTAGGATGATCAATTATTCTTGTATTGAAGTTGAGCAAAATTATAAATTTTGTTTTGCTTTTTCCCTCCTTTTTCTTTCTTTATTTTGCGCACACCCCATGGCCGACGGTCCCATGCACGTATCCTCTTTGAAATTGCTTTGGTCTTTCATTTGTTTAAGTGTTGACCCATGGCCCCCCATTCCTTCCTATCCATTTACGATCACATCTCTCCCTCTCTTTTTCTCAATGCTTTGCACGTTCCTTAATCCTTCAGCCGACAATCCCTCTCTCTTTCTCATCCATTCGTGCGCTAGCTGTCTCCCAACGTCCCCTCAGTCCTCTGTTTTGACTTTCTTGTTTGTTTCCTCAGCTTGTTCGTCGTTCTTCTTTTGGACGAACGGCAGCCGCTCTTTCCTTTTTATTTTCTTTCTTTGGTCTAGTGGAAGCCACCACCTCTCCATCGTGGACGTCTCAACCACGACCTGCACCCACCGAAGCTGCTTCCTTCCTGCCGCTTGTTGACCGAAGATCTTCAACTAGCGGACAGCTTCACGTGCGACGTCTCCTCTTGTTGCCTCGTCCAGCACCGAATGAAGCCTCCTGCCGAGCTTTCTTCTTTTGCCACGAGGGCCACCCACCACCGAATTTGATTTCCACCGAAGCCCTTTGCAGCGCCACACGTCCACGCCTCCACTTGTGTCGGTCAACCAAAGGAGCCCTCCTTACCGGTTGTTGACCGGAGCTCGCCGCCCTCCCTCCATCTGCCATCTGCCCAATTGAAGCAGCCCACAGCAACGCATGAAGCTGCTGCTTCCTTCGCCAGCTCGCTGGTCCACGCATCTCCTCAGTCAACTCAAGCTGCCGCCCGCTCGTCCGTATCCACCGAAGACAGCCCAGCGAAGGTTGGCCCAACAGCAGCTTTGTTGCTTCCTTGTTCAGTCCATTTGAAGCCGCAAGCCCAGCGGCCCATCCAGTGTCTTCAGCCCGTAATTTCAGTTACAGCAGTCAGCCCATCAATTGAACAGTTCGGCCCAAGTGAATCTCAGTCCAGTACCCAGTTTTTGAGGCCCAAGTCCAGCCCGCGAAGAAGGCCCAATCACAGCCAAGCCCAAGCCCAAGAGCGAGCCCAGTCCAGTGCAAGAACAAATCTCAGTTGGGCTGATATTTGTTGGGCCCAAGTTTAAGGCCCGGTCCAAGCCCGCCAGTGTCGTCGAAAGCCCGATTCTGCCCCCGTCGCGTCGCCATCGCAGTGTTCCGATCTTCACTTTGCCAAGTGAGTTTTGTTCACTAATGCCTTCTTAGTTTGCTAATTATACTTAAAGGTTGATTATTGCAAGTTAAGTGTACTTAGGTGGTTATATTAGAATTGATTAGCGATTATTAGTTAATTGCATTGTATATCAGTTAGGTGGTTAGTGTACTTAGATAGAGAATTGCCTATAGTATTTATTGGATGCTTCTTGGGATTTTTCCCGACCCTTATCGGGTGTTAATTAGGCAATTCGGGCATAAATGGAATTTTTAGGAATTAAATATTAATTTTCGAAATTAATTATTTAATTAATTATTTTCCGAAAATTCAACTGGGATGGCCAGTGACCGGGATTTTATGCTGATGACCGTGGTGCAGTCCATTTATTTAATTGGGTTTTATTTTGAGCGAAATTGGATTTTTAATATTTATTAATTAATTTTCGAAATTAATTAATTATTTATTTATTTTCGGAAATTAAGTCTGACATAGCCGGCGATTGGAATTTCTTGCTGATTGTCGTGGTACAGTCCGTTTATTTAATTGAGCTTGATTTTGTGCTAAATTGATTTATGAGTGACTTTAGGATTTATTCCTAAATGATATAACTTTGGAAAATCAATTGACAAATAACCGGGCATCGGTTGATAATGTTGAAATTTTTTTTGGACTATAGAGAATGGTGGGAATTATGAAAAAGGAAATTATAGTATTTTGACTAAGGCCGACCATATACCCACACACAGCTATTTTTATCGGGTATGATAAAAATAATAGGAATATTGGACGATGGAGATGGTATACTATATCGGCCTACGGGCGATATGTCAGCTTTGGGTGAGAAGTATATCGGTATACTATATCGACCTACGGGCGATATGTCAGCTTTGGGTGAGCAGTATACGTTATTATCGGCTTTGGGCGAGCAATTTATTATCAGCTTTGGGTGAGCATATATAGTATACTAAATTGGCTTGGGGGCCCTACTCTATCAGCTTTGGGCGAGTTATACTATCTATTTGTCAGCTTTGGGTGAGCAGTCCTGATTTGATAGGACTTTATAGATAGTATTGAATGTGCTGACCAAGCATGGGTCGTGATGACATGTAATTGACTAAGTCGATTGATCATTATTTTGATCTGATGCTGTGAAATGATTGATTAATTGGAGTGATCAGTGAATTGTTGATTGAGAGGTAATCGACTAGGTCGATTGATTATTGCTTTGATCTGATGTTGTGAATTGATTGATTGAATTGAAATGACCGTGAGTGGTCTTGCTAGTGTGTAATCGACTAGGTCGATTTGATCGATGCTTCGATCAGTGATGTGACTACTTGGATGTCTATTGGATCTGTGCTAATATGCAAATGGAATATGAGGTCAAGGAAAGTCCTCCGACTCATGTTGTGCATAGGCAACCCTAAGGTGTATTAGTTTACTAATCGGGTCTTAGGGGGTAGAACTTGCTGAGACATAGTCTCATCCCGGTTGTGGGACAACATTTCAGGACCCTGATGAAGAACCTAAGGAGAAAGAACCCGAAGAGGAGTACTAGAAGGAGAACCCCGAGGATGATCCAGAATAGAATCCGGACGAGAATTGAGTCGCCAATCCTATCTGATGATTTTGGCTGTAGGATCTGTTTGAGTAGAAACCAACCTTTTTAGTATGATTGAGTTGTTATATATGTACATAAGGGTGTTGTTTTTTAGGTTCAAATCTCTAGTCCTACTTGTATATCACATCGCTTTATTGTTTGGGGATTTTTATAACTGCTTCCGCATGTGCTATTAAAAAGAAAATGGTCGGCGATACATAGTCCTGGGATATCGCATTTTATAATTGACCAAAGTTGAAGGATGGTCACGTGACCGAGGGTTGGGGCATGACACCTTCTCTCTTCTTCTCTCTTCTTCTTACTCCCAAGCCGGTCATCGACCATTGCCGGCCATCATCGTCACTGCCGATAACCAGCTGGGCGACGTTCGACGAGCTTGTTGAAGGCTTGCCA
Organism: Eucalyptus curtisii; assembly: GCA_017140595.1. Taxonomy (NCBI): domain Eukaryota; kingdom Viridiplantae; phylum Streptophyta; class Magnoliopsida; order Myrtales; family Myrtaceae; genus Eucalyptus; species Eucalyptus curtisii. The sequence continues at coordinate 18,809,450 of CM029498.1, forward strand.
GGCTAGGGCAAGGTTCGGTAAGCTTGCTAGAGGGTTGCCTGGCCACTGTGAGCCTCAACCTCGCAAATCTAGACGAGACTAAGCCTCACTGACGGCGAGGCGAGCCTCCGACAAACTCGCCGGACCTCGCATAGCCAATCATCGGTCATCGCCGTGGTCGGCAACCGGCCCAAAGAAGGAGGAAGAATAAGAGAAATGAAAATGAAAAAAGAAAAAAAAAGAAAAAGAAAAAAAATATAATAAAAGTATTAAAAAATCAAAAGAAAAAAAATTTAATAGTTCTATCAAACGCACTTCTATTTTGGGAATAAAAATTTTGAGTAGTTACCAAATACCTTCAAATGCTCAGAAATTATTTTTCTGGAACATGATAAAAAATAATCATTCCTAAACGAAAATTGTTTCCGGAAACATAATGGTTATCAAATGCATCCTAAGAATAGTTACATAAGCATTTTCTCAAAAAAAAAAAAAAAGAAAAATATATATATTTATATTTATATATATATATATATTTTTTTTTTTTTCTTGCAGATCAGTAGACAACCTTGGATAGTCATAGCAATAACCAATGCAAATGGTGCCGGTTTTGGAACCCACCAAAAGCGTTTCGCCCTGCAATTGTGATTGCAGTCGAGACATGGGCATGCTCTATTTTGCCACCCGGGAGACCAGCAAACGGTGGTGACCGATCGTGCTGGCTACAATCACGAAATTGCAACGGCTACTACCATGACGTGACTAGCTACGTCGATTTAACGAATTTTCCTTTTGGAGTTTACGTTTAGGAATGTCAAGGAGAAGAAGTGGAATAAAAGAAAGTGAGAAGAGAGAGAGTAAAGAGCAGGTGAAATTGAAACATAATAGTAGGAATGTGGAAAACAAAAAATAAAAAATTGAAATATTTTTCTGATTTTTGAGTCATATGTTGAGTACTTTCCATGTGCTTTCAAGATCTACCCAATATTTTCTCCTCAAAGTCTAGTAGCGGTAGAGAAGCAATCGGATTAGTGACGTCTCTTTTTTGGGGATATATTGGTCAAGAATTCAAAATCTTGAAGTTTAGGTGCTAGAGGAAAAAAACGTGTTTTCATGGGGAATCCATGTGGCCAATCTCTTATTTAGTGGGCATTTGATCCATGAAAAATTCATGATTTAAAAAACACTTTCGAAAAATAATTGATCATTAATCTAAAATAATTAGTCAAAGAAAAATAATCTCAATATCAATAATAATTTATTTCTTACTATTTTCATGGACGATGAAACTTTTTATTCAATCATTTTTTTTTTAAGAAATACAAGTAATCATTTTTTGAAAAATGTTTTCCGAATCTTGACTTCTTTGTGAACTGGATACATTCTCGATCGAAATAAACATATGGGTAAACTTCTGTGATGATTTTCTATATAAAAAAAAAAAAAAATTCTTTGATGATTATTGAAAATTGGCAACATTTTGCAATTAGCATGAAAGTAATATTTGATTTCACTCATCAATGCGCTACAATCTTTTCTTAACTTTTTTGGCAATTGATATGCTTCGACCAAAATCCGACCAATTTTTCTACAAATTAATAAAATGGCAGCCACTAGGAGTGTCAATGGACTGGTTCGATTTGAGTCTCCACTAATAGTCTAATAACCAACCTGACTTGGACATGAAGGATGTATATATTTTGTGACTCAATCCGCATAGACCAAAACCGAAAAAACAATCCAGGTCGAGTTATCGTTTTTTAATGATGATATAGAATTACATAAAAAAAAAAAAAATTGCCGAGTTTTTATCAAAGAACATCATTTAAATCCCATTAAGAATCCTAAAGTCTTACCTTTATGGCACATTTACACCAAATTGAATTACCCAAATCTACACCTTATGACCCAAATTAATTTTGTATCACAAAAAAAATTCAAAATCGGTATCTTTGATGAAAATCGACCTCTCATTAGCAGTTTGGGATTTGACGTGTGAAAGTGCTAGTATGAACACCTAGAAGGGGGGGTGAATAGGTGTAAAAACAGATTCTGCAAAATGCAGTAAAAACCTTTACTTTTAACCTGAGTCTGAATAACAACAGACTTTTGAAACTGAGTCTGAAGAGCAGTAGACTTTGAGCGAAATCAGACTTTAGCAGTTAAATAGAACTACGAACAAAATAAAGAGATTCATGGAAGAGAATAAGAACACAAGGTTTATAGTGGTTCGGCTTAATCCAAGCCTACGTCCACTCTCCCACGCTAACATCCTTCTTGGCTAGATTCCACTATGCAATCAACAAGAGATTACAACTTTGAGTGCAAACACTTAGTAGTAGATCACACTATCTCACTAAGTCACTCTTTTGATATTTCTCTCAAGATCACAAACGTTTGAGCTCACTAAAGACAAGTGTATGATCGAAGGTCGCTCAGACTTTGGAATTATAAATTCTACGCTCCGTCTCTTACTTGCTCATCGGTCCTTCATCTCCTTAAATACTCCTCCACCTCCAAACTAGCCGTTGGATGGTATCTTCGAGGATCGTCTTCCAATCTACCCATTGGACAGATCTGTATCTAGAAGATTTGGTAGCTGTTGAGTGACAAAAGTAGAATCCCAAATTGATTCCGATCGCCCATACAAACAGAATCTTGGTTTACATAAGTAGAGCTTCTCCGTATAGAAAGTTCTTATCTTCAAGATCCAATCGTCAATCAATTAGATTGAGTCAATCAAATCAATCTTGATGTGGAATCCAAATTAGATCACTAGCCGTTATATGTTGGGGCTTATGTTACGATCTGTCTCGTTCTGGATGTAAAGTCTGAAAGTGTTCCGTCTGAAGTAGAGTCTTGAGTCTGATAGACTTTACAATCTGAGTCTTGAGTGCAATAAACTTTACAATCTGAGTCTGAACATATTCTGCTTCCGAACATATTTAGCTTTAAGGTCTGGACACAGTCTGAATCAGTTCAACTTCAGTATAGAGTCCGTCTTCTGGTTCTTCCAAGCATAGACTTTGATAATATCATTTATATGTTCTATCATCTGCATAGTCTATTACTCAATCATCAAACATGTTAGTAGCCTTTGATTTATTTTGTCATTTTCAAAACATCATAAGAGATTTCCCTAACAACATGAACGATAGATTGTAGGATTTTTAAAGGTATAATCACTATTAAAGAATAATAAAATTGCTAAAATATCCATCCTAAACCGACGAGAAGCCAGCAAAACCTTACAAACTCTCCTCCTACTTTGTCCGCCTCCATCCTTGACTCTCCCTCTCACATTTGGTCTCGAACTCATCTTCCTTCTTTCTATAGCTCTCGCTCCAACCTCGAGGTCTGTCGCCCTTTCTCTCTCAATCTTCTTCTTACTGTGTTTTTTTTTGGGTTCTTTTTCTTTCAATTCTCCTTCATTTCTGATACTGGAAAGTATAAAAACGTAAATCGGATTAGTGGCTGAATCGAAAGTGATGGAACTCTGAGCAGGTGCATTTGTGTGTTGGGTTTCGTTATATTTTACATAAAGCAGATCTCTGTTATGATGGATCTGTCAAGGCAAAAACACAGAGAAAGTGATTCATGAACCGCAACTGATAATTGAGCATTCTTTTCAGTTTCCTATCCACAGATTCTAGAAGAATCTAACTTTCGCTGCTACAGGGTCTAAAAATTGACCATTTAAAGAGAATGTGTTTGTGAACAGGCTAATTTCCAACAGTGAGTCACTTGAATCATATAGGATAAAAAAAAAATAAAAAAAATAGCACGTATTCGAGGGAATAGTGCTATGGGTCTTTTGCTCAAATCAGGACATTTTTCTATGTCCAGGTGAGCCCTGCTTCAACTATAACTCAAGGCACTTCGTAAGCTCTGTGTAGGTGGACGACGATCGTGCTCAGCTGCCTCGCTCTATTCCCTACCAGAAACCCCCGTAAGCTCTAAGAGCATTCTATAGTCAGTGTTCTGTTTTGAAGTGGATGAGTGAAAGTAAGAACTCCACCTCCTCCTCTACATGTTTAATTTTCTCAAAATAAGTCGGGCCAATCAAGTTGCCCTTTAGTTTTCGTTTATTTGATGTTTATTGTTACTTTTTATTTGGGAGCTGATTCAACTTATTTTTCCTGTATGGTCAGAATATTTGGTAACTATTCTATGCACAATTTGAGAAGGAGATAGTTAACTCTCTATGTGTTCGACATTTGTTATGTTTACTTTCCGCATTTTGGCAGCAACAGCAGATTCTGTTTAACCGTTAGGTAGTGATTGCATTAAGTAAATTAATCATGCTCTAGTATTTTCTATCAATAAGCGTTGTTTATGTATTAATTACCAGCATGATTGTTAGTTCAACATGAAGATGCTGCATTATTGGAGCTGGGCTTAGCTGGACATGGAAAAATTTCTTGACTTGAGCAAAAGACCCAAAATACTATTTCCTTGATAGGTGCTTTATTTATTTTATTTTAGCATCAAGTTTTTGATAGATATTAGCCTCACGATATGTTGTTACAATGACTTCAAACTTATTTCACATTTGCTTCTAGTAGAAGCTAGCCTCATCAACCTGCACGTGGTCATTATTTTCAGGTGGAATCTCAAATTGTTGTTGCACGAAGAATTTGCACGAATCTTTGTGGTTGAACTTTGCTTTGACAGCAGTTTCTACTTTTTCATGTCTTTTGTAATAAATGAAGCCTTACAAGGCGAGTGTGTCTAGAGAACAAATAAATATGTGGAATGCCTCTTCTGATAATCAGAAAATGAAGGAGTCATCAGAATATGATTATGAAGTGTTTTTGAGCTTTAGAGAACCAGATACTCGTACGGACATTGCTGATTACCTTTACGTCAGCATGATTGATGTTGGAATTCAGGCATATAGGGACTATGAAGAGCTATGCACTGGGGAAGAGATTAGTGGCCAACTTCTCCAAGCAATTTAACACTCAAAGATCTCAATACCAATCTTTTCCAAAGGATATGCTGATAGTCCATGGTGCCTCAGGTGATAGAGCTAGTAAGAACACCTACAGAGGGGGTGAATATGTGTTAAAGAAGTTTTTGCAAGACTTAACAACTTAATTCGCCTTTTGAGGATAATAGACTGAAGAAGTAAAAGACTGTAAATAGTTATATAAGACTACGAATTAAAGAGTTTAGGGAAAGAGAATTGAAACGCAAAGTTTATAGTGGTTCGGCTTAGACCAAGCCTACGTCTACTCTCCCGCACTGACAGCCCACTGACTGGATTTCACTAAGAACCAAAAGAGATTTTACAGTCTCACATTTTTTATTCCACAGTGTAGAGACTCTACTACACTTCCTCAAGGTCTCATAAGTATTTAATCTCTCTCTTGAGTACAACTTAAGCTCATCAATTGAATCAGCAAAGAACTAGGAGCTTCAGACTTTGGAATTTTTCTTTCACGCACACACTCAAATAACTTGAGCGTCATTCTTATATACTCCTCCATGTCATTATAACCGTTGGCACCTTTCAAAGGAGTTCTTCCAATCTACCCATTGGACAGAATCGATTAGGGAGATCTCGAGTTATTTAAGAAATGTGATGATAGCCTACCAATCTTGCTCGCCCATACAATCAGAATCTAGGTTTCCATAAGTAAAACCTTCCAAGTATACTTCGCCAATCAACATATCTAATTATCCAAATTGATTTCAATAAGAATAATTGATCACGACATGCTATCTCTAGCCGTGAGATCTTCTTCAACCGTATAAACTAAATCCTTAAAGATATACTCACATATGGACAAGTCTTCTTCATTGGATAAATCTTCTCTTCATCGGTCTGGAAGCTATCGGTGAGAGTAAACTTTAAATCTTGAGTCTGGAGGTCCTTAGACTTTGACGATAGAGTCTGCAAGTCTTCAGACTAGACTGATGGAAACATTTTGTCAACTTCAAAACAAATAAGGAAGTTTTCTCCAACAATCTCCCCCTTTTTTATGGTGACAAAACTTTCTCGTAGATTTGAACACTTTTGTCCTGCAAAACAAGATATCTCATAAAAGATAAGTAGATTAAGATATAGATAGCAACGATTCTGCAACCACAGAAAACATGTTAGTCCTGCAAAACAACTATCCTTTCCATAATCATCATGGCCTAAGTTACTGCAAGAATCAAGGGATCAAATCAAATAGTCCAAATCACAATCAAACAAAAGATAAGTCCAAAAAACCAAAAATCCAAACCAAAAGTCAAATCAAATCTGCATCAAACTTCTCCCCCTTTTTGTCAATAGCAAAAAGTGGAGAGCAAATAAAAAGAGTTGTTCGAAAATAAAGTCAGAATCATGGCTGTTTTGGAAGGCGAACAAGCTCGAACTCTCCCATAGAATTCACTGTCTTCTCAAGCCTTGCAAAACTCTACTTCAGTGGCTGGAAATCTTCACCCTGCATAGTAGACTGCACTTGATTCTTCAGAGCGTATAACTGATCGTGCAAAGACACTGAAGTGGCCATGAAAGCATTCTTGAGATCCTGCATCTCATACCCCATAGCATATTGTTGTTTCCTTACATCCAATAGAATCTCTAGCAGTCTCGAAAAGTCTGCTGTTTGTGCTGTTGCAACACTAGGTCCAGCCGAGTCGAATTCAGGAGTTTTGAGAATGGAGGGATCTTCAATAGATTGTCCACCATGACTATGAGTGGATGCATCTGGAAAATAAGAGGCATACACATCCTCTGAATTTGCTGCAGAACGACTCACATCACTAATAAAGATAGGCGAAGAAATACCTTATTGTCCAACAGCTCCCCCTGTTTGGTTGCCTTCAGGGGGAGTAGGAAAGATTTCGTTTTGTTCAACTTCAGCTTCAGAGTGATGCGCGCCAGCAATTCCAGTTCCTGCCATATCAGATTCACTGGTCAAGGAGACAGCCAAGCTTGGCTCAAAAGAGTCTTCTTGACCCTGGTCTCTCTCTTCTTCTCTATCTTCTTCTTCCTCTCTCTCTTCTTTCTTCCTCTATCCTCCTCTGTTCTTCATCTTCCTTCTCTGTCTCTTCTCTCTCTTTTTCTCCTTCTTCTAGCTCTTCTCTTGTCTCTTGAAAACTGACAAAACTCTTCAAGTTTCTTAAGGCTGAAAGAGTCATTTCATCCTCATCCTCTTCATCCTGCAATATGAGAGTTCTCGTCCTCTTTACTGGAGCATCCACGGGCTCCTTGCCTTTCCTTTTGACTGCAGCAGAGTCTTGTTTTGCTTTGACAGGTGACTTCTCCTTCATGCGCTCTAACACCTTGTTAAGCTCTTTCAAACACATCTTTGTGACCATTTTAAATCCAATCACCATTAGAGAAATGTTTGTCAAACATAATTGTGCAGGGATGTGAATTTTAAAATGTCTAAAAAGGCGCGTGATAAGAATAGAATAAGGGAGTTGTTCCTTATCTTTCACCACTATCCTGTACATGTGAAACATGATGGTATGAGGCAGAGAGAATTTATAGCCAATATTGATGGCATGCATCAATTTTGCTTCAGATCGAGATACATCAGTCTTGGATGTCGACTTTGGACGGATGCAGTTAATCACGATTTTGTGCAGCAAGATGTTGGAAGCATTCATCCTAGAGTAGGATATCTTGCCTTCAGCATCCCTGTCCTTCACCAATGACAGAGTAGCATGAGCAATAGATACATTAATTGGTTGAAAACACGCTCTTTCCACCTCAATTAGGTCAGCCAAAGTGTCCATATCCACTAAAAACTCCTTATCCCTCACTATGAAAGAGAAACTGTTTGCATCCAAGAAAGATAAATTCGAATAAAAGTAAGCTGCGAGTTCTAGATAAGCAGCAGTAGATTTAGAACAAAAGTGCTCCAATTGCAGAAAAGCAAACTTCTCTCGCAGATTTACTTTCACCGAATCAAGAAAATAAAAAATCAACACTCCTAGGGTTCATAACCCCTATCTTCATTAGATTCAAATAAACCCTCTTGTGATTCTTCGATCTGAATAGACTTGATCCATTACTAACAACATTTGCAGCAACTCTTGTTCTAGGCTGAAAATGGGTAAACATACGGTCGTTGTCATCATGTCCTTGTGGTTGATTAGCAGTACCAAAGCACGGGTCACTAGGAAAATTAGCAAAGGCTTTTTCAGCCGATCCCTTTTCTGCAATACCCATCTTCTCCATATCGCGCAGAAATAGAGTTTCATTCTTGTAGCCTCTCTCTCTCAGGTATTCATCGATCAAAGACATAGCAGTTCCTCCTTTTTTCAAACTAGAATAAAGCTTAAAAGCAACCTTATGAGTTAAAGTTCTTACAGGTTCAACTTCTTCCAAAATTTCTTCTTTTGGTTGAGTCGGTGAAGGAGACTGACGTTGCTGAGAATGTTGTTGCTGACTTGGTCGCTGTGGTGGAGAAGAATCTTCTTTCTTGGTCAAATCGAAATGCGTAGGACCCTCAGGCAAGTGTCATGGTCCCCTGCTTACGATTCTCGAAGACTTTCTTGAAGACATTGTCGCTTCAAGGGAGAAATTCACAAACTTACTTGAAAAGGTGAAAATTTTTTGGATTAAACAACAGTGAAAGTGAGAGCAAGTGGGAGTTCAGTATTTTAGGGTTTGAGAGTGAAAACGAAGAAGACGGATTTCAACAGTATATAAAGCAAGTGAAGTGAAGTAAACGAATCATCATAAAAGGTAAATTAAAAATACCTTTTTGAAAATGAATAACTTCCCTTTTGAAAATAAATAACTGTCTTTTTCAAAATTGATAACTGCCTTTTTGAAAAAGAATAAATGCTACAACTTCAAAAACTTAGAAAGATAATTTCAATCAATTAGCGATTAATAAGTAACCGTACCTTTTCAAGTCTTTAACCAAAAATTTAAATTACTAGTACCGAAATAACTTATAGTCGTAATCCTTAGTCTTCTGAGTCTGAGCACCTTCAGACTTTACTGAATAAAAGATGTGATGTTCAGTCTGGTGCGAATAGACTCAAATAGGCTTTTCTCCAGTGGCTTTGTAAATATGTCCGCTAGTTGATTCTTTGAATCAATTAAATGAGTCATAACTTCTCCATTTTGAACATGATCTCTAATAAAGTGATGTCAAATCTCTATGTGCTTTGCTCTTGAATGAAGAATTGGATTCTTTGTGAGATTAATTGCGCTGGTGTTGTCACATTTGATCTCGGTGCATGAATCTTCGATTCCAAAGTCTCTCAGTTGTTGTTTTATTCATAAGATTTGAGAACAGCAACTTCCAAGGACCACATACTCTACTTTTGCTGTTTAAAGAGCTATAGTACTTTGCTTCCTTGAGAACCATGATACTGTCCTGTTTCCCAGCAATTGACAAGTACCGGAAGTACTCTTTCTATCAACTCTGCAACCCGTTAGATCTGCGTCTGAATATCCAAGGAGAGTAAAGTCTCCTTTTTTAGGATACCATAGACCTAACTTTGAGGTAGTTGCAACGTTTTTGATGATGCATTTTGCAGCACTTAGATGAGATTCTTTGGGATCAGATTGAAATTTAGCACAAATGCAAACACTAAACAAAATGTCAGGTCTAGAAGCAGTAAGATAAAGAAGTGAACCAATAATACTCCTGTAGAGCTTCTGGTCAACTTTCTTTCCTCCTTCATTTTTGTCCAGCTTCGAAGAACTTGACATTGGTATCTCAGTCTTTTTGCAATTCTCCAATCCGAATTTTTTAACGAGTTCTTTTGCATATTTTTCTTGGTGAATGAAAATTCCTTCCTTCAATTGTTTTACTTGTAATCCGAGAAAGAAAGATAGTTCACCCATCATGCTCATCTCAAATTCATCCTGCATAGACTTAAAAAACTTCTTGCACAAATTTTCGTTAGGTGATCCAAATATAATATCATCAACATAGATTTGAACAAGTAGAAAGTTTTTACCTTCTCTTTTAATAAACAAAGTAGTATCCACTTTTCCTTTGACAAAACCGTTTTGAATTAGAAACTTACTTAACCTATCATACCATGCTCGAGGTGCTTGCTTTAATCCATATAGAGCCTTTTTCAATCTAAATACTGAGTCTGGTCTCTTTGGATCTTCAAATCCGGGAGGTTGTTCCACATAGACTTCTTATTGGATAAATCCATTTAGGAATGCACTCTTGACGTCCATTTGGAATAACCTGAAATTTTTATAACAGGCAAAAGCAAGTAATAATCTAATTGCTTCTAACCTGGCTACTGTGCATAGGTTTCATCATAGTCTATCTCTTCTTCTTGCGTATATCCTTTGGCCACGAGTCTTACTTTGTTCCTGACCACTTTTCCTTTTTCGTCTATCTTGTTCCTAAAAACCCAATTAGCTCTAATAATGGATTTACCTTTTGGTTTAGGAGTTAATTCTCATGACGTCCATTCCTAAATGGATTTATCCAATAAGAAGTCTATGTGGAACAACCTGAAATTTTTATAACAGGCAAAAGCAAGTAATAATCTAATTGCTTCTAACCTGGCTACTGGTGCGTAGGTTTCATCATAGTCTATCTCTTCTTCTTGCGTATATCCTTTGGCCACGAGTCTTACTTTGTTCCTGACCACTTTTCCTTTTTCGTCTATCTTGTTCCTAAAAACCCATTTAGCTCTAATAATGGATTTACCTTTTGGTTTAGGAGTTAATTCTCATACATCGTTAATGCTGAACTGTCTGAGTTCTTCTTGCATTGCTTCAATCCAGCTTTCATCAGCTAAAGCTTCTTCTATGCTTTTGGGTTCTATTTCAGAAATAGTGCCACGGCACTAAACTCTTCTTGCTTTTTGGATCTGGTGCGAATCCCTTCATCAATGTCACCGATGATGAATTCTTTGGGATGACTAGACTTGTGTTTTTAGTTACTGGTCGATCTGACAGTTTGCTGATCTTTTGCTTCAGTTGATTTTTCAATTTCCGTCCGTTGTTGATTTTCAGAGGTTTGAGCTGCTTCAGGGGAGGTAGACTTTGTAAAGTCTGGAACAGGTTCAAATTCTTCAGGTTGAGTCTGAATCAGTTGATTTTGCAAAGAGTCTTGAAATTTGACATTCATAGATTCTTCCACGGATTTGAGTCTTCTTGTTGAATACTCTGTAAGCTTTGCTTGAGGTTGAGTAGTCAAGAAAAATTCCTTTGTCTGATTTTTCTTCAAACTTATCGGTTCGATCATTTGCATTTTTCAAAACAAAATATTTAGAACCAAACATATGAAAGTAAGAAACAATTGGCTTCTTTCCTTTGAATAACTCATAGGGAGTTTTCTCCAAAATAGGCCTTAAGAATACTCTGTTAATAATATAGCAAGCTGCAGAAACTTCTTCAGTCCAAAAATGAGAAGAAATATTACTTTCTATTAAAAGAGTTCTTGCCATTTCTTACAAAGATCTATTCTTTCTTTCCACAACCCTATTTTGTTCTGGAGTGTATGGAGAGGAGAAAACATGCTAAAAACCTAATTCATCACAGAGTTTTGCAAAGTCTTAATTTTCAAACTCATCTCCATGGTTTGTCCGTATGCTTGAAATGACATATCCTTTCTCATTCTAAACTTTCTTGGCAAACTTTGAAAAGTGCGAGAAGGTTTTAAACTTACTTGCCAGAAAGTGAACCTAAGTAAATCAAGAATAATCATCCACAATTACTAGGCAATATCTCTTTCCACCAATGCTTTTAGTTCTGGTTGGTCCAAAGAGATCCATATGCAGAAGCTACAAAACACAATTAGTAGAAACCTGATTTATTCGCTTAAAAGAACTTCTAACATGTTTTCCCAACATACATGGTGTGCATAAGTCAGATTTTTGAAACTTCAGATTGGGCAGCCCACGAACAAGGTTCTTGGAAGAGATCTTGGCAATTTGCTTCATATTGACATGGCCAAGCTTTCGATGCCAGAGATTTCCTTCATCTTGAATTGAAATTAGACATTGAGATTTTTCTGGTTTTATATCCAGAAGATAGATGTTCCCATGTCTTCGTCCAATAAAAGATTAAGAAAGATCTTTACTAGTTCCCGAACATACTCCTTCTTGGAAATTGATTTTGAATCCAGTGTCGCACAGTTGGCTAATGCTGAGTAGATTGTAATTTAGTTCTTCCACCAAGAAGACATTGTTGATTGTGAGACTTCTAATCTTTACAGTTCCACACCTAACAATTCTTCATTTGCTATTTTTACCAAAAGAGACTTTTATACCATTCATTTGCTATTTTCACCAAAACAGCTTGAATCTCCAGTCATATATCTTGAACAGCCACTACCATTTAAACTTTTTCTTGATAGCGACTTGCAATTATAAAAGAAACTCAAGCTTTCTTTGGTACCTACATTTTCTTGGGTCTAGAGGAGTTAGTGCAATATGCAATCTTTGCCCATTCCTTCTTAACAGGTCTCCAAACCATAGGACTTTCTTTCTCAAAATGTTCTGAGTTGTTGCACTTTGAACATTTGAGAGCACTTCGGCCAACAAGTTTTACAAAGACTTTTCGAAAATGATTTTTGTAAAAAGTTTTTGTAGGTCTTTGTTTGATCGTTCCTTCACTTTTGGAAAATCAATTAGAGGAATAATTTCTGAAGTCATTCCCAAGCCTGACTTGTTGAAATAAAGTCTTTGTACTGAAAGAATCTTTTCAAGCTTTTCAGATCCTACTGAAAATCTTTTTGAAGTATTTGAAATGTCAGAGAGTCTGCATTCTCTTTTAAACCAACAAAATTTTTGTTTAGATTTTCAAAATTTTCTTTCCAAGAATTTTCCTATTGCTTCAGAGTAGAATTCTCCCTTTTAGCTCGGAAATCCTCTTAAGAGAGGTTTTAAGACTAATACAAAGCTCATCAATGTTTTTCGAGACTTTAGTAGGAATTTTTAGATTGCTTACCTCGATTTCGCTGTCTGCGTCTGAGTCTGATTCTGTATCTATCTTAGAGTCTGAGTCTGATTCTGATTTTGCCATTAGACAAATATCTGCATAATCTTCATCACTTTCTTCGCATTCAGTATCACTCCATGTCTCTACTTTGAGAGCCTTTCTTTTTCTTCAACAGAGGACAGTTGGGTCTGATGTGTCCCTTTTTCTTGCATTCAAAAGATGTCACATCTTTATTGGCTTCATCATCCTCAGTTGATTTGTTTTGAAACTTTTGAGTGCTTCGTTTCTTCCAATTGAATTTTCTTCCATTTTTGTTCAGTTTCCTAAACCTCTTTATCATAAGAGCTAACTCTTCATCCTCCATATCATCTTCAGAATCTGTAACATCAAAATCATTGTTAGATCTTAAAGCAATTGACTTCTTACCTTTAGGATCTTCCTCCTTGTTGCTTTGCTCCACTTCATAGGACTAAAGTGTGCCAACCAATTCGTCTATAGAAAGCAGCAAGATACTTTGTGTTTCCCTTATTGAAGTCTTTACGTGATTCCAGACTAGTCTTTGGAGAGTCTATGTAGCAATTTGTTGACCTTCATTGGTCCTGAGATTGATTGTCCCTGATACTCTAGACCATTTACAATTTCAGTAAAACGACTAAACATATTAGTGATAGATTCTCCTAACTTCATCTTGAAGGCTTCATATTGTCCGAGTAGAATATTAATCCTTGTTTCTTTCACTCGATCAGTTCTTTCATAGGTAATGTGTAGCCTATCCTAGACTTCTTTGGCTGTTTCACAAGAAGATATTCTATTATACTCAGTGGGAGATAACACACAATATAAAGAGTAAATTGCTTTAGCATCAAGAGCTCGTCTCTTAGTTATTTCTTCTTGAATGATCTCGCTAGCATCTACAACTTCTTTTCCTCTTTCTGAAACTGATGCAGCTTTAGGAATGATTCCTTTTTCTACCACATCCCATTCCAGAGAATCTTTCGATCTTAGGAATGCTTTCATCTTGTTTTTCCATATGCTGTATTCCTTTCCATCGAAGTAAGGTGGTCTGGTGTTGCTCTGGCCTTCAACCAAACCTGGAGCCAACATACTAGCCATAGATCTTTAACTCAAAAGTAAAAACACTTCAATTAAATGAGTACACAGGCTCTGATACCAATTGATAGAGCTAGTAAGAACACCTAGAGGGGGTGAATAGGTGTTAAAGAAGTTTTTGCAAGACTTAACAACTTAATTCGCCTTTTGAGGATAATAGACTGAAGAAGTAAAAGACTATAAACAGTTATATAAGACTACGAATTAAAGTAGAGAGTTTAGGGAAAGAGAATTGAAACACAAAGTTTATAATGGTTCGGCTTAGACCAAGCCTACATCCACTCTCCCGCACTGACAGCCCACTGACTGGATTTCACTAAGAACTAAAAGAGATTTTACAGTCTCATGTCCTTGATTCCATAATGTAGAGGCTCTATTACACTTCCTCAAGGTCTCACAAGTATTTAATCTCTCTCTTGAGTACAACTTAAGCTCAGCGATTGAATCAGCAAAGAACTAGGAGCTTCAGACTTTGGAACTTTTCTTTCACGTACACACTCAAATAACTTGAGCGTCATCCTTATATACTCCTCCATGCCATTGTAACCGTTGGCACATTCCAAAGGAGTTCTTCCAATCTACCCATTGGACATAATCAATTAGGTAGATCTCGAGTTATTTAAGGAATGTGATGATAGCCCACCAATCCTGCTCGCCCATACAATCAGAATCTAGGTTTCCATAAGTAGAACCTTCTAAGTATACTTCGCCAATCAACAGATTTAATTATCCAAATTGATTTCAATAAGGATAATTGATCACGAGATGCTATCTCCAGCCATGAGATATTCTTCAACCGTACAAATCAAATCCTTAAAGATATACTCGCACCTGGACAAGTCTTCTTCATTGGATAAATCTTCTCTTCATCTGTCTGGAAGCTATCAGTGAGAGTAGACTTTAAATCTTGAGTCTGGAGGTCCTCAGACTTTGACGATAGAGTCTGCAAGTCTTCAGACTAGACTGATGGAAACGCTTTGTCAACTTCAAAACAAATAAGGAAATTTTCTCCAACATTATGGACTTGTTCAAGATGGTGGAGAGCAATAACATAGGGGGGTAAAACATGATGCCCAGACGCAGCAACGACAACCACCCGAGCTGATCTGCAGCCCTCCACCTGAGCGACCACCTGAGCCGAATCTGCAGCCTTCCGCCCGCGACGCTCGCATCCGGAGTCCTTTGCCTGCGATGCCCTTTGTCGGAGTCTGAATGCCGGCAGCTCCGACCGCGACGCCTCTGTTCCGCCAGTTGTCTCTACTACCCGGGTGCCGCCCCTTTCCTGTTGGTCTGCCCTCTTCGAAGCTCCCCTTGCCGGACCAACGACTAGCCACCTTTAGTTGGAAAGCAAAAGAAAAAAAGAAAAAGAAAAAAAGAAAATCAAATTAGGTAGTTTTTTATTATTTACTTTATTCTATTTTTTATGTTATTTTATTTA
Source organism: Eucalyptus curtisii (assembly GCA_017140595.1). NCBI lineage: Eukaryota > Viridiplantae > Streptophyta > Magnoliopsida > Myrtales > Myrtaceae > Eucalyptus > Eucalyptus curtisii. The sequence continues at coordinate 18,824,857 of CM029498.1, forward strand.
TTTACTTTGTTTTTTTAGTAGAATTATTCTGAATGAATGGTTAAGATTTCCGACATGAAAAAGCTCATCAAATTAGAAATTGACTGTCCGATTTTCGTGCTCGAAATCTGACTCACAATCTCTTGCAAAATCGACAATCCAATCTCACACCCGAGATTCGATTCACTATTTAGTTTAAAATTGGTCAACCCGATCTTATGCGCGAGATATGGTTTGCCAATTTATGGATATCAATTATATCTTGTCTGATTTGCTGTCGTGTTGGTTGAATCAATTTTATTTTTGTAAGAGAAAAAATCCAAAGAAATATTTGAGTTAGGATTAGGTTTGTTTTAGAATATTTATTGTTATCTTTTATATTTTTTTTTTTCGATTTTTTTAAATAAAAAAATCAAAATAAAAAAATGCATTCATTTAGGATGTTAGTTTTTTTTTTTTTAAATTTTAATTGCACATTTAATTATTTGGCAATTTTAATTTCGAATTTCATAAAAAAGAAAAAAAAGAAAAAATTAGAATTAGGGCATTCTTTGCACATCATTGCATATTAGGATTGATCGCATGCTTATTAAGAAAAATAAAAATTTTGTGCACGTCATATAGAATTAGGTTCATGAAATGCACGTCATTTAGTAATTGTTGCTAGGTTCATTTAATTAGAAGTTGTCCATCATTAGGATTAGGTCATTTTGGTTAATTTAAATTGAATATTTAATTATTGCATGTTCGTTAAGAAAACAAAAAAAAAATTATTTTACTCATTCATATAGTTTAGGCTATACTATTATGTCATATGATTTCATGTTAGATTAGTAGCATGCATTGCATAAAGCATGTATCTCATTAAACAAATTGAAAACAAAAATTGAATGATTGCGTGTTAATTAGAAATCATATCTCGGACTGTTGATTCTGATCTAACGACGCAGATGCTTTCGTTGCTATGAGGTAAGTTCTGCATTTTTGTTTGTTTTCTTGAGTGTTAAATTGGTGGTTTGTGCACCCACATGATAACCTCACATGTTAAGGAGATAAATTAAAATCAATTCAAGCTGCTTGCCAAACATTTTTCAAAATAAAAGAGAAAGGTATCGAAAGGGCATTTGAGAAATCTAACGTAATCAAGTCCCCATTCCCAAAATCTCTGGTTCGTAGAAGTAAAATAATTCTCCCGTTATTTTACTTAGGTGTCTAATTGACCTACCGTAAACCGATTAGTGGCGACTCCCTTTTGCATGCTAAATATTTGAACCTAAGTCACGAATTAGTATAGGCTTGGGAGAGCCCGAGCTAAATTAGACTTAATAGTCCCTTAGCCTAATTTTAGGTGGTGCACCCGAAATATTGGTCGCGACAGCTTGGCAACTCTGTTGAGGACTTGAGTTAAAATTCTTAGTGAACTTAAACCAATTTTTCTTTCAATATATATATATTTGTTTGTTTGGCAACGAGGATTCCAGGTACGTCCCTAACATTTAAAGTGTTAACTGTTCTTGCAAGATGGGAGATATAAGGGGAAGTGTTTGTTAACCTCTGTTTTGTAGGGAGGTGTAAGAATGTATGATTTATTTTCATGTTGAAGTGTTGCTTGAGGTAAACTGTTGTGCATGCCTTACATTTGCACTATACTCTAGCACACACAACCCGCCGCCAGACCTGGACCACATAGGATCATCTAGAATGGTATCGAGATGGATACCATTCTGACTGCATGCTCGCTGTACGAGTCGCCCACCTCGATCTCGAATTTTTTGTTTTTTTGGTGTCAAGAGTACCCACCTCGGTCCACATGCCCGCGACTTAGGTCGGCTCTTTGACCAAGCCGGAGTCATAAGGACCCGACGTAGTCCGCACGCCCGTGGCTAGTCTGATCATCCTTGCGGCTCCACTTTGTTAAGCCTGTCTAGAGTAGAAATCGAGCTTCACATCTCATGTGCATGTCTATGTGATTGCCATTGATTTTCCTTGGTGAAGTAAATCTTCTATCCCTATACTATGCAATTTACTTGCTTTGTCATACTTTTGGTCTGTCCATGACAATCTAGGTTAGTTATTTGATCTAATTCCTTTGTCAATCAGAAATGAAATGAGTAAATTGCCATGCAGTGAATCATTTTGAAAAAAAAAAAACCTCGGGTTAATTTGCTCCCTTTGTGGGCCTAGTCCGGCCTGTCAATTTAAAGCTTGAACCACTAATTCGAACTCATCCGCCACTGGTTCAATAAATAAATGCAAAAAATGCAAATTAAAAATAAATGCACCTAAATTTATATGCTATACATTTAATATTTTTTAGGGATAAAATTACCCCTTAATTTTCTATGCAATAAGTAAATGACCGGATCACCAAAATTTAGGTGTCAACAGCTGCCCCGCTTTGAAGGTGAGCTCGTAGAGGTTGCCTTCAAAGACAAATTGAAACCTAAATTTTGACCATGCACATGCACTTTTTGATTTTTTTTTTTTTTTGGAAAATGAATCCCATTTTGAATTGCAATTTATATGATGAATGGAAATGCTAATGCAAATGCATGATGCGAAGGAAAGGAACGTGCATATAGTTACTTACCAATCAGTGCAGTAGAGCATCTTGAGATACATGATAAATCCCCATTTGCCCCACAAGTACCTAGTTTTCATTCAGGTTCCTTGTAGAGTCTAACAGGTAATAAATTGAGACATCGAGACTGAGAAGAACATTCACATCTAAAGTGAAATGTTCAATGAAAAGAATTGAGACATCTAGATCTAGACTGAGATGTCAAGATTTTTAAACTCAAAATACCTAGATTCAGACTAAGGTATAACGAGAAAGCTCGAAAAACATTCACATCCAAAGTGAAATGTTCAACAAAAAGAATTACGACATCCAGATCCAGACTGAGATGTCAAGATTTTTGTACTCGAAATACCTAGATCCAGACTAAGGTATAACGAGAAAGGTAAAAAAAAAAAAAAATTCACATCCAGAGTGAAATGTTTAGATGAAAATAATTAAGACATCCAGATTCAGATTGAGATGTCGAAATTTTTGAACTTGAAATACGTACATCCAGACTAAGGTATAACGAGAATGATCGAAAAACATTCACATCCAGAGTTAAATGTTCAATGAAAAAGAATTAAGACATCCAGATCCAGACTGAGATGTCAAGAATTTTGAACTCGAAATACCTAGATCTAGACTAAGGTATAACGAGAAAGATTGAAAAACATTCACATCCAGAGTGAAATGTTCAACGAAAAGAATTAAGACATCTAGATCCAAACTGAGATGTCAAGAATTTTGAACTCGAAATACCTAGATCCAGACTAAGGTATAATGAGAAGGATCGAAAAACATTCACATCTAGAGTGAAATGTTCAACGGAAAAGAATTAAGACATCTAGATCTAGACTAAGATGTCAAGATTTTGTGCTTGAAATACCTAAATCCAGACTAAAGTATAACGAGAAAGGTTGAAAAAACCTTCACATCCAGAGTGAAATGTTTAAACAAAAATAATTAAGACATCCAGATCCAGACTGAGATGTCAAGATTTTTGTACCTGAAATTAGATCCAGACTAAGGTATAATGAGAAAGGTCGAAAAACCATTCACATCCCAAAGTGAAATGTTTAGACAAAGATAATTAAGACATCCAAATTTAGACCGAGATGTTAAAATTTTTGAACTCGAGATACCTAGATCCAGACTAAGGTATAACGAAAAAAATCGAAAAAACATTCACATTCAAAGTGAAATGTTTAGACGAAAATAATTAAGACATCCAGATCCAGACTGAGATGTTAAAATTTTAGGACTGTAGGCTACGAAAGCACGCTAGGTTGATAAAAGAAATCCGGGTTACGGAAGCACGCCGGTTCGATAAAAGGGACTCTGAGCTACGGAAGCATACCAGATCAATATAAATGGACATCCGGGCTACGAAAGCATGCCGGGTTGATAATTCCGGGCTACGGAAGCATGTCGGATCTATTAGAAGGGACATTGGGCTACGGAAGCACACCGAGTCAATGAAAAGGGACACTGGGCTACGAAAGCACGCCAGGTCAAGAACTCCGGGCTACGGAAGCATGCCGGGTCTATTAAAAGGGATATCGGGCTACGAAAGCATGCTGAGTCAATGAAAAGGACTTTGGGCTACGAAAGCATGCCAAGTCGATATAAAGGACACTGAGCTACGGAAGCACGCCGGGTTGATAAAAAGGACTCTAGGCTACGAAAGCACGTCGGGTCAATATAAATGACACTAGGCTACGAAAGCACGTCGAGTTAGTGAAAAGGGCTTCGGGCTACAAAAGCACGCTGAATCTCAAGGCTTCAAGGAGCAACTTGAACGTCAAGTATTACTTGGTCTTCAAGGAAATATTACCTGTCATACATGATTAGAGCAAAAATTGATATGCATTCATCAAAGAGGTAGACAATATGAGCTACTTTAAAATGCACATTTCAAAATTCAGTGAGATTTTCATCAATTCAATCAAGCTTTCATCAATTCAATATAGTAGACTTTACCATATTTACATCACCCAAATTTCCACAGGAGAGAATTGTTGTTCAAGACAATGACATGGATTTCTTAAGAATGCTAAATGAGAGGCTTTCAGTGAGAAAGAACTTTCACTCACTCTCATTTAGAATGCTATTTTAGGAGAACCACTCCATCTCACTATCATACCAATAAGGGTTCGAGTATTCTTGCAAGCAATATGACCTTACCAATCTGAGAGGTCTTTAATATGGACCATAATGTGGGCTTGGTCAATGGCTTAACAAAGGGGACTCTTTGAGTCAAGGCTATTGAAAGAACAATTATGTATTCATCTCCAAGTTTACAAGTCAAGAACCCTGCAAAATGAGAAATAAATAATCTTGTTCGTACTTCTTCGAGCGATGCTCATAAACATATGGACTCCTATGTTAATTCAAGTGCCCTAATAAGAAGAAACTTTGCAATGGACGTAACGTAGGCTCGGTTCGGTTGAGAAACGAAAGATTGTTAGGCTCAAAATGTGTTTAGAAGGATCAAAGTTGGTGATCATCTAGGCATTATCGCCGGTCTTCTTCATCAGGGATTATCTTGGCAATGTGCTCCACTAACTGTAAAAGCTCTATATTTGTGCTCTTTGAATGCTGCTCCATGAGGGATGTAACCTTTTACAATTGATAGTCACCTCTCTTGACTTTTTTCATTTTCATCTATGGGCATCGGCCTTGCTTTTACCAGGCACACCACTTTTTCATGCCCCTAATTCTCATTCATTTTTCTTCACATTTTTCATGGGCATTGGCCTTACTTTTACCAGGCACACTGTTTTTTTTTTTCATGCCCCTTAGTTCTATTTTGAATGACCATATGGTGCTTTTAACATTTAGACCTTTGGGGGGTCCTCGTCTTCTGTCAGCACTCTAGACCATATTATTTGAACAATGGCTTTTTCGCCTTGCCCTAGTGTGGGGGATGATCACCAATTGGGTTTAAAGAAATGAAATTGCAGGCTTAAGTGAGTTATGCAATGGATATAAGTATGTATGATAGAGAAAGAAATGCTCTTCGTCATCCTAAGGCACTTAAATTACCACATGAATTCAATGTAATAGCACGACTTAAAGATTGCTGCAAGTGAAAGCAAATAATTTTTTTTTTTTCATTTTCCTCACCTCATGATGCCATCTTACCTTCAATTTGCCCCGATGTGAGGTGGTTCTTGACAGGGGTAATTTGAAAAAATTTCCATTAGTGTATGGAGCTCAAATGTGTTAAACAATGGATCATATATAGTGTTTTGGGTAGAAATATGAATCGCCCCTCATCATTTCGATGATCGTACCTTTTGCGAGAAAACTCTTTACCTTATGGATATAGAACTTTCTACGCTCATCTCACAAGTGTATAAGTAGGGGATTGTGTACAGGATAAGGCTTGCCTTTCATCATCCTGACACATCTCATTCAGCAATCTTAAGCATTTGATATCACTCCAATGAATTGTTTATCTTGACAAATCTCCACATGAAATTGGTGAGTTAAATAGACAAAATCACTATCGAAATTCTCTTTTGAAAATAGTCTGACAATTTAAGCATGAGAAGCTTTTTATGACTTCAAAATAAACAATTTACCGGACTCAAAAATGTTTTCATAAGCACGATTTTGGTCATTCATTCAAAGAATTGTCCCATGAAGGCACCATCTCAGTAGTGGGTGTTCTTGGATTGCCCCTATCAAAAGGGAACACACACACTAATTGATCAATCGAGACTGAAAATACGATCTTCATTTTGATAGACACTCCGTTCTCGCTTTTGCCCCTGATGTGCCTTTTCAGATTCTTCCTCATCAGGCCAAGAAAGTAATGCTCTGAAACATGAAGTGAATGAGTCAGAAAATTAAATAGGGTTAACCTAATACATGCTTTTGGAAATGGCCTGAAAAATGAATTTTTTATTCTCATTTTTTGGGAATTTTTTGGATGAGGAAGCATGAAGAAACCCAGTCCTTAGAATTTCTCCATGGATGATATTTTCTTTTCATTGTTGGATATCGTCATCGGGCTGGCTTGGTGCACCTCATCATGCCCTCAAAATAAAACTTGTAATTTCATTGAAATTAATCAAGCAATTACATTTATTGAATGGAAAATGCGATTCTTAAGCCTAAAAAGAAAGCGAAAAAGAAAAAATTGAAAACAATTCCTAGAAAGCGAAAACAATTCCTAAAAGCAATAAAAAATCCTAGAAATCGATAAAAATTCCCGCGCAAGGGAATGTGCAAAAGCAATAAGTTACTCTTGCGGGCCAACGCACATGTCTTTCGAAGGTCCTTCGTCAATGGCTCCTATGAAGAGGTCATTGAACAGACTTGTGATCCCTTCCAGGGCGTCATCAGAGTTCTCTGTCTTTGGAGGTGTCGGATCGTCCATGCCATCCCATCCGTCTAGAACTATGTCGCAGGAATCAATATAAAAGCTAGGAGGAGGTGAATACTTCACCAAATAATCGAATTTTCCACTTGGCTGCCTCAGAGTGTCCATCACTTTCGCTTCATCTTGCTTCGTCCTAAGGACATTGTTAGGCTTAGTTTTTTCGGTAGCGACCAACAGTGGGTCATCTTCCAGTTTAGGCATGTCGTCATTGCCCATAATTTGAGCCTTGCTTGTCGGCTTCGGGATAACTATCTCGGGAAGAGCGGGTGCAAGAGTCGGATTCGCTTGGAGGGATTGGATTTGAGCTGTCATAAGTTGCATAGAGGCAAGCAACTGTTGGAGTTGCTCTTCCATAGCGGACATACGATCATGCATTTCAGTTTGTTAAGCCATTCTGACTCTTGATCGCGTAATTATGGGCAAACGTGAGGGATCTGTTATCACCTAAATTGAAGAAATGAACAAAATAAGCATCTCATATAAAACATGCCGGTCCATGACGACAATCTATTTTTTTTAGTCACGAAAGGTCCACACATGAAGTGGAATTTCCAAAAAAAAAAAGAGCTAGGAAAATAAAGGCATGGAATGTCCCTATTAAGGACGAAATTCCCTAAACATGAACTAGGAAATGCCAAAATTTGAAATTTCCAAATAAAAATAATAAATATAGGAATTGAAAACAAATTTCCAACCCGTTGTTTTTTAATTAATTATCTTGTGAGAAATTGAGAAGATGGATTGCAATCTTATCTTTAGCAATAGGTGATAGATGAAGAAAATAAAAAGACTTTTGTGATCGGAAGGTTATATGCAATCTTCCTCAGATGAAATATTCATAAAAGATTACATTTGTTTTGCCTATAAAAAGGTGTCGATTGAGAGGGGGCTTCTATTCGTTCGAGGGGGTCTTTTATCGAGTGAGAGGTTGGTTAAAAAAAGGGAAAAGTCAAAGGGTCAGCAGTGAAAGACAGAGAAGGGACGTGAAGGGGACGCACAAATAGAGAGAGAGAAAGCAAAGGAAAGAGGAAAAAGTAAACAAAGATCAATTTGTTCTTCGGTGAGCCCCTCGACGACCAGCACAGGAGCTCCGCCTCACCGCGCGACCACCGTCGTCTACTGCACCCGCATGGCCGCTCTTGTTCCACCTTGCAACGCCGTTCCAGCCCTGATTTGATCGCGATCTGCGCCGCCCAAGCGATGACACCTCTGCCTGTGATGCCGTGACCCGCCTCGACTACGACCTTCGACCTGCCGAAGCTCCGCCAGTTCAACGACTAGCGAGTATCGTTCCTCCCGCGACACCTGAGGCCCGCAAGATCCCGGTGTCGCCACTTTGCCTCTCCCTGCTCTGCTCGAGCCCGAGTCAACGCCGAGCCGCCCCTGCCGAGCCGCTCCATCCTCTGCTATAGCGCCTCTGTCTCCCGCTTGCAATCCCTCGTGACACCACCGCTTGCCTGTCCACAACGCCTGCAACCCATCCCCGCAACTCCACGGCAGCGAGTGTCGCTCCGCCTACCATCGTGACGACGTAGCTTTGAATCGCTGCTTCGCCGGCCACGAGCACTGTCGCTTGACTCCTCGCGACCCTGCTGCCGAACCTTCCGCCTAGACGCAGCAACGACGATCGCCCGAGTTGGATCTGCAGCCCTCCACGAGCGACCACCGAGCCGACCGCGGCCTTCCGCCCGCGACGCTCGCACCGGGAGTCCTCTGCCTGCGACGCCCTTTGCCGTAGTCCAACCACTGGCAGCTTCAACCGTGACGCCTCTGTTCTGTGGCTGTCCCTACTGCCCGAGTGCCGCCCCGTTCCTGCCGGTCCGCCCTCTTCGGAGCTCACCTTGCTGGACCAACGACCAGCCACCTTTGGTTGGAAAGCAAAAGAAAAAAAGAAAATCAAATTAGGTAGTTTTTTATTATTTACTTTTTTCTATTTGTTATGTTATTTTATTTATTTACTTTGTTTTTTTAGTAGAATATTCCTAAATGAATGGTTGGGATTTCGACATGAAATAGCCCATCAAATTAGGGATTGACAGTCCGATTTTCGCGCCCGAAATCCAACTCACAATCTCTTGCAAAATCGACAATCCAATCTCACGCCCGAGATTCGATTTGTGATTTAGTTTAAAATTGGCCAACCCGATCTTATGCGCAAGATAAGGTTCGCCAATTTATGGATATCAATCATATCCTGTCTAATTTGTTGTCGCGTTGGTTGAATCAATTTTATTTTTGTAAAAGAAACAATCCAAAGAAATATTTGAGTTAGGATTAGGTTTGTTTTAGAATATTTCTTGTTATCTTGCATATTTAGAATAGAGATTTTATTTCAATTTTTTTTAAATAAAAAAATGAAAATAAAAAAATGCATTTATTTAGGATGGTAGTTTTTTTTAAAAAAATTTTAATTGCACGTTTAATTATTTGGCAATTTTAATTACGAATTTCATAAAAAAAATAGAATAGGGCATTCTTCGCATGTCATTGCATATTAGGATAGATCGCATGCTTATTACGAAAAATAAAAATCATGTGCACATCATATAGAATTAGGTTCATGAAATGCACGTCATTTAGTGATTGTTGCTAGGTTCATTTAAATAGAAGTTGCCCGTCATTAGGATTAGGTCATTTTGGTTAATTTAAATTGAATATTTAATTATTGCATGTTTATTAAGAAAACAAAAAAAATTATTTTACTTATGGATATAGTTTAGGCTATATTATTTTACTCATTCATATAGTTTAGGCTATATTACTTTGTCATATCATTTCATGTTAGATTAGTAGCATGCATTGCATAAAGCATGATTCTCATTAAATAAATTGAAAACAAAAATTGAATGATCGCGTGTTAATTAGAAATCATATCTAGGACTGTTGATTCTGATCTAACAACGCAGATGCTTTCGTTGTTATGAGGTAAGTTCTGCATTTTTGTTTGCTTTCTTGAGTGTTAAATTGGTGATTTGCGCACCCGCATGATAACCTCATATGTTAGGGAAATAAATTAAAATCAATTCAAGCTGCTTGCCAAACATTTTTCAAAATAAATCTAACGTAATCAAGTCCCCATTCCCAAAATCTCTGGTTCGTAGAAGTAAAATAATTCTCTCGTTATTTTACTTAAGTATCTAATCGACCTACCGTAAACCAATTAGTGGCGACTCCCTTTTGCATGCTAAATACTTGAACCTAAGTCGCGAATTGGTATGGGCTTGGGAGAGCCCGAGCTAAGTTAGACTTAATAGTCCATTAGCCTAATTTTAGGTGGTGCACTCGAAATATTAGTCGCGACAATACATAATGGTGTGGTAGAGGAGTGACTGATCCTAGCGGTTCATATGCCTTATGTCATGTATTCTGCCCAAAGGTGATTATATGATTTTGCGTGTAACTCTCTGGATGTGTATTTGTACGTCAAGTTACACAGTGCTCACATGATGCTAATTATATACATTACTTGTTTTTCAGTCACATTTTGTGTAATTAATAACTCCACTATTATTAAGGTTTTTACTGGTTCAAATTTTAAGTAGTGGACATATGATTTCCTGCTTGGGAAAATAGTAATACAATTTGATTGTTGTCCATGAAGCATTCCATTCAAGAACACTTGAAAAGTGGTTTACCAACTGACTGCATTGCTAAAAGATGATGGAACCCTTAGTGACTTGAAATTATGTCTTGTCTAATACCAAGATTAGGAAACATCTGCAAGGACTTTTTAACATAATGATATATATATATATATATATGTATGTCTCGTATACGGTTGAAAATGTTGTTTTCAAAAGTTTTCTATTTAAGGAATAATCTCACACATGTTTAAAGAAAGAGTAGAAAATGTGATAATATTGATATTCTGTCTACTCTTAAAGGTTATCTAAAGATTTCTATGGAATAGTGTGGAAGTAAAATGACCGAGATAAAGAATAAAACAGTTAGAATTAGTCTTAAAGGTTGTCAGCCCTAATAATGGCGGTGAGTATTTTGGCAAGTATGGCAATGCTGAATAGCTTAAAGGGTCATTTGTCAAATATTTGGTAAATTCTAGGGTGGTAACTTAATTTACTATGCTTGAAAATCCTGACAAAATGATTTGGCCGAAATGCATAATTGCACCATAATCAACATGGTAATGAGTATGATCAGAAAGACTAATTTATTCGGTCTTCTATGGGTTGATATTTTGAAAGCAACTCTTTTCACATACAAAAACGTGTTTCTTACCAAAGTTGTTTCCTAAACTTCTTTTCAGTTGTGTACTAGACGTAAGTTTTAACTTGAATCAAATTAAAATTTAAAGGTGTCATGCAGAAGCGAGGTTATACAATCCAATATTAAGTGTGTTGCAATTCAGATCCACTTGGAATTATTTTGTATCTTACTAGATTGTTCAAAGGGGTATTGATTTTATGACCCTAAAGAAGGTACAAGAATTATGGAATCACATATAGTAAAGTTTCTAGAGGTCGACGTAATTGTAGAGAATAGCTGCTTTCAGACTATTAAGGATAATAGTACGATGGATATCACTGTGTCTGTCTTTATCTATACAGACAATTGTGGAATCTCCTGTACCATAGACTAAATTTGTTGAGGTTTAAGGTAATATTCTTGATATAGTTTATAATGAAATTTCTCAAATCTCTCAAGTGCAGAATGAAGTGGTTGTATCAGGAGATGTTTTAAGGAAAGACGATCAGTTATTCCATTAGACTATCTAATCTGTTTGTGAGAGCATGACTGCAATATCCACTACATGATTGATTTAGCAACTTATATAAATGTTGTTTCTTATCCTCAATCAAGTATGTGATTAAATGCCATAAAAAGACGATATGCAATCTATGAAATATTACAATATTTGGAAATTTACTGATTTGCCTAAAGATCACAAGTTCATTAATTGCAAATAGGCATACAAAACTAAAAGGATTTCAAAGAAAGATTGTAGAGTTTAAAGCTAAACTGGTAGCTAAAGTTTTCACTTTGAAAGAGGGGTGGATAGTTAATAGCGAAGAAATAATTATTTCTTTCTAGTATTTTTAAAGATTCTTTCAAAGTGAACGTGACATTAATAGTTTATTTTTTATATGGAATTACGCCAAATAGATACAAAATTTATATAGTGCAACTGGATGATTTTGCAGCAAATGATTCAAGTAAACTTGTGTGTAGACTGAAAAGTCTTATTCATAGTTTTAAGCAAGTTTCCAAACAATATTATTAAATTTTCATAGTGTTGTTATTTTGTTCAATTGGGAACAAAGTAATTCAATATACTATAAGGTCAGTGGGAGGAAATTATTTTCTCATACTCTATGTACGTGATATTTTGTTTACAAGTAGTGACCTTGAGGCATCTTTTGTCCTTTGCACTGAGGTCCGTAAGAATTATTCTCGCCATATATATTGGATTTTATTAGATCTATCTCATAGGACATTTGTTGATCGTATTTTTGAAATGTTCAATATACATCACTGCAAGCCAGGAATTACTCCTGTCATTAAGGGTGATGGACCGAATTCATTACAATGTCTTTATTTAGATATTGAGAAAATCTAGTTAAATGGTGTACCTTGTGTTAGTGTATTTAAAAGTATAATAAATGCTCGAATTTGCACTAAAGTAAATATTGTCTTTGCGATGGGACTTCTAGGCAGACATCAGTCAAATTCAGGATGCGAACACTAGGTTATTGCCAATAAGGTTTTAAGGTACTTAGAGAGGACAAGAGATTATATGCTAATTTATAGACATGTTCAATTCTTGTAGCTAGTAGGGTATTTAGATGTAAACTTTGCTCGTTGTTAGGATGGCATGAGATCAATAACAGAATACATATTTATGTTAGCAGGAAGTGCAGTAAATAAAGTTCTATGTCATATTCTACTATGTAAGCAGAGTTTGTAATATTCTTTTAGGCTGTTACTTGGGCTATTAGGCTCCGAAACCTCATTAAAGAGTTGACCATTTTTAATTTTATGGATAGACCTATATGGTTGTATTGAGACAATAAGTTTGTATTATTAGTAATAACAGAGGTCTCAAGGGGTCTAAATATATGACAATCAAATTTTTGACCATAAAGAAACGGTACAGAAATGTGATGTTATAATATAACATATTTCCATAGATAATATGGTTGCAGATCCACTAACTAAATGACTTTGATTTTCTGTTCTTGAATGACATGTCATTAATGTGAGTTTAAAAGCATCATGAGATGATGTTGTTTAGTGGGAGCTATTTTGCCTTTACTTTGATAAAATCTGTGTTCGTTACATTTAGTAACGGTTTGATATGTATCAACTTTTGCATTCAATAAAATATTTTTGAATGTGTTGTTGTTATATTGAATACATATTGATAAAAGTCTCAAGGTATTATATAAATCTTGAGTGAAGGCTAGGGGCATCTAGTTATTAGCCTTGTGGATATGTCTTGTTATACATAAAGAAATGTTAACTGTAAAGACAAAGCATATTTGGGTTCATTGGAACCATAAAGACATTCTCTAATGGCACAAGTTTTTTTTTTTTTTTTTTTTTATGCTTAATGTAAGAGAATGGTGACTAACAAATGGAATCTCTCTATGAGAGATGTTATCCATTTGCCACACTACCATATTGAATCCATATCAATAAAGTTGAAAGCACTTGTGACCATGGAAGGCTCTGTGTGTATACATGTCGTTACCGCAATGATTCGATGTTTGAGACTTTATGGGATAGGATTGACTATTAAGAATTATCTCTAGACCAAGGTGCGCATATACGATACAATTTTAATTAATATAGTCCAAGTGGGAGAATGTAAGAGTTTTCCTAATGTGGACTATATTAATTGATATTGTAATTTACCATTTTAGGGTTACCGTTTTATGGGGTTGGTCTAAGGTGAGATAGAATGTTTCTTAGTTAGTCTAAGATGGAACTGGCTAGTATGGGTCGTGTTGAGCCTAGCCTATAATGAGAGGGCCTAGCTGGAAACTCTATAAATAGTGTTCAAATCTCTCCTCATCTTAATTCTCACAAGTATCCTCACATAATAAGCATGCTAAAGGTGAGGAGGCTGTCTCATTGAGCCAGTGATACGGAGGGCAATAGAGGAGAAAGACTTACGCATGGAACATCGATTTTCCGTTTCTACTTCAAGAACGATGGATTCCGAGATAAGTGCGTTAATCTTTCTACCCATTCATCTATGCTCTTATTCTGGTTATAGAGATCATGGAATTGCACGATTTGCATCCAACACATACCCCCACGTTCACGCTCACTCAACCCAAAGAGTCAAAGACTCTATCGACAGGGCTAAGAAAAAGAGGTGAAAGGGAAAGGAAGACGACACACTTAGATAAAATTACGGAAAAAGAAAAGAAAAAAGAAAAGGGGTAGACCATCAGCAAAAATAAAAATAAAATAAAATAAAGGGGGACCCTATAGTTGATTTTTCCCTCTGCTTTTCAATTCAATGCATATCTTCACGGTTGCCTTGTCACCATTCATACTTCAAATTGAATTGGTGATTAGTCAAGGATTACATCCACATAGAGCGGCTTTATTCAGATGGTGTGAAAGGATATGCGAAAGGATATAGGAATCTACACGACAAGAAAGAAAACAAAGAAAGCCAATTATTATTGGATGTTGTATCCAAAGATGGAAACTCAAGGGGAGTGTGAAACATCAATAAATTACCAATTTTGTACACGAATCTTAGATTATAAGCAGAAAGACATTTAGATAGACCATTCATGTTGAATTAAAATTCACATCTCTATAAAAAAAATTCACATTTCCTACAATTATTGTTTCGCGCTTAAACATGATTGTAATAGACCGAGTATCATTGCTAACAAGCAATCAGTATGATCACTACCCACAAATTAAGCGGCAAGCTTGATAATAAAAAAGTATTTCTAAATTTGACACAACATATTGTCAAACTGTTGTTGTTAATAGTGTACACATAATTACCAAAAAAGTTATAAACTTATTGTACAAATGCTAATTTAGTTATAGACCTTTTAATATAAATAATTTAGTCCTAAAATTTTCAATTGATTGGAAGGTTAAATTGGTAAATCATCAAAAATTTTAGGACTAAATTAACACAATTAAATGATTTATGACTAAATTGGTAAATTGACAAAAAATTTAAGACTAAATTAACAATATTAAAAAATTTAGAATGGAATTTGCACAAGTGTAATAGATTTATAATTTTTTTTATAATTTTCCTAAATCCATTAATGCAATTATTTTTTTACACGAGGAAGAAGTTTTAAGTACCGTCACAAGCTACCTTTTTCATCTAGAGGGAAAAAGAAATACATAAGTTTAGAGGTATTACCTAATTTAGGCCAACGGCCCTTGATTAGACCCAAGTTATTCCAAACGCATGCTTTGTGGGATGTTAGATTTCATTTTTTAAGTTTTTAACAACCTAAATATTTCTAGGGGTCACCACTAGTTTATTGGGGTCAACTAGAAACTAATTGAGATGCGGAAGCGTCACTACGATTCCTACGCAACCAAAGATTCTAGAGTCGGGGATTTAATTACACTAATGTCCTTTAGCGCCCTTTCACTACCTCTAACTAGGAAGGTTGTTAGTTAAGTAGTCACACAATCTTCATTGCCAATTATAGTCCTAAATGCATCAAAGTTGCTAAATGATCATGTGAACGTTTTTGTAGGATTCATTTTCATCCTAAACTAATCCTAATCTAATCTAAGAAAGCAAAAACATCCAATTTATTGAAAGACGGTGCAGTATGTAAACACCCAAGTATCAAAATGACTTTAAAGTAAACATGGAAAAGAAAACCCGATAAAAGTCGGGCGAAGAAATATATATATGGCCATGTTATAAGCCCATTTGGACTAAGCTACATATATACTAATCGAGTGAAACCAAGCCACATCTAATGCTAAAACTTAAAAATTTAATGAAGACCTATTTCCAAGAATTTTCTGATTTTTTTTTTTATTTTTAATATTTTAATATTTTTATTTTAAAAAACTATATAAAAAAAGTTTTAATTCCAGAATTAGGGACGCGGGCTGCGACTGGTCTTATGAATCTGGCCCCGTGGACTCAATTAGGGCCTCTTGCATCAAGCCCTCTGAACCCATTTCACTAAAATCAACCCAGCCCATACTAAAAAATATCCATTCTTTCAAACCTATCACTGGCCCAACTTTAAAAAAAAAAAAAAAAAAAAAAAAAAAATTACCTAGACCAGATCAAGACCAGCTCAACTTCAACAAGAGAAACATGAACTCACATCGACTTCACGCCAGATGATCGTCTTCTCCGAATAATTACAGCCACCCAGAAGCTCCAATATCCCAGATCAATTTCAGAACAAAGCAAGTTTAACAACAACGCCCTTGTTATCTCATTTTAAACCAAGAATAATATATTTCATCACCAAGCATTTTTTAAACACCAAATCTTCCACCATCAACGAATAATATCACCATCGCCATTGGCAGACCATCACCACCGGACTGCCATTCACAGCCACAACGCAAGAAACGAAAGACAAAGTAACCAAAATGGTGGTGTAGAAAAGCATTTGATCATGGGAATGACTTGAAGATCGATAAATGCTCTCGGATGACTAAAGGAAACGAAACTAACTTCACTTGTACAGTTTTCATGAGCATTTTGTCAAACATGTTATGTGCGACCGGCTGGGAACAAACGAAACTATCTAAAGACGGGATTCAAGGGTTGACTCTGACAAAGTATCAAACCAAGACGAGATCAGTGAGTGAAACATCCCATCCCAGCCCAAAACTCATGTTAACATAGAGAGCTACATCTAGGCTTCGACTTCAATGAGAACCGAACGGGGCCAAAGAGGTACGTAGGAACGAGCATTTAATAGCGGAGACCCCTACCCCGCTCGGAGACGGTGGTTATAAGGTGAGCTTGAGACTAGCCGAGCTATGGCTGACCGCCTTGTGATGTCCCTGAGTCGAGATCCTGGGCGAAGGAAGTTCGGACCAAAAAGACACTCACCGGAGATGCACATACCAGGAAAGCGAGGTCGGGACGATGAGGATAACGGCCAAGGCGAGGTCGGGATGACGAGGATAATGGCCAAGGGTCGTCGAACGGGACTCAGGCATCGCC
Source organism: Eucalyptus curtisii (assembly GCA_017140595.1). Taxonomy (NCBI): domain Eukaryota; kingdom Viridiplantae; phylum Streptophyta; class Magnoliopsida; order Myrtales; family Myrtaceae; genus Eucalyptus; species Eucalyptus curtisii. Next base: position 18,841,951 of record CM029498.1, read on the forward strand.
GAGGGAGCGACTGAAGAACTCTTTTTCTCTCTACCGAATTCTCTCTATCTCTGAACCCCAAAACCACCTCTAAGGAACTCTTTCTCCCTACCAAATTCTCTCAATCTCCAAACCCCAAAAACACCTCCTCCGGACTCATGCCGCTCTCTTCGTACCGGCACCTCTTTTTCTCTCTACCAAATTCTCTCAATCTTCAAACCCCAAAAACACCTCCATGGATAGACCCAGTAGGGATCAATCCAGTCTGGTTCCCGAGCAATCCAATGGAATGAACCACTCATGCTAAAAATATTCAAATTAGACTTGAAAGAGCAATATCTTCTTCTCCATCAAGACTTACACTTAGTTTTAACCAAAACACCTAAAATGGTACGCTTGCTTAGGCTGCTTGGCTTGGTTTTTATAAACAATCTCTCAAATGCACTTTGAGTAATCGTTCTTCAATGTGGGATTCTTGGTGACTTGGAGCAGTCACTTGTGTGAGAGGCAACGAGAGATAGAGGAAGGGAGAGAGGGAAGGAGGAAAGGTGGGAGAGGCTTTGTCCCGTATCGAGCATGTAGTAATGACTAACAAGCTGTTGGTCTTTATAAATAGCAATGGACAAGTAGGCAATTCTTTTAGTCTCTTGGCCAATGTCCTTTGCTCTACTGGATTTATAATAGCATTGAGAAGGGCTTTCAAAGGGTGCTTTAATCGTCAAAAATATTCAAAATTAAAATATGTTTTGAGAAAGTAAATTAAAGTTTAAAAAAAATGAGAAGTTGATCTAATCCAGGTGGTTGGTTCTATAGGTGGTTGGTTCTATATTTGGAGCAGGGAACCACACTGGACGGTTTGATCTGCGACTTGGGCAGTTCCTTTGCTCAACCCTAGTATTAGCGACCTTAACCATATCAAAAGGTGTGAGGAAAAGAAGGAAGGAGGAGAGAGCCGGGCTTGGAAGAGAAAGGGAAATGGGCTGGACCAGCCCACGTAGAGAAAAAGAAAAGGAGGAATAAAAGAGAGACGTTGGGCCAGCTTGCACTCAGCCCGGTCTTGCTTTTCCCTTTTTATTTTTTTTTTCTTAAAATTAATAATTACTAATATTTACATTTTTTTAATTTTTTAAAACTTTTAATAAATTTTTAAATATTTTTTAAGCAATTATGAGGGGACATACTCCGGCCGCAGTGATCACTTGGATTTTGTGGGAGCTGAAATTAAGATTTGTTGATGCGATTTGATTTGACAAGACTCAACTAGGTCTTATTTTAATAAATAATTAGAATATGAAGCTCAACATCGAAGTTGATTTTTGCTCTGAAACACTAAGAGCTGAAATTGAGCTTGAGAGTTCAATGGCTAGCCGACGATAGCTTTGCAAGTGAGTCCACCGAGCGGCGTGTGCTCCGCCCACCAGATCAACGCACACGTCTCGTACGATCTCGAATTAAACTCCAGATGATCGCAGGCCACCTCATCGGCGACATCTTTGTCTTCTTCCTCGTCGCAAAAGATAGTCAATGGCCTATGATGTCTCTTCTCATCGCCCAACGTCAAGCAAGCTTCGAACTCCAGCTTCTCTAGCGGATGAGAAGAATTAGGGCAATTATGGCGCGACAGAAGGGACGAATTCGGAGAACTTAGTAGCTCTTTCCGTTATTCTCCGAGTAAATTCATCGGTTCACTGGAGAGGGATCATCAAAGTCCGGTTTCGGTTCTTTAGGGTCCGGTCCTGTGTGTAAATGGGTCCATAAAGAGTCCTTCCACGTGTATTTATTTAGCCAGAAGTTAAAGGTGGGTCATTGACTATATGTTCTTTTCCACCCATTGCATTTTGGAAAGACAAAAACACATAGTTGAATTACCCCGCAAAACTGACTTTTAAGAAAAACAAATCCCCACCGAGGCTAGACCTACCCAAATGAACCAAAAAGTCTTAAAATTTTGTCAAGAGGAAATATAAGATCTCTTGCAGAAGAAATTTATTACAAAATGCCAATCACCTTTTTGTTGGGGCTAACAATGCAGCTAGAGGGAGTGAATCGGTTGTTTCAATAAACTCTAACGATCTTGCAGAAATCAAAGACTACTACGAAAATCAGGTCAAACATGTGTTTCAAATACCACGTGCTATTGAAGTAAAAGAATAGATGACACTTAAATGGATAAGAGAAAGTAGCAATTCAAAGGAGAATCGGTTATTTGAGAACCACAAAAAACTTTTGTGAAATATAACAATTTCAACTTCAAACATCATCATAAATATATTGTAGAAATCAGGTGCACGTGTTGTTATCTAACAAATAGTGATGATCAAGATCAAGTAATGCTAATAATGAAGAAATAGAATATTCCCAAGTTGAAATATAGTGGTTCGACTTTATCTTCAAGATTACATCCACTCTCAATACTAAAAGTCACAATAAGGCCAGAATCCAATTATAATCTTCAAGACAAGTTACAATCAGCAAGTACTACCTTTCCAAATGGATCACACTACTAGAACTATTGTACTGTTATCAGTCTTGTATACTTGCTCTTGTCACTGATTACAAACATTAGCGTCACCCAGACATTGATGTTAGTAACAAATAACGGCCAACAACAAAAATAGAGCAAAGAAGATGATTCAAAGCACATGACTCATCTTATTCAGTTCTACTCAACTCAACTACTTCTCTTGGATTCAATATATGGCCATCCATCCTTAAATGATTGTTGCCTATCGAAATCCTCAAATAACCATTGGTTTTAGCCATTGCCAACAACGGACTATTACTAAAGATTGTCAGAACAGCTCTCTAATAGTGGCTGATTCCAGAATAATGTCAATATACTTTTGTCAGACTTGCGCATTAATGCAAAAACTGCTCCTGATCAACTTTGGTAATCCTTTTACGAGTTCCAAGCATTGCAATGGCTATTTTCATCTTAATTAATGTTCTTAGCAAGTGGTCAAGTGATCAGCACCTTTCGGGATCAATTGTCCTCATGATCCCTTACCCATAATCAAGATAGGCAAATCTTTTCTAATTTGTTGATGTCGTTCACTGACAAATCATGTGAAATGACTTGCGATCAATCATTCAATGTTCCTCTTAGCTTCTTTAGCAAACTTCAAAAGATATCAACATTCAAGTTGATTCCTCATCTTCGCTGAATAACCATATCAATTTCCAAAGATCTCTTAGGATATTAACATTCCCATTGATTTCTCATCTTCACTGGTTTGAATGAGTCAGTTTCCAAATATCTCTAAGGACACTATGTACACATGCTGGTTCCTCATCTTCACTGAACTCAAAAGGATCACCGGGCAGAATAACACCACAAGCGTCACAACTTAGCATGGAGGGCCACATAAGTGCTAAAACAACCAAAACCACCAAAAGGTACACTTAAGTGCCAACAGTGAGAATTTCCGACCAAACAACTAGCGTGGCATTTTTTGGCGAAAATTTCGAATGATGTGAAAATTTATCCATGTATACAAGGCGAATGTCGTGGCACTGTCCACATAAACTACGCAAACAACACTAAATGACGTCTTTTTGGCACTTAAGTGATCACTTTTTACAAAACTGGCATTTAAATATTCACTTTTAATCATGAGTGGCACTTAAGTAATCGGTTATATATAGCTTGACACTTAAATAATCATTTTTTAACCACAATTGGCACTTAAGTGAGTATGGAGGACAACATCATTTTAAACAAGGATTAGTGAGTGGATATTTTGGCAAGTCACATAGACTAGTTTTGTTAATAAAATAACACCACGTTAGATTTCCGGCAAGCTCACTAGAGTAAACACTTAATTGTCCATTTTTCCAAAAAAAAAAATGCTATTTAAGTGTATCTTTTGGAAGTATTGGCACTTATGTATTCTCTTATGCTAAATTGTGGCACTTGAGTTGTCCTTTGCTTAGGATCACTCGTATGGTCACAGTCTTACACCTCATCTGTATAAGGCAGCTACTCTTTGCCAACAATTTGTTGCTCTGATAATAATTTGCTAAACTCCATAACAATGGTGATCTTTCGGGTCCTTCTAAGCTTATTAATAATTTCGACTCTGCCAATTTGTTCATCTTCATTGTCCTTCCAAGCTTTAACAAACATCATCATTTTAGGCTTGTTCAACATCATCAAGGTCCATCCAACTTTTAACCCAATCTTTGTACCTCCAAGCCTTCAATAACATCCCCGTTCTTCTCGGCTTGTTGACATTGCATCAAGGTCCTTCAAGATATTCACCGATGGGTTATTTAATTGAGATGATGGGCCTAGGTAGGCTCGTCCGCCCATGTTGTGCCTAAAAGCCCGGCCCACAAGATAAGGGCCCATAGAGGAACGGCTGCGATGTGAAAGGTTGCGTTGTTTAGTTACGAGGGGTTGTGTCTTTTGGGGGAACGTTACACGTTGAAGAGTTACGTCTGTTGGAGAAGACATCAGAGAAAAAAGAAAAAGAGAATGCACCCCTTCAACGTACATACGTGAAGACCCTTTTTTCTTAAGACATTTCACTCTCTCTCTCTCTCTCTCTCCCTTCAAGAAGAAAACAGAAAAGAACAGTACGTTCTGTTTTTCTCCCCCCTAATAGCAACAACACGCTCCTTGGTAGAACGGGATCAAGATTCTTCCTCAAACTTCAACGTTGGTGTTTAATCCGTGGATAATAAGGTACGCTCGATTCCGTGGTGTGTCTTTGATCGGTGATACATGTTTGTTCTTGGGCTCGTCTTCCGCATTCATTTTAGGGGTTCGATTTAGTGTCGAATCCTTTTTAGAGAATCAGTAATTCCCAACATTGGTATTAGAGCCGTGGTTCATGTTTCCCAATCCCCTTTTTATGTTATTGAATTATTTTTTGTGGTCGAAATTCGAGAAAAACCGCTGCCGATCGATCGGAGACGAAAAATCCCGACACCCGCGTACTGTTCACCCTGTTTTGTGATTTTCTGCAAGTCGAAATTCGTTTTTGATAGCGCAGGGTTGAAGCTCTCGTCAATACAATAAAAACGAGTCGCGGATCGCCGCCGGGTGCCGCCGGACGCGCCCCCACACGCGTTGCACACGCTGATTCGGGCCCCCTCATGTGCGTGCGTCGCAAGCGCCGTTTCGGCCCTAGGCGTGTGCTTCACACACGCCAGCTGACGTCATAGTGACGTCAGCCAGGCACGCCCGTGGCATGTGCCGGTCGGTTCGTCCGACCCGGCCCGACCGGTCCGATCCGGTTCGACTTGACCGCCCGTTGACTCTGACCCGGCTGACCGTTGACCGCGACCATTGACTGTTGACTTGACCGTTGACTTTGACTATTCACAAAAAAAAAAAGAATGTGTTTCTTTTTCCAATTAAGTCTATGTGGATTATATGTAATCCCTTATTTGTTCTGCATTTGTTGCAGGAACAATGCCTTCCCTTAAGTTGCACACACCTATTCGCGCAATTACTGATGAACAAAAGGAAAGGCTTTCTAGGTTGATAGCTAAGCTGACTGATTATCGATGGGAGAGTGGAGACTTAATTGATCATGTTCTTGAAGTCAACGGGAAAATACAAAAGGTCATATGGAATGGTCGTCCCATGCCACAATCTGAGATGGTGCGATTTTTCATGAACACTCTTCCACCAGAATGGCAAGGAGTGTTGAATCACTTATGGGAAGTCAACAGAGCTACTTTTTATAGGAGTCTTGTAATGGCTTTTATAGATGAAGATTACTGGATTGTTACAAAAGAAAAGATCAAGAATTTGAACAAAAAAAGATCTTTCTCAGTTCATATATTGACTTGGTGTTAGATGTTTTGGCTGGTCTTTATTTAGTATGCTTTATGGACATATTATGTAATGTTTTCCTACCTAGTTGTTGTTGGTGTGGCAACTAATATGTTAGTTGTATTATGTGAAAGCATTATTATAATATCATTGTTTGATATCAAATATTATTTGCTTTTTGTTATTGTTAACTGTTGTGGGTAGTTCATATAAATTTTTTGTAATTTCAAAGAATTTATTTTGCATAGAATGTTATATTAATAATAACTCCAAGTTAGGATTTTGGATGATGATTGGAAACATAATGACCTTTTGATTCTGAAACCTTACTTGAAATTATTCATTAATATGATGGTTTTGTGCAAAATGGATGCATAAATGACAGGCATTAATAATTCGTACATATATGTCTGATATGTTCAGATCAATGGCTTCAGCCACAAAGAGCATAGTCGCTCTAAACAAAGGTGAGAAGCTCAATGGCGATAACTATGAAATATGGCACATGAAAATCCAATATGTGCCGGAAAAGCAAGAGGCACTAGAAGCTCTTAACCTGACCATGGTAGAACCTGAAGAAGGAAACCCTGCACAGCATAAGAGAGATAAGGATGCATTTGCTGAGAACTCCCTTGCTCGTATTACGTTGCTGAGTAGCATGGAAAATGACGTCATATGAGTGTTCAGGCGTTTTGAGAATGACAAGGAAATGTGGGAAGCGTTGGAAGTAAGATTTGGTCATACTTCGGTGACCAGACTGAGACAGCTCACTATTACGTTTGACTCTTACAAGAAGCCTCATGGTCAGACCATGAAGCAACACCTTAGAAAGATGTCAAACATGATTAATGAGCTGAAAGATGCTGGCCATGTCCTGACTGATGAGCAGTAAGTGCAAGCAGTGATCCGTTCCTTGCCTTAGAGTTGGGAGCATATGAAGGTGCATCTGACCCATAATGAGAATATCAAAACCTTTGAGGATGTTGTGCGTCATCTTGAGCTGGAAGAGGATCGCCTCTTGGCAGCTAAGCCGGAAACTGAAATTTATCATGCTAGTTCCAGCTCACATGGAGCTTCGAGCTCCAATCGCAAACGTCCTAACTGGTTCAATAAAAGGAAAGGCCGGGAAGCAAGTTCTTCAGGGAAGAAACCTAAGCTTGACCAACATGAAAGAGGAAAGCGTCCTCGAATGAAGAAGCTAACAAGAGTAAAGTGTTACAATTGTGACAAAAAGGGTCACTATGCTCACGATTGTCGCAAGCCAAAGAAGATATACACCCATTGTGCTTTTAAGAACTTTGCTTACGTGTCAAGTTCTGTATTCTTAACTGAGTCTAATCCTTTGTGGACTGTAGATTCAGGAGCGACAGACCACGTAGCGAAGGATAGAGAATCCTTCATGGAATTCCGACGAGTACCAACTGGAATTAAGTGGATCTATGTGGGAAACAACTCTAGGGCCGAAGTAAAAGGAATTGGCATCTGTCAATTGAACATGCGTGGTGGACGCACTTTGTTCCTACATGATATGTTGTATGCTCCGGAGATTCGTCGAAATTTAGTGCCTGTCTTAGTGTTGGTTAAGCTTGGTATTAATATGAATTTCTATAATAGTGGCGTGGATTTGTATTTGGATACAAATTACTATGGTTGTGGTTATTTTCTAGATGGTTTTATTGTATTAAATGTTGACTATAGTAATGCCAATGTTTATTATTCCCTTTTCACGTCTCCTAATTGATATGATAATGATGTGAGTGTGTGGCATGCTAGACTTGGTCATATTGGCCAACAATGTATGAATAGACTAGCCAAAGAGGGCTTGTTAGGCAATATCGAAAAAGTCGATTTGCCCATATGTGAGCATTGCCCAGCAGAGAAAACGACAAGAAAACCATTTGGAAAAGGTAAAAAAGCTTAATTTCCTTTGCAATTAATCCATTCTGACGTCTGTGGTCCGATGAATGTGAGAGGAAGGCATGGGGCTGTTTATTTCATCACATTTATAGATGATTATACTCGATTCGAATATGTCAATTTGATTTCTCATAAATCTGTAGCATTGAGTTGTTTCAAAAGGTTTATGAACTTGGTAGAAAATTAATTAGACAAGAAAATAAAAGTTATTGCGATCCGATCGAGGTCAAGAATATTTATTTGATGAGTTCTGAAAATTATGTGATGAAAAAGGAATAGAAAGACAGTTGTCTATTCCATATACTCCTCAACGAAATAGTGTTGCGGAGAGAAGGAACAGAACCCTACTGGAAATGGTTAGGTCCATGATGGCGCATGCTAACTTACCTATCACTTTTTGGAGTGATGCGTTATTAACTGCTGCCTACATACTTAACCGGGTGCCTTCCAAATCTGTTACTTCCACTCCATATGAGTTATGGACATGTAGAAAACTGGACTTGAGTTTTCTTAAACCATGGGGTTATGCTGCCTATACTCATAAACCCTCTCACAAGTTTGGGAAATTGGGTCCCAAAGGAAAGAAGAGTATCTTCATAAGATACTCTGAACACTCGAAAAGGTATGTGTTCATAGGTGAGCAGGAAAGTGGAAGTATAACGGAATTCGAATCACGGGATGTCACATTCTTAGAGAATGAATTTCCTAAGAAGGGCGAAATAAGTGAGGATTACTCCCTATTTGAAACATTGGATCAAGATAATGAACTTAATAGAGTTCGTCCAAGTGGGAGTAACATGAGAAGTGAGGAATTCAATTCAAATAACTCTCAATTACAACCACATGATGAGATGATATCGTCATTATCTAATCCAAGTGGAAGCATGATGGGGAATGATGTGCAAAGTGTACAATCTCTCATACGGCGAACAAGTCACAAAAGTATTCTCCGTCAACGTTTTGACATTGAAGGGGAAATTTTTATGGTTGCTCCACAAGATGAGGATGAGCCAATAAATATTAATGAGGCTCTGAATTGCCCTAGTAAGGAAAAATGAATGCATGCAATGGAAGATGAGATGGAGTCAATGAAGTCAAACCATGTTTGGGAATTGGTTGATCTTCCAAAAGGACACAAAGCTATTGGGAACAAATGGGTTCTCAAAATAAAGTCTAAAGCTGATGGCTCGATAGAAAGGCATAAAGCTCGCCTTGTGGCGAATGGGTATAATCAACAGGAAGGAATTGATTATGAAGAAACATTTTCTCCTGTAGTGAGATTTACCTCAATTCGCATTATTATGGCAATAGTGGCAAGTATGGATCTTGAGTTACATCAAATGGATATAAAGACTGTTTTTCTCAATGGAGAATTAGATGAAGAAATATATATGGAACAATCTACTGGTTTCATAATGAAAGGCCAAGAAGAAAAGGTATGTCGACTTTTGAGATCGATATATAGCCTTAAACAGTCGTCAAGACAATGGTATATACGTTTTCATAATGCCATAATGGCATATGGTTTTACAATGATTGATGAGGATCATTGTGTATATATTAAAAGATCCAAAGATCAATTTGTGATCATATCATTATATGTTGATGATATACTAATTGTCGGAAGCAATATGGAGTTTGTTAATACTATGAAGAGTTGGTTATCTTCCAACTTTGAGATGAAAGATATGAAAGATTTCAAGAGATCGTTCGAAGAGATCATTATCTCTTTCGCAAGAAACATACATAAATAAGGTTCTTGAACAATTTCGTATGCAAGATTGTAAAACCATTGATACTCCTATTGCAAAAGGTGAAGGATTGAGCCATAAACTATGTCCAAGGACTCTACAAGAGAATGAACAAATGAAACATGTTCCTTATGCTAGTGCTGTTGGGAGCTTGATGTATGTTATAATGTGTACAAGACCCGACATATGTTTTGCAGTTGGAATGGTGAGTAGATACCAATCCAATCCAGGTCAAGCACATTGGAAGGCCGTTAAAAGAATACTAAGGTATCTGAAGGGAACTGCTGATTACAAGCTGAATTACCAAGGAAAGGATCTGTGACTTGAAGGCTATTCAGATGCTGATTGGGGAGGAGATTTAGATGAAAAAAAATCTACCTCTGGTTTTGCTTTCTTATTGAATAATGGCGCCATACCTTGGAGCAGTAAGAAGCAAATGTGTATAGCCTTATCTACTATGGAAGCTGTGTTCGTGGCATTATCAACAGCAGTACAAGAAGGTGTTTGGCTTAAGAGATTTTTGGATCATTTAGGTATTATTGGGTATGCTGCAAATCCATTATGGGTTAACTGTGATAGCCAAGCAGCTATAGCGTACATCAAAGATCCAAAATATCATGGCAAGACCAAACATATAGATACCAAGTATAATTTTGTCAATGATATGGTTGCACGAAAAGATGTGAACTTACAGTACATATCTACACATAGAATGATAGCAGATCCTATGACAAAGCCAATACCTAGAGATGTATTTTGTGGTCATGTAAAATCTCTAGGACTGCGTAGAGGTTGATGTACTGAATATTGTAATTTCCCTGAAGTGTTCACATTTAATGAATTTGTGTTTTTCATCATTAATGCCTATGAATCTTTGTTTGACGTTTATGCATTTTAATACTCAGTGCATTATATAAAGTTGAGAAAGTATGTCAGACAGATGAAAGATTAGCCCACTCACACAGGTTATCGCCTCTATTTACTATGTGATAAATAGAGATGAGACGGTTTTTAAGCTTATTATCTAGGTGATAATCGAGAGCTCAAGCTTAAAATATATATGGCGCCTTAACTAAGTGTTAAGATGAGAACATAATATTTACTATGTCCGAAAGTAAAATAACCCACATATTTTACTTAATCTGTCTATGATGCCAGATGTGAGTTATGATGAATTCTGTGTATGAATAGATATATGAACTCAAGTTAGACATTGGGTATGTCTTAACTATCATATGTACGGTATTAAAGATGTAGACATACGCTTCATACGAAAGGAGTTAAATACCGTAATATGTATTTCATACTACGTATGCATGAGACGACCAATAAGAGTGGCAAAAAATTTGATCTCAACTTTTATGTCGTGTGAGACTCTTGAGGAAAAGAGTTCCTCAATTTAGTGCCCTCATGACTCTTACTTATTCTCAAGATTTCTATTTAGTGTTTGCTATTTTAGGATGTTGCCAATGATCATGAATTGATTCGATCTAATGGGACATTTCTAGAAAAGCAAGCTGAACTGAGATTAGGAGTTTGAAGGAAAGAGGAAGATCGAATTTGGAGAATCACATTTTGGTTTTGTATTCACTGGTCTACCAATTATGATTGTTTTTGAGATAATCATAATTGTGAATACAATATATCATTATTTAAAAAGAGATCAAGAGAGAGATATAAATGTGATCGATCGATCTAGGGTACTGCATACTAAATCTAATTAGAGTGTGATGCCCATTATGAGCTACTATATATTCCTAACAGATGTATGGTAACGAGCTCTCAAAGTATGCTGGTTACACGGATTATTCACCGGTATGAATGTTGCAGAGAGGTAAAGAGGATCCTGTTCAGCCCACCATGTGCGAGTGGGAGATGATGGGCTATTTAATTGAGATGATGGCCCTAGGTAGGCCCGTCCACCCATGTTGGGCCTAAAAGCCCGGCCCGCAAGATAAAGACCCATGGAGGAACGGCTGCGATGTGAAAGGTTGCGTTGTTTAGATACGAGGGGTTGCGTCTTTTGGGGAATGTTACACGTTGAAGAGTTACGTCTATTGGAGAAGACGTAAGAGAGAAAAGAAAAAGAGAATGCACCCCTTCAACGTACGTACGTGAAGACCCTTTTTTCTTAAGACGTTTCACTCTCTCTCTCTCCCTCCAAGAAGAAAACAGAAAAGAACAGTACGTTCTGTTTTTCTCCCCTTAATAGCAACAGCACGCTCCTCGGTAGAATGGTGTGACATCCCAAATTTTCAACCCTGTCTTCTTCTGAATGAATCGGGCATTTCATTAACGTGTCTATATGGCTACTCTCAGAACTGATCATTCTTGAGATAACTAGACTATCTGGGGAAATTATTAAGAAATTTTAAGGCAATAGACTTGAGAATTCGACCAAGAATCGGCTTCTCGACTGTGTTCATCTTTAGAGGCAATTACGGCACAGTTAAAAATCAATTTGAAATCAGAGATAGACTGGATCGACAGAGATGTGTGGCTAATCGTGGATGACACCACTAAATTAGAAAATTCATGTCGACCGGCACTAGACTGATTTTCTTATTGTTTTGGTACCCTGTGTCTGTATTTGGATCTTCGGGATTTTCACGACAACCGAGAGTCGCCAATGAGTCGAGTGGGTTCATAGTGGATCGAAGAAAATCGACCACGGGTCATTTGCACTTAAAAATATCTTAAAGTTACCCGGTAGCCTAGGTCACGCTAAAAACGCGCAGAATAGAAATTAACCGCCAATTCAAGTCCGATTGCAGAAATTGAAGTCTCTGTCATGTCACAATAAATTCTAGGAGTATCGACTCAGTCTTAGAAGATTTTTCTGACACCTGACACTTTTTGGGAAAAAGTTGTCGCTTGGTCATTTTTGTGCAATTGAAGCCGGGGATTAAATTTGGATGCAAAATTGAGGTGCAAGATGGGTGATTAGGTGAGGAAAATTATCAATTTGATAATTGATATATCAATTGAAATTATGGTGGCCAATTGAAAATGAATCAAGAGAGATTGGAAGAGCAATTGAAGCCTTGGCTAAGAAATTTGTTACCCCCCTTAAGCCTAGCAAGATTGGACCAATTGAAAAGTCATTTGAGGTGTTGGTGTGGCCCATGGTGAGCCAAGGATTAATACTTGGCTAAGAATGGTTATTGGGAGATATTTGTGTGAGAATTAAAAGCAAAGGGCCCCTCATCTTTCATATCTATCCATCTCTCCCCTCTCCCCCATCAAACCGTGCGGCCATCTCTCCCTCGATTTCCTACGCCACAGCAGCGAAGCAGCACCAGAATCAGAAGCAGCCAGCAATGCCTGCTCGTCGCCAGCCCTCACCAAATTAGAAGAGAAGTTTCATTTTTCTGCTCCACCAAAACTGATTCTGCCGAACTTGCTGCCACTTGGCTGCATCCTCTCTTGTTTCGGTCAACATAGCTAAGTTGAAGACTGAAGTGAAGCTGCATGCGTCCCACCGAAGTTGCCACCGATTCAGCCGAGGAAGAAACCCACGTCTTCGTCCGCGGAATCCACCGAACGCCTGCCTGTCACGCCCCGAACCTCGAGCACGTGCACAACCCTCCGTGGTCTATAATTTGCGACGTCCTAGGGAGTGTCGCCGACCCATTCATTATTTTGCGCATGCGGAAACGTAAAATAATCTCCATACAACATAATAGTGGGATAGAAACGTAGGATAATATTTTCACAAACCACACCTACAATACAGTAGTGCCTATATACAGACCAGTTTAACACCCCAAGGTCTAATACAAAAAAGTGAAGCTGTTCGGCTACCTACGCGCTAAGCTTCCATTTACAAGACCAGGGTTTGCTATTACCCTATCATACTTCTCGACCTCTCTAGAGTGAACTGTCACCCATCATCCAACCTTGACGGCAGACTCGTCATTATCTAGTAGAAGCTACCAAGGCATCCGTACTCCACTGCCTGTAGACCTCTTTCTCTCGCCTGTCCACCCTCCAACTAGGGACCTAAAAATGTTAGCCCACTAAGGGGTGAGATCACATCTCAGCAAGTCAATCCCCTAAATCCAGATTAGGAGAAGGGTACACTCAACATGCAATCTAATCACCTTTCTCACACTTTCTTAATATCAGTACTTTCCTGCATGTTAGTGTCAATCAAATCGTTCATAAGATATCGAGATCATATATCATCAGAATACTTTAACATGTACATATGTAAGGACATAAATGTCAACATAATTACACGGGCCCCCAATTACCAGACTAAACTCTTATGGCACGTCCCATACCGCACCACATAGTTCTGTCTCTTAATTAGGTCCCTCGCTTTCACCCATTCATGTGTCACAAATGATTTTAATGCATAGATAACAGTCTTCCGACATGACCGGGCATCGTCTCGCTCGATCAATCACATTATCACATACGAATCGCGTTACAAGCGATCTCACCTTGCCATTGCCACACGAATGCATTGTCTGGGGTAGAGGCGCGGACGCACCGCCATCCCTCATCCCAGCCCAGTATTGTCCTCTTTGGGCCCCGCACTAGCGCGGACGAACCGCCACCCCAGTCGGGTCACCCCTCAAGGCTTTGTTCTCAGCACAACATAAGCATGTGTGAAATGCGTTATCGGTTCATGCGTGCATGTCATAAACAGTGTGCTCAACTCATGCATGACCAGAACCAAAGATGCCACAATTCTCACAAATTAATGCTGAGGAATGTACATATCAATACAATTATACGGGCCCCCAATTAGTAGACTAAACTGTGATGGTACGTCCCATACCGCACCATACGGTTCCGTCTCTTAATCAGTCCCTCAATCTTCGATCATTCATGCATTTCACAATTTCCATTCATTGGTTGTGGCCAACCCCACAGATAACAGTCTTCCGGCATAACCGGGCATCGCCTCGCACCGTCGAGCGCGGCAACGTCTACATCTAGACGGCATTCCATACAAGAGCATCAATCCAGCCTTCCCTGCGACCGGCATCCGTTGACGTGGGGTATTCTCGAAGGAGCATCGGCCCAGCATCCACTGCGACCGGCATCCGTTGACTTGGGGCATTCCCGAAGGAGCATCGTCCGGCCCCAAAGGCTCGTGACGACATCTCGTATCATTCATGCATTCATTCAATTTCGGCCCAGGACACCGTGCATTGCACTCAAATACCTCAATTAAAATGGTGATCCTGGCCTATTTTCTTCATATTAGAAATGCATGGTAAAATAATCGTGTGTGGGGACACGGTCAGATCGGACCAGAAAATTTGTGTCATCTCTTTCAAATTCCCACAGTTTGGTATAGTATTTAAAAACACTTTCGGCGTCCAAAACCTGACACCCGGTATTTCCTAATTAAATACCAACAGTTTTCAATCACCATGAAATTGCACAAAACATCACCAAATTCATGCGGATGCCCATGCCTTTACACATCCGTTCACTTCATTAAATCAATACCCATGAAATTAGACAACTTTTCATTCTCGGGTGAACAGTGCACGTGAACAGTACCGCGTGAACAATGCGCGTGAACAGTGTCGTGTGAACAGTAAACTTTCA
The DNA here is from genome assembly GCA_017140595.1 of Eucalyptus curtisii. Taxonomy (NCBI): domain Eukaryota; kingdom Viridiplantae; phylum Streptophyta; class Magnoliopsida; order Myrtales; family Myrtaceae; genus Eucalyptus; species Eucalyptus curtisii. Next base: position 18,856,954 of record CM029498.1, read on the forward strand.
GAATTAAGTAACTAATAAATTAAATCCACAAGTCATTAAAAACACTAGTTAAAGCAAGCAAAAACATCAAGAACCATCACCAAGCTAATATAGATCCTAATTGGCAGAAACTGCCCAATTGCGCACTTTCGGGTTCAAGACCAGAAACCAATTCATATGAGTTCGACAATTTCTCAAACTTGAACACGTACTAAAGGACATGTAAACAAACATTTTTCATGAAGACACCGAAGTCCAGATCCTTCTGGATTCGGCCCAGTAATTCACTCAATCCAACACTAAAATCGGGTCCAGTTCCAGAGAGCCTAACTCATCAAATCAGTTCTGTTTTGGGTCGAAATCTGGTCCGTTTGATTTGAAATTCGAGTATGTTAAACTAGAAGTTGTAACGAACAACTTTCATGAAGAAACCGATTGGAAATTCGACCTCTAAAGGTCAGTAACATCCCTCGGAATCATAACAGGTCACGGTTTACAGAACTGTCCGAGTTACTGTTTCAAGGATGACGTCATGAAAATCGTCATCTTTTTAAATTCTAAAAATTTTGATAAAAATATATGTTATTATTTAGGATGTCTAAAACATTTATTTAGAAGGAAATTTCTTCAAAATCGCAATACACAGTCGTCTACAAAATTAGCAAAACTCCCATGTCCTGGAAACTGTTTCAGAAATCAGCTTCTGTTCTTGTCCGAAACTTCACCCACGGTGGTTGTCTTGCTCTCTAAACCTTATCTAAGCTTTTCTATGTCTATCCTAACATCCTTAACCAACATCCATCCATATATAACGTCATCTACATCTTTCATCTACATAGAAATCCCTAATTCATGTACTCAGCCCCTAATCTAGAGTTAGGAGACAACTTACACAATTTGTGTATTGAAGAACTCCCGGCGACGGTGACGAGGTCACAACTCTAGGAGATGCCGGGACACCCTAGTATGGCCCTACACAGGCCGGCAAGGCTCTCGGCCTACTGCTGAGAGGTCGGTTCCTCAGCCAAGTCGGACCGGTTGCTGCACCAGATTTGGCATAACCGAAACAGAGGACTGCTCTGTTTTCTTGGCTGCTGTTTTGGAAGCAAAGCAGGAAAGAAACTCAAGAGAGAAAGAGAAAAGGAAGAGGGGAGGAGGTTGTCGTGAGGGGGAAGGGGATAGGGGAGAGAGAAACAATAAAGAAAAGGGGAAGTTGCAGGGAAATTGCAGCAGAAGAGTTGGCGTAGGTGAGGGGGTGGAAAAGTGGGAGAGAGAGAAGAAAAGAGAAGAAAGAGAGAAGAAGAAGTTACCGTAAGTGAGGGGGTGGAAATTACGTAGAAAGGAGGGGGAAAGTGTGAAGGAGGGGAGAAAGAGGAGAGAGAGAGAGAGAAGAAAAAGAAAAATAATAATATCATTATCATTTGTTTTTTTTTTTCTTTTTCTTCCAATCTCCGATTTTTCATCCGATAATTTCTTTTTCCGAAATTTCGGGATGTCACACTGCCCGCGTGTCTTCATCAGCTTCCTCAACTAACCGAAGCAATTGTTGCTTCCTTCGTCAGCCCACAAGCCGCGCCGGCCCACAATCGTCTGCCCTTCACCGCACGAATCCAGCCAATAGAAGCTGCCACGTTCCAGTCAACATCCAGCCTCCCCCTCCACCATCATTGACCGAAGCCTTCGATTCTGCCAGCACCGTTTGAAGACCTGCAGCTCCTTCCTTGCATCGGCGCCAACGAAGCAGCTCCCCTCTGCCCATTTGTCCGCGCCCCTCGCGCGAAGCAGTCCATTTCCACGCATCGAAGCCCAGCAGCCTTTAGTCATCGGGCCCAACTCGCAATTGAATAGCCCATCTTCCCAGTAGCAATTTAGGCCCAATATCTTCTAGAATTCCAGCAGGCCCATCCAGTTCAGCCCATTTTCAATTGAATTGAAGCCCAAATTTCAGCTCCGAAGCCCAGCAAAATTAGAAGCCCACGAGGACGGCCCATTCAAGGCCCGTTCAGTCAAGTGAAGCCCATTCCAGTGCAAAAACAAATCTCAATTAGGCTGATTTGTTGGGCCCGAGTCTAAGGCCTGGCCCAAGCCCGCCGGTGTCATCGAAAGTCTGATTTCGACCACTGTCGCGTCACCGTGGTGGTGATTCGGTCTCCGCTTTTGTCAAGTGAGTTTTATTCACTAATGCTTTCTTAGTTTGCTAATCATACTTAGGGTTGGTTAGATTTAATTAAATGCAATTAGGTGGTTAGAAATAGACATTAGCAAGTAGACATGCCATGTTATTTATGGAACGAGTCTCGGTAATTTTTTGGGCTCGTCTCGGCCTCCAATTTGGCATTATGGGCCTAAATTGGATTTTCATTATTTATTTATTTAATTTTCCAAATTAATTATTGAATTATTTATTTTTTCCGGAAATTCAACCGAGATGGCCGGTGACCGGAATTTCGTGCTGATTGTTGTGATGCGGTCCGTTTATTTATTTGAGCTTTATTTGTGCTAAAGTAATTTATGGGTGAATTTAAGATTTATTCCTAAATTGAATCTCGAAAGGGTCGGGTGGGACCGTAAAGCCACTAGATCTTGAAAGGGTCGAGTGGGACCGTAAAGTCACTGAATCTTGAAAGGGTCGGGTGGGACCTTAAAGCCATTAAATCTTGAAAAGGTCGGGTGGGATCGTAAAGCCATTGAATCATGAAAGGGTCGGGTGGGACCGTAAAGCCACTAAATCTAAGAAAATTGCTTGGTGAGAAATGAATGACCTAGAAATGGTCCGACTGACATGTAATCGACTAGGTCGATTTAATCAATGCTTCGATCAGTAATGTGATTGTTTGAGTACCTATTGAACTGTACTAATATGCAGATGAAATCTGAGGCCAAGGTAAGTCCTCTGACTTGTGCTGTGCTTAGGCAACCAAGTAGTGTATTGGTTTACTAATCGGGTTTTAGGGGGTAGAACTCGCTGAGACGTGGTCTCATTGGTTATTGAATAACCATTTCAGGACCCTGAGGAGGAGCTGAGGAGAAGGAACCTGAGGAGGAGAAAGATTTTTGAAGAAGAAGATGATCCAAAGAAGGATCTTAAGTACAGCCCGGATGTGGATTGAGATCCCATCCCTTTTGTGAACCTATCTTAGTATAGATAGGTGTGAGACTTATATGCTGTAAATAGTATTGTAAATATACTACGAGTTGTGCTGTTAATAAAAGTGTGGTTGTGAATTTCAATATGAAAAATATGGCCTGCTTTTCTATCCCATTGTTTTATTGTTTGGGGATTTATAACTGCTTCCGCATGCGTAATAAAACGAAAGGGTCGACGATACATAGTCTTGGGATATCGCACTCTAAAATCAACCTTGGTGAGGGATGGGTGCGTGCCCGAGGGTCGAGGCGTGACATCCCCGTTTAAGTGGTATGAGAGCGAAGTTCAAGATTGGAGTGATAAGGAGCGTTGACCATGGGATAGCCGTTAGGAAAGGCCTTTAAATTCATACTGGTGCATATCGGTGTTAGCTAAGTGCTAAAATTTCTTGTTGGTTGGATCGCTCTGTTTCTAATTCGATGTTAAATTGGAAGTAGGTGTCAGTTGTTTAAAGCTACACTAAGAGCGACCAGGAGCCAAGGACTCCTACTAAGAGGGCCAATAGGGCTGTTGTTGACACCTAAATTTGGTACCAAATTATTTATTTTTTGCATAAAAAATTAGGGACCTACTTTTAGATGCACCTAAAAAAAATTATAATTCAATTGCATAGCATATAATTTTAGATGCATTTTTTTTTAATTTACATGTTTTGCATTTTATTTTTTAGGACTAGTGGTGGATAGGTTCGAATTAATATTTCTGAGCTCTAGCTTGGCAGGCCGAGCTAGGCCCACGAAAGGAACAAATTAACCCAAGCCCGTTGTTTTTTTTTTAATCAATTATCTTGTGAAAAATTGAGATTTGATGCGATATTATGATGATTTTTGGAAATTAAGAAAATCGCATTATAATCTTATCTTTATCAATAGATGATGAAATCGGGGGAGAATACTCATGAGATAAAATGATTTTGTGATTGGGAGAATACTCATGAGATAAAAGGATTTTGTGATTCGGAGGTTATAGGCAATTTTCGAAATATTCTACGAAGATCACATTATATTTGTCTATAAAAGAAGACAGTGTACGGCAGAGGAAATGGGGGCTTCTTCCATTTTGTTCCTGGGGAGAAAATCAAAGCACAAAAGAAAACTTTTCTTTTTGTTTCCTTCGGTAGAGGGGCTCAAAAAGGTAAAAAAGTCAACAAAGTGAAGCTCAATTTCTGCTGAAGGAGTGCAGAACGTACAGCTGCAACAGTGAAATGCCGTATAAAGAGAGACGTGCAACAGGTTGGTGCGAGTAAAAATAAAAGCAAAAGGAAAAGAAGAATCACTGTTCTTCTTCTTCAAAAGGCCCCCGCCGGTGCCCCCCCCGTCTCGATCCCTTTTGGTGCACCGGTCGCCACCACCGGTCTCCGTTCGATTACCCCCGTGCTACTGCCTCCGACGATCGTGCCCGCGCAGCCGCGCTCGCACCGCCGCGCCTCCCTCCATCTTCGATGCCCCCTCTCGCTCCCCACTGGGACGCTCGACGACCGCACCCATCGCTGACGCCCGCAACCTCGCCAGCCACCGCCTCCTGCAGCTCTGCCCGAACAATGACGTCGTTGCAGCCCGAGCCGATCCAGGACTCACCTGTTGCTCGCGACGCTCACCTTTGTTGCCGACACCTCCACCTGCCGGTTGCCGCGCACCGCTTCGCCTGCAACTCGCCGGCCGCCTCACTCTGTCCGAGATCTGCTTGCCCAATTGGGCTGAACCCGCGACGACCTGAAGCTCCGCCCCTCGCTGCCGAGATCTCCTCCGCCGGTCTCTGCTCTAATCACCCGGCGACCCTCTGTCTCTACCGCTGCTGTCTGCGCCCCACCGGACGCCGAGCCGACGCCCCTGCAGCAACCCGCGAAGCTGCTCCTGCCTCAATGTGTCTCTGCCGCCAGATCCGCCCCCTACCAAGCCGCTCCATCCGTTGCTGCCTTTCGCCGGAGCTCCGACGCCGGAAGTCCTCTAGCCGGCGCCGACGAACTTGCTGCCCCCCCATTTTCCTTAGGTTGCTCATTTTTCTTTTATTTTTATTTCTCTTATTTTATATTACTTTACTTTACTTTTAGTTAGTTTTATTATTATTGTTTAAGTTTGAATATTGTAAGGTGACTTTTAGGTTTGATTATTATAGGCATTATCCATAGGGGTTATCCCTAAAATTATTGTAATTATTAATTTGACCCGTAAGATGTCGGGTCATTTTTTTAATTATATTAATTCTTGGGGTTTGTTGATAGCATATTAATTGTCGAATCAATATAATTATTAATTTGATCCGTAAGATTTCGGATCAGATTTTTAATTATTTTGATTTCTTGTCGTGATGTTCAAGTTTAAAAGTAATCGTTAATTTGACTTATGAAATAACATGTTATTTTTTTGTTTATTTTAATCCTTTATTTGTTGAATATCTTGTTTGTTTAAATTTAAGATTTAGTTGATAATTGCTTGTTTTAGAAAATCATTAAGAAAAATAAAAAAATATTTGAGTTAGGATTCAGTTTGTTTTAGAATATTTCTTGTTATTTTGCATATCTAGAATATAGATTTTATTTCAAATTAAAAAAAATATAAAACAAAAAATGCATTCATTTAGGATTTTAGTTTTCGTTTAATTTAAGTTGCATGTTTAATTACGTGGCAATTTTAAATTTCGAATATTATAAAAAAATAAAATAAAAATATCATGCATATGTCATGTAGAATTAGGGCATGCTCCGCACGTTATTGCATATTAGATAGATTGCATGTTAGATTAAGATAATGTCTTAGTTTAAATTAGGATTTAATATGACTTAATCCTTAATTTAAATTAGATAGAATTTTAATCTAGCTAGATCATTTTTGCATTTTTCTTAAATTTCAAATCTCATAAAATATACAAAATTTGTCTTTGCATAAGTTAGTTTCAATTTTTAAGATAGATTGCATTTGTAAAAAATAGAAATGTCAAATGCACGTCATTTAGTTTTTATTAGGTTCATTTAATTAGAACTTCCTTGTCATTAGATTAAGTCATTTAATAAATGTCGCGTGACATATAGCTCGCATATTAAATTGCATGATGCATGTCATTTTAGTTTAAATAATTCTGTGCGTCATTGCATTGCATTGCATGTTATTAGAATTAGGTCATTTAAATTGCATTTAATTATTGCATTTCTTCATGTCATATAGTTTAGGTCATGTCGCCATGTCATATTAGATTATTAGCGTGCATCGCATGACTTTCATTAAATAAAGTGAAAACAAAAAATTGATTGCTTGTTAATTAGGAATCATATCTAGGATTGTTGATGTGAATTCTGATCTAATATCGCAGATGCTTTCGTTGCTTTAAGGTATGTTTTGCATTATTTAATTGCTTTCTTGAGTGTTAAATTGGTGGTATGCGCACCTGTATGATCACCTCACACGTTAGGAAAGTGAATTAAAATCAAATCAAGCTGCATTCAAAAACATTTTTTTGAAAATTAAAACAAGAAATGGTACCGAAAGGGCACTAGGATAGTCTAGTGTAACCAAGTCCCCGTACCCAAAATCTCTGGTTCGTAGGAGTAAGATAATTCTCCCATTATTTTACTTAGATGTCTAATCGACCTAACCTAAACCGATTAGTGGCGACTCCTAGATAATAATCTCTTGCATGTTAAAACTTTAAGTCGCGATTTGGTATGGGCTTGGGAGAGCCCGAGCTAAGCTTAAAGACTTAGTAGTCCATTGACCTAGTTTTAGGTGGTGCACTAGAAATTTTAGGTCGCGATAGCTGTGACTCGGCGAAGAGCGCCGACTAGGGTCGGTACCCGAGGCAGAGGTAGGGCACAGGCTCAGGCCAGTGCCAGTGGAGAAACACCAACTCTTGTCGGTGCTGGGGTAGAAGCCCCTGGTGATCCCAGATTTGATGGGATCATGCGTGTACTAGAAGCGATGGGTACGAGAATGGATCAACAAGTCGCTATAGTTGAAGCCGCTGCTTAGGCCGCCGCCACTGCCGCAGCTGCCACCACTGCTCAAGCCACCCCTACTGCCGCACCTGCAGTTGCACCTGTCGTCGCCCCTGTTGAAGTACAACCGAGAGTTGTGGCCGCTGGGAGGCCGATTCACCAGTTAGTGGAACAGTTCTTGAAACTAAAACCACCGAGGTTCATTGGTACCGGAGACCCCGAGGCCGCGTCTCTGTGGGTACAAAATCTAGAGAAGGCATTTGCACTTCTGATGTGCAATGAGGAGGAAAATGTGGTACTAGCTATGTACCAACTTCAAGGCAATGCTAATATTTGGTGGAGAGCCGCCAAGGACACTGTGTTCTCGGAAGGTGTGGCCCAAGTGTGGGACACCTTCCTCAAAGCCTTTAATGAGCAGTACTTCTCAGGTACTGCCCGGGAACAAAAGATAGAGGAGTTTCACCGTCTCTTCCAGGGAAGCATGACAGTTGACCAATATGGGGTGAAATTCGCAGAACTGTCTCAGTATGCTCTTAAATTGATAGAAGACCCTGAAGAGAAAGCTCGGAAATTCAAAAGTGGTCTTCGTGCTGAATTGAAACAACCTCTGCTACCTTGGGACTTGAAAGATTATAGAGGGATTTATCATCGAGCTCAGATGATAGAGCGAGGATTGAATGAGCAAGCTGCCTCGTCGGGGTCGAGATTTGGTGTTAACCAGGAAGCGATAAGGCAAGGGAAGAGGCCGATGTTAGGGAACAGATTCCAAGGTCCGCCTAGCAAGAAGGGTGGATTTGGTAGGTCGATGGCCAACAAGATGGGACCGTGTCACTTTTGTGGGAGACGACATGGGTTAGCACCGTGTCCAGCTAGGATGGTGTGTGTTATGAATGTAGCCAACAAGGCCACATAGCTAGACATTGTCCCAGGAAGCCAAGGGGACAACTGCAACAACCACAGCCACCGCCACGAGGATAGATCGGAGGGTATGCCCCTCAGAGCATGCCACAGGGAGGACAGCTGAGACCTCCAGTTCAGGGCACCGTGTACGTGATTACCCAAGGTCAGGCAGAAGCTGCGCCTGACGTGATAACAGGTATGGTTTCGCTCAACGACCAACCTGCTTATGCTTTGTTTGATCCGGGAGCAACCCACTCTTTTATTGTTGAGTAGTATGTTAAGTTGATAGGAGTCAGTCCTATTTTATTGGAGTCGGCAATATGCATATCTACACCCCTGAAAGATAAGGTCATTGCTGCTTTGGGTTGTTCGGGGTGCAAGTTAGTAATTGGTGAGCGAGTGGGGAAGATAGACCTTTTAGTCCTAACCATGTATGACTTTGATTTAATAATTGGCATGGACTGACTCACCAAGCAACGAGCTGAAATGGATTGCTATCGTAAGGCGATTCAGTTTGACCCGTTAGGCGGTAAGAGCTTTGAGTTTGTCGGGAATCGAGGAGGACCTTCGATTTCCTTAATCTCGTCACCAGAAGCAGCTCGTCTATTAGACGAGGCTTGCCGAGGATACCTGGCAACTGTCATGGACACGACAGTTGAAGAACTGAAAATAGAAGATATTTCAGTGGTACAGGAGTTTCCAAATGTCTTCCCAAAGGAATTGCCAGGGTTACCGCCAGAAAGAGAGATTGAATTTGTAATTGAACTAGCACCGGGGACAGAACCAATCTCAAAGGAACCTTACCGGATGGCGTTATCTGAGTTGAAAGAACTAAAGGTGCAAATGCAAGAGTTACTAGACAAAGGATTTATTCGTCCTAGTGCATCACCTTAGGGAGCACCAGTTTTGTTTGTAAAGAAGAAAGACGGTTCATTACGTCTGTGCATCAACTACCGACAACTCAACCAGGTAACCATTAAGAACAAGTATCCCCTCCCAAGGATCGATGATCTGTTCGATCAGTTACAAGGAGCGTCAATATTCTCGAATATTGACTTAAGGACAGGATACCATCAGCTGAGAATTAGGAAGGACATTCCTAAGTCGGCATTTCGTACTCCGTATGGTCACTACGAGTTCACAGTGATGCCGTTCGGATTGACGAATGCTCCAGCTGCTTTCATGGATATGATGAACCGGATATTCAATGAATATTTAGATTAGTTTGTGATCGTGTTCATTGATGATATCTTAGTCTATTCGAGAAGTGATGAAGAGCATGAGAATCACCTGAGATTAGTGCTCCAGACTTTAAGGACGCATAAGTTGTATGCTAAGTTTAGCAAATGCGAGTTTTGGTTGACTCGTGTTGCGTTCTTAGGTCATGTGATTTCCGGAGAAGGAATCTTCGTCAACCCGAGCAAGATAGAAGCCATAATCAATTGGCCGAGACCGACAACAGTGAAAGAAATCAAAATTTTTCTGGGTTTGGCAGGTTACTACAAACGGTTTGTAGAAGGGTTCTCATCATTAGCATCGCCGCTAACAAAACTCCTGAAGAAGGAAGAGAAATTTATTTGGACAGACAAGTACGAGAGTAGTTTCCAAGAACTAAAGGAAAAGCTGACTATCGCACCTGTGCTGACAATTCCATCTGATCCTGGAGGATTCGAGATCTATAGTGATGCGTCATTCAGAGGACTAGGTTGCGTGTTAATGCAACATGGTAGGGTAGTTGCATACGCTTCTCGCCAGTTGAGACCTCATGAGCAGAACTACCCAATGCATGACTTAAAGCTCGTAGCTATTATCTTTGCTTTGAAGATTTGGAGACATTATTTGTGTGGTGAAAAATTTCAGATCTTCACGGACCATCAAAGTCTCAAGTACCTATTCTCTCAGAAGGAGTTGAACATGAGACAGTGTCGATGGATGGAATTACCGAAAGATTACGACTGTGATATTTTATATCACCTAGGAAAGGCGAATAAGGTCGCCGATGCTTTGAGTCGAAAATCTTCAATTGGACATCTCTTGATTAGGGAGTGGAACTTAATCGAGAAAGCTTGGGATTTGGAATTCAAATTTGAGGTAGGCCACCTTTCAAGTTTTATGGCCACCCTCATAATTGAACCGGATGTCCAGGTCAGAATTAAACAACTCCAACCGACAAATCCAGACTTACAGAAGATTCTTCAGGAGGATACAGAGAAAAAAGGCTGATTTTCAGATTGCTGATGACGGGACATTAAGGTTCTGAGGACGTTTGGTTGTACCTGACGATGTAGAGCTTAGAGAATAAATTTTATCTGAAGCACATCGTAGCAGTTACAGCGTTCACCCTGGAAGCACTAAAATGTATCAAAATCTACGACAACACTATTGGTGGTCAGGTATGAAGGCGGATGTCGCCAAGTGTTTGACATGTCAGCAAGTAAAAGCCCAGCATTGCAAGCCGGGAGGACTTTTGCAACCTCTCGCGATCCTAGAATGGAAATGGGAGCATATCACGATGGATTTCATGACTGGACTACCAAGGAGTCATAGAGGAAATGATTCGATTTGGGTAGTAGTCGACAGACTGACGAAGTCGGCTCACTTCATTGCAGTTCAAAAAGACCTAAGTCTAGATAGGCAGTTCAAAAAGACCTAAGTCTAGATAGGCACGCAGACCTGTACGTGCGTCAAGTGGTTCAAATGCATGGAGTACCGATTACAATAACCTCAGACAGAGACCCGAGATTTACTGCCGCTTTTTGGAAGAGCTTGCAAAGTGCTCTTGGTACAAAGCTTCAGTACAGTACGGCGTATCATCCTTAGACGGATGGTCAGTCTAAGAAGACAATTCAGACCCTCGAAGACATGCTGAGAGCTTGTGTAATAGACTTTTAGGGAAGTTAGGAAGATCGGCTTCACCTAGTAGAATTTGCCTACAACAACAGTTACCAACAGAGTATCAAAATGGCTCCATTCGAAGCATTGTATGGCAGAGCATGTAGAACACCAGTATGTTGGGATGAAGTCGGGGAAAGGAAGATCATAGGCCCCGAGTTGGTTCAGCAGTCAATAGATGCCGTGACAGTGATCAGAAACAGGTTAAAGACCGCGTAGAGCAGACAGAAAAGTTACGCAAACAAGCGTCGGAGATCTTTGGAATTCCAAGTTGGTGATCATGTCTTTCTGAAAGTGTCACCAATGAGAAGAACTTCGCGCTTCGGGAAGAAAGGCAAACTAAGTCCGAGGTACGTGGGTCCATTTGAGATTCTTGAAAGAATCGGGACCTTAGCGTATCGTGTTGCATTGCTGTCAAGGTTGGCACAAGTGCATGACGTCTTCCACGTGTCGATATTGAGGAAGTACGAGCCTAACCCGACACATGTACTCAATTTTGAGGAATTGGACATGGATGACAGAGTGTCATACGTGGAGAGACCGGTCCAGATTGTAGACAGAAAGGAACAAGTGCTGCGTACAAAGACCATTCCGTTGGTCAAAGTGGTCTGGCAACTCTACGGTACAGAAGGAGCGACATGGGAGACTGAGGAGTCAATGAGAGAATTGTACCCCAACCTTTTTGATCAAGTCTTGTAATGGTTTAAATTTCGAGGACGAAATTTTTATAACAGGGGAAGAGTTGTGACATCCCAAATTTTCAACCCTGTCTTCTTCTGAATGAATCGGGCACTTCATTGACGTGTCTATAGGGCTATTCTCAGAACTGATCATTCTTGAGATAACTAGACTATCTGGGGAAATTATTAAGAAATTTTAAGGCAATAGACTTGGAATTCGACAAGGAATCGGCTTCTCCACCGTGTTCATCTTTAGAGGCCATTACGGCACAGTTAAAAATCGATTTGAAATCAAAGATAGACTGGATAGATTGGATCGACAGAGATGTGTGGCTAATCGTGGATGACACCACTAAATTAGAAAATTCATGTCGACCAGCACTAGATTGATTTTCTTATTGTTTTGGTATCCTGTGTCCGTATTTAGATTCTCGGGATTTTCACGACAACCGAGAGTCGCCAATGAGTCGAGTGGGTTCATAGTGGATCGAAGAAAATCGACCACGGGTCATTTGCACTTAAAAATATCTTAAAGTTATCCGGTAGCCTAGGTCACGCTAAAAACGCGCCGAATAGAAATTAACCGCCAATTCAAGTCCGATTGCAGAAATTGAAGTCTCTGTCATGTCACAATAAATTCTAGGAGTATCGACTCAGTCTCAGAAGATTTTTCTGACACTTGACACTTTTTGGGAAAAAGTTGTCGCTTGGTCGTTTTCATGCAATTGAAGCCGGGGATTAAATTTGGATGCAAAATTGAGGTGCAAGATGGGTGATTGGGTGAGGAAAATTATCAATTTGATAATTGATATATCAATTGAAATTATGGTGGCCAATTGAAAATGAATCAAGAGAGAATGGAAGAGCAATTGAAGCCTTGCCTAAGAAATTCGTAACCCCCCTTAAGCCTAGCAAGATTGGACCAATTGAAAAGTCATTTGAGGTGTTGGTGTGGCCCATGGTGAGCCAAGGATTAATACTTGGCTAAGAATGGTTATTAGGAGATATTTGCGTGAGAATTAAAAGCAAAGGGCCCCTCATCTTTCATATCTATCCATCTCTCCCCTCTCCCCCATCAAACCGTGCGGCCATCTCTCCCTCGATTTCTTACGCCACAGCAGCAAAGCAGCACTGAAATCAGAAGCAGCCAGCAACGCCTGCTCGTCGCCAGCCCTCACCAAATCATAATAGAAGGTTCATTTTTCTGCTCCACCGAAACTGATTCTACCGAGCTTGCTGCCACTTGGCTGCATCCTTTCTTGTTTCGGTCAACACAGCTGAGTTGAAGACCGAAGTGAAGCCGCACGCGTCCCACCGAAGCTGCCACCGATTCAGCCAAGGAAGAAACCCACGTCTTTGTCCGCGGAATCCACCGAACGACTGCCCGCGCGTCTTCATCAGCTTCCTCAACTAACCGAAGCAATTGTTGCTTCCTTCGTCAGCCCACAAGCCGCGCAGGCCCATGAACGTCGCCGCCCTTCACCGCACGAATCCAGCCAACGAAGCCGCCACGTTCCGAGTCAACATCCGGCCTCCCCCTCCACCATCATTGACCGAAGCCTTCGATTACGCTAGCACCTTTTGAAGACTGCGCAGCTCCTTCCTTGCATCGGCGCGCAGTAGCTCCCCTCGCCCATTTGTCCGCCCCTCGCGCGGCAGCGATCCATTTCCACGCATCAAAGCCCAGCAGCCTTTAGTCATCGGGCCCAGCTCACAATTGAATAGCCCATCTTCCCAACAGCAATTCAGGCCCAATATCTTCTAGAATTCCAGCAGGCCCATCCAGTTCAGCTCATATTCAATTGAATTGAAGCCCAAATTTCAGCTTCAAAGCCCAGCAAATTTAGAAGCCCGTGAGGACAGCCCATTCAAGGCCCGTTTAGTCAAGTGAAGCCCAGTCCAGTGCAAGAACAAATCTCAATTGGGCTGAGATTTGTTGGGCCCGAGTCTAAGGCCCGGCCCAAGCCCGCCAGTGTTGTCGAAAGTCTGATTTTGGCTGCCGTCGCGTCGCCGTCGCGGTGATTCGGTCTCCGCTTTTGCCAAGTGAGTTTTACTCAGTAATGCTTTCTTATTTTACTAATTATACTTAGGGTTTGTTAGATTTAATTAAATGCAATTAGGTGGTTGGATTAATTTAGATAAATTGAATTAGAGACTTAATGATGCATGTTAGGTGGTTAGAAATAGACATTAGCAAGTAGACATGCCATGTTATTTATGGAACGAGTCTCGGTAATTTTCCGGGCTCGTCTCGGCCTCTAATTTGGCATTATGGGCTTAAATTGGATTTTTAATATTTATTTATTTAATTTTCGAAATTAGTTATTGAATTATTTATTTTTTCTGGAAATTCAACCGGGATGGCCGGTGACCGGAATTTCGTGCTGATTGTTGTGGTGCAGTCCGTTTATTTATTTGAGCTTTATTTGGTGCTAAAGTAATTTATGGGTGAATTTAAGACTCATTCCTAAATTGAATCTCGAAAGGGCCAGGTGGGACCGTAAAGCCACTAGATCTTGAAAGGGTCGGGTGGGACCGTAAAGCCACTGAATCTTGAAAAGGTCGGGTGGGACCTTAAAGCCATTGAATCTTGAAAAGGTCGGGTGGGACCGTAAAGCCATTGAATCTTGAAAGGGTCGAGTGGGACCGTAAAGCCATTAAATTGTGAAAGGGTTGGGTGGGACCGTAAAGCCACTAAATCTAAGAAAATTGCTTGGTGAGGAATGAATGACCTAGAAATGGTCCGACTGACATGTAATTGACTAGGTCGATTTGATCGATGCTTCGATCGGTGATGTGATTGTTTGAGTACCTATTGAACTATACTAATATGCATATGGAATCTGAGGCCAAGGTAAGTCCTCTGACTCGTGCTGTGCTTAGGCAACCGAGTAATGTATTGGTTTACTAATCGGGTCTTAGGGGGTAGGACTCGCTGAGACGTGGTCTCGTTGGTTATTGAATAACCATTTCAGGACCCTGAGGAGGAGCTGAGGAGGAGGAACCTGAGGAGGAGAAAGATTTTTGAAGAAGAAGATGATCCAGAGAAGGATCTTGAGTACAGCCCGGATATGGATTGAGATCCCATCCTTTTGTGAACCCTGTCTTAGTATAGATAGGCGTGAGACTTATATGCTGTAAATAGTATTGTAAATATACTACGAGTTGTGCTGTTAATAAAAGTGTGGTTGTGAATTTCAATATGAAAAATATGGCCTGCTTTTCTATCTCATCGTTTTATTATCTAGGGATTTATAACTACTTCCGCATGCGTAATAAAACGAAAGGGTCGGTGATACATAGTCCTGGGATATCGCACTATAAAATCGACCTTGGTGAGGGATGGGCGCGTGCCCGAGGGTCGGGGCGTGACAAACGGGATCAGGATTCTTCCTCAAACTTCAACGTTGGTGTTTAATCTGTGGATAATAAGGTACGCTCGATTCCATGGTGTGTCTTTGATCGGTGATACATGTTTGTTCTTGGGCTCGTCTTCCGCATTCGTTTTAGGGGTTCGATTTAGTATCGAATCCGTTTTAGGGAATCAGTAATTCCCAACATTCACCTTCTTTGAAGATCCTTCTAGCTCGTGGACATCTTCAATGCCCAATACCTTGTTCACCTCATATATTGGTAGAGCAATCTTGACAGTGGTAGAGCACTTCTCATATTAGAATCTCTAGTGTTGTTTATAACATTATCTGCATATTGGTTTGTATATATAACACCTATCACTATTCGACTAATACACATAATAGCATTTGCTTGTCTTTGTCATCCTCAAAATAGCATAGGAATTTTCTCAACACCTTTAAACAAAGCACTAAAATGGATATGGCGTCTAATCCCAAATAAAAATGATCTACTTGATAGACTTTTTTTTTTTTTTGGTCAATACCTAATGGACTTCATTCTTTCAAACTATTTTTGAAAATTGATATGAAATCAGGATTCTAGCAAATCCAAATACATAGTAAAGAAAAAAAAGTAAAATAGCCTTCATCATACCATTTAGCCAATATGAATGGAATGTCATGCCATTTGGATTAAAAAAAAGGCTCCTTTAGAATTTCGAAGAATTATGAACTATATTTTCAATCCCTCCTTTGAATTGATCATTGTTTACATAGATAATGTTCTCATCTTCTCTTCCAACATATGTCGGCATTTTAAGCATATATCTATTTGTATAAAAGTAGTAATAAGGAATGGGATATTAGTCTCCCTTACTAAAATATCACTTTTCCAAACCAAAATTATATTTCTTGGACATTATATCCATCAAGGAACAATAACTCCCATCGAAAGATCAAAACTTTTTGCCAAAAATTTTCCAAATGAAATTAAAGATAAAAATCGATTACAAAGATTCTTAGGAAGTGTCAATTATGTGTTATACTTTTTCCCCAAAATCAATATCCTCTATAAACCATTACACCAATGATTAAAAAAACCCTTCCACCTTGGTCATTAGTCCTTACTAATATCATTAGGTAGACTAAAACTCATATCAAAGAAATTTCCTTCCTCCATTTAGCTGACCCATTTGCATTTGTGATTGTAAAAACAAATGCTTAAGAAATAGGATACGAAGGAATTCTTAAACAGGTCAAAAACAGCGAAGAACAAGTCATCCAATTTGTCTCTAAACACTAGAATCAAACCCAACAAATTACTCTACTAATAAAAAAGAGATTTTAGTAATTGTTCTAACAATTTCCAAATTCCAAAGATTTATTAAAGCGAAAATTCTTTTGTGAATCGATTGCAAATCAATGAAAGAAGTTTTACATAAAGATGTATTAAATATTGCATCAAAATAAATCTCTACAAGATGGCAAACCATCCCATCATTTTTTTTTTTATTTTGATATTGAATTTATAAAAGGTTTTCAAATTCATTACTGGATTTTCTTATGAGAGAAATTTTGTAAGGGATACAATGCCTTCCAAACCCTCAAGAGCCGATAAAGGCAAAAACATTGCCACTTCGTTAGAAAAACCAAAAACCAAATCACAAGCCCAAACGTCATCCATAATGCCAATCACAACATGGGCAGAAATGGTTGAAGAAAATCAACCATTATCTCTAGTCACCTCATTACAACCTTCATGCCTGTAAATCTCTCGCGGACTATCCAAATTACCCATAGAAACCAAATCTCAAGCTATAGAAATAAGTCTAAATCCTGCTTCACTTGCTACCTCAAGAAACCAATCAAAAAAGACATCTAGCGAGGTGGTGATTTAAGTTGTTGAGAAAACTTCCTAATGAGTTTTGAAGTGGACAAAACTATCCGTGAGTGTCTTGTAAATCTGATAAATGTCTTGAAGCATTTGATTCAAGGAAATACTCTTGGAAGAGAAGCCTATAGCAATTTTAATCTCGTTCAAATTCAAGTTCAAATTGGGGAAGTTACTTTAGGTGAAAGAGGTTCAAACTTTATATTGAAGATGAAGACTTTCAAACTTAGAGAACTACTTAAGTTCTCATCTTGCCACAAGTTCCGTAATACAAGTCCATTATGTATTGCAAGTTCAAAAAGTGACACATGTCCATAACATATATAATAGCTAGTCATCTAGTTCAGATTTCACACCTAGAAAGATTTGATTAACTCAATCTTAAATATTGTCTTGTAAAGCAACTTTGTAATGCAAAACATTTAATTGATTGACAAATCGATCTCGAGACGAGTTTATTTTTAAACATAGAAACTCTACTTATGAAAACCAACACTCTAGTTATATGGGTGATTAGAATCAAGTGAAAATTTCAATTTTATCACTCAATAGTCACTCAATCTTCTTGATACAAATTTGTCCAATAGGTAGATTAGAAGATAATCCTATGGAGACTATCCAACGACTAGTTTGAAAATGGAGGAGTATATAAGGAGACTAAGAAGCCAAACAGCAAAAAAATGAGACGAGGTCCTATATCTAGAATTTCAAAGTTTGAGCTTACTTTGATCATAAATACTTATCTTTCATGAGGGTTAATTTTTCTGCTTTCTTTCCAAGATAGGTAGACCTCTACAAAGAATTCACTCTAATGGCAAATTGATTCAAACTCAGCTAAATTAAATGCCTCGGGTCCTTACTTGGGTCTTTACTTGGGTCTTTACCATCTCTAAAATGGATTCACTCTTTCTCGGACTTTTTGGATCTTTGTTTTTGTAATTTCGTTTACTAACAAAACGATTGGAATATTTTAAGAGTCCCTCTTAAACCAAGCTCTCTATATGGGCTCCTCCTCCTTGGTGCCCTCTTAAGGTTTACTTTTTTATTAAAAAAATGAGAAAAAAAGGTTCTAGTTGATTCCATTCCAATCCCGCTGACTGTAGAGAAGTTATACAAAGCAATGGACAAAGCTTTACTTTAATAGCATAAACGGTCCCTAAACTTTGATCTTATGGGTAATGTCGTCTATAAACTTTTAATTCGTATAATATGATATTTGAACATTGGACCCATATGAAATGTCATTCCTAAATTTTAATTTATTTAATATGGTCATTGAACTATTGGAAAATGTTGAAAATAGTCCCTCAATTATATTAAAATGTTTAAAATTTCAGGAATCACATTGTACATTGTTGACACTTGATTTTAGCCAATAGGTCCAAACAAAAGCAAAAACTCAAGATTAGGGGTCCTTGATTGCGACATGGCCCATTCCTTGTCCAAAAAGAGTCATTTAAGTCTTTTTGAACTTTTGCAAGTTCAATAGCATCCTGTCGACATTTAGGTGTTGATTAATCGATAATCCAAAAATGTCTTTTTAGTTGACTTTTTGATCAACCCTTGAAATCAACTCTCAGTCGACACTTTTCATATGATCAATTATTTGCAAGCTTAATTAGATTTCTAATTTGTCAATTTTACAAAATTTGATCAAGAATCAGCTTTTCAATCAAACCAAGAATATTGACTGCTAATCGGTTAATTTCAAAATTCATTGATTTCTAGTCATTTTTTTAGAATAATTTCCTTCACGAAATTGAATCTAGGTGTTGTAACGCATTGAAATTTCAAGTCAATTTTGAGAAATCGAACTTGAGATGGGAGAGCAAATTTTTGAGCAACAATTGAGGGGCCCTAACAATCCTTCATAAGTAATGCCAATTACCCTAATTCAAATTTGATTAAGCCCAACTAACTCAATTTCAATATATCAATTTTAGCAAAATCAAAGCAATTTGGCATAATTTGACCAAAATGACGAATCGGGACTCATAAGGTTAGGCCGGGTCAACCTATTTCCATTTGGGTCGAAGCCCAATTTCACCAATTGGATCTAATCAAGTGTGATGGCCAAACTCATATGCGTAATTTGAGAAAAAAGGACAGTTAGAAGGCCTCGACCAACCCGATCAACTCGGGTAAACTCAATTGGACTCAAATCAACTTGGTTGATCCTCAATTGGGCTCAACCTCCACTTAGCCAAGACATAAAGCTCAGTTAGAAAAAATTAGAGCCAATTTAATAATTGGAGGATCCAGCGTCAACCTGGTGAACTCAGGCTGACCTAGGTAGGCTCGAATGGACCCAACCCATTGGGCTAGCCCAATGGGCTGAGCATCACCAATTTAGCTCAGCCATGGCCAGTCATCTCTCTCTCTCTCCTTGCATTGCAAGAATTACCAAATTGCCATAAATGAAATTACTAAAATACACTTGCCATGTCACATCTTCTTGGGAAGCTCAATCCCTTTATTTGTTTATTTTTGTTGGTGGTTTTCCCCCCTTTTTTTTTTTTTTTTTTTTTTTTTTTTTTTTGGTAATTTTATATAAGCATGTTGTCTTCCTTTCCCTTTCACCTCTTTTTCTCGGCCATGTTGATAAAGAGTCTTTTGACTCTTTGGGATTAGTGAGCGTGAACGTGGGGGTATGGACCTTAAGTGACGACGAATTGCGTTTGCCTTCCTAGAGAACTTATTGCGACAACAATCAATGGTGAGATATACAAAAGCAAGAAAGAAATGCAAAAGGACTGCTTTCTCGTGTAAAAGCAAGTAAGGGGGATCATTTCCTACATTTCCTTGTCGGGTCCACATAAGAAAGGGATGTCCCTCTCTTCTTTTTCTCCATTTGATGTGCGACGAGGATAAGTGTGGGCAGCACTGAAGAACCATTTCTTCACGCCCATTTCGTCATTGTTTTCTAATTGTTGCCTCCATCTTATTCAGGCTCGCTGCTGTCAAATTCTGTCCTTCAATATCACCACTACCTCTGGTAATTTCGCTCAAGCTATATAAATCAATCGACACTTAATGTACAACTTGTCAAATTAGCCTATATACTAACGAAGATCCGCATTTCACATCACTTTTTTCCTCAGAGAAAAAAAGTTGTGGACAAAATTATGTGACATCGCTAATTCGGCTATCCAAATAGTCATGATTTACAGCTTTGCAGTGTGATAGTGCAATTCTCGTAAATAAATCAATTGATGTATGACTTGTCAAATTAGCGAAAGTTCAAGATTGCCATCGTCTTTATCCAATTCTTGATGTTCCTATCTATTAAAGAAAATACATTGTGACACTTGACAATTTGATTTCAAACTCGCAAGCCTCCAGACATGATACCTTGACAATTTGACATATTAGATGTATGCTAGTTCCATGTAAAAGACAAGTTTGAAAGACTAGAGAATAATATAATGTGAGAACCTTGTGTTTGGAAGTCTGATTCTGTTTATGGAATGGATAGTCCTTGCTAAAATGGCTTTGTTTAGTAATTCTTGAACCTTGTTCTGATTTAAATTACCGGATTGCAGTGTGGCAATGTTCATTATGTCTACCAACAGAATTCTTGTTGTCCTTACAGTTGTTTTTCCTGTTATAGATGGCAATGTTCTCCATGTAACCATTAGTAGATAAACTAATGAATTTAAGAAAAGATCAACTCACCGATGACAACTAAAAATTATAGAAGTCAGCTGTTAATTTTTGAACAGGGAGTGATTCCACATTGCCGCAAATGTCATGATTTCTTATATTCATCTTCGATCACATACTAAAAACCAAATGGGAACTTGCCAAAGATCTATAATGATATATATGCACACACCTTATTATCATAGGACTTTGTTGCAAAAATATGATAACATTTCCCTAGAACTATGAAGTAACTTGATGCTCTCCGGATATGAATCTCTATCAACCCCAAACTGTCGCCTCATATTAAAAGGTACAATTTTTTTTTCTCTTCCCAAAATGATGACAACTTCATACACAACAGTCGACTAGAGTGAATAGAAATGGAAAAAAAAAATATAGTTTCAAATAGTGCACGTGAGCCCACTCGCATGAAACTAAGCTCCACATGAAACTCATATGATCTTGATGGATGTGAGCTGGGTGTTGGGTTTTGTTTCCAAAAATAAGAACAAGTGCGTAGAAAAATGAATCAAAACAATTCGTAGTAGAAACAAAAACACTGATACATGTATCTCCTTGGCGTTGTTCATGCATTTTAATAATAAGCACATAGAAATGTCTAGTCTTCTCGTAACGTTGATTATGATGTTCTTCTAATCTGTTTAGATCTAGAGCACAAACGCCTGATATCTTCCTAGCGTTGGTTTTGACGTTCTTCATATATTGATTACGAACCTCTGATCTCCTCATGGCACTAGTTCTAACATAGTTCAGTTATGATGTTCTTGAATTTCAACACTACAAATGTCGAGCCTCTAGTTCAAACACACCACCAACTCAGGGCAAACTATAGAGAGAAATTTGAGAGAGCACACCACGATAATTATGCTAGTAATTTCTATCATGTGTGACTATTTGATTGATCACTATCATCTCACGCAATCATCGAATGACCCTCTCTTAATCGCCCTTTATAAGCAGTCATAGATCACATTTATTTGGCTTATCAACTCTAAAATCGTTTATCGCATTAATTCGGCTGTAACGTCTGAACTCACTTCAGACTTTGAATTTGGACGTAAGTTTTGAAGCTGTTTTGAGCATCAATTCAAAAAAATAAATTATTGAAGGCTTTTTGGGTGCTTTTCAAACACTCTAATGTGCTCGAAACCAGATTTTGAAGGTTTGGAGATCCACATAGCTAATAAATGTATGATGCATTTTTCTTGGTATTTGTGATTGTTATATAACTGAATTTTTTGTTACTTTTTCTATCGATTGTGACGAAAGTGAAGATTAAGGTTATTGTATGTATTTTCTGTTCTTTCTTGTCATCTAAATGTAATGCGGATTTGCTCATTTCAAATTAAAAATGACATATTTACAATGCCATAATTTTGTAGTTTTCTATCTATTCATTTTAAGATTCCCACATGCTACATATTTTGGCCAAATTAATAAATAGATGGGTGATGTATAATGTAGAGCAATTTGGAAAGAACAAGTCAATGTCGATCCTAGTGAAGATTCCAGAGGTGAATCGAATTGCCTATATGGACAACATGGACAAACATATTTTTAATTTAACATCCAATTAGTTTTTAATTTTTACATTTGGATCTAATGTTGTTGATGCTATGGAGTAGTGTCTTTCCGTGGTAAGTGTCTTTGGAGTGAAGTCATCAATCAAAGAATATCATTGATTACATATGCACACTATAATTTACAATTAAATCAAGTTTGTTTGTGCATCTTTTATGTGCATTTTCCTTTAATCCATTGATATTGATGGTTGAGGATTAAAGCAACAAGGAAAAACATAGAGAGAATTAAATGAATGCAAAGCCCCGAGACTGTAACATTTTGCTCCCAAAGATTAGCGAAATTATGCTATAATAACATATATCCACGACCATGACCACAATTTTCCCTTCCAAAAAATTCTTTAAAATCAAATTATTGTTCAAAAGCATTAAATGGACAAAAATCATTGACTATAATTACTACGTTTTCTTTTTTTCCTTAAGGCAGCGTGGATGAGGTACGTTGAGATTTCAAGGTGAGTAGCTTAAAAATTGTGCATGAAAAAATAATTTAAAAAAAAATAGAAAAAAGAAACACGTGCCACTAATGCCATTTTAATAGGAACAATTTACGTTCCCCTGTATGAAGACGCCCCAAGAGTCTGCTCAAAATCATATTGCGGAGTCTCGTTCTCAAGGAGAAAAACCAATCCAAGTAAAAAACTGACTCATCACGTATGAGTAGACGAAAATGACCCTCAAACTCAGTCCATTTCACACTCCTCAACCCTTGAGGTCACGGCAAGCGCAGCCACAGATCTACCAAGTACATGTCGCCAAGTACATGTCCAGACAATGTCTTTCTCGAGAGGCAGAAAAGCAACATCCCCCCGCCCCCACCCAATACAGGCAGAAGACCAGAAAAGTCTTCTCAAAAGGCAGAAAAGCGCTTTCGAATGGAAGAAAAGCGCTACAAAAGAGGCCAAAAAAAGCGCTGCAAAAAGCTGTCCTGAAGAATCCCTCCTTCTTGCAAATCTCTTCCCAGTTTCGATTAGCACTGATCCTGCCTCTTGTTTCTTCCTGCTTGACTTTCATATCCACCCGCTTCCTTGAGCTTTGAGTCATGAAACTTGTGGGCATTAGTTTTGCAAAGTTTCAATCATGCCATTTGCTTCTTTATATTGCTCTTGCACTGGGTTTCAACCAAGTCTCCACCACTAATGAAATTGACAGATTTGTGCTTCTCCAATTCAAGGCTAGCATAATCAGAGATCCTTTCGGTGTGCTCAACTCATGGAATAATAGCATTGGGTTTTGCCAATGGTATGGTGTTACATGCAGCCGGAGGCACCAGAGGGTCACCGTCTTGGATTTGTCATCCCAATGGCTCTCGGGATCAATCTCTCCTCATATCGGAAACCTTAGCTTCATAAGGGAATTGCTGCTCCAAAACAATAGTTTCAATGATGAAATCCCTTCACAAATTGGCCGGTTGCGTCGCTTGTGTATCCTAGGATTGCACAACAATTCATTGATCGGAGAAATTCCCAAAAACATATCAGGTTGCTTGGACTTGGTCATGCTCTCACTTGGGAACAACCATCTAACCGGAGAAATTCCGGGAGATCTTGGTTCATTGCTAAAGCTACGGCGTTTGGATTTGTATGCTAATAATCTATTCGGGAGTGTGCCTTCCTCCACTGGGAACTTATCTTCATTGGAGATCCTTTATTTAACCCGGAACAACTTAGGCGGGAGCATTCCTCAAGTTCTAGGCCAACTGTCAAACTTGCATCTCATTGGCATCGGATTTAATAGATTGTCGGGTACAATTCCATCTTCCTTACTCAATCTCTCTTCTCTAATTATGTTTGATGTTGCATGCAACCAGATACAGGGGACTCTTTCGGTAGGCATAGGTCTCAAACTCCCAAATCTTGAATTTTTCAGTGTTACTGAGAACCAACTTGAGGGACCGATTCCTCCCTCAGTATCGAATTGCACTAAGCTAGATGTGTTACAAATTGGAAGTAACAAGTTTTCCGGGAAAGTACCTTCTTTGGAAAATTTGTTTAAGCTTGGTCACTTTCAAATCTTTGGTAATCAGCTTGGAAGTGGAAAACCCGAAGACTTGAGTTTCATTTGCTCATTAACTAATAGCACCAAATTAGAGTACGTGAGTATTGGTGAGAATAAGTTTGGTGGGGTGTTACCTAAATGCCTAGGTAATTTATCCATCACTCTCAAAGCATTTTATGCAACCATGAATCAAATATCTGGTGAGCTTCCAAAAGAAATGGGAAATATTGTCAACTTGGAAGTGTTTTTTATGAATCTCAACCATCTTTCCGGTGTTATCCCCTCAAATTTTGCGAATCTACAAAACTTAAGGATTTTGCAGGTAAGTCATAATAACCTGAGAGGGATTATCCTATCTTTTTTAGGAAATATAACCAAGTTAATTGAGCTACATATGGGTGGGAACAACTTTCATGGGCAAATTCCTTCACATCTATCAAATTGCTAATCTCTTTATCTGCTTGACCTGTCTAATAACAATCTCAGTGGTGCCATACCCCCACAGCTTATCGATCTCTCATCATCAGCCATCATTATGGACTTGTCTCGCAATCATCTGACTGGGGTTTTACCCATAAAAGTTGGCAACTTGAGAAATTTGAATGTGTTGGACATCTCTAACAATTTGTTGGTAGGTGAAATCCCCAGTAGTTTAGGTTATTGCATCGCATTGACATCACTAAGGATGGGGGGCAACTTCTTCCATGGGTCAATTCCGCAATCAATCATATCATTAGGAGGCATTGAAGAACTAGATCTTTCACGCAACAATTTGTCGGGACAAATTCCAGAATTCTTAGCGATATTTCGTTCCCTAAAACTTCTAAATTTGTCATACAATAAGTTTGAAGGCATGCTACCATGTGAAGGAGTCTTTAAAAATGCTACTGCTACTTCTATTGTTGGGAACAATGAGCTTTGTGGCGGACTACAAGAATTTCACCTCCCTAACTGCATTTCCAAAAGCTTCAAGAGTACAAAGATCAATATAATAATATTTTTCGCTTTTGTTATTCCCGGAGTTCTTGGGATGGCTCTACACGTAGCTATTATATATCTTCATTGGGTGAAGAAGAACGTAAATGTACCAAATTCAGATTTTGTGCATGATTCACATTGGTACATATCTTATGAAACACTCTTAAAAGCAACTGGAGGTTTTTCTTCAACAAATTTGATCGGTGTTGGAGGTTTTGGTTCTGTTTACAAGGGGATAGTTGAGGACATTGGAATGGTGATTGCCATGAAGGTGCTTCATTTATACCATCCGAGTGCTCTAAATAGCTTTATAGTGGAGTGTGAGGCATCAAAGAACATGAGACATCAAAATATTTTGAAGATACTAACAGTTTGCTCTTATAGTGATCGTAAAGGACTTTATTTTAAGGCTTTAATCTATGAATACATGAAGCATGGAAGCTTGAAATGCTGGCTACACCCATGTACAACATCATCTCATGGTAATGGGCTTTCAAAAAAGTTGAATTTCTTTCAGAGGATAAATATTGCTATTGATGTTGCTTCTGCACTAGATTATCTTCATCACCAATGCCATGTCCCCATTGTGCATTGTGATCTAAAGCCAAGCAATATCCTCTTAGATGCTAAGATGGTTGCACATGTTGGCGACTTTGGATTGGCAAAATTCGTTAATACTTTAACTAATCAGATGAGCTCAGTGGTAAGAGGGACAACGGGCTATATTCCACCCACTCTCTCTCTCTCTCTCTCTCTCTCTCTCTCTCTCTCTAACCAAGAGAGTTTTTATACCAAAAAATTATTGATGGGTCTTCCTAGGTTAAGTTTGGTAGCTCTCTCTCTCTCTCTCTCTCTCTCTCTCTCTCTCTCTCTCTCTCTCTCTCTCTCTCTCTCTCTCTCCAAGAGAGTTTTTATACCAAAAAATTATTGATGGGTCTTCCTAGGTTAAGTTTGGTAGCTCTCTCTCTCTCTCTCTCTCTCTCTCTCTCTCTCTCTCTCTCTCTCTCTCTCTCTCTCTCTCTCTCTCTCTCTCTCTAACCAAGAGAGTTTTTATACCAAAAAATTATTGATGGGTCTTCCTAGGTTAAGTTTGGTAGCTAATTATAACTCTTATAGTCGTACGCACATTAAGTTTTGATTTGATGATCCTCAATTTAATTTGATTTGTACTATGATTCAAATGCATGACAAAGTATGCAATGGGATCCAATGCTTCAAGAGAAGGAGATGTCTATAGCTACGGCATTCTCTTGTTGGAGATATTCATAGGATTGAGTCCAACGGATCACACATTCAAAGACAATTTGACTCTTCATAATTTTGTCGCAGAAGCTTTACCTAAACAGGTGCTAGAAATTACGGTCATCTTTTTGCTTCAAAGAAAAAAGGAAGTTTTAGACCGCAATAATCATTGGCCTAATTTTGCTAAACGAGATGAGATATTTCAAGAATGTTTGGTTATGGTGTATAACATTGGAGTTGCTTGTTCGGATCAAGTACCAGGAAGACGGATGAGCATCAGCAAAGTTATAGATCAGCTGCACCAAATGAGGACGAAGTTCCTTACATTGCACATAGGAAGAAGCCCCTTGATTTGGGCTTACTTGACTGAGACGAACCGCCGATGGCTTTATTAGCTCTCATAAATGCAACGTCATTATTAATTCCATTGATATAGTATTATTGAAATAACTTAACAGACAAGCTCAAATTCTATCAACACATTCAGAAGTTTGCCATTGGACAGATTATGGCAGGAGGCTCGCCCTAGCTCATGGTGTTTTTTAGTTGCATCTATTTCTTACTTTCGGTTCCTAACTTTCTCTTTTGACTTGTATGGCTTCAAGGTCATCTTGAATCTTCTCATCAGTTTCCTAAATTACAAATGATTCTGATAAAATTCAGAAAGAGCCCTCTTGCTTCGGCATTGAACCAACAGGACATGACCCGAATGTCAATTAGCAGCTCTTCTAATGTGAAGACGGGTTCTCTTTCCGCACCACCGAGAGCCATTCCCTCTGCCCCCACACGACTTAACTCAGACCGCATTCGCTGCCACCGCGCTTCGCTCATATGTGGCCGCCAAGGAACCCCACACCATGCTACCACCACTGAAATCCCCAAAACCGCGCCATGTCCTCGCACGAGCAAGCCATGGTCTCTCTCCTCTCCAACTTCACCCTCTCCCATTCGACGGTGCCGTCGTCGGCCTGACCCTGCGTTACGCCGCTGTCCAAAGACATCCGGTTTGTGCTCTCTCCGAAGGCGGTTCGTATTTGGAGTCGGATTCATAGGGCCGGTCGGGAGGAGAGGAGCTCGTGACCGCGGGTGGTCTCGTGGAGACGAAATGGGCCGTCGAAGGGGAGACGTGGAAATGCTTGAGGCGGAATATCTTGGTCTCGCAGGACTCCGGCGATGGGGTGGTGATCGTACAAAGGACTCAAACTGTAAGTGTGTGTACACGTACTGTTATGGATTAGTTTTACTTGAGTACGCGATGTAATTTGGTATGCTTTCTGTTACATGTGATGATGGACTTACTATGAAGATGTGTTCACTTGGTGTGTACATGGGCTAGATGTATGTCTCATGTTCGTATGTTCTATCGGCATGTTTTGCATCAGTGTAAGCAAGTCATGTCTTGTATTGCCAACTTCAGCGGGTGGATGTTTTGTCTTCTCTTTCAATACCACAAGACTGCGGAAGGGGAAGTGAATTGACCGTTGAAGTATCGAGGAGCCCTTATGAATTTGGTGTATGTAGTCTTGGAAATGTCATAGTCGTTACCGCTTCTTTTTCTGAATGGTTGGTCTCGATATGAGTGGATGTCGAGACAATGGAGGATTTCGTGATTTGTAGGGAGGCTGCATTGATGACTTAGCTACATTATCTGGTGTAAGTGCATTTGCCAGTATGGTTGTGTTACTTCATTTCTTCTTTTTTTGATGTGGAGTAAACCTGACATTTTGAAAGTCAAGGTTTCCTAGCTTAAAGCAAATAGTGTTGGTTTAGCATGTGAATTCCTTCTTCTGTAAGTGCGATGTGTTTTATGATAGCGTACTTGGTGTAATTTTGGTCTTGATGAAAGGAGGAAAAGATAAGGATTTTAACAGAGTGACTTGTTGCAGTAAGATAGATGCACCACTTTCATCTTTCTCTTCAAGGTATTCTTATTTGGGGAATCAAAATGGGTTGGAGATGGATGCACTAGTGCCTTTGGGCCTTAGGAAGGATATACTAGTCCGGTTTGGGAAGACACAATCACAATGTTGATTTGGTGTACATACCTACAGAATAAGCAATAAGAAGATCAATATTGAGAAAGTAGAGAAAAGAAATCTAGGATTCAGGGTCTCCCTGCTGTTTAGTGTCCTCTCATATTTGAGGGGATTTTACATGCACTGGGTGCCTATACCCTTCTCTTGCCTATCTGTGATTTCCAACTAAGTGGCTCCACATATCCTGTTATCTGCTCTATGGATCTCACTGCAACTATACAGTAATTTCCCTTTTGTACTTTTTCTTTGTTTTGAAAACTACAACATCAATGATCGGACAGGTCAGTCGCTCTTAGTTTTGCGAAATCTGCGTATTTAAGCGAGTTGTGGTTCATGCATTAAAATGTCATAATTACTCACGTCAATCATGGCTTTTCTGAGATGGATTTGTTCCTGTGTACCTCAGTCTTGCATGATCCTTTGATAAGCTTGATCTTTTCTTTTCATTATGAAGTGCATATACAATGAGTGGAAGGGATTTTCCGGGTGGACTCTGGATCTACAGGCTCTCTTATCAGATCCTTGCAGGAACAAAAATCCTCATCGCCAAGAACAGTAAGTAGAATTGTTCCAGAAGTTAGTTCTTATTTTTAAGCTATATTTCATGGGAAAGCTGCTGTTAAAGCTTATGTTACTCATTCTTTGAGTGGGATTTACACTACACAATGTTTGTCTTTAGCTAGGAGTCATGTACCTACTGGTTTTATATCACGTTTTATTTTTGCCTTTGACACTGGAAATGTCTATAATTGTGATGGTAGGCATGTCAAAATTGGTGTTACCATGGGACATCACATGGTGTTCATGTCCTGAACACTGGACGGTGCACAATAGAGTATATACTTTATCCAAATTAAAAGGTAGAGAGAGTTCTATTCATTCAGAAGAACTGAGTGTCTCGAGAGCAGATGAAGGTTGATGTGTTATATATCATGGTAGAAGGGAGGCTATTGCTTTCCTCACATTTAAATGCATGTGTACTTGGTAATTCTAAAGATATTGAGAGATATAAGACAACTTTACAGGGCTTCGCTCTTCAGTCTCGAGCATTTAGTTATTATGCTTCTTTTCTCGCATGTCTGTTGGAGATTTGAGATTTCAGAAGTCAAATGTTCCTCCTTCTTTGGCTGACAGAACTAAAGGTTCCTCAAGAAAAGTTTTCATACGATCATCTTGCCTTTATAAATTAATTTATTTAACACTGTTTCCCGATCTCAATGGTCACAACTAGGCACAACAAGAAATTTTGCTCTGATGTGTCAGTAGAGAGCAGTCACTTATCAGCTTACGCTTTAGTTGTGGGACTTGCTTACATCGGTTAGTATGACTGCAAGTTCTTTTTGTACTCATTGATGGTAGTGAGTGGCCAGCAGCGGATTATGTTGTTGTGAACATGGATGGGCAAGGCATCAGCTACGTCTTACCACAGTACATCACCAACTGCAGCCAATTAATGCTCCTCCTTACACATTCCTACAGGCAATATTTGGTCATGAGTACCCTGTAATTTTGTGACGTATAAAATTGCTTGGTATGGTTAACTGCAATGTCTCTTGCTCATTGAGACTTTTCTGATTATCTATAACTTGTGGTTCCTTTAATTTTATAATTTTGATGCATTCACTTTGGAAATAGTATCTGATCTGATGCTGTTGTTCCTCTATTTTTGAAGGTTGGACCGCTTGATGAGGAGAGAGAAATCTTCCACTGGGAAACAATATCAGTGCCCTTGGCCTCTGCTTTTTGGAAAATGGAATTTCAGAGATTTAAGTCATGCAAGGATCTTCCATATTTTCTGTATGTTTTCCTCTCAGCTACATTTTAATGGTGACAGATGGACTTTGGATTATTCTTGATGCTTGCTTGGGAAGATTCTTTTTCCATTGTTGGACTTGTTGCCAATGTATTATATTTTACTATAAGTCAACACGTGTACAAATTTATTCACTCTAATTTCGATCATGATTTATAGCAGGATGTGACTATGTAGTGAATTGCCTGTTTACAAGTCTCTGTGTTTGCATTTCGCATGAGATGGAGAGTTCCACAGTAGTGTGACTTCTTAAATATTTGGTTGATCTGCACAAGCTCCTATTATTTTATTATATGTCCCCTTACTTGTCAAAAGACATTGTGGCTCCTTTCCCTTTGATGCTCATCATTTGTTTGAGTATGTATTATTTGTAAGCAAACAGTCCGCTTCACGTGACTCAAGTTGTTAAGAATCGACCATCTCATATTTCCCTCTAGGATAGTTGACATGATTATGCTTTAGGGTCTGCTACTTAGATTTTACACAGGCAGACCTTTTTTGACAGTGTCGTCTACTATTGAATTGACTGACTTGACATTTTCCAGTACCAAGATAACAAAAGTTCAGATGGTTATTGATCTTGCCTTCTGGACAAAGATAACTCTTCTGGAGTAGTATTCTTCTTGGAAAGGTGTCAATTGGTATTCTTGGAGGTTGGTAGCTATCGACCTAGTAAAACTTGTAACCCATATTCTGTATCCTGTTGAATTGAAGACATGATAATCTTTGACTTTACTGGGCTTATGTTGAATCGTCTTTCCTCATAAATTCGAACAGAGAGAAAAAGTGGAGGCTCTGTAGATGGGATGAGCAGCAGCAGCAGCAGCAGAGCCATGCTGCAGTTGACGAAGCCAACACTCACATTGCAGAGGATGAGTCGGGAGATGTACCAAATGGATAGTTGGGTGTAATTTGTCCATGCGGTCCTCCAGATGTTGCCCAAGAGACCCGTGGTAGTTGACCCTCAATGACCGTCCCACAGCGACCGTCGACTTTCGGCTCACATCAACGAAAATCTGGAGCTACAATGGGTGTGTTTGGTTTAGAGAGAGACAATGAACAGTAGAGTAAGGGCAAAACAGGAATACAATGTATTAGTGAGGGCAAAGTTGGATTGAAAAAATATTCATTGTCCCTAAATAGCATTTCAAAATTGCGGAACTGCAAATGCTAGGTGGGAGTTCTATTAGGCTAAAGGGACTTTAAAATGCTAAATTTGGTAAGGCTTTGGGGATTGTATTACTAAATACCTCATTTTTGGCACAAGTGTCTTTGAGGGCCAAGATCCTTTGGAAAAGTTGAATAAAACACACCACCTCTGTCAGCAAAACTCACTATGCACAAAATTAGTAAACACGAAAAGGTCTATTACTTAGGTTCTCACAAGTATCTCACCAAATAAAACTACAAAATTAGCTTTCAACAAATGCAGAATGTCTCTCGACATGTAGTCATCTTCTACCGTTATGGTAGCTCAAACCCTAAACCCTAATACATTTCCTTTCATCAAATCTGTCTCTCAGCCATGGCATCTACCTTGAACTCCCATCTATATTCTTCCTTGATGCTACCATCGCTGCTGTTTCAAATCGCTTCATTCACCTAATCGAATCACGATTCGCTTGACCCTTTTCTTCCCCATCGACACCATAACCCTTTCGACCTTGCTTCTGCCTCAATTCTGTTCGATCGTCATCTCTACTTCCTTCAGAACTTGTATTTTGCTTTCTGCATGGCTTCTTTTGGCCATCTTCGACAATACCCATCTCAATTGATACTCCAGTTTTCGACGGCCCCTGCTTTGGCAGCTTCATTCTGACTCTACCGAGGTTTTCCTTCACCTCGATTCTGTCCAGTCAGCTTATGGACCACGACGAAGACGAGAATTCATCCCGACTTGCTGCACTATGTGTTGACACCTAAATTTTGGCGACCTATTTAGTCATTCATCGCATAAAAAAATCAGGGATTTATTTTAATCCCTAAAAAAAAAATAATTAATTGCATAGCATGTAGTTTTAGGTACATTTATTTTTAATTTATATTTACGGGGGGCCGGCAACAAATGGGTTCAAATTGATGGTTTAGAACTTTAATTTGATGAGTTGGACTAAGCCCACGAATGGAGTAAATCAGTCCAAGCCCGTATCCTCGGAGAAATTTTACGGATTTATTTGTGAGAGATTTCAAATTTAAGAAGAATCCTCTTGCAATGAATTGTATCAAAAACAAATATTGCGTTCGGAAAAAGGAATTTTCGTGGATATAGATTTGGAAAAATTAAAACCCTAACTCGTGGCCTATAAATAGGTTAAATGCATAGAGTTTAGAGGGGGCCACATTACATTGAATACGCGGCCACATGGAGTCAAAAATTTCCTAATATCAGAATACACAGAGAACATACGAGAGACAGAGAGGATTCGGAGAGGAAAACACGGCCATTGAGAAGTACACGTGAGAAAAGTCAATGAGAGAGCTTCTCTCTCGGCCAAGGCTTGGCCGAGAGATCCTTTTTGCCATGCTTGCTGCCTCTCACGCCACATGTGCCGATCCGTGACGCGAGCTTCAACGTGAACTCGCTACGGGTCCTATCGCCAAAGCCTACTCCAGTGACGCTGTTGATCCTTGACGGCAACCGCCATCGCAAGTGTGCCGTGACACATCTTGGCATCGAACACTGGAGTTGTAGCCTTTTTGCCGTGGTCTACGTTGACGCATCGGTCTGCTAGCTTATGTCAGAGCCCATAACGACAAGTCACCAAAATCCCAGACGACATCCTTCGTATATACCACGTCCTAGGTTTTATCACGTCAGCCCAGCAGCAAGCCGATGTGCATAGATTTGTGGAGAACCCCACTGGGCGCACCACAATCTACTTGGTGACAAAAATCGGTGGAAATTTGAGGAGCAAGGCGCTGAAGCGGTGATTTTTGGCTTGGTTTGTCAGTCCTTGCAGCGAAACCAGAATCTCCAGCAATTCCAGGCCGGTGAGCAACTTCCAGCAAAGTCCGAGCCCTGCTTAGCGAGACCCAGATTTCCCATTGAATTTCATCCGAATCCAGCGAGCAAAGCCAGTCAAAATTTCTCCACCGTCTGGACCTTGAGGAGGGTACACGTAGCAAGGGAATCTCCACTGAGTCATCATCCTCCACCATAGATCTTGGTGCATACATATAAAAGGAAAACAAAGAAAGGTTTACACCTGCTCCTAATTGTCTTTGCAAATTCCTAGTGTTGCAGGCATTCCGAGAAGTCTTTGCCGTAAGGCTGGGAGTTAGCCGTGCACCTCCCCACCGCCTCGTGAGCCATCACATGTCTCAAATCATCGAGGCATCATCGTGAGTCCACCATCTCGGCTGCTGTCCAAGCCGAACCTGCAGCGGATCGCCACCACGATCCACCGCTAGTCGTCATCCACCACCCTGTTGCTCGCCGATTGCGATCCCAGTCCGATTGCGCAAAGTCCAAATTTGGAAATCAATATTCGGATTAGGTAAAAATTTTGTTTTATTTGATTTCCAAATTTTTCGTTTCCTTATTTGAAATATCCGTTGATGCACATGATGGAAATTCCCGATATGTTATGATATCCGTAATTTCGAGTAGCCTTCTAAATTGGGAAATTTTCCTAATCTCCCAACGTGCATATGATTGACAGTCCAATTTCACGCTCGAAATATGACTCACAATCGCACGGAGAAATCGCTGATCCGATCTCACGCCCGAGGTTCGATCCGCGATTTATTTAAAAATTGGCCAACCCGATCTCACGTGCGAGATGTGGTTCACCAATTTATGGATATCAATCTGCCGTCGCGTTAGTTGGATCAATTTTATTTTCATAAAAGAAAAAATCCCAAAAAATATTTGAGTTAGAATTAGTTTTGTTTTAGAATATTTCTTGTTTTAGGGTTATCTAGAATAGGGATTTTATTTCGAATTTTTTAAAAATTAAAAAAATAAAATAAAATCCAAAAAAATGCATTCATTTAGGATGTTAGTTTTTTTTTTTTGTTTAATTTAAGTTGCATGTTTAATTATTTGGCAATTTTAAATTTCGAATTTTATAAAAAAAAACATAAAAATATCATGCATATGTCATGTAGAATTAGGGCATTCTCCGCACATCATAATTCTATATAGAATTAGGTTCATGAAATGCACGTCATTTAGTGATTGTTGCTAGGTTTATTTAATTAGAAATGATCTGTCATTAGAATTAAGTCATTAGGTTAATTTAGATTGCACATTTAATTATTGCATTTCTTTAGAAATTATTTTACTCATGTCATATAACTTAGGTCATATTGCCATGCCATATCATCTTAGATTAGTAGCATGCATTGCATGATTCTCATTAAATAAGTGAAAACAAAAAAAGAAATTGTGTGTTAATTAGAAATCATATCTAGGGTAGTTGATGTGGATTCTAATTCAACATTGTACATGCTTTCGTTGCTTTGAGGTAAGTTTTGCAATTTATTCATTATTAATCTAGGTGTTAAATTTGTAGATTGCGCACCCGCATGATCGCCTCACATGTTAGGAAAATAGATTTAAAATCAATCCAAGCTGCCTACAAAAGCATTTTTGAAAATAAAAGAATAGTACCGAAAGGGCATTAGAGAAATCTAGTGTAACCAAGTCCCCATACTCATAGTCTCTTGTTCGTAGGAGTAAGGTAAAACTCTCGTTACTTTACTCGGGTTTCTAATCGACCCACCACAAAATAGATTAGTGGCGACTCCTAGATAAAATCTATCTGCATGTTAAGAATTTAAACCTAAGTCGCGAATTGGTATGGGCTTGGGAAAGCCCGAGTTAAGTCTAGGCTTAACAATCCATTAGCCAAACCCTAGGTGGTTCACACCCGAAAATTGGTCGCAACACTATGCCAATGTTTAGGACATCTATGCTCGGAACAGGAAATTGAGGTATGGAACGATGAGCCATCCCCTGAAAAATTGGAGGAATGCAGATTAACTCTTATCGATAAAATCCATTCTAATCGCTCTATCAATATTCAAGCATTTCAAAGTACTTTAAAGCGGACATGGAGAACAGAACAGGTCGATATTTCGCAAAGAGAGGCTGGTCTATATGTGGCAAAATTTCAGTCGAAGATAGATAGACAAAGAATTCTAGAGGGCGGACCTTGGCTATTTTCCAGTCATCTGGTAGTTTTCAAATCGTGGGTTCCGAATACTCCACTGCATTGCTACGATTTTTCCACCTGCGCCTTCTGGGTGCAAGTTTTTGGTCTACCTTTCGAGTGGTGCACTGAACAAATGATTTGCAAAGTAGTTAAAAATGTAGGCGGAGTGCTAGAAGTGAAAGCTGATACAAAAGAAGGTTCTACCCTCAGAGTGGGTAGAGCGAGAGTGGAAATTAACTTATCCGAACCGCTGAAGACAAGCCAACTAATCAGAATCAACAACAGACTATATGACTAGATTTTCGTTATGAGAGACTATCACATTTTTGTTATTCGTGTGGAAAGTTAGGTCATTATGCAATGTATTGCAAAGAAATTCCTTTCGATGAAGCAAAACTGGATGGAAAGGAGAAGATGGCTTACGGACAATGGCTTCATGCAGAGGTTAAGGAGCATAGCCCTTATTGGAAGATTTACTATGAAACGAAGGATAACTACGAACAATCGGAAGAGATAGTACCTGAAACACCTCCCACAACCACTCACCACCTCCCTTTAATGCCGCCAACAGTCAACATAGAAGCAGGCCCCCCTGCTGCAGCCCATTGCAGCCATCAACACTTCATCGACAACTCAAAAGGATCAGCACTGTCAAGCTGGTGTTTAGCCGAGTAGCATTATTATCACTGCACTTATACCTGTAACAGAAAAGATGAATGGGGTTCAGGTTCAGTCAAGCAATTTACCTCAGGCCAAGAAAATAAAAAAAACTCGCCATACTCCAAAGATTAGTCCTGCCAAGAAACTCAAATGCTATAATCCCTATGATATGTGAATTTCAGCTCAAGATGAAATCGATGAATCACTCCGTTTAGATACACCTATAATGGAAGCATGTGAAGATGGAAGCTGGGCAAAAGTGGATGGGCCTCAACAGCCTCATGTTCACAAATGAAGCTCTTAAGTTGGAACTGTCAGGGTTTAGGCAATCCCCTGACAATCCAAGCACTAAAAGCCCTTGTGGCAAAGGAAAAGCTCGATCTCCTTTTTTTGATGGAAACTAAAAATAGAGAGGATGTCCTTCAAAGACTGAAACGCGGCTTACATTTTTTGAATCTTCATGTGCATAGCCCAGTTGGTTCAGCTGGGGGCTTGGCTGTGTTCTGGAATGCCAGGCTTTCTTTAACAATTATTTTAGGTCTACTTCGGACCTCTTCGACATGTTATGCAAGGAGGATATGGAGGACAACACCTGGCGTCTTACTTGTCTCCATGCCCCTGCAGTATATCAATTACGCCAACAGGTTTGGCAGGATCTCAGACAAATCAACTATGGAAATCATTTACCATGGGTATGTGTAGGGGACTTTAATGAAATCATTTATCACTGGGAAAAGGTAGGGAAAAGACCAGCAGATTCTCATCGCTTATCTTCTTTTAGAGCTGTTTTGAATGACTGTTCTCTAATGGATATAGATGCAACGGGGCGTGCTTTTACATGGATGAATAACCGAGAAGGGGATGATTTCATAAAGGAATGTCTTGATAGAGTCCTATGTACTATGGAATGACGCTTATTGTTTCCTGGGGCTGAAGTATATGCTCTACCTGCTGTGGGCTCCGATCATAGTCCTCTCTTATTAAATACCACAACTCCTTTTGGCAAAAGACAGCGGCACTTTATGTTTGAAGCTTTTTGGAACTAGGATTGTGAATGTCGAGAAATCATAGACACTTCATGGAATTTAGAACAAGTGAAGAACTCGGACCTCCTGCATAAAATACAAGTGGTTTCCGCTGCTCTAACTAGGTGGAGTCGCAACAAATTCTCGCATAATCATATTAAAGTGGTAGCATTGCAACAACAATTACAGCAACTCACCAACCAAACGCATATATTTTATGACAAATCGATAGCCATGGCTTTGAAGGAGGAGATACACAAGGCGTGGCAACAAGAAGAACAGTTTTTGGCAATGAGATCCAGGATCAATTGGCTGAAATGGGGCGATAAGAATACCAAATTTTTCCATGCCACTACCATACAACGACGACAAAGGAATCGAATCAGTATGTTGCAGGATGACAATCACATTTGGGTGCAGGATTCTGGACAATTAAAAGAGATGGCCTCAGCATTCTTTTCAAATTTATATACCACAATGGGCAATCGTAGCTATGGACCTATATTAGATCAATGCCCTTGTGTGGTTACGATGGAGATGAATGATGCCTTAACAGCAATGGTAACTCCTGAAGAGGTTCAACAGGCCACTTTTCAGTTAGGAGCCACCAAAGCTCCGGGTCCAGATGGCCTGAATGGTTTATTTTATCAAATGCATTGGGAAATCATTAAAGACGACCTCTTCACAGTGGTTCGAAACTTTTTCATAACAGGAATTTTACCCTCTGCTCTAAACAGGACTGTTATCGCTTTGATTCCTAAAACCCCTCGCCCCGAATGTTTGGATCAATAATGCCCTATCAGCTTGTGCAATTATGCTTACAAAATTATTTCCAAGGTGATTGCTAATCGTTTAAAACCTATGCTACCAGATCTGATTTCTGAGGAATAGTGTGCTTTTGTGGGTGGTTGACAGATACATGACAATATCTTAATAATCCAGCAGGTTCTTCACCAGCTCAAGACAAAGAAAAGGAAGCGACATTTTCAAGCTATTCTTAAAATGGATATGCAGGAGGCGTACGATAGAGTGGAATGGGATTTTCTTCACGATTATCTACTCAAACTAGGATTCCATTCCATGTGGATTAGGTGGGTAATGTAGTGTATAACAACAGCATCATCTTGTGTTAAATTCAATGGCGAGCATTTACAGTATTTCCATCCTACCAAGGGTCTTCGACAGGGTGATCCTCTATCCCCGTATATTTTCATCCTCATGGAAAATCTATTATCTTATCTTATCAACAACGCTGTCGACATGGGATGCCTCAAGGGTATCAAACTAAACAGGTGGTGTCCTACTCTATCACATTTGTTTTTCGCAGACGATGCTATCTTCTTTCTCGATGGTACAGTTCATGAATGTCAGAATTTAGCAAATATCTTGCATCAATATTGCTTAGCGACAGGGCAAGCTGTTAATCACAACAAATCTGGAATTTTTCAGTAAAACTTGCCCTGCTAGATTACAAGAGAATATGGCCAGGGAGCTAAGAGTACCAGTGTTGCAAAAGTCTGGTAAATATTTGGGAATGCCATCTGATTGGGGGCGTTCAAAAAAGGATATGTTTTCATGGATAATGGGGAGAGTTCATGCAAAATTGGAAGGCTAGAAAGAAAATCTCATTTCAAAGGGTGGGAAGGAGATTCTTCTTAAGACTGTAGTACAAGATATACCACAATGCGCCATGTCTATATTTAAGTTACTTGTGTCTCTTTGCAAATCCATTGAAAAAAGAATTGTAAGGTTTTGGTGGCAGAATGACAGGTGCAAATCAGGGATCCATTGGCAAAATTGGGAAATTGTGAAACGAAGAAAAGAGGCTGGTGGTTTAGGATTTCGAGATCTTATGAACTTTAATAAAGCCATGCTAGGAAAACAAGCATGGCGCTTACTTCATTAGCCATTATCTCTATGGAGTAAAGTCTTTAAAGGACTCTACTTCCATTCAAAGAACTTCTGCACTACAGAAAAAGGCTCTCGACCATCCTGGGGCTGGCAGAGCCTTTTAATTGGAAGGGATGCAATTCTACCCAATGTTCGTTAGTCTATAGGAGATGGGCGCTCAATCAAAATACATGAAGATAGGTGGCTACCTATCGGAATATTAGGTGGACCTACAGCCCGCGAAGAACCTTAAATGGTGGTTGACCTCATAGATCAAACCAACAACACCTGGAATTTTAATCTACTAAACATATTCTTTAACTCGCAAGTGATAGATTAGATCATTACCATTCCAGTAAGACCCAAATTTGCTAAGGATAAACTTATTTGGACTGCTACCAAACATGGTGATTACACTGTTAAAACTGCATGCACTCACACAAGCAGCAATTACTCAGACGGACAAAGCAACTTCCACATCTTATCAAAATTCAAGATGGCTATGGAGGAAAATCTGGAACATGCAAACTGCCCCAAAGGTTCGCACTTTCCTTTGGTTACTTTGTCACAACGCATTAGCCACCAAAGCAAACCTATATCAGCGACATATCACTGCAAATCCGATCTGTTCTTACTCTGTACATGGACTCAGCGCATTTGGTCTCATCCCCAAATCGATATTCCCATCTTACCGCATGGAATTCAGCGTATTGATGCATGGATCACGAAGACAGTTAGAAGACAGAACTTATTACCTGGCTTAGAGACAATTGCGAATGTCCTTTGGCAAATCTGGCGTGCTCGGAATGGATTCGTCTTTAGGCGCGATAGACTTGACCCAATACAGGTGGCTGAGGCAGCGCTCGCTCACACCCATGTCGCTCGGTTGTCTGCTTGATCACTGACCTGCAAGGGCAGATCGCTCCAGAACAGGGGATCGCTTTTGGAGGCCACTAGATCTGGGCGTCTTGAAAGTCAACATCGATGGAGCTCATCAGCTAGGCAGTAAGGAAGGCACTATGGCTTGCGTTTGTCGAGATCACCAGGGACGACTTACCAACGGCTTCTCCAAACGCTTTGCTGCAAGTTCGGCCCTGCAGGCGGAGATCCAAGCTTTTTCTCTAACCCTACAACACCTGCTTCGCCAAGGCTTTACTCACGTGAATTTGCTCGTTGAATCGGACAGTCTAGCCCTTGTCGAGACATTGAATCGACACAAACAGCCGCCGTAGGAGGAGCGTTCTCTGTTCTCCGAAGCAACCTCTCTGTATTCCCTTTTCCCTAATCTCAAACTCTACTATTGTCGACGCGAAGCAAATGTGGTAGCCGATTGGGCTGCAAAGGCCCACAATCGGGCCATGCCATACCAGAACTAGGTTGTTTTTCCCCCTTCTTATCTGATCGATCTTGTATGTGCTGATGCACTAGCTGCAGGTTGTACTAAGTTTATCTCTTGAATATAGTTTCTGTAATTTCGACAAAAAAAGAAAAAAAAAAGAAAAGGTATATTACTTCAATTGTAATCTCAAGATTAACATAGCTCCTCAATTTCGTATGTGCAGAATAATTTTGCAAACATGAGAAAGGAAAATTATTGAAACAGTAATCACAAGATAAAATAGTCACCGTTTAGCAAATTTCCTATCGATATTTATTTTGTCCCTAACATGATTGCAGGACACCAGCACAGTGGCTTGTGCTTTATTATAACAATAAGCTCAATACAATAATTGTAACAAGTTTGAATTTATTTATGGAAGTGTTAGTTTGATTTCAAGAAGAATGATCTTTCTGAATTTCTTTCTGCTATCAAGGTTTATTAAGAAAAGAGAAATGATTAGGTGACAATTTTTCAATCTATTGTGAGTTCACAAAAAATCAAATAATAAATAATTATGAATTGTTGTGGGGTCTATTTTTTAAAAATTTATGACTTACAATAAACTGTTATTCTTAAAGTATCTCAAAGACTGTTGTGCTAGCAAAGCCAAAGACTATTGTGCTGGCAAAGCTCTTAAAAGACATCTCTACATGCTTGTGATCTTAAGATTCAAGCACACATTTTGTAATTGACATTTCCCACTTCCTCTCGAGTTCACACCTTTGGACGCAACATCCAGTAATGATCAACTTTCTCCGCTTTCTTTCTTGTCGTGTAGATTCCGATATCCTTTACTTAACCTTTCACGCTATTTAAATAAAGCCACTCTTCGTGGATATAATCCTTGACTAATCACCAATTCAATTTGAAGTACGACATACTTTGAAAAGTAAAGAGACGAGAAAAATCAGAGAAAAATATGAACTGAAGGGTCTTCTTTTATTTGTTTATTTTTGCTGGATGGTCTGCCCTTTTTAATTTTTATTTTCTTTTTTGTCATTTTATTTAAGCATGTCGTCTTCCTTCCCTTTTCACCTCTTTTTCTTAGCCATGTTTATAAAGAGTCTTTTGACTCTTTGGGTTGAGTGGGCATGAACGTAGAGTATGGACCATAAGCGACGAAATTTAGTGGTGAGATGAGAAATTTACAAAAGTAAGAAAGAAATGCGAAAGAACTGCTTTCTCATGGGAAAGCAAGAAAAGGGGGATCACTTCCCATGTCACGCCCCGATCCTCAGGCACACACCCATCTCTCACCTTGGTCGATTAATAGTGACGTCATAGGACGCATCACCAACCCTTTCTTTTTAATATACATGCGGAAGCATATAAAATCCTCAGACAATAAAACAATGGGATAGAAAAGTAGGATTCCAAATTTCGAATTTTAAAAAACAACCACACTTATATACATTGCAAATCATAGAGCAAATATATACAAGTCAATTTATTAAGTCAGGTTCTAAACCACAAGTTCCTAAAACAAAGTCTGTAGAAAGGAATCAACTTCCATCAAAAGAGAATTGCCCTATGAC
The DNA here is from genome assembly GCA_017140595.1 of Eucalyptus curtisii. NCBI lineage: Eukaryota > Viridiplantae > Streptophyta > Magnoliopsida > Myrtales > Myrtaceae > Eucalyptus > Eucalyptus curtisii. Next base: position 18,898,691 of record CM029498.1, read on the forward strand.
TAATTAGTCCAATAGAATCGTCAATTCTTCAGGCTTCACCATCTACACTTCGGGCCTTCGGTCCTTCACTAATGACATCTAAGGACCTGAAAATGGTTATTCAATAACCAATGAGACAAAGTTTCAGCAAGTTCTACCTCCTAAGACCCGATTAGGAAGCCAATACACTCTAGAGGCTACTTAAGCACATCACGAGTCAGAGGACTTACCTTGGCCTCAGTTCCTTCCTACAAGTCATTAAATATATCAAATATATACAATCACATCACATCACCCAACTAGATCGCATCATCGATCAATCGACTTTGTCGATTACATGTCATCTCGGTCGATTACATGTCATCTCGACCCTTTTTTGGTCAGCTCATCTCATACTATCTATAAGTCTGTTCATATCAGGACTGCTCATTGCTAAGCTGATAAATAGATAGTATAGCTTGCTTCTGAGATGATCGGGTATACTGCTCTCTGTTAAGCTGCCATATCGCCCTTACGCTGATAAAGTATACCGACAGTGCTCAATCTAAGCTGATAGGTATACTACTCTCTGCTAAGCTGCCATATCGCTCGTAGGCTAATATAGTATACTAACATTACTCAATCTAAGCTGATAAAGTATATTGCTCTCTGCTAAGCTGCCATATTGCCCATAGGCTGATATAGTATACCGACAGCGCTCTCTGCTAAGCTGACAAGGTTACTACTCTCTGCTAAGCTGCCATATCAAAGCTCGTAGATTGATATAGTATACCGGTATACTGCTCTCTATCTAAGCTGACATATCGCCCATTCGTCGATATAGTATACCATTCCAATCATACAACTAATTCCATCTTTTTATCATTCTCGATAAAATAGCCGTGTGTGGGTACACGGTCGGTCTTAGCCAAAATATAATAATTTCACCTTTTTAAACATCCCACCAGTTTCAATAGCCTATTACATATTTTTGGCGCTGTAAACCGACGCCCGGTAATTTTCCCATTAATTACCAAAATTAATTAATTTAGGAATAAAATCCTAAAATCATAACTAATTCATTTCAGCACAAATCAACGCTCAAATAAATAAATAGACTGCACCACAGTAATCAGCATAAAATTTCGGTCGTCGGCTATCCCAGCCTAATTTTCTGGAAAATAATTAATTAATTAATTCCAAAAATTAATAAATAAATATAATAAATCCAATTTAGGCCCGTAATGCCTAATTGGAAATAGAGACGAGCCCGAAAAATTACTGAGACTCGTTCAATAAATACTAGAACTTGTCTACTTGCTAAGTACACTAACCATTTGCTTAACATGCATAGGTAAATCCCTAATTTAATTATTCTAATCTAATCTATCCACCTAATTGCACTTAATTAAATCTAATCAACCTTTAAGCATCATTAGCATACAAATAAGGGATTAGTGAGTAAAACTCACTTGTTAAAAGCAGAGACTGGATCACCGCGACGACGGCGCGACGGTGGCCAAAATCTGAATTTTCGGCAGCGTCGACGAGCACACGGACCGGGCCCAAAAGCCTTGCAAGCCCATAGCAAATGCTGGACTTGGTTGATGGGCTAGGGCTTGCTAAAATTTTTGTGGGCTTCAAGTAGCCCAACTACTAGGCTTGGAGAATTCGCTGGGCTGGATGCTGGGCCCGTGCTTGATTGCGTGAGCTGCTGGGTTGTTGAAGTTGCCGAGCTGATCATGGGCTTGACTTCACGAGAGCTGGGCCACGAACAGAGAAACGGAAGCAAGCTAGTGGCGTTGAAGTTCACGGGCCGAAGGAGAGAGACACGCGGACGTCGTTGCTGCAGGGCGAAGGAGAATGCACACGGGGCAACTTCGGCTGACTGAGCTTGGAGGAATTCGGACGTGGCAGAGATGGGGAAAAACAGGCGTGCTGGCACAAGCTGTTGGGGTTTCATGAATCATGTATAGTTAAAATTAACAAAAAGAACGCAGCGGAAACAAGAAGATATATTTTACATGATTCTCCGAAAGCGTTGTTCGTGCGTGTTAATAAAAAATCTGAATGTAAAAAGAGAGTTACACGAATTACCTCTCGAAGCGCGCTTTACACGAATTGGTTCGGTTGTTCTACAGTTCGAGCCCCACAAATGTCGAACCTCTAGTTCAGACACACCAACAACGAACGTCGAACGGAAGAGAGAACTTTTGGATATTCACCACTTCGATTGTGCTAGCAATCACGTGGAAACAATCCGTCGTATTCTTGATGTATAATAGTCACGGCCCCGGATGAGAGAACTCTCTTCTTTCTTGCGTCTCAAAGACACAAGAACACATGCACACACTATGCTCTCTATATTCAGCAAAGTATCACACCTTACCACGCAACCTTTTGCGGCATTTTAATTTTTTAAAACCTCCACGAATCAGCAACGGTTGCTGATCACCGTTGCTGATCACGATCATGCACGATGGTGCATGAACGGTCAGCACATCGTGCAAGAACGGTCAGCAACCGCTGACCGTTCATGCACGATCTTTGTGCATGATGGTCAGCCGTTGCTGACCATCCATGCTTCGTGCATGATGGTCAGCAACCGCTGACCATGTTCACGATTTCGTGCATGTGCACGATTTAAAGCATCGTGCACATGCACGAAGCTTTAAATTTTTTTTTTATTCAAAATAAAACCACTTTGCACACGTGCACTTTAATTAATTAATTAAATGAAAATTAATTAATCAAACCCCTTTTTCATAAAATTAAAAAGGACTTATTCCTTATATGTGCATTTGGAATACATTAATATGTATTCACTTTAGGTATGCGTGTGCATCATATGCAAGTAGGCTCGTGACCATAATACAAATTAAATTAAATCTCATTTAATTTAATTTCAAATCGACTCAATTCGTGCAAACAAATTTGCAACATCATTTCCCTCTTGTTCCACGTTATCCCAATTGTTTATGGTGTGTGACATCCCTAGGTTCATCACTAAGCTGGTAGTAAGACTTGTACTAACACATTAGTACTTCCAAAAGAATTAATTGTCCCAATTAATCTTTGGGTCTTACAAGCGATGATTGACATCTAGCAATATGTCATGGCTACCCAGATAGTGTGAATGCTTTAAGAACATAATGAACCTGTCAGCTTTGGCTACAAGTGTAATTCAATCCCTCTGTCTTACTATGTCCCGATCAAACAAAGACCATGGAATGTTTGTCAAGTCATTAATTCGATCATATGCACAAATCTAATTGACATGCATTTTATTCAAGACATAAATAATTTATTCTCGGTTACAACCCCGGCCGAGGATTTCAATGCATTGTCATAATTAGATCGCATAGGACATCATCATTATACCTTGCATATAACAAGGAGACAGATTCCATATTGCGCACACGTGTAACTTCGTATATGAACAAACTATGACCATCAAGTATAAAGACGGATCAACGACCCGACATTATGTGCACCCGTGAACCATAGTTGTTCGACACACAAGTTAACACTATGCCTCAGGTCTAAGGATTATTTACACAAGACCAAAGCATGAACAATTAGACATTGACCACGCTAAAAGCTTCCATGTTGCTAATCGTTCCATATCGTCACGTTCAGTGATATTGTCTAATACAAACACATGTGTTCTTAACTCAGGCATCACAATACCCAATGACTTGTGACTCATCATTCCCTTAAGTATCCAATACTTAATAGTGAAGTTAAGAACAACCGGTCTCAATAGGATTATTAATATCCACTCAATAATCCATCGACCGGGAACGATTTAAAGATTCAGTCTAACTATGAACCCGTCACATATATTCTTGACGTCTCAAGAATAGGTCTAGTTGCAACTGATCTTATGGAATCATTCATAAATATAAAACAATTGGACAAATGAATGAATACGTCATTGCCATTAATTAAATAATAATGATGAAAGTACAACTGAAATCCCTAATATGTAACTATTACATAGTAGCTTTAGGGCATACATTCAACACAAGCTTCTTCGGTTGATGCTGCTGCTTCGCTGGTGGGGCGCTACGGATGAACGAGCAGATCGTGGTGGAGCAAAAATCGAAGATGGTGGGGCGGCACAGCTTCGGTCAAGTTGACCGAACGTGAGGGTGAAGCGGACAAGTGGCACGGGATTGGGGAGGAAAGATGGAGCTGTTCGTGCACGGAGAGAGAGCAGGCGGTAGTAGGCAGTCAACTTCGGTGAAATCATGCGCGGCAGCAAGGTAAGCCGCTCAGTGGAGGCAGAGACAAATGGAAGTGGCTTCGCTGGCAGGGGAGCTGGGAGCGGTTGATTCGGTGTTGGACGGTGCATGAAGAAAGGAGGAGGAAGGGCAGCTTCGTAGGAAAAACAGAAATGAAAGAAAGACCGAAGCTAAGAGAGAGGGATTTGGTTGGTTGGCATGCGAAAAGGAGACGAAAGGAAAGGGGAAACTGGTGAGGCTTGCGTGAGAAGCCGGCTGAGGGGGCACAAAGTCAATTAAAATATCACTCCTCTTGAATGCTTTGTCTCCCAAAAGTTTTCATGTTTATCCCCTATGTCCCATAATTCTTTCTTGCTATAAAAATCCACCAAATAATTCCATTTTGAGCCAAAAATATGCAGCCCTCCCACAGCTCCGAATTTTACAACTTTAGGCTCAATTTCTTCTTGAAATTCTTCAAATCGAGGTCCAATTTTGATGAAGAAGAATCCCATACAATTTTCTATAAATCCCTAACACTCAAAGCCTCGACTTGGAAGTCAGAATTTCCTTCAAATGAGCTAAACCAAATTTCCGCTAATTTTCTGCGACGTCCAAATCGATTTCCCGTAAAAATCTCGGAATCTCCGAAAAATTTTCAGAGGATGAGTCGACGTTCCTAAAACAGAGCGTGACATGACAGAATTTTCACTTTCTGAAATCGGACCTGAATTCGCGATTAATTTCCATTCGGCGCGTTTTTAGCGTGACCTAAACTACCGGGTAGTTTTCGGAGATTTTTAGTGCAAATGACCCGTGGTCAATTTTCTTCGAGCCACTATGAACCCACTCGACACATTGGCGACTTTTGGTTATCGTGAACATTTCGAGAATTCAATTACGGACACAGGGTACCAAAACGATAGAAAAATTAGTCTAGTGCCGGCCGACGAGAATTTTCCAATTACGATTAACCACTCATCTCAGTCAAACTGACCTATCTCTGATCTCTAATCGATTTATATCCGTGCCGTAATGATCTCGGGAGATGAGCACGGCCGAATAACTGATCCATGGTCGAATTCTCAAGTCTATTGCGTTAAAATTCCTTAATGGCTTTTCCAGATAGTCTAGTTATCTCGAAAGTGATCAGCTCTGAGAACAGCCCTATAGGCGCGTCAATGAAATGTCCAATTTATTTAGCAGAAAACAGGATTGAAAATCTGGGATGTCACATCCCACATTTTCACATCGGATCCACATAAGAAGGAAGGTTCCTCCTCTTCTTCTCCATTTGACGTGGGACGAGGATAAGTGCAGGCAGCACTAAGAACCATTTTCTTCACTCAAGACCCATTTCTTCATTGTCTCTTAATTGTTGCCTCCATCTTATTCAGGCCCCCCACTGTCAAATTCCGTCCTTCAGTATCACCACTACTTTTGGTAATTTCGCTCAAGCTATATAAATCAACTGACACTTTATGTACAACTTGTCAAATTAGCAAAAGTTTAAGATTGCCGTCTTCTTTATCCGATTCTTGATGTTCCTATCCGTTGAAGAAAATACATTGTGATACTTGACATTTGCTTTCCAACCTGGAAGCCTCCAGACATAATTCCTTTGACAACTTTTATACTAGTTCCATGTATAAGACAAGTTTGAAAGACTTGAGAATAAATATAATGTGTGAATCTTGTGTTTGGAAGTCTGATTCTGTTTATGGGATGGATCCTCCTTGCTAAATTGGCTTTCTTTAGTAATTCTTGAACCTTGTTCCACTTTAATTAGCGTGTTGCAGTGTGGCAATGTTCATTACGTCTATCAGCAAAATTCTTGTTTTCCTTTTTGCCTTTTTTTTTTTTGGTTAATGATGGCAATGTTTTCCATGTAACCATTAGTAGATAAAATAATGAATTTAAGAAAATATCAACTCAACAATGACACCTAAAAATTATAGAATTCAGCTGTTGATTTGAACAAGGAGTGATTGAATATTGCCACAGATGTCATGATTTCACATATTAATTGCAATGTGGCAATCTTCAGAAATTTCTATGGGAAAAATTCTAACTTTCTCAGTTAACCACATCACGTTGCAATGGCAATGTTCTCTATAGAACCCTCAGTAGATAAATCTTGATAGGTACGTGTAGGATATGATGATGCTGATCTGGAACTATTGGTCACTTTCATCAAAGTATCGTAGATCGATTTTGTTCTCACCAAGAAGTTGTTTCACTGCATAAATCACGAGGCCTTTACTTGTCAGATTTTCTTCAGTAGGGTAGGGCCTGTGGGTGTCGTCTAACTTAACATGCGTTTTCAGTTTCGTCCTCTAACATTCTTCTTTTCCTCTAGTTCAATAAGGCTCAGCTTAAACAATGCGATGATTCTCCCTTCACGTCTTGTTAGTTCCATCGCTAAAAAAAGATTTTGACTGATATTTTCCTTCGATATGCGCTTGATCTCTGGTTTGAAAGTGTGACAGCCCAAGCGGCGGTGCACGGGGAGGAGGGATGGCGGTGCGTTTGCGTCTCGGTCCCCGGACGTGCGCAGAGAGGGGGCATGTCTCCTGTCCCACATCGTCTAGGGAGGAAGTTCTGAGCTGCCTTATAAGGTAATGGACCCTCTAACTGTACATATGCATTTTCTTGGAGTTGCATGGATTGCCCCGAGAAAAACAAAATTGTGAGGACTTAGTACAAAGGGTGTTACAAGTGGTATCAGAGCCGATTCCCGATCGCATGTGGGGCCACGGTGAGGACCAGGGTCTTACAGAAAGTGATCATGATGGCATTGGACGATAGTGCCTCCATTTAATTGTAAGATGATGGGAGTGATCAATGTTCTCCTCCTGATTTCTTCCTCAGCTCACAATAAGAATGGCTTGTTCTCCATCGACGTGGTCATTGAATCTGTTGCTTTTGTTAGAACCCCTTCTGCATTTCGTACTTTTATTTATGAGGATCCAAATTCTCCTTTCCCTACCGAATCCGGAACATACCATCTTTGTGTGTCATTTGCTTGTCCATGGTATGCAGGTGCCTTGCATACTTGAAAATTAAAAAAAAACTAGACAATATCATTGGCCATACGGTAATGGACATAGTAAAAGTGTTTTCAGTTGGGAGAAAGACACTAGAAATTTTAAAAGTTGTATACAACACTCACTAATTTTTTTCGGATCATTTAAGTGTCACTTAAAAAAAAAAAAAGATCGCTTATATGCCAACTCCAATTTGGGTCACCAAAAATTTGACGTGACTATATTTTAATAATTTCTCTGTCCTATGTGGCTCACCAGCATGTCCAATCGACATATAACACCTAAACGACATTGTATAAACACGTTGATGAGTGATTATTTGAGTGCCAAAAATCGTAAATATGGATCTTTTGAGTGCCAATTATTGTTAAAAATGATTACTTAAATGCCAATTTTTATTAAAAAGTCATTATTTCAGTGCCAGTCATTATTTAAAAAAATGATTACTTCAGTGCTAATCTCAATTAAAAAGTGATCACTATGCGACATTGTTTTACATGTCTGCGTGGATAGGATTTTTTTTTTAAATGTGTCAAGTCATATTAAAATTTTAATTATAAATGCCACATAATCAATTTGGCCGGAATTTCTTGGCAAATGTATTTAAGTGATCGTTTTTTCTCCGATTTGACACTTGAGCGAGTCAACAAAAATTTTAGTATTAAAGTAAGTACCATACACAATTTTTAGCACTTTTAGGGTCCCTCTCCCATTTTAAGTTAGCTAATGTTGTTGTTATTTGATCAGTTTTGTAATTATTTATTTCATGTCAGGTAGTCAAATCGAAGTGTGAGAGAAATTTACTAGATTGCAAGTACGATCTACTCTCGAAAATATTCGGTTCCTCTATGTGACATTTCTGTGAAGTGGTGATTCTATTTTCCTCACTGCTCCATGAGTTTTAACTTTTTAGCTTGCAAGTTGACAGTGCTCACAACATATCTATTGCGCATTATGATAGGTTTTATGGGAGAAGAAGTCAAAGACAATCGTCAACAACGAGAGCTCCAAGATCATTCGCATGCTTAATTCTGAGTTCAATAGTTTAGTAGAGAATCCCGATCTTGACCTTTATCCTCCTCACTTACAACCCCCGATCTTTGCTCTTAACTTTGTGATTCATGTTTCTTTTTCAAACTAAACTCCTCTTTGGCTTATCTGATAGAAAGAATCTAATCGAGTTCTTCCCATAAATCATTTTCAGTTAATACACTTAAATCACGTGATTTTTGTGTAGCTAAGCATAGTTTTATTATATGATTTATTTTTATCCAGATGAACCCAAATCCATATCAATAATGCAAGGCACACAGGAGAAACCATTTCCCAGTTCATTTTTATTTTCAAAATATGATGAATTTAAGAAAAGATCAATTCGACAATGACACCTAAGATTATAGAAATTACCTATCAACTTGAAAAGTGAGCGATTACATTTATCCTCAAGTGTGATGATTTCTCACATGTCAAACTTTGATCAGCTACTAAAATCCAAATGAGACGTGACAAAAATCTGTAACGATATATATGCACACACATTATCATAATAGCACTATGTTGCAAATATATAATAAATTTCTTCATGAACTATCAACGACTCGGTGTTCTCCGGATATGAATTTTTGTCCACCCAAATGAATCACCTTATGTTAAATGGTACAATTTTTTTTTTTATTCTCTTCCTAAAATGGTTATGATTTTGTACATAATAGTTAACTTGAGCGAATAAAAACAAGAAATTTTTTTGCAACATAGTGCATGTGAGCTTAATTCACATGCACTACTTGATAAGACGGGCCCCACATGATCTAGATAGATGGAGCTGGGTTCATATGATTCGAGTGCACCTAATACTAGCTCATAGAGTATTTTAAAACGACTCAAAAATCCCTCTATAAAATGTATTTGTCATTTATTTTATTGAATCAGGGGAAATTCAAGAAGACAATCAAATCATTTATCTGCTTTGGGGCATTGTGATGTGTGCTATTAGGAGACACACCAAAAAAATAGGAAAAAAATAATGAAAACTAGAACTCGCGATTTATACAATGTCGTGTAGCTTACACTAATGTCAGTGTACCTATTTTTTTAGGACGAAAAATATAGTCCCAACCATGCATCTTCTCTGCCTTTCTTGGATCTTGTGATTTCGTTCGATTCCCCGCTACACACGCTCCCAAAAAAGACAAAAAACAATTGACACGACGACAGAGGACGCGGGCCCCCGGTTAAGTGCTGTTACTCATGATACATTAATAGTACGTTGCCCACATAAACAATAGACTATGGAAGCGCATTCTGACGCCTTATAATCCCCGTGAAGCTATAGAGTTAAAATAGAGTTAAAATGCTGTTAGCTGGTTGAGGTGCTTCTGGATGTTGATTCGCGCTTGACAATGTTTCTTGCTTGTAGTCACGTTTGCTTTGTCTCGGATATAAAATTTCGAGGGGGACAGTTGAAGAGTCAATAGTAAAAGTCATGAAGATTTTACGATCAAGAAGTACAATGGCTAATGAAAGAAACATAACTGACGACTACAAATTTTTGAGGAGATGTCTACTTGCCCAATGGTCGTGTCATGCCCGAGGATACTGCACCGTACATTATAAGTGATTCTAATGTATTTGGACCTAAGCATTTTCTCAGTCTGATTTTCGTTTTGTGTTTTTTTCTTTTTTCCTTCTTGCTCGATAAGCATTAGAAGGCTGTGTAAGAACAAGCTAGGAAACATCCAATGATCTAGCTGAACACGGAAGCATGGTTTCCTGGAATGAGTGGATATTTCTATTTGATATTTAACTACGTTCTTTATAAATTCTTTATCATACTCTGTTTAACCTGGACAATTATTGTTTTGTTACCTACAGGTTGGCTTGTTGGAGTTTATAAAGTAATGCTAGTAGAAATTTGTGGAGCACATGAAGCTCGCTATCAAAAATTTCTTGAGGATTTCGGAAAGATTTTTACTTGATTATCATGTTTAATCCCGATAATTAACCGACGTTTCACACTTCCTCTGAGTTTCCATCTTTGCATGCCTCACCCAATAATGATTAGCTTTCTCCTTTTGCTCTCTTGACCTGTATATTCACATATCCTTTACATGAAGTTGTGAGCTGTAAATTTTCCCACCATCTAAATAAAGCAGCTTTATATGGATATAATCTTTGACTAATCGCCAATTTATATGTCAACCTTTCACACAAAATCAACCATTATTGGCGGAACCGGAATTCAACTATGGTGTCCCCCTTTGTTTATTCACTTTTGCTTACGGTCTGTAGCCATGTTGATTAAGCGTCTTTGACCCTTTGTGCTGAGCGAGTGTGAACATGTGGAAAACTTATTGGGACAACAAATAAACAGAACTTATTTTTAAGGAATTATCAAAAGGGTTATCCCCTTTTGTTTCTTGAAAATCAAGGAAGGAATGCAGGGAAATTCCTTTCTTGTGTGAAAGCAAGAAAGGGATCAGTTCCCACTTTTCATTGTCGGGTTAACACAAAAAAGAGGAACCTCGCTCTTTTCTTTCTTCATTTTATGTGTGAGAGGATAAACGCGGGCAGCATTCAAGAACTATTTCTTCATTGCTTCTTATTTTGTTGCCCGCATTTTATCCAGTCTCGCCACTCTCCAGTTCCGTCCTTCGATATCACCTGTACTTCCTGGTAATTTTGCTAATTTTTTTTCACTATGCACGCATCTGTTTATTGTTTTGTAAAGTGCAAGTTCAAAGATTTATTATTGTAATCGGTGATTGATCCTCGCTATCTCTGATGTAGCTTAACATGTTAAATCTTGATGTACTTTGAGTGGGATAAATTGATTTAATTTCGCTTGATTCTTCTTTAAGTTGGGGTACATAAGCAATTCGAGAAAAAGGAATTATGAGAACAAAAGTAAAGAGACAGGAGAAGAACGGTCTTAAAACTTAAGTGCATCAGAGAGAAACAAAAGAGAGAAGAGAGAATAAAATTTCATTTGGATGCATACATTCTTCTGTACCCCAATTACAGCTTTTCTATTCATCACATATCAACGTTCACAACTACTTGATAACTTTGAAGTGTTTTTCATGTTTGGATTGGATGCTTTGGAGAGAAAGGAAGAGTTTTTGCTAATCTCTAGGGAGAAAAAAAGAAGAGAACATAATGGATCGACTTATCCCATCTATTAAACCCTTTCGCATACTTCAATTCCTTCAATATATTTCGCAGCTTCAGCAACGCTTTCAAATCTTCTGTGATATTTCATGAGCTACTTTGAGCTACGTCCAAGCTGCTGAATCTGTGTGCTTTTGCCTTATGAGCCTATGAAAGTCTAGTATTAATATCGAGGCAATTGGCACAACGACTTCTCGTCTTTGGAAGGGGATTATAAGGATCAAGGATTCAAATCTTGAAGTTTAGGTGCTGTTGGGGGAAAAAAAGTGCTTTTGTAACAGGGCCAATCTTTTAGTTAGCCAAAGAAAGGAAAGTTCCGCGAAATATAAAGATTGTTAACTTCACTGATGGTTGTCGAAATTCGCCACATTTTGCAATTAGCTAACTGAAGGTGATATTCGATTTCACTCGTCAATGCACTATGAATTTCTTTTTAAATTTTTTTTTTTTGCAATCCATATGCTTTTATCAAAATCCGACGAATTTTCCTAATGAGCACTCTATTGGCGGCCACGTTTTTCCATAGGGTGGATTTCACTCACAAATAATGGCCAACAAATTCATTTGCGAAATTTTTGCATTATATTCTGCGGTAAGTTACTGAAATTTGTGAAATATACATGGATAAAACTAAAGCGATAGGCTAGGATAGCTGCAAAGGAGTAATTTTGCAAAAGACAATCTCTCGTGGCATAACAAACTAATGGGTCAAGCAACAAGTAAAGAATTAGAAGCATCTCTATGCAAAAAACAATTGACTGTGAATTTACGATAAACGTTAACCCGAAATGGAGAGCTCTACATAGATAAGATTGACACTCATTATCTCCCAAAAAATTTCCGCATAGATCTGCTTAAGCAACAACACAAGAAACATAAATCACGACTGCAAAACTGTTAAAAGATGTCTACCGGCTGAATGGTTACGTCAGCGCCTGTCATTCACATTAGAAGCCGAGAATATAATTATTATACCTGTGAACTATGTTGATTCATTCTTGAAACAAGCATTGGAGACTGCAAGGAGTAAGGAATATGTAGTTTTCTAATGAATGGCCGGCACAGGTCTATATTGAATATATTCCACTTGAAGGGTGGGCTGGTGAACGTATCCTAATATAAAAGCTACTCTAAGGAAACTCCATCATCTCCTCCTACTTCTCCTTTTCCTTAGCTCTCTTGTTCACTCATCATAATGGCACAGGAACAATTGTCGTGTAGTCTGCAGCTGCACGAACCACGTTGAGGCAAGATAGTCGAAGCTTCTACACCAATCTTTACTTGGATTGAATGATCATACTTCTTCTCATCTTCTATAAATTTAATTCCTCATATTTCACACAGCTCTAATTAGCTTATCTGCATCCATGTTGTATTCGCGCTCTCTCTCCTACTAGATATGTCATTTTCTGGTTAATCATCTTGGCCTAGTCAAAACTGTGGTTCTTGAATGTTGCAATGAGCTGATTTGCTGCTTAAGATTTAGTCCTTTAAAGTGTTGACTAAGGTCATGCTACTTTAACTATTTGGTATTGGGAGTTCGTATTCTTTGCGTTGAGAGAGGTGAGAACAAGTATGCAATGCGCTCCTTTGCTCATTTTTCTCTCTCTCCTCCCCCCCCCCCCCCCCCCCAAAAAAAAAAAAAACATATTTTGCGCAGTATAATTATGATGAACACTTTTAAATGTATTTATGATGATTTCAGAGTGATCATCACTTTCTTTTCCAAATTAGGTTTCTCTTCCTTGCTGTTTATGTAGTATTAATATTATTTATATAAGACTTGGGACATTTCTGCTTTCTCATTGGGATACAATTCTTTTGTGCTTTCGTTGATCTTTTCCTATTTTTTATCAAATGTTGATTAAATTGCTAGCCAATTGAGTGATTTTCACATCATTTCTTGGAAGAAATAGGGCACGAATGGTCATGGTCAGACCATTGTCATACTTCGTTAAACACTTTTGAATCCTCTGCTTCAGACGAACTTGTTCTGTTCTGCTTCAGACGAACTTGTTCTGTTCTGAAAATAATTAACTGGACTTAAAATGATGTTATAGCTCTTATGAGCTATCTGCCACATCTAATGAGGAGAACATGCTATTTATTCATTTTTTTCTTTTTGTGAAGTTGTGAATTATGTAATATATTCGTAATAGATTTTATCCAGGTAGTCCCTAGTACCGCAAAAGTATGTGATGTAATTGGCCTACTGCTAGGTATGAGGACCTACTTCTTATTCAATCTGCTTCATGTGGAATGCAGCCATATTTTGAGCAGTATCATAGTATTGTTTGGATACCTTCTCCTACCGGAAAATTTACTATTTATATGTGGGGGAAAAGTTATATCTTCACCTGCTAAAGTGCCCAGGCATAAGCTGGTCCGGTTTACTTTAAACGCATGAAAGCACAGTTTAGTATTTTGAGTGTGCTGCCAACTCAAGATAGATTGAAGAAGTGGAATCCTTCTTCGAATGATGTTTGCCTTCTCTAGACTTCTTGTGTAAATGTGAATAAAGGCTAACTCGGGATTGTAATTTCTAAGGCCACGTGAGTTGGGAGCGCTAGAACAGCAAGCCCATAACAGTAGAATAGCCTCGACAAGGTACTTTTGCATGTGAGACAAGCATCTCTATGCGAAAGACAATTTACCTAATCATTAAATGGGAATTGAGAACTCTACATAGATGTGATTGACCCTCTTAATATCCCCTGAAAATTTCCACATGAATCTGTCAAGGCAAAAACGCAGAAAAAGCGATTCATGAACTGCAACTTATACTTGAGCATTCTTTTCAATTTCCTTCCAATAGATTTTAGACGGATCTAACTTTCGCTCCTACAGGGTCTAAAAAGTGGCCATCAAAGAGAAGTGTTTGTGAATAGGCTAATTTCCATTAGTGAGTCACTTGAATCATATAAGATGAAAAAATAGCACCTATTCGAGGGAATAGCATTATGGGTCTTTTGCTAAAATCGAGACATTTTTCTATGTCCAGGTTTGCCCTGCTTCAACTACAACTCAAGGCACTTCGTGAAGGGGGAAAGGACAAAAGATTTTTTCTTGTACCTGCTAAAAACAGTTTGAGGTTAAGATTCCCGAGCAGACTTGGCGTGATCCTCGAAGCTTTCAGAATTCTCCACGATCGATTTCCCTGGGGGATGGGTTGCTTCTTCTCTTGCTTCCGCGTGTAGGAGGACGACGATCGCTCAGCTCCCTCGCTCCATTCCCTACCAGAAAGAAACCCCCGTAAGCTCTACGTGCATTCTATAGTCAATGTTCTGTTTTGAAGTGGATGAGTGGAAGTGAGGACTCCACATCCTCCTCTACATGTTTAGTTTTCCCAAAATAAGTCGGGCGATTCAAGTTGCTCCTCATTTTACATTTCTTTGATGTTTTTTGGTACTTTTTAATTAGAAGCTGGATGAAACTAGCTGTATCGCTAGACGATTTAACATATTTTTCCCGTGAGTTCAAAATATTGGTTATCTATTCTATGCACGAAGGAGATAGTCTACTCTCTGTGTGTTCGACATTTGTTATATTTACTTTCCACATTTTGGCAGCAACAGCAGATTCTGTTTAACCGTTAGGTAGTGATTGCATTAAGTAAATTATTCATGTTCTAGTAATTTCTATCAATAAGTGTTGTTTATGTATTAATTACCAGCATCATTGTTAGTTCAACATGGAGATGCTGCATTATTGAAGGTGGGCTTGGCTGGACATGGAAAAATTTCTTGACTTGAGCAAAAGACCCAAAATACTATTTCCTTGATAGGTGCTTTATTTTATTTTAGCAACAAGTTTTTGATCAAATTAGCCTCACGATATGTTGTTACGATGGCTTCAAACTTATCTCCATATTGTTGGAAAATTTGGCTTCGAATAGGGTAGAACAATGAAGTAGGATCGAGTAAACAAATCGGACTTTGAGGCGTGATATCACTTTCTTTAAGGATTTATTTGCCCCACAACGTTGCTAATGGTCATTGGCAAAAATCCTCCAGGATACAACAAAGTCTCAATAGTAATTCTAGTATTTCTCCAGGATCTCTCTTGGAAACAATCGAAAAAATGGCTGCCTTTTTTTTCTCAGAGGGAAGACTCGAAAATTGATCACTCTAGTTCTTCCGAAAATTGACAAGTATAAAACAGTCTTAAAACACATGCAACTCTTGGTGAAAATTGCAAAACATGAACAAACGTGTCTTTTCGAAAATTGTTCGGTTAAACAAATGCGTCCATTAGGAAGAAGTCGAAAACCGAACAATTGCAACCCTTCGGGAAAAGTTGTCTTGAAAAGACACAAACAAAATTTGGAATAATAATTTTTTAATTAATAAATAAAATTTCGAATTTTCATTTTATATTTTATTTCCGAAAATTCTCAAAACAAAAACAACCTTTGATTAAAATTAATAACATAACAAAATAAAAATAAATAATAGAGTGATTATTGCTAATTAAACCGCGGGCGCGCAAAGTGCTAAGTGCGCCAAATAATCGCGCAATTATTCGCGCACCCGCACGTGGGTATGGTGGGGTCTAGCCCCACCCAATCATTCCTTTAAATATACAAAGGAAATCCCATATTTTTAAATTGGTTTACTTCTTCCCACCTTTCCCATGTGGGACAAGGTAAAAAGCACTTATTTTTGTTTTAACAAACAAAAACTCCAACACATATTTAATTCTAGTAGAAGCTAGCCTCATCAACCTACACATGGTCATTATTTTCGAGAAGTATCTCAAATCGTTGTTGCACGGAGAATTTGCACGAACCTTTATGGTTGAACTTCGTTGTGACAGCAGTTGCCACTATTTTTTGTCTTTTGTAATAAATGGAGCCTTATAAGGCGAGCATGTACAAAGAACAAATAAATATGTGGAAAACGTCTTTTGATAATTAGGAAATGGAGAAGTCATCAGGATATGATTACGAGTATTTTTGAGCTATAGAGGACCAGACACTCGTTTGGACATTGCTGATTACCTTTACGTCAGCATGATCGATGCTGGAATTCGGGCATATAGGGATGATGAAGAGCTCCGTACCGGGGAAGAGATTGGTGGCCAGCTTCTCCAAGCTATTCAACACTCAAAGATCTCAATACCAATCTTTTCTAAAGGATATGCTGATAGTCCATGATGCCTTAGAGAGTTGGTCAAGATGGTGGAAAGCAAAAAACAAGGGGACAAAAGATCATGCCCATTTTCTACAATGTCGCACCATCTGAGGTCAAATACTAGAATGAGCACTACGGCAACGCCATTGTTTCTCATTTAAACAAGAAGCGGTTCGATGATGAGACTATCAACAACTGGAAGGCTGCTCTAAAAGAGGTTGGGGAACTAAAGGGATGGGATCTCCATAGCATGCTAAACAGGTATTTAATTATATCACATGCGAACTGTTTGTTCCAAATGCATTATTTTGCTCAGCTAAACCTCATGTCTTGATGTTGTTTCCTGCAATACTATCAGAGGCAAAGGTGAATTTGTGAAAGAAGTTGTCAATGATGTTTTGACTGAGTTGAAAACTGCTTACTTGGAAGTATCCGATTGTGTTGTCGAAGTAGACAATCATGTGGATAAAATCATGAGGATGATAGGTGCACATAGCCGTGAAACAAAGATTGTTGGAATCCATGGTATGGGTGGCGTGGGAAAGACGACTCTTGCCAAAATAGTGTACAATAAACTTTCTAATGATTATGTTGATTATTGCTTCCTTTGTGACATTCAAAAAACAGAGATTACGCGCTTGCAGAATCAACTCTTATTAGACATCCTTAAAAAGAAATGGCCTGATATCAACAATGTCATGGAAGGGAAAAAGGAGATAAAAGAAAGGTTACACTCTAAAAAAGTGCTTCTTCTACTTGACGATGTTGATGATGCAAGTCAACTTGATGCGCTCGTGCGAAGCGGGGAGTGGTTTGGCAAGGGAAGCAAGATTATCATTACAACTAGAGATCGAGGAATTCTCAATGTTGATGAGACTTACAAACTTACTGGCATGGATTTTGATCATTCTCTTAAACTTTTTAGCAAACATGCATTTAGAAGAGATTATCCCTTACACCAATACATTTCTCACACTGAAAGGGCAGTAAATATGAATAACGGTCTTCCTTTAGCTCTTGATGTCACGCCCCGAACCTCAAGCACGTGCACAACCCTCTGTGGTCTATAATTTGCGACGTCTCAGGGAGTGTCGCTGACCCATTCATTATTTTGCGCATGCGGAAACGTAAAACAATATCCATACAACATAACAGTGGGATAGAAACGTAGAATGATATTTTCACAAACCTCACCTACAATACAGTAGTACTTATATATAGACCAGTTTAACACCCCAAGGTTTAATACAAAAAGTGAAGCTGTTCGGCTACCTATGCGCTAAGCTTCCATTTACAAGACCAGGGTTCGCTACTACACTATCATACTTCTCGACCTCCCTAGGGTGAACTGTCACCCATCATCCAGCCTTGACGGAAGACCCGTCACCACCTGGGAGAAGATAGCAAGAAACCTACACTTCCCTTCCTGCAGACCCTTATACACGACCCGGCCTTCCTCCATCTAGGGACCTGAAAATTTTAGCCCACTAAGGGGTGAGATCACATCTCAGCGAGTTAATCTCCTAAATCCAGAGTAGGAGAAGGGTACACTTTACATGCAATCTAATCACGTTCCTCACAATTCTTTTCATACCAGTCTTTCCCTGCGTGTTAATGCTGATCAAATCATACATACAGTATCGAGCTTTCACATCACATGAATACCATAACATGAGTATGTGCAAGGACATAAATATCAACATAAGTACATGGGCCCCAATTACCAGACTAAACCGTTATGGCACGTCCCATACCGCACCACACATGTCACGCCCCGAACCTCGAGTGCGCGTACATCCCTCGATGGTCGATAGAATTTTGCAACATCCCAGGAACTGTTGCCGACCCATTCATTTAATCAAGCATGCGGAAGCGTAAAACAATCTCCATACAACATTACAGTGGGATAGAAACGTAGGATAATATTTTCTCAAACCACACCTACAATACAGTAATACTTATATACAGACTAGCTTAACACCTCAAGGTCTAATACAAAAAGTGAAGTTGTTCGGCTACCTACGCGCTAAGCTTCCATATACAAGACCAGAGTTCGTTACTACACTATCATACTTCTCGACCTCTCTAGGGTGAACTGTCATCCATCATCCAGCCTTGACGGAAGACCCGTCACCACCTGGGAGAAGATAGCGAGAAACCTACACTTCCCTTCCTGCAGACCCCTGTACATGATCTGGCCCTCCTCCATCTAGGGACCTGAAAATTTTAGCCCACTAAGGGGTGAGATCACATCTCAGCGAGTTCTTCCCCTAATCCCCCGATTAGTACACCAACTCAACTCGGGAGATCTCTTTAGAACCATCCCACAACAAACCAAAGATTAACAATCAACAATCAATAGTCGATTCGCATACATCCTTACTTGGTATGCCATACCCTGCACGTCATAACTCAGCACGATACACGCAATGCACATGGACATTAGATGATGCAGTTCATCAATCACATACGAATCGCGTTACAAGCGATCTCACCTAGCCATTGCCACACGAATGCATTGTATGGGGTAGAGGCGCGGACGCACCGCCATCCCTCATCCCAACCCAGTATTGTCCTTTTTGGGCCCCGCACTGGCGCGGACGAATCACCATCCCAGTCGGGCCACCCTTCAAGGCTTTGTTCTCAGCACAACGGGAGCATGCGTGAAATGCGTTATCGGTTCATGCGTGCATGCCATAAACAGTGTGCTCAACTCATGCATGACTAGAACCAAAAATGCCATGATTCTCACAAATGAATGTTCAGGAATATACATATTAATACAATCATACGGGCCCCCAATTAGTAGACTAAACTGTGATGGTACGTCCCATACCGCACCATATAGTTCCGTCTCTTAATTAGGTCCCTCAACCTTTGATTATTCATGCGTTTCACAATTTCCATTCATTGGTTATGGCCAACCCCACAGATAACAGTCTTCCGGTATAACCGGGCATCGATTCATTGGTTATGGCCAATCCCACAGATAATAGTCTTCCGGCATAACCAGGCATCGCCTCACACCGTCGAGCACGGCAACGTCTACATCTAGACGGCATTCCATATAGAGAGCATCGTTGACTTGGGGCATTCCCGAAGGAGCATCGGCCCAAAGATCCACTGCAACCGGCATCTGTTGACTTGGGGCATTCCCGAAGGAGCATCGGCCCAGCATCCACTGCAACCGGCATCCGTTGACTTGGGGCATTCCCGAAGGAGCATCGGCCCAGCATCCACTGCAACCGGCATCCGTTGACTTGGGGCATTCCCGAAGGAGTATCGTCCGGCCCCAAAGGCTCATGACGGCATCTCATATCATTCATGCATTCATTCAATTTTGGCCCAGGACACCGTGCATTGCACTCAAATACCTCAATTAAAATGGTGATCTCGGCTTATTTTCTTCATATTAGAAATTCATGGTAAAATAATCGTGTGTAGAGACACGGTCAGATCGGACCAAAAAATTTGTGTCATCTCTTTCAAAATCCCATAGTTTGGTATAGTATTTAAAAACATTTTCGGCATCCAAAACCTTACACCCGGTATTTTCTAATTAAATACCAACAGTTTTCAATCACCATACAATTGCACAAAACATCACCAAATTCATGCTGATGCCCATGCCTTTACACATCCATTCACTTCATAAAATCAATACACATGAAATTAGACAACTTTTCATACTCGGGTGAACAGTGTGCGTGAACAGTAACGCGTGAACTGTGCGTCATGAACAGTGAAATTCCAGAATTCAATAACTAATAACTTAAATCCACAAGTCATTAAAAACACTAATTAAAGAAAGCAAAGCATCAAGAACCATCATTAAACTAAGATCGGTCGTAATTGGCAGAAACTGGGTCTTCGCGCGTCTCCAAATTTAAATTCCGAAACCTAACCAATCGAGCTCGGAAAATTCCCAAATTTGAATATGTGACAAAAGACACGTAAAAAAACATTTTTCATGAAGACACTAAGATCCAGATCCTTCTGGATTCGGCCCAGTAATTCTCTCTATCCAGCACAAAAATCGGGTCTAGTTCCAGAGAGCCTAACTCCTCGAAATCAGTTCGTTTTTGGGTCGAAATATGGTCCGTTTGATTTGAAATTCGATTATGTTAAACTGGAAGTTTTAACAAACAAATTTCTTGAAGAAACCGATTGGAA
This sequence comes from Eucalyptus curtisii, assembly GCA_017140595.1. Taxonomy (NCBI): domain Eukaryota; kingdom Viridiplantae; phylum Streptophyta; class Magnoliopsida; order Myrtales; family Myrtaceae; genus Eucalyptus; species Eucalyptus curtisii. The sequence continues at coordinate 18,919,394 of CM029498.1, forward strand.
ATTCGACCTCTAAAGGTCAGTAACAGCCTCGGAATCATAACAGGTCACGGTTTACAGAACTGTCCGAATTACTGCTTCAAGGATGACGTAGTTGAAATCGTCATCTTTTTAATTTCCAAAAATTCTGAGAAAAATATATGTTATTATTTAAGATGTCTAAAACGTTTCTTTAGAAGGAATTTTCTTCAAAATCGCAGCACATATCAGTCTGAAAAATTAACAAACAGCAAACGTCCAGGAACCAGTTCTGAAGAACAGCCTCTGTTTTCACCCAAATCATCCCCAACGATGCAAATCTCCATGATTTGACTAATATTAACCCATTCTAATACTAATATAACTATTATAGATCATCACCAGTCCCTATTTAAACCATCCTAAACCACTCTTAAACCTAATCAACCTCCTAAGCAAGTTTAGGCACTAATCAAAGGATTAGGAGTTAAACTCACCCGACGACAATTCCGACGACATGAGCGCGACGGCGGTGGACGGAGGCTTGCGGACAGAAATGGCCCACGGCCATGGCGCAAGATGGTGGCTGGCTTGGGGCAAAAACAGCAGCACACGGTGCTGTTTTGGAAGCAAAGCAGAAAAGAAACTCAAGAGAGAAAGAGAAAAGGAAGAGGGGAGGGGGTTGTCCTGTGGGGGAAGGGGATAGGGGAGAGAGAAACAATAAAGAAAAGGGGAAATTGCAGGGAAATTGCAGCAGAAGTTACCGTGAGGGAGTGAAAAAGTGGAAAAAAGAGGGAGAAAAACTAGAAAGAGAGAAGAAATGAGAGCAGAAGAAGTCACCGTAAGTGAGGGGGTGGAAAAGTGGGAGAGAGAGAAGAAAAGAGGGGGAGGAAATTGCGTGCAAAGGAGGGGCGAAGCGTGAAGGAGAATAGGAAGAGGAGAGAGAGAGAAAAATAATAATAATATTGTTATCATTTTTCTTTTTCTTCCAATCTCCGATTTTCATCCGACAATTTCTTTTTCTGAATTTTCGGGATGTCACAACACAGTTCCGTCTTTTAATTAGGTCCGTCGCTTTCACCCATTCATGTGTCAGAAATGATTTCAATGCACAGATAACAGTCTTCCGGTATAACCGGGCATCTTCTCGCACCGTCGAGCACGGCAACGTCTACATCTAGACGACATTCCATATAGGAGCATCGGCCCTGCCTCCACTGCGACCGGCATCTGTTGACGTGGGGCATTCCCGAAGGAGCATCGTCCGACCCCAAAGGCTTGTGACGGAATCTCATGTCATGTATGCATTCACTCATTATCATAATTCAATGATCAATTGCATATTTCATTCAGAATCTTATGTCATGTATGCATTCACTCATCATCATAATTCAATGATCAATTGCATATCTCATTCACAACCTCAATTAAGCAAATCTCCAGCAAGAAACATCTCAAAACAGTTATAAACTTCCACTGACCAGAATTGGCAGAAACTGCCCAATTGCGCACTTTCGGGTTCAAGACCATAAACCAATTCATATGAGTTCGAAAAATTCTCAAACTTGAATACGTGCTAAAGGACATGTAAAAAAACATTTTTCATGAAGACACCAAGGCCCAGATCCTTCTGGATTCGGCCCAGTAATTCACTCAATCCGGCACTAAAATCGGGTCCAGTTCCAGAGAGCCTAACTCATCAAAATCAGTTCTGTTTTGGGTCGAAATCTGGTCCGTTTGATTTGAAATTAGAGTATGTTAAACTAGAAGTTGTAACGAACAACTTTCATGAAGAAACCGATTGGAAATTCGACCTCTAAAGGTCAGTAACAGCCCTCGGAATCATAACAGGTCACGGTTTACAGAACTATCCGAGTTACTGTTTCAAGGATGACGTCATGAAAATCGTCATCTTTTTAAATTCTAAAAATTCTGAGAAAAATATATGTTATTATTTTTTAGGATGTCTACAACATTTATTCAGAATGAAATTTCTTCAAAATCGCAACACACAGTCGTCTACAAAATTAGCAAAACTCCCACGTCCTGGAAACTGTTTCAGAAATCAGCTTCTGTTCTTGTCTGAAACTTCACCCACTTTGGTTATCTTGCTCTCTAAACCTTATCTAAGCTTTTCTATGTCTATCCTAACATCCCTAACCAACATCCATCCATATATAACGTCATCTACATCTTTCATCTACATAGAAACCCCTAATTCATGTACTCAGCCCCTAATCTAGAGTTAGGAGACAACTTACTCAATTTGTGTATTGAAGAACTCCCGGCGATGGTTCGTCGAAGCTGAGCTCAAGGCCAAGGGCGCTCGGCTTAGGCGGATGGTGTGCAACGGTGAGGATGATGGTGGCGAGACAAGTAGATGATGAAGTTAGAGAGAAAAAAAAAAGTAAATGAATGGAGGTGAAAGAAGATGTGGGAGCTACGGTAGAAGGGAGAATGCGTGAGAGGGAGAAGAGAAAGAGAGAAGGGAGAGAAAAAGAAAAGAAGAAGGGAGGGAAGTTGTCAAGAGGAGGAAGGGGGAAAGAGAAGGGAGAAACAATAAAGTAGAGGAGAGGAAATTGAGGGGGAAATTACAGCAGAAGGGTTGGCGTAGGTGAGGGGGTGGAAAAGTGGGAGAGAGAGGGAGAAAAAGAAGAAAGAGAGAAGAAGAAGTTACCGTAAGTGAGGGGGTGGAAATTGCGTAGGAAGGAGGGGATGAAGAGGAGAGAGAGAGAGAGAGAAGAAAAAGAATAATAGTAATATCATTATCACTTTTTTTCTTTTTCTTCCAATTTCCGATTTTTCATCCGATAATTTCTTTTTCTGAAATTTCGCGATGTCACACTTGAGGTAATAGGTTCTCTTTTATCTGGAAAAAGCGAAGAGGAGTGGGATGCCACATTAAAGGAGCTAGAAGAATCTCTTCAAGAGAATGTTAGAAAGAAGTTAATAATCAGCATTGAGGCCTTAAATGAAAACCAAAGAAAAATATTTCTCGATGTTGCTTGTTTTTTCATTGGGTATGATAAAAGAATTGTGATTCACTTGTGGGAAAGTTGTAAGTTTCTTCCTCATCAATCTCTTGGAATCCTCCAGCAAAGATCTTTGATAAAGATTAGAGACGATAACCAACTGTGGATGCATGATTGGTTAAGAGATATTGGAAGAACTTTTATAGAAGAAGGAAGTGGTATGAAACTAGAGAACCAGCAATGGGTGTGGACTCATGAGCAAGCATTGGATGTTTTAGAGAAAATGCAGGTAAATCGTACAGCTTCCTTCCTTTAAAAGAAGATCGGTCATCAACATATTATGTTTGGTTTTCGTTTCTATAGCGTTGATTTATTATTCCATAGCACTTACTAATGTGGTTTATCGATTGTTTTCAACACAGTAAATCATTGTTTTTTCTAACTTGCATTTTATGTTTTTAATTTGGCAGAGTGGAGGTGGTGTTCATGGAATTGGAAGCATTGAAGCATTATGTCTTGAGTTTCTTGAACTATCTAGATACTCCTTGATGAAAGAGTTCTTAGAAAGTCTTTCAAATCTAAGGTTCCTTCGAATGGACTCTAACTTCAAAGATCCAATCTTACTATGGTTTCCGAGGAGACTAACGAATGATCGTATAAAAAATATTTGGAGGTCAAATTTTCTTGAAGGCCTAGAATTTTATTATAAACTAGGCCCACTTATCCTTCCAGAGTTGAGATTTATCCTTCCGGAATTGAGATGGCTATCATGGAATAACATCCCTTATCATATTAAATTGTCTCATATTTCCATGAGAAAGCTAGTAATCCTTGATTTCTCAAGAAGTAAAATCGAGGCAACATGGCATGGCTGGAGCCACATCAAGGTATGATTTTTTCACATAAAGTAAATGCGTGTTCTTTTGTGGTAGGTTATCTTAATTTAACTTGAAGAGCAATATGTTCTCTTTTCAGTTGGCAGAGAATTTGAAGATCTTAAATCTGTCTAGATGCGAGCTTTATAAAACTCCAGATTTGTCTTCTCATAAGAAATTAGAGCAACTGATTCTCGAAGGATGTGAGTGTTTGGTTGAAATTGATTCCTCCATTGGTCACCTTAAGAACTTAGTCTTCTTAAACTTGAAGGACTGTAAAAGTCTCCAAAAGCTACCAGACGAGATGGGGGCACTAGAATCTTTGATGGAACTTCTTCTTGACTCTATGTCTATGAAAGAGATCCCTGAATGGAGAAGGATGATGTGACATCCCGATTTTTCCAATTCTATTTTCAGTAAAATTTAGATGGGCATTTCATCTTTGCACATATTTTTCTTTTTCCTTGAGTTGGCCACTCATGTGAAAACTAGTTTATCGGGTGAAGCCGGTAAGAGATTATAATGCATTAGACTCGAGAATTTGACCAGGAAACAACCTTTCGACCGACCTAATCTGCAAGGGTCATTATGGCACAGTTAAAAATCGATTAGAGACCGGAGATAGGTCGACTCGATAGAAGCAGGTGATCAAGTGTGGGTGATTCCACCAGATTGAACTATTCTTGTCGGTCGGCACTAGGTCGGCTTTTCTGTCAATTGGGTCCCCTCTGTCCGTAATTGAAACCTTGAGATTTCCATGACAATCGAGAGTCGCCAATGTGTCAAAGATTTACATTGTGGCTTGAATTGATCAACCACAGGTCAAATACACGAAAATTTCTAAAAAGCTACCCGGTAGGTTAGGACGCGCTAATATCGTGCCAGAGTGAAATTAACCGTGAAATTGAAAGTGAATTCAGCAATTGGAAGTCTGGTTATGTCACAAACCTTATTAGGAACATTGGATTAATTTATGGATTTTAATTGGGCTCAATTGGAAGAGAATTGATTGGAATTGAAGGAATTGTTATACAAAATTTCATGCCACGGCGGAGAAAGAATTTGCACCCATTGGAATGAAGTTGTGGGAGTTTTAGTTAGTGGAAGATGACATCAGGTGATGTCATGGTGGTTGGCCAAATTGAAGAAGAAATTGACAAGTGGAGGGTGGAGATGGCTTCTTGGAAAAGCACCTATCAACATCATCTTCAAGCTTGGGAAGAGAGAGAGAGGAGAGAGAAGGGGGAGGGCAGATCCGAACCAGCCAGACCAGCCCCGACGCCGCCCCTTCACTGGCCGCCCGTTCGTCGCAGCCGTCGCCATCGCGGTCGCCGCCCGTCCGCGCGCCTCGCCGCTCGCCGTTCGGCCGTTGCGACGTCTCGCGCCCGAACCTCCACCGTCGCCCTTCGTCGTCCCGAGCCTCCCGCCTCTCCACCCAGCCGTTGCCGTCGCCGCCAAGGTCGCCGGAGGACCGCCGAGCCGCTGCTTCCTCCCTCTCGAGCCGCCGCCGCCCTTCTCCGCCGGTCTCACGCCGGAAACCGCCGCCGAAGCCCCTCCGACCGGCCTTGGACAGCAGCCGTGTCCAGCCCTAGATCTAGAACTTCAAGGCCCGTTTCGGGTGTCTTCCGGTCCCCCTTTGGCCTTGCCCCGAGGAGGTTTGTCGTCGGGCTCGCCGTCCTCTTCACCGGGGACTCGTCGGAAAGTGATTCCGGTGAGTTTAACTCACTAAATCTTGATTAGAGGGTTAACGATGCCCTAAGTGTGCTTAGTCTAAGTTAAGTAAGTTTAGGTGGTTAGATTAGTTTATTTTAATTGTGGATTAGATTAAGGGGTGTGATTAAATTAGAATATGTTTAATTAGAGTTAATTGAGTGGTCATATTATATTAACCCTTGATGGGACATAAAAGGGTTTATTTTTTATTTAATTAAATACTTCGAAATTCTGGAATTTAATAATATATTATATTCCGAAAAAAAATTTAAAAAAATTTTAAAAAATTATTTTTGACCTCAATTGCTTAGAATTTTGTGATGATCGCTGCTGTGCATTTAGAATTTGAATTTGATGAATGGATGTGGTAAATTGACTATTTAATGTGATAAATAGGGATTTTCCTCAAAAAAACCCAAGTGTCGGGTTTTGATGCAAAAATTAGATGTTAAGGATTACTATTGTGATTGGAGTATATGAATGAAATGTGGAGTGTCTGGAAGTCAGTTTTGATTGTCGTGTGTTGGTTGAAAGACTCGGTCGCAGTAGTGGCTAAGCCAATTGGACCTGTATTCATTTTGGTTCGCCGTCAGTGTAGTGACGAGGCTCGGTCGCAGTAGAGGCTAGGCCAACTGGACCTATGCTCCTTCGGGAATGCCGTCGACCTAGAGACGAAGCCGCGCTCCAAGGGGGGGGGGAGGCGATGCCTGGCATTAATGTCAGTAGATAGCTGAATTGCGAGTAGGCTATACCCTTGTGTGGCGGTGAATAATAATTGGAATGTGTGCTTAGTGCGATTGTGGTTTATATGAAAGTGTTGGTGTTCCAATTGTTTAAATTCTCATGATTACCTGAGATTTTGTGGTATAAATTGTGCTAACCTGCAGGAAGGAATTAAGACGAGGTAAGTCTTCTGTGTGAGGTGGCTAGGCCACCCGAGGTGTATTTTCTTTCTAATAGGGGTTTAGGGGGTTGAACTTGCTAAGACAATGTCTCACCCCGTTGTGGGCCAAAATTTCAAGACCGTAGATGGCAGAACCCTCGGAGCGTTATGGTCTTCCCGTGCATAGTACGAAGCAGAAGTTCAGTTGTCCCGATCCTGAGGGCCATTGGATCTATGAGCTGGTTAGGACCACGGTCTGGGTCTAGGAGGGCTTGGCTGTTAGGGTGCCTCATAGATATAGGGCTTGGTTTTGTTTTGGGCCCAATGGTTTCAGGATTGGTCCGCTTAGTAGTTTTGATATCCCATCTACTGTTATGGAAGCCATCCTAGGAGAAGGAGTACCTGATGGTAGGCTGGAGGACTCCTCGTCTCCGGAGGCTGCTCATTCTGAAGTGGGATCGAAGAGCGAGTCCGACTAGTAGTCTTAGGATCGTTCATTCTTTTTGGTGAACTGATCCCTTTTTGTAAGCTGACCCTTTTGGCATATATGTAATCTATGGAATGATGTTTATCTATGAAAGCACGCTTGTTTATGAATGTGTTGATTTCCTGCTTTCCTATCTCGTGAGTTTTTGTCAGGGGTTTTATAGCACGTTCCGTATGCACATAATAAATTAATTGGGTCGGCGACACCACCTGGGAATGTCGCATTTGTATGACCATGGCGGGTTGTTCACGTGTCTCGGGGTTCGGGGCGTGACAGATGAAGAATCTAAAAATTCTCAGCTTGGTCAATTGTACATCATTGAATAAATTCAGTTTCGTTGGTTGCTTAGCATCAGTAGCGAAGCTCTCATTAGCGAATAACCATTTCAACTCATTGATTGAGTTAGATCTATCGAGCACTGGCGTTAGGGTGTTACCAAATTCAATTGGGTATATAAAGAAATTGAAAGTGCTAAAGCTACGCGATTGCCCCATAAGAAAACTACCCGACGACATTGGAATGTTGGAGAAGCTCGAACAGCTAGAGGCAGGGAGAATATATCCAATAGAATTGACAGAGATTCTCAGTGATATTGAGAAGCTACCAATTTTGAAAATATTGGTGTTAGCAAATTGTGAAATTCCAGTGATGCCTCAGCTTCCAGAAAGTTTGATCGCACTATCCATTCAAATAGACTCAATGAAGACAATGTCGGACCTCTCAAGCTTCTTAAATTTGAGAAATTTGAAGTTGAATTTAACATTTGAGCATCCTTTAAAACTTGAAGTAGATCCAAGTTCTTGGGGGATTGGAAGATTACGGATGCTTGAGGTATTGCACTTGAGTTGTCCTGATATTGAGACCTCATCTTTAGATCTTGTTCTTCTTTCTAAGTTGAAGAAACTCTTTATCCATTGCGCCAATTTGCAAGGCCTACCAAGGCTTCCGACAAATTTGTCATACTTACATATCTGGTTTTGCCATAAATTAAAAGCGACAAATGGTTTTTCCAATCTAAAGACATTATCAGTTTTGAAAATTAATTCTTGTAAGGAGCTAACAGAGATTGAAGGCCTTGAAGGCTTGGAGAACCTGAGAACATTAAAGCTCCAGTTTTTATCAGTGGCGAAGTTGCCTAATCTAACTAGCTTGAAGAAGCTTAAGGTAATTAATAAGTTTTGTTGTTCTGAGTTGGTAGAGGTTCCAGATTGTCCAGAATCGTTGGAGATACTTAAGATTGAATTCTGTCCTAGAGTATAAAAGTTGCCTGATCCATCAAGATTGAACAATCTGAAAGTTCCACTTCAAGGTAAAAGGGAACAGAGTTGATTGCAGTTTACAATCTTTTTCTCTTTTTTTTTTCAAGTAATGTTCACGTTTATCTTTTGAACATTTCGGATTATATATCTTAATAAGTGTGGTCCCACTAGCTTTGTAATGTGATTTTCATTACAGAAAAATAAATATATCCTGCTTACTAACTAAATGAAGGAGAATTTATTAATATATGTTGACATCTAAATTTTGATTAAATATTTAGATATTTGTTGCATAAAAAATTAGGGATCAATTTGGCCCTAACAAAAATGATTTTCGTATCACTTAGGCATTAATATTATTTGCTTCTACTAAGATTTATTTTTATTTTATTTTCCATTTATTTTACCCTATTTTCAGGTAATTCTATAGAAAGAAGATTGGGGCCCCCCGAGAGCTAGGGGAAAAGGCCCGTGCAGCTGCGGAAAAGAAAGAGCAGAGCAAGTGGAAGTGATGACTGATGGGCCGCCGATTCGAACCAGGGAGGACGGTCGGCGGGCCAAGGACCGGCGACCGAAGCCGCCGTCGGCCGGCCTCCTCCGCCAATAAATAGGCCTTCCGCGAGAGAAGATGGGGAGGAGCAAGCTCAGAGGACTCCTCCAGAGAGACATTTGGAAAGGCCCGAGAGAGAGAGAGAGAGAAGGGTAGAGAAAGAAGAGGGGGGATCTGGGGTGAGATCTGAAGAGAGAGGGAGAGACCCGCGAGGGGTGGAGAGATCAGAGAGATTTCCTTCCCTGCAACTTGCGGAGACCCCCGGCCGCGTGAGACCGCTGCCGTGCTGCCTCCCGACATCGCCCGTCACCGCCACGGCGTCACGTGCTGCCGCCCGTCGACCCGGTTGCAAGCCCCGCCATGCGAGCCGCCGGCCCGACGCGAGCCGCTGTTGTCCCCCGCCACCGATCGCCGCCGTTCCTACGCCCAAAGCTCGATGCAAGCTGCTGTTGTCCCCGGCGTCGAGTCCCGCCGTCGTCCCTGCCGCTGCCTCGCCATTGCTTCTGTCGTCACCTGCGCCCACGGACGTTGCCGTTCTGTCCCGTGACAATCCAGCCGCTCGCTAATCGCAGCCGAGCATCACGTTGTCGAGCCTGCCATCGTCCCCTTGTTGCTCGCCGTCGCCGCCGCCCCCCGCTTCTCAGCCCGCACGTGCCCTCAGCCGCAACCGAGGGTCAGGTCAATGGCTACAAACCCGGTCGGGTGTGGGCCAGGGCTGATGCGACCCTTGGCCTGTAGTCTCACGGATTGCACAACCAGGTGGAGCGTCACCTCCTTCTCCCATTACTGCCCCAACCTTCTCTCCGTTTTTTTTTTTTTTTTTTTTTTTTTTTTTTTGGCTTTTAACATTTTCTTATTTCTGAATTCCTTTTTTGATTTTTTAAAATGGGCTCAACCCCGTCATTTCCTTGTACCATGCCCCATCCTATCCGAGAATGGGGGAAGGCATCGCGAGGATCAGGGTGGGATCCGACCCGTACCCCTTTCGGGGTTTGGGTTGTGGCGGAGAGCCCTGCGGGAAGTACCCCTTTTGGCCCAAAGGGGATTCCATTGAAATGGGGAGCCTTTTAAGGACATGCTCAGGTCCAAAACATTTTCTTATTTCTGAATTCCTTTTTTGATTTTTTAAAATGCCACTTAAGATATCCGTCAGTATTTATCAGTAATATTTCCATTCATAATTTTGATGAAAGGACCAATTCGAACCAAAAAAATATATATTGTTCAAGGATGTATTTGCCAAAAAAAGAAAAAGAAAAATAGAAATACGTCGAAGCATTTGGAGTTAAGACCTTGGAAACAGAAAATCAGAGGGAGACAACGGGACCATGTCTCTGTCCGCCCTCCGATACTTGTTCCCTCCAGCTACTCGCAGTCGCAAGCGAAGATGCTTCGCATTCTCGCGATCGCCTAATAAGGTCTCATCTCTCTCTCTCTCTCTCTCTCTCTCTCTCTCTCTCTTCAGTTTCTTTATATTGCCAGTATTTGTCTGTCTTTGAACCGGTATACAAGTTCATGTGCCTCTTCCATGCCTTGTTGACTCTGGAGGATTGATTAATCTTGCTGATAGTGTATGACGATTGACAGGCAATGATCATTTTTCCTTGGTTGGTAATTATTATCATCTTCCGGTCTTCCTGGTTATGAATTTTCGAAATGAAGGTTTGGTTAATGAGATTTTCTGCTTCTTTCCCCTTTCACTTTTTAAGCACTCGTGTGCCTTGAAAAAACACAAAAGAACACTGCAAAGCCGGCTGATAGTCTTGGGTTTAGATTTCTAAACTGGAACTCTCCAGACGTGATTCTTTGACAATTTGACATATTAGATGTGTGCTACTTACATGTCTAAGAGAAGTTCGAGTGGTTTGAGAAATTATAATGTGCGAATCCTGAGTTAGGAAGTGTGATTCTGTCTATGGGAAGGATCCGCCTTGCTAAAATGGCTTTCTTGAGTAATTCTTGCACCCAGTTTTAATTTAAACTACCGTTTTGCAGTGTGGCAATGTTCAGTCGATACTTCGATCAGAGAAATTACCATTTTTTCCTATCTTTCTTTCTTTCTTTCTTTCCTTTGGTACGCACTTGATCCTGCCGTTTGAATATGGGGATGATAATAGAGCATGATAATGCCTTGACTTAGTTGTAAAATGATGCAAGCAACTCATGTCCTCCTCCTGATTTATTCTTCAGCTTTCAATAAGAATTGCTTGATGGTGTTTGTATTTTCATCCTAGCAATTTGTTTCTGAGAAAAAAAAAAAGTATTGCTTGGTGACCGTCATATTTTTAATTCAATTTTTTCTTAGTTGTACTTGTATCATCATCTTATCAATCTGATTTCGAGAAAGAAAAATGTCATCTTGTAGGTATGATTTCTTCATGCAGTGTGAATACGAGTATTTGGAATGGACTAACCTTCCAAAATCAAAAGTGTAAGTGTGGTAAGCTTGCTGCCGTCAAAATATCGGAATCAAAAAGGAACAAGCACAAGCTCTACTATACTTGTGAGAATAAAACATGTGACTTCTTTTCTTGGTGTTTGCCTACAAGCAATGTGCCTCATTCTATCTTAAGGTTTCGCCTGCAGTATTTAAGGATGACGTGAGAAACATTAAGTATCTGCTTGAGCATTTGAAAGATGAACTCAAGAACACCGATGAGAAGGCGCAAAGATTGAGGCATAATGTGCACCATTTAAATGTCTTGCTAGTTAGAGGTATTTTTTTTGGTTTGTGTTTTATTTGTCATTTTATTAGGACTCAAGAAAGGGTCATTGCCGACGTGTGCTTGCTGTGTCCACGTAAGAAAGGAATGTTCTTTCCTTTCTCCTTTTGATGTGGGATGAGGATAAATGCAGGCACTCAAGACCCATTTCTTCATTGTTTCTTATCTTGTTGCCTGCAATTTATTCAGTCGCGCTATTGTCAAATTTGATCCTTCAAGATCACTACTATTTCTAGTAATATCGCTCTAAGTTATTTTCACCATGCATGCATTGGGTTTATTGTTTTATAAACCGTAAGATCAGATATTTATTATAATTGGTGATTAATTCTCTCTATTTGCAATATGGTATTATGCGTTTAAGTCTTGATTTATTTTGAGTGGGATTAGTTGATTTCATTTGGGTCGACTCTTATTTTTAGTTGGTAGTACAAAGGCAGTTCAAGAAGAAAGAATTATAAGAGTAATGAGACGAGAAGAATGGTCTTAAAACTAAGTACATAAGAGAGATACATAAGTGAGAAGAGAGCGACATTTGATTTTGATTCACACATTCATCTGTACGCCGGTTACATTCCTCACATATCAACATTCCTAACTCCATGTTATCTTTGACAATGTTTTTCATGTTTGGATTGGGTGTCTTGGAGAGAAAGGAAGAGCTTTCGCTATTCTCTAGGGTGAGGAAAATAAGAGAAAATAATAGATTGACTTTGTTGGGAAGCGCACAATAAAAGTTGATCACTAAATACATTTAGTTTTGTTGGTTGCGCAACATTAGCATTAGAACTTTCATTGGTGGATAACCATTTGACTCAACTAGCTAGGTTGATCAAAGATTTTGATTCACTAATTGAGTTGAATCTATTGGATACAATAATTTAGGAGTTACCTAATTCAATTGGGAACAAGAAAAATTTGAAATTACTAAAGATGCATCTTAGCTATATAAGAAAACTACCTAGTGTCATTGGAATGTTGGCTAAGCTCGAAAGGCTAGAGGTAGGGGGATGTTCAGTAGCCTTGGGAGGAGAAATTCCAGGTAATAATGGGAAGCTACCATTTCTCATAATCTTGGTGTCGGAAATCACTCAAATTTCAAATGCGCCTTGGCTTCTAGAAAGTCTAATCACTTAATGTTTCGAAGCATATTCAATGGAAACATTGCCCGACCTCTTGCGCCTGTTAGATTTGAGAACAGTGACTTTGCAATTGTTTGGTAATCTCAAGAATCAATTGCAACTTGAAGAAGCTCAAAGTCCTTAGGCTACGTGTAGTCGTCTGGATTTTTAATCGGGATAGGAATGAATATGATAGGATATGAAATCCTGAGATTTTTTTATATCCCGTCCATTGTTTGGTGAATCGCAGTATTAAAGTCGGATATGTTCACATTATATCATGTACATTTTTTTTATATATATAAATGACATATCATTATAAATGGACCTAAATGATTCATACGCTAGCAGGGAAACCACCACCCTCGACGTCACGCTTAAATCACCACTTCATATAGTAAAAATTTCTCGTAACATTATTCCTTAATTTATTTTTATTTTTATTTTATATTATTTTTCCTCCTTTTTATATTATTTTTATTATAATTTCTTTTTTTCCCCTTTCACCATTCTTTAATAAAATTTTATCGAATAGTAAATTGTACTAACATACCTAAAATACAAAAATACCTAAAATATATAATAAATATAAATATTTAATTTATAGATTGAATGTTTATTATAAGATAGAATTAAAGTTGACTATATAAATTAAAATAAGATTAATTTAAAATAATTTTTTTATTTTATTTTTAATTTATTAAATTAGAATTCAAATATTATTTATATTGAAATATAATTTCAATTTTGTTAATTTAATAAGTTTGTTATTAAAAAAAATAACTTTCCTATTATGGACATTAGAAATCCTATCCGCATTTATTCTACCTCCCCCATGGGATAATTTTATCATGTCTGTATTTCCATTATACCCGACTTTATTATGTCCTGAGCAAGCACCAAACGTAAGATAAAATAAATCATATCATTTCCCAAATTTTATCCTGACTACCAAACGCAGCCTTAGTGGTTGAAGAACCTCAAGACATTAGTCTGTCATCATTTAGGAAGTTGCCGGACTTGACTAACTTGAAAATGCTCAAGAAAATTCATCTAGAGGTTGTCATAAATTGTTTGAGATTCGAGGTCGTCTAGCATCATTGGAGATACTTCGCATTTAACTGTTAAAAAAATGCAGAAATTATCTGATCCATCAAGCTTCAAGAATCTACAAGTTCAAATTTGGTTGGATTCTTACACGCCCCTTTCTTTTTGTAATGATCCTATGTCGAATTATATATGTATTTTGGCCTCTAATAAGTGTTGTCTCTCTGGCTTTTTGATTTGATTTTGGTTGTCTAAATATTAAATCTATGACACTCACTAGTAAAATGAACGAGAATCTTTTATTGATATATATAAATTAATATGGATAAAGTGTCTTTTGATATTAGATTAAGTGATTATTATCGCGATCGGCCCTCACTACGAAGGGAATTATAGGTTTAGGGATATTACCTAAAAGTCGAGCTTGCAGCCCTAGTTTTAAATGCGGGCTCTCCTAAGCTTATATCTCGCATGACTTTGGGTGTTCAAATTGACGTTATGATAATTTTCTAAAAATAAGTTGCCACTAGCCTATTGTGATCAGTTAGAAACCAAGTGAGGTATAAAGGTGTGACTCACTTCCTACGTAACCAGCTAATCAAGAGTTAGAGATTTGATCACACTAATTAATCGATTAGTATTATTTCATTACTTAATTTTGTTCATTTTAGAAAGATTTTTGTCAGATAATTTGGATTCATTTTAGACCTATCTACTAACATGTGACGTGGTAATGCATGTGCACAATCATTAAAATAATAATCGGCAACCAAAGTGACATCAAATAAATTGCATGGGAGAGCAAGAATCTAACATTACCAAATAAGGAGCATGACATCTCTAACCAAGCTAAAAGAAAACCAAAATCAACATATTGAAAGTGTGCAATTAAGGGCATTCATTTTTAACGACAATCAGAACCCTATGGAAAAGCCCTAAGGGCTTGTTAAATTTTAAGCTCAATTTTTGAATAAAGATTCACACATTTGTTTAGACCATGCTAACCCGAAGTTGTTCATCAAAATCCTAAATGATGTGGATTCTAATTTAGGAAAATTTAAAACTAATCTAAACTAGAATTGGCACTAGAATCTAGGAAAGCTACTCAAAATCTAATTTCTAAACAATTTCGTAATTTTCTTAATTTTTAGAATTTTCTTAATTTTTAAAATATAAAAGAGGACTCGGGCGGGCCCCCAGGGCCTGGTCCGAGTATGGTCTGAGGTAGGCTTTGGATTCTGGGCCATGGACAAAGATGGGCTTATTCAAAACAAGCCTATTTGAACAGAAAATCGCCAGGCCCATTTCGTTGAAATTAAAAAGCACTAAGCCCATCTTGCTAAAGAGAAACTCAGCCCAACCACCTCTAAATTAAGCCCGAAGTTCATTAAACTAAACTAAGCCCACTCTTGTGTTGTTCTCCTTCACGAGAGCTCTTAAAACTCCTCTTTCTATGATTCAAGAACTAATCTACTGAACACCATAACATAAACGTCACCCTTCTCAACGACCCAAAATTAGGGCCGTCAAATGGGTGGGTCGGGTTGGGCTTAGGTCGAGTTGAAAATAGTCCAACTCATATTGATCCATTTAACCCGTTTTAACCCATTTTCATGTAATGTAAATTTTTTGACCATACCCATACCCATACCCGACCCGAACCGACCCGACCCGAACCGACATATATTACTAAAACACTTCTATATTTAATCATATTTAAGGAAACTTATTCTTGTGACTTTTTTTAAAGATCATACTTTGCTAGATACTTCAAAATCTATGAAAGCCTGTTTCTTATGATTTTTTTTAAATGATATTGTTAAAAATATTTCATTAAATACAAATTTAATGGACAATTTTTATACTTTTTTTTTAATTGAGGCTTTCTTCTTATCTTGAAAAATATTTTTATGAAGTCAATTTATCAAAAAATAACAATATTCTTTGATATTTTCCTGAAATTTGAAAATAAATTGAAAATTGAAAAATCTAATTACATTCTTTTTAATATATTTGTATTTTTTTAATTTTCTAAAATCGAATTTCTAATTATTTTTTAATTTTATTTTTTTAAATTTGAATTTTTAGTTATTTTTATTTTTTAAAATTAATTTTCTTTTCTTTTCTTTTTGACTTTTTCCTCTTCCTTCGTCGGTCGCCGCCACAAAGAATGGGCAGTGAGCTGAACCTTGTTAGCCTCGTGCAAGGCTCCACCTTACTAGATTCTACGAGGTCAAGCTCGCCAAAGTCCAGTGAGCTTGAGTCTCGCCAAATCAGCGAGGTCTTGGCCTTGCTAGATTGGCAAGCTTGAGCTTGCTAGAGCTCACCCGAGCCTAACGAGCTCGAGCCTCACCAGCCCTTAGTGAGCTCAAGCTTGCCGGAGCTCACTTGAGCCGGGTAAGCTTAAGTCTCGTCAGATCGGCGGGGCTTGAGCCTTGCCAGTTGTTGACGAGGTCTCAACCTTGCCCGATCGCGAGCTAGAGCTTGCCTGGCTGGTCGTCGTCGTCACTAGCCACCGGTGAAGGAAATGAAAGAAGGAAAAGGAAAGAAAAAAAGGAAAGAAAAATAAAAAATAATTTCGATTTTTTTAAAATATTTTTATCAGAGGAAAAGAGAGTGTGGGTGAGCTTAATGGGTTGAGTGAATGGGTTGAAAATGGGTTTAAACTCAACCCATTTAAGACCCAATAATTTTAGCTTTTAAATTTATAACCCATTTAAGATAGCCTCTTCAAAATTGAGTGACCCACATATGATTCATTTATATTTTAAATGGGTTAGTCCATGACCCATTTTGACACCCCCACCCAAAATCCATCCCTCACCGAACCTCCATCATCAACTACTTCCGATCACTGGACAACTATCCCCCGACCCCACCAACATCCATGCAAGACTCACTTTCGCAGCCACACCACGACCACAGAAAAGAATCGGACTTGGTGGAGATGTAACCCGACCGAAAATGAACTGAGCAATTAATGGAAACCTTATGCCGAACAAAATTCATTCATGTACCCTCAGGACAAAAGGGATCCAACCCTAACGAAAAACATATGGCGGGCAGGGGTCAAATACGTGGAGAGGGACAGATAAGAGACTATCGAAACATGCGGATAGCGGCAGCGTGAAGACAAGGTACCCGAGAAGCGCCGAGTGCCTCCTATCCGAGACGGTGACGGTGGAGTAAGAGAACAAGTTCATTCCATATATGAAGATGGAATGAATCGTGGTCTCCCGCGTCAAGCCCCAAGGTCATCGGAAGACGACATTCAGCAACAACAAAAAAAAAAAGGGAGGTGTCTACCTTGAACGAGAGGAAAACAGGATGAAGAATCGGAGGGCGACCAAGAGACGGGGTCGTCAGAACTGCTGAGAAGAGCCGTGACAAGCGGCGGTCGGCGGTCGGCAGTCGCAGGCTGAGTGGCCGGCAGTTGAGGGCTGAGGCGGTGGAGATGTGCAAGAGATTGAACGTCGGAGAGTGAGAGCGGCTAGAGAGAAAATAGAAGAGCAATCTTGGAGAGCCCCCTCTGTGAACGGAAATGGGAGCAGGCGCGTGTAATTTGTTTCCTACAATAGCGCTCTTTGCTGGTTCTCTTAAGACGACACCCCGGCCAGAGTCGAGCAAGCAGTGACATTCGCGGTGGTGACGGTCGAGCTTCACGACGAGGCCGGCTGGTACAGAGATTGAGCTGCTTCGAACCTCCACCATCCGTCGGGCCTCCTATGTCTTCAACTCCGGATCTCTGCGAGCGATCTTGGGCATGAGCGCGTGTCGAGCTTCGATCAAAAAGCAAAGAGCTTTCTGGGTATGAGGCATCGTCGTCTTCCTCCTCGAGCTCTGCCCAAAGCTGAAAGCCGGGTTCCCTCACCGCTCGGCTTGAGGAGTCATCCGGACGTGGCCGTCGGACGGGGTTCGTGCGTGGCGCGGTGGCCACCGGAGCCTCTCTCTCTCTCTCTCTCTCTCTCACTCTCTGCGCTCGCTCGAACTCTCTTCACCACTCACTCTCCCTCCGTCCCCCCTTCCTCCTCCCTCGCCTTCTCAGTCCCTCTTAAGCATCGACGCCAGCTGCTGCCCCCTCCTTTTTCTGGGTTTGTCCTTGTTGTCACGCCCCGACCCTGGTCACGTGACCATCCTTTAACTTTGGTCTATTTTAAAATGCGATATCCCGGGAAACATATCGCTGACCCTTTCTTTTTCTATAATACATGCGGAAGCAATTAAAAAAATCCCCAGACAATAAAGCAATGGGATATACAAGTAGGACTAGAAATTTGAATCAGAAAACCAACACCCTTATGTACATATACAAGCCATGCTAAAAAGGTTGATTTCTACTCAAATTGATTCTACAACAAAAGTCATTAGGATCCTACTCAAGATCATCCTCGCGGTTCTCCTCCAGATACTCCTCTTCGAGTTCTATCTCCTCGGTTTCTTCATTAGGGTCCTGAAATGGTTATTCAATAACCAATGAGACTACGTCTCAGCAAGTTATACCCCCTAAGACCCAATTAGTAAACTAATACACCTTAGGGCTGCCTATGCACAACATGAATCAAAGAACTTACCTTAGCCTCAGATTCCACCTGCATATTAGCACAGATCAAATAGGCATCCAAGCGATCACATCACTGATCGGAGCATCGATCAAATCGACCTAGTCGATTACACGCCAACAAGACCACTCACGGTCAATTCCATTCAAACAATCAATTCACAACATTAGACCCAAGCAATGATCAATCGACCTAGTCGATTACATCTCATTCAACCATTCACTGATCAATCCATTCAATCAATCATTTCACAGCATCAATTCAAAGCAAAGACTAATCGACTTAGTCGATTACATGCCAGTCGGACCATTTCTAGGTCATTAATTTCACACTATATAACCTCCCATAGTGCACTCGGTCACAGAGCCACATCAATGCTCTCGGGCGTCATTTTCGCCAAGGTGACATAAGTAACCGACGATCTACGTGCGTTCTTTAAGGCGCCGTTTTCGCACAGTGATATCCCTCATCACCGAACCACGCCCGTCATAGATCACAGACAGTCTACGTGCGTTCTTTAAGGCGCCGTTTTCGCACAGTGACGTCCTTCATCACCGAACCACGCCTGTCACAATTCATAGGCAGTCTACGTGCATTCTTTAAGGCGCCGTTTTCGCACAATGATATCATTCATCACCGAACCACGCTTGCCACAAGTCATAGACAGTCTACGTGCGTTCTTTAAGTCGTCGTTTTCGTACAGTGATATCCTTAATCACCGAACCACGCTTGTCTATACCTCGTACCTGATCGGTCTCAGCCAATAGAGTTTTCAGTTCACTCTCGCAATTCTCTTCACTTTACAGCCCATCAAGGCATTATTAATGCTAAATAGCCATACTCGGCCACCTACCAAACATTCATTCAATTTCACTCAATTTCAATCAATTAAGGAATAATTCCTCAAATTGCACAATCAATTTAACTAAGCACAATGTGGAGCTCAAATAAATAAACGGACTACACCATGACAATCAGCATGAAATTCCGGTCACCGGCCATCCCGGTTAAATTTTCGAAAAAAATAAATAATTAAATAATTAATTTCGAAAATTAATATTTAATTCCTAAAAATTCCCCTTAGGCCCGAATTGCCTAATTAACACCCGATAAGGGTCGGAAAAAATCCCACGAAGCATCCAATAAATTCTATAGGCAATTCTCTATCTAAGTACACTAACCACCTAACTAATATGCAATGCAATTAACTAATAATCGCTAATCCATTATAATCTAACCACCTAATTACACTTAAATAGCACTAATCAACCTTTAAGTATAATTAGCAAACTAAGAAGGCATTAGTGAGCAAAACTCACTCAAAACGACGGCATCGACGCAAGGATGGACTTTCCTCAAAGTGGGCCGAGCATCCGGGCTCGGGAAGACGGCCAAAATGGGCCAAAACCCCACTGTCATACCCATTTTCTGCCTTCTCTGTGCGCTGCTGGTTGAGGCGGTTCCAGCTTCTGTTGAGGCGGCCAAGGGCGGCAGAGGGCAAGGTAGAGCTCCGGCGAGGCCGACGGTGGCCGGAGGTGGTCGGGCGGCGGCCTGAGATGGCCGAACGGGATTGAACCGAGGTAGAACAGGGGATGGACAACGCTGGACTGGTGTGAGGGGAGACAAACGGCAGCTCGGTGGTGGTGGATGCGTGAACGGCGGAACGACGGACGGCGGTCCCCTCAGACGACGCTAGTTGCTGCTGTTTGCTCCAGCGTCCATCCCAAATCTGCTGGGACCTCGAGCAGACCAAGAAGAAGCAGAAATCGACGCCGATAGAAGGGGGAAGGAAGACGGAGGGCGTGCGGGTGGCCGCGGAGCACACGGGCGACGCGCGGGCGGCGACGGTGCCCCGATGCGACGATGACGGCAGCTCCGGACCAAGCAGCCATGGCTGCTGCTTCTGCTCGTTCAAACACGCCGAGAGGGAGAGGAAGAGACACTCTCAAGCGGGTGAGGGAGTACAGAGAGAGAGAGAGCTAGAGATAAGAGAGAGAAGAAGTTTGAAAAGTCAAAACGCAAAAAGGGGAAAGGAAGAAGCAAAGTGGAAGATAGCGGGAGGGGGGGGCTGTCGGTGGAGGGGGTTCACGCACGAGGGAAAAAGAAAAAGAGGGAGAGAGAGAGAAAGAAAGAGAGAAAGGGGAAAAAGAGTGTTTGGCCAAAATGGGAAAAAGAAATGGGAAGAAAATTAAAAGAAAAGAATTTCCTCAAATAGAAAATTCTTATCCCAATTTCTTTTGAATAAGCTCATAGATTCTCAAAAGGATTTTCCAACTTAGAGTTCTTGATCCCCACTTGTATTTCTACAGCCAATTTCTCTCTTGAATTTCTCTTAACCGACTCTCAAAAATCAATTGATGTCTCACTTATCAAATTGATTATTTTTCTCATCCAAGAATCCCCATGCTTCTCAATTTCACAATCCCCCGGCTTCAACTGAACGAAAATGGCCCTAAACTGACTTTTTCCCAAAAAGTCTCGGTTGTCAGAAAAATCTTCTGAGACTGAGTCGATGTTCCTAAAATTTATTGTAACATGACAGACTTTTCAATTTCTGAAATCGGACTTAGATTGGCCGTTAATTTCTCTCGAACGCATTTTGAGCGTGACCTAGGCTACTAGGTAGTTTTCAGAACTTTTTAGGACAAATGACCCGTGGTCAATTTTCTTCGAGCCACGATGAACCCACTCGACACATTGACAACTCTCGGTTGTCGTGAAAATCTCGAGGATTCAAATACGGACACAGGGTACCAAAACAATAAGAAAATCAGTCTAGTGCCGGTCGATGAGAATTTTCCAATTTAGTGGAGTCACCCATGATCGGTCATTCATCTTAGTCGAACCGACCTATCTCTGATTTCAAATCGATCTTATACTGTGCCGCAATAATCTCTAAAGATGAGCACGGTCGAGAAATCGGTTTCTGATCGAATTCTCAAGTCTATTTGCCTTAAAGTCCTTAATAGCTCACCCAGCTAGTCTAGTTATCTCGTGAGTGGCCAACTCAGAGAAAAAACACCGTAGTCGCGTCGATGAAATGCCCAATTTATCTCATCGAAATTAGAACCTGAAAATCAAGATGTCACACTTGTCCTTCCGTCCTTGCGTCCTTGTTCTTTTGTCCTGTTCCTGCCATTAGTCGCGCGAAGCGGAGAGTTGGGGAAGAAGAAGGATGAGCCGGCCTACGTGGGGAGAAAGGAGAGGGAAGAAACGAAAATAAAGAGGGCCTGGCTTTCGTTCTCTTTTTTTATATAATTTTTTAACAATAACTTTTAATTTTTTAAAAAAAATTAATAATTAATACTAGTAATGCAAATATTCCTACCGTCTACATGGGACGCAATCTAATGAAAATTATTTTTGCTAGGGATTAAAATCAATTCTTAATTTTTTATGTAATTTAAAACTTAAATGAATAATTAAAATTTAGGTGTCAACAATTATTATTTTTTATATGATGGGCCCCGCAGCCACACTATGAATTGGAGATGGGAATTCAACCATAGCGTGCATACCAACATGGACTATAAGCCATTTCTGCATAATAATAATAATAATCTCTAACACTAAATTAACAAAAAGTCCCTTTTAGCTCTAAACGCCCACACAGTATCCATCACTCTCTCATTGTGGAACAAGTTATAGTGATTTAAGACGACAACAATTTCTTGGTAGAATGTACGATGAATTGAAACCTACGATAAATTTTGGTATGAGACGTAGAAGACAACTAACAAATGATATAACCGGTGACTGAAATGGACTACTGATATTGTAGCAGATGAGAAGGAAAGATTGCTTTTCGACTATCCGAACACCGGACTGATCTCGAAAATTATGTCATAGAAAGCATGTTGACCTTCTATGGAATAAAGATCAATCATGTATCTCTTTTGAAGGGGAAAGTATAAAAAAAAATTATAAACATACTGGATTAGTACCAATTTAGTTATAAACTTTTCAATTGAATCCATTTAGTCTTAAATATTTTGCATTTGTGTCAATTTAGTTTATATGGTCAATTTTGATGGTAAATTGCTGATATTGACACTAGCCATCAATAGTCGCTGTACATGGCACGACCGGAGCGGATGTGGACTAATTTAACAAATTTTAAAATATTTTTTTATATATTTTATTTTATTTTTTATTGTGCCTAGTGAGAGTCGCAGCCCTCGCCCAGGTAAGCCCTCGCCAGATCTAGCAAGGGTAGCATCGCCTGGCCGGGAGGGTCGAGCCCTCACCGCCATATATGCGCTTGCATGAAGGATCAATCTTTGAGTTCAACCCGTGCTCGTATTTTCTGCGTTGCAAGCATTGCTGAGGAAGGCTTCTCAGAGGCATTAGCTCTTCACAGCCTGGGCAAGGGCGTGGTCACTACCCCTTAATCAAAAAAAATAATAATAAAGAGAAGAAAAGAAAATAAAAATAAAAAACATAAATATTATTTTAAAAAAATCAAAATATTATTAAAAATGTCAACGCCAATGTAGGCTACGTCATTTAAGAGGACCAGCATCTACATTAACAATTTCCGACCAAAATTGGTCAAATAGACTCAATTGACACAAATGAAAAAGATTTATGACTAAATTCATACAATTAAAAGGGTTATAATGATACCAATGTAATAGATTTAAAACTTTTTTTTTATACTTTTTCCCTCTACTAAATAACAAGCACATATATCTTCTCAAAGTTGTACCTATTTTAAGAAATATCTATCCTCATTCCTAACTGATATATACTATAAATAATCCATACATGATTGAGAGGCTTTTATACATCTGAAGTGACGATAAATAGGACCCTAAATTCAAATCCGTTTTCATGGCCACCGTAAGAAGAAGGGTTAAAGGTGTTTGAACCATCGCAGAATATTCAACCTGGTTTGTCATGTATTTATTGTTCAACTTAGTCCTTAAGTGTACACTTTTTATTCGAGTTGGTTTTATTGTCATGAATGAAATGGAAACTCCTACTGGACTCACACATCAGCGCCACGTTCGAGTTAATTGGACAAATTGGTGATTATACATATTTTGTTTTGATTACAGATGATACATTAAAAAAAAAAAAAAGCTAAGAAAAAACCAAATCCGGAGGGAGAAGGTGGAGGCACCGATGAGGGCCACCGAGCCCTTGCCGATTTGTTGCCAGGACCGCACCAGGCTAATAGCTTAGCGGTTGCACGACTCTGGCCGAGCATTGCGTTCCTTTTCTCTGTCTGTTTTTTCCCCCAAATTTATTATTTTTAATATTTATTTTCTTTTAATATTACCTTATTTCCAGGCCATGCTTGTTGTCACGCCCTGACCCTCGGTCACGTGACCATCCTTCAACTTTGGTCGATTTTATAATGCGATATCCCAGGACTACATATCGCCGACCCTTTTCATTTTATATGCACATGCGGAAGCAGTTATAAAAATCCCCAGACAATAAAGCAATGGGATATACAAGTAGGACTAGAAAATTGAACCTTAAAACCAACACCCTTATTTACATATACAAGTCATGCTAAAAAGGTTGGCTTCCACTCAAATGGATTCTACAGCAAAAGTTATCGGATCCTACTCGGATCATCCTCGGGGTTCTCCTCCAAATACTCCTCTTCGAGTTCTTTCTCATCGGGTTCTTCATCGGGTCCCGAAATGTTGTCCCCAAACCGGCATGAGACTACTTCTAAGCAAGTTCTACCCCCTAAGACCCGATTAGTAAACTAATACACCTTAGGGTTGCCTATGCACAACATGAGTCAGAGGACTTACCTTGGCCTCAGATTCCACTTACATATTAGCACAGATCAAATAGGCACCCAAGTAATCACATCACGATCATCGACCTAGTCGATTACACACCAACAAGACCACTCACAGTCATTTCCATTCAATCAATCAAATTCACAACATAAAATCAAAACAATGATCAATCGACCTAGTCGATTACATGATGATCGGACTATTTCTAGGCCATCTCACTTAATCCGTCTCAAATCTTACTCACGGCTTCACGAGCACAGACTACCAAATTTCTTGGCAACAAATTACAGTCCAAAGGACACGACCTATCTTTAGGTGGCAAATTACGGCCCAATGGGCGCGACCTTTCACGGGTACGGCCTTATCGGCGCGACCCTTATCGGGTGGCAAATTACGGCCTTATCAGGCGCGACCCTTATCGGGTGGCAAATTACGGCCTTATCAGGCGCGACCTTTATCAGGTGGCAAATTACGGCCCCACCGGCGCGACCGATTCCAAATTTGGTGGCAAAACTCGGCCCTACTGGCACAACCATACTTTGGCGGCTTTCAAGGTTCATCTCACAACCTTTCACGGTCAAATTCTAACTGAAGACCGACACGATCAAATTTGGGACAAATCCCCATACACTCCTTAACTCACTCAATTTTCACAAACCAGTGCTCAATTAAATAAACAGAAAGCACCACTGCAATCAGCACGAAATTCCGGTCACCGACCATCCCGGTTGAATTTCCGGAAAATAAATAATTAATTAATTAATTTCGAAAATTAAATAAATAAATACAATAAATTCAATTAAGCACAATATAAAGCTCAATTAAATAAACGGACCGCGTCACGATCATCAGTATAAAATCAAGGTCACTGGTCATCCTAGTTGAATTTCCGGAAAATAAATAATTAATTAAATTAATTTCGAAAATTAATATTTAATTCCTAAAAATTCCACTTAGGCTCGAATTGCTTAATTAACACTGATAAGGGTCGGGAAAATTCCCAAGAAGCATCCAATAAATAGTATAGACAATTCCCTATCTAATTACACTAACAAATTTACTAATATGCAATGCAATTCACTAATAATCCCTAATCCATTCTAATCTAACCACCTAATTACACTTAACTAACACTAATCAACCTTTAAGTGTAATTAGCAAACTAAGAAGGCATTAGCGAGCAAAACTCACACAAAATGACGGGCTCGACGCGAGGATCGACTTTCCTCAAGGCGGGCCAAGCATCCGGGCTCGGGAAGGCGGCCAAAACGGGCCAAACATTCTTGCTGCAATACCCATTTCGCACTCTCTCGTGCGCTGCTGGTTGGGGCGGATCCGGGGCTGGAACAGCAACCACTATCTCGGACTCCCTCTGCAACTTTGAAAAATTGGACTGCTGGAGGAGAGACAGAGCTGAAGGGGCTTGGCCGGAGCTCCGGTGAGGGGTTGGCCGGCTACCGGCAGCACTCAGGGGTTGAGGGGGACCTGCTGGTGGTTGGTATGGGTGGAGGTAGGGTTGGAATGGGGGACCAAAGGGTCCTTAGCTTTCAACACTTGTCTCTCTCTCCCTTGGCTTGCCCCCACCATCCATGGCCCTCACCCTCTGCCCTTTGCAGCCACCAATCTTCCCCAACAAGCTTGGTTGAGTGTCCAAAATGTTGTGTGCCATGGGAGTTACGAATTTTGGACATTTGTACTTCAAATCCAATCAATTCTCTCTTAATTCCAATCAATTGAAGCTCAATTGAAGCTCAAATAAATCGGTCCATGTGTCCTCGACCTTCTTATGACTTTTCCCCGTCAAATGATCCAACTTGCATCCCAAAGATTTGATCAAAAACGGCCCTCTAACAATCTCGAACAAAAACGGCCTTACTTTGCTTTTCTGCCAAAAATCTCGGTTTGTAGAAAAATCTTCTGAGGATGAGCCGACGTTCCTAAAATGAATTGTGACATGACAGAACCTTCAATTTCTGAAATCGAGTTCAATTTCTCGGTTAATTTCAATCCGCTCGATTTTAGCGCGTCCTAACCTACCGGGTAGCTTTTAGGAATTTTCGGTGCAATTGACCCGTGGTTGATTATTTTCAAGCCACAATGTGCATCTTCGACACATTGGCGACTCTCGGTTGTCGTAGAAATCTCAAGGTTTCAAATACGGACACAGGGTACTCAAAACGACAGAAGAATCAGTCTAGTGCCAGTCGACGAGGATATTGCGATCAGGTGGAATCACCCACACTCTGATCACATATCTTAGTCGAATCGACCTATTACTAATCTCTGTTCGATTCTGACAATGTGGTAATGATCCTTGCAGATTAATATGGTCGAGCAGTCGGTTCCTGGTCGAATTCTCAAGTCTATTACATTTAGATTCCTTAACGGCTTCACCTGATAGACTAGTTATCTCGTGAGTGGCCAACTCAGAGAAGAGAGCTATAGGGGCACAGATGAAAGGCTCGACTTATTCAATTGAAACCAGAATTGAAAAATCGGGATGTCACACTTGTTCTCTCCAGTTCAGAGTGACAAGCAGAAATGTTTCGCAATCTCTCCATCTCTTAATAAGGTCTCATCCTTCTCTACCCTCTATTCAATTCCTTTTTATTTCCAGTACCGTTTCTCGCTTGAAGTCTACGACCATCGTTTCAGCTCTTGGATGATCATGAGTATTTGTGTTGGAATTCAAGTCAGCGGAAGACGACTTACCTTTATCCAATGCGCAAGCAACAATTAACCCCAGAACGAACGTTGAATTGCGGATGAATCACGAACAAAGACACCTCACGTCGGTCTGAATGTAATCACAAAGAAAACACCCAATTTCCACGGCGTAAATGCAAACCGTTATTGTAAAACTGAAATGGAATGCCTTCCTTCTTCTTTCATAGAAATGAGACAAACCAACGAGAGGAATTTTCTGATCGTATGTTTTGCCAACTGGTGCCAACGGGTGTCTATAAAAGACTTATATACGACACCCTTCATACCCTTTCAAAAGGGTGTCCTTCCATCGTAGCATATCAAGTCCAAATGGTGCCGTCCAATCGCACCCTATCATGGACGTACTAGCTAAAGTACAACATTTCCCACTGGGACATGATGGGCTTGATATCGCTCTATCAAGAATATAATGCATTCAACATTCATCAACTTTACAAAACAATTCATACTGGCAAATAAGCCGTGCGACCAGTGAGTACACCTACACTTGGGAGCTCAAATTATGCACCTGTTAGGGATGACATAATGGCTACAACCCCAAAAAGAAATAAACAATCGATGCCTCACAGTGCCCCAGACATATTTTGTTGCATCAATTCAAGTATACTTATCCCTTAAAGGCTATATTTGATTATTCTCAAAAAACACCATGTATTTACAATTATATCCGCAATCACATAAGGCGATATAATTGGTCGATCAGTAAATACATGTGATAGATGTAAAACAACAATAGTCTTCCTTCGTACTCATGTCTCTCTCCATTTCAGAACAACTGCTTTCCTAGACACGTCCCATAGGCCATATCTATTCATGACCGCCCGTAACATGCTAAAGTAGCAATATTGATCTTTCACTTCGAGAACATAATCAAAAGTAACATAGGACACATAATGAGGTAAATTATAAATTACCTCAAGGGCTCACACAATGAGTAAATAGGGATAATTTTACTCACCTTCCCTTGTCGGTCGAACAATGCACATGTAGTATGAATTACATGCTATAGTGGATTTCTCTTTCTATAAGAGCGTATGTCATTTATTAAACATATCCACTATACAGATCTTAGCCTAAACATAGTCACGTGCTCCTCACGTACTCATGTTTAGCTCGAGTGCTATATCAGCTCGCTTTCTATAGTGCCCAATTAAGTACTCGCATCCGGCATCTTTCCGGCATACATGATTGTGGGACTATCATGTTCGGTCTTATTATTAACAAATCACAGACCTCATCTTGACTCCAATCAAGGCGACATATTATTTTATGTACTAAACTTGCTCTTCAGCATTTACTTGTACATAATGTCTCATCTCAACGTGCTAACTATATCACTTGAGGCGATTGCTTGTGTGAGTGAGCCAATTATTGCTTGCTGACATACTTTTCAATAATATATGTGTGTATGTGCTAGTCTTATAATGGATTTGTACTTATTGATAAAACATCAAATCACTATTGAACAAACAAGTACAATACATATGTCCACAAATACATAAACCAATGATCCTCTACAATAACACATATCACATTCTACGCAATCCTAGTGACATTCTGTGGGTTAAGAATATGTCTCTAGGAATAGCCTTCGTAAATGGATCAGCAACCATTCTATTGGTTGAAATGTATTGTAGGATCACTTCTTTCTACGCTATAATATCTCTGATAAAATTATTTTTTATGTCAATGTGCTTCGTCCTTCTATGATACTTGGCATCTTTCACATAGGCAATGTCTGCTTGACTATTGCAATAAACTGTCACCTGTCTTGGAACCTCAGTGACAGTGGCTAAATTTTCCAAGAAACATTTTAGCCATAAGCTTCTTGCACCTCGATTGAGCAAGAACGCATATTCAGAAATCAATAGTCCATAGTGCCTTTCAAGTATCGCAGGATCCTCATCACTGCTTTCCAGTGTGCTTGACTGGGATTTGATTGATATCGGCTCACCAATCTCACGGCATAACATATGTCCGGTCGAGTACACATCATAGCATACATCAACTGCCGACCGCACTAGCGTAAGGAACAGTTTCCATCATTTAATTTATTCTGGAGTCTTAGGACACATCTCAGTACTTAGGCCTTCACCTTGCATGACAGGGGTATCAATGGGATTACAGTGCTGTATATTGAAACGTTCAATAATCTTCATAATATAAGACTGGTGATAAAGTAATGAGTTTTCTTGATCGATCTCTTTCGATCTTAACTCCTAATATATAAGCAGCTTCTCCCATGTCCTTCATTTCAAAATTGGAGGACAACCATTCTTTTATGGTGATAACCAAAACCTTGTCATTTCTAGCCAACAGAATATTGTCCACATAAAGTGATAAAATCACAAATTTATCTTCGGACCGCTTGACATATACACATTGATCTTCTTCGATCATTGTGAAACTAAAAGTTGTTATGACTCGATGAAAACGAAAATAACATTGTCTAGATGATTGCTTAAGGCCATATATTGAGCGACGAAATTTACAAACTTTATGCTCTTGACTTTTACCTATGAAACCTATTGGTTGTTTTATATAGATTTCCTCATCTAGTTCTCTATTGAGAAATGCCGTATTTACATCCATTTGATGTAATTCAAGGTCCAAATGTGCAACGATGGCTAGAATAAGGCGTATTGAGGCAAACCTTACAACTGGTGAAAAGGTTTCCTCATAGTCTATACCGTCTTGTTGAGTATAACATTTCGCCACAAGACGAGCCTTATACTTTTCAATGGATCCATCCGCCCTTCGCTTAATCTTAAAGACTTATTTGTTTCCAATGGCCTTACGATTGGGTGGTAGATCAATAAAGTCCCAGACATGACTTGCCCTCATTGACTCCATCTCATCTTCCAAAGCATTTCTCCATTCTTCCTTATCAGAGGATGAGAGAGCCTCTTGAACAGTCTTAGGCTCAGCATCATCTTTCTAAGCAATTATAAATGATTTCCCTTCAATCTCAAAACGACGACGAGGAATAGTTTTACGATTACTTTTACGCAACTGAATTTCTCTTGAATTCAATTTGTTAGGCGATGCAACACTCCTACTAGGTCTTGTGTGTTAAGGTAAATTTTCATTTCCCTTTACAACATTAGTGGGTGAGTTATCAGGATCTTCCATCTCATATAATTGGAAGTCCTTATCAATCTCATCTCTACTAGGAAAATCGTTCTCCAAGAACGTGACATCTCGTGACTCCATTTCGGTCACACTTCCATCAGCTTGTTCACCTATGAACATGTACCCTTTGGAGTGTTCAGAATATCTTATAAAGATACATTTCTTCCCTCTTGGGCCCAATTTGCCATATTTATGGGAAGAATCATGAACATAAGCTGCACATCCCCATGGACATAGACTACTTAAGTCTGGTTTTCTACCAATCCATAATTCATAAGGGGTGGAAGTGACCGATTTTGAGGGCACTCGATTAAGTACATAAGCAGCAGTCAATAATGCATCTCCCCAATAGGAGATAGGTAAATTTGCTTGCGCCATCATAGACCTAACCATTTCCATTAGGGTTCTATTCCTTCTCTCAGCTACCCCATTTTGTTGTGGAGTACCAGGAATAGTTAATTGTCATACAATTCCATTTTCATCACAAAAAGCCTTGAATTGCTCCAATAGATACTCACGTCCGCGATCGGTTCTCAATGCCTTTATTGTTTTGTTCAACTGATTCTCTACCATCGTTATATATCGTCTAAAGCAGTCCAATGCTTCTAACTTATGGGAGATCAGAAAGACATAACCAAAACGCAGGTAGCCGCTCTATCTCGTGCCCCGCCATTCTGGTAAAGTCATCTATGAAAGTGATGAAATATGAGGCTCCATGCCTCGCCCTCACATTCAAAGGACCACAAATGTCGATGTTAACTCAGAATGAATGAGTTGCAATGGATTCGCGGTTTTATTTAAAATTGACCAATCCGATCTCATGCACGGGATATGATTCTCAATTTTTGAATATCAATCTTATCCCGCTTGATTTGCTATCGTGGTGTTTGAATCAATTTTATTTTTAAAAGGAAAAAAAATATTTAATTTGACCTGATCCTTAATATAAGCTAGATAGAATCTTAATCTAGATAGTTATGTTTTGCATTTTCCTTAATTTCAAATTTCATAAAATTTGTCTTAGGATAGATTAGTTGAAATTTCTAGGATAGATTGCACGCTTATTAAGAAAATAAAAAATCATGTGCACGTCATATAGCATTAGGTGCATGAAATGCACGCCATTTAGTGATTGTTGCTAGGTTCATTTAATTAGAAATTGCCCGTCATTAAGATTAGGGCATTTTGGTTAATTTGGATTCCATATTTAATTATTGCATGTTCATTAAGGTAAAAAAATTACTTTACTCATTCATATAGTTAGGTTATACTACTATGTCATATCATTTCATGTTAGATTTTCTGCATATAGATTATATTCTCATTAAATCAGTGAAAACAAAATTGAATGATTGCGTGTTAATTAGAAATCATATCTAGGATTGATGATGTGAATTTCACATATCGCTTTACTTGGGTGTTAAACATGATCACCTCACATGTTAGGGAAATAAATTTAAAATCAATCCAAGCTGCTTGGGTAGATCAACATTAGTGCGACTCCTAGTTAAAAATCAATTGCATGTTAAAATTTGAACCAAAGTCGCGAATTGGTATGGGCTTGGGAGAGCCCGGGCTAAGTTTAGGCTTAGTAATCCATTAGCCAAACCCTAGGTGGTTCACACCCCCGAAAAATTGGTCGCGACAACAATGTTCACATACGGGTAGATCAACATTAGTGAGTGACCCTAAAAGGCCTTCTCTAGCTAATCTTTGCATTCTTTGCAACCCAATGTGACCTAATCTAGCATGCCAAGTATTTGCATCAATCTCAATATTACTAGAAGATGCAATTAAAAAAAAAAAAACCATCGACATTAATATTGTTTTGATCATAGTCAATGTCTAACACCATAAAACCATTCGATACATGACCTGAACTATAATAAACTGTTCCATACAAAATGTCAACACAATCACCATGAAAATTCAATACATAACCTAAGTTAAGAAGAACAACTACGGAGACCAAGTTTCGTCGAATATCTAGAGTATAGAGGACATCATGTAGGAATAGGCTTCGACCACCACGTAAAATTAATTTACATGTGCCGATACCCTTCACTTCAACTCTTGAGTTATTCCCAACATATATCCATCTTCTTCCAAGCGGTATCCGACGATACTCCACAAATGCTTCTCGGTCTCTAGCTACATGGTCTGTTGCTCCTGAGTCTACAGTCCACATAGGATGTGATTTAGCAAGCATTACAGTACTAGAAACAAAAGCATTACTTAAAGTAATGGAATAATAAGGTACTTCTTTCGGCTCAATGCATTCACGAGCAAAGTGACCCATCTTGCCACAATTGTAGCGCTTCATCTTGGCCTTGTCATTCTTCCCACCCCGCTTCTTGCGTTGGAAGGTCTTAGCCCTTTTAGGTGCCTGATAAGTCTTCTTCCTTTTGTTGTTGAATTGAGAATTCCTTTTACGCTTGAAGCCCGAAATTTTGCGCGAACTCGATTCAGCAACATAAGCATGAGTAGAGGATCTCGCAGCCTCTAGGCGCTCATCCTCTTATTCCAAATGACGCGCTATATCATCAAAAGTGACAATTTCTCATTATGTGTCATATTGATCTTCATATGCTCCCAATTGTCAGGAAGAGACCTTATAACAGCCTGAATCTGTTGTTCATCAGTAAGGGAGTGACCTGCCGATTTCAGCTCACGAATCATATTTGACATCTCCCGAAGATGCTGCCTCATCGTTATATTTGGGCGCTTTCGGTATGTGTCAAACTTGATGGTGAGTCTCCTCAGTTTAGTGGCAGATGTACCCCCAAACTTATCTTTCAAGGCAACCCACATTGTCTGAGCTTTATTATAACTTTCAAACCCACACATGAGATCATCTTGCATACTGCTTAGCAACGTGATGCGAGCAATGTTATTCTTCTTTTTCCAAGCTTGATAAGCTTCTAGATCTCTCCTGTGTTGAGCTGAAGTTCCATGCTCAGGTTCATCCATGGTGTGGTTGAGGGTTTCCAAAATCTCTTGCTCCTCAAGGATGTACTGAATCTTTCGGTGCCAAATATCATAATTGTCACCATTCAGCTTCTCACCCTTATTGAGGTCAGCCACAATGGTCTTGGATGCCGATGCCATAATCAATTGCTTAACACATTGACATAATAGACGCAGAATTAATACTATCACATTTTTTAAAGTAACACACATATTTAATTTGCAACAAAAACAAACTAAATTAATGATAATTCAACAAAAGACACAGAAACAAAAGTTCACTATGTTCCCAATCAACTTCTATGTACGATTGTTCTATTATCATTAATTAGTTTAATTTGCGCAAATTTTAAGTTCTAGGTGAGAACTCCTTCAAATTCTACCAACCTACGAACTCCCACTAGGAAAAATAATTACATGATCTACATTTTTCCATTAACACAAAAGCATAGCATGATATAAACCAACGTACAAAAAACAATCATGCTGCAATTACAATCAAATCCTCAATTCAAGATGTAATAGAAAAACTAGGATTTCCTACCATTGTTCGAATTCTCATGGAACTAGAAAATTACAAGTATATTCAAATTATATACATGCTATCATCGAACCAACCTCTACACAGCATGGATTATATCATTTTTCATGTAGGTAAGCTACTGTATTTCCAAAACCTTAAGAAATACAAGCCAAAAATGAACAAACTATGCACTTAAACCCCAAAAAATACGAGTACTTAGGGTTCCCTACACATTTTCATACATTTATAAAATTCAAAAATGAAAAATAATTATACCACAGTGTAAAGGACATCCATACGAACAAAACGACACCGACCACGCTCCAATCGGAGCATGCATGCACCCACACGCGTCACCTGAGTGCGCGGCGCGTGTGGCGCACGCGCCAGCAAGCCAAATGGCTCCTAGCCGGTCCGACCGGTTGACCGGTCCCACCGTTGACCGGTCCCACCGATATGACCGTTGACCCGTTGACCGGTCAACGGTCGGGTCGGGTCGGGTCAACGGGTCTCCGGTCGGGTCGGGTCAGGTCAACGGGTCGTCGGTCGGTCGGGTCGGTCAACGGTTCGGGTCGGGTCGTCGGTTGAATCACCGGCCGAGGACCAGCCGGCCAACTGTCGCTGGCAATGACGTCATCTGACGGTTACCAACGGTTGGATGACGTCACACACGCGCCGTTTCGTGACGCGTGCATGACGCTCACGAGCTGGCTCTTCCAGCGCGTTGAGCGCGTGGCGCCCACGCGCCGCGGCTTCTGGCCGCTCGTGTGGGCGCGTGGCGCCCATGCGCCGCGGCTTCTGGCCGCGCGTGTGGGCGCGTCCGGCCTCTTTCGGCGGCGCTCAACCCATCGCCAAACTTGTCTCGACGAGTACTTTCACCCTGTTTATTTGAAAATTGATTTTGACCGAAAAACTATTTCGAAAAATTGCCAAAACCGTACGGGTGTACTCGACCCCGAACCCGTTCTTCGCTTTGATTCGTTTTTGATTATTCAGATCGTAATTTCGAATAATAAGCATGCAAACAGCGTAGATTTTATACTCTGGATCTCAATATCAAATGGTAATCCAGAAAGTTCGATGAAAAACAAGGCAGAAATCACGACCTGGCTCTGATATCAATGTTGGAATTCAAGTCAGCGGAAGACAACTTACCTTTATCCAATGCGCAAACAACAATTAACCTTGGAACGAACGTTGAATTGCGGATGAATCACGAATAAAGACACCTCACGTCGGTCTGAATGTAATCACAAGGAAAACACCCGATTTCCGTGGCGTAAATGCAAACCGTTCTTGTAAAACTGAAATGGAATGCCTTCCTTCTTCTTTGATAGAAATGAGACAAACCAACGAGAGGAATTTTCTGATCGTATGTTTTGCCAACTAGTGCCAACGGGTGTCTATAAAAGACTTATATACGACACCCTTCATACCCTTTCAAAAGGGTGTCTTTCCATCGTAGCATATCAAGTCCAAATGGTGCGGTCCAATCGCACCCTATCATGGACGTACTAGCTAAAGTACAACAATTTGTCACCTTTGAATTGATGTAGAAGTTCATGGGCCTCTTCTATGCGTTGTTGATTCTGGAAAGTTAATCAGTTTTGCTGATGGCGTATAACGATTTATGGCAATGATAATTTTTCTTTTATAGTCTTGGAATCAGATTTCTAACCCGGAACTGTGCAGATGTGATTCTTTGACAATTTGACATATTGGATGTGTGCTAGTTCCATGTATAAGACAAGTTTGAACAACTTGAGAATAAACATAATTTGTAAATCTTGGGTTTGGAAGTCTGGTTTCATTTATGGGATGGATTCTCCTCACTAAAATGGCTTTCTATGGTAATTCTTGAACCTTGTTCCAATTTAAATCACAGTATTGCAGATTGGCAATGTTCAGTACTTTTTGTTTTCCTTTTTGTTGGTTTTTGGTCGTAGATGGCAATGTTCCCCAGGTAACCATTAGTAGATAAATCCTGAGAGGTACGTTTAGGATATGATGATACTGATGTGGAAGGTCACTTTCGTCTAAGGCTCCTAGGTCGAATTTGTCCTCACCAAAAACCATATTACAACCTTCTACTTCTCTGTAAAGTAAAAGTTGTTTTACTGCATAGAAAAACGGGGCCTTTCCTTGTTTTCTTCAGCAGGGTAGGACTGGCAGATGTCGTCAAATTTATGTCGTGCTTTCGATTTCTTCCTCTAAACATTTTCCTTTTGCTACAAAGAAAAATCCGATCCTTAGAGCATGCGATCCTTCCATCACCTCGTGTTAGTTCCACTAATTAGATTTTGACTGATCCTTGGGGCATGCGATCCTTCCGATCCTTTAGGGCATGCAGGTGCCTTGCATACTTGAAGAACCTGGAGCAGAGCCTGACTCCATAAATGGAGTTATGAAGTGCGAGAGAACTTCATGAGATTGGCCTCTAACATGTTGAATCCAAAGATTGTAAAAGAAGAGGACGTAAATCACCCCACATACGAAATAAATCATTGAAGTGCTCGCATATCAACAACTTGCCGACAAATCTCAAAACAAATTATGATGAATTTAAGAAAAGATCATTTCTACAATGACACCTACAATGATAGAAATTAGCTATTAACTTGAAGTGATTCCTTTTATCCACAGTGATGATTTCAACATATTCAACTTTGATCAAATTCCAAAAAACAAAATTGGAAAATGAACGAAATCTGTAATGATAAAAAAAAAAAAAAATCTAAACTATGAACTACTCGATGTTCTCCAGATCTGTCAACCCAAACTAATTGCCTAATGTCCAATGGTAAGAGCTTTTTTTCCTCTTCCTGGAATGGTGACAATTTCATATACAAAAGTTGACTTGAGTGAATAAATAAAAGAATAGTGAGCTCAATTCACATGCATTGCCAGATAAGATGAGCCCCACATAATCTGATAGATGGATTTGGACTCATATGACTCGAGCACACCAATTAATTGTCAATTATTTTTTAATCAAATCACAGGAAATTAAGCTCACACTAAAGATTTAAGGGAAAAAAGACAGAAATAAAAAATTTGCGATTTGTACAGTGTGGTGTAGTTTAGTGTGTACTAATTTTTAACCATGAAAAAGCGGTGACAAGGTAAAAAATATAGTCCCAATCATGCATTTTCGCTGCCTTTCTTGTATCTTGTGATTTTGTTTTACACGTCGATTCCCTAGTACACACAGCACCGTGAGAGAGAGAGAGAGAGAGAGAGAGAGAGAGAGAGAGAGTCCTTTTAAAAGGTGAAACTTCAACTTCATTCCAATTACTTATTTAGATAATACTTTAAAATTGCATTTCTTAATTCTTTTTCGACATAGAGATTAAGTAGAATCATAGGCCAGCTATTACATACTAGGCTAAGCCCTCCTTCCTGATCCGATCAATGTTCGTGTCTAGATCAAGTGATAGACTATGAATTACTTCTTTGTTACTTAGGTAGCCCTTATATACTAGCGAAAACTATATCATTTTAACTCTTGCTATAAGGGCAGTTGGGAGTGATAACTTTTATCTTGAAGGAAATAACCCATCAATTGCCATTTGGAGCACATAAATTTAAATTTGAAATCATGATGCTCAAGTTGCTCCTGTTTTCGCAATGTAGTGCAAAAGGTGAAATGATAGGTAAATACAATGAAGTTGCCCACGTAATGGGACTATAGAACTTCATGATACATTACTGGTATGTTGCCCGTATGATGTGACGATAGACTATGGAAGCGCATTCTGAGGCCTTATAATCAATCCCCGTGAAACTCTAGAGTTAAAATGCTGTTAGTAGGTTGAGCTACATCATCATCTCCCTTTTATTTAAGCATGTCCTCCTTTCCTGTTCACCCCTTTTTTCTGTAGCCATTTTGATAGTCTTTGACACTCGGTGTTGAGTGTGAACATGCCAATGGATAATCAGCAATGAAGCATTGCCAGTGTCTTATGAGAGAAGTAATTGAGACAACATTCTGAAGCATCGCCCGTGTCTTATGAGAGAAGTAATTGAGACAACATTCTGAAGCATTGCCCGTATCTTATGAGGGAAGTAATTGAGACAAGATTCAGTGGTAAGAAAAGGGGCGACCACTTTTTTTCCACGAAAAGAAATAAAGAAATGCAAATACATTCCTTTCTCGTGTGAAAGCAAGAAATTCCACTTTTCCTTGTCGGGTCGACGCAAAAAAATGGAATCTTCGTCTTTTCTTTCTCCATTTGATGTGCGACGATGATAAAGCGCAGGCAGTCTCAAGAACCATTTCTTCATGGTTCCCTTTCTTGTTGCCTTGCATTTCATTCATCCTCGCCACTGTCAAATTTGGTCCTTCAATATCACTTTTACTTTCTGGTAATTTCGCTCCAACTTATTTTCACCATGCATGCATCAGTTTATTGTTTATAAGATGTAAGATCAGAGATTTATTGTCATCGGTAATTGATTCTTGTCATATTTAGGCATTAAGTTTGGCAAGAGAATAAAAATGACCAATGATCTTTCGAATTTGAAAACGTTATTGAATCTGGAAATTCTTGATTGTGACGAGCTCACAGAGATTCAAGGCCTTGAAGGTTTGGAGAATTTGAGAACATTAAAGTTCTTGACACTTCCATCATTGGCGGAGTTGCTTAATCTGACTAACTTGAAGAAGCTCAAGAAAATTGATCTAAATGATTGTACTAATCTGTCAGAGATTCAAGGGAGTCCAGAATCGTTGGAGATACTTGACATTACAAAGTGTTTCAAACTGCAAAGGTTGCCAAATCGATCAAGCTTCAAGAGTATAAGAGTTTGGTATATAAACGCACCCGAGGGAGAGAATGGTTTTGACTAATGTTGCCATCTGGTGTGTTTTTGGGCATTTCTATCTGGAAGGGACTTTTTGGTTATGGTAGGTATTAGAGATTATAATTATTCTAGAGAAATGGCTTATAATTCATATCGCTATGCACCCTATGTTAGATACCCATTTTCAATTCATAATGTCAGAGGCCCATAATGAAAAGAACAATCTTTTCATCCCGTTAGACAAACACTTCTAATCCTAATGAGCAAAGAAGAAGATAATGTCACAATACCTTCTTTTAATCTCGTTAAAACACGATTTTTTTCATATTGATTTATATCGATAAAAAGATTCCTATTCATTTTGTTCCTGGGCATCACAAATTCATTTTTCAGAAACCAAAATCACATTATAAAGGCCGAGAGAACACCTCCTAAACAGCGTCTCCCGCTAATCAATTCCAGTTGCAACAACATCACATTTCGTTGCCCCACACGGAGTGTCCACCACTCTTTCATTCTTGAACAAATCAGTGATTTGAAACCTGCAACAATTTTGGGGTAGATCACTAGAATGAAGGCATAGTGGCCGATAAATGCCAGTGATTTGAAATTATGATAGGCTCCATAGGATAAGAAGCTGCAGACAACCGTCAACAACGAGAACTCGAAGATCATTTGCATGCTTAATTTCGAGTTCAATGGTTTAGGCAGAGAATGCCGATCTTGACCTCTGTCCTCCTCACTTGCAAGCCTCGATCTTTGCTCTCACTTTGGGATTCGTGTTTCTCTGTCAAACTAAATTCCTATTTGACTTATCTAACAGAAAGAATCTAATTGAGTTCTTTTCGTGAATCATTTTCAATTACATTGAGAAGCATGTACACTAAAAAATCACATGATTTTTGTGTACTTAGCTTTGCTAATTTACATAGTTTTATCAGATGATTTATTTGTAATGAGACGGACACAAATCCATATTAATAATGCATGCACAGAGGAAAAACTGTTCCTAGTTCATTTCTCCAAAATAGAATGAATTTAAGGAAAGATGAATTCAACAGTGACGCCTAAAATTATAGAAATTATTTATTAACTTGGAAAAGGATAGATTCCATTCTATCCTCAAATGTGATGATTGCACGTATCAACTTTGATCATATACTTATAACCAAATGTGAATATGACAAAAATATCTAACGATATATATGCACACACATTATCATAACTACACTATGCTGCAAAAATATGATGAATTTTTCCCTAAACTGTCAACAACTCAATGTTCTTCGTATGTGAATCTCTTATCCACTCAAATGAAGCACCTTACGTTAAACAGTATGATTTTTTTTTTCCTTCTCTTGCTAGAGTAATGATAATTTCATACCTAGCATCTGACTTGAGCGAATAGAAACAAATGAAAAATTGTAGCTAGCTCAATGCATGTGAGCTCAATTTACATCCACTACTAGATGAAGTAGGTCTCATATGAGACTCACATGATCTCGATAGATGCGAGCTGGGCTCACAAGATTCGAGCCCACCCAATTCTTGCTTATAGAGTGTTTCAAAAGCACTTAAGATTCCCTAGTATTTATTTATTTTATCTTTTCTTTTCATTGAATCGCATGAATTTCAAGAAGAGAACCAAATCCTCTTGTCTACTTTGGGGCATTGTCATCGTGTTTTAGTAGGAGACACTCTAACGAATAAGATAAAAAAGAAAGAAAAAGAGAACTTGCGAATTGTGCAATGTGGTTTAGTTTAGTGTGTACCTATCTTTGACCATGAAAATGCCGCGACAAGGCAAATAATAAAGGGATAATGCCACGATCTGAACTATATGCTTCGTCAATTTTTAATTTATTTAATGTGATTCCTAAACTTTACTTTAATATTCAATGTAAATTCTGAACCTTTAATTTGTTCATTATGGTTCATGGACTTTTTGTACATGTTCAATATGGTACCTGAACTACACCAAAATGTTTAAAGTAGTTCTTTCATTATTTAAGATCAATGACAACACTGAAATTTTCATATAATCTAAAAATTAAATTGAACATATATAAAAAGTTTAAGGACTACATTAAGCCAATTAAAAATTAAGGGATCATATTATATATTGAGTAAATATATAAAGATCACATTGAATAAATTAAGAGCTCATGAATCATATTATATATTTAGCTAAAATTTATAGATTATTTGCAAAAAAATAAAAGTCCCAAGCATGCTTCTTCTTTTGCCTTTGTCGTGTCTCGTGATTCTGTTTTACAGGGCGATATCCCACCACACTTTATTTTGCCCTTGTCGTGTCTCGGCATTCTGTTTCACAGGGCGATATCCCACTACACTTTCTTTTGCCCTTGTCGCCCACTATACTTTCTTTTGCCCTTGTCGTGTCTCGTCATTCGAGAACTATTTGCGACGTCTAACCTACGATGAAAGTCTCAAGCATTCATTTCCTTTTCCCCTTCTCGTGAGTACACCCATGGGAGACGAAAATAATTGACGAGAGAGAGAGAGAGAGAGAGAGAGAGAGAGTACGCGGTGTTCAGTCGTCACGCGGAGAAGTGTGAATAAGGTTTCAGTTTACATGTGAAAAAGGATAAAAGACAGACAGAGCATTGACTTAGATTGACAATTTGCGAAGCCATATCTTCTCCTTCTCCTTCTCCTAAGCTCCTTACCTCTCTCGTTCATTCATCATAGCGGCAAAGGAACGATCTTCGTGTAGTCTGCAGCTTCACGAATCACGTTGAAGCGACTGAGTCGAAGCTCCTTTAGCCGATCTCTACTTGGATTCGCTAAGGTGAATGATCATACTTCCTCTCATCTTCTGTACATTTGATTCCTCCGATTTCACACAGCTCTAATTGGCCTAATCTGCATCCTTGTTGTGTTCGTTTCTCTCTCTCTCTCTTACTAGATATATCATTCTCTGGCTAATCTATCTTGTCGTAGTTGATCCGTGGTTCTTGGATGCTGCGATGGGATTCTATGGTTGGTCCGCAACCCCAGTGCTCCTTTTATCCTTAAGATCTAGTACTTTAAATTGTTGGAACTGGGAATTCGTCTTCTTTAGGTTGAGAGAGGTGAGAAGGAGTCTGCGATGAGCTTCGTTGCTCCTCTGCTCGTTTTTCTTGTCCTTTATCCCTTGATTTGCACTGGATAATCATGATGAACATTTTTACTTGTATTCTTGATGATTTCAGAATGACCCTTCCTTTTTATTCCAGATTGGTTTTCTCTTCCTTGCTAGATAAGTAATATGAATCTTATTTATATCAGACTGGTTACATTCCTGCTCTCTCAGTTGGATACAAAATTTTGTGCTTACGTTGATCTGTTCCTTTTTTTATCCAAAGTCGAATAAATCGCTAGTGAATTGAGTGATTTTCACCTCATTTCTTGCGAGAAATAGGGCATGAATGGTCATGGTCAGACCATTGTCATACTTTGTTAAACACTTTTAAATCCTCTGCTTCAGGCGAACATGTTCTGTTTTGAAAATATTTCACTGAAGTTAAAATGATATTATAGCTCTTATCTGCCACATCTAATGAGAAGAACATGCTATATATATTCTTGTCTTCTTTTTTTTTGGGTCAAATAGTGAATTACGTAATATATTCGTAATATATTTTATCCAGATAGTCTTCGTACTGCAAAAGTACGTGACATAAAGTACGTGACATAAGTGGCCTACTGCTAGGTATGAGAACCTACTTCGTATTCAGTCCGCATTATGTGGAATGCAGCAAAATGTTTAGCAGTATCATAATATGGTTTGGATGCCTTCTCCTACTGGGAAAATTTTTTATTGATATGTAGGTTAAAGTTTGATATTCATCTGCTGAAGTGCCCAGGCATAAGCTGATCCGGTTCGCTTCGAACATACCTAAACACAATTTTGTATTCTGAATAAGCTGTCAACTCAAGATAGATTGAAGAGGTGGAATCCTTCTTTGAATGATATTTTCCTTCTCTAGACTTCTTGTGCCAATGTGAGTAAAAGCTGACTCATGATTGTAATTTCTAAGGCCGCACAAGTAGGGAATGCTGGAACAACAAGCTCGAAAGATTAGGACAGCCGCGAAAGAGTATTTTTGCATGACAGATAAGCATCTCTATGCGAAAGACAATTGATCTAAACATTAACCAGGAATTGAGAACTCTACATAGATATGACTGACCCTCATTATCTCTCATGAAATTTCCACATAGATCTGCCAAAGCAAAAATATAGGAAAAGTGGTTTGTGAACCATAACTTATAATTGAGCATTCTTTTCAGTTCCCTTCTTATAGATTTTAGATTGATCTTTCTCTACTACAGGGTCTTAAGATTGGCCATGAAAGAGAATGTGTTTGTGAACAGGCTAATTTCCATCAGTGGGTCACTTGAATTGGACGGAATAAAAAAAAAAAAAATAGCACCTATTCGAGGGAATAGTATTATGGGTCTTTTGCTCAGGTAAAGACATTTTTCAATGTCCAGCCAAGCCCTGCTTCAACTTCAACTCAAGGTACTTCGTGAAGGGGCGAGGACAAACGATTGTTCCTTGTACCTGCTAAAAGAATCTGAAGCAGCATTCTCCATGTTGAACTAACACATAAAAAGCATGTCTGGTTTAAAAATAATAGCCGTCCAATTTTATGAGTAACATAATTGGCAGGGTTGGCAACGAAATTAGCTTAGGCCTCTGATTGGCTTTTTACCAACCCTACATTAAAAACTGAGAATAATTTCAACCCATGAACATGTTGGTAAATTAAGACATTTAACATAATGTTTTTAATTTAAGAATATTGCTATTATGCATTGTACGGGCATTGAGCAATGTAATTAGTTATCTTCAATACAAATTCATGAAATGAGAGAGAAGCGAAAGTTAAAAACTATTTGAATCTAATTATAGTGTTTTCTTCTACTTCC
Organism: Eucalyptus curtisii; assembly: GCA_017140595.1. NCBI lineage: Eukaryota > Viridiplantae > Streptophyta > Magnoliopsida > Myrtales > Myrtaceae > Eucalyptus > Eucalyptus curtisii. The sequence continues at coordinate 18,962,393 of CM029498.1, forward strand.
ACTGACAAGAGGAATTATCTCGATATTATGTTATGATTGGATCAGTTCATAGAATTAATTGTTAGGTAACTGTCTCCAAGCAATTGCATTAAAAGTAAACTACTCATGTTCCAAATAATTTCTATCAATAAGTTTTATGTACCAATTACCAGCATCATTGTTAGTTCAACATGGAGATGCTGCATTATTGAGCTGGGCTAAGCTGGACATGGAAAAATTTCTTGACTTGAGCAAAAGACCCAAATTCTATTTCCTTGATAGGTGCTTCAGTTATTTTATTTTAGCATCAAGCTTTTGATAGATATTAGCCTCGCGATATCTTTTTACAATGACTTCAAACTAATTTCCACATTTGCTTCTAGTAGAAGCTAGCCTTCTTTTTTGCATTGAGAATTTGCACGACCCTTTGTGGTTGAACTTCGCTTTGACAGCAGTTCTTACTATTTTATGTATTATGTAACAAATGGAGCCTTATAAGGCAAGCGTGTACAGAGAACAAATAAATATGTGGAATGCCTCTTTTGATAATCAGGAAATGGAGGAGTCATTAGGATGTGATTACGAAGTGTTTTTGAGCTTTAGAGGACCGGATACTCGTACAGACATTGCTGATTACCTTTACGTCAGCATGGTTGATGCTGGAATTCGGGCATATAGGGATAATGAAGAGCTCCGTACCGGGGAAGAGATAGGTGACCAGCTTCTCCAAGCAATTCAGCAGTCAAAGATCTCAATACCAATCTTTTCTACAGGATATGCTGATAGTCCATGGTGCCTTAGAGAGTTGGTCAAGATGGTGGAGAGCAAAAACACAAGGGGACAAAAGATCATGCCCATTTTCTACAATGTCGCACCATCTAAGGTCAAATACCAGAATGAGCACTACGGCAACGCCATTGTTTCTCATTTAAACAAGAAGCGGTTCGATGATGAGACTATCAACAACTAGAAGGCTGCTCTTCAAGAGGTTGGAGAACTAAAGGGATGGGATCTCCATAGCATGCTAACCAGGTATTTAATTATATGACATATGAACTGTTTGTTCCAGATGCATTATTTTGCTCAACTAAACCTCATGTCTTGATCTTTGTTTCTGCAATACTATCGAGGCAAAGGTGAATTTGTGAAAGAAGTTGTCAATGATGTTTTGACTGAGTTGAAAACTGCTTACTTGGAAGTATCCGATTGCTTTGTCGAAGTAGACAATCATGTGGATGAAATCATGAGCATGATAGGTGCACACAGCTGTGAAACAAAGATTGTTGGAATCCATGGTATGGGTGGCGTGGGAAAGACGACTCTTGCCAAAATAGTGTACAATCAACTTTCTAATGATTTTGTTGATTATTGCTTCCTTTGTGACATTCGAAAAACAGAGATTACACGCTTGCAGAATCAGCTCTTATTAGACATCCTTAAAAAGAAATGTCGTGATATCAACAATGTCATGGAAGTGAAAAAGGAGATAAAAGAAAGGTTATGCTCTAAAAAAGTGCTTCTTCTACTTGATGATGCTGATGATATAGGTCAACTTGATGCGCTCGTGCAGAAGCATGAGTGGTTTGGCAAAGGAAGCAAGATTATCATTACAACTAGAGATCGAGGAATTCTCAAAGTTGATGAGACCTACGAACTTACTGGCATGGATATTGATCATTCTCTTAAACTTTTTAGCAAACATGCATTTAGAAGAGATTATCCCTTAGAGCAATACATTTCTCACTCTAAAAGGGCAGTAAATATGTGTAACGGTCTTCCTTTAGCTCTTGAGGTAATAGGTTCTCTTTTATCTGGAAAAAACGAAGAGGAGTGGGATGCCACATTAAAGGAACTAGAAGAATCTCCTCAAGAGAATGTTAGAAAGAAGTTAATGATCAGCATTGAGGCCTTAAATGAAAACCAAAGAAAAATATTTCTCGATGTTGCTTGTTTTTTCATTGGGTATGATAAAAGAATTGTGATTCACTTGTGGGAAAGTTGTAAGTTTCTTCCTCATCAATCTCTTGGAATCCTCCAGCAAAGATCTTTGATAAAGATTAGAGATGATAATCAACTGTGGATGCATGATTGGTTAAGAGATATTGGAAGAACTTTTATAGAAGAAGGAAGTGGTATGAAACCAGAGAACCAGCAATGGGTGTGGACTCATGAGCAAGCATTGGATATTTTAGAGAAAATGCAGGTAAATCGTATAGCTTCATTCCTTTAAAAGAAGATTGGTCATCAACATATTCTGTTTGGTTTTCATTCCTATAGCGTTGATTTATTATTCCATAGCACTTACCAATGTGGTTTATCAATCGTTTTCAATGTTAGGAGAAGATTTAATCGTTTCCCTTGAATGATATCGACACAGTAAATCATGGTTTTTTCTAACTTCCGTTTTATGTTTTTATTTTGGTAGAGTGGAGGTGGTGTTCATGGAATTGGAAGCATTGAAGGATTATGTCTCGAGTTTCTTGAACTATCTAGATACTCCTTGATGAAAGAATTCTTAGAAAGTCTTTCAAATCTAAGGTTCCTTCAAGTGGACTCTGAGTTCAAAATTGGAATCTCATATCCAGGCTTATTATGGTTTCCGAGGAGTCTAGTGAATGATTGTAAAAAAAATGTGTGGAGGTCAAATTTTCTTGAAGTCCCAGAAATTTATCATAACCTAGGTATCCTTCCAGTCGAGAGTTATCCTTCCGGAATTGAGATGGCTATCATGGAATAACATCCCTTATCCTATTAAATTGTCTCATATTTCCATGAGGAAGCTAGTAATCCTTGATTTCTCAAGAAGTAAAATGAAGGCAACATGGCATGGCTGGAGCCACATCAAGGTACGATTTTTCACATAAAGTAAATGCGTGTTCTTTTGTGGTAGGTTATCTTAATTTAACCTGAAGAGCAATATGTTCTCTTTTTAGTTGGCAGAGAATTTGAAGGTCCTAAATCTGTCTAGATGCAAGCTTCATAAAAATCCAGATTTGTCTTCTCATAAGAAATTAGAGCAACTGATTCTCGAAGGATGTGAGTGTTTGGTTGAAATTGATTCGTCCATTGGTCACCTCAAGAACTTAGTCTTCTTAAACTTGAAGGATCGTAAAAGTCTCCAAAAGCTACCCGACGAGATGGGAGCACTGGAATCTTTGATGGAACTTCTTCTTGACTCTACGTCTATGAAAGAGATTCCTGAATGGAGAAGGATGAAGAATCTGAAAATTCTCAGCTTGGTCAAATGTAAATCATTAAATAAATTCAATTTCGTTGGTTGCTCAACATTAGCAGCAAAGCTCTCATTAGTGGATAACCATTTCAACTCATTGATTGAGTTGGATCTATCGAGCAGTGATATTAGGGTGTTACCAAATTCAATTGGGTATATGAAGAAATTGAAAGTGCTAAAGCTATGTGATTGCCCCATAAGAAAACTACCCGACGACATTGGAATGTTGGAGAAGCTCGAACAGCTAGAGGCGGGGGGGAAGATATCCAATAGAATTGACAGAGATTCTCAGTGATATTGGGAAGCTACCAATTTTGAAAAAATTGGTGTTAGCACACCGTGAAATTCCAGCGGTGCCTCGGCTTCCAAAAAGTCGATCACGCTATCCATTCAAGCATCCTCAATGAAGACAATGACGGACCTCTCAAGCCTACTAAATTTGAGAAATTTGGAGTTGAATTTAAGATTTGAGCATCCTTTAAAACCTGAAGTAGTGAATTTAAGATTCAAGCATCCTCCAAAACTTAAAGTAGATCCAAGTTCTTGGGGGATTGGAAGATTACGCATGCTTGAGGTCTTGGACTTGAGTTGTCCCGATATTGAGACCTTATCTTCCGATCTTGTTCTTCTTTCTAAGTTGAAGGAACTCTTTATCCATTGCCCCTATTTGCAATGCCTACCAAGGCTTCCGACAAATTTGTCATACTTACAGATCTGGTGTTGCCTAGGATAAAAGCAATAGATGGTTTTTCCAATCTGAAAGCATTATCATTTTTGGAAATTAAGTTTTGTGAGGAGCTAACAGAGATTGAAGGCCTTGAAGGCTTGGAGAATCTGAGAACATTAAAGCTCGGGTTTTTATCATTGGTGAAGTTGCCTGATCTAACTAGCTTGAAGAAGCTTAAGGTACTTCATGTGGATTTTTGTTATGAGCTGGTAGAGGTTCCAGATTGTCCAGAATCGTTGGAGATACTTGAGATTAAATTATGTCCTAAAGTGCAAAGGAGGCCTGATCCATCAAGATTGAAGAATCTGAAAGTTCCAATTGGAGGTAAAAAGGAATGGAGTTGATTGCAATTTACAAACAATCTTTTTTTTTTTCAATAATGTTCATGTTTATCTTTTGAATACTTCGGATTATATATGTATTAAGGTCCTTAATAAGTGTGGTCTCTCTGGCTTTGTAATGTGATTTCATTACAGAAAAATCAATATATCCCGCTTACTAACAAAATGAAGAAGAATTTATTAATATATGTTGACATCTAAATTTTGATTAAATATTTAGATATTTGTTGCATAAAAAATTAGGGATCAATTTGGCCCTAACAAAAATGATTTTCGTATCACTTAGGCATTAATATTATTTGCTTCTACTAAGATTTATTTTTATTTTATTTTTCATTTATTGTAACCTATTTTCAGGTAATTCTATAGAAAGAAGATTGGGGCCCGTCGAGAGCTGGGGGAAAAGGCCCGTGCAGCTGTGGAAAAGAAAGAGCAGAGCAGGCGGAAGTGATGACTGATGGGCCGCCGATTCGAACCGGGGAGGACGGTCGGCGCGCCAAGGACCGGCGACCGAAGCCGCCGTCGGCCGGCCTCCTCCGCCAATAAATAGGCCTTCCGCGAGAGAAGATGGGGAGGAGCAAGCTCAGAGGACTCCTCCAGAGAGACATTTGGAAAGGCCCGAGAGAGAGAGAGAAGGGTAGAGAAAGAAGAAGGGGAGCTGGGGTGAGATCTGAAGGGAGAGAGGGAGAGATTTCGCCCCTGCTGCTGCCCGCCACCTCGCCATTGCTTCTGTCGTCGCCTGCGCCCATGGACGTCGCCGTTCCGTCCCGTGACGATCCAGCCGCTCGCTGGTCGCAGCCAATGTACGTACATCTCTTTCTGTCATCTCTTTCTCACCTTCTCATTTCTAAACTTCAAGCGTTGTACCTCTGGTTCTTTGTTTTAAGGGAGTGTAATTACTTTTTTAGGCTTTTAAAGGGTTGGGCCATGAGTTCCTTTGAAGCTAGAATAGAGAAGCTCATTCATTATAATATGATTTTAAAAGTTACAGTATTTTAGAAGTCATTGTTCTTGCTCATTTTTTTGTCAATTCTCTGCTTGAGTGTGTGCCTTATGTGAATCCAAGTGTGCATGAGGTTGTGTACCCCCCCATCCACACCCCAAAATATCTCACATTGAAGGAGGAAGAAAAGAGATAAAAGATTGCAGTTATCTTTTTAATCCAAATTTCGCATTTTCTTGTAAGCATCAAATGCACAAGCTAGACTTTGACGTTCACTTTGATATGGCTTGCTATACATATATTGGTTAATGTGTGGTGTATGTGATTTTGACGGCAGACCTTGTCACGTCAATCCATGAGAATTGGTTCTGCGCAAGATGCATGAGCGCATCAAATTCTGCTGGTGAAGGGGCTATTGTCATGCAGACGACGGCTGTCATCTTGGTGGCACTGTGAGCATAGATGTTGACAGATAGAATTGGTTTAGGACTATAATGAAAGCATACCATGCAGTTTTAAGCAATCAGTTATTGCAGATAATGCTTCAGCATGCATTTCCCTCATCTATGACAGGTATGATGGTTCAATTGGAGCGGCATCGGCTGCTGTAATGGCTGCTGATCAATTTGCATGGCAGTCAAATCGAAGAAACCTTTGACCTTGCAGTGAAGTTGAAATTGTGAGCATCGAGATTTCTCTTGTTTTGCTGATTGGATAAGTTAAATATTAAGGAGCTCAAAACTACGTTCCTGTCCATGTTTGTTAAGTAAATCGTAAAGAGCTCAAAACTACGTTTGCTTTAGCTGCTTTCACAGGATAAACATGAAATGGACTTTTTTACCCTCTCCTCTGACCATTTGGTTTTTTGTTGTGAAAAGGTATGTTTCGTCTGCAGACTCTTTCCCTACCTGTCTGAGCCAAATACTGGCCGATGGAGATCCTGATAATCCAGTGAATTCATTCAGCAAATCTGTCATTGATGGCGAGGAGATCATCTTTCTTGCTAACCTGCAAGTTCGTCACTGCTGGGCTCAGAATGTTTGAACAACACAAGCTCCAGGAGGGTCGACGGTTTTTGGCAAAAAATTTCAAGCAACTAGTATTCACAGGCACTGGACTTTGAGTAGGATGAATTAGGTAGAGGACTCTCCGAGTTAAAAATCATGTGAGATCGTTGGTCTGCTATTTGCTATCTGGACATGCTGGTATTGGGTGAAGGTCTTGCTGGTGTCTGCATTGTGATTTTTCTTTGTAAAAAGATCGTTATATAAGGTTGTTCAGCTGGCTTATTACTTTCGACATCATTTTTATAACTGGATTCATGCCGATAATAGAAATTAGAAGATGGATGAAACTGTGCTTGGATTAATTACATTTAGGTTCTATCGTCCTCATCCCCCATTTTTCACATTGAATGAGCTCGTTCTTTTATTTTGAAGGAAGTCTCCTGTGTTTAAGATTGGACTGCCACATTCGTTGGAGAAAAACTAGGCATGTAGTCTGATGCAGAAATGAAGAAAACAGAATTTGATTATGGCAGGAATTCATAAGCATGGCAGAAGCAGGGTATTAATAAAAATAGAAGTTCATTAGTGTATCTTCGCTGTAGATTTCATCACCCCAAAGCAGCCGTAGAGCTCCTTATGAGGCATGGCACAAGCAGAAACCCAGAACCGTTGGGTTGCATTTCTTATTCTCTCACGCCCTTATTGTCCTGACAAAAGTATATCTTCCTTGGCTAAAGCGACCATTATCAATTGATCATCTCGGAAGGAACAAGATCTTCTTGGTCCACAATGGATCTACGTGGCAAAGTAAAATAAAGATGAACAGATCCAGAAGCACAAAGCCGGATTAGTATGACAAAAATATGTTGAACAAACTCCGATAACTTATGTATAAAGGAAAAAAAGTAAGATCAGAAGAAGAAATCCTTAGAGCATCTCCCAAGTTCTTGATTTGGAGTTTGTCCTATGTTTACCACCTACATCAAAAAGAGCAGGCATCCTCTGTTCTCAGAATTCTATTGAAACGTCTGCTCTTAGATGTTAAAACTGGGAGACAAGCTACCGGCTTGTCTAATAATGGTGCAAAGAAAACAAGAAGCAATTAAATTATTGAATAGCTAAGCTGACATCGGTATTTTCCTTCTAGCAAAAACTCAGGACTTCTCTCCTAAACTATACAAGGAAACACTAAAGTAAATACGCTGAAATGATATGCAAGACTGAGCACAAGTACATAAATGAGTGAAGTAAATCAAATTATAGGAGTAAGGGATAGAGAATTTGCTCAATAGATTTACAGTGGTTCGGCCCAAACTCGGTGCCTACGTCCACTCCCCGAGACTTGCCGGGAGTTTAAATCCACTATTATCTCAAACAAATTTTACAGTTTGGTTGATGAGGAGCCAGATACTCCAGTACATCTTGAACTCATAACCGTACAGGTAATTGTCTTTCAATAGACAATAGCAAGCCATTTTCACAGATGTTCCAGCAATCTCCAACAGAATACAAGTGTTCTGCCCACTTAAAGATACTCAAGATAGACCTCACTATGTTGGGAAATAAACTAAACAAAAGCTTGCTATTGAAGCTTCAAAATCAGTTCACTTGAAACCAGGTCAGTCAATTGGCCCGAGGGACATGCTCCGTTTGTTAGGTCCAGAGACGACTCCAAAATGACAAGCCTTCCAGTCATGACTTGATCTGATCTCCTTCATAAATCCATGATTTACTTCAGCTCAAGTTGTTTCACTTCTTCTTCCTCAGTCCTTCACAACAGAGTTACTATCTTGAACCACCTCTTGGCTGCTTGTGTAGCTGTCATATACTGTGAATGAGTCGGGTACCAGTACCAGACCAGCTGTGTATCTGGTTTAGTGGCTCACTATGTCTTCAGGAATGGAAACATCTTGAAAAGCATCATACGTAGAAATAGATCAAGCCACCTTGACTTCTGGTAGAAGTCACACAATAATTTCGAGTAACGCTTATTTGATCCTATAAGCAGTCTGAAACAGCAATGTGCTTGTCCCACATGATTTGACAACTACTGTTCGGGAATCCCAACACCAGGGTTCACTCCAAACATTCATCTACATGCTGATGCGGGCAGCTTTGACAAATTAATTCATTTTTATGAACAAGTCAACAGGATTTGGTGCAATATGCAAGACGTAATAATAGTCCTCCATAAAGAAGAAGAAGTAGTAAAAGAAGATTCTACCGGCAGAGAGCATTGTATCTAATTCTGGGATATTTCACCAAGCAAGTCTTGACTCAAAAGGCACGAGGAGATGAAACACTTTTATGATTTACTGTTTTGGAATCATTCCATTTGCACACATCCCAAGCCCAATACGCTAAGATATGGAGAAATCTATAATGAGCAAGGGAATCCAGCAGTTAAAATAAGTTCTCCCTCCAATCCAAAAATAAAAAATAAAAAAATTCTCCTATGAGAGTACGAGAATTACCAAGAACTTGGCATATCTTTTGCCTACGGCTGTGAAGTCACGGAAGACAATTTCAACAGCATAGTCAGTGAATCCTAGCAACAAGAACATAAAATAAGGGCCCCTAGATAGTCATCAACAAAAAAGTTTTGACCACTTCCACAAACTTTTCGATTCTACCTACAAGAATCAGATGAACACGCAAAAAATGACTCGAGGCAAAAGGGGATGAAAATTTAAGAAGATCAAGGAAAAGAAAAGTATCACGGTGTTCCCTCCCCAGCCTCAAGAAATGGCATTGCCAAGATTCTCCCATGAAAGATCGCTTGAACGAAGTCTGAACCAAAAAGATATGAACAATAAATATTTTGTGAAAGTTGCCATATTCACAAAATATTTCGGAGTTCATTTAACAAGACTGAAAATATAATACTAAGGGAAAAAGATGATTACAGAAAGCATGGCCTTATCAATGATCTTGTGCTTGTTGCTAGATGACAATGATAACCACAAACTGGAACTCTAAAGCGATTGGTGGGGATTTCAACATTACTGGAGTCAAAGAGAATTAGGAGTAGAAGGTTAAGGCCTTACACTTTTTTAACAGAAACGTCAATGCTTGCACAGCAGCAAGAACATTAGGGCCCTCTTGATACAGAATATTGACCACTTCCACAAACGTACCGATTCCACCTATAAGAATCAGATAAACACGTGAAAACTTGAGGCAAAAAACGATGAAAATTTGAGCAGATGAAGGAAAAGTAAAGCATCCCTATGTTTCCTCAACCAGCATCGAGAAAGTGCATTGCCAAGAATCTCTAGTAAGAGATGTTTACTTGAACAACATCTGGACCGAAAAGATACAAGAAATATTCCGTAAAAAGTACATGTTCATAGTTTAATGAGCAAGATTGAAAATACAATACAAAAAGATACAGATGATTACATAAAGCAAAATGCCATGTTCACACAATATCTCAGGGTTCCTTGATCTAGATTGAAAATACAGAGAAGGGAACAGATGATTGCATAAAACATGGCCTTGTCATGATATTGTGCTCATTGCTAGATGATGATGATTAACACATACCAGAACTTGGTTCTTATGGCCCCAATTATCAACAGCCATTGAATTGACGATTAAAGAAAATAAAAACTACGAAGCAATCAGTAGGGCTTTCATCATTACTGGAGTGGAAGAGAATTACGAGGAGAAGGTTAAGGCCTTACGCATCGTCAGTGCATACCCAGCAGCATGAACATATAATAAGACCCTCTTGATGCAGTCATCAACAGATAAATGTACCAATCCACAAACTTTTCGATTTTACCTATAAGAATCGGATTAATGCGCAAAAATTTACACAAGGCGAAAGGAGATGAAAAATTTGAGCAGATGAAGGCAAAAGAAAAGCATCACGATGTTTCCACGCCACCATCAAGAATGGCATTGCCAAGAATCTCCCAAAAAAGATGTTCACCAGAATGAAGTCTGGACCGAGAAGATACGAACAAGAAACATTCTGCAAAAAAAATTGCCATGTTCACATTATATTTCAGACTTCATTGAACAAGACTGAAAATAAAATACAAAAGGACCAAGAGAGCGAGGCGAGAGCTTGAGAGAGTGTTGGAGGAGGAGAGAGCGATCGATTGAAATGGAGTGAGAGAGGGATGTGAAGAGTCGAGCGAGGAGTGCTTATATAATGAGAAAATGGCAGTGGAATTTGAAATACGGTTATGATTTTGATTATTATTGGAAAATAATTTAAGTACTCTATTGATTTTCTGACTAATATTTTTTCATAATAACACATTTTGTATAATGTACTTTATAAAGAAAAGTTTTGACTTAAAATTGTGTTTTTTAATCCTACTATACATCAATGTCATTCAATGATAGGTAACATTTTGCGGAGCGTTGATTACCGAATTTACAAAAATTGTTATGCGTTAGAAGTATAATGTTTGTAGTAAATGGCCGTTTTGTCACGACACTATTCAATTTGTTGACAAGGGATTGGAGACTCCAGTGGTTCATTCAAGCGTATCCATCATAATTTTGAGGTCTCTTCGAAGAATCTTTTGAGCCTGGATAAATTTACGATGAAGGGAGAAATTTGACTCCGTAAACAGAGATGAATTAAAACCAATATTTGATAACAAGGAGTTAATCTAACTTAGAATTTTCCACAAAAACGTCTTTATTATCTTATCTATTATTAAAAAAACTATACTGATTGTCATTTACTAATTATCAAGAGATTTGATCAAGCCTTCAGCCCAAAACTAAAATCGTTTTGAGTCTATAACCCTTGAACCTCCCATCCTTCGCAAGAAGCCTTGCCGGTTATTGTATGTCATCGGTTTACAAGTGATATGCGCCAAAGAATTAAAGACGAACGATCCAAGATCACAAGGCCAGATAAGTAAGACAAAAATTTGTTGAACAAACTATGATAACTTATGTATAAAGGAAACAAGTCAGATCAGAAGAAGAAATCCTTACAGCATTTCCAAAATTCTTGATTTGGAGTTTGTCCTATGTTTACCACCACCTTCAGCAAAGGAGCAGGCATCTTCTGCTCTCAGAATTCTATTGACCTGTCTGTTCTTAGATATTGAAACTGGGAAACAAGTTACTGACTTGTCTTATAATGGTGTGAAGAAAACAAGAAGCAACTGAATTATTGGATAGCTAAGCCAACACCAGTCTTGTCCTCCTAGCAAAAAATCAAGACTTCTCTCCCAAACTATACAAGGAAACACTAATAAAGCAAATATGTCGAAATGATATGCAAGACTAAGCACACGTATATAAACAAGTGAAGTAAATCGAATATGGGAGCAAGGGATAGAGAATTTGCTCAATTGATTTATAGTGGTTGAGCCCAAACTCGGTGCCTACGTCCACTCCCCAAGCCTTGCCGGGAGTTTAAATCCACTATTTCAAAAATAAATTTACAGTTTGGTTGATAAGGAGCCAAATACTCCATACAAACTTGAATTCATAACCCGTACGATTCATAACCCGTACAAGTGATTGTCTCTCAATAGACAATAGCAAGCCATTTGCACAAATATTTCAGCAATCTCCAAAAGACTACAAGTGTTCTGCCCACCTAAACTAAACGAAGATAGCCATTGAAGCTTCAAAATCAGTTCACTTGATACAGGCAGTCGACTGGTCCGAGAGACAGGGTGACCAGGTAAAATCTTTCCACAGCCTGCCAGGTTTGGAGACCACTCCAAAATGACAAGCCTTCTGGTCATGACTTGATCTTATCTCCTTCATAAATCCAATATCCACTTCAGCTCAAGTTGTTTAACTTCTTCCTCAGTCCTCCACAACAGAGTTATTATGCTGAGCCACCTCTTGGCCGCCTGTGTAGCTGCCATATACATTGAATGAGTCGGGTACCTGGTACAACGCCAGTTGTGTATCTGGTTTAGTGGCTCACTATGCATTCGGGAATGGAAACACCTTAAAAAGAATCATATGAAAAAAATGTTCAATCCACCTTGACTTCTATTAGATATTTACATAAATAATTTCCTGTAATGCTTATTTGATCCTATCAGCAGTTTGAAACAGCGATATAATGTGCTTGTCCCACATTATTAGATAACAACTGTTCGGAAATCCCAAACACCGGGGTTCACTCCAAACATTCATCTACATGCAGATGGGGGCAGCTTGTGACAAATTAATTAATTTTTATGAGCAAGTCAACAAGTTTTGTTGCTATATGCAAAACATAAGAATAGCCGTCCATAAAAAAATAAGATGTAAAAGAAGATTCTACCTGCAGAGAGCATTGTGCCTGATTCTGGGATATTTCACCAAGCGAGACTTGCAGAACTCAAAAGGCATGAGGAGATGAAACATTTTTATGATTTATAACTGGCGATCTTCCCCCAATAGTTGCTGTTCTCGGAATCATTCCATTTGCACACATTTCAAGCCTAATATGCTGAGATCCGGAGAAATCCATAATGAGCAAGGGAATTCAGCAGTTAAAATAAGTTCTCCTTCCAATCCCAAAAAAAAAAAAAAAAATCAGATCTTCTTTCTATGAGAGTAAGAGAATTACCAAGAACAAGGCATATCATTTGCCTATGTCTGTGATTTCACTGACGACAATTTTAACAGCATAGTCAGTGAATGCCCAGCAGTAAGAACATGAAATAAGGCCCTCTCGATACAGTCATCAACGAAGAACTGTTGACCACTTCCACAAACTTTTCGATTCTACCTACAAGAATCAGATCAACACGCAAAAACTGACTCGAGGCAAAAGGGGAGGAAACAAGAAAGTATCAGTGTGTTTCCTCACCAGCATCAAGAAAGTGGCATTGCCGAGAATCTCCCATAAAAGATCACTTGAATGAAGTCTGGACCAAAAAGATATGAACAAGGAATATTTTGTGAAAAATGCCATGTTCATAAAATATTTCAGAGTTCATTTAACAAGACTGAAAATACAATACTAAGGGAAAAAAATGATTACAGAAAGCATGGCCTTGTCAATGATCTTGTGCTTGTTGCCAAATGATGAGGATAAACCTGAACTGAAACTTAATTCTTTTGGCCCCAATTATCAATAGCCATCAAATTGACGATTAATACCCATGAAAGAAAATAAAAACTACGAAGCCATTGGTAGGGATTTCAACATTACTGGAGTGGAAGAGAATTAAGAGGAGAAGGTCAAGGCCTTACGCATTTTCAATAGCATCATCAGTGGATGCCCAGCAGCAAGAACATACAATAAGGCCCTCTTGATGTAGTCATCAACAGATAAGTGTACCATTCCACAAACTTTCCGATTTTGCCTATAAGAATCAGATTGACATGCAAAAATTTACTTGAGGCGAAAGGAGATCAAAATTTGAGCAGGTGAAGGAAAAAGACAAGTATCATGATGTTTCCTCACCAGCATCAAGAAAGTGGCATTGCCAAGAATCTCCCATAAGAGATGTTCACTTGAACAAAGTCTGGACCGAGAAGATATCAACAAGAAATATTCAGTGAGAAATGCCATGTCCACACAATATTTCGGAGTTCATTGAACAAGAGAGAAAATACGATACAAAAGGAAACGGCTGACTGCATAAAGCACGGCCACGACATGATCTTGGCCTCGTTGCCAGATGGCAACGATTAACATGAACCGGAACTCTATTCTTTTGGTGCCAATCAACAACAGCCAAGGAATTGACCATGAATACCCAGAAAAAGAAAATGTTTATTACGCAATCGGAAGGGATCAGAACGTTACCGGAGTCAAAGAGAATTACAAGGAGAAGGATAAAGCCACACCAATTCCAACACCAATCTGAAACGAGAGAGTCAAGACTTACGGGGGAAGTTCTTGCTTCGGTATGACGGCGAGAGAGGACCGAAAGAGCGAGACGAGAGCGTGAGAAAGTGTTGGGGGAGGAGAGAGCGATCGATTGAGATGGAGTGAGAGAGGGATGTGAAGAAAGTCGGGCAAGGAGTGCTTATATAGTGAGAAAATGGCGGTGGAATTTGAAAGACGGTTAAACGGCAGGTGGTCGACGGTTGGTACTCCAGATTTGTGATTTTCATTTTTATTGGAAAATAATTTAAGTGCCCTATTGATTTTCTGACTAATGTTTTTTCATGCAATTTGACCCAGTGGCGATTCTTTTTATGTTATACTTCATGCAGAAAAGTTTTGATTTAATTTTTTTTTTATTCCACTAAACCTCAATGTCATTCAATGATATGTAACATTTTGGAAGCATTGATTACCGAATTTACAAAAATTGTTAATGTATTAGAAGTTATTATATTTGCAATAGATTGCCACGACAAAATCTAGATTTAAGGTCACAAAACTATTCAAATTATTGACAAGGGATGGAAGACTCTTGTGGTTACCCCAAGCGTATTCATCGTGTAATTTTAAAATCTCTTGACGAACCACTTAAGTTCAAATAGATTTACGATGGGACTTGGTAAACAGAGATGAATTAAAACCGTTGTTAGATAACAAAGAGTTAATTTGACTTTAAATTTTCTACTAAAATGTCCTTAGTATATTATCTATTATAAAAAAAAAAGTATATTGATTTTATCAATTATTACAATATATGATCAAGCCTGGCCCAAAACTAAAATCGTTTCGAGTTTAGAACCTTTTGCCTTGCTCACAATGAGCTTTGTCGATATGCACTAGAGAACTGAGAGAAGTGAATTATTAAAAAGTTCTAAATTTATTATGCGATAGCTAATTCAATCTTAAACATGTTAATTTTTCTAATTTAATCCAAATTTTTTTCAATGATATGTCAATATAATCCTTCGAGTCAAAATAGGTGAAAATGACTATATTGACAAATTAGCAAATTTGCTTTAAGACTGAATTGGCCAGTACAATAAATTTATAACTCTCTTTGAGATTTTTTTTTTTTTTTCCGGATTCAGAGTAACATGGCAATAAGCATAACTACCATTGCTCTTCTTAAGGTACTAAAAATAAATAACATTCCAGAGGCAAGCGTCATGAGTTCATCATTACCTCTGTTTAACTCGAGCCGATTCTTTTCATCTTCTTCTTCTTCTGCAACTCAAGACCGCCATCTTCAAATCCTCCGTCATCTGTCGTCGAATCTTTCATGGTTTCCCTCAACTTTCTCCGACCCCGGCGGCTCTTGCGAACACTCTCGGCGACTTCAAACGCCTGCTCCCTCCTTCACCCCCGACCCACTCTCCGACCACTCTGTCACTCCTCCTCCGGTAACTACCCTTCGCCCCAACCCGACTCTTCACCGTCCTGCCAGCCTCATTCCGTCGTCGCATCGATCTGCTCGATGGTGTGCGATGCTTACTACAAGCGTGCCCACGTGAGAGCATCGCCTCCGCGCCTCAGTCTGAACGTAAATTGTGAGACTTTGACTCCTGAACAGGCCATTACCGTCGTCGCCTCCCTGGCCAATGAGGCTGGTTCGATGGTGGCGTTGAGTTTCTTCTACTGGGCCATTGGGTATGATAAATTTCGGCACTTTATGCGGCTTTATATAGTCTGTGCCGCGTCGTTGATCGGGAATGGCAACTCGGAGAGGGCCAATGAGGTGATGCAGTGTATGGTCAAAAGCTTTGCTGAGATTGGGAGGTTGAAGGAGGCTATTGATATGGCGCTTGAAATGCAGAATCAGGGTCTGGTGCCCACTACGCGCTTGATGAATTTCGTCATGGAGGTTGCCATTGGAAGGGGTTTTCTTGACTATGCACAGAACGTGTTTGATTATTTGTCTGAGAGAGGGGTTAGTCCTGATCCTAATAGTTACAAGCTGATGGTTGTTGCTTACTGTCGAATGGGGAGTATTCTGGAGGCAGACGCTTGGTTGAGAAAACTGATTGATAGAGATTTCGTTATTGGTAATGCTACTCTTACCTTGATCACCAATTCGTTTTGTGAGAAGGGGTTTGTGACTCGAGCTATCTGGTATTTTCGGAAGATGGCTGATATGGGTTTGGCACCGAATGTGTTAAATTATACCTCACTGATCAATGGGTTATGCAAGAAAGGCAGCATCAAGCAAGGATTTGAGCTCCTGGAGGAAATGGTTAGAAAGGGTTGGAAGCCAAATGTGTATACTCATACGGCATTAATTGATGGTCTCTGCAAGAAGGGTTGGAGTGATAAGGCATTTAGACTCTTCCTTAAGCTAGTCCGGAGTGAAAATTACAAACCGAATGTGCTTACGTACACTGCCATGATTAGTGGCTATTGCAGAGAAAACAAGATGAACCGTGCAGAGATGTTATTCGGCAGAATGCAGGAACAAGGATTGATTCCTAACACCAATACATACACGACTCTCATTGATGGCCATTGTAAAGGTGGCAATTTTGAAAGAGCATATGAGTTGATGGGCATAATGACAGATGCGGGCTTCAGTCCTAACATCTGTACGTACAATGCGCTTATTGATGGTCTTTGTAAGAGGAATAGGTTTGAAGAGGCTTGTAAAATGCTGAAAAAATGTTTCCGAAGTGGACTGGAAGCTGATCTGTTCACGTATAGTATACTCATAAACGAGCAGTGCAAGAGGGCCAGCATTGAGCAAGCCCTAGCACTTCTGAGCAGGATGATTAAACTTGCTGTGCAACCTGATATACACACATACACCATAATGATTTCTGCCTTATGTAAGCAAAAGAGAATGAAAGAAAGCGAAAAGATTTTTGAAGAAGCAATCAGGCTCGAATTAGTTCCTACCAAAAAAACCTACACATCCATGATTGGTGGATTCTGTCGGGATGGGAATGCCAACTTGGCAATAAAATTTTTCCACAGGATGAGTGACCATGGATGTCTTCCTGACAGTATCACTTACTGTGCTTTGATCAGTGGACTTTGCAAAGAGTCCAGGTTGAAGGAGGCTCGTCGACTATATGACTCGATGCTAGACAAGGGACTTACCCCATGTGAGGTTACTCGACTGACGCTGGCCTATGAATACTGCAAACAAAATGAATCTGCTAATGCATTGCTAATTTTGGAGAGATTAGAAAATAAACTCTGGATCCGAACTGTGAATACATTAGTGAGGAAGCTTTGCAGTGAGAAAAAAGTGGGAATGGCGGCACTGTTCTTCCATAAGTTAACTGACAAGGAAACCAGAGTGGATCGTGTAACATTAGCTGCATTTATGACTGCTTGTTACGAAAGCAACAAATATGCTCTTCTTTCAGATCTGACCAAAAGGATCCGTGAAGGAAATGCTGCTACTCCCATCTTAGTTGATTGATCAACATAATTGCTAAAGCAGATCAACAGAGAGTGCAGAGATGGCCTGGTGAGAATATTGAGATTTTTGTACATTTTATTATTTGATGTTGTATAGATTTGGTTATGAATTCGAATATGATCTAAGTCTGATTTTATTGAAAATAATTCAAAGAAAATTTGAAAATTAGACCTCTGGGAAGCTGGATATTCTTATATGCCTATTATTTCAGTAACAGATTAGACCTCTGTGTTTAGGTCAGAAAAGAGGCCGTGTGACTATTCTAATCCGGTGATTGCTGATCAATCTTTTTTGATATAGAAATTGTTTCACGATATGATAGCACTTTGGATAAGTTTTTTCGAGTTTGCCTTTCACTTGATACGCTGTTCAAATCTAAGCATGAAATGGCACTTAGCATAACTTTCTGCCAGTTCACCTTTCACCATTAGAATGGCTTGTTCATCAATTGACAGTGTCTCAGGATCTAGTTCTTTTCTTTCAGTATGTTCAGCTTCTTTCAAATCGATTTCTCAAGATTTAGATTCTCTTTTCCCTGCTGAATCTGGAAGATATTATCTTTTTTTGTCATTTGCTTGTCCTTGGGCATGCATGTGTCTCACACACATGAAGAGTAGAGGACTTGCCAAAATCCCTGGGCATACTGGTACTTGCATAGTCAGTTTCTGAGTTCACTCATGCTATTTTTATTTGATCAGTTTTGAGTTAAATTATCTTAGATACACATTTATCGGATGGATTCTCCCACAATTCCAAAGAACCTGAAGCAGAGCCTGATTCTACTTATGGAGGCAAAAGTATCAGAGATGAGCTTGCAAGTACAAACTACTGTGGAAAATACTCCTGTACATGTGAGTAACATTTATTGAAGTGTTCATTTCCGCTAATACGTAATGTGTTTTAAGCTTGCAAGTTATAGTGCCACATATGTTCTGCAGATTATGGCAGGTTTTATTGGATAAAAAGCTGCAATTGTTTGAAAATGAGAGCTCCATGACTTTTGCATGCTTAATTCTAAGCTCCATAGTTTGGCTGATAATGGAGACTTTGATCTTTATCCTCCTCACTGCAAGCCCAAAGCGAAGGAGCTAACTAATGGATGCATGACAGTATAAACATTGGTGCCTACAAGTGCAGGGTTGCAAAGCAGCAGGTGCCTTATGAAGTGGTACTTCTTCATCACTGTAAATTATCGGCCTCTATATTCGGAATAGCAATTTGTATGCTTTTTAGTTATTCTGATCAGAATGGTAGCACATCCCTCTTGTTTGCTGTGGACAACATGTTGATTGTAGACTAGTAACTGACATTTTGAACCGAGTTCTCCTCCTCTCTTCTGCTCTTAACTTTTACAGGACTGTGATCTATGACTGAGTGATAATTTGGAAATCAATGAGATGAAAAGCAACTTGGTTGAATTTAATAGACAGCTATATTAGTAATACTGAGAAGACTTTAATTTGTGAATGGTTTTAAATTATGTAAGGGTTCTATGGGACAACCTATTTTATCAACTTCTGCTAAGAAGCAAATGATCTTATGCACAAGTGACATTGAATTATTTCTGGACAGATTTATTTTTCTGTTTTGACAGGCAGTTTTGGGGCTTGAAGTCAACCCTGTTAAAATAAATTTGACTCTCACAAGTTCCTTGGAAGATCAAACAGCTGTTGATATTTTGGGTTGTAAACTTGGATATTTTCCTATAGGAGGGATCGCTAGAATGATTCATACTAAGTACTAAAATTATCATGCCATAATATGATAATTGTATATAAATGAACCTCTTCATCAAACGAAAGAAGGGAATTAGTGGTAATTTCTTTAGGAACAAAGAAAGCTATCTGTCACATGAAAGAGATGCAAAGGAAATATTTTTCTTGTGTTAACAATAACTAAGTAGGTAAAAAATTCAAAGGAAGTTTAAAAAGTAGACCTCTGGGAAGCTGGATTCTCTCAGTAACGGATTAGACCCCTGTTCCATTGTCAGAAAAGATGCGATGTTTCAATGATGCGATTTCTTGATGATAGTATTTGTATGGAAGTATCATTTTCATATTGAATCAGCTTTATCTCCATGGCCAAATTTGGACCCTTCAGTTCATGGTTCTGGACTTATGTGTGTGCTCCTTGTGTAAGAAGTTTCAAATGACATAAGGGTGGATGTTCTTGCTAGGTAGTATGATTTTATCCCTGTGACAGATCTTCCTTGCAAATGCAGCTCTCTTTTTGAATTATTGTTGAAAAAGGAACTCAATCATGTTGTGGCTAGACAAGAAAGTTTAGTATTTCAATCGGAGTACTTTTTTTTTTTTTTTCTCCAGCTTCTTCTTCTAGAATTTGGAAGAGACAAACATGCATTTATAGTTGCAGTGGCACCATTCCAAATGCAATTTTTTTTCATAAATCTTCTTAGATATAGAAATTTTTGCAAAATAGGGTACCACTTAGGATAAGTTTCATCCAGTTCACCTTCCATGTGATTTGCTGTTTTAGTCTAAGCGTGAAAGGGCCCTTAGCTTCATTTCACCTCTCGTCATAAGAATGGGTTTTTCATCATATTACGGTGTCTCAGAATCTGGTTGTTTTGTTGCAGTACCTTCAACATATGATTTCTCAAGATTTAGATCTCTTTTCGCTGCCAAACTTAAAGATATCATCTTTATACGTCATTCGCTTTTTCCTTGGCATGTAGATGTTTCGTACGTATGATGATTAAAAGACTTGAAAATCTATGGTCATAGCAGAACCTGCATAGTCTGTTTTACAATTCACTCATGCTATTTTTTGTTTGATCAGTTTTCAGTTATTTATTTTACGTTAGGTGGTCCCATTGAAGTGGGAAAGAACAAAAGATGGTGATGCGCATATTGGATGGGTTCTCCCTGCTTTCTAACTCTGAAGAACATGAGCAGAGGCTGATCCTCTTGATGGAGCAAGAACGGTCAGAGAACTGTATGAGCTTGCAAGTACAAACTATTGTAAAAGATACTGGGTACCTGTAGGTACCGTTTATTGCGATGTTTATTTCCACTAGTACTCCATGTGTTTTAAGCTTTCAAATTGCCAAAGCTACATATGTACTGGCATTCTATTAGATTATATGAAGCTGAAATTTGTTGACAAATGAGAGCTGAGTCATCATTCGCATGCTTAATTCAATGGTTTGGGTGAGAATGGAGATCTTGACATTGGTCCTCCTCGCTTGACTCATGCGCAAGCATCAGAGATTATGGAGAAAGTGTGGGTAAATTGTAAAGCTTCATTCCATTTTAATGAGATTGGTCTCTAAACTGCACTTGCATATGTGGTTTATCAATGGTTTTCAACATTAGGAGATAGATACAATTGTTTTCCCCTTGAAGAAGATCAACCAGGTAAATCATGTTTTTTTCTAACTGTCATTTTCTTTTTTGTCATTTTGCCAGATAGGAGGTGATGTTCATGGAATTGATAGTATAGATGCAATATGTCTCAAGCTTGATGAACTATCTAAATACTCCTTGATTAAAGAAGGCCTTGCAAGGCTTTTAAATTTAAGGTTCCTTCAAGTGGATAGCAAAGACTTCAATGGAAAGACGAAGTCTCGCCTTACTCAAGTGGGTTGTTTCCTATGTTACTAGTGCTCGAATTCTGTTCAAAACACATTTGGCCCATTTATCCTTCCAGAGTTGAGATGGCTTTCATGGAATTACTTTCCTTTGGTTTTTAAGCTGACAGATATCTCCTTGAGGAAGCTAGTAATCCTTGATCTCTCAATGAGTAAAATCACAGAAAAATGAATGGGTGGAGCCACATCAAGGTACGATTTTAGATCAAATCAATGTGAGTTCTTTTGTTGTAGGTTATCGATATTTTATCTGAAGAGCAATGTGTTATCTTCTTTTCAGTTGACTAAGAATTTGAAGGTCCTAAATCTGACCGAATGCCAGAAATTACATCAAACTCCAGATTTTTGTTTTCATGATAATTTAGAGCGACTGACTCTCGGAGGATGTGAGAGTTTGGTTCAAATTGATCCATCCATCAGGCACCTTAAGAAGATAGTCTTCTCAAACTTGAAGTATTGTCATAGTCTTCAAAAGCTACCAAAGGAGATGGAGGCACTAGAATCTTTAATAGAACTTCTTCTTGACTGTACATCAATAGAAGAGATTCCTATCCTTACCAAAAAAATAAAAAAAATAGAAGAGATTCCTGAATGGAGAAGAATGAAGAAATTGGAAATTCTTAGCTTGGACAAATGCACATCACTGAATAGATTCAGCTTAATTGGTTGCACAACATTAGTAGCAAAGCTTTCATTAGTAGAGATCTGTCTTACTCAACTGCCCAAAAAGTTTCAATTCACTGATTGAGTTGGATCTATCGTGGTCCAGAATTGAGGAGTTACCTAATTCAATTGGGAACATGAAGATTTTGAAAGTACTCAAGATGGGCAACAACTCTATTAAAAAACTACCTAGTGCCATCAAAATGTTAGAGAAGCTCGAAGAACTTGAGGTAGGGGGTCCATGTTTTGGAGGAGAAATTCCTGGTAATATTGGGAAGTTACGATTTCTAAGAATCTTGGTATTGAAATGCACTAGAATTTCAGTAGTGCCTCAACTTCGAGAAAGTCTTTCTACACTTTTATACATTCTCAATGGAGATGATGCCTGACCTCTCGAACCTATTAAACTTGAGAACTTTGCAGTTGCAAGTTTTTGTAGTGGTCCTTCTAAACTTGAAGAGTCTCCAAGTTAATGGTGGATTGGAAGATTACGCATGCTCAAGTTCTTGGATTTGTATACTTCTCGTATCACTAGCCTGTCTTTTGATCTCATTCTCCTTTCTTAGCTAAAGCAACTCCAGCTTCGGTGCCCTAATTTGCACCAAGGTTCCCGACAAATTTGTCATACTTAGGTATCAAATTTTGCAAGAGAATAAAAACAACAATTGATCTTTCAAATTTGAAAGCATTTTCAGATTTGGAAATTCTTGATTGTGATGAGCTAACAGAGATTCAAGGCCTTGAAGGTTTGGAGAACTTGAGAACATTAAAGCTCTCGACACTTCCATCATTGGCGGAGTTGGTTGATCTGGCTAACTTGAAGAAGCTCAAGAAAATTAATCTAAATGATTGTACTAATCTGTCAGATATTCAAGGGAGTCCAGAATCGTTGGAAATACTTGACATTACGAAGTGTTTCAAACTACAAAAATTGCCAGATCGATCAAGCTTCAAGAATCTAAGAGTTTGGCATATAAACGCACCTACAGGAGAGATTGGTTTTGACTAATGTTGCCATCTGGTGTGTTTTTGGGCATTTCTATCTGGAAGGGACTTTTTGGTTATGTTAAGTATTAGAGATTCTAATTATTCTGGAGAGATGGCTTATAATTCATGTCGGTAAGCACCCTATGTTAGATACCCATTTTCAATTCATAATGCCTGGGGCCCATAATGAAAAGAACAATCTTTTCATCATGTTCGACAAACACTACTAATCCTAATTAGCAAAGAAGAAGATAATGTCACAATACCTTCTTTTAATCTCGTTAAAACACGATTTTTTCCATATTGATTTATATCAATAAAAAGATTCCTATTCATTTTGTTCCTGGGCATCACATTCATTTTTCAGGAACCAAAATCACATTACAAAGCCGGAGAGAACACCTCCTAAACAGCGTCTCCAATTCTAGTTGCACAACATCACATTTTGTTGCCCCACACGTAGTGTCCACCACTCTTTCATTTTTGAACAAGTCAGTGATTTGAAACCTGCAACAATTTCGGGGTAGATCAGTGGAATGAAAGCGTAGTGGCCGCTATATTTCAGTGATTTGAAATTACGCAACATTTGAATTGCGCATCGTATGCTAGGCTCCATGGGATAAGAAGCTGCAGACAACCGTCAACAACGAGAGCTCGAAGATCATTCGCATGCTTAATTTCGAGTTCAATGGTTTAGCAGAGAATGCCGACCTTGACCTCTGTCCTTCACTTGCAAGCCTCGATCTTTACTCTAACTTTGGGATTCGTGTTTCTCTGTCAAACTAAATTCCTATTTGACTTATCTAACCGAAAGAATCTAATTGAGTTCTTTTTGTGAATCATTTTCAATTGCATTGAGAAGCACGTACACTAAAAAATCACATGATTTTTGTGTACTTAGCTTTGCTAATTTACATAGTTTTATCAGGTGATTTATTTGTAATGAGACGGACACAAATCCATATTAATAATGCATGCACAGAGGAGAAATTGTTCCTAGTTCATTTCTCCAAAATAGAATGAATTTAAGGAAAGATGAATTCAACAGTGGCGCCTAAAATTATAGAAATTATTTATTAACTTGGAAAAGGATAGATTCCGTATATCCTCAAATGTGATGATTGCACGTATCAACTTTAATCATATACTTATTACCAAATGTGAATATGACAAAAATATAACGATATATCCTCAAATGTGATGATTGCACGTATCAACTTTAATCATATACTTATAACCAAATGTGAATATGACAAAAATATAACGATATATATGCACACACATGATCATAACAACACTATGCTGCAAAAATATGATGAATTTTTCCCTAAACTGTCAACAAATCAATGTTCTTCGTATATGAATGTCTTCTCCACTCAAATGAAGCACCTTATGTTAAACAGTATGACTTTTTTTTTCCTTCTCTTGCTAGAATAATGATTATTTTCATACCTAGCATATGACTTGAGCGAATAGAAACAAATGAAAAATTGTAGCTAGCTCAGTGCATGTGAGCTCAATTTACATCCACAACTAGATGAAATAGGTCTTATATGAGACTCACATGATCTCGGTAGATGCGAGTTGAGCTCACAAGATTCGAGCATTCTTGCTTATAGAGTGTTTCAAAAGCACTTAAGATTCCCTAGTATTTATTTTTTATTTTTATTTTTTTTATCTTTTCTTTTCATTGAATCGCATGAATTTCAAGAAGAGAACCAAATCCTCTTGTCTCCTTTGGGGCGATAGGAGACACTCTAACGAATAAGATAAAAAAGAAAGAAAAAGAGAACTTGTGAATTGTGCAATGTGGTTTAGTTTAGTGTGTACCTATCTTTGACCATGAAAATGCTGCGAAGGCAAATAATAGATGGATAATGCCACAATCTGAACTATATGGTTTGTCAATTTTCAATTTGTTTAATGTGGTTCCTGAACTTTACTTTAATATTCAATGTAAATTATGAATTTTTAATTTGTTAAATATGATTCATGGACTTTTCGTACACATTCAATATAGTCCCTGAAGTACACCACAATGTTCAAAGTAGTTCTTTCATTGATTTAAGATCAATGACAACACTGAAATTTTCATATAATCTAAAAAATAAATTAAACATATATCAAAAGTTTAAAAACTATATTAAGCAAGTTAAAAATTAAGGGATTGTATTATATATTGAGTAAAAATTTAAAGATCACATAAAATAAATTAAAAGTTCATGACTCATATTATATATTACGCTAAAATTTATAGATTATTTGCAAAAATTAAAAGTCCCAAGCATGCTTTTTCTTTTGCCCTTGTCGTGTCTTATGATTCTGTTTTAGAGGGCGATATGAATAAGAGAGAAAAACAATTGACAATTCATGAGAGAGAGAGAGAGAGAGAGGGTGCCGTGTTCCGGTTGACATAAAAAAGTAAAACTTTGGTTGACTTTTTGCGAAACCCCATCATCTACTTCTTCTCCTTAGCTCCTTAGCTTCTCTTGTTAACTCATCATAGCGGCAAAGGAACGATCTTCGTGTAGTCTGCAGCCTTTGATCCACGTCGAGGCGACTGAGTCGACGCTTCTTGGCTGATTTCTACCTGGATTCGCTGAGGTGAATGATCATACTTTCTCTCATCTTCTATTCATTGGATTCCTCCGATTTCACACAGCTCTAATTAGACTTAATCTGCATCCATGTTGTGTTCGTAATCTCTCTCTCCAACTAGATATGTCATTTTCTGGCTAATCTATCTTGTCGTAGTTGATCCGTGGTTCTCAAATGCTGCGATGGGATTCTATGGTTCGTCCGCAACTCCTGTGCATCTAGTCCTTTAAATTGTTGGAACTGGGAGTTCGTCTTCTTTAGGTTGAGAGAGGTGAGAAGGAATCTGCAATGAGCTTCGTTGCTCCTCTTTTCTTGTCCTTTTCCCCTTGATTTGCACAGGATAATCATGATGAACATTTTTTAACTTGTATTTATGGTGATTTCAGAATGACCCTTCCTTTCTATTCCAGATTGGTTTTCTCTTCTTTACTGGATGCGTAATATGAATATTATTTATATCGGACTGGTTACATTCCTGCTCTCTCATCTGGATACAAGATTTTGAGCTTACGTTGATCTGTTCCTGTTTTTTTATCCAAAGTTGAATATTTTGCTAGTGACTGGAGTGATTTTCACCTTATTTCTTGGAAGAAGTAGGTAATGAATGGTCATGGTCAGACCATATTCATCCTTTGTTAAACACTTTTGAATCCTCCACTTCAGATGAAAATGTTCTGTTTTGAAAATATTTTACTGGACTTAAAATGATTTTATAGCTATAAGCCCCACATCTGATGAGAAGAACATGCTATATATTGATTTTTTTTTTTTTTTTTGTAAAGTTGTTAATTACCTAATGTATTCGTAATAGATTATATCCGGATAGTCTACTGTACTGCAAAAGAATGTAATGTAATTGGCCTTCTGCTAGGTATGAGGACCTACTTCTTATTCAAAATGCATCATGCGGAATGCAGCCAAATGTTGAGCAGTATCATAGTATTGTTTGGATACCTTCCTCATACCGGAAAATTTGCTGTTGATATGCGGGGGTAAAGTTTGATCATCACCTGTTAAAGTGCCTAGGCATAAGCTGGTCTGGTTCACTTCAAACATTTGAAAACACAGTTTATTATTTTGAATATGCTGCCAACTCGAGACAGATTGAAGAAGTGGAATCCTTCTTTGAATGATGTTTGCCTTCTCTAGACTTCTTGTGTCGATGTGAGTGAAGGCTGACTCAAGATTGTAATTTGTAAGGCCACACGAGTTGGAAACGCTGGAACAGCAAGCCTATAACTGTAGAATAGCCGCAAGAGAGTATTTTTGCATGTGAGATAAGCATCTCTATGCGAAAGACAATTGACCTAATCATTAACCGGGAATTGAGAACTCTACATAGATTTGATTGACCCTCATTATATCCCATGAAAATTTCCACATGTATCTGCCAAAGAAAAAACATAGATAAAGTTATTTGTGAACCGCAACTTATACTTGAGCATTCTTTTCAATTTCCCTCCCGTAGATTTTAGACAGATCTAACTTTCCCTACTACAGGGTCTAAAAATTGGCCATCAAAGAGAATCTGTTTGTGAACAGGCTAATTTCCATTAGCGAGTCACTTGAATCATATAGGATGAAAAGAAATAGCACCTATTCGAGGGAATAGTATTATGGGCCTTTTGCTCAAATCAAGACATTTTCCTATGTCCAGGTGAGCCCTGCCTCAACTACAACACGAGGCACTTCGTGAAGGGGGAAAGGACAAAAGATTTTTCCTTATACCTGCTAAAACAATTTGAGGTTAAGGTTTCCGAGCAGATTTGGCGTGGTCCTCGAAGCTTTCTGAATTCTCCACGATCGATTTCCCTGGGGGATGGGTTGCTTCTTCTCTTGCTTCCGCGTGTAGGAGGACGACGATCGCTCAGCTCCCTCGCTCCATTTCCTACCAGAAACCCCCGTAAGCTCTACGTGCATTCTATAGTCAATGTTCTGTTTTGAAGTGGATGAGTGGAAGTGAGGACTCCACCTCCTCCTCCACATGTTTAGTTTTCTCAAAATAAGTCGGGCGATTCAAGTTGCTCCTCATTTTACATTTCTTTGATGTTTATTGGTACTTTTTAATTAGAAGCTGGATGAAACTAGCTGTATCGTTAGACGATTTAACATAGCTGTATCGTTAGACGATTTAACATATTTTTCCCGTGAGGTCAAAATATTGGTCATCTATTTTATGCACGAAGGAGATAGTCTACTTTCTGTCTGTGAATTGAGAGTTTAAAAAAAAAAAAAAATCAAGCCAGTGGGGTTTATTATTTTCATACTTTGCTTGATAAATGATCCTCTTAGCCACCATTTTATAAATAATCGCCTGCTTTGACCGTTTTATATAAGAGATTCTAATCAATGAAGCTATTTATATGATTGCTAGCAGTATTTGGATTTTTTTTTCAATTATGTTAAAAAAAGATGTAAACTTTCACTCTGTATGCATGTGCTCCATTATTTGAAGTTTGACAAAATAATGTCATGATTATTTACGAGTAATGAAAATAAGTACACTAAAATTTATATATTAAGTGATATGATCAAATCATAATTTAATATCTAACCAGCGAATAAATTTATGAATGTATATTGGAAATCTAGACAATTCTCATTTTCTTTTAAAAAGTCATTTTTGGAAAAGTAAACCTTCCAAATCTCTTTAGCCTTTCCACTTGTTATTAAAAATGTCATAAACTTTCAACGTTATTTCATTTTCTTTTTTGTTTTAAAATGTCATGGAATCTTAATTTTCTTGAAAAGTGCATGAACTTTCAACTTTATCAAATTAATTTAGATATTGTAGGAGGATGTCTATATCCTGTATAGGATAAGTGAGTACAGTAGATCAATTCAGATCCAAAAACTTTAGATGCAAAAATTTTCCCCTCAAACTTAGATTTATAAAACTACTGTCTTATGATTTAGGCCAAGACTTGCAAGAAGATACGTTTTGGTGGCATTTATGGGGATAACTTACCATGTCTTTTACCATAACAAAAGAAAATTACCATGTCAACAAAATGTCACTATATAATACTTTCGTTGCCTTTTGATGTTTTTAAGAAAAAAGTAGGAGCGAAAGAGAGGAGACACTTTGATTTCCTTCTGGGATTTGAAGGAAAAACTAAGGGAAGAACTAGAGCAAAGAAGAACTTCTTTGCATTGTGCTTGGGTACAAAATGAAAAAGAAAGAAAGAAAGAGAATATATATATCCTTGACACGCATTAGCGACATAATATTGTGGCATAAACAATTGACTGTGAATTTACGATAAACGTTAACCTGAAATGGAGAGCTCTACATAGATAAGATTGACACTCATTATCTCCCAAGAAATTTTCGCATAGAACTGCTTAAGCAACAACACAAGAAACATAAATCACGACTGCAAAACTGTTAGGAGATGTCTACCGGCTGAATGGTTAAGTCAGCGCCTGTCATTCACATTAGAAGCCGAGAATATAATTATTATACCTGTGAACTATGTTGATTCATTCTTGAAAGAAGCATTGGAGACTGCAAGGAGTAAGGAATATGTAGTTTTCTAATGAATGGCCGGCACAGGTCTATATTGAATATATTCCACTTGAAGGGTGGGCTGGTGAACGTATCCTAATATAAAAGCTACTCTAAGGAAACTCCATCATCTCCTCCTACTTCTCCTTTTCCTTAGCTCTCTTGTTCACTCATCATAATGTATAGCAGTTTTCTGATTTATGATTATAGAAAACTTGATAGCCAATTACAATAAGAGGAACAAGTAATGGAGATGAGTGTAGAAACAGGACTTGAGGTTTGAGCAGTTGGTCAATTGAAGAACTGAAAGGCTTTGTTTTGGCCACTTGAGGACTCGAAATTTTGAAAAGCTCCAATCAGATGCCGAGTTTTCTGTTAGTGGGATTCAAACATTACAATTTGTTTTTACTCCACACGGTTTAAGTAGTCATCGTGACTGCGTACCAGGGTGGGTGTAGTTGTGATTTATCAAGACAGCCTCAGCTACTACTCACCACTGCTTCAAGTAATGGGTAACAAAGACCGCCCAACCAACAATGGGAAAGATCTTAAACATAAACAACGACTCGCCTAATTAAATTTTCGTTGATCAATCAAAACAATGACTGCCCTAATTAAATTTTCAATGACTCTGGCTCTATTTATGGGCAGGTTCGCTACTCCTACTTCCATCCATCTTCGACGAGCAAAGCCCCTCTTCTCCTACATTTCCCTAGTAAAAAAATGAGCGAGAGTCTGGCCAAAGAAGAAGAACAAAAGGCTAGGGAGGCTCGGCTTCAACTAGCAATCGAACATGACAATGTTGATTTGCTCCATAACTTAATTGTGGAGGAGCAAGAGCTCTTAGATCGCGTATGGAAGCACCCTTTCCCAAATACTCCACTACACACTGCCGTAGCCGCCGGAAAATTTGAGGTGGCCATGGAGATCGTCATCTTGAGGCCTTCGTTTGCTCGGAAGCTGAATCCGGAGGGTTATAGTCCCATGCACTTGGCTTTGCAATATCAACAATACCAAATTGTGAGGGCTCTGATGACCCGTGATCCTGAGTTGATCCGAGTCCAAGGACGAGGCGGGATCACCCCTTTGCATTACGTCGCTGGGAAAGAAGGAGACATTGAGCTGGAGCTCCTAGCCGAATTCCTTTGCGCTTGCAAATCATCCATCAAAGACTTGACAAACCGATGCGAGACTGCAGTTCATGTTGCCGTCAACAACCACAACCTTTGGATGGCTCAGGCGACTCCATCTGATAGACATCTTGGATCAGAAAGACAAAGATGGTAACACCGTCTTACATATTGCTCTGTCTAAAAAGCAACTTGAGGTATGGTCCATCAATTTTGTGGTTGTTCTTGCTTTTATTGTTTGATCCTTGAATTTGACATTATCTAATCCAAGACCAAATGTTATGATAATGAAACACCAAGGGTTGAAAGTACATTGATTTAGTAACATATAGAGAGACAAGATTTGAACAACATTTTTGGGGAACAATATATCATATAGTATTATCATTTAATGGTTAACATTTGTTGATAAATGTCTATCGGGCGATTGACATGTGAAGTTGTACAGTATGGTGTTGTAAACTGTAGAAGTGTCCATAAATTTGCTTGCTTGGAGTGATCCACCGGAAACACAAGGAAACGACTGAAAAAAAAAAATGATTGATCAAGGGATATGACATATTATGGGTTAATATTGTGATAGTTAGATCTTATTGAAGCTTCGACGAGAAAAGAAAAAATCTAACACATTTTTAAATTAGTTATGATCTCTAATATATATTATCACCATATTTTTCAACTTCAGATATCTCTATATAAAAAAATAATTTATCAAAGATTTCAATCTAATTCTTATACCAATTAACTAAGTGAAAAACCCATATGTTAAGTGCATTATCATATTGTAATATTTATTAAGAACAAAAATTATTAACTGCCGAAGCATTATATATAAAAGTTAACAATTTGTTGATTTGATCTCTCTCTCATTCCGTTAACTCTTCATCGAGTCCTAAAACTTGTCACAAAAATGCAATCGAGTCCTAAAATTTGCAAAAAAGTGCAATCAATTCCTAAAACTTGTCAAATTGTTTCAATCGAGTCCTAAAGTTAACACCGTCGGCCTTTTTAACGGAAAATGCGACGTGATACGTACGTGGCTTTTTAAATAATTTTCATTTTCCACATGGTTTTTTTTTTTAATTATTTTTTATTCTATTTTTTAAATTAGATTTTAAAACTAAAAAGAAAAGTTAAATTTTATTTTTAAAAATTGTTAAAAAACAGAAGAAGATAAAATTAGCAGCTCCTCCGCCGCCACCACCCATAGTCGGCCCTAGGAGGGGTGGTCGGTTCTTGCCGGCCCCGGGCGAGGGCGGCGACCCTCGCCAAGCTCGGGCGAGGGTGCCCAAATCTGGGCTCGTCAGCCCTCGCAGGGGGCTGGCAGCCGTTGCCTGCCCTGGGCGAGGCCTTGTTAGCCCTCGCTCGGGGCTAGCGAGGCTCGCTAGATCTTGGTGAGGCTGACTCGCCCAGGGCGGGCGACGGCCGCCGGCCCCCTGTGAGGGCCGGCGAGCCCAGATCTGGGCTGGCTGGGCGAGGGCCGGCCACCCCTGCCTAGGGCTAGCGACCATCGCCGACCCCTCCGGCGATGGGCAGCAGCGAAGGAAGTCGGCGATTTTTTTTTTAAATTGTTTTGTTTTTTAAATAAATTTTAGCTTTTCTTTTTAAATTTTTTAAATCTAATTTAAATAAAAAAACATTTTAAAAAAAGCCACATGGAAATAAAAAAATCATTTTAAACGCCACGTCAACATTTTCCGTTAAAAAGGCTGAAGGTGTTAACTTTATGACTCGATTGAAACAATTTGACAAGTTTTAGAATTTGATTGCAATTTTTGCAAGTTTTAGGACTCAATTACATTTTCGTGACAAGTTTTAGGACTTCTATTGCATTTATCCCTTGATCTATCTACTTCTTTGACTCTCATATGTTTGTTACGTAAGAGAGATGGAACGAGTGAATAAATCATCCGCCCAAAGATAAATTTCATCTATAAAGAACAGGGTTTGGTTCAAATATATCAGGAGTGATTGTACAATTTGCAAGTAATGACCTGCGCGAGTGCTAGAGCCGTTTTTCAAGGAAGAAATGAAAAAAGTGAACAAAGTTCAATACTAAAATAGTACACAAAATGAAGTTCGGGAAAAGTGGGATTCCAATTGAAGTAGTTCTGATAATATATGATAATCATATTCGGTGAAGTATTTCTAATTATTATCAAATAATTTTTTATTTCAACTTTCTGCACTTAAGAATATTGGTCTTGTCACTTATTTTTCAGTTTTATCAAAACAAGTCCACAGTTTCATTTCATAATTTGCTAGTGGGGATACTGTTTTAAGCTAGGGATGCTTCTAATTTGAGTTTATTTTAATTGTGCTTAGCAATGCTATGGTTGGATATATGGAGAATGGAAGGAAAACAAAGGGGTGAAATGGGGATCACCTTGTTTACAACTGATTTAAAAATAACACATTTTTAAATCAGTTGTGATCACTAATTTATATTACTATTTGGGCCAAATTTGTCCCTCAACCTAAAGTTGGTGCCTTCTTTTTGGGAATTAGACCTACAGATTTTTTAGTTGAAAGGTATTATTAAGATTGTTTCCCTTCGAACCCCTATAAAACTCAGTTTTGAATGATTTTGGATGAATACTTTCTTTCAACTGTTTCCATCATAATACACTCCTACCTTGCCCTAAAGTAACTTAATTCATCCTTTTCTAAAATTTTGTTTTTCCTAGTAATTAGCAAAATCTCTTTCCTCCTTTTGAACTAGTCCATCTGTATATTTACAAGATAAAAGCTAGTGGTATGAAAGCTAACAAGGACAATCCGACACAACCATAAACATAATCACTTTGTGGATGGGAAAATTACTCATCGATTAGTTGAATCTTATGCTTAAAGAATATAAATACACCTATCTAAGGTAGTCTTTCTTTTAATAGCAAAAGAACTTATGTACAAAATGTAATTGAATTATAAACCCTTCAATTGACTTGATTAAGTTCTAAACTTTTATGAAAAATCATAGTCATTCGGGGTAGCACTTTGGTGAATTCACCAATGTTACAACTAACATGGGTAATTCCTAGGTATCGTGTAATAATTTCGGGTGAGATGACCAAATCTCTCTTTTTGAAAACATTTGAGACTTCATTACATGGGTTGAAATGATTGCATTTGATAAATAAGTTATTTTTCCCATAGTACATTGGTTGTTGCATCGCTATCATCCCTCAAAGTTACATGGCATGAGCTTACTAAGCAGTGATTGAAATTGGAGGGATACGTACTTCATTTTGTTCCCTTTGCATTTCTTCCAGATCATCAAGCTGTTGATTGGGTATATCAAAGTAAACACAAAGAACCTCCAGAATGAGACGGCTCTGGAAATCTTCCAAAGTAATCCTTGTGACGATGTATATCTTACGATGAGGTTATGCTGGGAAAGATGTCTAGCAAGACTTTTTACTTGCAACATCTCTTTACCGAGGTTTTTAAGCAGGGAACTAACTTACCCCGAAAAGTTTATATTTCAATCTAACTTTCAAGATGAATCCACTCGCAGCTTGATCCTTATAGTGGCTACCTTAATTGCAACCGCGACTTACCAAGCCGCACTCAGTCCTCCGGGAGGATACTGGCAGGATAACTCTTCAAATACTCCAGCCAATTCCAGCGGCATTGAAAAGCCACATAAAGCCGGAGAAATTATCCTGAATGGCTTGAATCTATACAAGTTCACGGGTCTCAACAGTTCGGTTTTCCTGATGTCCATCGTTGTAATCTGTTACGCCTCTGCTCCCCTATTGCCTCGCAGCATCCCGGTTTACACGTTAACGATTTATTTCTGTGTTGTCTACTTTTTTAGCCTTATAACCGAATTCCCAAGAACCGATCTGTTCGCAGGATAGTACATAATGGCATTTTTTTTTAGCTTGCTGCTTGTCGAGTTGGCGACCCCCGTTACAGGATGGTTCACGTACAGCCGACTCCTACGCGGAACTGATACCCTAGCGAGACGCATCGGCAAGGATCAGAATTAGTTCGCAAAGTATTATTTACTTTTAAGTATTCTTCTCGCGTGTGCAATATAATCTAGGTTTTCTAGTCTTGAGGTTTGCAAGGACTGAATTCTTCTTATGAGTTGCATTTAATGTACTCATCTGTTAATTACTTAGTCCCTATGACCTTTAATCTTGCTTAAGATTAAAGGATGTAATTTGCTTTTGAAAAATGTGAGACGTTTCAGATATTCGATTTCACTTGATTGCCATGGATGCCTTAGATGATGATGGTTATTGCAATTTCTTTTTTAATGACAAATGGAAATTGACTAAATGTTCCATGATAGTGGCAAAGGGTAAGAAGACAGGCTCTCTCTATACCATACAAGCTAACTTGATTAAAGAAGAGGTAAATGTAGTGGAGGATTCCTCAATTAATTCATGACATATGAGGCTGGATCATCTTAGTAAGAAAAGGCTTGAACCTCTGCTAGAAAGAATCTTTTTACCTTTGAAGGAAAAAAATCTAAAGGAATGCACTCATTGCCTTACAGGTAAATAATATAGATTCTCATTTCATAATTCCTCTCTTCACACAAAATCAAATGTACTTGTCACGACTTAACCTCGGGTGTACCACTTAGGATTTGGATTACTAAGTCTAAACTTAGCTCGAGCTCTCCTAAGCCCATACTAATTCGTGACTTAAGTTTAAGTTTTTTAGTATGCAAATGAATTTTATTTAGGAGTCGCTACTAATCAATTTATGGTATGTCAATTAGACACCTAGCTAAAATAACGAGAGAATTATTTTACTCCTATGAGCAGGAGAATTTGGGTATGGGGACTTAGTTATACTAGATTTCTCTAATGCCCTTTTGGTACATTTCTTTTCATGAAAAAATGTTTATTAGGCGGCTTATATACATTTCATTATTCCCTAATATGTGAGGTAACTATGCGGGTGCACAATCCATCAATTCACATCAACAATCCTAGATGTGATTTCTAATTAACACGCAGTTACTCGATCTTTTTTTAGGATTTTCTCTTATTTAATGAAGCTTAGTTTACGTGGAATGCAAAGCAATGACGCACCAAAATACCTAACTAAAATGACATGTAACATGTAACTTATTATGCAAACTATATGCCACACGTTATTAATTATTTGACATGACCTAATGACAAGAAAATATTAAATGCAACTATCCTAATATATCACGCATTCAAATGATCTTTAACATGCAATGACTAAATGATGTGCAATGAGTGACCTAATATATGCGTCACACACATGATATTGTTTATGTTTTCTTTTCTTTTTTTATAAAATTTGAAATTAAAATTAAAATTGCCCAACAATTAAACATGCAATTTAAATTAATGAAAAGAAAATCTAACATCCTAAATTAATATTTTTGGTATTTTTTATTTCAAAAGTTCGAAATAAATAAATTTCATAATCTAAACAAGCAAACTATCCTAAAATAGGTAATATTCTAACGTGAACCTAATCCAACTAAAATATATTTATTATTTTTCGGTTCTTTTATGAAAGCAAAATCAATTCAAGCAAAGGCATTAAAAAAGGCAGCAA
Source organism: Eucalyptus curtisii (assembly GCA_017140595.1). Taxonomy (NCBI): domain Eukaryota; kingdom Viridiplantae; phylum Streptophyta; class Magnoliopsida; order Myrtales; family Myrtaceae; genus Eucalyptus; species Eucalyptus curtisii. Next base: position 18,997,914 of record CM029498.1, read on the forward strand.
ATCAGGTATGATATCATCTCTCTCTCCCACTAGATATGTCATTTTCTGGTTAATCATCTTGGCCTAGTCAAAACTGTGGTTATTGAATGTTGCAATGAGCTGATTTGCTGCTTAAGATTTAGTCCTTTAAAGTGTTAACTAAGGTCATGCTACTTTTACTACTTGGTATTGGGAGTTCGTATTCTTTGCGTTGAGAGAGGTGAGAACAAGTCTGCAATGCGCTCCTTTGCTCGATTTCCTTCCCCCCCCAAAAAAATAAAATAAAATTGCGCAGTATAATTATGATGCGAACATTTTTACATGTATTTATGATGATTTCAGAGTGATCAACCCTTTCTTTTCCAAATTAGGTTTCTCTTCCTTGCTGTATATGTAGTATGAATATTATTTATGTAAGACTTGGGACATTTCTGCTTTCTCATTGGAATACAATTATTTTGTGCTTACGTTGATCTTTTTATTATTTGTTTTTTAATCAAATATTGAGTAAGAGCGTGTTTGGTAACGATTCTTTTCCTAGAAATAATTTTTGATCGAAATGATTTTTTCTAATTCTCGTTCCCGAAAACAATTTCTGAGTTAAAGAACTCGCTTAATAAATATTTAAAATTTCTATTCCTAGGATAGAAATACGTTTGGTAGGATTCTTAAATTTTTTATGTTTCTTTTTAATTTTTTTATACTTTTATTATACTTTTATTATATTTTTCTTTTTTTTTTCCTTTTTCCTTTTCCTTTTTCTTTTTTCTTTTTCTTTTTCTCTGCTTCTTCCTCTTTTGTAGCTGGTCACCGGAGCCTTGCGTCGCCAAGGCGAGCCTCAACCTCGCCAGATTTGGGCGAGGCCGTGCGAGGTCGGCCTCGCCTTGGCCTGGCGAGGCCAAGCCTCGTGTCAGCTGGTGAGGCCGAGCCTAGCCGTGGCTTAGTGTCGCCGGGGCCGGCGATCGGCTAAAAGGAAGAAGAAAAAAGGGGAAGAGAAAAAGAGAAAAGAGAAGAAAAGTGGAGAAAAGAAAAAAAAAAAAACAGGAACCAATTTTTAGAATTGTTCTCGAGAACAAGAAGTAATTTTTTTTTTATTTCTTAATTCTGTTCCAAATCTATTCTCGAGAACAAAAAAAAAATAGATTTTTGTTCTTTAGAACAAAAATTTTACGAAACGGATTTCTGTTCTTTTTTTTGTTCCGGGAAACAAAATAATAGAAATAGTTAGTCTCGAGAAGGTTACCAAATAGGGTCTAAATTGCTAGCGACTTGAGCATTTTTCACCTCATTTCTTGGAAGAAATAGGGCATGAATGGTCATGGTGTCACGCCCCGAATCTTGAGTGTGTGCCCATCCTTCGGTGGTCGATAAAATTTGCAACTTCCCAGGACGAGTCGTCAACCCTTTCATTTTTATTGCACATGCGGAAGCGAATAACAAATCTCCTGACAGTAACCATCTTAGGATAGAAAAGCAAGACAACAGATGTCGCGACCAAATTTTTCGGAGGGTGAACCACCTAGGGTTTGGCTAATGGATTGTTAAACCTAGAGTTAACTCGGGCTCTCCTAAGCCCATACCAATTCGCGACTTAATGTTCAAGTTTTTAACATGCAAATGATTTTCAATTAGGAGTCGCCACTAATCTATTCTTGGTGGGTCGATTAGAAACCCAAGTAAAATAATGGGAGGATTATTTTGCTTCTACGAACCAGAGACTTTGGGTACGGGGACTTGGTTACATTAGAATTTTCTAATACCCTTTCGGTACCATTCTTTTTATTTTGAAAAATGTTTGGCAAGCAGTTTGGATTGATTTTAAATTTATTTCCCTAACATGTGAGGTGATCATGCGGGAGCACAATCCACCAATTTAACACCTAGATAAACAATGAATAAAATGCAAAACTTACCTCGAAGCAACGAAAGCATCTGCAATGTTAAATTAGAATCCACATCAACAACACTAGATATTATTTCTAATTAACACGCAATTTATTTTTTTGGTTTTTGCTTGATTAATGAAAATCATGCAATATGCAATGCAAAATTAACTAAATGGCCTAACTCCAATGACATGCAATTTCTAATTAAATTGACCTAGCAAAAATACTAAATGGCATGCATTTCATGAATCTAATCCTAATGACATGCACATGACATTTTTTATTTTCTTTTTCCTTAAAAAATGCAATCTATCCTAGAGATTCAAACTAATTTATTCTAAGACATTTTTTTATTTTTTATGAAATTCGAAATTTGAAAAAATGTGAGAATTATCTAATTAGATTAAAATCCTATTCAATTTGTATTAGGAATTAGGGTGAGCTAAATCCTAATTTAAACTAAAATATTATCTTAACCCAAATAATCCTAAAATGCAATTTATTTAAGAAAATGCCTAAACTTATAATAAATGAAGAAAAATATTATCTAAAATTAAACTAAGTGCAATTTAACCCTAATATGCCATGACGTGCAAAATATGCCCCCTAATTCTACATGACATATGCATGATGATTTTTTTTGTGGCTTTTCTTTTTTTCCAAAATTAAAATTTAACATGCAATTCAAGTTAATTGGTTTGATTTTTTATTTTTTTTATTTCGAAAATTCATGATAAATAGAATATTCAGCCAAAATATGCAAATAACCCTAAAACATGCAATATTCTAACTCGGACATATCTCAAGATAAATAAAGCAATCAAGTCCATTCAAAATTACCCCAAAAAAGAAGATATCACATATCATTCAGATCAAGGGATAATATTTCGCTAGTAAAATCGATAAATTGATCTTAAGCCTTAAAGATCAAAATATCAATTTTATTCCCACTTGATTAATTATTTCATCTAAAGCCTTACAGATGAAATAAAAAACCCTAGCGCGGTTGCGAATCATGTAATATATCGAGATTTTCAATTATGCATAGATAGAAACTCCAACCAAAGAAAACAACCTATGAAGAAATAATAATAAACAAAAAAAATAAAGAAAAAACCCTAAACTTGCCTAATAAAGTAAAGCAAAAATACCTAATTTAACTTTTTTTTCTTTTTTATTAAAAAAAGAAAAAAAGAAATCTTGGCCGTTGGTTCAGAGCTCCGGCGAGAGAGATCGCCGGCGACGGGCTCCGACGAGGGCACAGCAGGCACCGGCGGTGAGCGAGCGAGCAGGGAGCAGGCGAAGTGGCGAGGGTCTTCGGGCGCGCGGGACCCAGCGTGGTGGGCAGATATGGAGCAACAACGTCGGGACAGCACGGCGAGGGAATCAAATCGGGATCGGCTACCGTCGGAGGTTGTGAGTAGCGAACGAGGAGGAGAGGCCGCGCGAGCCGGGCGCCGAGAGGCTGCAAATCGGCGACGGCGGAGGCGGAGCAAGCGGCGACTGGGTCGCGGATTGGCACGGAACTGGCGTCGCGGGCTGGGCGGATGACTCGGGTCGTGTCAGGGACAGCGACGCGGCAGCAGCTGAACGTCGGGTGGAGGCGAGCAGGGGCACCAAGACTTCTGGTGCCGCAGATCGACGACGACAGAGGCGGAGCTGGGGCGCTTGGGTTGCGGCTGCTGCAGGGGATCTCAGATCCGCCGGCGTCGGGGCTGCAAAGGGCGAGCGGCGGCGGCGGAGCGTTGGTTTGGCGCGACCTTCGGGCGTCGAGGCGGCACGGGTCGTCGGGGCTCACAGACGAGCGTCGCGGCTCTGGATCGTCGGTGTGGCACCCCCGACTCGCCTAAGGTCGCCACAGGTACCTATCGCTATACCTAATGAACGCTAGTTACATCTCTTAGTAGAAGCATCGCAGTTCATAGGCATTTTTTTTTTTTTTGAAAACGGTCCCTGCGCAACTTATTAGCGGAAGCATAATTGGATATCACCATCTCTCCCTCCAACAATCATGATACAATGCACACCAACTACACATCATATGAAAAGATGAAGCCGAGCCACTTTTATTTACGTATTTTTTTCAAGATGGATTTCACAGGTCGGTACAATAAAAAAGAAAGGCCAAGATTTTCATCTAGACTTGGCCACCACCCAAAAGAGACAACTCGACCCCTATGTCTATCTCGTGTATGATCCTCCATCTACAAGTGTCGGCTATGTCCAAAAAGTGTCAGCTCTCCCCTCCTCACGCGGCCATCACACCCACCCCGGTGCATCGGGCGGTGGCGGCGGCAACATCCCCGCATCACTCCGTCACGGCGGACGTGGACCGACAAGAACTCCTGAATGACCGGGCCTCCAGCTAAGCCCACATCATACATCACTAGCACACGGACCCGCACGAACGTCAGACTGGGGATGGTAACGCAGTCCATCTCCGAGCACTCGACCTCCATGTCAGATGGAAGGCCATAAAAAGTACCACGCGTGACCGGAGAGAGCGGCATCTTTCTAATCTGAAATGTTGGTCCCCGAAGGGGTGAGTACAACCACTCAACAAGTAAAGGATCTAATAAACCACTCAATGCATCACACAATACAATATATCAATCATAGCATAACCCATGTCATTCGAGTATCCATGCATAACTTACCTCGCAGCCATGCATATGTCATCACATCTCATGTACTCATCATCATCATATCACATACATATCATCATGCCATAGGTGATCATCATCATGTCACATACATATCATCATGCCATAGGTGATCATCATCATGTCACATACATATCATCATGCCATAGGTGATCATCATCATGTCACATACATATCACCATGCCATAGGTGATCATCATCATGTCACATACATATCATCATGCCATAGGTGATCATCATCATGTCACACATCCATATGTATGTCATCACATCTCATGCGCATGATTCAATTTCCACTTTTATCTTTAAATTTGATCACCACATCTCTTTCCGGGACCGTAATTGCGTCCCACACATCACCACTCGCACCCCATCCTGGCATCGCGAGAACCCTCCGGCACACATCACCAGGCATCCGGCACCCCCACTTTCCGGGCATCTCGCATCCCAACTGGCATCACGAGGCACTCCCCGGGCACAGACCTCCGGGGCTTCCGGCACCCAACCATTCCGGGCATCTCGAAACTCCCGAGGGCATATGGCATGTATCTCAATACATCCGGGCATCCGGCACCCCCCATCTCGGGCATCCTGACATTCCCAGGGCATTATCGGCCGCCACTAAAATTTCCTCAATCACCATGATTCATGTTTACCACTTTATGTCTCAAATTCAGCATGGCACACGATGTAATGGCAAACAAGATCACTTTCATCATTTTAATTCTTTTATATGCATTTCCAATCATCATCATACATGCAGCAAGATACAACCACTAATGACAATATAATTAATGGGATCCACACAATTTAGAATAGTCCATATATCATGCCTTTTTGAAATTTACTAAATTTCCAGCTTGCACAATTTAGGAAAACATTTAAATTAAATATCCATATGATTCTCAAAAATCATGAAATCAAGACATGTAATAGACAAGACAATAAGATAACAATTTCATGAAGAACACATGCCCAAAAGAGTTCCACACAAGAAAGTATAACTCACACAGATACAACATGCAATTTCGGATGAAGTCAGATTGCGCAGTTTTTGAAATAATTCGATTAAAATAAACAAATGACCTCCGAAAATTATGAACTTTTACCAGGTAATAGTTAAGACGCTAAAATAGAATTTTCATGAAGACATTTAGGCCAGATTCGTTCTATATAATTTTCTATAGACGTCCGAAGCTTCTGATTCTAACACCGCAACGTTCAGTGTAACTATCTCCGAAATATCGAGTTTTCACTCACTTATCCTTCTTTGTTTCCTCTGAAATTTGGATGTTTTTTGGTTAAAGAGGTCCCCTACAACTTTCATTAAGGGATCTAGGCGAAATTTCCAAAGAATAGTCACCATATGGGTCCAAGAAGTCTCGGGTGTCCAGTACCGTGTTTCCAGATTTACCGTCTTCAAGAGAAAGTCGATTCACTAGGCTAAACTTGCTCATTTTACCTAAAATTTGAGTATGTTAGTCTTTAGGATGTTCTTTACAAGTTTAATGAAGAAGTCGAAGAGGAATTCTCGGTAAAAAGCAACATGCAAAACACAAAACCACCAAGAGGTCGACAAAACAGTTCCAGATCTAGTGTCTTCGTAGAAGAAGGGTTTCACCCCCACAAATCTCAACCATTTTGGCTCAAATTTTAGTATGTCATACATTAAGGTGTTATCTACAACTTTCATGAAGAAGTCGAAGCCAAAATCCGACTCAAAACCCACATGCAATCCTCTACAACATTCTGGGTTAGGCGGCACACTCGAAAACAGTAGGCTATTTCAAGAACAACACATGCAAAGCTTCGGTTCTCACACCCTAAACATCCGAGATTCACCACCATTCAAGCACACAAGCAAGACACAACATGCAAGAGCAGATTATAGATCCCAACTTGCCTCTAAGGTCAAGCGGACGACGGCACACGGACGGCACACGGGCGGCGACGGCTCCTTCTTCCTCCTCTCTCGGCCTCCCCTTCTCTCTCGCAAATCTCTCTCTCTCTCTCTCTCTCTCTCTCTCTCTCTCTCTCTCTCGCAATTTCCTCTCTCTCTCACCCCCTCTCTCCGGCGACACTCCTTTCCCCCTAAACCGGTCACTTTTTCCCTCTAATCTTCCTCCCTTCCATCATTAGCAATGATTAGGTCATGCATGGAGGACACTTGGATGAAGGGGACTAACACTTGGCCATTTCTTCATGCATTGTGGGCTTGGAAGTGGGCCTCATGGGCCGGGCCCTCCTTGGCCGACGACAGCCCCTTCGTGGGCTTCATGGGCCGCCCCTTTTGGCCCATTAAGGGTCCACACCCTTGGGCCTAAGGCCCAACCCTAAATAAATCCCAATTTCTACTTTTTTTTTTATAATTCACTTTTAATCTTCCTTTTATAGATTTCAAATTTTAAATTTCATATGGCCAAAATCTTGTAACATTTAATCTATAGGAATTTAGTCTATGAGGTGCGTAGCCAAGAATGGATTATTCTCATCAATTTATCTACAATACTAATCTCAAAATTCATGAACACAAGCATATATTACTTAGTCTTAAGAGGAGACTAATGGCTAAAGCATAAACCTTTGGTAATTTCATTACCTAATTATGGGCTTTAATACACCTTAGAGCTTGTCTTGAATTTTTGGGATGCCACAGCCGGTGATTCGGCCCTGGATCGCCGGTGGTTCGGCCACCGGCGCGGTACCGGCGGGGGCAGGGGCACCCCCCACGAGGAAGATGAACAGTCGCGTGGGGGAGGTTTCTTTTTTTTTTTTTTTTTCCTCTTCCTCACTTTTTCACTTTTTGCTTTTTTTGTGCTCTTTTCACCGACGGAAAAAGAACCCCCCCAATTTACCGTACGTGACCCCTTTTATAAGCCAAAAAATTGTATCTTGGGGATATATTTCATTTCTAATTTTGCTTGAGCACGATACCCCTAAATATATCGCTGAAATATTTTTCGCATATTCCATCAAGAAAATTCCCCTTTTGTGCAAAAGTGCATCTCTCAATGTATATTACCTAAATATGTGAAAAAATCTTAACGAAATATAACAAAATAAAATAAAATTTTCCTAAACTATATGCCATGTGATTTTGATTTTTTTATAATTTATTATTTAGCGAAAAAATAACCCCAAAAATTTAGGTGTCAACAGCTGCCCCTCTTTGAAGGTGAGCTCGTAGAGGTTGCCTTCAAAGACAAATTGAGACCTAAATTTTGGTCATGCTCATGCAATGAATAATTTTTTGTTGGAACATGAATTCCATTTTTTAATGCAATTTATATGATGCATGGAAATACTAATGCAAATGATAGATGAACCTACCGGAATAACTTACCTTCGAGGAAGATAGAGTAATTCGAGGTAGTGGGTGTTACCTGTCCGGGATCCGTACCATTCTACGGTCGCCTAGAATAGTAACATGACTTTGTGAAGATGCTGCTTTCCTAGGACCCGTACCATTCTACGGTCGCCCGCATGGCGAAAGGAGCTACTTTCTCGGGACCCGTACCATTCTACGGTCGCCCAGTACGGCAGAAAGGTTTTGTCTAGGACTCGTACCATTCTACGGTCGCCTAAACGGGGATTCATTTTCCAGGACCCGTACCATTCTACGGTCGCCTGAATGAGGAAATATGTGTTGTCTAGGACCCATACCATTCTACGGTCGCCTAAACGAGAATTCACTTTCCAGGACCCATACCATTCTACGGTCGCCTGAATAAGGGATAGATGTTGTCGAGGACCCGTACCATTCTTCGGTCGCCTTGACGGAAAATTGATTTTTCAGGACCCGTACCATTCTACGGTCGCCTGAATGGGGAAATTGCTTTTCCAGGACCCGTACCATTCTACGGTCGCCTGTTAGAGCAATAAATGTTGTTTAGGACCCGTATCATTCTACGGTCACCTAAACGGGGATTCACTTTCCAGGACCCGTACCATTCTACGGTCACCTGAATAAGGAATAGGTGTTGTCGAGAACCCGTGCCATTCTACGGTCGCCTTGACGGAAAGTTGATTTTTCAGGACCCGTACCATTCTACGATCCCCTGAATGGGGAAATTGCTTTTCCAGGACCCGTACCATTCTACGGTCGCCTAAATGGGGATTCTGCTTGGCTAGGACCCGAACCATTCTTCGGTCGCCCAGCGTTGCAATCTGGAGAAAAATCTTTGGGGACAACTCAATCAAGTGTCAGTGTATTCAACAGGGGAATACCTGTGCAACGACAAATATTTAAGGTATGAATAGAGATATACTTACCTGGTGACATCTCTGTTCCTTGGGGATGTGTCTCCTGCAAAACATAATCGTAGGAGAGGCAACATGCATTTGTAGTCACAGACATGCATTAATCCAAGTAAGGTTCATGCGTAATGATTTCTATCAACCATGCATCATCCTAATTTCAATAGGAATGATCTCGAATGAAGAGCGTCATTGATGTGTCAAATGAGGGATCCTTCAGTCTGAAAGGACTTTTCACTCATCCTCTTTAAAATGGTTGTTTTATCCTGACCTTTGATGTAGGATCTTGACAATCACTCTATCTCACTGTCATCATGCCAAACAAGGTTTTGTGCAATCTCGCAAGTGGTACGACCTCACCAGTCTGAGAGATCTTTAACAGGGACCGCAATGTGGGCCTGGTCAACGACTTAACAAAAAGGGACTCTTTGAGTCGAGGTTTTTGAAAGAATGAGCGATCCGTAATCATCTCCGGGTTTACAAGTCAAGAACCCTACAAAATGAGAAAGGAATAATCTTGCTCGCACTTCTTCGAGTGATACTTAAAACATGTGAACCCCTAGGTTAATTCAAGTACCCTAATCAGAAGAGACTTTACAAGGGACGTAACATAGGCTTGGTTCATGGGTTGAGAAATGAAAGGATCATTTGGCTCAAAAAGTGTTTAGGAGGGTCAAAGTTGGTGATCATCTTGACATTTCCACCACTTTCCTTCTCCACTGTTGAAGATTTTTTATCACAACTCCATTGATTGCAAAAACATTTGAGAGTTTTTTTTTTTTTTTGGGTACCACCTTGTTGGGGATACGATTCAAGTGTTGATTTTTCTTTTTGGGCATTGACCTTGCTTTTACCAGGCACACTGCTTTTTCATGCCCCTATTTTGCACTTCTTCTCTTTGGACTTACACAGTCTTCTTTTATGAGCATTTTAGACCATGCTACTTGAATGGTTCTCTTTTGCCTTGCCCCAGTGTGGGGGATGATCACCAACTGGGTTTAATATGAAACAAATTCATAGGCTCAAGTGGGCTATGCAATGGATGAAAGTGTATAGGATAAAGAAAGAACTGCTCTTCGTCATCCTAAGGCACTTTAAATTACCGTATAGGTTACACTGTGAAAGCAATACTCGAAGATTGATGCAAGTGTGAGCAAAAAGATTCCTACCATTCATTTTAAATTTACCCCAATGTGGGATGATTCTTGACAGGGGTAATTTTAAAAGAATCTCCATAAGTGTATGGGGCTCAAAGGGGTTGAGCAATGGATCACCCCGTAGTGTTTGAGATAGAGAAAAGAATGCCTCTCATTACCTTGGTTGACGTACCCTTTGCGAGATAGCCCTCTTCCTTGTAGGCATGTAATTTTTCACACGACTCATTGAGGGTTAGTGTATGAAGCAGTGTATGGAACAAGGCTTGCATTTCGTCATTCCAGAGTATCTCATTCGACACATTCATTTTCACACAATTCATCAAGGAAGAAAAATGCAAGATTTGCAATAAATTTGAACAATTCAACTTATTGAAGCAATTTATTCATCATAAAAATGCTTTGCAGTTCAAAACATGACATGGCAAATTCTATCATGGGTAATACTTCTTGACAGCGTCGAATTAACTCGGAGTGGAAAACTCACGACCATCCATTTCGCCAAGATCAAGGCACCGCCGTAAAGTACCTTCTTTACCACATATGGGCCGTTGTATTTTGGAGCAAACTTGCCTCCGGGATCGGAAAGATCGGCAACAGCTTTCTTAGGACTAAGTCATTTACCTTGAAATGCCTCGGCCGCACCTTTTGGTTGAAAGATCCGGCTACTCTGTTGATATGTTTGGCCATGGCAGAGAGCCTTCAGTCTTTTTTCGTCAATCAAGTTCAACTGCTCGAATCTTTGTTGTGACCATTCCGCCTCAGACAACTCCACTTGGGATAAAACTCTTAGAGAGGGAATCTCCACTTCTACAGGCAGAACTGCCTCCATGCCGTACACCAAAGCAAACGGGGTTGCCCCAGTGGAAGTGCGGATCGAGATTCGATACGCCATCAGTGCGAAGGGCAATCTATCATGCCAATCTCGATAATTCTCGGCTGTCTTAGCTAAGATCTTCTTGATGTTCTTATTGGCCGCTTCAACAGCCCCGTTCATTTGAGGGCGGTAGGGAGATGAATTCAAATGCTTGATCTTGAACTCGCTGAACAGCCCATCAACAAGCTTATTGTTCAAATTTGTCCCATTATCAGTGATGATTGCCTCAGGGACGCCATAGCGAGCAATTATGTCACGTCGCCACCAAGATGAATCGATGTCCATTTGAAGCCTTGGGATTGATTGGGCCAATCACATCAATACCCCACATCGAGAAAGGCCATGGCTCAGAAAACTGGTGCAACTCAGTCGGAGGAACATTTATCTTATTCCCATGAATCTGGCAGCGGTGACAACTCCGAACATGCTGCATGCAGTCACTTTCTAGTGTGAGCCAATAGTAACCTAGTCTCATAATCTTCTTAGCCATCATGTGCCCATTCATATGAGGGCCACATATTCCTTCGTGCACTTCTTGCATGATTTGAGTGGCGTCAGTTGCATCCACACACTGCAACAAGACTGAATCATAAGATCTCTTGTACAAATTCTCGCCACTGACGAAGAATTTTGAGGCCGTCTTCGTGATGTAATTCCTATCAGCGGGAGTGCTTCCTTCGGGTCCCGCCTTTTAATGTAGTTCATGATATCGTAATACCATGGTTTTCCATCAGGTTCTTCAGTCACGATCATACAATAAGCCGGCTTCGGCAAAACCTCTATTTTCAAAGGCTCCACCTCTAACCCGTCAGTGACTTGCAACATAGACGACAAAGTTGCGAGTGCATCCGCAAATTGATTACGAGACCTCGGCAAGTATTCGAATGAAATTTTCTCGAACTCCTTTACCAGATCTTCTAAGTACTTGTGGTACGGGAGCAATTTGGCGTCTTTAGTCTTCCATTCACCTACGGTCCGAAGTATGATTAGTGCCGAATCTCCAAATACCATTAACTTGGCTACACCCATCTCGATCGCGGCTTGAAGTCCGAGGATGCAAGCCTCATACTCGTCCACATTGTTAGTGCATGGGAATATCAATTTTGCAGCTACTGGATAGTGCTGTCCATCTGGGGATATCAGAACTACCCCAATACCAGAATCAGACAAGTTTACAGCTCCATCAAAGAACATCTTCCATGAGTCTTCATTTACACTCAAGACACGGTCATCAAGGAAACTGTCATCGTCATTAGAGACTCCTGAATTTTCGGCCAATAGATCAGCGATCGCTCGACCCTTAACCGACTTTTGTGGCATGAATTGCACGTCAAATTCGGAGATCAAGATTTGCCATTTGGCCAACTTACCCACCAAAGCTGGTCGATCAAGTAAGTACTTGATAGGGTCGTTCTCAGTCACGAGGAATGTCTGATAATGTAGTGTGTATTGTCGTAACCTATGCAACACCCACACCAACGCCACACAAGTCTTTTCAACATCAGAATACTTCAACTCTGATACAGTGAACTTCTTACTCATATAATAAATGGCTCGTTCTTTTTTATCGACAGGACTCTCTTGAGCCAATATCGCACCCAACAATTCACTATGGATGGTGAGGTAGAGAATTAAGGGATGCCCCGGTGATGGTGGGACAAGAACTGGTGGATTCATCAGGTACTGCTTTAGCTTGTCGAATGCTTCTCGACACTCATCATCCCAGTTGACTCGTGCATTCTTCTTTAGGAGCTTGAAGAACGGCTTAGCAGTTTCAAAGAGTTGGGAAATGAATCGAGCTATGTAATTCAGTCTCCCCAAGAGGTTTCGGGCTTCTTTCACCGTTGATGGAGGTTGCAACTCACATATAGCCTTAGCCTTGGAAGGGTCGATCTCAATTCCTTTACTGCTTACAATGAATCCGAGCAATTTACCGGATGTTGCTCCGAACACACATTTAGCAGGATTTAAACGAAGCTTGAACTCACGGAGTCGATCGAACAACTTCTTCAAGGTTTCGATGTGACTTTTTCCTGGTCGGGTTTTTGCAATCATATCGTCAACGTAGACTTCAATCTCCTGGTGCATCATGTCATGAAATAATGCGACTATGGCTCGCTGGTAGGCTGCCCCTGTGTTTTTGAGTCCGAAGGGCATGACCTTGTAATGAAAGGTCCCCCACGGGGTGATAAATGCAGTCTTCTCCTTGTCTTTCTCCTTCATCTTTATTTGGTTGTACCCGGAAAAACCATCCATAAATGAGAATAATTCAAATCCGGCAGTACTATCCACAAGGACATCTATGTGTGGTAATGGGAAATCATCCTTTGGACTAGCCTTGTTCAGATCCCGATAGTCAACACAAACTCAAACATGACCGTCCTTCTTCATCACCGGCACGATATTAGCCACCCATTCAAGGTACTGTGAGACTTCAATAAATCCCACATTCAAAAGCTTCATCACCTCTTCCTCTATCTTCTTCGAGAGTTCGGGTTTAGTCCTCCGCAGCCTTTGCTTCTTAGGTGGCACGTCTGGATTAGTAGGTAGGCAATGCTCCACGATTGATGGGTCCGGCCCGTGCATGTCGGCGTAGGTCCATGCAAAAATGTCTTGATATTCCTTCGATGAATCTGAATTAGGCGCTCGGCCTCGTCTTTGGGGAGATTCGCCCCAATTTTCACCTCCTTGGCTTCTTCGGTGTCACTTAAATTAATAGTGACGGTCGCTCGAGATGTGAGAGCCTTGGCTTTTTCATGTTGTTCCCAGCTTTGCTGCACCTCAATGGGATCTTCGATTAAATTTTCAAGATCATCATTATCAGCACTTGTTGCATTTGATTGGACCATTTCCACACCTTTGCATGACATAAGATTGTTCCTGAAACATGAAGTAGATAAATTAGAAAGACAAACAAAATAATCTACATTTCTGTTTTTGTTTTTTTCTATCTTTTTTTTTTTTAATTTCTTCTTTTTTTTTTTAATTTCTTTATAAAAGAATTTTGGCAGAAAGATTTTTTTTTTGAAATACTTTGACATGAGAAAGCATGATGAAGTCCAGGCCTCGAGAATTCTCCTTGGATTTTTTTTTTCTTTTATCAATTTGGATATCATCACCGGGCTGGTTTGGTGTACCTCATCATGCCCTTAAAATAAAACTTGTAATTTTATTGATATTCATCAATCAATTACATTTATTGAATGGAAATGCAATTTTCAAACCTTGAAAAGAAAGTGAAAAAGAAGAAATCGAAAACAAGCCCTAGAAAGTGATAAAAATTCCCACGCAGGGGAATGTGAGAAAGTAGTAAATGAGTTACTCTTGTGGGCCAGAGCCCATCTCCTCCGAAGGTCCTTTGTCAATGGTCCCTATGAAGACGTCATCGAAGAGACTAGTGATTCCTTCCAATGTATCTTCGAGGTTTTACGCCTCCGGGGTGTCGGATTATCCACGCCACCCCATCCATGCGGGACAATGTCACGGGGATCAATGTAGAAACCGGGAGGAGCCGAATACTTCACCGAGATAGTCGAATTTTCCGCTTGGCTGCCCCGGGGTGTCTATTATTTCTGCTTCATCCCGCATCATTATCGAGGACCAGGAAATGTCTCATGAATGCTCGGGGGTGGTGGGTTTTGCCTTCCTCGCCATTGGTTAGGTGGCGAGTTCGCATTTCTTGTCTTCTCCCACCTCTTCCATGGTACCCTAAACCCGCGAACGGGACCTCGAGGGGCTTCAATGGGACTTCGAATACCCTGACCATTTCTTCCAAGACCATTGCCAGGAACAAAACCATTCCCAACCATCACCCTTCCCACCATAAGGGCAGCATTTGAAACTTCAGGAGCGAGTGGCGGTGAGTCTCGAGATGTGTGTATGGTGGACACTAACTCAAATGAATGGTAACTCAACTCAAACTCGGAGTCCGACTCTACATAGGGGATAGCCATCTCATGATAGATCCAGTGGTCTTCCTCACCATACACGGTGACCAACTTCCTTTCCATCACGAATTTCACAGCTTGATGTAGACTTGAAGGCACTGCTCCAGCAGTATGTATCCAGGGACGACCTAGCAGGAAATTGAATGCAGTAGGGATGTCCAGCACTTGGAAGGGAATATTGAAAATGACTGGTCCTATTTGTACATCGAGGTGGATTTCCTCGATCACCTCCTTTTTTGTTCCATCGAAAGCTCGCACCGAAGTCTTCGCGGCATGTATCCTTGACGGGTCTACCTTGAGGCGGTGAAGAGTGGCCAACGGACAAATGTTCATAGCAGACCCATTGTCGATGAGCACTCGGGACACATGGGAAGACTTGTGCTTAACGGATATGTAGAGTGCTTTGTTATGTCCCCTACCTTCGAGAGGGAATTCCTCGTCAGAGAAGGCAATCAAATCTTTGAGAAGGACCGATCCCACGAATTCTTCCGGCTTTGTCCTTCCACGGTCTCTGGCACACGAATTTCATTCAGCACCTTCATTAGCGACTTTTGATGCACGGGGGACGTCATCAAGAGCTCGAGTAAGGAGATCTAAGTGGGCATCTTTTGTAGTTGGTCAACCACGTTATACTCGCTTGCTTTGATTCGGCCAGAAACTCCTTAGCCTCTTCATCGGTGACTTGCTTTGCAAGTTGAGCACTTGCTTGACCATAGGTCCGACCAGACCTTGTTACAAGGTCCACATCCAAGTCATAAGACCAAGGGACCGCCTTATTGTTGACATATTCATACGGTTGAGGCATTTCAATCACTATCTCATCATCAGATGCATCTTCAAGTGGGGGCATATCCACGAGGGATGGATCAACTTCTTCCTCACCAGTATCGAGCGCAACCTGCTCCTCTTCCCAATCGATAACGATGTGGGAAATAGTGGAAACTATGTAGTTATGATCAGCATATACGATGATGCCGTCATCCACCATCCTGGTGACTCTTTCCTTCATCAGTGATAGAGGAACATCCTCCTGATCTGGATAATATCCGGCTCTCACCAGCCCGTTGTAAGCATCTGCCACATGCACCTTTGAGTTCTTGATCCGACCGACTTCAGGCTCCAAGATAGCATTGATCGTACCTTCATGCTCCGGTAGTGGATTCTTTTGGACGTTCGGCCGAGCAGTTTGAAATGAAAAGGCCTTTGTGTCCAGGAGGTTTTGGATCTTGTGCTTCAGGGTGAAACATTCATCAGTTGAATGTCCCAATTCACCGCTATGATAGTCACACTTCTTCGTCAAATCGTAACCACGAATGCTTTCGCGGTTAGGGCGCTTTGGTTCGCTAGTAAGCAAACCTTTCTTTCTTAGGATTGCCAACACTTGGGATGGAGATCCAGGGAGAGGAGAGAACTGCCTTCTTGCTTGGGCAAATGGTTGACGGCCGGCAGTTTGTTGTTGCCTTTGATTCATCTGGATAGCCGGGGCATGATTGGTACTTTCTTGGCCATAAGCTACATTCACATCTACAGCAGCTTCTTTCTCCTTCTTGGCAGAGAATTTTTTAGTCGATGGTTCAGTAAACCATCCTTCCCTTATCCCCATCTCGATCTGTTCTCCTACGGGAATAAGCCGATTGAAGCTCTCGACATATGTCGGCCATTCGGTTACGGAACTCGGATGGAAGGGTCTTCACGAATAACTTCATCAACTCCTTGTTGGTAGGCTCAGGAGTAATTTGAGCTGCTAGGTTTCTCCATCTCACAGCATACTCTTTAAATGACTCACTCCTTCTTTTCCATCCGCTCCAGGTCTTCTCGGGAAGGTGCGATGTCCATGTTAAACTTGTACTGTTTGAGAAACGCGTCTGCCACTTCGTTCCAGGTTCCGAGGAGGTTTACATTCTTCATGACATATCAGTTTAGTGCAGGCCCAGTCAAACTCGCATGGAATGATTGGATCATGAGGGGCTCGTTCTTGACATATTGGGCCATACGCACGTGGTACATCTGCAAATGAGCTTTTGGGCAAGAAGTACCATCGTATTTCTCGAAATCCGGCATTTTAAACTTCTTTGGCATCTTGACCTTCTCATAGACGGACATGTCGAACGGGAGTGAATTCTGCGATTCTTGCAGTTGTTTAAGCTTTTCTTCCAGTTTTGCGAAGCGTTCATCTTGCTCCGCTTTAGAGGCATTATCAAGCTTAGCCTTTCGCACATTGATCAGCGGTAGGTCATCTTCCAGGTCAGGGATGTCGTCATCATCCATTTGGGTCTCGCTTGCCTACCTCGAGACGATTATCTCGGAAGAAGAGGGTGCAGGATTTGGATTCGCTCGGAGGGATTGGATCGAGTCGTCGTAGCTGCATAGAGGCGGTTAATTGTTGAAGTTGTTCTTCCATAGTGGAGATGCGATCACGCATTTCAGTTTGATCGGCCATTCTAGCTCTTAATCGAGTGATGATGGGAGAGCGTGGAGGATCCGTTATCACCTAATTTGAAGAAATGAATACACATAAGCATTTCATATAAAACAATGCCGGTCCATTACGAAAGTCTAACAATGTAAAGAAACTTGCAAGGTCCTAGACAAATAAACTAATCGAGTAAATGACTCAACTTCCAAAACATTAAACTAAAGTAAGAAGACCAAATAGATTCAAGCCACTTTATTTGGCCCGATCTATAACCACATGGGAAGCCAACGCTCGACGTAGTTACCTCTTCTCCTTAGCATCCTTCTTAGCTTGCTTCTCGAGTTCTTCAATCTTCCTCTTGTGACGATTAAGCTCCGCTTGCCGAGTGGGCTTCTCGGTCACATCTGGCACCTTTGGGAGATACTCGGTCGGAATCTTGTCGACGGATGTATCGAGGCGTGGCATAGTAGGTCTTTTCCTTCCCCTCAAGCTCATCTTCAGGTAAGCTCAACTTTTGTTCCCGACATGCGATCCAAGCTTGTTCGATACAGCGAAGTTCCTTCTTGTGATCACCATCCTTAGCGGTGAATTGGACTTGGAACAAACCCAGCTTGATAGGGGGCGGTAGATCTTGCACAACTCGATATTGACGAGCCACTCGGAGTGGGTAGTAAGAAGTGGCACCGGTGATCCCCAATAGTGGGATCGGCTCATCATCGCCATGAGAGAGACGTGCTTTGGAGACTTGGAACCATTTAGCATGCCATAGGAAAATCTTGGTATTCGGATTTTTCAATAATTTGATCCATTTTGAGTAAGAAAGATTAGGAGTTCGATCATGATGATTTTTAAATACTTCGATGGGATGATGGAAATTAGTGACATTGATAATATTCATGTGAATATTGACCTTACTTATGTGAGAAAAGAACCAGATTTGCAAAAGTTCAATTGGTGCACGAAATGTTTTATCTTCATCTTCCTTAAATCGAGTGAGTGACAAAAATGTTTCAGCTAGAATAGTATTGACAAAACTAGTCCTAGCACACACTTGTTTGACCACCCATGCGATAGAAGGATTAATGGCACCTTTACGAAAATAGAAAATAACAAACCCGAAGAAAGCTAGGAGGAAAATCCTACTTTTTAAGAGAGTGTTAGCACTAACAAAACTCTGATCTAGGAAGGAAAAAGGACATGCAAGACAATTATCTTTCAGCACTCTTTTTATCAAATTCTTATCCATCCTAAGAAAATTAGACAAAATCGATTCTGGTTCTAATCCAATGGGTGGATTTATTAATTCCAATTCCAAGGGTTTTCCTATGGCAATGTTGTATTCTTCCAGAGTCGGAGTCAGCTCATGCCTACCAAATATAAACGTTGATGTTCGGGGGCTCCAGAAATGAGCAAGTGCTTGCATGACGCCACTCTGGACATCAACGTCAAGGAGGGGAACAAGGCGACCAAGTCTGCTCTCTACATAGCTTTGGCCCTCGTGGCCTAGACGATTCCACCATGATTTGAGTTCAACTTTTGGTGCAGGTACAAATCGAATGTCGGATCTTCCCATTGTTTATAAACCAGAACTCGACCAACCTAATGTCATGGACCGACCAAAGATGTAAATAAGTAAATTGCAAGAGTAAAGGATAGAGAGCTTACTTTACCATACGATTAAAGCAACCACATAGACAAGCGCATGAAGTGTGAGGCTCGATTTCTATCTAGACGGCTTAGCAAAATGGAGTTAAAAGGTGGGATGACTTAGTTGCAGCCTCGCATGCCAAGTCAAGTCCTCCTAACTCCGGCTCAGTCAAGAATGATACCCCAATGCGACGCAGCCTCGCGGGCAGAGGTAAACATTCTTGACACCAAGAAAGAAACTTTCGGGATTGAGTTGGGCAACCTCTACTACGCGGCCTCGCGGTCGAAGTCGTATCCAACTCAATACCATCCAAAATATCCTAGTGCGGCCCAGGTCCGACGGCAGGTTGTGTGTGCAATAGTGTAGTGCTAAATGCAAGGCATGCACAACAGTTTAAATCAAACAACACTTCAATAACTTGAGTTTAAAACATTCATCCCCAACTCCAACCTGCAAGACAAGGGTTAGCAAAGACTACTCCCCTTATATCTCCCAATCTACAAGAACATTTAACACCTTAAATGTTAGGGACGTAACCGGGATCCTTGCTGCCAAACAAAAGCATTTTTCAAAATAAAAGAAAAATTGGCCTAAGTCCACTAAGAGTTTCAACTCAAGTCCCAGTGGAGTCACCAAGCTGTTGCGACCAAATTTTTCGGAGGGTGAAGCACCTAGGGTTTGGCTAATGGATTGTTAAGCCTAGACTTAACTCGGGCTCTCCCAAGCCCATACCAATTCGCGACTTAATGTTCAAGTTTTTAACATGCAAATGATTTTCAATTAGGAGTCGCCACTAATCTATTCTTGGTGGGTCGATTAGAAACCCAAGTAAAATAATGGGAGGATTATTTTACTTCTACGAACCGAGACTTTGGGTACGGGGACTTGGTTACATTAGACTTTTCTAATGCCCTTTCGGTACCATTCTTTTTATTTTGAAAAATGTTTGGCAAGCAGTTTGGATTGATTTTAAATTTATTTCCCTAACATGTGAGGTGATCATGCGGGTGCGCAATCCACCAATTTAACACCCAGATAAACAATGAATAAAATGCAAAACTTACCTCGAAGCAACGAAAGCATCTGCAATGTTAAATTAGAATCCACATCAACAACCCTAGATATGATTTCTAATTAACACGCAATTTATTTTTTTTGTTTTTGCTTGATTAATGAAAATCATGCAATATGCAATGCAAAATTAACTAAATGGCCTAACTCCAATGACATGCAATTTCTAATTAAATTGACCTAGCAAAAATACTAAATGGCATGCATTTCATGAATCTAATCCTAATGACATGCACATGACATTTTTTATTTTCTTTTTCCTTAAAAAATGCAATCTTTCCTAGAGATTCAAACTAATTTATTCTAAGACATTTTTTATTTTTTATGAAATTCGAAATTTGAAAAAATGTGAAAATTATCTAATTAGATTAAAATCCTATTCAATTTGTATTAGGAATTAGGGTGAGCTAAATCATAATTTAAACTAAAATATTATCTTAACCCAAATAATCCTAAAATGCAATTTATTTAAGAAAATGCCTAAACTTATAATAAATTAAGAAAAATATTATCTAAAATTAAACTAAGTGCAATTTAACCCTAATATGCCATGACGTGCAAAATATGCCCCCCAATTCTACATGGCATATGCATGATGATTTTTTTTGTGGCTTTTCTTTTTTTCCAAAATTAAAATTTAACATGCAATTCAAGTTAATTGGTTTGATTTTTTATTTTTTTTTAATTTCGAAAATTCATGATAAATAGAATATTCAGCCAAAATATGCAAATAACCCTAAAACATGCAATATTCTAACTCGGACATATCTCAAGATAAATAAAGCAATCAAGTCCATTCAAAATTACCCCAAAAAAGAAGATATCACATATCATTCAGATCAAGGGATAATATTTCGCTAGTAAAATCGAGAAATTGATCTTAAGCCTTAAAGATCAAAATATCAATTTTATTCCCACTTGATTAATTATTTCATCTAAAGTCTTATAGATGAAATAAAAAACCCTGGCGCGGTTGCGAATCATGTAATATATCGAGATTTTCAATTATGCATAGATAGAAATTCCAACCAAAGAAAACAACCTATGACGAAATAATAATAAACAAAAAAATAAAGAAAAACCCTAAACTTGCCTAATAAAGTAAAGCAAAAATACCTAATTTAACTTTTTTTTTCTTTTTTATTAAAAAAAGAACAAAAGAAATCTTGGCCG
This sequence comes from Eucalyptus curtisii, assembly GCA_017140595.1. NCBI lineage: Eukaryota > Viridiplantae > Streptophyta > Magnoliopsida > Myrtales > Myrtaceae > Eucalyptus > Eucalyptus curtisii. The sequence continues at coordinate 19,018,985 of CM029498.1, forward strand.
TTGGTTCGGGGCTCCGGCGAGAGAGATCGCCAGCGACGGACTCCGGCGAGGGCACAGCAGGCACCGGCAGCAAGCGAGCGAGCAGGGAGCAGGCGAAGCGGCGAGGGGTGCTGGACGGCAGGGACCGGCAGAGGCGGGCAGATATGGAGCAACGGTGTCGGGATGGCACGGCGAGGGAATCGAATCGGGATTGGCTACCGTCGGAGGTTGTGAGTAGCGAACGAGGAGGCAAAGGCAGCTCGAACTTCCGGGAGCCGGGAGGCTGCAAATCGACGACGGCATAGGCGGAGCAAGGGCGACCGGGTCGCGGATCGGCACGGGGCGGCGTCGCGGGCTAGGCTGAAGACTCGAGTCGTGGCAGGGACAGCGGCGCGGCAGCGGCTGAACGTCGGGTGGAGGCGAGCAGGGGCGCCGAGACTTCTGGTGCCGCAGATCAACGACGGTAGAGGCGGAGCCGGGGCGCTTGGGTTGCGGCTGCTGCAGGGGATCTCAGATCCGCCGGCGTCGAGGCTGCAGAGGGCGAGTGGCAGCGGCGGAGCGTTGGTTCGGCGCGACCTTCGGGAGTCGACACGGCGCGGGTCGTCGGGGCTTGCGGGCGAGCGTCGCGGCTTTGGATCGCCGGTGGTTCGGCCGCCGGCATGGTACCGGCGGGGGCAGGGGCACCCCCCACGAGGAAGATGAACAGTCGCGTGGGGGAGGTTTTTTTTTTTTTTTTTTTTGCTCTACCTCACTTTTTCACTTTTTGCTTTTTTTGTGCTCTTTTCACCGACGGAAAAAGAACCCCCCAATTTACCGTACGTGACCCCTTTTATAAGCCAAAAAATTGTATCTTGGGGATATATTTCATTTCTAATTTTGCTTGAGCACGATACCCCTAAATATATCGCTGAAATATTTTTCGCATATTCCATCAAGAAAATTCCCCTTTTGTGCAAAAGTGCATCTCCCAATGTATATTACCTAAATATGTGAAAAAATCTTAACAAAATATAACAAAATAAAATAAAATTTTCCTAAACTATATGCCATGTTATTATGATTTTTTTATTATTTTTTATATAGCGAAAAAATAACCCCAAAAATTTAGGTGTCAACAACAGATTCACAAACAAAACATGCTTTTATAAACATACTGAGTCATGTACAAAAATCTACAACCAAAAGACTTCAAAAGATCGACTCTTAAAAGAAGCTGTCCTATCTGACCTACACCTCATATCCTCTTAGCTTGGCTCCAGATCCTCTACTCTACAGCCCTGAAAAGAAATGAGCCCACAACAGGGTGAGATATAAATCTTAGCGAGTTCACGCTCTAAACCTAGATTAGGAGGGTAATACGCCGAGGGCGTCCTAACCACACAATCATACAATCACAGAGACTTACCTCGTCTCAGATCCTCCCTGCAGGTCAGCACAGTTCATATCACAACCATATGCATATAACAATTTCACACATCAATTGGAACATCTAAATCAATCACTACTCACACAAGCAAGAACCACCGACACGCATCGGTTCCTCAATTCAATCATAGGAATCCTGATTATAGGGCCAAATCATTATGACACGTCATATTCCATGCCACACAATTTTGTCCCATAATCCAGTACATCAATTTCACCCAACATGCGTTCCAATTTATTAATACTATCCACACAGGCAGTTTACCCGACACACGCCGGTCCTCTGGCATAGCTGAGTTCCATCTCACTCCTTTGAGCATGGCTGCATCCTCCGACACACACCGGGGACGACATTCCTTACAGCCTTTCCGAAGGAGCTTTGGTCCAGAATCTACTGCAACCAGTGTCCATCGACACACAACGGGGATGGCTAACATCCAGCAACACACACTGGGGATAGGTAATGTCCACCGACACACACTGTGGACGGGTTCTCTTAACTAACACACAATCATTCAATTCCGGCCAAGGACATTGTGCTTTGCACTCACATGCCTTAATTAAGATAACGACCTTGGCTTGTTTTCTTCGTATTAAAAACACTCTGTGAAATTAATCGTGTGTGGGTATACGGTTAGATCGAACAAGAAAAATTGATATCTTCCTTTTTAAATTCCCACTGTTTTATATAATATATAAAACCATTTTCGATGTTAAAACCCAACATTCGGGATTTTCTAAATAAATATCCAAATTCACAAATTTTGGAATAAATAACCAAAATTCCAAATCAGCACTCAATTTGCACAAATTAACACTCAATTGTAGAAATTAACCACACCATTGCAATCAGCACGAAATTCCAGCCACCGGCTATCCCGGTCTAATTTTCGGAAAATATTTAATAATTAAATAATTACAAAACATATTAATTCAATAAATACAAACTTAGGCTAAAAATTGCTAATCTAACCACCTATTGAACTAATTAAATTATTCTAACCATCCTAGCTATGTAACAACATACTAACTTAGCTAATTACAATCTCTAACCACCTAATTAACTAATCTAACTAACCTAATTTAACTAAACAACCTAATAATTAAACTAATCATACTTAAATTAACCTAAACATCCCTTAAGCGTTATTAGCCTACTAAGTATAGTTTAATGCATAAACTCACCGGTTTAGCGTGAAAACCGGTTCACCGCAATGGCGGCCAAAACTCGAACTTTCAACGGCACCAACGGAGACTCGAACCGGGCCGAAAATGCCTTGCAAGCCCACAGCGAACTGTTGGGCTTGGTTCTGGGCTGAACTGCGGGCTGGGCTTGTGGGCTGCTGGGCTCGGCTTCGTGTGGGCTGCTCGCGGCTGAAGATGGGCTAGGCCGGAGGATCGCTGGGTTGAAATGCACGGCTGCTGACTTCGTGGCCTATTAGCCGAACCAGAACACACGAAGGAGCTGCTGGGGACGTCGCGGATGAAGAGGGGTCGGTGGAGAAGATGGAGTCAGCGTTGGTGGGTTCTTGCTGGGGTTTGACTCGGTGGTGTTGACTAGGACGAATTGCTGGTGACAAAAGGTCTTCGTGGCAGACGGCAGCAAGAGAAAGGGGAAACGGTGGAGAGAGTTGCTTGTTTTGGTGGAGTTTGGGGCTAACTTCGTAGACGTGGAGAGGAAGCGAACGTGCTGGCAGCGCGGCAAAGGGATGGAGCACTCAGTGGTAGACAGAAGATGGTGGAGGACGTGTGCTACTAGGTGGGGGTTCAACGCCAGTGAAGATGGGGGAAAAGGAAGTCGGTGGAGGCGTGCGGCTGCGAGATTCCCATGAAGGAGCTGCTTCGGTGAAGGAACAATTAAAAGAAAGTAGAAGATAGCTGGATTCGGTGAAGCAGCAGCTTGCGAAGGAGAAGAGGCAACTGACTGGCGTACGAGGGAAGCTAAGGAAGGGGGAGTGAAAGTCAACAAGAATTATCTACTCAATTAAAGCTTGGTCGCCCTAAAATCAACATGTCCATCTCTTTTATCCCCCTTATCTTCATCCCATCTTCCTCCAACAATATCAATTGGTCACCCAAGGCCAATTTTAACACCAACTTACCCCAATTGAAGTCCAAATGAAGACCAAAATATGACAGGCCCTCTAGCCTACGAATTTCACAAATTAGACTTCCATTTCTTCACAAATTTCTTAAATTCGATGTCCAATTTTTGCTAAGGATGAAGCCCACACCATTTTCATAAGTTCCCATCACCAAATAGCTCGGCAAGGGGCCCAAAAATCCTTTTGATTTGGCCCATCCGAATTTCTGTTATTTTTCGAATCGTCCGAATTGATTTTCTGTAAAAATCCCGAGCTCGCCGAAAATTCTTCGGAAGATGAGTCGACGTTATTAAAATAAATTGTGACATGACCGAACTTTCCATTTTTGAAATCGGGTTCAAATTCGCGGTTAATTTCAATCTAATGCGATTTTAGCGTGAGCTAACCTATCAAGTAGCTTTTGGGAATTTTTAGTGCAATTGGCCCATAGTCGATTATTTTCGAGCCACATTGTACATCTTCGACACATTGGCGACTCTCGGTTGTCGTGAAAATCTCAAGGTTTCAAATACGGATACAGGGTACCAAAACGACAGAAAAATCGGTGTAATACCGTTCGACAGAAATGTTGCAATTAGGTGGAATCAACTACGCACTAATCACATACCTCTGTCAAATCGACCTATCTCCGGTCTCTGATCAATATTGACAGTGCCGTAATGACCCTTGCAGATTAGCACGGTCGAGCAGTCGATTCCTTGTCAAATTCTCAAGTCTATTGCGTTTAGATTCCTTAACGGCTTCACCTGATAAGCTAGTTATCCCGTGAGTGGTCAACTCAGGGAAAGAACTATAGGCGTGTCGATGAAAAGCCAACTTATTCAATCGAAAGCCGAACCTGAAGTTCAGGATGTAACACATGGTCAGCCCGTTGTCACACTTTGTTAAACACTTTCGAATCCTATGCTTTAGACGAACTTGTTATGTTCTAAGAATAATTCACTGGACTTAAAATGATGTTATAGCTCTTATGAGCTATCTGCCACATCTAATGAGGAGAACATGATATATATTCATTTTTATTTTTTTTTGTGAAGTTGTGAATTATGTAATATATTCGTAATAGATTTTATCCGAGTAGTCCCTAGTACCGCAAAAGTATGTGATGTAATTGGCCTACTGCTAGGTATGAGGACCTACTTCTTATTCAATCTGCTTAATGTGGAATGCAACCATATTTTGAGCAGTATCATAGTATTGTTTGGATACCTTCTCCTACCGAAAAATTTACTATTTATATGTGGGGGTAAAGTTATATCTTCACCTGCTAAAGTGCCCAGGCATAAGTTGGTTCGGTTTACTTCAAATGTATGAAAACACAGTTTAGTATTTTGATGTGCTGCCAACTCAAGATAGATTGAAGAAGTGGAATCCTTCTTCGAATGATGTTTGCCTTCTCTAGACTTCTTGTGTCAATGTGAATAAAGGCTGACTCGGGATTGTAATTTCTAAGGCCACGTGAATTGGGAACGCGTTGTAATTTCTAAGGCCACGTGAGTTGGGAACGCTTGAACAACAAGCCCATAACTGTAGAATAGCCGCGACAGATTACTTTTGCATGTGAGGCAAGCATCTCTATGCGAAAGACAATTGACCTAATCATTAAATGGGAATTGAGAACTCTACATAGATGTGATCGAACCTCATTATATCCCCTGAAAATTTCCACGTGAATCTGTCAAGGCAAAAACGCAGAAAAAGCGATTCATGAACTGCAACTTATACTTAAGCATTCTTTTCAATTTCCCCCTTCAACTCCAACATGAGGCACTTCGTGATGGGGGAAAGGACAAACAATTTTTTCTTGTACTGCTAAAACAATTTGAGGTTAAGGTTCCCGAGCAGATATGGCGTGGTCCTCGAAGCTTTCAGAATTCTCCACGATCGATTTCCATAGGGGATGGGTTGCTTCTTCTCTTGCTTCCGCGTGTAGGAGGACGACGATCGCTCAGCTCCCTCGCTCCATTCCCTACCAGAAAGAAACCCCCGTAAGCTCTACGTGCATTCTATAGTCAATGTTCTGTTTTGAAGTGGATGAGTGGAAGTGAAGACTCCACCTCCTCCTCTACATGTTTAGTTTTCCCAAAATAAGTCGGGCGATTCAAGTTGCTCCTCATTTTACATTTCTTTGATGTTTTTTGGTACTTTTTAATTAGAAGCTGGATGAAACTAGCTGTATCGTTAGACGATTTAACATATTTTTCCCGTGAGGTCAAAAAATTGGTCATCTATTCTATGCACAAAGGAGATAATCTACTTTCTGTCTGTTTGACATTTGTTATATTTACTTTCCGCATATTGGCAGCAACAGCAGATTCTGTTTAACCGTTAGGTAGTGATTGCATTAAGCAAATTATTCATGTTCTAGTAATTTCTATCGGTATGTGTTGTTTATGTATTATTTACCAGCATCATTGTTAGTTCAACATGGAGATGCTGCATTATTTAAGGTGGGCTTGGCTGTCCATGGAAAAATTTATTGACTTGAGCAAAAGACCCAAAAATACTATTTCCTTGATAGGTGCTTTATTTATTTTATTTTAGCAACAAGTTTTTGATAAAATTAGCCTCACGATATGTTGTTACAATGGCTTCAAAACTTATCTCCATATTTAATTCTAATAGAAGCTAGCCTCATCAACGTGCACGTGGTCATTATTTTCGGGCAGTATCTCAAATCGTTGTTGCACGGAGAATTTGCACGAACCTTTGTGGTTGAACTTCGCTGTGACAGCAGTTGCCACTATTTTTCGTCTTTTGTAATAAATGGAGCCTTATAAGGCGAGCGTGTACAAAGAAAAAATAAATATGTGGAACGCGACTTCTGATAATCAGGAAATGGAGAAGTCATCAGGATATGATTACGAAGTATTTTTGAGCTTTAGAGGACCAGATACTCGTTTGGACATTGCAGATTACCTTTACATCAGCATGATTGATGTTGGAATTCGGGCATATAGGGACGATGAAGAGCTCCGTACTAGGGAAGAGATCGGTGGCCAACTTTTCCAAGCTATTCAGCACTCAAAGATCTCAATACCAATCTTTTCTAAAGGATATGCTGATAGTCCATGGTGCCCCAGGGAGTTGGTCAAGATGGTGGAAAGCAAGAACACAGGGGGACAAAAGATCATGCCCATTTTCTATAATGTCATGCCATTCGAGGTCAAATACCAGAATGAGCAGTATGGCAACACCATTGTTTCTCATTTAAACAAGAAGCGGTTCGATGATGAGACTATCAACAACTAGAAGGCTCCTCTTAAAGAGGTTGGAGAACTAAAGGGATGGGATCTCCATAGCATGCTAAACAGGTATTTAATTATATCACATACGAATGGTTTGTTCTAGATGCATTATTTTGCTCCGCTAAACCCCATGTCTTGATGCTATTTCCTCCAATACTATCAGAGGCAAAGGTGAATTTGTGAAAGAAGTTGTCAATGATGTTTTGACTGAGTTGAAAACTGCTTACTTGGAAGTATCCGATTGCTTTGTGGAAGTAGACAATCATGTGGATGTAATCATTAGGATGATAGGTGCACATAGCTGTGAAACGAAGATTGTTGGAATCCATGGTATGGGTGGTGTGGGAAAGAAGACTCTTGCCAAAATAGTGTACAATCAACTTTCTAATGATTTTGTTAATTATTGCTTCCTTTGTGACATTTGAAAAACATAGATTACATGCTTGCAAAATCAGCTCTTATCAAACATCCTTAAAAAGAAATGGCCTGATATCAACAATGTCATGGAAGGGAAAAAGGAGATAAAAGAAAGATTACGCTCTAAAAAAGTGCTTCTTCTACTTGATGATTCTGATGATGCAAGTCAACTTGATGCGCTTGTGCAGAAGCATGAGTGGTTTGGCAAGGGAAGCAAGATTATCATTACAACTAGAGATCGAGGAATTCTCAATGTCGATGAGACTTACGAACTTATTGGCATGGATTTTGATCATTCTCTTAAACTTTTTAGCAAACATGCATTTAGAAGAGATTATCCCTTAGAGCAATACATTTCTCACTCTGAAAGGGCAGTAAATATGTGTAACGGTCTTCCTTTAGCTCTTAAGGTAATAGGTTCTCTTTTATCTGGAAAAAGTGAAGAGGAGTGGGATGCCACATTAAAGGAGCTAGAAGAATCTCCTCAAGAGAATTGTTGACGCCTATTTTTTTTAAGCAACAAAACAACAACAAAAAAAGAAAAAAAAAACGCCTAAGGGGTCGGGTCGGGCTGGATCCGGCCTTGGCCTGGAACGCTGCCTACCTCTCTCTCCCTACGTTGGGCCCCACCTTTTTCCCTTCGGCCTGGCCTACGCCAGCTTGTCTCGTTCCTAGCATCCTCGCACACGGGAGACTAGCAAAAAGAAAAGGCAGCAGACCTACAAAAAAAAAAAAAGGAAGCAGTAGTAGAGGGAAAAAAAAAAAGCAGCACTAGAAAAGAGAGGAGAAGGGTGAAGAACCAAAGAGACGGGGAAAAAAGAGGGGAGCTCACATGACCTCCTCCGGAGAGATCTCCGGCGGTAAGCGAGCCAGAGAAGGAGAAATGCCGAGCGAGCCTAGATCTGATTGTTTTTTATCAGATTTGGGAGACAACGCTACTTCGCCGTCAACTGCCGCTGTTCATCGAGCCGCCGCCCTCCGACCCCGACTACTGCAACACCTGAGCCCGACGCTGTCGCTATCTGTCCTCCTTGACACCATGCCGAGTCACTGGCCGCCGCGTCCTCCGGCTGCTGTTGCCAAGCACAAGACAGCTGTGAACCCGAAAGCTGCGGTGGGTGCGAAGAGGAAGGTAGCCTCCAACATCGTTACAGTAAGCCCAACACCACCGTTATTCAGCCCCTACGCCGTCTATGTCACCCGTGTCGCCCCTTCGAGCCATGCCGCCACCGATCACACCAACACCGCACCGTCACCACCTGTCCTCGTAGACCCCAACGTCGTCGTCGCCCCTCGCTGCCCACAGCTGCCACCCGCCATATCGCCGCCGCTGTTCACGCAAAACCACCACTCGGCGTCATCCCAACCCCCTTTCCTTGGCGCCGCGAAGGAACAAAGAGGAGGAAGGCTGTAAGATCGGGTCAAGCCCGGGTTGGACTCAGGTCGTGGTCTAGGCTGGGCCTGCGTGTGTGAGCTACCTTTTGCAGGGGATTGGGCTCGCTGGTTGGGCCAAATCCGAACCAAGTAAAGGCCCCACCAAGGTTGGTCGGGCTTGGTCTTTCAGGCAGGCTAACCGGCCCGCCCCCTGAGCAGGCCAGACCCGGGCGGGTCTAACCGACCCACCCGACTAGGTTAGACCGGACCCAGCTTGGTTCGCCCAAAAAAAAAAGTATTTTTTATGGAAAAAATTATTAAAAGAATTTCGAAAATCTAAAAATGCAGGGTTTGTATAGAAATTACCATTCTTGCTTTTTTAGTGTGATTAGACCTTTATTTGTGTGCACATTGATTATATCGCATGTTTAATTTGCATATTTGATTACGTTTGTGAATGTTTAATTGCACGTGTCCAATTTTATTGCAATTAGGATCTCGATAGCTATGATTATTACTTTAATGATTGCGTACCTACATGATCACCTCACATGTTAGTGGATAAGTATAAAATCAATTCAAACTGCCTGAAAAAAAAAATCCTTTATTTTAATATGAACAAGATTAGGTACCGAAATGGCACTAATTAATCAATTAGTGTAATTAAGTCCCCGTCCCTGGATTTTCTAGTTGCGTAGGAAGTGTGGCATACTCACATGCCTCACTTGGTTTCTAGTCAACCCCAATAGGCTAGTGGCAACTTTTTTTGCAAAATTCTTAAAAATACCCCAACGTCACCCCAGGTATGGGCTTGGGAGAGCCCACATCTAATCATGGGTCATAAGCCCGTTTTTTAGGCAATACCCCTAAACCTGATCTCTTCCCCCGAGGGTAGGCCACAACAGCTTGGTGACTTTGCTAGGGACTAGTTTTAAACCTTAGAGGACTTAGGCCTAAATTTATCTTGTTCAAAAATAAGTTTTGTTTGGCAGCGAGGATATCAGGTACGTCCTTAACATGAGTGTTAAATGTTTTTGTAGTTGGGAGTTATAAGGGGATGAGTGATTGTTAACCCCTTGTCTTGCAAGCCTGGAGTCGAGAATAAATGTTTATGTATTGAATTTTTTAAGTGTTGCTTGTTTATAAACTGTTGTGTATTTATTCTTTGCACTGCACTACACTAGCAGACATGACTTGCTGCCTAAACATGGCCGCATAGGATCACCAAGGATGATGTTGAGGTGGATACCACTCCTACTACAACAATGTCGTACGAGTCGCCTATCTCAACCCCAAAATTTCTTTCTTGACGTTAGAGATCCCTTCCCTGGTTTGCAACCACACGACATGGGTTGGTTCTTTGACGAAGCCGAAGTCACGGGAAATACAACCTAGCCACGATCTTGTTGGTTCGGTCTGGTGATCCTATGACTCCATTTTGAGCCGTATAGAGTAGAAATCGAAACACATCCCATGTGTATGTCTATGTAATAGAGAAAGAGAGAGAGAGAGAGAGAGAGAGAGAGAGAGAAGTCGTCTCCCACTGTAAGTGTCATTCTTCTTTTTATTTGCTGTTTTTTTAATTGAATTTTTCGTCTTGAAGTTCGCAAAAATCAATCGAATGCCCTCGGTGCCATAGGCTTATAATTGAAAAAAACAATTGGCAATTACTCTTGATAAGTGAACGTTGAATGCAAGTTCTAAACACTTTGATTTGGCCCTGTTGAACACATGATTTTGTTTAAATTTCTAGTTATGGGCTCAAAATCACATTTTGAAAAAAAAGTGCCAAAATTTTTTTTTTAAAAACTTTAAGTTGCAATTATATATTGGGGCACAAAAATTGAAATTGCATTTTTAATCAAATTCTCTCATTCTCACATTTTGTGATTGAAATGCAAATCATATTTTGTGTGTAGATTTCTCAAAACAAAAGTCACTTCATTTTTGCAGGACTAAAATTATAAATCAATCTTTAAAAAATCAATGCCACTTTTGCATATGAAACTTTTAGAATAAGAGTGGACGTTCGTTTGATGGCCGTGGATCGATATTTTGTTTTAATGATGTCTTTTCTTATGATAAAATCTTGGCGAAATACTAAAACCTCGTAATAAGGGCTATGGGCCATGTACCATCGCCTCAATTTTGTTGTAAGAAGCGACCTCATTGATATATCATTTTCTCATTCACATACTTCACACACTGACATTGTCGTCTTTTTGCAAGTTATGCGTAATGTACCATGACATTCTCGTGTTTGACCACATATATAAGTGAATTCAAGAGTTAGGACAAGAGTTGATTTTTACTATTATCTATACAAGAGTTTCTTGTATTGTATCATTGTTTTTATTCTTGTTAAGAATCATGTTTTCCATTTTGGATTTTGATTGCGAATCCAATTGTTGCTCTTGTAAATCATGCGACTCACATTTATTAATGATGGAATTCAGTTTCATGAAAATCATCCTTTTAAAAACAAATGTAGAAGTGTTTCAAGCGAACTTCTATCTTCAAAATATTTGGAAAATGAATTTCAAGAAAGCTTTACTTAAGGCCCTCTCTTCACATGGTCGCTGTCTGAGGTAGGATAAGGAATTTATTTGAGATCGGCGTCTGCTCCTTCTAAAAGATAAAAGTGTATGCTCATGGAACTCGAGGAGCAAGCATGCGTCGAGACTTCGTCGGCACCAATCTTCCATAGAGGCGGAACGAAGTTGAATTCCGTTCTAGGAAGTTTCTTTATTTGGAGCCCATCGATCTCGTTCACTTTGCATGATGAGACAAATGAAGTGAGTTGCCAAGCATCCAAAAAGGTGAATTCAAAGAAAGAGTAAACTATATCGATTTCAATTATCCATTTCTGATACCGTTTCTGACATGACTTTCTTTTCATTGTCAATGAGACATCAAGAGTATCAAGTGTTGTAACGTTTCAACAAACGCGATGGAGCATTATTAAGTCCTGCTCATCTTAAACAAAGAAAAATTCAAATGAAATGGAGGGGCAATATTATCCCTTCCTCCATAAGAGATACCTTGGGATGTTGATCACCTGACTTTGGAAAATGATGTATTTCGTTCCTAAACTTGATTCTCTTTAGCATAAAAAAATAACATATCATTTTCTTTGGGACAGGACACACTCGAACAGAATTAAGGTTGGTTAAATAAAGAGTGGGAGAGCAACATTTGATTTATAGAAAAATCTCTCATTCCCCCACCAATGAAGTGTGCTGGAACAATATTGTCAAATTCATCAAGAAAGGGTGTATCGTTCCTCAATTGAACCTAATTAAGTATGAAAATAACCCATGTCATCCTCTCTTCTCATAGGGTGATAAATTAGGGAAAATGTTGCACCTTGACCGTAGAAGCAGCGTCCTCCATCAAGGAATCATGCAATAAATAGGCAAAGCATCTAAAGAACAATATCATCAAATGTGGAAACAATGAGCAATCCCTCTCCTTTCAAAGCAAGATCTTGAAAAACACATTCTAATGATTCATATTTAAATTTTTCAAGCTCTTTGTTGAGAGGGCTAGTACAAACGCCTAGAGGGGAGGTGAATAGGTGTAAATAAAATTTTTGCAAGACTTAGTAGAAGTAAATTGTCTATAGAAGATAACAGACTATAAATGTATTTCAGCTTTGAACAATAAATCTACGAGCAAAGTAAGGAGTTTAGGAGTTCAGGGAAAGAGAATAGAAACACAAAGTTCATAGTGGTTCGGCTTAGATCAAGCCTATGTCCACTCTCCTGCGCTGACAGCCCACTGGCTAGATTCCACTATGAATCAAAAGAGATTTTACAGCTTGTGATCTTGACTTTCTCAGTGAAGAGTCTCTACTGGTCTCTCACAAAGTCTCACTAAGAGTTTCTCTCTTTTGTTCACAACTTTGAGCTCGACGAATGAAAAAGCAAGTAAGTGGAAAGCTTCAGACTTTGAAATTCTTCTTTCACGCACACTTCGAACAACTGGAGAATCATCCTTAAATACTCCTTCATGCCTTCTCGGCCGTTAGCACTTTCCAAAGGAATTCTTCCAATCTACCCGTTGGACAAAATCAATTAAGGTGATCTCGAGTCGTTAGATGATTTGTAATGAAAGCCCGTCAATCTTGTTTGCCCATACAATTAGGATATTGGTTTCCATAAGTAGAACCTTCCAAGTTTGATTGCCTCTCAAAAGATCTTCAAATCGGAATTGTTTCCAATAAAGATAATCAAGCAAGTAGGTGCCATATCCAGCCATAACGTCATCCATAAACCATACGAATCGAATCCTTGAAAATAATCCTGCATCTGAATAAGTCTTCATTCTTCAATCTGGAAACTATTAGTGAGGTCAAACTTTGAAACTAAAGTCTAGCGGTCTTCAGACTTTGACGATAGAATATGGAAATCTTCAGACTTAGACATGGAAATGTTTTGTCAAATTCAAAACAGAAAATGAGTTTTCTCCAACAATCTCCCCATTTTTTATGGTGACAAAACTTTCCTACAGATTTGAAAACTTTTTGACCCACAAAGTAACACTAATGCAATACGTGATATCTTAAAAAAATAAGTTGCTTCGAACCTAGATAGTATTTATTCTGCAATCATAGAAAATATATTAATCTTAAACATAACTATCCAGTCATAAACAGTATCACAAACTTAGTTGCTGCAAATGTCAAAAAGATTCAAAGTCAACAGTAATCACAGCAATCAAAAGTCCAAAGTTAGTCCAAAGTACCAAGCAAAAAGTCATCAAAAGATAGTCTAAAGAAGATAGATAGAATAAATCTGCACAAATTCTCCCCTTTTTTTGTCAACAGCAAAAAGTGGAGAATCACTTAAAAGGGTTGATAAAATCATGGCTGTTTGGGGATACAAACGATCTGAAAATCCCCCATAGACTTGACAGTTTCCTCCAGCTTCGTTAGAGTCGCCTTTAGCTGTTCCAAATCTTCACCCTTTGCAGTTTCTTGCACTTGAAGCTTCAGGGCTTTTAGCTATTCTTGAAGAGTTTGAAGTGGATTGTAAAGCTATTTTGAGATTCTTGATCTCACACTCCATTCCATATTGCTGAGCCTTCAAATCCAAAAGGATTCCCAGCAACCTGTGAAAGTCTGTTGTTGGCTCTATTGTAGCACTAGGTCCAGCCGAATCAATTTCAAGAGTATTAAGAAGTGAGGGAACATCAGCAGTTCGATCACCTAGGATTGGGAGTGCATTCTTCAACATCTGCTTCAGGATATTGAGAGGCATAGACATCCTTTGGATATGCTAGAGATCTACTAACATCACTAGTAAAAACAAGTGAAGATGTACCTCTTTTGTCAGCAACTCCCCCTGTCTCTATTCCTTTGGATGGAGAAAAGAATTCCTCTCTTGTTCTTGCTCTGCCCCAGCGCCCAAGTGATGTTTTTCTTTTTCTTCTCTTGCAATTTCACTCCAAGTCTTTTTAGAATCCTCTAACAAAGATACAACATATGTTGGCTCAAAAGAGTCATCTTGACCCTCTTCTACTTGAGTTTCCATGCCTTCTTCTTTTTCTTCACCTCTCTTCTCTATCTCTTCTCTTTCTCTGTTCTCTCTGTCCTCTGATTGCTCAAAACTAACAGAGCTCTGTAGATTTCTTAAGGCAAAGGCGGAGAGAGTAATGTCGTCCTCATCTTCTTCTTCGTCCTACAAGATAAGGTTTCTCCTCTTCTTAATTGGTGCGCTCATGGGGCTCCTTGCCTTTTCTTTTCTTCACTGCAATGTCTTGTTTTGGCGGGGGACTTCTCCTTTAGGTGTTCCAATGCCTTATTTAGCTCATTCGGTCTCATTTTTGAAACCATCTTTAGTCCTATCACCATAGGAACAATGGTCCGAACACACAGAGTAGTAGGAAACTGAATGTTGAAATGTCTGAATAATCGAGTGACAAGTGCAGAGTAAGGTAGTTGCCCCTTGTCCTTCACAACTGTCCTATACATGTGCATTAGAATAGTGTGAGGCAGTGAGAACTTAAACCCAATGTTGATTGCGTACATCAGCTTTGCTTTAGAGCGAGAGACATCGGTCTTTGAAGTGGATTTGGGTCTGATGCAGTTGATCACAATCTTGTGTAACAAGATATTGGAGGCAATCATTCTAGAATAAGAAATCTTGCCTTTAGCAAATCTGTCCCGAACAAGAGCCAATGTTGCGTGACCGACAGACACACTGATTGGTTGGAAACTCCCTATTTCCACGCCAATCACATCCACCAAAGTGTCCACGTCCACTACAAACTCTTTGTCCCTTACTGTAAAAGAAAATCTATTCGCATCTAGGAAGGATAGATTCGAATAGAAATAAGCAGTTAATTCAGGGTAAGCTCTGCAGTTTCCGAGCAAAATCTTTTGAGTTGAAGGAGATCAAACTTCTCCCTGAGGTTCACTTTTAAAGAATCCAGAAAATCAAAGTCTACAGTTCGAGAGTTCATCACCCCTCTCTTCAAAAATTTCGAATAAGTCTTCCTGTGATCCTTAGAAAGGAATAAAGTCGTTCCCTCTCCACGAACGTTTGCGGCAATACCCATCCTAGGCTGAAAATACGTATACATCCTCTCATCATCATCCTTTCCTTCTGGCAGATTAAAACCACCAAATCGCGAATCACTTGGAAAGTTGGCAAAAGTTCTTCCTGTCAAATCTTTAAGCGCAATGCCTAACCTTTCCATAGTATTTAAGAACAAAGTTTCACTTTTATAAGCATTTGCTCGCAAAAATTCATCGATCAAAGTCATCGCAGTACCACCCTCCTTTAACTTAGAGTAGAGTTTAATGAGAAATTGGGGTTTCTGCGTTCTTACTAGTTCAACATCTTCAATAATCTCTTCTTCTGCTTGTTGCTGCTGCTGAGGAGAATCTTCTTTCTCGGTTAGGTCAAAGTGCGTAGGACCCTCTCGCATGTGTTGTGATCCCATGTTCGCCATTCTAGAAGACTTCCTCTGGAAAGACATTGTCACGGTCGAGGGGGATTTCTTGAACTCGTTCATTGAAAAATATGAAAGTTTTGTAGATCAAACTTGAGAGAAAATGTGAGAAAGTAGAATTTTTGTATTCTAGGGTTGTGTGAGTGTAAATGGAGAAGAAGAACTTCAACGGTATATAAAGCAAGTGAAACGGGCTATACGAATTGTCACAAAGGAAAAAATAAAATTGCCTTTTTCGAAAATAAAAAATTTCCAAAAATTCAAAAATTCAAAAAAAGATTATTTCTAAAAATATAATAGGCAAGTAGTGATTTCAAAATCAACGTACCTTTTCAAAATTTCATCCTAAAATAAAATCAAACTCATTTAGAAAGCATTAACTTACAGATGTAGCGTTTGGACATTCTGAGTGTAAACACCTTCAGACTTTACCCGGTAGGACATATGATGTTCAGTCTGGTGCGAATATACTCATATAAGCTTTTCTCCAGTGGCTTTGTAAATATGTCTGCCAACTGATTCTTTGAGTCAATGAACTGAATCATAACTTCTCCATTCTGAACATGATCTCTAATGAAATGATGTCGAATCTCTATATGCTTTGCTCTTGAATGAAGAGTTGGATTCATTGTGAGATTGATGGCACTGGTGTTGTCACATTTGATCTCGGTGCACGATTCTTCAATACCAAAATATTTTAGCTGTTGCCTTATCCACAAGATTTGAGAGCAACAACTCTCAAGAGCCACATATTCTACTTCAGTTGTTGAAAGAGCTACGGTACTTTGTTTTCTTGAAAACCAAGATACCAATTTGCTGCCCAGCAGTTGACAAGTGCCAGAAGTACTTTTTCTATCAACTTTACATCCTGCTAAATCTGCATCTGAATATCCAAGGAGAGTAAAGTCTCCTTCTTTGAGATACCACAGACCTAGCTTTGGTGTAGTTGCAACGTATTTAATGATGTGTTTTGCAGCACTTAAGTGAGATTCTTTGGGACTTGATTGGAATCTAGCACAGATACAAACACTAAACAAAATGTCAGGTCTAGATGTAGTAAGGTAAAGAAGCGAACCAATAATGCTCATGTACAGCTTTTGGTCTACATTCTTTCCTTCTTCATCTTTGTCTAGCTTTAAAGAACTTGACATTGGTGTCTCTGTCTTTTTATAATTCTCCAATCAAAACTTCTTGATGAGATCTTTTGCATACTTCTCTTGGTGAATAAAAGTACATTTCTTTGATTGTTTAACTCGTAATCCCAAAAAGAAAGTTAACTCACCCATCATACTCATCTCAAATTTATTCTGTATACATCTAGAGAATTTCTTGCATAGATTTTCATTTGGTGATCCAAAAATAATATCATCAACATAAATTTGAACATGTAGAAAATCTTTACTTTCTCTTTTTATGAACAAAGTAGTGTCTACCTTTCTTTTGACAAAACTATTTTGAGTTAGGAATTTACTTAACATTTCATACCAGGCTCGAGGTGCTTGCTTCAGTCCATAAAGGGTCTTTTTCAATTTGTAGACTGAGTCTAGCTTTCTTGGATCCTCAAATCCAAGTGATTGTTCTACATAGACTTCTTCTTGAATGAATCCATTTAGGAATGCACATTTTACATCTATTTGGAATAACCTGAAATTTTTATAGCAAGCGAAAGCAAGTAATAATCTAATTTCTTCTAACCTCGCTACTGGTGCATAGGTCTTATCATAGTTTATCCCTTCTTCTTGCGTATATCCTTTGGCCACAAGTCTTGCTTTATTCCTGACCACTTTTCCTTTCTCATCCACCTTGTTCCTGAAAACCCATTTAGTTCTAATAATGGACTTACTTTTAGGTTTAAGAATTAGTTCCCAAACATCGTTGATGCTGAACTGTTTGAGCTCTTCTTGCATAGCTGTAATCCAGCTTTCATCAGCCAAGGCTTCTTCTATACTTTTGGGTTCAACTTTAGAAACGAGTGCCAAGGCACTAGACTCTTCTCGTCTTTTAGATCTGGTACGAATTCCTTCATCAATGTTGCCAATGATGAGATTTTTGGGATGACTTGACTTATGCTTCTAGTTGTTAATTAGTTTGTGAGTCTGCTGATCCTCTGCTTCAGTTGAATTTTCTGGTTTTTCTTGTTGTTGATCTTCAGAAGTCTGAACTACTTCGGAGGAAGTAAACATCAAAAAATTTGGAGCAGATTTGGATTCTTCAAGTTGTTTTTGATTCAGTTGATTCTACATAGAGTCTTGAAACTTGACATTCATAGATTCTTCCACAGACTGAGTCTTCTTGTTGGATACTCTGTAGACTTTGCTTGAGGTTGAGTAGCCAAGAAAAATTCCTTCGTCTGATTTTGCTTCAAACTTACCAGTTCGATTATTTGCATTTTTCAAAACAAAATACTTACAACCAAACACATGAAAATAAGAAACATTTGGCTTCTTCCTTTTAAACACTTCATAAGGAGTTTTCTCTAGAATAGGCCTCAAGAATACTCTGTTAATGATGTAGCAGGCTGTAGAAACTGCTTCAGCCTAAAATTGAAAGGAAATATTACTCTCAATTAAGAGGGTTCTTGCCATCTCCTGCAATGATCTGTTCTTTCTTTCCACAACCCCATTTTGTTCTAAAGTGTATGGAGAAGAGAAAACATGCTGGAAACCAGATTCATGATAGAATTTCTCAAAGTTTTGATTTTCAAACTCACCTCCATGGTCTATTCATATGCTTGAAATAGCATATCATTTTTTCTTTCTGAACCTTCTTGGCAAATTTTGAAAAGTGAGAGAATGCTTCAAACTTACTTTTCAGGAAGTATCGTGACATCCTGATTTTACAATTCTAGTTTCAATTGAATAAGTCGGGCATTTCATCTTCACGTCTATAGCTCTCTTCTTTGAGTTGGCCACTAACGAGATAACTAGCCTATCAAGTGAAGCTGTTAAGGAATCTAAACGCAATAGACTTGAGAATTCGATCAGGAAACAACTGCTCGACCGTGCTAATCTGCAAGGGTCATTACGGTATAGATCGACTAGAGACCAGAGATAGGCCGATTCAACATAACCATGTGATTAAGTGTGGGTGATTCCACCTAATTGCAAAATTCTTGTCGATCGGCACTAGACCGATTTCTCTGTCGTTTTGATACCTTGTATCCGTATTTGAAACCTCAAGATTTTCACGACAACCGAGAGTAGCTAATGTGTCGAAGATGCACTTTGTGGCTTGAAAATAATCAACCACGAGTCAATTGCACAGAAAATTCCTAAAAGCTACCCAGTAGGTTAGGACGCGCTAAAGTCGCGCCAGATTGAAATTAACGAGACATTGAACTCGATTTCAAAAATTGAAAGTTCTATCATGGCACAATTCATTTTAGGAACGTCGACTCATCCTAAAAAGATTTTTCTCCAAACCGAGTTTTTCAGCGAAAAATCAAGAATTGACGGAATTAGATCGGGAAAGTTGGAAGACCGTTCTTAAGCACACTTTTGGCATCCAAGATGGATTTATGGGCATGGAAAAATGTGGATTCAAGCATGGACATATGGGATGAATTTTTGAGACTTCAATTGAATTGAATTGAAGAGATTGGAAGAGGAATTGAAGACTTTGAAGGCCAAATTGCAAAAAATTCGTAGCCTCCCATGGTGACCAACCTTTGGACCACTTGGGAAGCTTCTTGAGGAAGATTGAGGAGAGAGAGAGGGGCTGTGGACAGCTGATGGGTGGTGAGGGCAAGAGAGAGGAGGAGATGGCAAGTGTTGAAGGCTAAGGAGCCTTTGGGGTCCCCCTTGTTCAGCAGTTCTTCTTCCTCCTTGAATTGAGGCTTTCTCCATTGTTGTGGCTTGGAGAGACCTTGAGAGAACCAGAGAAAACCGAGCACACCAGCCCCTCCACCGTCGCACGCCCGGAAGGCCACCGTCGGACCATTTTCCTCCCCTGTTTTCCCTCATTCCAGTTTCTGCTCCAGCCGACCTTTCGTCAAAGATCCGACTAAACAGTTAACTTCCCGGATGAACCAGTGAACGAGCCACCCATCACCGCGAAGAGGACATCTAGACCGTTCCAAAGAGCCCGGCCTTGCCCCGAACGGAGCCGCCGGCCTTCCTGTACGCCCGCGAGAAGAAACCGGCACCGGTTCGTCGGTCCGCCTGGCAGTTCGCCCGATTTCACCATTTCAGCGTTTTCTTCCGTTTTTCTTCCATTCGGACCCTTTCTCCACCCATACCAACCACCAGCAGGTCCCCCTCGACCCCCAGGAGCCGTGGTTGCCGGCCAACCCCTCGCCGGAGCTCCGGCCAAGCCCGTTCAGCTCTGTCTCTCCTCCAGCAGTCCAGTTTTTCAAAGTTGCAGAGGGAGTCCGAGATTGTGGTTGCTGTTCCAGCCCCGGGACTGCCTTGGATCACTGTGGTTGAGGCCCCGGTGCGTCGCCTCCGTCGTGCGCCACCCCCAAGCCGCCGGACCTTCGCCACTCGCCATTTCCGCGCCAACAGCCGCCGGTTCCAGCCTTCTCGGTTCAAGATCAGTAGCTGAAGACAGCAAGGCCTTGGAGACTTTGAGGGCCGTTTTTGGTGTCTTCCCGGCCTCCGTTGGTGTCACCGCTTCGAGGTTTATCGACCGCCTTGGCGTCGTGGTCGCCGTGGACTCACCGGCTCGCAAAACCGGTGAGTTTATCCTCTAATCCTTGCTTAGTAAGTTAATTATGCTTAAGGGGTGTTTAGATTAGTCTAAGTATGTTTAGGTGGTTAGATTATATTATTTAAATGTTAATTAGATTGAATGTATGATTATTTTAGTGGATGTTTAATTAGGGCTAATCGTATGTTTAGATTAGTGTAATATTGCTTAAGCCCTAATTAATTATTTTTAATTAATTAATTATTTCGAAATTATAAATTTTATTTTATTCAAATATATTATTATAATATTTTATTTAATTATTTAATTTTCGGAATTAAATTAATTATTTATTATTTCCGAAAATTATGCCGGGATGGCCGATCGTTAGAATTTCGCACTAATCGCAACAGTGCGGTTAGTTCGTGCTTGTTGTTTGTTAAATTGTGAAATTGAGTGATTGATGATTGCGGTTAATTATTCCAAAAGTGTGGAATTGTGTGAAATTGAAGTTTTGGTATTTAACTTGAAAATACCCGGTGTCGGCTTTTGGCACCATAATTGGTTTGTAGGACCGGTTTGTATCGATTGGTTGAATGGATGTTTATGTGGGGATTTATCCCAAGGCTGTTTAGTGTCAGTATTCGATTGGAGTTTGATCGTGAAAGTTTGTGAGTGGATCTAGAAAATCATCGAAGTTCGGCTGTGCCCTGTTGGGCCATGCTTTACCACCGACTTTGGAATCGATCGTGCCCACTAGGGCCATGATTTGCCACCTGATAGAGGTCGCGCCCAATCGGGCCATGATTCAACACCTGCTAGAGGTCATGCCTAATATGGCCGTGATCTACCACCTATTAAAAGTTGTGCCGAGTGGGGCCGTGATGCCATTAATTCTAAAAAAATTGCTCGATGAGGCCATGATTACCACCTATTAGTAAGTTATGTCCTAAGGACCGTGATTCATAATTGGGAATTGAGTTGGAATAGTTGAAATGACCAGAAGTGGTCTTGTTGACATGTATCGACCGAGTCGATTGATCGATGACTCGATCTGTTTGATTGGATGACATAATTGTCAATATTTTTACATTATACTAACTTGCAGGAAGGATCAACGGCGAGGTAAGTCTTCTGACTTGAGTGGTTAGGCCTCTTTGCATATTTTCTTCCTAATCGAGTCTTAGGGGGTAGAACTCACTGAGACATTGTCTCACCCCGTCGTGGGCTCAACATTTTCAGGTCCTTAGATCGCGATCGTGGAGGAGTCGAAGCCATGGACATTTGTGGAGGTGGAGACCGAAGAATCGGCGAACGTGTCTGACTAGTTGATCATAGAACAGTTCCCTTTTTGTTGAGCCAGTCTATTTTATAGTCAATCCAATGTTGTATATAAACCTAGGTGTTTATAAGAAAGCTGGTTTGGTTGTGATTGATTGCCTGCTTTTCTATCACATGTTAAATGTTGTCAGGGGATTTGTTAAATGGGTCGGCAACGTGTCTTGGGAAGTCGCATTTTTCTATCGACCGCAGAGGGATGTGTGCTTGCTCGGAGGATCGGGGCGTGACAAGTATACCCAAGTAAAGCGAGAGTAATCATCCATGATTACTAGGCAGTATCTTTTTCCACAAATACTTTGAATTTTGGTTAGTTCAAAGAGGTCCATATGTAGAAGCTGCAAAACTCTATTAGTAGAAACTTGATTTATAGGTTTAAAAGAACTTCTAACCTGTTTTCCCAAAACATATAGCGTGCATAATTCAGACTTTTGATAAGTTAGGTTGGGCAGTCCACGAACAAGCTTCTTGGAGGAAATCTTGGCAATCTATTTCATGTTAACATGACCAAGCTTTCGATGCCAAAGGTTTGCATCATCTTGAATGGATATTAAACACTAAGAACTTTCTTGTTTTATATCCAGAAGATAAATATTCCCATATCTTCGTCCAGAGAAAGATTGCAAGAAATTTTTACTAGTTCCCGAACAAATGCCTTCTTGGAAATTAATTTTGAATCCAAAATCGCACAGTTGACTTATGCTGAATAGATTGTAATTCAAACATTCCACCAAGGAAACATTATTGATTGTGAGACTTCCAATCTTCACAGTTCCACATCCAATAATTCTTCCTTTGTCGTTTCCACCAAAAGAAACTTTTCCACCATTTATTTGAACAAGCTTTATGAAACAGCTTGAATCTCCTATCATGTGTCACGAAAAGCCATTATCCAAATACCATTTGATCTTTTTCTTAATAGTAACCTGCAATCAAAAAAAGAACTCAAGCATTCTTTGATATCCACATTTTCTTGGGTCCAAGGGAGTTAGTATTAAAAACAGTTTTTGCCCAATCTCTCTTAGCAGGTCTCCAAACCTTGGGACATTCTTTCTTAAAATGTTCTGAGCTGTTACACTTTGAACATTTGAGAGCACTCCGGCCAACAGGTTTTACAAAAAAAATTTTGAAAATGATTTCTCTAAAATGTTTTTGTAGGTCTTTGTTTGATTCTTTCCTTTACTTTGGGAAAATCAATCAAAGGAATAGTTTCTGGTGTCATACCCAAACCAGATTTGTTAAAATAAGGTCTTTGTACAGAAAGAAACTTTTCCAACCTCTTAGATCCTTTTGAAAACCTTTTTGTGATATTTAAAATGTCTTCTTTTAAAAAAGCATTTTCCTTTGTAATAAAATATGTATTTTCTTTCAAATCATCAAAACTTTTATTTAGATTTTCAAACATTTCTTTCCAAGAGGTTTTTTATTGCTTCAGTTTAGAATTCTCATTTTTCAGCTCGGAAATCCTTTTAAGAGAAGCTTTGAGACTAAGACAAAGTTCATCTATATATTTAAAGACTTTAACAGGAATTGTTAAATTGCTAACCTCAACTTCTAAGTCTGAATCATAGTCTATTTCAGAGTCTGAGTCTAGTTCCGAATTGGCCATTAGACATATATTGGCGTATTCTCCATCACTTTTCTCGCATTCAGTATCACTCCATGTCTCTACTTTGAGAGCCTTTTTGAATTTCTTTATTTTTCCTTTCTTTTTCTTCAACAGAGGGCAGTTGGGTTTGATATGCCATTTTTTCTTGCATTCGAAGCAAATCACATCTTTGTTGGTTTCATTGTCCTCAAATGATTTCTTTTGAAATTTTTGAGTGTTCTGCTTCTTCTAGTTAAATCTTCTTCCCTTCCTGTTCAACCTTCTGAACTTCTTAATCATGAGTGCTAGCTCTCCATCGTCCATGTCATCTTTTGAATCTGTATCATCAGAATTATCATTAGATTTTAAAGCAATTGACTTCTTACCTTTGGGATCTTCTTCCTCGTTGATTTGTTCCACTTCATATGACTGAAGTGTGCCAACTAGTTCGTCTACAAAAAGAGGCATGGTCCTCTGGGTTTCTCTTATTGAAGTCTTTATGTAATTCCAATATTTGGAAAGTCCACACAGCAATTTATTGACCTTTATTGGTCCTGAAATTAGCTGTCCTTGATATGCTAGACCATTTACAATCTCTATGAAACGACTGAACATATCAGTGATGGATTCTCCTGGCTTCATCTTGAAGGCTTCATACTGTCCAAGTAGGATATTGATTTTTGTTTCTTTGACTCGATTAGTTCATTCATAGGTAACATGCAACCTGTCTCAAACTTCTTTTACTGTTTCACAAGATGAAATTATGTTATACTCAGTAGGAGATAAAGTACAGTATAAGGAGTAGATGGCTTTAGCATCAAGAGCTTGTCTCTTGATTATTTCTGCTTGTGACATTTCGCCAGCATCTACAACTTCCTTTCCTCTTCTGAGGTTGATGTAGCTTTGAGAATGACCCATTTTTCTACCACATCCCATTCTAAGGGATCTTTCGATCTCAGGAATGCCTTCATCTTGTTTTTCCACACATTGTACTCATTCCCATCAAAGTAAGGAGGTCTAGTGTTGCTTTGACCTTCAACCAAACCTGGAGCCAAAATACTAGCCATAGATATTTAGCTTAAGAAGTAAAAACACTTCAATAAATAAGCACACAAGCTCTGATACCAATTTATAGGGCTAGTACAAACACCTAGAGGGGGGTGAATAGGTGTAAATAAAATTTTTGTAAGACTTAGTAGAAGTAAATTGCCTATAGAAGATAACAGACTATAAATGTATTTCAGCTTTGAACAATAAATCTACGAGTAAAGTAAGGAGTTTAGAAGTTCAAGGAAAGAAAATAGAAACACAAAAGTTTATAGTGGTTCGGCTTAGATCAATCCTACGTCCACTCTCGTGCTGACAGCCCACTGGCTGGATTCCACTATGAATCAAAAGAGATTTTACAGCTTGTGATCTTGACTTTCTAAGTGAAGAGTCTCTACTGGTCTCTCACAAAGTCTCATTAAGGATTTCTCTCTTTTGTTAACAACTTTGAGCTCGATGAATGAAAAAGCAAGTGGAAAGCTTCATACTTTGAAATTCTTTTTTCACGCACACTTCAAACAATTGGAAAATCATCTTTAAATACTCCTTCATACCTTCTCGACCGTTGGCACTTTCCAAATGAATTCTTCCAATCTACCCATTGGACAGAATCAATTAAGGTGATCTCAAGTCGTTAGATGATTTGTAATGAAAGCCCGTCAATCCTGTTCGCCCATACAATCAGGATCTTGGTTTCCATAAGTAGAACCTTCCAAGTTTGCTTACGAATCAAATCCTTGAAGATAATCCTGCATCTGGATAAGTCTTCCTTCTTTGGTCTAGAAACTGTCAGTGAGGTCAAACTTTGAAACTAAAGTCTGGCAGTATTCAAACTTTGACGATAGGATCTAGAAATCTTCAGACTTAGACATAGAAATGTTTTGTCAACTTCAAAACAGTAAATAAGTTTTCTCCAACATTTGTCAATTAAACGTCTCTTCAAAAAGAGCATTTGAAAAAAATGGGAATTGAACTTTGTAAATTGTTGTATACAATAAAGAAGTGCTTTTCATGGATAAGATCAGGGCCACATAGCCATTTTTTAATCAATCCTAGCCACTTCAGGCAAAGTTCATGTATGAAGAATGAAAACACGTGAAAGGTAAATTGTGTCGATTCCAATTGCTCATTTTGATAGCGTCTCTGACATGATTCTTGTTTCCTTTGGTAGGAAAACATCAAACACTTAAAGGCAAATGCAAGTGAAGGGTAATGTCGAGTTAACAAATATCCATGAGGGTGAATTCAAGAAATGTTAGCACTCAAAGGATAAAAGCGAGTGAAGGGTAATAATATATCGTTTCCAATATTTCAATCCCTAAAGATTTTTGCACTAACATATTCTTTCATATTCTTTGCAGGATTACGGAGTCACCATGCCGCAGGTAAGTACCATTCTTCTCAAAATTAAATAAAAAAAAAAAAGAGAATTTCCATTACAAAAAAGAACCTTTGGCGCTCTTCTAGAGACAAGCACAAAAATGAAAAACAAAAAAAAACTTTCTAGAAACTTTTTGGGCATTCTTTTTATCTCAAAATTGTTTTCTTGTCTTGTGGGTTATTTATTTGAATCAAATTTCCCTATGGAGATTGATCTACTCAGATAATCTCAACAGAGTGAAAGGTGAAACATTAACCATGCCAAAAAGGAAGTGCTTAGGATGAAAAAAGGTAAGCCATTTCCAAACATGTCCTTCATACACTTTTGAGAGTTGAGTGAAAAGCAACATTCTCTTAGGACGAAAGATTCATTCGCATTGAGCGCAAATATCGAAATGATAAAGGCGCATTCTTCATCAATCTCAACCTCTACACTAATATCTTGCTACCCATTTGGGCCGAATAAAGATGATCCTTCAAAGTGCCCATGTCGAGAACGACCCTACATTGGGGCTGAAAGGGCTAGTACAAGCACCTAGAGGGGGGGTGAATAGGTGATCAAAGAAGTTTTTGCGAAACTTAACAAAGTAAATTTGTCTTTTAAGATTAACAGACTGAAAGCGCAAAGACAGTAAACAATCGTATAAAGCTGCGATGTAAAGTAAAGAGTTTAGGGATAGAGAATCAAGACACTAAGTTTATAGTGGTTCGGCTTAGACCAAGCCTACGTCCACTCTCCCGCACTGACAGCCCACCGGCTGGATTTCACTAAGAATCAAAAGAGAATTATAGTCTCACATCCTTGATTCCACAGTGTAGAGACTCTACTACACTTCCTCAAGGTCTCACAAATATCTAATCTCTCTTTTGAGTACAAATAGAGCTCAACAAATAAGATCACAAAGAACAAGGAGCTTCAGATTTTGGAATTTTTCTATCGAGCACACTCTAACAACTTGAGCGTCTTCCTTATATACTCCTTCATGCCTTCATAACTGTTAGCACCTTCCAAAGGAGTTCTTCCAATCATCCCGTTGGATAGAATCAATTAGGGAGATCTCGAGTTATTTGAGGAATATGACGATAGCCCACCAATCCTACTCGCCCATACAATTAGGATCTAGGTTTCCATAAGTAGAACCTTCTAAGTATACTTCGCCGATCAATCGAATCTAAATTACCCAAATTAATCTCAATACGAATAATAGATCTTGTGATGCTATCTCTAACCGAGAGATCTTCCTTCACCACACGAATCAAATCCTTAAGGATATACTCAACTAATTCAACGAATAATCCTTTTTCTTCGTCGGTCTGAAAACTGTCAATGAGGGCAGACTTTAAATTTTGAGTCTAGAGGTCTTCAGACATTGATGACAGAGTATGCAAGTCTTCAGACTAAACTGATGGAAACGTTTTGTCAACTTCAAAACAAATCGAGAAGTTTTCTCCAACAATCTCCCCCTTTTTGATAGTGACAAAACTTTCCTACAGATTTGGATATTTTCGTCCTGCAATACAATACTTAAGCAAACAAAGATTTCTCATAAAAGATAAGCAGATTAGGATAAAGATAGTTGTGATTATGCATCCACAGAAAAAAAGTTAGTCCTGTAAAAACAATTATCTTTACCAAAATCATCAACATAGCTTAAGATATTGCAAGCATTAGAAGATTAAAGCAATCCAAATCAGTCCATCCAAACAAAAGATAAAGTCAATCCAAAATCAACCAAAAATTAAAAAGATAGTCAAATATCAAATCTGCAACTTCTCCCCCTTTTTGTCAATAGTAAAAAGGTAGAGTAGATAAAGAAGATAAAATTAAGATGATTTGGGAATGCGAATGAGCTGAAAATCTCCCATAGACTTGACAGTCTCCTCCAGCTTTCTCATATCCTCCTGCAGTTGTGCTAGATCCTTACCATTTGCATTTGCTTGAACCTGAAGATTAAGGGCTTGAACTTGATCTTGCATAGAAATTGAAATGGCTTGATGAGCATTTTGTAGGGTCTGCAATTCACATCCCAACGCATAAACCTGGCCTTTGATCTCCATAAGAATTTCAAGCAACCTTTTAAAGTCTACTGAGTTATCAGTTTGAGTGTTGTTTGCTTCAGCATGATCAGTTTATGGAGTAAAGCCAGATGATGGAACTTCAGCACGAGCATCCAGACTTGGAGATGAAGCCTCATACCTTCTTTGGGAAATTGAGAGGCATACACATCCTCTCGATCGGCAAGAGAACGACTAACATCATCACTGGTAAAAGCAAGTAGAGGAATACCTCCTTGATGAGCAACTCCCCCTGTTTCAATGCCTTCAGGTGGAGAGAAGTACTCTTCTTGCTCGAGCTCTTCTTCAATGTCACGATGTTCTTGTGCTTCTTTTTCTGCTGGAGAATCACCACGACTTTCTCCTTCAGTTTGTTCTCCTCTTTGCTCGTTTTCTTCTTTTCTTCCTTCTTCTTCTTCTTTCCTCATGCTTTCCCTCTCTTCAATCCTTTTCTCTGTCTCCTCTCTATCTTGGTTCTCTCAATATTCTGATTCTGGAACAAGACGATGTACAGTCTGTAAGGCAATAGCGGAGATAACGATGTCTTCCTCATCTTCTTCATCCTGCAATATGATTGCTCTCCTCTTCTTGGATGAAGCGGTCATGGGTTCCTTGCCTATCCTTTTTGCAGCCACAGAGTCTTGTCGAGACTTGACAGGGGTCTTCTCCTTAAATCTCTCTAAAGTCTTGTTCAACTCCTTCAGACGCATCTTGGTAACCATCTTCAGCCCTATCACCATTTGATCAATGTTTTGAACACACGGAATTTTGGGAGGCTGAATGTTAAAATATCTGAATAAACGAGTAATGAGAGCAGAATAAGGAAGTTTTCCCTTGTCCTTTGCCATTGATCTATACATGTGAAACATGATGGTGTGAGGCAGAGAGAATTTGTAACCGAAATTGATGGCGTACATTAGCTTTGCTTCAGAATTGGAGACGTCAGTCTTTGATGTGGATTTGGATCTGAGACAGTTGATCACTATCTTATGGAGCAAGATATTAGAGGCACTCATCCTCAAATAAGTAATTCGACCTTCTACAATTTTATCTCAAACAAGCTCCATAGTCGCAAGACCAACAGACACACTTATTGATTGGAAAGTTCCTCTCTCCACTCCAATCACATCAGCAAGAGTGTTCATATCTACCACATACTCTTGATCTCTAACACCGAATGAAAATCTATTCGCATCCAAAAAGCTTATGTTGGAATAAAAATATGCAGTAGTTCAGAATAAGCAACATCTGTTTCAAAGCAAAAACGCTTAAGTTGAAGTTTCGCAAACTTCTCCCGCAACTTGACGTTTAATGAGTCGAGAAAATCAAAATCTACATTTCTTGGGTTCATCACCCCTCGCTTCAGCAACTTAGAGTAAACTTGCTTGTGTTTCTCAGAACAAAATATATCTGCCCTTTTTCCTCGAATGTTCGCTGCAACACCCATCCTAGGTTTAAAATGGGTAAACATCTTTTCATCGTCATCTTTTCCTTCAGGTTGATTGATTCCTCCAAAGCGTGGATCACTTAGAAAATTCGCAAAAGCCCTTTCTGCCATACCAACAGGAACAATTCCCGAACGTTCCATAACTCTTAAAAAGTGGGTCTCATTCCGATACCCCTTGTCTTTCAATAATTCATCAATAAAATTCATTGCAGAACCACCTTCCTTCAAAATGGAGTAAAGTTTGTAGGTAAATGCAGGCTTAAGAGTCCTTACAGGTTCGACATCCTCAATAATTTCTTCTTCTTGTTGTTGTTGATGATGCTCTTGTGGTCTAGCAAGAGAAGAAAAGCGCAATTGAGACTGTTGTTGTTGACTTTGCTGCTCCCTTGAAGAGTCTTCCTCCTCAGTTAGATAGAAGTGCGTAGGACCCTCACGCATAATCTGTGGTCCCCTTCTTGCGATCCTTGGTGACTTTCTTTAGAAAGACATTGTCATAGTCTTTGAGAGAATTTTCGAACTCAATTCGCGAGAAAGATGAAAACTTTAAAAATTAAACTATAGAGAAAAAGTAAGAAAGTGAAGATCTGTGCTCTAGGGTTTGTGGGTAAAAAAGAAGAAGAGGAATAGTATATAAACCATTTGAAACAGGGTATTCGAATCATCACAAAAGGAAAAAAATAAAAATGCCTTTTAAAAAAATAACTGCCTTTTTGAAAATAGATAACTATCTTTTCAAAAATGATAACTGCCTTTTTTAATATCCATTAATTGACGATTAACAATCAGTCTTACCTTTTCAAGATTTTTATTCACAAGTTGAAGTACCGTAACCGAAGTAACTTACAGTCGTAACTTTTGGTCTTTTAAGTCTGATCTTTTCTGAGTCTGAACTTCTTCAGATTTTATCTCTGAGTCTAAGCTTTGTCAGTCTTTGAGAGATAAGATATTAAGTCTGGAACGAATAGACTCAAATAAAATTTTCTCTAGAGGTTTTGTGAATATGTCCGCCAGTTGATTCTTTGAGTCTATGAATTGGATCAAGACTTCTCCATTTTGAACATGATCTCTAATAAAATGATGTTGAATCTCTATGTGCTTTGCTCTCGAATGAAGAATAGGATTCTTTGTGAGGTTAATTGCGCTGGTGTTGTCGCATTTGATCTCGGTGCATGAGTCTTCGATTCCAAAGTCTTTTAGTTGTTGTTTTATACATAAGATTTGAGAACAGCAACTTCCAAGAGCCATATACTCTGCTTTTGCTGTTGAGAGAGCTACAGTACTTTGCTTCCTTGAAAACCAGGATATTGTCCTGTTGCCAAGCAATTGACAGGTACCGGATGTGCTCTTTTTATCAACTCTACAACCTGCTAGATCTGCGTCTGAATATCCAAGGAGAGTAAAGTCTCCTTCTTTGGGATACCATAGGCCTAACTTAGCAGTTGTTGCAACGTATTTGATGATACGTTTCGCAGCACTTAGATGTGATTCTTTGGGATCTGATTGAAATCTAGCACAAATGCAAACACTAAACAAAATGTCAGGTCTAGAAGCAGTAATATAAAGAAGTGAACCAATGATACTCCCGTATAGTTTTTGGTCAACCTTCTTTCCTCTTTCATCTTTGTCCAGCTTCGAAGAACTTGACATTGGTATGACAGTCTTTTTGCAATTCTCCAATCCAAACTTTTTAACAAGTTCTTTTGCATATTTTTCTTGATGAATGAAAATTCCTTTCCTCAATTGTTTCCCTTGTAGTCCAAGAAAAAAATATAGTTCACCCATCATACTCATCTCGAATTCATCCTGCATAGACTTAGAAAATTTCTTGCATAGATTCTCGTTAGATGATCCAAATATAATGTCATCAACATAAATTTGAACAAGTAAAAAGCTTTTACCTTCCCTTTTGATAAACAAGGTAGTGTCTACTTTCCCTTTAACAAAACCATTTTAAATTAAGAACTTACTTAACCTTTCATACCAAGCTCGAGGTCCTTGTTTTAATCCATAAAGAGCCTTTTTCAGTCTGAACACAGAGTCTGGTTTCTTTGGATTTTCAAATCTGGGGGATTGTTTCATATAGACTTCTTAAATGAATCCATTTAGGAATGCACTTTTGACGTCCATTTATAATAACTTGAAATTCTTATAACAAGCAAAAGCAAGTAATAATCTAATTGCTTCTAACCTTGCTACAAGAGCGTAAGTCTCATCATAGTCAATCCCTTCTTCTTGTGTATATCCTTTGGCCACGAGTCTTGCTTTGTTTCTTACCACTTTTCATTTTTCGTCCATCTTGTTCCTGAAAACCCATTTAGCTCCAATAATAGACTTACCTTTTGGTTTAGGAGTTAATTCCCAAACATCGTCAATGCCGAATTGCCTGAGTTCTTCTTGCATTGTTTCAATCCAGCTTTCATCAGTTAAGGCTTCTTCTATGCTTTTGGGTTCTATTTTA
This sequence comes from Eucalyptus curtisii, assembly GCA_017140595.1. Lineage (NCBI taxonomy): Eukaryota > Viridiplantae > Streptophyta > Magnoliopsida > Myrtales > Myrtaceae > Eucalyptus > Eucalyptus curtisii. The sequence continues at coordinate 19,050,429 of CM029498.1, forward strand.
GAAATAAGTGGCACAGCATTAGACTCTTCATGTCTTTTGGATCTGGTACGAATCCCTTCATTAATATCTCCAATAATGAGTTCTTCGAGATGACTAGACTTATACTTCCAGTTGCTGATCAATCTGACAGATTGTTGATCTTTTTCTTCAGTTGATTCTTTAACATCTGTTCGTTGTTTCTCTACTGGAGTCTAAACTACTTCAGGGGAGGTAGACTTTGTAAAGTCTGGAACAGGTTCAAATTCTTCGGTTTGAGTCTAAACTGATTGATTTTGCAAAGAGTCTTGAAATTTGACATTCATCGATTCTTCCACAGTCTGAGTCTTCTTGTTGAATACTCTGTAGGCTTTGCTAGAGGTTGAATATCCAAGGAAGATTCCTTCATCTGATTTTTCTTCAAACTTACCAATTCGATCATTTGCATTTTTCAAGATAAAACATTTGCAACCAAACACTTGAAAATATGAAACAATTGGCTTATTTCCTTTGAATAACTCATAGGGAGTCTTCTCAAGAATAGGCCTTAAGAATACTTTATTAATAACATAACATGCTGTAGAAACTGCTTTAGCCCAAAAACGAGAAGAATTGTTACTTTCAATTCAAAGAGTTATTGCCATTTCTTGTAAAGATCTATTCTTTCTTTCCACAACACCATTTTGTTCTGGTGTGTATAGAGAGGAGAACTTATGCTAAAAATTAGATTCATCACAAAATTTAGCAAAGTCTTAATTTTCAAACTCACCTCCATGGTCTGTTTGAATGCTTGAGATAGTATAACCTTTCTCATTTTGCACTTTCTTAGCAAACTTTAAAAAATTAGAGAAGGTTTCAGACTTACTTGCAAGAAAGTAGACCCAAGTAAATCGTGAAAAATCATCCACTATTACTAGGCAGAATCTTTTTCCACCAATGCTTTGAGTTCTAGTTGGTCCAAAGAGATCCATATGTAGGAGCTGCAGCACACGATTAGTGGAAACTTGATTTATTGGTTTAAAAGAACTTCTAACATGTTTCCCCAACATACATGGTGTGCATAAGTCAGACTTTTGGTATTTCAGGTTGGGTAGTCCACGAACAAGCTTCTTGGAAGAGGTTTTGGCAATTTGCTTCATGCTGATATGGCCAAGCTTCCGATGCCAGAGATTCGCTTCATCTTGTACTGATATCAAGCATTGCAATCTTTCTGGTTTTATATCCAGAAAATAAATATTTTTTTTGGTAAAAAGCAGAAAATAAATATTCCCATGTCTACGCCCAGTAAAAGATTGAGAGAAATCTTTACTAGTTCCTAAACATATTCCTTCCTGAAAATTGATTTTGAATCCAGTGTCGCACAATTGGCTTATGCTGAATAGATTGTAATTTAATCCTTCCACCAAGGAGACATTGTTAATTGTTAGACTTCATATCTTTACTGTTCTACATCCAACAATTCTTTCTTTACTATTTCTACCAAAAGAGACTTTTCCTCCTTCAATTTGAACAAGTTTAATAAAACAACTTGAATCTCTTATCATGTGTCTTTAGCAGCCACTATCCAAATACCATTTAATCTTCCTTTTGATAGTAACCTGAAATTAAAAGAAAATTCAAGCTTTCTTTGGTACCCATATTTTCTTAGGTTCAGTGGAGTTAGTACAATAAACATTCTTTGCCCAATCCTTTTTAACAGATCTCCAAACCATAGGACATTCTTTCTCAAAGTGTTCTGAGCTTTGACACTTCGAACATTTAAGGGCATTTTGGCCAACAGGTTTTACAAAAACTTTTTGAAAATAATTTCTATAAAATGCTTTTGTAGGTCTCTGTTTGATTCTTTCCTTTACCTTTGGAAAATCAATTAGAGAAATAGTTTCGAAGTCATTCCTAAACCTAATTTGTTAAAGTAGGGTCTTTGTATCGAAAGAATCTTATCCAACTTCTCAGATCCAATTGAAAACCTTTTCGAAATGTTTGAAATGTCATTTTTTAAGCAAGTGTTTTCTTTTGAAAGAGAGTTTGCATTTTCTTTCAAAATAACAAAACTTTTTTCTAAATTTTCAAACCTTTCTTTCCAAGATTTTTCCTGTTGCTTTAATGTAAAATTCTCACTTTTTAACTCGAATATCCTCTTAAGAGATGTTTTGAGGCTAAGACAAAGTTCATCAATATATTTCGAAACTTTAATAGGAATTTTTAAATTACTTACCTCGATTTCACTGTCTGAGTCTAAGTCTGTATCTGTCTCAAAGTCTGAGTCTAATTCCGATTTTGCCATTAAGCAAATGTTGGCATAATCATCATTACTTTCTTCGCATTCAGTATCACTCCATGTTTCTGCTTTGAGAGCCTTTCTGTATTTCTCAGTTTTCCTTTCTTTTTCTTCAATAAGAGACAGTTGGGTCTGATGTGTCCCTTTTTCTTACATTCAAAGCAGATCACGTCTTTATTGGATTCATCATCCTCATTTGATTTGTTCTGAAACTTTTGAGTAATTTCTTTCTTCCAATTGAATCTTCTTCCCTTTTTGTTCAGTTTTCTGAACCTCTTTATCATAAATGCTAGCTCTTCATCGTCTAAGTCTTCTTCAGAGTCTATAACATTAGAATCATCGTTAGACTTTAAAGCAATAGACTTTTTGCCTTTGGGATCTTCTTCATCATTGATGTGCTCCACTTCATAAGACTGAAGTGTGCCAACCAATTCGTCTACAGAAAGTGGCGCAATCCTTTGTGTTTCTCTTTTCGAAGTCTTTATATAATTCCAGTCTTTGGAAAGTCCTCGCAGCAGTTTGTTGACCTTCATTGGTCCTAAGATTGATTGTCCCTGATATTCTAGACCATTCACAATTTCAGTAAAATGACTAAACATATCAGTGATAGATTCTCTTGGTTTCATTTTGAAGACTTCATATTGTCCTAGAAGGATATTGATCCTTGTCTCTTTTACTCGATCAGTTCCTTCATAGGTAATGTGCAGTCTATCCCAAACTTCTTTAGTTGTTTCATAAGAAGATATTCTATTATACTCAGTAGGAGATAATGCACAATATAAAGAGTAAATTGCTTTAGCATCAAGAGCTTGTCTCTTGGTTATTTCTTCTTGAGTCATCTCGGTAGAAACAGCAGCTTCTTTTCTTCTTTCTAATCCTAATACAGCAGTAGGAATGATTCTTTTTTCTACCACATCCCATTCCAGAGGATCTTTCGATCTTAGGAATGCTTTCATCTTGTTTTTCCATATGCTGTAATCCTTTCCATCAAAGTAAGGAGGTCTGGTGTTGCTCTGGCCTTCAACCAAACCTAGAGCCAACATACTAGCCATAGATCTTTAATTCAGAAGTAAAAACACTTCAATTAAATGAGTACACAAGCTCTGATACCAATTGAAAAGGCTAGTACGAGCACTTAGAGGGGGGTGAATAGATGATCAAAGAAGGTTTTGCGAAACTTAATAAAGTAAATTTGTCTTTTAAGATTAACAGACTAAAAGCGCAAAGACAGTAAACAATCGTATAAAGCTGCGATGTAAAGTAAAGAGTTTAGGGATAGAGAATCAAGACACTAGGTTTATAGTGGTTCGGCTTAGACCAAGCCTACGTCCACTCTCCCGCACTGACAGCCCACTAGCTGGATTTCACTAAGAATCAAAAGAGAATTACAGTCTCACGTCCTTGATTCCACAGTGTAGAGACTCTATTACACTTCCTCAAGGTCTCACAAATATCTAATCTCTCTTTTGAGTACAAATAGAGCTCAACAAATAAGATCATAAAGAACAAGGAGCTTCAGACTTTGGAATTTTTCTATCGAGCACACTCTAACAACTTGAGCGTCTTCCTTATATACTCCTTCATGCCTTCATAACCGTTAGCACCTTTCAAAGGAGTTCTTCCAATCATCCCGTTGGATAGAATCAATTAGGGAGATCTCGAGTTATTTGAGGAATATGACGATAACCCATCAATCCTGCTCGCCCATACAATCAGGATCTAGGTTTCCATAAGTAGAACCTTCCAAGTATACTTCACTGATCAATCGAATCTAAATTACCCGAATTAATCTCAATACGCATAATAGATCTTGTGATGCTATCTCCAGCCGAGAGATCTTCCTTAACCACACGAATCAAATCCTTAAGGATATACTCAACTAATTCAACGAATAATCCTTTTTCTTCGTCGATATGGAAACTGTCAATGAGGGCAGACTTTAAATCTTGAGTCTAGAGGTCTTCAGACATTGATGATAGAGTCTGCAAGTCTTCAAACTAAACTGATGGAAATGTTTTGTCAACTTCAAAACAAATCGGGAAGTTTTCTCCAACAGGGGCAACATAAGAGGTTACAGTCGTGTTGTAGAGCGAAAGATTGAGAAATATTCTATTATTTTCATTTGCATCAATCTTCTAGTGATAGTTTCAGAGAATTCTCATCAGAGCTTGACTCATCCCAAGGTGAAGAAGAGCATTTCATTCTCTACCCAAACACTAATACCCATTGCTTTAACCAATTTGGGCCTAATTGTTCATTTCTGACTCTCAAGCAGTGATCATCTCCTTTCACTAGGGCAACGCGTAAAGATTGACCACATATAATTGACATTTATGAGAAAATGTGAAAAGCATCTCGAAAGTCATAAGAGTTCCAAAAGTTCAAAAAGCAAAAAGTTCAACAAAATTAGGGGGCATGAAAAAGCAGTGTACCTGGTAAAAGCAAGGCCAGTGCCCGTCAAGAAAAAGAGCCAAAGGCTGCATCTTATGTGAAAGAAAAATTACCGAAATCCAAGTGCTTGTGTAAAAAATCATCGCAAGAGCAAAGGAAATTAGATAAATGGGCAAAGCTCCCATGCAGAAATGATTAGTCAAGGGACTTTCGAGATGTGCTGTGTTTCAAAAGACAAATGATTTTGAAAGATCGAGTGACCTAGTCATGATGTCAAGATGATCACCGACTCTTAAAAACCATCTTGAAAATTTTAAGCCTTTCGAGCCTCTCTTAAGCCAACATTACAACCCTCTTCCGAAGTCTCTTCTGATTTGAATGGTTTGAGTGAAAATGAGAATGCCATAAGAAGCTACTGCTTGAAAGAGTGGAAGCAATTCTATCTTGTCTTATCTTCCAAGTTCTCGACTTGTAGACCCGATAAAGATGACAACAAATGTTCATTTATTGGCCTCAAAGCAATAATCCCTTTGTCTAAGTCCTTCACCAAACCTATATTGCGGTCCTTTCAAAAAATATTTTTGATCGATCAGATTGTGTTCATCGTGAATGTTTCTGAAAGCCTTTGACATGGGTTATGTGAGATACTCTCAGCAATCAATTACTTCCCACGCGAATGGATGGGGTCAAGCAGCTATTTCATTGAGAGTGTGTGAAAAACCATTTCTGACTAAGAATCTCTAGTTTGGCATGCTTAGTGAGCCTTTTTCACGAGTCGTAGCCGTTCTGATAAGAACTTGACTCCTAGAGAATTTGATGATTAATGATACATCCCCGAACAAGATGACAGTTTTGCGCCACATGACACTGATTGACATCAAATGTTTTTTTAAAGTAGTCGGACTTAGCTTGATTAGCTTGTTCAATTAATACTACAATATTGCCAATACATCTCTTGATGCCGTCCCTAATGACATTTGCTCAAGTTGAGTTTGACAGGATTCCCTAGTGAAGCCATGTAGTTTTCAAGGGATTAGTGGATGCTTCCCTAAAGACAACAAATGTTCATGGTCAGCCTTAAACCATGTCATCTCCAAAGGTTCATGGTCAACCTTAAACCATGTTATCTACAAAGGTTCATGGGTTTTCCTCAAACAATGAGTTTTCAGCCCGATCGAAACCCGTTGTTACACGGTGAGACTTCATCTTTCTTTCCTCTTATGACACAGCGAGTTTTTGTAGCCCGGAGTCCTTCTCATTCTTCTTATGACACGGCGAGCTTCTGTAGCCCGGAGTCCTCCTCTTTCTTCTTATGACACGGCGAGCTTCTGTACCCCGGAGTCCCTCTCTTTCTTCTTATGACACGGCATGCTTCTATAACCTGGAGTCTTTCCTTTTTCTTAAGACACAATGTGCTTCTGTAGCCTAGGGTCTTTCTTCCTCTTATTAACAAGACGCGCTTCCATAGTTATGAGTCCTTTCTGTCGATCTGATACGTGCCTATGCACCTAGGGTCTCTCTACCGCCAAAATAATTTGGGTGTCTTCTGTCTTTGAGCAACCTCTTCGAGGCTACATTCAAAGAGGGGCGGATGTTGACACCTATTTTTATTTTTATTTTTTTAAGCAAAAAACAGTAAAAAGAAAAAAAGAAAAAAAAATGCCTAGAGGGTCAGGTAAGGCCGGATCCTGCCTTGGCCCGGCCCGCCGCCTGCCTCTCTCTCCCTGCATTGGGCTCGGCCTTTTTCCCTTTCAGCCCGGCCCACGCTAGCTTGTCTCCTTCCTATCATCCTCGCACGTGGGAGACCGACAAAAAGAAAAGGCAACAGACCTACAGAAAAAAAAAAAAAAAAAAAAAAAAAAAAAAAAAAAAAAAAAAAAAAAAAAAAAAAAAAAAAAAAAAACAGCACAAGAAAAGAAGGGAGAAGGGTGAAGAACTAGAGAGACGGGGAAAAAATGGGGGAGCTCACACGACCTCCTTCGGAGAGATCTTCGACGGAGAGCGAGCTAGAGAAGGAGAAACACCAAGCGAGCCCAGATCTGTTCACCGAGCCGCCGCCCTCCGACCCCGACTGCTGCAACGCTTGGGCCCGACACCGTCACTATCCATCCTCCCCAACGCTGTGCCAAGTCACTCACCACCACGTCCGCCGGTTGCTGCTGCCAAGCCCAAGTCCAAGCCCAAGACAGCTATGAAGCCGAAAGCTGCGGTGGGTGCGAAGAGGAAGGCAGCCTCCAACGTCGTCATGGTAAGCCCAACATCACCGTTGTTCCCCTACACCGTCCGTGTCGCCCCTTCGAGCCGTGCCGCCACCGATCACACTAACACCGCACCGTCGTCACCCATCCTCGCAGACGCCGACGTCGTCATCACCCCTCACTACCCGCAGCCACCACCCGCCGTATCGCCGCCGCCATCCACGCAGAACCGCCACCCGGCATAATCCCAACCCCTTTCCTCGGCGCCGCGAAGGAACAAGGAGGAGAAGGCTGTAAGATCGGGTTGAGCACGGGACGGACTCGGGTCGTAGTCCGGGTAGGGATCCGTCCAGGCTAGGCCTGCGTGCATGGGCTGCCTTTTGCAAGGGATTGGGCCTGCTGGTTGGGCCCAATCTGAACCAAGTAAAGGCTCGACCAAGGTTGGTCGGGCCTAGTCTTTCAGGCGGGCTGACCGGCCTGCCCCCCAAGTGGACCGGACCCGACCCGATTCACCCAAAAAAAAAGTATTTTTTCAAAAAAAAAAATATTTTAATTTTTTTTTTAAAATTCAATTATTAAAATAATTTGGAAAATGTAAAAATGCAGGGTTTGTTTAGAAATTGCCATGTCTTGCTTTCTTAGTGTAATTAGATCTTTATTTGTGTGCACATTGATTATATCACATTTTTAATTTGCATATTTGATTACATTTGTGAATGTTAAATTGCACGTGTCCAATTTTATTGCAATTAGGATCTCGGAGGCTATGATTGTTACTTTAATGATTGCGTACTTGCATGATCATCTCACATGTTAGTGAATAGGTATAAAATCAATCCAAACTATCTGACAAAAATCCTTTATTTTAATATGAACAAGATTAGGTACCGAAAGGACACTAATTGGTCAATTAATATAATTATGTCACTGACCCTAGATTCTCTGGTTGCGTAGGAAGTGTGGCATTCTCCCGTGCCTCACTTGGTTTCTAGCCGACCCCAATAGGCTAGTGGCGACTCCTTTTTGTAAAATTCTTAAAAATACCCCAACGTCACGCGAGGTATGGGCTCGAGAGAGCCCGCGTCTAATCATGGGTCATAAACCCGTTATTTAGGCAATACCCCTAAATCAAATCCCTCCCCTCGAGGGGTAGGTTGCGACAAGAATGTTAGAAAGAAGTTAATGATCCGCATTGATGCCTTAAATGAAAACCAAAGAGAAATATTTCTCGATGTTGCTTGTTTTTTCATTGGGTATGATAAAAGAATTGTAATTCACTTGTAGGAAAGTTGTAAATTTATTCCTCATCAATCTCTTGGAATCCTCCAGCAAAGATCTTTGATAAAGATTAGAGATGATAACCAACTGTGGATGCATGATTGGTTAAGAGATATTGGAAGAACTTTTATAGAAGAAGGAAGTGGTATGAAACTAGAGAACTAGCAATGGGTGTGGACTCATGAGCAAGCATTGGATGTTTTAGAGAAAATGCAAGTAGATTGTACAGCTTCATTCCTTTAAAAGAAAATTGGTCATCAACATATTCTATTTGGTTTTCGTTCCTGTAGCGTTGATTTATTATTCCATAGCACTTACCAATGTGGTTTATCAATCGTTTTCAATGTAAGGAGAAGACTTAATTGTTTCCCCTTGAATGATATCAACACAGTAAATCATGGTTTTTCCTAACTTCCGTTTTATGTTTTTATTTTGACAGAGTGGAGGTGGTGTTCATGGAATTGGAAGCATTGAAGCATTATGTCTTGAGCTTCTTGAACTATCTAGATACTCCTTGATGAAAAAATTCTTAAAAAGTCTTTCAAATCTAAGGTTCCTTCGAATGGACTCTAAGTTCAAAGATCCAATCTCATTATGATTTCTGTGGAGACTAGCGGATGATCGTATAAAAAAAAATATTTGGAGGTCAAATTTTCTTGAAGACCTGGGATTTTGTCATAACCTAGGCCCACTTGTCCTTCCAGAGTCGAGATTTATCCTTCCGAAATTGAGATGGCTATCATGGAATAACATCCCTTATCCTATTAAATTGTCTCATATTTCCATGAGGAAGCTAGTAATCCTTGATTTCTTAAGAAGTAAAATCAAGGCAACAAGGCATGGCTAGAGCCACATCAAGGTACGATTTTTCACATAAAGTAAATGCGTGTTCTTTTGTGGTAGGTTATCTTAATTTAACCTAAAGAGCAATCCTCTTTTTAGTTGGCAGAGAATTTGAAGGTCCTAAATCTGTCTAGATGCGAGCTTCATAAAACTCCATATTTGTCTTCCCATAAGAAATTAGAGCAACTGATTCTTGAAGGACGTGAGTGTTTGGTTGAAATTGATTCGTCCATTGGTCACCTTAAGAACTTAGTCTTCTTAAACTTGAACTTAGTCTTCTTAAACTTGAAGGACTGTAAAAGTCTCCAAAAGCTACCAGACAAGATGGGGGCACTGGAATCTTTGATGGGACTTCTTCTTGACTCTACGTCTATAAAAGAGATCCCTGAATGGAGAAGGATGAAGAATCCAAAATTCTCAGCTTGGTCAAATGTAAATCATTGAATAAATTCGGTTCCGTTGGTTGCTCAGCATCAACAGCGAAGCTCTCATTAGTGGATAACCATTTCAACTCATTGATTGAGTTAGATCTATCAAGCGCTCATGTTAGGGTGTTACCAAATTCAATTGGGTATATGAAGAAATTGAAAGTGCTTAAGCTACGCAATTGCCCCATAAGAAAACTACCCGGCGACATTGGAATGTTGGAGAAGCTCGAACAGCTAGAGCCAGGGGGAACATATCCAATAGAATTGACAAAGATTCTCAGTGATATTGGGAAGCTACCAATTTTGAAAAAATTGGCGTTAGCACACTGTCAAATTCCTGCGATGCCTCAGCTTCCAGAAAGTCTGATCGCACTATCCATTGAAACAGACTCAATGAAGACAATGTTGGACCTCTTAAGCCTATTAAATTTGAGAAATTTGAAGTTGAATTTAAGATTTGAGCGTCCTTTAAAACTTGAAGTAGATCCAAGTTCTTGGGGGATTGGAAGATTACACATGCTTGAGGTCTTGCACTTGAGTTGTCCCAATATTGAGACCTTATCTTTCAATCTTGTTCTTCTTTATAAGTTGAAGGAACTCTTTATCCATTGCCCCAATTTGCAATGCCTACCAAGGCTTCCGACAAATTTGTCATACTTATAGATCTGGCGTTGCCATATGATAAAGCAACAAATGGTTTTTCCAATCTGAAAGCGTTATCAGTTTTGGAAATTAGATCTTGTGAGGAGCTAATTGAGATTGAAGGCCTTGAAGGCTAGGAGAATCTGAGAACATTAGAGCTCGAGTCTTTATCATTGGCGAAGTTGCCTGATCTAACTAGCTTAAAGAAGCTTAAGGTAATTCATGTGTATTATTGTTATGAGCTGGTAGAGGTTCTAGATTGTCCAAAATCATTGGAGACACTTGAGATTGACATCTGTCCTAAAGTACAAAAGTGGTCTGATCTATCAAGATTGAAGAATCTGAAAGTTCCACTTCAAGGTAAAAGGGAACAGAGTTGATTGCAATTTATAAACAATCTTCTTTTTTTCTTTTTTCTTGTACGGTAATGTTCATGCTTATCTTTTGAATATTTCGGATTATATATGTATTAAGGCCCTTAATAAGTGTGGTCTCTCTGGCTTGGAAATGTGATTTTCGTTCTTGAAAAATAAATATATCATGCTTAAATGAAGGAGAATTTATTAATTTATGTTGACATCTAAATTTTAATTAAATATTTAGATATTTGTTGCATAAAAATTAGGGATCAATTTGGCTGTAATAAAAATGATTTTTGCATCACCTAGGCATTAATATTATTTGCATCTACTAAGATTTATTTTTATTTTATTTTCCCTTTATTTTACCTTATTTTCAGGTAATTGTATGAAAGAACTTTAAAAATGGGCGGTCCACGGGCGCTGCGCAAGGCGATGCAAGCTGTTGCTACACAACTTGTTGCGGAAAAGAAAGAGCAGAGCAGGCGGAAGTAATGATTGATGGGGTGCCGATTTGCACGGGGGAGGACAATCGACACACTAAGGACCGGCGACCGAAGCCTCTGTCGACCGGCCTCCTCCGCCAATAAATAAGCCTTCCGCGAGAGAAGATGGGGAGGAGCGAGCTCAGAAGACTCCTCCAGAGAGACATTTGGAAAGGCCCGAGAGAGAGGGGTAGAGAAAGAAGAAGGGGATCTGGGGCGAGATTTGAAGAGAGAGAGAGAGAGACCCGCGAGCGGCGGGAAATTAGAGAGATTTCCTTCCCTGCAACTTGTGGAGACCCCTCGCCGCGTGACACCGCTGCCGTGCTGCCTCCCCGATGTCGCCCGTCACCGCCGCGGTGTCACATGCTGCCGCCTCGTCGACCGTCGCGAGCCTTGCCATGCTGAGCTCGGTGGCTCGACGCGAGCTGCTGTTCCCCCCCGGACGCTGATTTGCCGCCGTTCCTATGCCCAGAGCTCCACGTAAGCTGCTGTTGTCCGCCCAACCCCCCTGCGTCGAGTTCGCCATCATCCCTGCCGATGCCCGCCCACCTCGCCGTTGCTTCTGTCGTCGCCTGCGCCCATGGACGTCACCGTTCTATCCCGTGACGATCCAGCCACTCGCTAATCGTAGCCGAGCCTTACGTTGTCGAGCCCACCATCATCCCCTTGTTGCTCGCTGCCACTGCCTCCTACATCTCGGCCCAGATTGGCCGAGCAGCTGGTTGCTCACTACCGCCGCTCCCCATGTCTCGGCCTAAGTAGCACCAACACCGACACGTGACACACGACACGACATGCCGACACGTCGTTTCTCAAAAAACAAAAAATCCGACACGTTGGGACACGTTGCATATTAAATATATATTTTTATACATAATAAATTATCTTTTTTATGGTTATTTCAATCAAATTAATTTGAATCAACTTCATAAATAATTAAATAATTAAAAAAGCCTAAAATGAATTTACAGTAAAAACAATAATCCGACATTTATTAATATCCTTTATTGTTTCAATGTGACAAATTCAACTCTATTTCAATAATTCATAAAATTTGGAGATAAAACAAGTAATCTATATTATGGACTCGCATTTTAGATATGTTGGAAGAGGATAAAAAAAAACTTAAGGGGTGAATTGTGTATCACATGAAGTGGGAGTAAGAAGAGAAGAGAATACTAAGTTTTTATTCTTTCTCCATCTATTATTTTTATTATTGTGTTTTATTTTTTCACATATATATATATATATATATATATATATATATATATATTGACCTCTCATTTATTAAATTTTTAAAGTTGAAAATCATGTGTCGGAAACTCGTATGTCAGAATTCCGACTCGAGTGTTGGAGAGTGTCGAGAAAGTTGACCGAGTGTCGGATTTTCCGACACATGTTGACCGAGTGTCGAAGAGTGTCTGAGAGTGTCGGAGAGTATTGGACACGTGTCGAAATGTCCGACACACCCGAAGGCTCTTGGAGAGTGTTGGTACTTCATAGGTCTCAGCCCAGGCGTGCCCTCTACTATGACTAAGGGTTGGGTCGCCGGCTGCAAACCGGGTCGGGTGTGGGCCATAGTCGGGTAGGGATTTTGGCTTTTAGAGAGAACTGAGTTCAAATGGCAATAATGGGCCAGATCCAATTTTTATTTCATATGTGGGCTTTGTTGGTTTCTTGAATTTCTCTCCGAGCCAGGGAAACTGGGCCCATTCGCTTTACTCAACCCAACCGAGGGCCCAATGCCCTGGCACTCAAACCGTGCGCCCAGGCTGATCTCGATTAGGTCAGATCTAGAGGTCCGACCTAGGTCCGGTCAGCTATAATACAATAATATATTACTATTTTAATATTAATAAATATTTTAATAACAAAAAATTAAAAGTTAGAAAAATCCAAAAATATTTTATATTTCCAAAAATCAGAAAAAGTCTGAAAATTCGTTTTTGATTAGTTTCCTCCACAAATGGATAGAAAAACCTTGAAAATCTATTAAAAAAAAAAATGAAACATTAGAGTTCAAACACGATTCGGTATTGAAAGGGTGTAATCAAGTTCCCGATTCTATTTTCTCTTGTTGCGTAAAAGTGAGATATTTCTCTTACTATTTTACTTGGATTTCTAATCGACTCATCCCAAATTGATTAGTGGTGATCATTAGTTTAAATTGATTTGCAAGTTAAAAACTCCAACTATAAATCGTGAATTAGTGAGCTTAATACTTAACAAGTCATTAGCCTCCGCATGCGCGTAGGGCTCCAAAGGGGAGGTCGCAACAATATAAATATATATCCTCAAGTGGGTGCAATGAAAATGAATACGTGTTTGATTTTAATAACCATAGTATAAATAATCCTACTTCTTATCTCGCAATCTAATCCTATTCAAATTTTGTTTTTTCTTCATCGCCAATTCCATTAAGCCATAATTTGAGCTTGTTCCAATTTTGTATTCTTCATTTCCGCTTGTTGACGAAAGACATCCAAGTAATAAATGGGTTAGGGTTTTTTTTTTTTTTAGAAAAAAGAATTGAACACGAAATTTTGAAACAATAGATGATTTTATAATTGGTTATTGAAGTTTTATATAGGATTTTTGATAAATGCCTTTTCTTTTTTTTTTTTTTTTTTTTTTTTTTTGAGTGGATACAGCCTTTTCTATTATGAGTGAAAAAAAAAAAGTGAGGGAGAGGGGATTGGCTTCTAATGACCTTCAGTGGGCATTATAATGAGAATCCCATTTTCGTTGTAAAATGTTCAATTTGAGTCATAACTAATCCACACTATTAGTAACTAGATGTTTGAGATTGGCAAGCAAGTTGTCTTAAATTGAAAAGTTTGTCCACACCAGATATATTGTAACTAGGCAATAAAACATGAGTCTTTTAGAGATTTTCTTCAAATATGAATTGAACTAGTGATATGATGGATGACAGTGCCTCCTTTATCACTAGGCCCATCACCTTACTGAGAGTAGATAGTCTTTTTCACATGAAAAGTTTTCAAAATAAGAAACCGTCTACTAATATGGGACAAGTCTTATAGATTGGTGGATGCAATCGCATGCGTTGAACTTTGCATTTCTTCATTTTATATTTGCCTTTTTTTTATGCACATCACAATATGTAGATCCTAAACTAAGGGATTCAATCCCACTAGATTTTATACTTCACAAGTTTCACAAAATTAGAGATTGTAAAGCCTATATATGTGAGTGAAAAACCTAACTATTAAGAGCAATGGACTAATTCAATATTGCAATTGGGAGAGAAGGGGGAAAATGACGGAAGAAACGTAATCTTCCATCTAAGGCAAATCGGACTGAGGGAAAAAATAAAAATGAAAGAAGTCAATCTTTCATCTTAGACAAATTTGAGAAACATTTAAGATAATAAAAAAAAAAAATTGGATCATTCAAGGAGCATTGAATCAATTTTGGCTGATTTTGAAGTGAAAGCAAGTAAAACTTTTAATCAGAAAAAAATTTTCCCAATAAGATCATCGTATCTAATGTGTGGACTTTAGAATGATATCGAAAATAATAGAATCAAAAGTTTATTGATTTTTCATGGTATGAATAGCAATTATATCTTTCTTTTCAAGTAAGTTCATTATATTTATTAGTAATTTTCTGACAAATCAAAGTACTGCTATCAACAATAAATTTATCTTATATCATTCCAATTACTACTAAATAAGATTATGGATTCAAATCTATTTTCACGTTGGTTGTAGGTAGAAGGGCTTGATTCTTAAATTTTTGTGGCTTAATTCAGGTCCTTAAATTATATATCTTCTTATTTGAGTTAATAATTCAGTAGACAAAATATAAAAAAAAAAAAAAAAAAAACTGACGTGGACTCTTACATTAGCTTCTCGTCAGAGTGGATTTGGGACAAATTAGTGCCCACGTGTATTTTTCTTGTGGCGATTGAATAAAATATATAAAACTGAAAAAAAAAGAATAAACAAAACCAATGCCGGAGGCGAGAGAAAGATATAAAAGGGGCCTTGGGGGCCTGTCCAAGCACCGATTGAAGGGTGCGAGCTCTTGCCGGTCGGAGCTAGGGCTTATGCGACCCTTGGCCTGTAGTCTCGCGGATTGCACGACCAGGTGGAGCGTCACCTCCTTCTCCCATTACCGCCCAGCCTTCTCTCCGTTTTTTTATTTTTTTTTAATATTTATTTTGCTTTTAACATTTTCTTATTTCTGAATTCCTTTTTTTATTTTTTAAATTGCCACTTAAGATATCCGTCAGTCTTTGTTAGTAATATTCCTTTCATAATTTTGATGGAAGGACCAATTCGAACCAAAACATATATATTGTTCAAGGATCTAATCGCCAAAAAAAAAAAAAAAATAGAAATAGGTCGAAGCATTTGGAGTCAAGACCTTGGAAGCAGAAAATCAGAGGGAGATAACGGGACCATGTCTCTGTCCGCCCTTCCATACTTGTTCCCTCCAGCTGCTTCGCATTCTCGCCATCGCCTAGTAAGGTCTCTTCTCTCTCTCTCTCTCTCTCTCTCTCTCTCTCTCTCTCTCTTCAGTTTCTTTATATTGCCAGAATTTGTCTGTCTTTGAACTGATATACAAGTTCATGTGCCTCTTCCATGCCTTGTTGACTCTGGAGGATTGATTAATCTTGCTGGGGCAATGATCATTTTTCCTCGGTTGGTAATTATTATCATCTTCCGGTCTTCCTGGTTATGAATTTTCGAAATGAAGGTTTGGTTAATGAGATTTTCTGCTTCTTTGCCCTTTCACTTTTTAAGCACTCGTGTGCCTTGAAAAAACACAAAAGAACACTGCAAAGCCGGCTGATAGTCTTGGGCTTAGATTTCTAAACTGGAACTCTCCAGACGTGATTCTTTGACAATTTGACATATTAGATGTGTGCTACTCACATGTCTAAGAGAAGTTCGAGTGGTTTGAGAAATTATAATGTGCGAATCCTGAGTTAGGTAGTGTGATTCTGTCTATGGGAAGGATCCTCCTTGCTAAAATGGCTTTCTTGAGTCATTCTTGCACCCGGTTTTAATTTAAATTACCGTTTTTCAGTGTGGCAATGTTTAGTCGATACTTCGATCAGAGAAATTACCATTCTTCCCTATCTTTCTTTCTTTCTTTCCTTTGGTACGCACTTGATCTGCCGTTTAAATATGGGGATGATAATATAGCATGATAATGCCTTGACTTAATTGTCAAATGATGGAAGCAACTCATGTCCTCCTCCTGATTTCTTCTTCAGCTTTCAATAAGAATCGCTTGATGGTGTTTGTATTTTCATCCTAGCAATTTGTTTCTGAGAAAAAAATATATATATTGCTTGGTGACCGTCATATTTTTAATTCAATTTTTTCTTAGTTGTACTTGTATCACTATCTTATCAATCCGATTTCAAGAAAGAAAAATGTCATCTTGTAGGTATGATGTCTTCATCCAGTGTGAATACAAGTACTTGGAGTGGACTAACCTTCCAAAATCAAAAGTGTAAGTGTGGTAAGCTTGCTGCCGTCAAAATATCCGAATTAAAAGGACCAAGCACAAGCTCTACTATACCTGCGAGGATAAAACATGTGACTTCTTTTCTTGGTGTTTGCCTACAAGCAATGTGCCTCATTCTATCTCGAAGGTTTTGCCTGCAGTATTCGAGGATGACGTGAGAAATATTAAGTATCTGCTTGAGCATTTGAAAGATGAACTCAAGAACATCAGAAATTTTGGAGAATCTTCTAAAATTTTTCTCTCCTCAAATATTCTCCTGAATTTGGTGTGCATGTCACTTGAGCTGGACTTGATCCTCTTAAGATGATCTGATAGCTGGTCTTCTCCCATTTTCAGGTTCCGATCCCAATCTTGTGAGTAAGATTTTAAATCCTAATTACTTGAGTCAGATATCCAAAATATTCAGCAATGTTATACAAACTATTCAAGAAAATGGTCCTTGGGCCTCTCCTTGGGTCGGGGAATCTGGCGGAGCTTACAACAGTGGTGGTCAGCATGTGTCGGACACATTCGTAAATAGTTTTTGGTAATCTTGTGACACCCTTAGTGTAAAGTCCTCATTTGATCAACTTCTTCGATCTTCTCAGTCAAGCGTGAATAACATGTGATATTAAAGAGCATGAGCCATTCCTTTGTTATGTGACATAGGTACTTAGATCAGCTTGGCATGGCATCCAAGTATAGTACCAAAGTATGCCGGCAGACTTTGATCGGAGGAAACTATGGACTCCTTGACACATCTACATTTGAGCCCAACCCTGATTACTACAGGCAAGTACATGTTGAGAGTGTCTCAACCTTCATTATCTAAAAATGAATGAGGAAAAGATTATCCACTTTTGTTTTGCTTGTTCCTTGGAGTACTAATAGTGTATGACGGTTCTGAACAGTGCACTCTCGTGGCATCGGCTCATGGGGAAGGGCGTTCTTGCCATTGACAGTGATGCATCCTCATTTTTACGTTATTATGCTCACTGTTCAAAAGGGAGGGTAAGGCTTCTTCACACTTTAGTTTGTGGAAGAAATTCCCAGTAATATTGGGAAGCTACCAATTTTGAGAAAATTGTGTAAGCAGCCAGTGAAATTCCAGCGATTCCTCGGCTTCCCGAAAGTCTGATCACTCTAACTAGTGATACATTCTCAATGAAGACAATGCCAGATGTCTCAAACCTATTAAATTTGAGAAATTTGAAGTTGCATGTAGAATTCAAGCATCCCTTAAAACTTGAAGTAGATCCGAGTTCTCGGGGAATTGGACGATTACGCATGCTTGAGGTCTTGGACTTGTATTGTCCTGATATTGGCTCCTTACCTTTCGATCTTGTTCTCCTTTCCGAGCTGAAGGAACTCATATCCAGTGCCGTAATTTGCAATGCCTACCAAGGCTTCCGACGAATTTGTCATACTTACATATCTAGGGTTGCAACAGAGTAAAAGCAACGAATGACAATTCCAATTTGAAAACATTATCACGTTTGGAAATATTTGGTTGTGAGGAGCTAATAGAGATTGAAGGTCTTGAAGGTTTGGAGAACCTGAGAATATTAAAGCTCAACTCATTACCATTGGCGAAGAAGCTGATCTAACTAGCTTGAAGAAGCTTAAGGCAATTCATCTGGAGTGTTGTACTAAGCTGGTGGAGATTCCAGATTGTCCAGAATTGTTGGAGATACTTGAGATTATATTCTATGCTAAACTACAAAAGTGGCCTGACCATCGAGCTTCAAGAATCCAAAATTTTCTCGATTCTAAATGAAAGGGGATGGAGATGGACTTGATTACAATCCTCTCAATGCTCTTAACGCCCACACCGGATATGCAAACTGGGGATTGCACATCGGGGGCAATAGGTATTGATCTTAGCGGCTATACAATCTTTTCTTTTCATAATGTCCACGTTTTTCTGTTGAATATTTCGGATTATATATTATTAAGGCCCTCAATCAGGGCGGTCCCTCAAGCTGTGTAATGTGATTTTGGTTACTAAAAAATAAGTCTATCATGCTTGCAAAATGAAGGAGAATCTATCATTGATATAAATATATATCATCAAGCGAATACAATGAAAATGAATACGTGCTTGATTTTACTAACCACAGACTAAATAATTCTACTACTTATCTGGCAATTTATTCCCATTCAAATTTGATTTTTCCATCAATGCCATTTCAATTCTACCGTAATTTATGGTTGTTACTATTTCGTATTCTCCGTACGCTTGTTGACATGAGAGATTTAAGTAATTAATGGGGTTAGGCTTAAAAAAAAAAAAAAAGAATTGAACACAAAATTTTGAAATAATAGGTGATTTTAATTGGCTATTGGAGTTTTCTATTGGATTTTTTTTTTATAAGTGATAGCCTTTTTCTTCTTTTTTTTAAGCCGGCATAGCCATTCTATTATGACTAAAAAGAAAAAGTGAGCGAGAGGCGACCGGCTTCTAATGACCTTTTGTGGGCATTAGAATAAAAATATCATTTCTATTACAGAATGTTCAATTTGAGTCATAATTACGCCACACCATTAGTGACCTAATATTCGAGATTGCCAAGTGAGTTGTCTAAATCAAAAAGTCTGTCCCCATAAGATATGTCATAGTTAGGCAATAAAGCACCAGTTTTTTAGAGATTTGCCCCCAATATGTATTGAACTAGTGATCTGGTAGTAGATAGTCTTTTTCACATGGAAAGTCAGTTTTCAAAATAAGAAATGGTCTACTAGTATGGGACAACTCTTGTAGATTGGGGGATGCAATCGCATCCATTGAACTTTACATTTCTTCATTTTATATTTACCTATTTTTAGTGAACATGACGATTTGTGGGATCCTAATTCCTAAACTAAGGGCTTCGACCCCACTAGATTTTATACTTTACAAGTTTCACAAGGTTAGAGATTGTAAAGCCTAAATATGTGAGTGAAAAACCTAACTATTAAGAGCAATGGACTAACTCAACATTACAATTAGGGGAGAAAGGAAAAAAAATGACGGAAGAAACTTAATCCTCCTCCATCTAAGGCAAATTGGACTGAAGGAAAAGAAAAATGAATGAAGTTAATCTTTCGTCTTAGTCGTCTTAGTCAAATTTGAATAACATTTAAGATAAATAAATAAAAAAAATCAATCATTCAAGGAGCACTAAATCAATTTTGGCTGATTTTGAAGTGAAAGCAAGGTAAAACTTTTGGTTAGGAAAAAATTTTCCCAATAAGATCATCAAATCTAATGTCCGGACTTCGAATGATATTGAAAATAATAAAAGAAAAAGCTTTTTAATTTTTCATGGTATAAATAACAATGATATTTTTCATTTCAAGTAACTTCATTATATTTGTCAATAATTTTATGACAAATCAAAGTACTGCTATCAACAATAAATTTATTTTATATCGTTCCAATCAATAATAAATAAGATTGTGGATTCAAATATACTTTCATGACGATCGTAGGTGGAAGGGATAGAAATAGTAGAGATTCCTGAACAATTGCACAACATTGAACTTGGTTCTTGAATTTTTGTAGCTCAATTCAGGTCCTTAAATAATATATCTTCTTATTTGAGTTAATCATTCGGTTAAAAAGAAAATGGAAATACTAATCCGGACTCTTACATTAACTCTACGTTAGAGTGGATTTGGGACAAATTAGTGGCTACGTGTATTTTTCTTGAGGCAATTGAATAAAATATTTTAAAA
Organism: Eucalyptus curtisii; assembly: GCA_017140595.1. Taxonomy (NCBI): domain Eukaryota; kingdom Viridiplantae; phylum Streptophyta; class Magnoliopsida; order Myrtales; family Myrtaceae; genus Eucalyptus; species Eucalyptus curtisii. The sequence goes on from CM029498.1 coordinate 19,070,508, forward strand.
TGAAAAATAAATAAATAAAGCCAATCTGGAGGCGAGATAACGAGATAAAAGGGGGATGTGGGGGCCTGTCGAAGCATCAATTGAGGGGTGCGAGCTCTTGCCGATCTTAGCCGGGGTATCCCCAACCCTAGCCTGACGGATGCGTGATCCGGTGTAGCATCACCTTCTTCTCCCATTACTGCCCCAGCCTCCTCCATGTTTTTCTTTTTTTCATTTTTTTTAATTTTTAATATTTATTTTGATTTTAACATTTTCTTATTTGTGATTTTTTTTAAATGCCACTTAAGATATCCATCAACATTTATCATTAATATTTCCGCTCATAATTTTGATGGGAGGACCAATCCGAACAAAAAAAAAAAGAAAAAATTCTAAATAAGGGCCTGAAATATTTTAATTTTCTTAAATAATGATCCGAAGTGGATTTTATTTCAAATAAGACCATGAAGCAATCAAATTGTCTCAAATAAAAGTCTAAAGTAAAACTTATTCTAAATAAGAACATGAAGTGGTCATATCACTTTCAATTTTCGTCTTTTAACTTTTTTTTGTTTATTTTTTCTTTTCTTTTTTTCTCCTTTCCTCTGCTGGCCATGGCGAAGGTCGCAAACTAAGACAAGGCAGCCCCTGTCATCGTCAAGTGAGGGCACTCCCGGGGTTGGGGGTGGCTGCCCCAACGCCGGTAAGGGTGACCCCCACTTGGGCGGGTGAGGGATAGGCGAGGGCAGCCTTCATCGGCATTGAGCAAAGGTGGCCCTTGCCTGACGTCGATGGACGAGGGAGGGAAGAGGAAAAAAGAAATAAAGACATCAAAAAATTAATAAAATTAGGTTATAATTTTTGTGACCAAAATACCCTTCCTCTTATGGCCGGAATAATTACCAGATAATCAAAGACCCTTATTTGAGATGATTTAGCCACTTCATGCTTTTATTTGAGACGATTTGACCACTTTAGGTCATTATTTAAAATAAGATTAATTTCAGACTTTTATTTGAAAAAAAAAGAGTATTTCGGGCCTTTATTTTTAAAAAAATCAAAAATTATATAATCTAATTGCGAAAAAAGAAAAATGGAAATATGCCGAAGCATCTGGAGTCATGACCTCGGACACAGAAAATCAGAGGGAGACAAAGGGACCATGTCTCTGTCCGCCCTTCCCGGGTCATGCTTGTTACCTCCAGCTACTCGCAGTCGCAAGCAGAGATGCTTCGCATTCTCGCCATCTCCTAGTAAGGTCTCATCATCATCATCATCATCATCATCATCATCTCTCTCTCTCTCTCTCTCTTCAATTTCTTTGTATTGCCAGAACCGTTTCTCACTTGAACTGTGACAATCGTTACATCTCTTGGTTAATCGTGGGTATTTGTCTGTCTTTGAACTAATATACAAGTTCATGTGCCTCTTCAATGCGTTGTTGACTCTAAAAGATTGATTAATCTTGCTTACAGTGTTTTGCGATTGATGGGCAATGGTCATTTTTCTTTGGATAGTAAATTATTATTTTCTTCCGATCTTCCGGTTATGAATTTTCGAAATGAAGGTTTGGTTACTGAGATTTTCTGCTTCTTTCCCCCTTTGACTTTTTAACCACTCGTGTGTCTTTGAGAAACACAAAAGATCACTGCAAAGCCGGCTGGATAGTCTTGGGTTCAGATTTCTAATTTGGGACCCTCCAGACATGATATTTTGACAATTTGACATGTTAGATTTGTGCTAGTTACATGTATGAGAGAAGTTCGAAGGGTTTGAGAATGAATATAATGAGTGAATCCCGTGTTAGGAAGTGAGATTGTGTCTATGGGAAGGATCCTTCTTGCTAAAATGGCTTTCATTAGTAATTCTTGCACCACGTTCCAATTTAAATTACCGTTTTGCAGTGCGGCAATGTTCAGTCAGTACTTCGATCAGAGAAATTACCATTTTTCCCTACCTTTCTTTCTTTCTTTCCCTTGGTACGCACTTGATCTGCCATTTGAATCTGAGGATGAAGATATCGCATGATAATGCCTTGACTTAATTGTAAAATGATGGGAGCAACTAATGTTGTCCTTCTGATTTCTTCTTCAGCTTTCAATAAGAATGGCTCGTTCCTCAATCCAAGAGGTCTCTGAATCTGGTGCTTTTGTCAGAACCCCTTCCGCATTCCGTAGTTTTATTTCTGGGGATCCAGATTCTCCTTTCCCTGCCGAATCCGGAAGATACCATCTTTATGTGTCATTTGCTTGTCCCTGGGCATGCAGGTGCCTTGCATACTTGAAGATTAAAGGACTTGACAAGACCATTGGCCATACGGTATAGGGCATGGTAAAAAAAAAAATTTATTTATCTCATGCTATTGTTATTTGATCTATTTTTAGTTATTTATTTCAGGTAGTCAAATCGAAGTGGGGAAGAACAAAAGATGGTGACACACATATCGGATGGGTTTTCCCTGCTTCCAATGCTGATGAACCTGGAGCAGAGCCTGACCCTATAATTGGAGCAAGAAGTGTGAGAGAACTTTACGAGACTGCAAGTCCGATCTACTCTGGAAAGTATTCAGTTCCTGTAGGTGACATTTCTGTGAAGTGTTGTTCTATTTCTATTAGTGCTCCATGTGTTTTAAGCTTGCAAGTAGCCAATGCTCACAACATATGTATTGCGCATTATCATAGGTTCTATGGGATAAGAAGCTGAAGACAATTGTCAACAATGAGAGCTCAGAGATCATTCGCATGCTTAATTCTGAGTTCAATGTTTTAGCTGAGAATCCCAATCTTGACCTTTATCCTCCTCACTTGCAAGCCCAGATAGAGGAAGCTAACGGATGGATATACGACTGCATAAACAATGGTGTTTATAAGTGTGGGTTTGCTAAGCAGCAGGCACCTTATGAAGAGGTACTATCTTCACCACTGTGAATGGTCACTAATGTCATATGTAAAAAATGGGAACTCATATGCTGTTAAATTGTTCTCATTACAGTGCTAGAACATCCCTCTTGTTTGACATAGACAACGTATAGACTAGCCAATGATGTAGTGGACAAACTTCCCCTCCTCTTCTGATAACATCCATGAATATCATATATGTTCTGTGACAGAGTGCTAATGTGGAAATGAATGAGGTGAAAAACAACTTGCTGAAGGTAATTCTCAGATGGCTACTGGGAAAATGTTATAAATGGTAGTAAACGTTGCATCAGACAATGGTTTCATCCTGTGATTCCTATCGGCCCTAATTGATGAATGGAGTCGCAGATGGTCTGTTCAATTTTTCTGGGACCCAAGCAAGGCTACCCCTTCTACTCCATACTTTTTACTCTAGTTATGGATGTATCAAGCGAAATGCCATGCTAATCCAGATAGACTACAAAGATTGGTTTTCCAAACAGGTTTGTGTATCTAATTATTCCATGTTACAGTGATCTTATAAACTTTTGCTGATAACTAAATGACCCTATGCACCTGAGACATCATCAATGTGTTGTATAGATCAGTTTTTCCTTTTTAGAGGCATATTTGGGGCTTAAAGTCAACCTTGCTGAAGATGGACTTATCTCTCTAAGGGACCGCATGGATGATCAGATTTTTAATGCTTAAATGATCAAGCACCAAGGATACTAACCTATAAACAATCTCTTGCGAGAGAGGGATTCTAACACCTCTCGAGCATTGAAAAGGTCTTGGGTAGTACAGCAACCAAACGAAAAGTTCAAGTAAAAGCCAAACATCCTAATCATTACAAAATTTGACCCCAAAAAATTATTACGAAAGAAACATCATTCAAGGATTTGCCAGAGTTTTTGTGAATATAATTTTTCTTCTTTCTTTCCAAGTCAGGTAAACCTCCTCAAATAATTCGTTCTGATGGCAGATTGATTCGAACTCAGTGAAATTGGATTCCTTGGGTCTTTACCATCTCTTAACTCGATGCACTTCCTTTCTTGGACTTTTTGGATCTTTTTCCTTGTAATTTTGTTTTCTAACCAAAAGAAAAAATATCTCAAGAGCACAATCTTAAACCAAGTTATATATATGGGCTGCACCTCCTTAGTGCACTCGTGTGAAGGTTTACTTCTTTATTTAAAAAAAAAGTAGAAAACATTCTAGTTGATTCCATTCCATTCTTGCAGGCTGTGGAGAATTTATACAAAGCTCTGGACAAATGTGAACAAATACTTAGCAATCAGCGCTTTATTTGTGGCAATATACTAACCGAGACGGATATCCGGTTGTTCGTCACGCTCATAAGATTTGATGAGGTATGATTGATTCTCCATTGCACTATTTTTTTCAATTTACTAACGCATACAATACAGTACTTTCAGTATTGAACCATAAAGATCAGAACTTTCAGAGTGCACCTACAAATCGTTTGGTTTGGATCGGGAAACATTTAGATTTTCTGTTGACAAAAAAACTAACCCTTACTCTTGAAGATATTATTGAAACACGAGATGAAATTAAAGTAAAAATTAACCTGTGTCTAAGATTTGGTTGCGCTAGACACTTAGAGGAAACCTTTCTATGTCAAGCAGAACAGTTCCCTCACCTACGAATTTTGCTGTTTCTGTTGGTCAAGTTGACATGAGGCTTTGGAATATGTGGTTTTACAGTCAATGAACTAGTATTATATAAAAGTAAGAAGATATGCAGAAGTCACTGGTCATGTTAGATGCTCAGAGAAAACCTTTTTATTTTGACAGAACAGTTTCCTTACCTGGGAATCTGTTGCTTTTTTTTCTGTTGGTCAAGTTGACATGAGGCTTTGGACTATGTGGTTTATACAGTCAATGAACTAGTACTGAATATAGTGAGTACATATGCAGAAGTCACTGTGGCAAAGTTTACGTGATTTAACCATGTCTCTTGAGGTATTTGATTCTTGATGTCTGTGAGAGCTATGAGCATGCTTTCTGTAATAATTCTATTATTTAATAAGGCGGGCTTAATTTTATCTCTTTTTGCTGTTGAAGTGTGCTTGTGTTGGTTTTTCACGCCACAGAGGCAAGCGCCTTTTCCTTTCTTGTAGCTGTAAACTGGACCACTCTTATTGATATTGGAATGAGGAAGGAACAGAATCAATTCTACCACTAATAGACTTCCCATCATATTTATATATATATATATATAGAGAGAGAGAGAGAGAGAGAGAGAGAGAGAGAGAGACAGAGAGAGAGAGAAAGGAAAGGAGGGATCACCTATTAGGATGAGTGTCCATAGAGAGAGAGAAAGAGAGAGAGAGAGAGAAAGGAAAGGAGGGATCACCTATTAGGATGAGTGTCACAATCTATCTGACTACGCAAAAAGGGTTGGCCACCAGCTGCATTCCTATGGGTTTTAAGAAATTGCCCCCGGGCCCCGGGGGACCCCCAAGATAGCCAGCCATGGTATAATGGTTTTTATGGTGATTCAAGGACTTTTGCAAAGACGTAGTTGTATGGTAAAATCGGACCTAACACTGAAAATTTGTTATTGGTGGAGAAGATAATGGAGAGAAACCTCATGGAGAGACATTACAAGTCTTCATACAGACTTCTGCCTAAAGTAGAAGTTATTGATAGAGTTCACCACCAGAAAGTGCAGCTACGTTTATAACTTATCATTTAGTTTTAATTTTGTTTCTTTTCCTTTTCTCTTCCAAATAAAGATAAGGGCATTGTTTTTCTTTTTCTTTTCCTTTTCCTTTTTACAGAAAAATATAGGTTTCATTTTAACCGACCATAAATAGTTAATTGTGCATGAAGACCTCAAACATATACATTGCTGTGCTAGAAAGCAATTCCTAGTTGGCTGTTCTGTCTTTACTCTGCTGGACAAGCCAGCATCATGGTGAGAAACATCAACCATTTTCTTTCTTCCATTATCAATGCTAGATGTCCCTGCAAGGTGGGGGTGAGCTTAGTTTGCATGGGTTGTTTCAGGTAAAAGGCTTGAACTAACCTTCAAAGGACAAGTCACAAGGTTTTTGACATGGAATCTAGTTGTCAGAAACGAAGTTGCCCTACGACTTTGGCTCCTGGTTCCAGAGTAGAACCTTTAACTTGTTTGCAGCCCTTTACAGAATTAGATACTGCTTTGATTTTATTTTATTTTTTCTAAGGGTGAATAAATGGAACTTTAAGTTATCTGCAGGCATCTATGCTGTGGATAAATGCTTGAATCACAACTGTTGGCCCCACTTCTAAACTTTACCTGCAATATTGCTATCAATTGTGCTAAAAGATGTTTGTTGTATAGAGAAGACAAGACATGGAAATAAGGAGATGGCAGCTTAAACCTAAAAAACGAAGGGATGAAGTTAATTATCTGTCTTTTTTTCGTTGTTGTCAATGTAATAACAAGTCAAAGTGAAAACCCTCAGTCTTGGCAAAAAAATGAGACTCTGGGTTTTATATTCTATCAGAGCTGGGCAAAAACTTTCTACTTTAACGTGTCTTATGCGAAGTGGTTCTGGATGTATGGGAATCAGGAATCAACCTGTTAAGACCTGGAGTCAAATTTCAAGGGTGAATTGCAATGATTTCCCCCGTTGAATGTGTTAATTAACACCTCTTGCCACCTGACAATTTTTCAACAACTGACCTGAGATTACATTTAATGTGTTTTATATTTTTTTTATTTTGCAGCATCAAAATCATATAAATCCATCTCTTGTGGAAACATATAACAATCGTTACGTCATTAATTCATCTTTCTCTTTCGTCGTTGCCAGCTATCTACAATCCTTTTTTATGTAATTCTGCTGTAATGTTAGTTGCCATCCTTAGGACTTCCAAGGAAGGAAGAATATACTTTGGTACAGATGTATGGACTCTACAGTTTGAGGTTTAAAGAAATATACTATGTATTCTTAGGAGCAACAGGAAACAACTTTGGACTAGTAATGAAGTGTAGATATCCTGTAGTCTCCTAAGATGGGGCTGTCCAACAAAAAATTGGTGGAGGGTTCAGACAGATCCATCATACAAAAAAAGGAGAATGAAAAGAAAAGAAAACCTAGAACTCTTATTTGAATTGGCCATTCTGACCAGACCTCAGTTTGCAAGAGAGCTCTGTAAGTAGGGCAATGCCATGGAGCAGCAAGAACATGAAAAGCCATTTGCAAGGTCAATGCTAAGATAACCATTCTATATGTTCAAAGACATTCTAGTTAACATTATTATACACAAATGAATTGTCTGCTATAACCAGAAATATAACCATGCAATTATCTACCTTTGATAGTACATTCTCAAAAATCATTGATTACTTTCTAGAGATTGACATGTTTGAAGATTGCCAATGGTCAAAATGCTCTACCGATTGCTTTCAAAATACCACCCGAAACCCTCCAGATGGAATGTTTAGGCAAATACTGTCCTAACTCTGCTTTATTAGTTGGAGTCATTAACTCTATAGAGAATCATAATACCAGTTCAGCACCATATTCAAGGGTAAGCTTGTCTATAGTGTTTGGCTTGAGCTGCATATCTGAGTCTCAATGTGTATGCTTTTACATGCTCCTGTGATACCTATATTCTGAGTAATGTCTCTGTTAGGAGCATACCTGTTGTTATATAATTCAACTATTGGAAAATTTGAATCACATGGATATAGATTTAAGTGGGTCTAGCTGGGATCTACTAGTCAAGGTCTCTTGCATTTGGTTTATTTTCAGAGAAATGTTGTTGATATACATCTATTTTTCTGAAAAGGAACTCTAACATGCATCCGCTCACTCCCTCGCTTTACACCAGTATGAACATGCTTCTTTGTTCCTGACGCTGGGTACTATTGAAAAGTTGGAGCAAAGCCCACAACATGAGAAAGATCATTCAACTTATTACATGATATCTCTCGTGCTGTTCTGATTTACTCATTCATCACACATGTTTCTTAAAGTTTGAACTTAAACAGGTCTATGCAGTTCATTTCAAGTGTAACAGGAAACTTATACAGGAGTATCCAAATTTGTTCAACTACACAAAGGACATCTTTCAAGTCCCAGGCATGAGTAGCACCGTCAACATGGATCACATCAAGCTCAACTATTACGGAAGCCACCCTTCAATGGATCCACTGGGTATTATCCCTATTGGCCCCAATATTGATTATTTTTCTTCTCATGACAGAGGAAGGTCCACTTTATCAAAACAATAACATCTAAGAAAATTCAAGGTTTCGATGTTCTGTTCCCATGTGTTTTGAAGAAACAAACAAGAGATAACTGTATTCTCACAGTTGCCTTAATATAGTCAGCCCCAGTTATCCTTGATCTCCTATTTATCTGTCACTGGATTTCGCTCAGAAAGTTTTTATGTTGCTTCTTTGCGGGTTTCTGTGATCTCCCTAAGATCTAGACAAATGCCTCTTCTTCCTTCATGTACTCATTTGGGACATGCATTTATAAGGTGTTACTAGATCTACGTGGTACAGAGAACCCCTCTTGATTGTCTTTTATTATTCTCTTGCACTGTACCGTTTCCTAGCTAAGTATTCGGTAAACATCTGCGCAGCAACTTTGCATAAACAGCATCAAGAAGAGTTTATGCCCAACAGTTACTTCAGCATGAGTTGAGCCGCATGAGATCCATTGGGTCCAAGTCAATGGTATCAAAACCCGGACCAGCCGTCTCGAACCGCATGGTCCAGTTTTTCTCAATCACCCAGTGAGCAGTTGAATTGGGATCAATACCAGCTTTGACCATCCTTTTTTAACCTAACTTTTTACTTTAATGAGAAATCGAGGCAGTTAGGGATGGACCCCTCATCTCTATTGAAGTAACAAATTAAATAGGAAAAAGTCAGCATGGATAGGAGCGTGAAACGTAGCAGAGAAAAAAAAAGGAAGAAGACACTCAATTTTTTTTCACGCCAAAAACACTTTAGAATTAGAAAGGAAGAAAAACTCAGTGCCACACTGCCTAATTCTCTTTACTATTAGTATTTGTATCAAGTTTCGAATTCCAATAACAAGAAAGATTGCCTCAATATATAGTAGGAGCCCTAGGACATACAAAGTTATGGTGAAAATTACATGTACACTCTGAGTTCTTTTATCTTTGCTTTAGCAATAGTTTTCTCTATCAAACTCAACAGCTCCATCAATCTTCCACTTGGAGGTTGATCTTCAAAAAAAGCAATAGTCTCCCATAGTCTTCACATGTCTTGTAACCCAAATTATCCCAGTGCAATGGCCTCCTCATCACTAATCAAGGAGGTCAACTAAAGCAATGCACGGCCTTAGTTTCTCGATGGGACAGCCTTGGTTAATACATTTGCTAGATTTTCTAAACCAAAAATATTTTTCAATGATAATGTCTAATCATCTATCACTGAATGAATATGATAATAATTCAAACAAATGTGTTTTGTTCTTGACTGAAATACAGGATTCTTTACTAGACAAATAACAATTTGATTGTCAATGAGAAGAACATTGATGTCCATCACCTTATCTATTTTCTTTTGAAAATTCTTCAATCAAATTATCTCCTTCATACATTGATTTAGTGGTTGAGAAGGAGACACGCCTCTGAAGTTTAGACATCCAATTGACTGCAGTGCCACGTAAGGTAAATCATAACTCGACGTGCTCTTTCTTTGTTCATGTCACAACCAAATCTGCATCAACAAAGCCTTGCAAAGTGACATTGTTTTTCATAAAACAAAGTGTCATACCTAAAGTGTCTCTTAGGTATCTTAATAGCCATAGCTTCACGATACTTTATTCCTAGACCAGCCATATATTTGTTCACAATTCTCATTGCGTGAGCTATGTCTAGACTGGTACAGACTATAGCATGCATCAGACTACAAACAACTGACACATAAAGCACTGTAGTCAAGTACACTTGCTTCTCATCTATCTTTGATGATTACCTCATTCAGAGCTTGAAGTGACTTCCTAAGATAGCTCTTTTAGGCTTTGTATTTTGAACTCTAACGCTGTCCAACACCTTCTCAATTTACCTTTTTTGGAAAACTTTAGAGTTCGTTGGATTTATCTCGCATGCTTCTCATCCCAAGAGTCTGATTTGTTACTCTCAAGTCCTTCATTACAAATACCTTTGACAATTGCTGCTTCAGTGTGTTGATTTTTAACATGCAAGAACCTGCATTGAGCATATTATCCATATACAAAAGCAGAACAATATATCAATCATTAAATTTATTGAAGATCACATTTAGTAAACCCGTTAGTAGTCAACTTCACATCTACAAAGAAAGTCTTCATATAGTCAATTATTTTATTTTCTAAAAGAACTTTCAGTGCTAATCTCACTTTGTAACTCATGTTACCATTAGGTTCTTTGTTTGCCATGTACACCCATTTATTTTGTAATACCTTCGTTCCATCCGGTAACTAAGCGAAACTCAAGTTTTATTCTTCTTGAGTGAATTCAATTCATATTGCATTGCCAACTCTCACTTAACAGAATCTTTAACTTGCATTACTTTTGAAAAAAATTATAGTGCGCCAACATCAATCAAAAGTAAATAATGCAGGGATGAAAAGTACCTTTATATAGGTTTAGAAGATTTGCCAGATCTCATCAACACAAGTTCGGGTGTAGGTATATGCTAATCAAGATAGACATGGAGAATCAAGGGAACTATACTAAATATCATTAAAATATATCTAAATATCTCTAGCAACGGTTATAATGTAGAATCATCTACAAAATCAGCATGGAGATGATACAATTACCAAGCATCCACAAGCTAATCATTTGGAGATTTTTTCTTGGTTTGTCTTTTTATCCAATTTCCAGATAGATCAAATCGTTAGCTTTATCTTTAACTTCTACAAAGGTTATAACAGGAGATATCCCTTTTATTTTTAATATACAAAGCATCAATGAAATCAGTATACTTCATTGGCTCAATATTTTATTTATCTTCAATCTTATGCAAATAAAAGAGCATCCACCGAAGTGGTGCGCTCATGTTGGTAAACATATGTATAAGCCAAAATATAAGTATGAGTTTGTCTCACTTTTGAATTTTCGACGAAAACACCTACATAAGTATGGTAAGGCTACAGCAATTGAACTTTTAAAAGTTTTACTAAGGTAATACCTATCTGTAATTACCATTGTCGCGACCTCTTTTTTTTGGCGCCTGCAATCAGGTACGTGCGCCTAACGAGGCTAATGGCTCGGCTGAAATTAGTTATGCCCGGACTCTCCCAAGTCCACCAATTCACGACTTTAATAGTCTAATTTTTTAACTTGTAAATCAATTTTTAAAATGGAGTCGCCACTAATCAATTTGGGGTGGGTTGATTAGAAACCCAAGCGAAGTATCAGGAGAAATACTCACTCCTGCGCAACCAGAGAAATTAGGATCGGGGACTTGATTACACTAATTAATCACTAATGCCCTTTCGGTACCTAATCTTGTTTAAATCTTGAGGTTTTTTGGATGTTTGAGGGATTTTTCATGCATTTTTGGGAGGAAAAATATTTTTGAGTCTTTTTCTAATTTTTTTGGACATAAAAGGGATTTTTTTTTTTTTTTGGTATTTTTGGAAAAATACAAGTCTTTTTGGCATTTTATGAAAATTTTTTGGCATTTTATGAATTTTTTGGCTTTTTCATGAATTTTGACTTTTTTTGGATTTTTGGCATTTTTTGGAAAATATGAAATATTTTTGATTTTTTTTTTCGGAAAATAAAATATTTTTTAATAATTTTTAATATTTTTTCAAAAAAATAAAGTATTTTTTATTTTTCTTGATTGTTTTGGAAAATAAAACATTTTTTACTATTTTTTTGATATTTTTTGAAAATAAATCATTTTTTTATTTTTCATTTATTTTTGATTTTTTAAAAATAAATTATTTATTTTTTATTTATTTATTTAAATATTATTTAAAATAAAATAAAATAAAAGCCGACCCGGGTCGGGTCCGCGGGTTGGGTCCGCCGGGCCGGCGACCCGAACGCGGGCCCGACTCGGATTTTTTTGTCCTTTTTTTTTTTTTGTGTAAAAACGGCACGTCGTTTTGGGAGGGACTGGCGAAACCCTACCCGGTTCCGTGACCCGGTCCGACCAGATGACCCGGTCGCGACCCGAAAAATCGAGAACCCTAGGGTTCCCGATTCGCGGCACCGAGGGGGGAGGGCGAGCGGACGCGGCGGCGACGACGGCAACGAGGCGACGCGAACGGATGGCGAGCGTCGGGCGATACCGGTTGTAGCGACGGCGTAACGTGGCGGCGAACGGTGGCGGTGACGAAGACGGGGCGGCGACGGCGACGCCTCGGCTCTCAGATCTGGCGTGGCGTTGGCGTCGGGCACAGCTCGCGGCGGCGGCTCTCTCTGGCTTCTCTTCTCTCGGGCAACCCCTCTTCGCACATCTAGGGTTCCCTCGGACTCAGGCTAACCTCGCTCGACCAGATCTGGATCTCCGGCTGGCCGGCTCTCGGACCTCCTCCGATGTCTCTCGGAGGAAGTGATCGGAGCTAGCCGCCTCGGATCCTCTCTGGGCTCCCTCAGATCTGGACTTGTGGGCGTTCGGGCCTTCCTCGAAGTCTCTTGAAGGAAGCTCCCGGCGCTCGCAAGCTTTTGATCTTTCCCCGTCCGTGTCCCTTTGCCTTCCCCCGACGCCCTATTTATAGGCGCAGGGGGGCCGGTCGACGGTGGCTAGGCCGACGGTCCTTGGTGCGCCGACCGGCCTCCCTCTGCCGGCCGAACCGGCGTCAAATCTTCTCCCTTCCACGGAGGTATGCTTGCCTTCAATGCCGCGTCCCTCAGCTTGCGTCATCATCGACGCCTCCTCCTGCGTCCCGGCATCGCGCGTCGGCCTCCCGGTGCGCAGAGGAAGAAGACAAAGAGAGGGCAGGAGGAAGAAGACAAAAGGGGAAAGGGCTGGGCTTTGGTGGAAATGGGCCCCAAGGGCCCATGCGAGGGCTGCTTCTCTCTTTTTTTTATTTTTTTAGTTTTTGTTTTGCTGTTTTGTTGTTTTTATACGGTTTTTTATTTATCCGAAAAAAACAAAATAAAATAAAAAATAAAAGAAAACCTAACAAATAATTTAGGCGTCAACAACCATGATTCGAGGAAGTTCTTCACAAATCATGGCGTTTATCACATTTTATAATCTTCCTTGTCCAAATGACAATCTAGTTGCAATAAAAGAATAATCGGGCATGCTTGTAAAGTGTGCTTGAAAATTTGTTCATATGTATCGTTAAATTATTAAAAGAATTACTGACTTTATCGACTCGGCGGTTCGATTGAGTGTCTTGTGAACTGAAACAAGACTTATTTTCTGCCCAGTCCGGTGTAAATGTTAAACTAATCGATCTAGTGTTTATGCTTCATCAAGTGCGCATGTCACACGTTTTGAGAAAGAAATATGTGCGTTTTTCTGTTTTTTTATCTTTTTCTTCGTGCATGCCATCGAAAAGCTTGTGTTTTAATTTTACAATGAGCAAATGCCTACTACTTCCTACAAGAGACTCCTATCTATTGCCTACTACAATGGGTATAAATTAACATATTTGATCTTATCTTATCTTATCTTAATCATAAATTATATTATCTCTATACTTGAAATCGTTTTCATGCTCCATAACACACTGAGAACGTAAATTATGTCCATTGTAATTATGTCCTTAACAACAGTTTCGATCATACATCGAGTCGTGCTCAAATATTAATTTAGTAACATTCGATAATATATTCTTGTGATGGATCAACGTCCACCAAAGATAGTCCGCTCGTGCATTTATTAAATCACGCTCGCCCATTAGGGTTTTATAAAAGCATGGTTGTATTTCATCGTCAATGATGTTAAAGAATGAACAAGTTACATCAAACGATGATTAGTTCTTCACATAAAATAAGAACCCCCACAGCATATCCCCAGCGCATCTTTTTTGCTAATTTAGCTGCTTGAGCAACTTTTGGTACCGCCATTATTATCAATTGGAATCAATGAGCGAGACAATAAATGTATTCAGCACATATGAATCGAACTTTCTCCGCCGATTCATTCGAGTCAAGCTTCTCGGTCTGTCATTATAGCTTGATAAGTAGAAAGAATTACAATCCCTGGCACGCTTAAAATTTCTAGGAATTCCTTGATATTCGAATAAATTTGTAAGTCAATTGAAATTGATGCTTATTCAAGGTAGAGGCACTTAGGTATTATCCATCCACTTGGCTCATATGATGCTTGACAGATCATTATATGCTTCGAGTCGAATTTGTTCAATCCGAAGATTATGACAGAAGAGGATTTACATCTCCTAACCCTTTCTTCGAAACGCGAAATAAGTCGTAGCTCGCAAATCAATAACTTGCCAACAAATCTCAATGCAATAAAGGTGCGAGACGAACTCCATCCATTATCATGCAAAATTGCACGTATCACTAACTTCACGGACGATGCGTTCTGAGAAACAGTTTCCAATCCAATGGGAGCTACTTCCTTACTTTAAAAACGAATAGCACTAAGATAAATTTAGGAAAAATCGGCTTAATTGATTAAATTAACCTTCTTCTTTCATAATGCTAAGGCGCGAGCCTGAAAACTTAGTTACTTAGAAACTCATGAAACACCATCCATGCCATATGAACAGCTTAAGATCAGACTTTTGGCTAGTGCAAGTGATTATGACCCAGAGCAATTAGCATACAATTTGTGGGATTTGAACATGTGACCCTGATTGAATGACATTCATTCTCACCTCCCTTAAAAAAAAAAAAAAAAAACAACATGGAACCTTAGCCACCTGACAGCCACAATCGAGACTTAATTGGAAACCAATTTGTTGCCACTTTTTAAAAATGTTAAAGCAATCTATTCTCAACTTTATCAACCAAAAAGCCATTTATTAGGGGGAAGAACATAGAACACCTTTCCCAATTAGGTAAATTCATCGGTACATTTATAAGACCAAGCTATAAAAGTGTTTATTTTACTGACACTCGACATTGCTTTACCTAGATAATGTTCATATCACAATGCCCCATTCATTAGAAACATCGTGCCTTGACGTAATTGCTTCAAACTTCTTGTTGCTGTCTCGTTGATGAAAAATGCTCTCCAAAAGGCCAGCATGATTAGACCAAAGAGGCAACGATGGTCGTCGGAAATACCTACGCTGTCCTCATTTGACTCGTGATCGAGGAATCACCTGTTCACCTTTGTAATCTCCTAGACAAATCAATAGTAGACTGCGAAAATTTCCAAGATGTGGGGGAGTAATCCCACTACAATCCCTTCTGAAAACGACTGCTAATGATTTAATCGCTGAGAAGGATCAGAGATAACGAGGAGCAACTAATCAAACATGACAAGCTCGTATATACCATTGATTGTGATGGGATGGTTGTGTTGAAAAAGAAAATTTTTGCACATACCGATTCCTTACTACTAAGCCGTTTTAATATTTTATTGTTAATGGTAAACTACGATTAAAACTGAGTTCTTGTGGTTCATCATTTTTAATCACTTTGAGACTTACCTAAACTAAATCACTTGATATTTTTGAGTGCTAAATTACATTAATTTTACATAGTCTTATCAGCCGATTTATTTGTAACTAGATGGACCCAAATCCATATTGATAATGTAGGCACAGAGGGGACACCATTCTCAAGTTATAATGATTTTAAGAAAAGAGCGACCGAAAAATGACGCCTAAAATTATGGAATCTAGATGTTGATTTGAAAAAGGAGTCGTTCCATAGTGCCACAAATGTGATGATTTCACATATTGAACTTTGATCAGATACTGAAAATCATATGGCAACAAATATCTAGTGAGATATGCACACTAAGGGTGGGTAGATGCCAAACCAAAAACCTGAAACCTAACCTATTAAGATCAGTTTTTAATTTTCAGAATCGAGAACTGAGCCCGTTAATGGAACCAGCCTAAAATACCGGCCAGTTCTTTATTTATTTACATTCTATTTCATTTCATTATATAGCCAAGACATACAGCGGTTGCTACGATCATATATATGATCAAGAATACTCAAATCGAGTATATATAGCAAATCTCAGTGAAGTTATGGAAACAACCACAGAAGAATACCAGCTTGTCTATTCCACGACTGAATCCGTAAGAAGAAGAAACATTTCGGACAAGATAGTTGGTGAACAGAAGAGAAATTAAAAGACAACATCCCTTCACAATCTGTCAACCCAAGCTAAATAATTTTACACTATAAAAAGAAAGGTTTGTCCCATCCAGACATTGATTTTCAACATGACAGTTGAAAAATGCTTGTTTGTTGCCAATAACTAGCAATGGAAGAGAAAACGGCCATTATAAAGGTTTTCATTATTCAACAAAAGTGGTAAGGTCCTCCGGCCGTTATAAAGGTTTTCATTATTCAACAAAAGCGGTTAGGTCCTCGTTCAAATCCAATTCAATCTGGTTCTGCCTTGGTAGAATAGACAGTTTAGAGCCCTTAGCCAAGAACCAATTGCCATTTTTGGAATTGAAAATCGAACTAGTCCTTGTGTAAACTGGCCTTGAATCGATTGGGTAAGGCCGGTTTGAGCTGATTCTCAAGTTGAACTGGCTCGGCAACAAACCCCTAATTGTACACACCATATCATAGTAGCCCTCTATTGCAAGAATATGATAACTTTTCCCTAAACTATGAAACAACTCGATGTTTTCAGAGTTTGAATATCTATCCAACCAAATCAAGAGTCCCATTGTTAAATGGAATGAAATTCTTTTTTCACTTCCCAAAATGATGACAATTTCACACGTCAAGGTTGCGTTGAGCAACTAGAAATGGAAAAAAGTTTACTTACCCACAGTGCATGTGAGTCCAACTCAAATGTACTATCAAATGAGGTATGCCCCACATGAGACCCACATAATCTCGGTGGATATGAGGTAGGCCAATATAATTTGGATACACTCAATACTTGCTCATAGAAATAATTTTGGAAATCACTTAAAAAATCCCTCAACGTCATATATTTAATCCCGCCCAGATATGTAATCAAAGTGTCATTTTTTATTATTATATTATTCTTTCTTTTCTTTTCTTTTTTCCTTTACTGGTGACTCACGGGATATTCAAGAAGAGAGCCAAATC
Organism: Eucalyptus curtisii; assembly: GCA_017140595.1. Lineage (NCBI taxonomy): Eukaryota > Viridiplantae > Streptophyta > Magnoliopsida > Myrtales > Myrtaceae > Eucalyptus > Eucalyptus curtisii. The sequence goes on from CM029498.1 coordinate 19,087,558, forward strand.
ATTTATCTCCTTTGGCATTGTGATGGTGTGCTAGTAGGAGACACACTAACGAATGGTACAATGTGGTGTAGTGTAGTGTGTGTGTGTGTACCTATTTTCAACCACGAGAAAGCTGCGACAAGGCAAATAATATAGTCCCAAGCATGCATTTGCTTTGCCTTTCTTGTGTCTGGTGATTTTGTTTTACATGTCGATTCCCCAGTACACACACCCCCAAGACAGACAAAAAACAATTGACACTACAACACCGAGCGAGAGAGAGAGAGAGAGAGAGAATATGCCATGTTCATGTGTGATACGTGGAGATGTGTGAATTAGGTATTATTTACATGGGGAAAAGGGAAAAGAACACAAACAAAGCATTGACTTTGATTGGCGTATCCGCACATGTATTGTCAATTTCTCATACCGTATGTGGCCTTCCATGTCCCCTAGTTTTTGTTTTTGTTTTCTTTTCAATTATGTGGACAGGAGAATTTTCTTTTTGGATATTTTGGATTATATGACTGAGATCATCCAATACCATCAAATTCAAATGAACCCAAGAAAATGAGGCATATTGGTCAATGATAAAAGAATGTCATCACTATCATTGGCTAAAAATATAGTGAATTTTAGGGGGAAATAACAGAGAATTACCTGGGCTAAGAAGTATTGGGGGAGACAAGCCATTGAACAAGGAGTCCCCTTTTTGTTGGTGAATGAGTGATTGAAGCTGCAAGATGACCTGATATGTCGCCCTTTAATTGCATCTTAATGTAGCTAATTTTGGGACAAGTTTCTTGACCTAGTTTGCTAGGTAAAAGTATGTTTGTGTGAGTAAAAATCGAAACCCTTGAAACTTGAAGAACACACAGGATGTGCATTCTCATGTATTTTCAAAAAAACCAAAACTATGCAAGCTTGGGAGTATGTAAACCCATTTAAGATGCAACATGATTGCATCGTGAGACCTCGGATGCGATCTGTGCATCCTTTGCTTGATTCAACCTAAGTTAAATCTTTTTACACCAAGTTAGCCATACCTTTGTTCTATGCATAATAGACTATAGTCAATCAAGTTCACTTGATTGAATCGAAATGAGTCGATATGATTCTCAACTCTAACCGATCCTAAAAGCAAGGATTCGTGCAACATCGCTGGATCGATAAAAAAAAAAAAAATCATTTTCAAAAATAACGTGAATTCAAACTATCCATCTATAGATAAGCTTAGAAATCCAGACTTTGCAAGTATATATTCAGATGGAAAGACTAAATTGAAAGAGAGGAAAGGGGGAACAAAAACGAGAAACGGGTTTTAAATTATGAGTTAATTACCAGATCATGCTGGCAGCTTCAACCTCTCAAACCAACACACATGTATGCCCACGAGACCAGTCCCCAGAGAGACCAGACCCAGAAATGAGGAATCGAAGGAGTGATGAAGCGTCTTAGCTCTTTGCCGGAAAGCCTTTAAAAGAAACCTTCCCACAGAGAGAGAGAGAGAGAGAGACTTATGATACCTAAGGATCGACAAAAGAAGGCGCGAGAGAGAGAGAGAGAGAGAGAGAGAGAGAGAGAGAGAGATTGATTTATGATACCTAAGGATTGACAAAAGAAGGCACGAGGCGTGCATGTCTTTGGTTGGAAACCCTCGTGACTCTTCTTCCCGTTTGTACATATGTATGAAAAGGCAATATTTTATTGATGTCAGAAAGTGATTTTTTTTTTTCTTTTGCTCAAGAGACACAATATTCTTGTCCATTTAAATTAATCATCACACGTTTAAATAAATTTATCGATTCAGAAAAAATCTAACAAAATGATAATACTTCAAAAACGGTGATTGGTATAGCTGAACACATATATGTCGTCTTTCGAGAGCTCCAAAAGCTTTCTCTCTCTAAGACATTGTAGACGGCGTATTTAATGGCCAGTTTAGGTCATTACAGCTATTGATGCTGACTCTCTCTCTCTCTCTCTCCCCTATTAATACGAGTAGAATATAATTTGTAAATATGTAGAAAAAGGGGGACCACTGGGGTCCTCTAAAAACATTTAGAAACGGTTTAAGCAGTTTGGTTGAAATTGATTGAGGGGTCAAAAAGTAGTAATTAAAGGCATGTATTGCTGTAAAGAAAGGCACAAGAGCTCCAAAAATTCATCATGAAGAACAATATGTATAGAGGAGAGACATTATCATTACTAGTGAAGAGATATCATGAGAGGTTAATTAATTGACCTATGGAGCTTTAACTTGCTTTATTTCCTCAATTTGTTAATATATGCTTGTCACGCATACATCTGCAATTCACTATGAAAAGTTTCGCGGGTCATCCCAGAAATTAACATTTTGCCAGCCTTCCCTCTTTTCTTTTTAACATAGTTTATGCCTTCTCGTCTGAAATGTATGCTTGTCACATGTCCAATAATTATGAAGAGTTTTGTGGGTCATTTCAAGAAATACACACATGTACATGTTATTGATCTGACACCATCTCTGAAAATAGCTATCTCCAGCAATAATGCACAAGAATAATCATCCCCATTGATGAAATGCATCACATTACCATCACAATTTATGAGAGAGGACTGTTAACCCTGGCCAGGTTGGTGGAATCAGTTGAGGGGCATCCATTTGTCTTTAGCTTTGGGTGGTTCTTGTGTCTGTCTGTGGTGTCCAGTGGCTTTGACAAACAATGACACCTGGACAAAGCCCTAATGGAAGGGAAAAAGGACCACAGCTTTATTATTTTTTAATTGGTTGATTAAGGGGATAGGAGACTCACATGGCTTTGCTCTGGAGTTTAGCTCAAAGAGCTGTATATCCCCCCATTTGATTAAGGTTGGTGGTAGCGGTGGTTGTGAATAAAGCAATCCGAATTAGGGTTTTCTTTTAGAGACTGCTTAAGGGTTTTTTCGTTTCTCTTCCTTGAGGTCCCACTTGATGTGTTGATTTTTTTATTTATTTGGCTATTAGCACTTCTTTATAGATAGGGATTTCAGATGCCTTTTGTTTGTCTCTCATCATCCACCATCTTCTCTGTTGATTAATAAGTGGTGCAAAATCATTTAGATGAATTCAATTGTCCTTATTGCCAGAATATAGAAGAAGTCCTATCTAGCTGCATTTGTGATCTATGTTTGCTAACTTTATTAATTATATTAATTAACCTACAAACCACAGTTCAAGCTCTTGATCCGTCTGGTGATGCTGGACTCTTGATGTTCTTTTCTTGCTTATATCCAACAAGAAGAAAGAACAAGTATGATATTATGTGCGTTATAAAGGGTATTTAACTGCTAATGGAATTTAGAAGGATGAGTCTTTCACCTATACACTGTGGGTTTCGAGAAAGAATTTCCTACGAATACTTTCCAAACCATGGATAAACAAAAAAAGATTTTCTGAATCTAAATATGGTAACAATGCGGGTACTTTTGTGGGTGTTAGTACTGCATTTTCAATACGTGCTAATTCTACTTTGGAACTTGTTGACATATTTTTTAACGACACTTACATATTAGTTGGATTCACAAGATGTTTTCTCGCCATAACTAATTCTTGAAATACAAAAACTTACTTAAACTACAATTGACTTTACATAGCAAATATGCAAAGTTTTATTGAAGTGGCCTACTTGGTTAAATGCACTTTCAAAGTTTTATCTTTAGTATCAAACTTTCTCGATGAATTACTAATTAAACGGTCGGAATATTTTCAAAGTGAGCAATTTTAAGAGTGAAGAAATTGATTAGGTGATGTGGCAAACTCCAAATTGGGGTTTTAAGCAATTTTCGTAGATCGTTCTTTACATCTCTAATTATATGTAATATTGTGAATTTTGCTTTAGCGTTTAGAAAAGAGAAGTTGAGCGGAACCCTGCCTAATTCGACAAAACTCTGTGCACGTCCCTTTCAACTCCAAGTTGATTGCTGATTAATTTTCAAAGAAATATATAACTAGAATATCTGAAAGGTCAAGTGGCAAGACTAAAGCCAAGAGGGTGGTAACAACTTGTTCAATGGGTAGTTCTCAACCTGTCCCCCCTCCTCTCCCCCCTTTGACCTTTCTGTTCATTTTTGCTCATTGGGAAATGGACCGGTTGGTTCTCATGTCCACCTTACACGGCACACAAAATAGATAAATAGATAGAAAAATAAGTAAAAACTTGACAGAACCATTGGGTCTTTTGGAATCTTTTCACTTTCTTGCATAAAAAAGTAGGAGCAACTAAAGCCAGGGAGATAAGTTATATGTTTTCAATTCGACCCCATTAAAGCCTACCTAAACATTGGGAGCAACCCTTTCTTTCAACAAAAATAAAAATGAAAAATTTGAAGGGAAAAGATTAGTCAAGATTCCCCATTTTTTTCAATGTTCTTTTTCCTAGGGTTTCACTTAAGAAACTAAGAAAAAGGAAAAGGAAAAGGAAATAGATCAGTGTCCCAGCAATTACCTTGTCGTCAGGGTAAAGCTAGGTTAGATCACCATCAACTTGAAATAAATTAAGGAAATTCTAAGGAGCTAATTAACACGACAGCCTATAAAGGCTCTTCCCTTTTGTTCTTTTCCTGCTAATACGAACCCTTGCATGGGTTGTTGCAACTACCACTGATTGATTGGAAAAACTCGGCTTTCCAATTTTTTGAAACCACCCTTATGAATTTTAGTGGCAGAATTAGTTTAATGAGAGGGGTGGCGAAGGTAGAGATTATTAGTTTAGTTTATCCTGTTACAGCTGACAAAAAGTATTTTATATGGCTCTCATGGACTCTTCTCCAGCCAGTTGTGACCAAAGCAATTTGTTGAATTATATTTGTTTTCTGGTGAGAAACTCTCTTGCTGGCCTCCAAAAGACTGAGAATAGAAGTAGACACCAGAGGGGTAAGTCTAAGATCGCTTGAACAGATAGAATAGGCCAAGAATTTATAGAGCTCCGCATGCCAGTTCCAAACAGGCCAATCTCAAAAATCACAAATCAAAATTAGAAGTTATTCAACTCACCCATGCGTATCCGGTGCGGGACTTGAACTAATCTCGAACCTGTACACATCTGTTCGCATTTCCTCAGAACTTCTCCCTTCAACAATGGTGGTCTTTTACTTTGATAAGAAAAGCGCAGATTAGAGCGGTCAAAGGTATTAGTAGACAACATGTATGTATGCGCTTATGTATTTATGTACGTAAGAGTGAGGATCTTCCAAGGCACATAAGCACGATCTATAATCACAGCAAACTCTCATATCACAGATTCGAACCACAATCGGGCCACATGGACAGCTCAATATGCTCCCCAGCGTTGACCTTGAGGCCTGTAAATTACCTGCACAAGACACTCTCTCCACCTCAACACGTGGATTATCCAAGGTACACCCACTTGTAAATAATATCATTCGTGAGATGCTTTCTCTCGCCTTCTAGGCACTTGCCAGCATTACCGAGCAGTGCCGAATTGATTGGAGTTTTGAGCAACTTCATGGTGGAAAAGCACCGGTAGCCATGAGCCATCCACAGTTGGCAAATACCTATCAGAGACATGGACCAGTGTTGGGGAGCTTTTAATGAGCCTTGTTAAACCTAATTAGAGTACTTTGGAGGGTCCACTTCAATGTGATTATGTTTTCATGTTTCCCATGTCGAGCATCCATGTGGCATGTGTCCTGAAGATTTTCGTTTGTGCATGTGATCATGGCCAACACATTTTAGTTCCAATTCCACATCTTAAGACAATGATTAAGAGACACAAGATGAACCCATCAATACATGATGACTGCTTGGCAGTTTCCAAAAGTTTTCTGCCCCTTACAGACCATTGCTGGGTACCTGTGGTTAAGAAAAAGATTTACAAGGTGACACTATGTTTTTGTGTGCCTAACTAAAGAATGTCAAAGAAAACTTTCTAATTCCCCAAAAGTTGCCTAGATTCAGTGTTTATTACTGAATGAGGGTTTTGGGGGGGAACAAAACTAGAGTTAGGGTTTGTCTTTTGGGTGTTGCATAGTCTTGCTCTATGTCTCGTACCTTTTATGTAAGGATACTTTTCGATTGTGGCCGACCCCGCCTTCAGAAATCCTTCCAAGAACATAATCATCACTTACAGGACCATCATTCCTTTCGCATACCTCACGCTTGACCTCGTTTTTAAGTTTACAAGGCCAAGGGAAAAATCGGACAGTGACCCAAGCATCAATCCACAAATAAGTCTGATATGCATTGATATTGTACGTGAGATATTGTAATGAATGGCCTTTAGATGTTGCATAAGCAACGTCTAATGCGTTTTATATATTCGAATAGGTGACTTTTGCAATTTTAAATCGTGAAATTACTATGCTTTACCCATCCTTTTCAAGTCTCCAACAAGAAATTAGCACATATAATGAACTTAACCGAGTATCCTAACACTTCATACAGCTGAGCCATATTCATATCACAACTCAAGACCTCATTACTCTCAAATTATAAACAGCAAAAACCAGTTTCACTCGACAATTTCAACAGATTTGAGCTTTTCCACGATTTGGAATGTGTGGCAGAGTGGAATCTCATCTTATCAACATCCCTTTCAAATCCAACCTAGCCAGAGCTAGAAGCTCCTTTTATGAAATGTGATTGATGGTTAGGAAGTAATGACAAAATACAGACTAGATTGCACGGCAGTGACGAGCTGCGAAAGTGTTGCCCTGCGAAAGCGTTGCCCTGCAAAAGTCAGGAGCTAGAAGGCTCTTGTCCGAGCCGATGGCGAATGTTTTCAAAGTACAAAACCATTTCTCAAAAGGAAAACAGTAGAGAAAGCAAAGACGCTTCTTGTTCGTAGCAGATGTTTATGGTATAGATATTGAGAAGAGGATCGCGGTTAAAAACATGGCAAAAGGAGTAACTCAAGGAATAAAGAGTCAAGTCTGGTCAAATTCAGCCTCAATCTAGAGATTATCTAGATTGATTTCGATCTGAGGAATGAACAGATTGACTTCGATCTGGCATAAGTCAATGGTCACCTTTATCAAAGCAAGGCCAAAAGGTGATTCACAACTAGAATGTTTGGCATCAGAATTAATGTTGTAGCCCAAGGTCGGCTACTTAAACAATAAGATCGTGAGAGTGACTTACACACACGAATACTTAGTCACAAAATTGAGCAGAAATTTCAGTTCTACGCTAGTTCGGGAAAATTGGCATAACTTTGTTTATTCAAATTAAAATGACTTGATTCTAAAGCGAAAAGAATAGAGACTCTTGGATCTACAACTTTTATGTTTTGAGTTTTCTCAAATAAGCATTGTAAGCTTATTGATTTTGGGAGGAAGTGAACAAAACGAGATAGGATGGAATGAAAAAAAGGATAGAAACTTCAACTATTGCTTTTCTAAGCCTTCAATGAAGTCGAAATGGCATCAATTCTTCGAGATTGATGGCTACAACTCTTCAAGGATGCAGGCTTCAAAAGCTCCAACTCTTCAAGGAATGAGTGAAAACTCTTCTATGTTTTCAAGGCGGTTCAAACTCTTCAACGTTCAAAGGAACTACAGATTCAAAAGAATTGCACTAAGCAAATTTTCATTAATCAAATTCGGTATGTCTATTCTACAGAGACTCGATGACCTTTTATAGCAAGACAAAAGAAGAGCAAAAGACTAGATCCAAACTTAGAAAATAACAGACATTTATATACATAGAAACTAGAAACATTTAGAAACTAAAAGATGTTTAATGTATAATATTTTCAATACGTGTGACCATCCCAAAGTGTCTTGATGTAAGCATTGATACACAGAAAATAACAAAGTCTTCATGACAAAGTCAAAGACAATGCTCACTTATTAATGAGTTTTATTGATATTAGGTTTGCCAATGGGAATGTCATCGATCTTGAATGCGCGTCGATCTTCTTGGTTGAACAATTTGGTCTTGAATTCAGACTGCATTAATTGATCAGCCATTTTGATTATTGTTTCCTAGAGTGTGTTCCTCGGAACGAAAATCTGGAGGCAGATGAATATTTTGACATTAGACTTCGACAGATTGCTAGTTGAGAAATCCTAGCCTTCCTAGAACCGATCGAAGGTTGAATGTCTCATGGCGATTCATAGTGAAAGAAGATTGGGGCGGACCTCGTAAGGGGCAAAGACGAAAACACGGCTCAAAGCTATGCATTATACCATTCTAGATGATGCACTATATAGGAGAACACCTGGGTCAGTTTTGTTGAAATATGTTGATAAACACGAGTCAAGACTGATTATGTTTGAAATGCGCGAAGAATAAAGTGGTGCAGACCCATCATGAGCCAATGCCAGACAATTGCAAGCCCAATAAATTTGGGCCAGCACAAGTTAAATTATAAAAACTTCACCAAAATAATATTTGATAGTGTGTGGGGTGCAAATGTTGGTAGCAGCAACTTATGTGGCAAAAGCAGTCACACAAGGTTTGAAATTCACCTCGATCTATAGAAATTATCAGGATTGATTTCTATCTAAAGGACTGAACAGCTTGTTTGACTTCTATCTAGTACAGCTGATGGTCACCTCGACCAAAGAGAAAATTAGTTCGAGAATAAAACGCATCTATAGCAAGACGGCATACATGATTGTCCCCGGGAAGTCGCTGAAATCATGGAAGTGGAGAGGATCATGGATATGTAGAGGAGTTGGAGAAGGAACTGCAGATAATTTCGATAATCATTGAATGAAATCCCAGGACTATAGAAAGAAAGAACATAGAGGAAGAAAACACGCTCAAGTTATCCGACTCTGCCAAATTTTCCCCCGAAACATTTTACTGTCGGTGCAATGTTCTGCAATTACAACAATAGGTTTAGGACTAAGCTTGTCGCTCACGATTTGCATTGTGAATACTACTATTGTTATGTTAGTTTCCATGTTTCTATTTGAGCGTCAACGTATTCTGTAATTTCCAGTTGTTCCATTTCCGACTAAGTTAATTGGATTTTCAAGTGCTTGTCCTTCGTTTTTTCCCCTTCAGATCAGTGTTCCTGGCATTGTCACTTCAATTTTCTTTGGAACTAGAGAAAAAGCTTAAGTTTGTTTTCCCATCGGCTTAACCTTAGATCGATTTAGATCCGACACACTCCTTAAATTTGAGTATCAGAGATTCCTCAAAAAGAGAGACAAACATCAAGTAACGTTTCCTGCTAGATACTTTCTCAACTTCGCTTATTCATGCCATTCTTTGTGAAAGACTCAAAGCAGAAACACTGGCACAAAGCTCCGTTGATGGAGTGTATCATCCATCCTTACATTGCAGGTGACAAACACTTCATACTCAGCCATCAGAATAAGAACCCGCCACAGACTCTGCGCTTGCTTCGAGTCTCCTGGCCATCTTAAAGATCAATTTAAGTTGGATCGACTTTCATCAAATTGAAGAGACCATGAGATGGTGACCATCTATTCTGTTGCGTCAGTCAACATTCTTGACATGATATATCTTTCACCAGTTAAGTAGGACTTACTTCTCGTTCCAATATTGTAGAAGCAAGAATGCCGGATCGAACATTTTCTTTACACTTTGCAGTTGGGCAACAGCGAGAAGGGAAAGAAAAGGCTTGCCTCAACACATTGGCCTCCACGATGGTCGGTCATTGTACATAAATAATACATCATGTAACAATCAATCTTCTGCGATTTCTATCTTAGGCCAACCTTGATCAGCCTGTAACTTTACAAACTTTGCTAGTTCCTTGATCTCCTCCTCCTGCAATCGGGGTCCAAACGTGCATTGCCCTCTTGGGGTGCAGTTCTCACCAAAGCCCTGAATCACAAATCAAATGTATTTACTTCATAAGTTTACTAGCTGAAAAACCTCGAACAGACACTATGGTAAATTTATCCCATATATCAAGAGAAAAAGAATGAGATTTCCATCAATCTTACTGGCATTCTTCCTTTGCCAAAGTAGGTAACTCGGTAGATCTCCTCTTCCGTGTCAACTCCATTTCTATAGTTGTAGAAAGTAAATCATTTTTCAGGCATAGATTGGGTATGTACTCTGACATGTTCAAGGGAAGAACATCTCGAGTTTGAGATCAACGTTAGAATTTAGATTAATGGCATATTCAATCGGTCCAAACAGGAAATCAACCACGTGATCAGAAGCAAAACATTGACATCTAACCCAATGAAGGTACCAGATAAGAAACTGAATTTCTGATAGCATGGACTCTCTGTCAGTAGAGGCCATTTTCCCATGACTTGTACCTTAGTAAATCTTTCATGAACAACGTGGCACCCTAGTCAGAAGAGGACAAAATTTCAAATGAGCTATGAGCTAACAAAAAAACATTTATCTAAGTAATGAAGGGAAACTCACTGGTTGTATTATGTTTCCACCAGCATCATGACATCCAATGCATGCCCGACGAAACAATACTGCTCCCCTTTGAATATCTGCAGTTTGACCAAGTGACACTGCAGCATAAAAGGCAGACATGACATCTTTTCTATGATATTAGCAGAACACCCGTTCCATAATTGTCAATAACATTCGGAACAACAAACTAAAGTTCATAACTTCCAATGACAGTGCGCCCCTATTTCCCCTATCTAAGTACTAGAGCAGCTCATCAGAAAATTTGCAAAATCTGTGGAAAGAAAAGGTGTTGTGAATAGCAAGAATTAATTCTAAAATTTCACATAAAAAAAAAAATTACCCCATACTCTACTATAACAAAAAATTAATAATACTGAAACTCAACTAAAATAAAGTTGATATTGGACATCTCAACTGCTTAAACATTCGACTATTTGCATTTGAAGACATTTAGATCTTTTTTAAGAAATAGAATAATATTTTTTAGCAAAAAGTCTTAAGTGATCAGTTAGCAGTGGAAAGCGTCATAAGAACAGAATTTAAATAAGTATGGATGATTGACAGTATAGATAATCCTGTTTAGGGTAGTATCATGGTCTAAGGATTTGAGTTGGGCATCTGATTATGTCTATTACGGTCCAACATTGATTTGGCAGAGCATATGCAAAAAGGAAGCAAGAAGACAACGTTGTTATTGGACCCCTTCCAATGAACAAGTTTTGAAGTTTAAAGTCAACCAATCTTCCTTTGGTAATCTAGTATTGTCAGGGAATGGGAGCATTACAAGTCTTAATAAGCACTATGGGCTGCCTAATTTGAATGAGCCTAAAGTCAAAGCTATTCATGAAGCATTCTTCCTTTTTTTTAGTTCCTTTCGGTCATCAGCTTTTCATCTTTGCATTAAGAGTGACTGAGCTACCATCGTTGCTTGGCTAAATATCTTACAAGTGAGACCAGGGAAGATACAGATTCTCTTTAACTCAACCAGTAACATATGCAGGGTTATAATCTTCACTCATGTTATTTTTAAGCAAACTTTTTAGCAGATCAATTGGCAAAAAGAAGGGCTTCAGGCGAGTCAGACATTACTGCCTTGATTTAGTTCTAAAAGTTTGTACTGCACATTTCTTATTATTGAGAAGATTTTCTTTGCTTCTCACAGACAAAAGGGACAACACACACAAAAATTAACTTTCAGTTCTTAACCTCAACCAGGAACAGGAACCCTCGCTCTTTTGGCAGGATCTGCAGGAACCAGCGCCTTCCTTTTCCATCTCTCAATAACATACAGAGGCAAAAAGATTGCAAAAAAAAAAAAGGAAGGTGATACGAATACTTGAAAGCCAATGAGCACACACCCAAAACGCTCCAACAAATTCTCTAGCCGATTCTCGAAGTGCTTGCAGCAAAAAGTTAGGTGGGTAGTGGATCGACAACAATTCTCATTCCTCTGAAAAGCCACTTCACATTACCATGTCAGAGATTTTTTCAACTTGGTAAGACACTCAAAAGTATCGGGTTGAGTATCAGTATAAGGCGTGAATTTCACGGATTCTAGATAACCATGGATAAGCTCGTGAATTGCTTGTTTATCATGGTCTGGCCATACTATGCCGCGAAGAGGATGACGCTAGAAGCTATAACTCCAGCACCATCACCACCCACTTCACAAGTAAGTTCACATTGTTCTTGAAGCGCAATTCTTTGTTCTTGAAACTGGAATTAGCTTCACGAGGAACCACGTGACGGCTAAGCGAGTTAACGACAACATAGGACCAGAACACACCATACCCACCAACAATTTCGACGCGAAACTCAAAACCCGTTCGACAAGATCCCACATTTACACACGCGGAGATAGCAAAGGCGGCGGCACTGCGGCAGAGTCGACGGGAACGAGGGAAAAAGAGGCGTTACCCGGAGCGAGACAGAGAGGGGACAAGGCGACGAGCGCGGCGACGAGAGGCGTGGCGACGGCGGCCCGGAGGAAACCAGCCGGCTTGAGGTCCCGAGGAGGTTCGCCCCCACCTCCTCCTCCCACCGGCGTTCCTCCGGCGACCGCATTGCCCTGCGAGAGGCGGACACGTGGCGCGAGTGGGAGGTTCAGCACCTTCTCTCCGCAGAGGCGGATAAGCAAGAAGAAGAAGGAGGAGAAGCTTTACCTTGTTCGCGAGGGAACGAGGAGAGATGCTGGCAGAAGAACCAGGCGAGAGGCATTGAAGAAGATGCATCTCTTCTTCCAGCGCCTCGAGCCTGCTGCTAAGGAGAGTTCGGCTATGGAGAATTCAGATTTTCTTGCTCGCACACGTGACCGTTCGTCTAATCGCTTCGTGTCCTGACGCGACCCGATCTGTCTGCCATGTCTGAGAAATTTGAGATTGCCACGTCTCTCCTGTAAATATCTCAAGAAGATGTACTTAGAAACCTTAGACAAAATGCTTAAATTATTCCTAAACCTGTTGTTCTGACGGAGGCGACACGTCGCCTTATTCAATAAAACGTGTCTAGATGTGTCGTGGACGGATTGAAAATGGTGAATTCGCTAAAGATACGTGATGTATTCATGTACAATTGAGTTAGATCCGAATCCGCTTGATTATGTATTTCGTAAACGAGTAATGTCGAAAGCGAGAGACACGAGAGGCCCTTTTAATTGTGCTTGATCATGAGCCTGACGGCCTCGTTAGGTATACGTGAATTGACATGGGTTGAACCATTAATAGGGTCGGTGTAAAGTAAACGATTTCCTTCTTGGGCTAGGACATCCACACAACCCCGCTTGAGCACGCCCTAGCCCGATCATTTCGTCAGATGATAACTTAATATGTCTCGAATCATAGATGGGCATGAAATAGAAGGCAAAAATTTAGGCTCGAGGAGCTTTGGAAGAATTTTACCCAATATGACGACTTTTCAATAATAGGACTTTTATTACCGACCAAAAAATAATAATAATAGGACTTTTATTAATCTTATGGTAATCGGACTCGAGAGGTCTAAGAATAATGATATTTCCATAATAAAAAAATGTGCTTCCATAACTTTTTTCGGATTCTATGTTTCCAAACTCACCCCTTGGCTCAATATCGAGACCCCGATCTTTAGAGTGCCAAAACTTAGTACGGATGGACATTTAAATATCAAAAGTTAGGAAAAATACATTTAAGTGCTAAAATCAAAGCAAAATTGATCAATTAAGTGTCAACGGCGAAAAAACTCGGCCAAAATGCTCACGTTACTTTTTTTCAAACAAGATAAGTGCAAAACGACATTGTTTTGCTTGTTAACATAGCTCGATCAGCCGAAAATGACATCATCTTATTAGATAAGCTAAAACGATGTCGTTTTACCTTACATTTGAATTTTAATATAAATATTAATTAAATTAAATTTAAAACTAAATTATTTATTAAAAAAATGAAGAAAAAGAAATTGCACAAAGAGTTGGGCTCAGCCCTCACCACCACCTCCCCACCGTCACTGGGAAGGGCCGACAATGGTGAGGGAGGGGTCAGCTAGGGTCGCCAATCAGCAACTTAGGCTGACTAGCAATAAGGGCCTACGAGCCCTTGCCCAGATCTGGGACAAAGGTTGCGGCCGTCACCCAAATATGGGCGAAGGTCGCAATGAGGGTTGCGGCCCTTCCCCAAATCCAACGAGGGTCGCTGTCACGCCCCGAACCTCGAGCGCGCCAACATCCCACCATGGTCATGCAAATGCGACATTCCCAGATAGTGTCGCCGACCCCATTCATTTATTATTGCGCAAGCGGAACGTATTATAAAACCCCGACAATGGAATACGGGATAGAAAAGCGAGGAAGCAAAACCACAACATAACACTTTCATAATTCAACGGAAATTACAAAAATGAGGTCTACGGCCAAAAGTCTACAAAAGACCGGCTCTTAAAAAGGAACGTCTTACGACCTACAAGTCGGACACGTTCTCCAATCCTCATGACTTCACCTCTCGCAACTCCTCAAGGTCAACCAAAGCTATCTAGCCGCTCCATCCACCAGGGACCTGAAATTGTAATCCCCAAACCGGGATGAGACATTGTCTCAGCAAGTTCAACCCCCTAAACCCCTATTAGAAAGAAAATACGCCCAAGGGTGGCCTAGCCACACAACATAGAGGACTTACCTCGCCTCGGTTCCTTCCCGTAGGTTAGCACGGTTCATATCATTCAATCATATGCAAAGTAATAAGAACTTAAACAACCGGAACGAATTCACTTTCATATAACCAACAACTGCGGGGTCCCGATTATGAGACTAAATCGTTATGACACGTCCCATTCCATGCCACACAATTCCGTCCCATAATTCGACACATCAACAACACTCAACATGCATTCCAATTGTTATTTCGCCACACAAGGGCATAGCTTACTCGAATTTCAGCTATCTATCGACACATAGCCAGGCATCGCCTCCCCATGGAGCGCAGCTTCGTCAAGACGTCGACGGCATTCCCGAAGGAGCATCGATCTAGTCGGCCCACCTCATCGGCCGGCATCAGCTGCGTGGGCATCCCATATAGGGGCAAGTCCGCTCAACAGCCCGGGACGATTCCTCTTAGTTATCACACAACCAAAGCATACTCGGCCCAAGGACACTTTGCATTTCACTCAATGCTTCCACTTAAAATAGTGATCCCGGCCATTTTTCTTCATATTAAAAATATTCCGGAAATTACTCACGTGTGTGGGGGCACGTTAATTTCGAACCAGAAAGCCAATAACTCACTTTTCAAACCCCACTATTTAATATAATCATTAAAATCCAATTTTGGTATCAAAACCCGACACACCTGGGGTTTTTCGAATAAAATCCACATTTTCCACAATCGACACTCAATTTGCAATAACCACTCATCAAATTCATAATCCGAATACACAAAGCAGCGATCAGCACGAAATTCTAAGAATTTAGGGTCCCGAAATAATTTTCGGAATTTAATAAATAATTAAATTTATTTCGAAAATTAATTAAATAATAATTTCCATGTTTTTCACAATCCACGCTCAATTTGTAATATCCAACCATCAATTTCAAAATGCGAATACACGGCGGCGATCGCGCGAAATTTCGAGAATTTAGGGTCCCGACAAAATTTTCGGAATTTATTAAATAAGTAAATTTAATCCGAAAATTAATTAAATAATAATATTTTAATAATTTTCGTAATATAATATATTATAAAATAATCCAATAATTTCGAAACATTTATTTAAATCAAAAATGAATTCCTTTAAGTCACATCAAGGCTTATCTTAAAATAAACCTTCTTAACCCTAATTAAACACACTTTAAATTAAAACACCACCTTAATCTAATCCATTCTTAAATAACTTAAACTAACAACCTAATAGCACTTAACATAAACTAAACCTCCCTAAGCATAATTAACCCTCTAAGCGAGGTTTAGTGAGCTAAACTCACCGGATTAGCGAGCCGAGCGGACCAAAACGACGAGGGCGACGAGGGGATCGACTTTCCCAAAGGCGGACCTAAACTCCGGGGCCGGGAAGCCGGCCAAAACGGGCCAAAACCAGGCTGCCATACCCATTTCTTGCAGCTGCTGGTCACGGGAGGAGGGCGGCCAAACGGCGGCGGTTCGGGCACGGGGCGGCGGAGGAAGACCGACGGCAGCTCGGGCGGCGACCGGTGGCGGCTCACGGCGGCGGGGACGAGCTCCGGCAGCTCCTAAGGTGCTCGGGTAGAGGCCGAGACGCGGCTGTAGGGAGAGTGGAGGGCGACAGGCGGCCGAGCGGACGAGGCGCGGGGGCGAGGCGTGCGGTGGCGGCGGACGGACGGCGAGGCTCCGGCTGGTGGCGTGCGGTCGAGCGGGCGGCCGAGCGAGGCGGACGGAGCTGCTGGTCGGATCTCTCTCTCTCTCCTCCAAAACTCAAGACAACTCCCCTTGATTCAAGGAAGAAGATGATGTTGATGGGTGTTCACTTTCCAAGAAGCCATCTCCACCCTCCACTTGTCCAATTCTTCTTCACTCTTGGCCAACAACCATGACATAGGATGATGTCACCTTCCACTAAAATTCAAACTCCTACAACTATCTTCAATAGGTCCAATTTCATTTTCCGCCGGGGCATAAAATCTTGTACAACAAATTCTTCAATTCCCTTCTAATTGAACCAAATTGAAGTCTATAAAATTAATCAAATGTCACCACACTTCAATTCACATATTTACTTGACCATAGAACCCTCTTAGATCTCAAAAGTACAACCAAAAGCGGGCCTACCAATTTTCCAAACCAAATTAGCCATATCTTGATTATTTTGCTGAAAAACTCGGCTTGCATGAAAAATCTTCCAAAGATGAGTCAATGATCCTAAAATAATTTGTGACACACCAGGACTTCCAATTTCTAAATTCAATCTTAATTTCACGGTTAATTTCACTCGGCACGATATTAGCGCGTCCCGATCTACCGGGTAGCTTTTAGAAATTTTCGTGCATTTGACCGTGGTTGATCAATTCAAGCCACAATGTACATCTTTGACACATTGGCGACTCTCGGTTGTCGGGATAATCTCAATGTTTCAAACACGGACACAGGGTACCCAAACGACAGAAAAGCCGGTCTAGTGCCGATCGACAAGAATTGTGCGATCTAGTGGAATCACCCACACTCGATCACATGCCTCTGTCGAGTCGACCTATCTCCGGTCTCTAATCGATTTTTAACTGTGCCGTAATGACCCTTGCAGATTAACTCGATCGAAAGGTCGTTTCCTGGTCAAATTCTCAAATCCAATGCATTAGAATTTCTTAACGGCTTCACCTAGTAGACTAGTTATCCCGTGAGTGATCAGTTCAGGGAAAAGAACTATATATGCACAGATGAAATGCCCATTTCAATTATTGAAAATAGAATTGGAAATTCGAGATGTCATAGTCGCTGCCCCTTGCCCAACCAATTCAAGAGCCGCCGGCTACTTGGCTGACCCTTCCCCCACTATCACAGGGCCAGTGACGATGGGGAGGCGGCAACAAGGGCTGAGCCCTTGCCTTCTGCAATCTTTATCTCCTCATCCTTTTTTTAATGATTTAATCTAAATAATATTTATATTTAAAAAAAAGAGGAAAAACAACGTCGTTTTGGCTTTTCTCTGCTAACTCAACTCTTCAACAAACCATGTAAGCGATTGAAAAATTGTCATGTAGGATTTTCAACCAAGGTCGCTTGAGTTGGCACTCAAGTATTCAATTTAAAAAAAAAAGAAAAAAAAAAAGAAAAGGCATTTAATTGTACTTTTCATAACTTTTGGTATTCAAGAATCCCTCCTGCCAAATTTTAGTACTTGCGCTGTTCTTTTGCACCCCCTATATCTAACCAGCTCAAGCTAATCCCTTGATTGAGTCTAGACCAATTATTTAAGGGAACCCACAAATTTAACATGAGATCTACCAAAAATGCATTTGAGCACGTGCATTTTATATATGGTAAATTTTATGGATATCTACCATGAAATGAATGATCCTTTATCGCCAAATGCATGAGCCCCGCATGAGGCCTATTAGATCTAAATGGTCGAGATCATTCAATCGACGATAGATGAAGTCTAAAAAATACTTTTACTAACAATTTGGATTGTACAAAGTTGTCGGTTAGATAGTGTTCACATGTCAAATGTGAGTTATGAATTCAAGTGCATTTATATCCTTGCTAAACAATAGGAGGGAGTGATTTCATGGTCAGTTCAAATTCCACCTAAAACTTAGAACTTACCTTATTAGAATTGGTTTTTTTTTTTTTTTTTTTTTTTCGACTTTTGGAACTTAGTACTGTCACAACCCGATATCGCCGTCCTCGATCCCTCTTGAGAGAAAAAGGAAGGGGAGAAAGATCGGATTTAGGGATACTTAATCACGAGAGTTCCCTTACGACTTGCGTCCCAAAAGAAGTTATCACATCGCCTTTTGGGTCAAGCCTCTTGTGAGTTCCCTCCATGAGATCGCGAGCTCTCCCAAGCTCATACCCGTGTGACAGTGGAGAGTCGCGATCCATACCCACACGGGCGACGCACCTTGGGAGAAGAGGTCGGGTGTCAATATTAGATTTAAGGATACCTTTACCACAATAACCCCCTTGATAGTACACTTCGCCCATAAGGATGGCATCACTTCATCCTTTGGGGTATTGCCACATCGAGTATGCTAAATCACGGTGAGTCTTACCAAGACCCATATCTTTCGTAACGAATTTTTATATATACAGTCTAATTATTTAGGACAACCTAAAAATAAAACGAGAGTCGCCACTAGCTTCGTTTTTTAGGGTCGGCTAGAAACCCAATCGAGGGCCGAGACTGTTCTATCAATTCCTACACAACTAGATATCTGGGTCTGGAGGCTTGGGTTACGCCAATATTTCTATCAGCGTACTTTCGATACCTAAACAGTATATTATGTTTACCTAACGTAATCATGCATTTATATATATATTCGGGATCATTAATCATAAACTAAGCGATCATGCATGGTTGGTCGTTTTCATACTAATCTATTTCTAAGGAAAATGATAAAAGAAAGCAATCAATAGAATTGAAATTATGAAACAGTAAGGAAACAATCAAAGAAAGCTGTAAGTCTACCATGCAATCCTAGAAAATATAAAAAAGAAACACAATTGAAAATGATAAGAAGCAGAGGGGACCCGCAACACTTTTATACAGACCATAAAAACCCGAGACATATGTCGAGGAAATAAATAGTACATAATTATGGTCGGAATGAATATCGACCTCCACCGTCTTCACGTCTTCTCTATCATAGGGGTCATATTCTAAACCTAATCTAGAAATCTATAACTAGATGCATACAATAGGAAGAGACACACATACATATAAAAAACAATCAAAAACACATATTCATGGTAAAATCAATCACTTAAAAAAAGTTCAATGCGAAAATCAGATTTTGGAACCTCGGGGTCGGCCTTTGTCTTTCATCCGTAGGTCCCATTAAGACACCCACTCAATCAATTTTTGTAACTTATAATCATTATCGACCAATTGTGTTCTAGCATGGCCAACAACACTTATTAGTTTTCTAACCAAACGATTTATGTAATCCTAGGGTTTTCCCTCGATATCATGCATCGACCCTCCCATTCATCTAGAAATCTCAGGCATTTGCAAAAATTAAACATGCATGCAGATCTTTTAGATCTTGTTTCTCAAACAATCAAACAACAAAGTGAACCGTCGGTGGGTCACTCATTACCAAGAGCATGCACCATCACAAACACAAACGTTTCTAATGAATGGCGTGATTATATGCATGAAGGTACATATGATGTTTCAAAGACATCTTTTGAAATCGTTCATGAAAGATTTTGAGACAAAGCGATGTCTCAGCTATGAAAGGTATTCAATTGTCAAGGCTAGCCTAAAGCTCGCATAAATGCACTTACAAACATCGCATGCATTCACAATGTCAAATCAAAATTGTAAAAAGGTTTGAAAATATTATGGATTAAGGAATATCTAAGCTATGGAACACATTCAATTGCTAAAGCTAGCTTGGGGCCCGCATAAATGCACTCACAATTGTCGTAAGCATTTTTAATATGGTCTAAACTACGAGTCTCCCTATGAACATGATCTAAGGGTCTTTTATTAACCTAATTGAATGATTAACGTGAAAGGCAACGGGTCAAAATCATGGGTGCAAAGAATTGGGCCTAAAGGGCTAGAACAATTGAATTTGTAATTCAATTGATAAAATTGCAAATTAATGAAAATTGAATTCAATTAGTGTCACAATTACTCCATTTAATGAACTACCCATGTGCAAGATCACTCATCACCTTCAAATTGCCCTTAAATTGAAGCACTCGAGCTTATGTCAAAAAATGAATTTAGGCCTAATGTCAAAATTGGACCTAGAATTATAAAATTAAACCATAGCTATAAATTTGTCAATTCGAATTTTGTCTATTAAAGCTTAATTGCTTTATTTTCTTATACTCGGGGGGATAAAATTCTTCAAATTGATAAATTCTAGTGTGAATTTCTCAAAATCCATTTTGAATTTGAACTTATCTTAAAGAAATGAGTGAGAAACAATCGTTCGTTTGCAAATGAAAGATCAATTTTAGTCCCCTAGTTAGGGCTTAAAAAGACAATTCGCATTTTGATTCGGTAAATCGCGAAATTGAATGCGCAAGCAAATTTCAAATAGTCCCTAAACCAAATGTCGAAGAAGAAACTACACTTAAATTATGATTAGAATAAAAGTAATTTTATTTTGGTCAATGTAGAACCTAAAACTGAAAAATTCAAAATTCAAGGTTTTTAATCGAAATTTGTGAAATTTTCGACACAGAGGTCTAATTGACATTAAAAGAAATATTTTTGCGGATTTTTTATTTTTTCGTTTTTTTTTTTGTCACAGGTTTGAACAAAAGTCAACCTTTTAGTTGACATTTCCTAAAATGTTGATTTTTTTTTGTCAATTCTTTGAATTTTTGAGAAATTAATTCGACAAAAGTGAAATTAAGGCTAAATGGCATCTTTTTGGGTAAAACGTCAATTTTTGACTCAGAGTTGACTTTTAGTCAAAAAGTTAATCAAAAAGTCAATCCGAAAATCAATCGTTTAACTTTTCGAATTTTTTTTTAAATGAACTGAAAATTATTTAAAAACAATAGTGCAAAAGAAAGAAAGAAATGAAAATGACACTGTTTAGTCAAGAAACAGGACTCCATCGTGATCAGAAACCCAAATCTCAATTTTTTACTTTTTAATGACGCGTCGACTAAAAATCAAGTATCAATAAGTACCTACCATGCATATTCTAGAACCCGGAACCTAAAATGTTAATTGGTTCCATGGTCTACTTGAGAACCGACTAACTTTTTTTTTTTTTCATTTTAGTTAAGCAAAATGAAAATGGACATAACAACAAAAATCCATATTTATCTTTTGTGAAATAACTTCATCCTCTGAGTGGTATCTGTCATTTATACATTTGTGAGGATATATGTGTTGTTGAAATTGTTTTTCATGAATTTGGTCATGCACTTCAACACATGCTAACCAAACAAGAAGAAGGCCCTATTACCAGCATTAGAAGAGTAGAGATGATTGCTAAAGAATTGTCCTCTCAAGTCATGGAGAACTAGCATTGCCACAAGCATGCTTGTTGAGAACTCTCTCTAATAGATGCTTGTTTAGAACTCTCTCTAATAGAGCTTTAGAACAAATTAATGTGCCATCATGGTTGTATGTTTTCACACTTAACAAATTTTTAAAAAGGTTATGTATATAGTGAGGACAACAACAAATGATTGCTTCATGGAGAATTATGCGGTGTTTGTGTTGCCTTTGTACCGTATTGTCTAATCTACCAATGATGTAAGACACTTGAAAATATCCTAGGACCATTTTGTTAGTTCCGGTTTCTGATTTCTAATCTAGCTCTTATCAAAGAATTGTAAACTAAACCGCATAGTATCGATTCCACTTTTTTCGGAACCGAAACTAGACTAGTAATGATGGGAACCTAAAATTAGGCCAATTTCTATGGCTAATTTAACTTAGTTCCCAATTCTATCATAAACTCATGCTCACCTCTACTAAACAGTCGAAAAACATGTCTATAACTTCACGGTATGCATACCAAAAGAAAATCAGTAAGGATATATAAGTTTGAATATATTATCAACACTTGGCATCCATATCAGCGGTGTTATAATGTATTGACCTGAACAAAGAAGACAATCGGATGGAGAAACCGGATTTCAAAACAGCCAATACATACCCAAAAAATATCAACTGCAAAATTCAGAAATCAGATGTTGGAAAACCGTAACAAGGGGGCATCACGTGCTAGAGTCCTTGATAAACATTCATTTAAATCAAAAGAAAGTAAAAACAAAAACAAAATAAACAAGGACGTGCATAGGGGTCAACATCCTTCCGTACTTGAGCCAAGAAAGGGAGGAAGGGGATAACGGTCATCGGATTTCTTGGGCCTGAACTGTTTCGGGTCGGACACGGCCCAATCTATAATTCGCTTCCGTTTCAACTCAATAAAAAAAAAAAAAACTGTAAAACATATCTCTTGAAGACCCATCTGGCCCAACCTTCGACTTTCCACTTTTTTCTTTTTCGCAAATACTTTTTACACTCATTCGATATTTATTCAAACGCAAAAGACCGGAATTTTTTTGAAAACATTGAAATGCCGGAAGCAGAAGTTGAAGCAAATCTAAAATGTTTATAATTTTTTTAAAAAGTAAGACTTTTTTAATTATTAAATTTTGGAGTAAACGCAGTAAGCATAAGTTAGAAGTTAAGAAAAAAAAAAGTTGCCCTCTACATTATTGGTGAGAAGTCAGATTTGGAAACACGTTTAGTAAAATAAAAATAAAGTAGCTTTTGGTTGATGTATTATGCTTGGCACAATGAAATAGAATATAATAAAAATAAAATGACTAAAAGTGGAATTGAAAAGTGATTTAGAGTGGAATCGGGACTAGACTTACTTATTATGTAGGCTTGGGTGGGCTTTGGCAGGGCCTACTTGAGCCTGAACCTCCTAAGGTCCTGCCCATGCCCAAATTTTATTCAGAACTAATTATTTTACCGCAAAAAAAAAAATGTACTAAATTTATCATTTTTTTAGTTTTTGTTAATTTAAATTAATATTATGAAAAATCACAAAACCGGTAAACATACGATAAATGGAAGGTAAAACTTCAAATCAATATATCCTTCAATTAACATGCCTATTCAATTTAATAATTTAATAATAAAATTTAATAGAAATTAACCGTCCTCGCAATGTTAACTTTTAAAATTTATCAGAGGTTTCTGAATTTTAGAGACACGTAAGCGTATATTACAGAACAAGCTATGATTGGTCAGCAGAAGCAACGATTATTTGTCTCTCTCTCTCTCTCTCTCTCTCTCTCTAGGCTTGTGTCTTATCTTCACGCCTCAGGCTCCCATCTCCATCTCCATCTCCATCTCCATCTCCATCGCCCCCTTCGACGCTCCTCATAATTCGAGCCCTAATTCCCCACCATTCTCCCCCAAATCCTCGCCGCCGATCGCCAATCGCCGATCGCCTCCGTCCTTCCGCCGCGACCGCCGATCGCCCCCGGAAATCCGAGCTCGAAGCGAGAGTCCCCCCCCCCGGACGGACGACCGGCGACTTGGCGGCGGACGGCGAGATTGCGACGGCGCCGGGACCGGGTGTGTTAGGGCTTTGATTGCGGGCGGATGGCGGTGCTGTTGGAGGACATCCTGCAGTCCGTGGAGATGTGGCTGAAGCTGATCAGGAAGCCCCAGCCCTACGTGGACCCGAACCTCGACCCGGTCCTCCTCGTGCCTGGGGTCGCCGGATCGGTACTGCACGCCGTGGACGGCAGCAACGGCAAGGGCGAGAGGGTCTGGGTCCGGATCTTCGGGGCCGATTACAAGTGCCGGACCAAGCTCTGGTCTCGCTTCGACCCTGCCCTCGGTAATTTTTCTGCCCTGTCGATTCTTATGGATGCGCGATCGGGTCGGTCGCCGCGAAGTTAATAGCGCGATTCTTCTTTTTGGTCCTTTGCATTTTTTTAATTTCTAGGCTTAGTGGATGAGCTTGCCTGAGATGTTATTCAATCGCAGTAGTTCGACTGAGTTGATTAGAAAAGGAGATGATAATGTCGGTAGGTTATAGTGTTTCTTGTTGCGTGTGGGTTCAGGCAGAGTTCTCTAGTACTTCCTTTGCTGCAAAATGATTTTTTTTTTTTTCATATTATAATAGCTTTATGATGAATTTACTCTCCATGGCTGAAGTGTGACTGGGGAAAGAAGAGTGGAGGATGACTGATGTATGGATTGATTACATTAAACTGCTTCGTATACCACCTTCAGTTGTGGCTTTAATGTTAATGTCATTATGGTCAAAGAATGAGTCGATTTCACTCCTTCTAGATGACCAAGCCCAATAATGAAGTTTCAGATCGAAAATGGAGCTTCTTGGAGTTAGTTTGTGGTCTGTTACTAATATGACAACTTCAAAGTCAGTACTTATTAGAGAATCAAGAAGCCATTGATTAATTCTGGGGTTTTATATAAAACTCAGAGGAGAGCGTCATTTTTGTAAGCTTCTATTCTGGTAGTTCTTTGACTATGTGACTTAATAAGATCATTTCATTCGAGTGAGAAGGTGGCTGGGTTTATAAATAGAAGCTTACAGGAGAGTGTTATTTTCATAAGCTTTTATATTGGTTGTTTTTCAAATAGATGCCTCAATAAGAACATTTCATTTCTCTGAGAAGGCAAGGTGCTTATGTTTCAATATTGTAAAATCTTGGTACTTTTTTTTTTTTTTTTTTTGGACTCCTGCAGTTCTTTAGCAGGATTACCAAAAAAAATGGAGCAAGAACTTCATTCTGGTTATTCAATTGAATGGATAGATTACCTCCGACTTCTTCTATAAAGGATTTGATCTTTGTCGGTAGAAAGTGAGTCTTTAATGTGAATATTCAGGCTTCTATACATTTATAGCCTGCTCCTGTTTCTCTTATATTAATACATGAAAAGATAGCATATGCTTAGTTGATAGAGTTTGTAAGCTGCATGTTCCATATATTGTGCATTGTCTAATTCAGACATTGGTTGAAGTTGATACTGTAAGTAGCTGAAGTGATTTACTCATTCTCATTGGCCTGTGATTTTCTCCTCCCCGGAGGTTATCTTTTTAATGTAATAACAAAATGTTGTTGTTTAAATAGGTAAGACCGTTTCCTTAGATCCTAAGACGAACATCGTGGTTCCTGAAGACAGATATGGACTGTATGCCATTGATGTTTTGGACCCCGATATGGTATGTATCATCTCTAAATGAAATGTATCTTTTACGTTGATATGAAGTTTAAGATGAAATTTTTACTGTAATGAGATTACAGCAGATTAGAGTTCCTCTTCATTTTGCTAGATATCATGACTATCACTGGCTTGCGAATGAAGTTTAAACTATTCACCAGTATCTATCTGTCTTACTTTGTTTTTGTGCAGGTCATTGGGCGTGATTGTGTATACTATTTCCATGACATGATAGTCGAAATGATCAAATGGGGTTTTCAGGAAGGGAAGACATTGTTCGGTTTTGGGTATGATTTCAGGCAAAGTAACAGGTATGGCTATGGCATAGTTCTCCTGTTATAATAGTGTTAGCGACCAACCAAGAAAAGAAATTATAACAGTACTTTTATTTGCACCATGCCTACCCTTCTATCTGCAAACACACCTTAAAGCACTTCCAATACAACTAATCACCACCCCCAAATAGTTGCAACTTTAATGTTTGAGCTGCAAGTTAGAATTTTGGCAAAATGCTTTTCTCCTTTTCTACAAATGAACTTTTCAGATGTTGATGAGAAATGGAAGTGATTTTGCGTACTCTATTTGACAGATTCGCTGGGACATTTTTATGCCAGTCATGTTCTCAAGCCTCTGAATCTTGTTCCAGTAGATTTGGCATCGGGCTTAGAAGAGGCTAAATAGAATAGTTAGGGGCTTATGATGAAGCCCATGTTCATGCAATTAAGTCTATTAGGAGAATATTTTCTGTGATATTGAGTACTATATCTAGCTTGATAATTTATGTGATGCATAGCAGTTCTTTACCTTCATGTTAGACTTACAAGCTAACTGCACTTGACATGTATATTTTTTATTTTAAATCATGTCTTGGACTCTTGTCGTCATGTCGCCATAGATCCTGCTCATTTATCTGTAGTGCAACTTATGCAATGTATGTAGTGTTAAAGTAGTAAATCACTTGTTTGCCTCCACCTGCTGGCTCAAAATTTTTGGGTTGGACCTTTTGACATGTTAGCATAATCATGCTTCAATTTCTATATGCTCTGATATTTTATATCTATCCCCCTTCATCACTATCTTATAAACATGTGGTCTACCTTCATCTAATTACTTAGCTTTGGTTTGGACTCTAATACATTGTAGTTCACGATGGGTTGCTGTCTAATATATCTGTGGTCTCCCTTCATGACTTTAGCTTTTGGGTTGGACTCTAATACCTAGAACTTTAGGATGGGCTTTACTCTCTCTCTCTCTCTCTCTCTCTCTCTGTTTGTGTGGGTGATTGCGGCCAATAGCATTTCTGGGTTGTTTTACTCTTTCTTTAATGTTTAGGTTTCAAGAAACAATGGAGCGTTTGGCTGCAAAGTTGGAATCTGTATATAATGCTGCGGGAGGGAAGAAGATGACCATTATCAGTCACTCTATGGGAGGTCTTCTAGTGAAGTGCTTTATGTGCCTGCACAGTGATGTAAGGAACTTATAAAACTGATGCCATCTATTTTTGCTTTTACCAGTGATATATTTTTAATCTGAATCTCTCTTTTCCTTTCTCTCCCTTTTGTCTCTTTTACCTATTTTCATTTAAAAATAATTACTTAGAACATGCCACTGGACTCTTCTGTAGATTTTTGCAAAGTATGTGAAGAATTGGATTGCTATAGCTGCACCTTTTCAGGGTAAGAATCATCTTTTAGAGTTGTACTGCTTTTTTTGTTCATTGCTCTTTGACTAAGCTCATACATCCGTTTCCCCTGTAGATTTGTTAGTTAGAAAACTTTTCTTCCTTTTCTTTCATCCCATTTCCTGTGGAAAACACTTACCCTATATATGTTTTCCATAAAACTGCTTGTCTATCACTGTGAATAAGAAAACAAGCAAGTAAATTTTATAAAAAATTCTCTAGATTTTTCCTAAAATAGATAATTAAAAGTTCAGAGTATCTAGTGAACCCTCTTTTTTGTCGTAAAAATGATTTTTCATGTTAAAATAATTAGTTGTGTGTCTACTTGTCCTATTGTCTAACTTAGGATTTCATTGGCATAATCAAGATAAGCTTAAAATACTTTGTATACTTTGTTATCCAAATGTACATAAAGGTTAGAATTGGCATCTTATGAACATACTGAAAATCTAAATATTCCAGGTGCCCCCGGATATGTCACATCTACCTTTCTGAATGGGATGTCATTTGTGGATGGTTGGGAGCAAAATTTTTTCATTTCAAAGTGGAGCATGCATCAGCTGGTATGCTATTTTCACAGTTATATGCATACGTATCTGTGAAGCACTTCAGTTTTGTTGACCTTCTTTTTGTCAGGGTTAACACAGTATATGTTGTTGATATGGAACCGAAAATGTGTGATCAGTGCATGGCTGTCCTTCTTTTTCTTTGTTTCACTTCATAAGTTAGGAGTGAAAGATGAAAAGTGCATATTGGCTAGCTTAGACACTTTATAATTGCCTAACGAATATATAGTGATAAACATACAAAAGCAGACTTAAATACCACCAAAGCATTTCTTTTACTAATTTATAGCCAGACTATGAGAAATCAAATATTTTCTGCTTGACTTATAGTTTGTTTGATAACTTTAAGGAGTGCTGCAAATTAAAAAAAGTTACGAATTTAATTGCTTTTGACAGGGGCGCCTTCATTCTATAAATGAGTTCTTTCAAATTTCTTGTATCACTATTTGTGGATTAGCATCTTGAGGTCCTTTAATGGGTTGTGTAGTGATCCTCAGAATACTTATGATACATAGAAGGATATCTATGTGTATCCTGTTGTGATTCAATAATGTGTGAAGGGCTGTTACTTAATGTTAGATTCAGTAGGAATCACTAAGTAGGAGGGGCCTACTCAAAGTTGCTGACTGAATGAAATAAGTTTTTATTTCTTGACAGACAAGTCCAAATGTTCTGGGTGTCATCACAATTCCATTAGTCCACACAATAGTTAGGTTGTACTTTGTTATGATACCCATGAGGAAACAGACTGGAACAAGTACTAGTGGTACATATGTGATTTAGGTTGAAGTAGCTGCTGTTTGGTTATTTAGGTAATGGCAGCAGTGCGTAATAGTGGGTCATTGATTACTTGCGTTATATGCAGGAAGGGTAAAAGAGGACCATGAGCATTGTGACTTGCCTATGACTTGTTAGTGGTTCATATTCTGTGTACATTACAGTGTCATCCACGTCATCCAACCCCCCCCCCCTTTTTTTTTTTTTTTTTTTCTTTTTTTCTTCTTCTCTTAACCCCAAACCCCTTCCTTCCCCACCCACTATATTTTCACACATTTGAACATCTTTGTCTGAACATGTAGTTGCTCATGAAAACTTGTATGCAAGCAGAATCATGTACTCTTATCCACTTACCTGTTTGTATTCCTGAAATTGCTGAGAACGTACATAATAACGTGCTGTGGCTGTTGATCTCAGCTGATTGAATGCCCATCAGTCTATGAATTGATGGCATGTCCAAACTTTACCTGGGAACATGCCCCAGTGTTAGAGATCTGGAGGAAGAAGCTTGATGATTGTGGTGATACCCATATGATCCTTGAGTCTTACACCCCTTCTGAGAGTGTAAATATATTTGCTGAAGCACTTTCAAGTAATACGGTAAGTTATGCATTTCTTATTCTGTCTGGACGAAAAACTGCCAATTCTATCTTCGGAGCTGTCCCGCTTGAAGTAAAGTGAATTTTGTTTATGAAGGGCTAAAGTCTTAAAACAATGTGTGTACTGAACTAGTAAGATATCCGAGATCTCATTTTTTAGCATTTCAACTTTGAGATTTTAGTGTATATTCTATCCAAATGCTGCTAAACATAACTGAGTGTTAATATTTCATTTGTCTAAAGAACCCTTTCTGCAATTCCTTTTCCTTTGATATCCACAATATATTTTCGTAGATTGCAGTTATGCAAGATATATTTTGCAGTTTTTCCCTGCTATAGGTCCATTTGGTTTTTAATTCATTTCATCCCCATTATGAACTTTAGTTTGTCATGGCCTACCTATCAGTTAACTAGAACCCTTACTGAGTTGAGCCTGGACACTGTGTTAGGTTCACTTTTAAGAAAAGGAGGGTTCTCTTTTTCTAATGACACGCCATTTTTCACATAGATAGTACTTTAGGCCTAATATTATTCAATATTTTTGTCCAAAATGAGCTACCATCTACTTCATTTTGTTTGTTAACTAATGAATTATTCGGACTCAATAACAGGTTGATTATGATGGTGAGAGCATTTCCTTACCATTTAACCAGGAAATCTTGAAATGGGCTCATGAGACCCGTAGGATTTTATCTTGTGCTAAAGTTCCGCCTGGGGTGAAATTCTACAATATATATGCGACCAATCTGGAGACACCACACAGTGTTTGGTAATGTTTGGCTGAAGTGCTTCATTTCTACTTTCTCTATGCCAATTCTACAACTTACATATTTTTTAGAAAATCTCTTTTATGTGAGATTGGACACTGTCTATAATATACATACAAGTTTCAGATCAACTTTCCTTATCTTAGTGGTGTTGTGTTCTGTGCAGCTATGGCAGTGAGGACATGCCTGTTACAGACTTGCAAGAACTTCCATTTTACCTGGTCAGTGAAAAGGGGATGTGAACATAACTCTTTGGTCTATTTGAGTGGAGCTAACATATGCAAATCTCTTTTTCTATAGCTAGAGTCCAGAAGGATGCATGCTATTTTGGTTTTTCCTTAACATGTCCTCATCATGAATTTCATGTTTGGTACCTGTTTTCTCTTAAGTAGTTGAGAAGCTGATTCCTGCTTTCTGAATTTCAGCCTGATTATATATGTGTTGATGGTGATGGAACAGTTCCGACTGAATCAGCTAAGGTACGGAACTTACAATCTGTTGGACCTGTTAGTTTGAACTGCTAGACCAGTTAGTGGAGGGCTTGACTATAGCTCATGCAACCTGTATTACTAATCTGCTTTTCCCTCTTTATTTGACTTTGGCAAAATTCTCATGGAGCTACTGGCTGATTTTGGACTATGACTATCTCTTATAAGACCAGATAAGAGTTTGTGATTGTGTCTCTTATATTAGGATCTACAACTATGTAATGAGTGTGTCAATAAAGTTTTTCTTCTATATAAAGAGCTCTATTTGGTTTCTAAGAAATAAGTTTGGATAGGACACACCAGATATGAAAGCATATCTAGACATATCCTTGCCTATTTGGTGTTTGGGTGGACCTAGTGGGTCGAAAGATTTAATAATACTTAGAAAATGTTAAATAACAAGTTATTCTAATAATAATAGCCACAAAGGTCTAATCTAATCGAGGGCAACAGCAGTTGAACCTAGTTGGCTGCAGTAGGCACCCACCACATTGGTCACGTTTGTCGTGTTGGTCACCAGAGAGAGAGTAGTCCTCAGTGTGAGTTGACAGCGAATACCATTATGGTGGTCTCATCAGTGGTTTGAGACCCTAGAGAGAAGAGGTGATCGAGGAGGAACGATCACAGCACAGTGGTTCATAGCAATGCCCCTGGGGTGCCGCTGGCTCATTGTCAGGAGTGCTGTTCTTTTGTTCTTTTCATGTAACCTCTTTCATTTCTTTTCTACACAATCTGAGCGGGACAGTCTGTAGCCACCCTAGTGCTCAGATAACTTGTCTGGGGTTCTATCTGGACTTGATTTGGATAATTTTTATCTAGGCTAAGAAACATGCCCTAATTTGCTGTAGATTCTCCACTTACAAATGGTCTTGGTCTCTTCATATTCAGGCAGATGGGCTTGAAGCGGTTGCAAGAGTTGGAGTACCCGGGGAGCACCGGGGAATTCTGTGTGATCATCATGTTTTCCGCATTCTGAAGCACTGGCTAAAGGCAGATTCAGACCCATACTACAACCCGCTTAACGACTACGTGATTCTGCCCACCACATTTGAGATGGAAAGACACCACAAGAAGGGCATGGAGGTGACTTCACTCAAAGAGGAGTGGGAAATCATTTCCAAAGATGCCAATGATGACCAAGGAGAGGTTACCATAATGCCCTCAGTAAGCACCATATCCGTTTCCCAAGACGGAGGTCACCAATCTTCTCGGGCCGAGGCTTGTGCCACTGTGATCGTGCACCCCCAAAATGAGGGCAAGCAACATGTTGAGCTCAATGCCTTGAGTGTATCTGTTGATGCCTAAATTTAGTTACTCACGCTGTGTGAAAGAAAAGCCCGCAATTGGGGCAGTGCTGTGTATAGTAGTATGTTGGTCGTGTACAAAATGTGTGTATTGTAAATATAAGGATCACTGGTGGCAATTGCCTTGATGAAACATAACATTGGAAGATCGTTTTGGGTTTTGTAATGGAAGACCCATCATCTATTCATGGAGAACAAATGTACATGTGCTATCAGAAGTCCATTTTCCAGGGAGGTTGGTAACTTATGGATGGCAGCTAGAACGGTCATTCGCAAGTTACGAGCTGTTTTGGTATCTAACGATGCATGGGGTCGGAGACTGAATACAGCTTGACAGATTATTTGGGGCATGAGGGAAATGAATGGTATCGTTTCGACAGTGATTCAGTGGTACTTGGCTCTATATGTTCTGAACGAAATTGAGGGTTTGTAATACCCAACTGGAGAGGAGTAAAGAGAATCGATTCTCTCTTTATTTGTCCGTCTTCGTCCTCTCTTTATCATTCAAACGAAGTTCGTATTTTCTCGAGTTATGATTTCCTCTCGATTTTATCTTATCATCGATTGATGGGGTTACTCGGTGGCAGACTCTCAATGGCTTGCTCTTTTAGACGAGTGCTTAGGCCAAGCTTGTTTGACTCTCGCTGCACCCGGAAATTAAACAAATGAATGCGTCCCGACTATAAGAATTGAAGGATAATATGGCAATGCGAAACATCGATTCTTAGATTCTTATATGCTATAACTGTTCACACGGTCACACCATATATTTACAAGAAGATAATGTGACATGACATCTCCACAAAGGAGTCTGAATCTTCAGTCCAGCTTAGTTTCAATCTATATGCTCTGTCATAACCTCTCTTACAGATAGTACAGCAACCCTTCTAATTCATCGACAGAAACAATAAAGAGATGAATAAGCAAAAAATGAGACAAGATCCATGCAAAAAAACAAAGAAAATTCTGTTTCTGTTTGGCAGAGCAAAGAGGTCCACATCAATATGAGGAAGCCGCACCATGGAAGGCATTATTCAACAGCATATATCCAAGCAGCAGCAGCAGCACATCCCAGCACAGCTGCACATGTAGACAAACGGATCTTGATTAATCGAAGAATAATCAACATATGAAGAGAGAAGGAAAGAGACCATGTGTACATGCCAGTGTGTAATATACGACTATTATGTCGCCCTGACATGCTTATGTGATATTACTAACTTAGTTAGGTCTAATCGTTTTTCAAAAAATGAAATTTAATTTCATGATATTGAGTCATTTTTGGCATTGGAAATCGTAATACACGGTTTACATGTGCGTGAGTGTTAAGAGAGAGAGACTTACAATCCTCTCCAGAACCCATCTCCCCTTTTCTTATTTTTCGCCTTCCGCGGCAGTGGCGCTTGCTGGGAGCCCTGCAGGCCATTCTTCGAAGGGTAAGCAACTGGTGGCGGAACCACGTAAGGGCCTTGAGGGTAGCCATGACCCGACGGCTGCTGCGGCGGATATGAATAAGACTGTGGGGGTGCTGGAGGATACACTTGGATGGGGGGTGGATATGAATACGACGGGGTCGACACATTCGGATACATCTGAGGCGGCGGAGGGTACACATGTATCGTAGCCTGTGGAGAATCGACCTGCGGTGGCGGAGGATAAATGTGGCCCGGCGGCAGTTCAGGAGCGGATGGGGGAGGACTTGAAGGGGGCAGAGAAGGATACATCCCTGTATTATATTCAAGTTCCAGCCCCATAGTCAGACACTATGCATCAGTGGGACATGCTAAAGAATTTACAAACTATCCTATGGTTAGGAGTCATTCTTTCAAAAAAGAAATCAAAATTTAACATTGGATTGAGGATTGTGTCGGGTTTCCAGTTTCCTAGCCTCAGGACACACTGGAAAGACAAGACTTGCGCCTGATGCCTCATAAAGGGGACCAAAGCGAAAACTATGACAGATCAGCGATTTTTAGCTGCACTTAACATTGGAAATTAGACCGGTGGAATTTACAGGGATGGATTTGATCAAGGGATCTGTTTCTCGATGCGCATTTAGTCAATTTAGAGCGGCTTGGAGCATCGTGAAAGAAGGGACTTATACCTGGAGGTTTGTAGTGCGAGTCTTGACCCATCTCAGCTCTGTTCTCCTAGGATTTTTCAGGTAACAGAATGGAACTGAATCTTTATCTCTCTCTCTCTCGCTTGAGAAAATGGCAAAAGGCAAAACGTGAAGCAGGGAGAGACAGGCTTGAAGCTCTTATCTTTAAGCGTTTCTAATGTTTGTGTGGGTAAAATACGGTGAAGTGTTTCAACTCAGGCCTGTGCAGATGAAGTCCACAGTTGGCGGCTGCAAGAAACGCGTTGTGGTGTGAAATCAACTGTCATTGTAGGAGAGCAATTAGCCATGAAAAAGGCCAAGGAAAAAAAGTTACCAGGACGGGTCAAACATGCATGTTCTTTCATTAGAATGTTCCAAAAGTGCCGAGATTTTCAAACGGTTGGCCTTACTTTTATCTCATGACCTTTGCTGCTTCTAGATGGTTTGACAGGGCCAGTTCCAGGAAATTCCTCTTGACCCCCTACAAGTTGGAACTTGCCAGGAACCGGTTTGGCCCTTGTACAAATACCCTGTACACATGTACACAGTGCACACGCGAGCACAAGAACACCCTGGTGTATGAAGATAATTCATGGGAACCGACGAACCAGATGAGGCGTCGTGTTCATATTAGTTTTTAAACGAATCTTTCTGTCTGGTGCTTCGAACTCACTTCAGGCATCTACTTAGATCATGCCGTGTCATTTAGAATACCGATTTCACGAAGCATCTTGGGTCGAGGCATCGGCCACGAGAAAAACCTCCCCATTAATGCACTGCAGTTGCCATTTGAAGAGAGAATGTGATCGTACTTTTTTACATCTTTCAGGTTTCAACCAAAGAGGATGCCCTGGACAACATAAAATGGAGGTCAATTGAATAGATTAGCTTAAAAGTATGCAGGCCAAAGCAAGATGAGACTAGAGATTGACCCTTGATTGATAGCTATCGACATCTGATGAAACAGTACTTGGAACACAGATGCTAGAAAAATTTGCCATGGTTTTACGACAGAGTGATTGTGACGAGTATCTATATCACAATTCAAACCTAAATAAACCGAAGTCGGATGTCATCCGTGACACCATTTTCAGTAGCTATACGAAAGCCATGAGCTTAACACAAGCACCGGCTAGACACAAGCTTCGTTAAACGCGACTCATAAATTACAATCAGTGACTAGATATTTAGTTGAATAAACTCCTATCGGCTCTGAGCTTGTCATGAGCAGAGCAGGAATGTAGCAGCAAGCAGCGAGAGAAGGATCATCCTTTGACTCACACCGCCAACTGAACTAGGAGAACCACCTTTCTTGGGCAGAGTCGGGGATGGCTGGGGCAGGGGCGGGGCCACTGTGACGTTGACGGCGACCTTCATTCCGTTGAAGCAGTAGCCTCTGCCGCAGATGAAGTAGTAAGGCTTTGCGTCAGTGAGATTGAACACATCCCGACCGCCCTTGGTAACGTTTGTGATGAAGTCTGTGTCGATGCATTCGTCATAGCTCGTCTCCTTCACCTCTAGGACGTTGTATTGAGTCTTGTCGAATCCGAAGTCTTTGGAATGATAAAACGTGACAAAGAACTTAAAAAGTTAGAATACGTCATCCAGTGAATCAGATGAATTATCTGCTCAAATTGGTAAAGCACGTCTGAAAACCAACTTCGTTTTGCATCATCACAAACCAATACATATAAACAATCTGGTTTTTTGACTTGTGAAGTAATTTTCGATTTCATCTTCATTGGTATTATCGTAGAAGAAACAAAAACATGGTCGAGGATGCCGAATTCGCATCGTTCACCACATAACTCGGTTGTGAATCTCCATGATGCAGGTGAACCACAAGGCAAAACACTTGGCTCAATGCTCTATATTGCATGACAAAGGAGACCAAACACATCTGCAAGACTTTCTAGCAGACCACAGAACCGCCGCTTTAAACATTGAAAGAAAGAGTAACTTACAGAGCCAATCACCCACATAAAACTGCTCATGACTTGACCAATCGGTGAAGTTTTTGTTCGGTGCCCATGTGTTCTGTCCTCCTCCAACCCTATGGAGCACTGGTTTTCTCCCTTCGGCCCCTGAACCTCTCACCCCTAACATCACTAGCACGGCCACGATCATTACCACCTTTTCTCCAAAACCCAGCATCTCTCTCTGTCTTGTCAAGAAGATCTTGCTGCATGAAGAATGAGGATGAATAGGAGATGGCCCTAGTCATATAAATGTCCCCAGTTCATGAAGATTCTCTGGACCAGATCACGCAAAGAATGTGAAACGCAAGGAAAAATCATCCACTCAAGCGTGCCTTAGCTGGATATACTGATTTTGTTTCTCTTGTTGGAAGATATGTTGCTGTTGGTTGCCTTTTCTGGGAGACGTAGATTCCTTAATTTACAGTTTCTTGAATTAATTGCTTCCCATTTAGGAAATATAATTACTTTGCCTGCATGCTCTTATGCAGTCTATCTGTAGTACTTTTAGAAAAAGAGTCTCCATCAACTGTTTTTTTCCCCAAATACTCTATTACTTATTTTGCAGATGTCGTGTCCATGGCAAATTACTCAATCAATCTTAAACCTTTGGTACGGATGTCAATTCATCCATAAAGTTTTCAATTTTGTTAACATAGTCCTAAACCTCTATGCAGAATTCCAATATAATCATTTTAGCCAGTTTTTCACTGGAAATCACTATGCGGTGGTGGGCTGATCATGATGGCCGTCCTACACGGTCAGCGATTTCAAGCAAAAATTGGTTGGAAGGACTACATTGAACTTTCACGCAAAGTTTTAAGACTAAATTAGCAAAATTGAAAAGTTATAACTAAATTAGGATTTTGTATACTATTATGAATAATTATATTCATTATTTAATAATTCAAAGATTTTTAAAACGTTAATTGGTATGATGCATATTTGCTAGTAAAAGTAAAATGAACTTTACCGGGTCATGCATGATAGGTGCTGGTCATACTTTTTATCTTTCCATCATACACACACACAGACACATGGAATATATATATATATATATACGGCTACGCCAATAACTTCTTGGCCATCTGTTCTCGAAAAGAATAATTCTGACTATATTAAGACCGATCTAGCCTCTCAATTGATCTTGAATGACTCCCTTATTTAAGGCACATACAGATTCTATCGTATCTTTTTTATACTGTCTTGACAAATTAATCATAGTATACCCAGAATAATTTGTTCAAATAATTCCCAAGGCAATATGCGACAAGCATGGGTCCATTGACTTGTGAGTAGGGGCGGGCAGTTCTAGGGTCAGTTTAGATTCAACCTGGAACTTATCTAAAAAGTATGAAACGTTAATAAACTGAAAGTCTTTTTTTTTTTTTGGTAAAGTTAATAAACCGAAAGTCTTAATCATAGATATCATTAGAAATGGAATTTAGACTAGTGGTTCTAGATTACACATTCTGTCATGGAATACTACAGGATCAAGCGAAGATATAAAATAATAATAATAATAATAATAATAATAATAAACACAAAGACTTATTCAAGGTTTCAGGCTCTAATGAAACCGTAAACCTACCAATCGAAACTTGTTAATTAATTTTTGGAATCTAAAACCTGCCTTTTATATCCTGGAATATGGAACAGGACGGAAGAGAACTAGTCCAATGCCCAATTCTACCTCAAAACCATATCCGCCTCTGCTCAATGTACTAAGATAGGCCCTGTTCATTTCTAGAGACCTTCGACCCCAAAAGAAAAGAAAAAATTAGAGACCCTTGAGACATCCCGTAAAGCAATTTACTTGCAGTTGGTACGATTTTGGACATATGACCTCCGATTCCTCAATTCAAAGTCCCCCCAACACCCAACTCACTGTAATAATTGGGAGGCCAATAACTTATGCTTACAGCTTAATAAATTATGTCAAAAGATGGGAAGAAGTACAAAAGTATGTAGGCAAATAATTACGTTGTGATACTATTGATTAATTTTCATATGTGGGTTGGTTTGTAAGGCTGAGCCCAATGAGGTCCTATCATCTCCTATATCTTTGATGTCTTGTCTAATTCATTATGCTAGTGAAAAATTGTATCGATGCTGTGGGTAAAGGAAATTATAAAAATAAATAAATTTATCAGGTGTAATATAATATCCACAGTTTCATCTCAAAATATAAACTTACATCGTTGTAAACCCAAAAGATGGAATGTTCTTGGATAACATAATAATTATCTTGTCCTAAATTCAGATAATTTATTCTAAATTTATGTCCCTACTAATAATATTACAGTGTTACTTATCTCAAAAGTACTCACAAGCCAAGTTTTTATGTTACATCTAGTTAATTTTCGTCAAAATAGTAAATGGTCTTAGATTTTATATTCATTGATGTTAATACTATTATCGAATCATTAATTTTTGTTAGAGTTTTTTATTGCACAAGATTTTGCATTGAATAAATTGATTATCTCTTAAAAAACTAGGGAGGCCCATGGACCGGCCAAATTCCCCCACATAATTATTAGGGGCAGGAATGGGGAAGTTAGAGTATGGTGACTCGGGGTGTGCAAAAGAACCGGGACCCGCCCGGAACCGGTGGGTACAGGCCCGATTCCCAATCCATGGGCGGATCCTCCCACCCGCCCACCCAGACCAGACCGGCTATATTACAATAATATATTAATTTTTAATATTAAAAAAATTCGAAATTAGTAAATCTAAAATTTAGGACTCCAATCATCATCGTGTCTCAATTCACTACTCTCATATTTTATCTTGTCTCTCTTAGTTCAAAATCTCCCCGAGCTCCCTATTCCTCTCCAATTCACCTCCGGATCTACTCATCTCCCTTCGAGTCCTAGTCTGAACTTAGCGAAACAATGAGTTGATTCTTTCCCCCCTCAAACTTGAACTCTCTCTCCACATCGTCGTCATCCTCATTGCCACCTCCGCATTTACTATCACTATCGTCCTCTTTGTTGTTGGGCTCGTCCCGCTTCTACCTCCCCTCTTCCTCCTCCCCCTCCTCCGACCTCTCCCCAGCGTCCTCATTTTTTGGGATAAGGGCGAACTCCAAGTCTAAGAATGGCTCATCGTCCCCATTGTTCTCCTCATTGTCAGTCTCGAGGGAGGAGCAGGAGACGGCGGAGGTGGTGGCGAAGATGGTGGTGGTGGTTGGGACGGAAGTGGCGCGAGGGTCACGACTACCGCCGCCGTGGCGTTAGTACTCGAGAAGAATAAAGCTACCATGATCGGGAGAGCCAGAATAAGTAGATGTTGTTGGAAGATATGTGGTATCTCCCGGATTACTCAACCAAAGATTTGATTTGGTTATTGATTTGTTTAGAAGATTAGAATTATGTACATAATCAATTAAGATTATATCTAGACATAGATTGATTCATAGAATCATTTATTTCCTTTATTTATGCATTGTTTGTATTATATCTACAAGAAGAATTGTACAATTACATTCATTGAAGTGAATAGGAAAAAGTTATTCTTCCTTCAATCCTCACTTTCTGCAGATCTCCATCTTCTTTCATGGTATCAGAGCAGCCGAATCTCTAAACCAAGCTTCCGCTAAATCTTCTTCTTCTTACTGTGACCTTCTGACCCTAAAGTCCTAACCTGCGAAGAAGGGTATTATCAGACATTAGTGTCACGCTCAAAAAATTTTTACTTACCATGGCGAATCTGCAAGATGAAGCGTCTGCCACCAGGAACCAATCTGCTGGAGAGATAATTCCTGCCGCTGGAGTTATGCCTCAGATCTCGAACTCATCTGTTACAGTTCCAACAACAGATCAAATTTTATTTCAGACCCAGCCCGTGCAATGGCGGCCCACGCAGGCTCAGTTCACTATGGGGCAACCCATGACGAGCCAGCCTTACCAATGGATTCCATATCCAATTTACGTTGGGCCAAGCCCAAACTCATCATCGCCTAGGTTTGTGGGCCACCAAAGCCACGTCCAATCCAAAGGGGGCCCACCAGCCACAGAAGGGGCAAGCCTGACCGACGGAATGGAGCGGATGCACGGGTTGAGTGAACCAGGTATGGGTACGAATCCCTACCCGAGATTTTTGAATGCGGGTTTTCTGTATGGGTCGAGTGAATCGGGTCAAGGGACAAATCCCTACCCGAATCCTATGCTCAGATTTCTGCCGTTTCCAGCGGCGGCCTTCGCCGGACGGCCAGAACCCGGCGACCCCCTGTTTGTTTCCACAACCGACGGACCAGAGCTGCAGCTCATCAGCCAGCAACTGACCGGGCCAAAAAATTACCCAAGTGGTCGCAAGAATTCCGGCGTGCCCTAGCAACGAAGGACAAGGATGGATTTCTCGACGAAACCATCCCGATTCCCCTTGACGAGCGTCTGGCCCGACTCTGGAGGAAGAGCAACCGCCTCGTCCGAACTTGGATCGGCAATTGCGTCTCCTCAGAGGTCGCAGCCGGACTGCCACCGACAGAGGACGCCAAAGGCATGAGGGAAAACATCAACGAGATGTATGGGAAGTTGGATCAAGCAAAAATTTTCACTCTCATGCAGGAACTCAGTGATTTAAAACAAGGGAATTCGACGGTCACGGCTTGTTTCAACAAGCTATCATCATTGTGGAACAGCCTCGAACCGGCCGAAGAAAAACTCGAGGGCCCCGAATCCACAATCCGACAGTACAAATCCATCAAAGACAGGGAGAAAGCAACACGTCTTTTGCTCATTTTAAATGACAATTTTCTCACCTTTCGCTCGCAGATCTTGGCTATGGATCCCATACCATCAATCAGGCGAATTTAGCAACTGGCGGTACAAGAGGAAAGCCAGCGTTTCGCATCATCGGAAAACGCAAAGAGCGGCGAGAGTGTTGCTCTTGCAGTTCATGGAGAGCGAAGGGACGGAGCCAACAAAACCCTAGCAGAGAAGAGAAGAGGCGCGCTAGGGTTTCGCGGAGAAGGATCGCTAGGGTTTCGCGGAGACACGCGACCCTATAAATCGGAAGGAATGAACAGCTCTAATCGAGCACGCACATCCGACGGCGCACAGGAGACCGATCTCTTAAAAGGATCGGACGGCCCAGATGATCTCGCGATTAAAGGATCTGACAGACAGATTTTTGCCACATCATCTAGAAATTTCAGGCAAAATTTTAAAGGAAAGGGTAAATTATTTTGTAAATATTGCAAGCGTTCTAATCACATGATTGACAGTTGTTGGAAGCTGCATGGGAAACCAGTGGAAAAAGGAAAAAAAAAATTTCGGCGGCATATCAAGTGAATGGACCCCACCGGCCAAAATTCTGATCATCCTATTACCTATGGACAGTACCAGCAACTGATGCAAACTCTACAAAAATTGGATGTTTCTGACAAAGGAGGCAGTTTTTTAGGTATCACCCATAGCTTGATTAACTCTATATCAAGGAAAGCATGGATTATTGATTCAGGGGCAAGTGACCATATTATATGTGACAAGGGTCTTTTCTCAAAAATAAATGAGGAGCTGAATTTTCATGTTTCCGTACAATTACCTAATGGAAATATTAGCCAGATTAATGTGACAGGAACAGTTCATCTCAGTCCCCAAATTATCCTTAAAAATTTCATTTATGTCCCAGAATTCCAATTCAATCTCATTTCCGTGTCGAAAATTTGCAAAGAAAATTCATGTCGAGTAATATTCAATGCTGATACCTGTCTCTTTCAGGCCCTTTCAACTGGCAGACTGATGGGCTAAGGTAGTATTTCAGAAGGACTATTTTTTTGGTCAAGCCTCCCAAGTAATTTTGATTTATCCAGCTTTCCATTAAATAAATCTTCCTTATGTAGTTTGAGCTTGAATGACAAAAATTCTCTTATGCATATGAGATTAGGCCACAGTGCCACATATCCTTGTCCTAAATGTCCCATCTGTCCACTAGCAAAGCAATCCCGTTCCCCATTTCCATCTAGTAACTCTCGTACTAGTAAAAAAATTTCCTTGATACATGTCGATATATGGGGACCTTATCTTAAGGTTAATCATGATGGATCTCGTTATTTCCTCACAATAGTAGATGACTTTTCTCATGCGA
Source organism: Eucalyptus curtisii (assembly GCA_017140595.1). NCBI lineage: Eukaryota > Viridiplantae > Streptophyta > Magnoliopsida > Myrtales > Myrtaceae > Eucalyptus > Eucalyptus curtisii. The sequence goes on from CM029498.1 coordinate 19,129,078, forward strand.
CCTGGATTTTTTTTATGCAATCGAAGGATCAGGCTTACTCTTATTTAAAGACATTTATCGCCCTATCCAAAAATCAGTTTGGGAAATCAATCCAGCGAATCCGAACTGATAATGGAGCAGAATTTTTCAGTCATAATTGCTCCATACTTTTCTCCTCTCACGGCATCCAGCATGAGAGTTCATGCACCTATACTCCACAACAGAATGGAGTAGTTAAGCGCAAGCATCAGCATCTTTTGGAAGTCGCACGTGCCTTGAAGTTTCAAGCTTCAGTTCCAGATGATTATTGGGGAGATTGCGTCATCACAGCAACTTATTTAATCAACCGTATGCCCACCAAGATACTCAATGGACGAGCACCATTTGAGCTACTCTATGGAAGAAAACCGGACTTACAACATCTCAAAGCCTTCGGTTGCCTTTGATATGCTGCAACATTGGGCTCTCGAGACAAGTTAAGCCCACGTGCTCAAAAGTACATCTTCATGGGCTATCCTAATCTGTAGAAGGGCTATCGAGTTCTTGATATATCAACAAGGGAATTTCTCATAAGCCGTGATGTAGTTTTCCATGAGGACATATTTCCTTTCTCCAACATGGCATCACCAAATGAGAATTCCGACATCAGCTCTAATCCTCACCGTCTCTCATATGACGATGCTTCCTCTCCAGACCATGGTTACATACCACTGGTTCAATCAAGGAATTCATCTTTCACTCCTGCAATTATTCCAGCGGAGACACCAACTCCAGTGGAGAATCCACAAGCATCAACAAACCTATCAGAAGAAGAAATTGAAGATGCCAGTAATACTAAGGAAGAAGTTAACCATGGTATCTCGCCTCTCATCTCCAATGAGACAATTCCCACTCCTGACAAAGATCATCCAAGACGTTCTTGTCGGGCCACTCGACCTCCGATGTGGACCAAAGATTATATTTGTGCCACTCACAACTCTCCAGGTATTCCATATCCGATTTCATCCTATGCTTCCTTTCATAGATTATCACAGGAACATAGATGTTGCATAAGTCACCTGTCAGAAGAAACGGAACCATCTAGTTATGATGAGGCAGCTATTAATCCTAAATGGCAGCAAGCCATGAAAGCGGAGTTAAAGGCGCTGAATGACAATCACACATGGGATCTTGTCTCATTGCCACCAAATCGAAAACCAATTGGGTGCAAATGGGTCTACAAGATTAAATATCGTGCAGATGGATCCATTGAACGTTACAAGGCATGCCTAGTAGCCAAGGGATTTACTCAGCGAGAATGTTTTGACTACCACGAGACATTCTCCTCAGTTGCCAAAGATGTCACAGTCCGCTCTTTTTTTACTGTTGCTGCTATCAATGACTGGACTCTACATCAAATGGACGTGCACAATGCCTTCTTTCACGGTGACTTAGATGAAGAGATATACATGGATGTTCCTCAGGGCTTACGAAGACAGGGGGAGAATAAAGTGTGTCGTCTCCGTAAATCCCTTTATGGGCTAAAGCAAGCATCCAGACAATGGTATGCAAAATTTGCAAATGCTCTTACAACAGCAGGCTTTCAACAGTCAAAGCATGACTATGCATTGTTCACAAGAAACAGAGGTATGTTATCTATCTATTTGATGATATATGTCGATGATATTCTTCTTATGGGAAATGATAAGGCTGCCATAGAAAGATTCAAGGAATACTTGCATGCTACCTTTCATATTAAGGACTTAGGAGCACCTAAATATTTCCTTGGAATCGAAATTACTCGATCCGAACTAGGGATTTCCCTTAGTCAACAAAAGTTTATATTGGAGATTATATCATAAGCAGGGCTATCAGGATGCAAACCAGCAGCAATACCCATCGAGCAGAATACTAAATTGACCACTGCAGCTTATGATGAGGGCATATCCAAAGATGATGACCCCATACTCAGAGATCCATCAGGGTATCAAAGGCTTGTTGGGAAACTTATATATTTGACTATGACCAGGCCAAATATTTCTTATGCAATACAGACACTAAGCCAGTTCATGCACAGCCCAAAACAATCCCATTTCGATGCAGCCTTGAAGATTGTGAAATATTTAAAGAAATGTCCAGGACTTGGGATACTTCTGTCAAAGAAATGCGACATGAAGATGACAGCATATTGTGATACAGATTATGCAACTTGGGGAATCACTTCTTTCATGGAAGACTAAGAAGCAACCCACTGTGTCTTTATCTTCAGCTGAGGCGGAGTATCGGGTTATGGCCAAGACCACATGTCAAATAGTGTGGATGCGAGGTCTACTTAAGGATCTCGAAATAGAAGTGCAAGGACCGACCAAGCTATTCTGTGATAATGATGCGGCTCTACAACTTGCAGCGAATCCCATAGTACATGAGAGAACCAAGCACATTGAGGTCGATTGTCACTTCACTCAAGAGAAAATACAAGAGGGTGTGATTGAGACAAGAGAGATTAGGACAATGGAACAGCCAGCAGATATCTTTACCAAACCCCTATGTCAAAGACAACATGCATATCTGTTGACCAAGCTGGGTGTCTTAGACATCTATAGACCACCAGCTTGAGGGGGAGTGTTGGAAGATATGCGGTATCTCCCGGATTACTCAACCAAAGATTTGATTTTGTTATTGATTTGTTGAGAAGATTAGATTTATGTACATAATCAATTAAGATTAGATCTAGACATAGATTGATTTATAGAATCATTTATTTCCTTTATTTATGCACCATTTGTATTATATCTACAAGAAGAATTGTACAATTACATTCATTGAAGTGAATAGAAAAAAGTTATTCTTCCTTCAATCCTCGCTTTCTACAGATCCCCATCTTCTTTTAGATGTGGGGAGGGTGAAAAGGGGAAGGCGCGGAGGTTGGACCGGTTCTATGGATCCATCCGGGAACTGAACCGCCGGTTTGGTCTAGTTACCGGGTGGATCCATGCAACTAGCGAGCGGTTCCCAGTTCCAATTTTTTGGAACCGGTTCTTAGCTGGCGGTTATCGCCTACCCGGACCGTGCACACCCCTAGCAGTGACGAGGTGTTGAGGGAGATGGGACAAGGAACACCGATCCCTGCCCTACCCTGCCCCGATCCGGCCCATTTCCACTTCTTTGTATGCATGAGTTTTTCACGGCAATTTTTTGGGGGAAATAAATTAAGGTGGAAATTACCATCTGGTGCACAGCTTCTTCTTTTTTTGGCTAAACTTATTGGGATTACCTCTATTGATTATAAAGTGTTATGAAATACATGAATGAATGAAATACATGAATAAATATTCACTATAATCATCTTATTTAATGTACTTATTATGGTACATTTGTATCATACATTCTAAGTACATCTTCCTATACAATGAACGTTCATCTCCCCTATCCAGTACATGTATCATTCAATACATTGATACTAATGATAAGTACATTCTTGTTCTTCTATAAATAGGAGTTTAGTTTTGATGTACAATAGAACAACAATCACAACAGAGACACACGGTGAATACAGTGATACACTGGAAATAAAACTCTCTTCTCTGGCTTTCTCTACTATCTCTGGTGTTCACTTGCTTTCTCTTCTCAATCTCTTCTCTATTATATATTCGCAACACAATATTTTACAACACGTTATCAGCACGAAGATCTACCGACTGAGTAAGTAATTTTTGCAAGGTGTGTATTCTTTTTATTAATCAACTTATACTTCATCTTCTTCTATCAATTCTTCATTTTTATTTTTCTTGGCCGAAACCAAATTTCAAATCTAAAAATATCCTTCTGCTCCTGAAGTAGCAGTGGATATTTAAAAATCCTTTTAATTAATTTAAGGATTTACTTTTGCAAGGATTATGACAAATATTGAAAAGCCCAAATTCCACATCCTGGAAGTGAGTGGAAAGAATTATCTATCATGGTGTCTTGACATGGAAATGCACCTCCAAGGACAATGTCTCACTAATACAATTACAGAGGATGGAACCTCAAATGAAAAGGATAAAGCAAATGCGCTGATTTTTATTCGCCGTCATTTGCATGAGAGCCTGCAGACTCAATATTTATTCGTTCGAGACCCTCATATCTTGTGGAGGAGGTTGAAGGATAGGTATGATCATACCAAGACTGTTATCATCCCTCAAGCACAATATGACTGGCAAAATCTCAGACTGCAAGATTTTTAAATCAGTGTCTGACTATAATTCCGCTTTATTTGATATCGTTTCTCAGCTTGAGTTATGCGGTATCAAACTCGCTGATGTGGAATTGTTAGAGAAAACTTTCTCCACCTTCCATGCTTCAAATATTGTATTGCAACAGTAATACCGGCAGCGTCAGTTTGCCACGTACTCTGAATTAATTTCTGTGCTTCTTACTACCGAGCAAACCAATGAATTACTGCTCAAAAATCATGATCTTAGACCTGCTGGCTCAAAAGCATTGCCTGAAGCACATGCTAACTTTGAGAAAAATACTGGCCATTTTAATGGCTATAAGCGTAGGCAAGAACATAATCTTAAAAGGGATGGCAAGAAATTTAACCGCCCTAGAAAATCAAACTATGGACTGAATCATGGCAAAGAAAAGAAGCCAAAGAAGGTGATTAATGAAAGTATTTGTCGTCGTTTGTGGCATGATGGCACCGGTCACGTACTGCCGTACGCAAAAACATTTTGTTGATCTATACCAGGCATCTTTAAAGAATACGGGCAAGCGTGGTGAATCTCATGCCATTGAAATCAATCCTACGCCATAACCATTGTTGAGGCCAACAATATCTCCGTTGGTGGGACTCCTCTCGCTCCTGAAGTAGCAAATGCATCCTTGGATGTCTCTGATTTCTTTGAGGACCTCTGATTACTTTGATGAAGTATCAGAGTGGTGGATGATAATTTGAACTTCGAATTCTATTATTTAATAAAAAAATTTTAGTTGTTTCGCTTTAAATGTATTACTTTTTATTGTTCTTTAATATGGTTATGAAATGCTTATGAACCTAATATAATATTTATTTGACTCTGTAACTAATATGCAACTTTTATGATATTTGACACATGAAGTTGTCAATATAAATGCAAATGGAAAATACCAAGAAAAATGAAGATGTTTGTTTGCTTGATAGTGCAACAACACATACTATATTTCGTAGTAGACACTTTTTTTTCGAGTATGACATTGCAGAAGGCACAAATCCATACAATATCAGGTCATGTTCCGATTATTGATGGTTTTGGAAATGCCACAATTATTTTGCCAAATGGCACCATCCTGCATATTGAAAATGTGTTTCTAGGCATTAGATCCAAAAGGAATCTGCTCAGTTTCAAAGATGTACGCCGTAATGGGTACCATATTGAGACTATTTATGAGCAAGATAAAGAATATATTGGCATTTCCTCTTATAAGATGCGCCTGAAGACCATCCATGAGAAACTAGAAGCTTCTTCTATGGGTTTGTATTGTGTCATGATTAAGATTGTTGAAACCTACGCCACCACATCCTGGAGATTGGTAAACCTTGATCGGTTTGGATTGTGGCATGATCGCCTTGGTCACCTTGGCACTTCAATGATGCGTAGGATAATTCACAATACAAAATGGCACCCTTTAAAGAATATAAAGGTATTGTCGTCCAAGGATTATAATTGTGAGGCTTGCTCACAAGGAAAGCTCATTATCAAACCTTCTATAACAAAGGTTAATCTTCAATCCCCTTTATTCTTGCAAAGAATTCAGGATGACATTTGTGGACCAATACAACCACCAAGTGGACCATTTCGATATTTTATGGTATTAGTGGACGCATCCTGTAGATGGTCTCATGTTTGCCTATTATCTACACGCAATGTCACATTTGCACGTTTATTTTCACTATTATCATATTATAGCTACAAATACTCCAGCTAGGATAGCTGTTCCCAAAGGATAGGCTAAAATGGATCAAAATCCCATGCACTTGAAGTGTGGTAGAACGATAGGATCAAAAGATACTACTCCTCGAAAACAAAGGAGAAAGAATCAAGAATCCGCTCCAGAAGAGCCTGGCGTTGTGCTTGCTCCTAAAGAGCTTATTGCTCCTGAAGAAGCGCAAACCCATGAAAGGAACACCAATCCCGGGAATACTGAGAATTCCGTTACATATTGTAATAAAATTTGGGATCGAAATAAAATCATCATTGATGATACTTTTGCATTCTCAGTTGCTCATAAAATTATGGATGATGATTGTGAGCCGCAATCTATTATTGAATGCCGTCAAAGGCAAGATTGGCCTAAATGAGAGGAAGCAATTAAGGTTGAATTAGCTTCCCTAGCTAAACGAGAGGTTTTTGGACCTGTAACTCGTATCCCCGATAATGTAAAGCCCGTTGGATATAAATGTATTTATCCGAAAACGAAATGAGAAAAACGAGGTTGACAGTAAAGCCCGACTCGTTGCCCAAGGATTCTCCCAGAGATCTGGGATTAATTATAATGAGACATATTCACCTGTGATTGATATGATTACATTTCGTTTTCTCATTAGCCTAGCAATCTTTGAAAGATTGGAAATGCGTCTTATGGACACTGTGACGGCATATCTATATGCCTCATTAGACTCTGATATTTATATGAAAATTCCCGAGGGATTCAAAATGCCTGAAGCATGCACTCCCCGCAATTTATTCTCAATAAAATTGCAAAGATCCTTGTACGGGTTAAAGCAATTCGGTCGCATGTGGTATCAACGCCTAAGTGAGTACCTAATTAAGAAAAGGTACAAGAATGATCCTATCTACTCTTGCGTATTTATTAAGAAATCAGAAACCGGATTTGCTATTATAGCAGTTTATGTCGACGATATAAATTTAATTGGAACTCCAGAAGAGTTAGTTGAAACTGCTGAGTATTTGAAAAGGGAGTTTGAAGTTAAAGATTTGGGTAAAACCAAACTTTGTCTTGCTCTAGAGCTTGAGCATAAAGCAAATGAAATAATCGTCCATCAATCAGTATACGTTGAAAGATTGCTTAAACGTTCCAACATGGACAAAGCTCACCCATTGAGCACCCCTATGGTTATAAGGTCTCTAGATCCCCAAAAGGACCCATTTCGTAGAGGTGGCAAATGGGTGGATCGGGTCAGGTATGGGTCGACCCATATTTGACTCATTTAACCCATTTTGACCCATATTCTTGTAATGTAAATCTAGTGACCCATACCCGACCCGACCCGTATCCGACCCATACCCGACCCGACCTGTATTGCTAAAACCTATTTATTGTTAAAACATTTTTATGTAATATAAATTTTTTAATATTTTTTATGCAATACAAATTTAATGGAAAATTCTTATAATTCTTTTTAAAATATTTTTAAAAAATCGAATTTTTAATTTTTTTAAATATAATTTTTAATTTTTTTAAAAAATAAATTTTATTCTTTAAAAATATAATTTTTTTAATAATTATTTTTTATTTTTCTCTTTTCTCTTTTCTTTTTTTTTTTTTTCTTTTTCTTCTCCTTCGGGCCGGTCGCCGCCACGACGACGCCGACGACCGGCCACGGGCGAGATCGAGCTCGCTAGCGTTGGGCGGGGCTCGATCTCGTTGATCCGGCAAGGCCGAGGCTCCGCCCGACGCCCGAGCTCGCGCCGGCGAGCTCGAGCCTCGCCGTCGTCGGGCCGAGGCCGAGACTCGCCCGATCCGGGCGAGGCTCGAGCTCGCCGGCGTTGGGCGGGGCCTCGGCCTCGCCGATCCGGGCGAGATCGAGCCTCGCCGACGCCGGCGTCGTCGGTGAGGCCAAGCCTCGCCGAATTTGGCGAGGCTCGAGCTCGCCGCATCGAGCAAGGCTCGATCTCGCCAGATCGGCGAGGCCTTTCACCCGCCCCGGTAAGGAATGAAGAAAAAGAAAAAAAAAAATTGAAATATGAAAAATAATTATAATTTCGATTTTTTATTAAAATTTTTTTTATAAATTTAAAAAAGGCCAAGGGTTTAAACTTTAAAATGGTTTCCTTATAACCCATTTAGACTATTTCTTTTTGTGTTTTACATTCACGACCCATTTTCGACCCATATTTAACTTTCACTTGACCTATTTCTGACCCATATTTAACCTTCACTTGACCCATTTCTGACCCATATTTAACTTTCACTTGACCCATATATGACCCATTTAACTAAAAATGGGTCATAATATGGGTTTTTGACCCATATTGCCAGCTCTACCATTTCGTCCTAGAGAATTAAATGAAGAGATACTTGGAACCCATATTGCCAGCTCTACCATTTCGTCCTAGAGAATTAAATGAAGAGATACTTGGTCCTGAAGTACCATATCTCAATGCAATTGGGGCTTTGATGTACTTGGCACAATGTACGAGACCAGATATCGCTTTTGCGGTAAATTTATTGGCACTTTTTAGTTCTGAGCCAACTCGAAGACACTAGAATGGAGTTAAATATATTTTCCGCTATCTCCGAGGAACCATAGATTTGGGATTATATTATTCCAAGGATTCCACTAACTCTGGTTTAGTTGAATATGCTGATATTGGATATAGATTTGATCCACATAAGGCTCGCTCTCAAACTGGGTATTTATTTTGTTATAACAGCACCGCTATTTCTTGGCATTCTACGAAGCAATCGCTAGTAGCTACATCTTCTAACCACTATGAGATTATTGCTTTATATGAAGCTGGAAAAGAGTGTGTTTGGTTAAGATCCGTTATAACACATTCATAATTCTTGTTGCTTAATACCGGTTACAAATTCTCCCACTATAATTTATGAAGATAATGCTGCTTGTGTTGCACAAGTTAGGGGAGGATATATCAAAGGTGATAAGATCAAGCATATATTACCGAAATTTTTCTATACTCATGAACTCCAAGAAAGTTGACAAATTGATGTTAAACAAATTCGATCCATAAATAATCTTGCAGATCTTTTTACCAAATCATTGCCAACATCAACTTTTGAGAAATTAATATATGGCATTGGTATGCGGCGAGTTCACAAGATGCAAGATTGATTAGCCCCGGTGGCTACATGGCTCAATTGAGGGGGAGATATTATGAACTATGCATTGCAAAGCATTGATATGCGGCGAGTTCACAAGATGCAAGATTGATTAGCCCAGCAGTGGCTATATATGCATTGCACTCTTCTTTTCTTTTTGTCCGGTTTTTTTCCCATAGGGTTTTTCCGGCTTAAAGTTTTTAACGATGCAATTAATGCATCCATAAAATGGAGAGATCATAACATTTGTGCTCTGCATTCTTTTTCCCTTTTGTCCGATTTTTGTCCCATTGGGTTTTTCCGACTTAAGATTTTTAATGAAGCAGTATCATTCGATGCACATTCGTAATGAATACAATGAATAATGAATATACATGAATGAATATTCACTATATTCATCTTATCTAATATACTTATTATGATACATTTGTATCATACATTCTAAGTACATCTTCTTATACAATGAACGTTCATCTTCCCTATCCAGTACATATATCATTCGATATATTGATATTAATGATAAGTTTAGTTTTGATGTACAATAAAACAACAATCACAATAGAGACACACAGTGAAATACAGTGATACACTGGAAATAAAACTCTCTTCTCTAACTTTCTCTAGTATCTCTGGTGTTCACTTGCTTTCTCTTCTCAATCTCTTCTCTATTATATATTCGCAACGCAATATTTTACAACATAAAGTAATATTCTATATCTTGTTATCCTGTACTTATTGGGATTACCTCTATTAATTATAAAGTAATATTCTATATATTGTTACCCTGTATAAATCCAATGTATGTAACAAGAATGTTCAGCGAGTTCAGATAGAAAAACCATATCTTGTTAAAGGAACAAACTTTGTCATACTAGGAAACGAAAAATCATACCTTTGGGGCATCAAGCAGTCGAAAACAGCGTTCAAATCCGAAATGCGTACAAGTGGAATCTGTGGCGCAAGTGCGCAGTCCTGGATTCCAGCCATAGCCAGGCCTCCAACCACCGTAAGAAGACGATCGAAGTCACCAACTATATTCGACGACAACTGCTCGACGCAGGCGGCACAGAAACATGGGCAGGTCTCTCGTCTTCTCGGCCAGCGTCCCTCTCAAATTCACTCGAGAACTCAACTGGGTTCCGCCCCTCGGTCAGAAGCTTCGCCAGTCGTTGCCCCGCACGACCCGTCAAGGTTCTCTTGGTGGGTTTTTGAAATTTCCGTCCTTTAGCGCAAATCAAGGGCGGACGCTCAGCGTGAGGGCCGTCGTGTCTTCCGGCACCTCGTACCCGAAAGTGGGTGCTACGTCGACTGGACCAATCCCTGGTAGTCAACTCGCCGAAGTCGTCGAGACTGCCGCCAAGACCGGTGCTCAGGTCTCTCGTGCCTGTTCAGTTTATGAGCGCTTGTTCTTCTGTTTTCTTGAAGAGATAGAAAGTGTCGTGTTTGAGGTTGAGTCAGGAGTAATCCATAAATGGAAATGGAGAAGAGAAAAGGAAGGTTTTGTGATCGAAATTTATCCTAATCAATGGACTTTATCGAGAATGAATCAGTTATGACAACATTTGGGTAGCAATCAAATGGGTATCTGCCCTTAGGTAGAAATGATCAGTTTCATGCAGAAATGCAAGCTAAAGATGGAATTGGGATTTTTTCTATGATACCCCTGGTTCTTGCAGGAATGAGGAGAAAAAGAGGGAAAATGGGAAAAAGAAAAATCAATATTGGGGTCTTCCTTTCTTGTAAGGAGAAGATGATGAGGAATATTAACTTGTGTGGAGATACTTTCCCTTTTCTATCCTGTTTGTCCTGGAAAATGCTCTTTTATAACTTTCTGGCATATCTTGATTCTGTCACTACTATTTCTTTCAGGTTGTCATGGATGCTGTTAATAAGCCCAGGAATATTTTCTACAAAGGACTAACTGATTTGGTGACCGAGTAAGATTCTTTTTCCTACTGAATATGAGTTAAGGGCAATAGCTTGCCATAGCTATGATAGGCTTTTTACTTTGTTGCATAGACCTCTGGATGATGCTTACTACGTAACTCTGCTCTTGTCATAATGTAAACATCCACTGTGCTAGACAGCCAAATTCTGCAAATGGTGGCTTGAAATGCTCTTTTTCAGCGGAAAAGCTCTGAATGCTCTTTTAACGTATTTTCATTTGACTTGAGATGTTGTTCTTCTGATGTCCTTTTTTGCCTGTACTAAAGTTAGTCATTATGCGGGGTTAAAGAATATTATGTTTATCCATGTCTCAACTTGTTGCATAGCTGATTCCATATTACTAGAGAACATAATGTAGTTGAGCAGCTAATTGATCCTTCCTCTTCAATCTATACTGTTTGATTATCATTTAAAAGTGAGTTCTTGAGCTCTCCTTTCAGATAACCTCTGCACTTGGTCAATTTCATCCTGCGTAATATCTTTCTTGAAAGAGTAGAAAAAAGAAGACTGAATTTCACAGTATTGTGGGTGCATATGCCTTAAAGAACGATAATTTGATGCTGAGTTGATGCAATTTTTATGCTTTTATACTTGCCTTCTGCATTTTGTTGTTAACAGTACATTAATGCAGCATAGGATGGCGCAAGCCTTAAACTTTGGCCAGTTAAGATTTAGTTATGCGTGTGAGTATGCAAATTGTGGCAATCTATCTATAGGAGATTCCACACAATAATTGAATGTTTGCAAACTGTAATGACCTTACAACAAACCCTGTCTATAGGGTCAAGCACAGCATTCTGGTGAGAAAACTCAACAAATTCTCGTTTCTGAGCTTTGGAAATGTACTTGCAGAACAGACAAAATGAGTGAGGCTGCAATTTTAGATGTTGTGAGGAAGAATTTTCCAGATCATCTAATTCTGGGGGAGGAAGGAGGAATAATTGGAGATTCATCGTCTGGTTATCTTTGGTGCATCGATCCATTAGGTATGTACTTGTCGAAACCCATGAATCCGATATTCTCTTGATTTTCCTTCTTTTTTGAGTTTTTGTTCAATTGGCAGTATAAAAATGTCTGAACTTCAAAGTTGTATTCTTGACAGAGTCTATCTTTTTTTCACTTTCTATTTAATCAATGAAAGGACAGTGGAGCTTATCTTATAATCATATTCCTAGATTTGAATGCCCTTATCTCATTTTCATCCATAGGATCACTCTCTAGTCGTCCATTTGTTCCATAAATCTCATTGTCTTGAACTGTGAGAAGCCATTGTTTGCAACTTCCTTTAAAACTGGTTGATGTGAATATCTGAAGGTTATCCTTCATGATAAACTGTTCTTCTTCACCTTTTACTCATCTTCATCTGATGATTTCTGTGTTTGCGAATGTAAGTGAAATCCTGCAATTTTGGTCTGTCGGGTACAAGACACTATGCACAATGGCTAGATTTTTTCCTCCACTTGAGGACGCTAAAGCATACTAGACCTATGAAATCATCTTGTTCTGCTGCTGGAACCTCTATTTGCATTGTTGTCCACTGTACTGTAGTTATATTTGAAGAGCAAGATTGCTTCCCTAATATGATGCTAATCCGTTAGCAATCTCTGGTTGCTTGGTTGGTATATTGGCCAAATCGCCAAACAAAGCCCAATTATTTGTAAATTTTCCCCAACCCTTTCAAATTTAGCCCATTTTGAGCACAATAAGAACATATATCACTGATTCCCATTTCCCTCTGGGTGGAATTGCCATAGCATACTTGTTTCCTTTTGCTTTCCTAAAAAATTGTTCGAATTCCATAGATAATATAGAAGTTGCCCCACCCCTCGCATAAATATCTCATATTAGCCTCATTAGACTGTATTTCTTAACGTTCTTCATATGTCCTCTCAACCTTCTTGATTGTGTGCCTAATTGTTTGATTTCTGTTTGATTTCTCTCAAGCTCACCAGTTGAGGTGCGTTTTCGTTGCTATATTTGTTTGGCACCACTTCTCTGCTTTATAAATGATATTGCATGATGTTGGAAAGCAGAAACAGTTATCTGCTATTATCACTTAAAAATATTACGCAGGATTTCTGAGATGAGCATTTATCTGCATAAAGTTTGAAAACATTTCAGACCTTTCAAGCATATGTAATATTGCAAATGTATTTCTCTTTATTATTTCATTAGTTAGCTCTCTCTCTCTCTCTCTCTCTCTCTCTCTCTCTCATGGAACCACTTGTCCTGGACAACAATCATCCTGAAATTTCATGTGTTTCTAGATGGGACGACAAACTTTGCCCATGGTTACCCTAGCTTTGCAGTTTCTGTTGGAGTTCTTTTCCAAGGAAATCCTGCTGCTGCAGCAGTGGTATGTCTATGTAGCTCATGTTATTATTGCGCATAGTTTTAGTATTGATTGTAGGACTATTCAAGCCCGTAAATGACTGAACTTGCATGGATTATAGACTTACTGTAGTTCCAGAGTCGAGTATTGATCGAATGAGAAAGAACTTGACTTATATGGACATGTGACTTTGAAGAAACAAAGTAAAGCTGCCGGTTTCTTTTGAAGTTTTTCTTTTCTCGTTTTGGTAAGATGTTACCGTGGTTCAAACAGTATCTTTATTGCTAATTCAGCCATTATATTTTTTTACATTGCTGCTAAAATCATTGAAGTCGAATCAACTTCAAAGTCGCTTGTGAATTCCAGAAACACTTGTCCTGTCTTTGAATGGAGATATAAAATCAGTCCTTAAGCATGGCAGCATGGGTGAATTCCAATGTGTAAAATTTCTCTTACTTGTCCCTGAGTCTGCTAGGAAATTGCTTCCCCCAAATTCATGTGGAAGTTATGGGTTCTTAGACTAGCTTGCACATTGAGGAACTCTGAGAATGTGATAAAATATCTAGGTGGAGTTCGTTGGAGGCCCTATGTGCTGGAATACCCGCATGTTTTCTGCCACAGCAGGTAACTGTCTTGCTATTATTTACGAACCCAACTATCCTTATTCATTACTTTCAATTGGGATAAGTTACTCTCATATTTTAGGCGGAGGAGCATTCTGTAATGGACAAAAAATTCAGTCAAGCAAAACGGATCTGGTGAGTAGTTTGATCATAAATTGGTATTGAAGGGGCAGGCTGATAATAAGTTCTTTTTTTTTTTTTGCATTGCCACGTACGACTCTTTGACATTTGTTTTCTAGTTTATCAGAACAAATTTACAATCAATAATAATTGTTGGAAGTTTCCCTTGCATTGCTTCTCTACTGCAATTGTAGAAGGGAATGAGCAATTTGTGTAGCTTGAAGATTTTGACAAGTCTTTTTCCCCTTACAGGTGGAGCAATCTCTTCTAGTGACTGGATTTGGTTACGAGCATGATGATCCGTGGGCTACCAACATGGAGTTATTTAAAGATTTTACTGATATTAGCCGGGTATATGTTTTTATATCACAGCTATTATTTCTATTAGGAATAATCTCTCTCTCTCTCTCTCTCAGTGGTGTCTGTTTTTTTTTTCCCCCTTCTTATTACCATCACAATGTCTGCCTACCCCATTTAGTTGTCGCCAACATATCATTATTTTTTAATCTATCAATACATTGTATTATTTAGGGAGTAAGAAGGCTCGGAGCAGCTGCTGTTGACATGTGCCATGTAGCTCTAGGAATCGCGGAAGCATACTGGGAGTACCGTCTGAAGCCATGGGACATGGCTGCTGGAGTTTTGGTAACGTCCTCCAAATGACAAGTTTGCTTTTTGTTGAATTACAAAAAAAATTCCCCTTACACTTTGTGAGATTAACATTGTTTACTTATGTGGTGCTATTGGATAAGAGGGTAAATTTAGTATCACCTTCTTTTTTCTCTTGAATGGTATTAGTGCTGTGTATCAATTATATTAGCAGCCTAAGCCTCTGATTTCAGGTAAATGTTCACTATACTGTTTGACTGACTGAACCAAATTAAAGCTTCTGTCTCAAAGAGACAGATAAAGAAATCAAGAAAATTATGAGAATGCCCTCATATACTATTTTAGTTTTATCTCTCTAAGTCTCATATATCTTCTGTCCTTGGCTCTTTACTCACCTTATATATCCAACCGATCGATGTCCATGTTATTTAATGTCCATTCCTCTCTGAGCAGATAGTCGAAGAAGCAGGTGGGGCTGTTACTCGCATGGATGGGGGAAAGTTTTGTGTTTTTGATAGATCTGTTTTGGTGTCAAATGGTGCTGTGCATGGCAAGGTCAGTATTTTTTCCCTACTTAGTAATGTGAATATAACCTTGGACTTTGAAGGCCACAAAAGCCTTTTATTTGCTTTTGGGAATATGATATGTTTATTATGCTGAATGAGGTTCTCCCCATCCTTTGATGCAATAATGCGTCTCATAGAGTGATTGCATCTAGTCCCAACTTTCCATCTTATGTATAATTGATGGCACCAGCAGTGAACTCTGACTGTTGGCTTGTTGCTAGATGGGGAAATGTATTTCTTGAATGTGGAATATGATAAATGGGATGGGTCTCACCATTTTCAGGAGGAGAAATATCTCTTCGATCGTGGACAATCAATTAAATTGCAAAACTATACCCAAGAGATTTTGACCATTTGGGTTAATATACTTAATTAGTTAATATAGGATAATGGTATTAAAAGACAATGACCTTCCTACAATATCAAGTACAGAATTGAGTGGCTGGCCTTAGAAATTTGACAGGGTTCAAAAGCAATAAACTCCCAAAATAAGGTTATGTATGAGAAATAAAACAGTTGAAGAAAGATTAAAATCATGGGTTTGAAGTTATCTGGAAACTGTTCTGCTCATTCCCATGAATATGGGGAAAGAAAAAGCAGCATCATGGGCTTGGATTTTGTGATATTGTCTATTTGCTGGACTAAATTACATTAAGAGATATTAACAAAGTCAACTTGACATGTGACCGATGATGTTAGATTGTTGAACGGCCAGAAAAGCACAGCGCATTTACATGTACAGGTTTCGCAGTTTCATTAGAAGGCATGAGGGGTCACAATCTCCGCCAGTCTTGCTCATGCCCTATCTCTAAGAGTTTTCATATAGCATAAATCTCTCCATGAGTACATCTGCTTTTTAGCATGACTACCTTTGACAAGGTAAGTTCATTGCATATTTAATCCTCAGCGCTGTTTGTTGCGGTATGTACTTATTAGGTGGATGTGAATGTCGCGAGTCTTCTCGTCTGTCGGTAAAAACAAGCACAACTGGGAGGAACTAGGAAGTCCCTTGGTTTTATCAGCATCTGTATGCGCTTTATCTAGAAACACACAACATGCTTACTGATGAGCTTCGGATTGCAGCTTCTGGACAGAATCGCGCCTGCTACCGAGAAACTGAAGGCCAAAGGAATTGACTTTTCGTTGTGGTACAAGCCTGACAATTATCAGACCGACTTATGAGCTGCTGAAGATTCGGTCATCTCCACCAGGAAAGGGTCTCGCTCCAAGCGCCTATTCTTTTCTTAATAGTCTTTGCCGGGTCATTCAGTTCTCGAATGGTAGACTAAAGGAGGCAGGAGGACAACATTCATGTTTTGATTGTAAATTATTCGTTCAACCAATTTATTGAAGAATGATAAAGCCCTACTGCCCATATCAGTTTGCAATCCCGTCTCTCTCCCTCCCTCTCCGGTGAGAGCATGCTTCTATGTTCTTTTAAAGTCTTTCTTTGTCTTTATAATTGGGAGGAGCATTGCTACATATATTAACACTCATTTACTAGATGTGACAAATTAATTGGGCGCTTAAACCAGATTTACTAACTGGAATAATCACTAAAAGAGTGCCACCATCATTCGGTTAACTAATTTAGTAGACGAGCATTAATTTCCCCACATCATCGTCTTCCACGGGATTATCTGCAGATAAATTGCATCTTTCAATGCTTGTATATACAACACAAACATTGATTAAGCTAATGGCAAATACCAACAACAGTAGTTGATACCATGAAGAGGAAAATATGTCGAAGTCGCTAGCTCTAGGTCAAATTTCTCTTAGAGAATGGTGATATATGCCTTTGCTGATTCTACTAAGAGCACTGCTTGGAGAGGCTTTTGCCTTTCGAGGACCCAGCAGAAGGAAATTTTTCGTTTTTTCAGGATCAGACAACAAGAGGAAGTACTAGCAAATCCCGTTATCTAAGACAGCAGATGGTATGATGCTGAGACTCTAGCCAAGTCAACTGCAAAGGAACTTCACAAAGCTTTTCCCTTTCAATGACACCAAATTTCTAGCTCTCGCTCCTCCAAGAAGAGGCCCAAGTCAACGAAATCTCAAGAGCTGACATTATTCATGAACTACAGGTAGTAAACATACTGTCCAACAATCCATTAGTCATGGATATGTAGATAGAATAACCCTGCCATTAGCACACTGATGACAGATGTAGAGTGCAACAAATACAAAGGAGAAGCAAGAACATAAATTCACACACTTGCAAACTTCTTTCTGTTCCACTTTCTCAACAATACGCACATACAGGTCACTCAATCACCATCCTCCGCATCAGCTATAATGATTTCTGCAGAAAACACCATGTCCTCACCCTCCGAATCTGCAGGTTCAATAGTATCATCAGCATCAGAGACCCACATCAGGTATCATGCAATTATTACACCCCAAGCTACCCATCACAAAGCAAGACTAAGTTTTGGCTTCTGTACGCCAAGCCAAGTGACTTATTAACCCCAATGACCGCATTCTTCAGATTAAAAGGAGTCTCTACAGACTATCTGAGGAGTAATAGCCATCATTATGTTCATTTGCCACACTGAGAATCCTTACAGCTGTACTTTACATTCAAAATGCAACAATCAAATTCATGTTAAGGAGACAAGAATCGCCACTGTGGCTTTACAAATGAACATTATGATCACCCTTTACAAGGAATAAGACTAAACCAACGCGTGCATGTTGAGAGGAAAAAACTGCTAGTCAGGCAATAAACTGCACAGACTAGCACTATATTGTTAAAGTAAGGACACAATTGACAAGGATATCTTGAACTAAAGCTTTTCTAGTACAGTATCCAAAGAGCAGGTGGATTTCTAAAGATGAAATAACTTTACCATGTTTCATTGGCAGAAAACACTTAATAGCACTTTGATCACATTCTATTATAGAAAAGACATTCTACTGCATAAAAGTGTTCTTAGCATCAGATTCTCAGGATAGACAGTGGCATTATAACCATTAAACTAAATAGCCAAGCGCATGTTATTACCTGTCTTAGCTAGACTCATCCTCTTTACGACGGTACCTTCTGCTACTCTTCCCAGATCGTTTTGCATCCCTACCAATACGCGAGTCATCTGAGCTACTCGCTCCAGGATGAGGAGATGCAGCTACCCTCCTCCGGCTCTTCGGCCTGTGCCTCCTGCCAGAATCACCTGATTCGTCAGAGTCGGAGTCATCTGAATTTCTATGACTCTTCCTCCTCCTTTTCTCCTTCTTACTCTTCCTGCGCCTTCGTCTATGCTCCTCCTCATCTGATGACTCATCCCTCTTCCTTCTCCTCTCCTTCCTCCTCTTCTTTCTTACTTCATCCTCATCCTCATCCTCAGAGAGACTACTTCTTCTCCTTCCACTCTTTCTCTTCTTTGACCTCCCTCTTTTCTTTCTCTCCCCAGGATCACTGTCGGTATCCTCATCTTCCGAATCATCCCTCCTCTTCTTCTTCTTTGATGAAATTTCTTTGCTAGCCTTACTGCTGACCTTTTTCCCCCCACGTTTGGCAATTAACCTCTCAATCTCCGAGTCCACATCAGAATCTGAAGACTCGCTTTCCTCCTCTTCCTCACTATCCTCCTCGCTATCTGCTTCAGCCTTACCATTCAGCTTGTTAGCACTCCCCTTCAGCTTATCCAACCCAGATAAAGACGCAAGCCCAGCCTGCCCGGCCTCCAGGTCCTTTTCCGTATCATCCTTCATGCTCAGGAAGTTCCTACACTGAAACGTCAGGTGCCCGACACGGCCGCACTTCTTGCACGAGCCGCGGGCCTCATCGGCATTCGACCCGGTAATACGGGCGAGAGCCAGCAGACCCTGGAAGCTCGCATACGCGTTCTCCCCCTCGGGCTCCGCGACGGCCATCTTACTGGGCGCCGAGCTCTTCGAATCATCCTTGTTGGGGGCGTAGGGATCGTACCCGATCGCGCTCTGCCATATACCATGGGTCTGAAGGGCCGCGCTGCTGTGAACCCTGTTGTTCGCGGGCATGCGAACCCTCCCCGCGGTGGCCGGCATCTTTAAAGCAGATCAAGCCCTACAAAAAAGATCAAAACTTTATCGATACCCATCATCCAATTTCTCCCACATCCCAACCAATGCACCCGAACAATCAAGAAACCGGATATCACACCAAGAAAACGGGATTTCAAAAACAACCAAATCATACCCTAACCAAGAAACAGCAAAAACCCTAACTTGGAGACAACCCGGGCGAAAGCTTTCTCGATTAAGGTCCGTTTACATCGAACGTGAAGACGGGGAAAGAAATGCGAAGAATTCGATCGGCTTTCGCTGACACCCACATCAAGATTCTTACATCCGACCCCCCCCCGAGAAACATCGAAATTCGAAAGAATCGATGATGCATCGAAACATCATCACGGGTTAGTGCGGATTTACCTGTGCGCCGACGGCTTCGGAGGGATCGGGAGATGGGATCGGCAGATGACGGGCTAGAGAGAGAGAGAGAGAGAGAGAAACTCCAGGGGGGACGAAGCGAGGTTTTTTTTCAAATCCTTCTTCGCTCCCAGTAGTTTCTGAAACCGAAAGAGAGAAGGGGGTGGGGGGATAATCTTTCGATTTGATGTGACCGACATGTTTCGGGTCGGGTCGATCGGTTCGGTCGGCCCAATATTGGAACCGGTTCCTGTTTTGGCCCTATGAAAAATAATTCTTGAAGGCCCACCGGCCCTTATCTTTTGGTTTCGTTAATTTCGAGGGAAATGAATGATTTGAAAAGAAAAATTAAGAATATTCCCTTGTATGGATTAAAATAATTAGTTAATGAAAAATATTTAGTTACCAAAAAAATTTTATGTCCACACATTTTTGTGAATAATAAAAAAATATATTTTGTTTATTGATTTTTGTAGGCGACATGAGCAATTATCTTCTTCTTTATCATATCTTTTTACAATAGCAATTCGACTTATGTTCAAACGCAAAATATATATATATGGAAATCCTTTCAAACATTTAAATGCCGTGTGCAAAAGTTAGAAGATAACCTAAACTATTTATTAATATTGAAAAATTAAGATGTTTTCGCAATTAAACTTTGGGATAAGTGCACCAGAAGTCCTAAAACTTGTCACGAAAATGCATTTGAGTCCTCAAACTTGCAAAAAGTACAAATAAGTCTTAAAACTTGTCAAAATGTTTCATTTGAGTCCTAAAATCGACGCCGTTAGCCTTTTCCGTTAAAAATGCCGACGCAACATTTAAAATTAATTTTTATTTTCCACGTGGCTTTTTTTAATGATTTATTATTATTATTTTTAAAAAAATAGATTTAAAAACTAAAAAAATAGATTTATTGATTTTATCTTATTTTCAACCAAAAAAAAAATTATTTCAAAAAAGAAAACAGTTCAAAAAAAAAAAAAAAAAGGCGGCCTCGTTGGAGGGGCCGGCGACGGTCGCCGGCCCTAGGCACGGGTGGCCGGCTCTCGCCTAGCCGGGCGAGGCCTCGCCGGCCCCGGGCGAGGGTCGGCGACCTTTGCCAAGCTTGGGCGAGGGTGCCCATCACCGACCCCGAGCGAGGGCCGACGAGGCGTCGCCCACGCCGAGCGACGGTCGCCGGCCCTCGCAAGGGCCGGCGACGCCGCCAGTGTAGGGCGGCGCCGCCGGCCCTCGCTCGGGGCCGGCGAGCCTCGCCAGCCCCGAGCTAGGGCCAACGAAGCATCTCCCAAGCCGGGCGACGGTCACCGGCCCCCACGAGGGCTAGCGACGACGCCTCACCCGGCCGGCGACGGCCACCGGCCCCGTGAGGGCCGGCGTGCCCAGATTTGGGCACCCTCGACTGAGCTTGGCGAGGGTCATCGGGCGAGAGCCGGCCACCCGCACCCAAGGCCGGCAACGGTCGCCGGCCCCTCCGGCAACGGTCGCCGGCCCCTTCGGCAATGCCGCCATTTTTTTCTTTTTTTAAACTGTTTTCTTTTTTAAATAAATTTTCTTTTTTCTTTTTTTGTTGAAAATAAGATAAAATCAATAAATCTAGTTTTTTAGTTTTTAAATCTATTTATTTTTTAAAAATGGTGGGAAATAAAAATTAATTTTAAATGCCACGTCAGCATTTTTAACGGAAAAGGCTAACGGCGTCGATTTTAGGACTCAAATGAAACATTTTGACAAGTTTTAGGATTTATTTGCATTTTTTGCAAGTTTTAGGACTCCTGGTGCACTTATCCCTTAAACTTTAGAAGAAAGAAGTCGTAAGTGCAAATTAGAAATTAAGGAAAAAAAATTCCCCCAAACAAGCTTTCGCTAGAAAAAAAAGAAGAAGAGGAATTAACAATGTGCAATACTAACAAGAGTCAAATATAAAACACTTTTCAGCAAAATGATTAAAAAAGTAAAGGGAAAATTTCAAATAATGATATGAAGTACAAAGTGAACTTTATGTCGTATAAGAGCATGAAGTAGCCATGATTATTTTAAATAAGGGTCCAAAGTGACCAAATAAGGATTTGACATCGCCAGTTGCCAACAGACTAAATTTTCCAATCAATCATGGGCATTTTTGTCTAATTACAATTTTAATTTTAAATTGTTTTTTATTCTTTTCTTTTCTTCCTTTCTAGTGAGGGCCAGCAGCCAACAGCAAGGGCTCAACAACCCTCACCAGTTGCTAGTAAGGGCCATGAGGGCTTGGCCACCCTTGCCAGCTGATGGTAAGGGCTAGCTAGGGCTTGCCAGCCCTTGCCGACTATTGGCAAGGTGACCTTGGCCTAGATCTGGCAAGGGCCGACCTTGTTGATGGCTACGAGGGTGGCCTCCTTAGGGTGAGGTCGTCCCTCGCCGATAGCCGGGGAGGGCGACCCTCACCCATGCCCTTTCCGGCATCGCCAGTGGCCGATCGACTAGCCACCTACGAAGAAGGATGAAAAACTAGAAAAAGGAAAAAAGAAATAAATAAAAAAAGATAAATGACTAAAATACCTTTGATCAATCGAAAAGTCAAGCCCTTATTTGAAACAAATATAGTTAGTTTAGACTTTTATTTGAAAGAATGATGGCACTTCAAGCTCTTATTTAAAATAAGATCCAATTCAAGTCTAGACCGGAGAAAATAAAGATACTCGAGGCCCTTATTTGAATTTTTTCCAAAAACAAAGGGGCTTTTGATTGATTTACCACACTTGAAGCAATGTAATGGAATGCAGTGAATATAAAATGATAAAATCAAAGAGAAAACGATTTGATTTGGACTTCACCTATGTATTTTACACTATTTTTCTCTACCATATCAGAAATTTGGGCTTGTATTATCCTATAGTATCTATAAATATTACATAACATATCAAATCGAAACTACCAATACAACATAAAGCATAATCTCTTTTATCATATATGGGCAAGCGGGCAGGGCCTCAAGGCCCGTGCCCAAGTTCGGCACCCACTGACCAAGCCTAGAATTTTTTACCAGGCTTGTGAGACGTCCGTTCGTTGATCAGGTCTAATAAGGAGATTAGTTTCAATTTTTGGTCGAATAGAAAGACCCTGCGAGGATTGGCTATATATAATGTCGATATTTTTCTATCAAAGAGAGAGGGAAAAAAGGGACATCTTCTAAACGTTAATTTTTCACCTATTATTTGTATTGGAGTCTGGAAATTAAAATTGACATCAGTAAGGTCTCGTTATGTTATCAGTAAGTGAGATCTACCCAAATTATCACCGTGTAGTATGATTACTCAAAGTATCTCGTTCAAAGGCTTGTCCTACACAAGCCAGATCGGGTCATTACACATGAGTATTTATTTTCATGCGTGTTCAGCGAACACCTTGGAGAATTATGGTTCTCGATGTATGAAAAAAGTGGGTAGAGTAAAAATAAAAAAGTTATATTTATATGTGAAAGCACATTCATAGTGGTATTAACATCACAGATATTAGTTCGGTCATCGCATGCGTTTATTTTCCCTTGTGTAGATGCAAAATATATTCTTACTAACATTTAACCCAAACAGACCACTTATTATTAATGAAATGAACATAAGAATTTATACTAGTGAGAACACTAACGACAGCGACTCCACCAACTGAAATGCTCATAACAAATTTAACAATTCTTTTAGGCAATTCTACAATATCTTATAATTGATTAATTTAATTAATTCTTGGGTCTAATGAGAATTCCCTTGAGTACTGGCCCGCTCTTCCATTGCCCACCATCATACTCAAACATGGACACCCCCATCTCTCCCTCCTTAACACTCTGATGTGCTCACTTCTCCTGCTATGATCTCTATCCAATCCCCCCTAGGCTTCTCCCTCAGTTTCTCCTTGTGCTCTTGCTTCGTCCCGTCCGGCCACGTTGCCCGGAAGTTCACTGGAAACTTCCCACCCGTGGCCTGACGATCTCACCAAGATCACGAAGGCCACCTCGCAGGTCGTCTCCGGGGACAGCTTCAACACGTCGAACCTGCCGTGTGCCTCTAGCCGGCACACGCCGAGCAGCTCAGCCATTTCCAAATTTTTAGACCTTCTAATAGCGAAAGTTAGGAAGGAAACTTAAAAGAATGCCCAAATATAAGTTGTGGTTCACGAATAACTTTTTCTGCATGGGAGACAATGAGGGTCAGTCATATCTACGCAGAGTTCTCAAATCCCAGTTAATGTTTAGGTCACTTGTGTTTCGCACAGAGATGCCATCTCTCACGTGAATGTGCTCTTTTGCAGCTACGCTAGTGTTATGGGCTTGCTCTTCCAGCGTTCCATACTTGTGCGGTCTTAGAAATTACATCCTCGGTCAGCCTCTACTCACATTGACGAAAGAAGTCTAAAGAATGCAGACATCGTTCAAAGAACGATTCCTCTTCTCCAATCTATCTCGAGTTGGCAGCTTATTCAAAATACTAAACTGTGTTTTTTTCATGTTTGAAGCAGACCGGACTGGTTTATGCTTGGGAGCTTTAGCAGGTGAAGATCGAACTTTACCCGCATAACAATGGTAAATTTTCCAGTAGGAGAAAAGGCAACCAAACAATACTATGATACTGCTCAACATTTGGCTGCACTCCTCAGATGCAGAGTCAATAAGAATTAGGTTTTCATACCTTACAAGTTGGCCAATTACATCACATACTTTTGCAGTACAATAGACTACCTGGATAAATTCTATGATGAATGAATTACGTAATTCACAACTACACAAAAAAAAAAAAAAAAATGAATTTATGGCATGCTCTTCTCATTAGATGTGGCAGATAGCTACAAGAGATATAACATCATTTTTAAGTCCCGTGAAAAATCTTCAAAACAGGACATGTTTGTGTGAAGCAGAGGATTGGAGAGTGTTCAACAAAGTATGACGATGGTCTGACCATGACCATTCATGTCCTATTTAGTCCAAGAAATGAGGCGAAAATCACTCAAGTCGCTAGCAATTTATTCAACTTTGATTCAAAAAAAAGAAGAAAAAACAGGAACAGATCGACGTAAGCACAAAAAAATTGTATTAAAATGAGAGAGCATGAATGTCACCTGTCTTATATGAATAATATTCATATTGCATTGGAAATAGAGAGGAATGACCACTCTGAAATCATCATGAATACAAGTGAAAACGTTCATCATGATTATACGTGCAAAATAAGGAAAAAAGGAAAAGAAAAATGAGCAAAGGAGCTCATTGCAGACTTGTTCTCGCCTCTCTCACCCAAAGAAACGAACTCCCAATACCAAGTAAGTAGTAAAAGTAGCATGACCTTAGTCAACAATTTGAAGGGCTAAATCTTAAGCAGCAAAGGAACTTGTTGCAGCATTTGAGAACGATAGAATCAACCACAACAATATAGAATAGCTGGAGAATGACATATCTAGTCGAAGAGTGAGCACGAATATAACAAGGATGCAGATTAGGCTAATTAGAGCTGTGTGAAATGTGTGGAATCATATCCATAGAAGATGAGAGAAAGTACGACCATTCGCCTTTGCATATCCGAGTAGAGATTGGCAGATAAGCTTCGACTCTCTCGCCTCAACGTGGTTTGTGAAGCTGCGGACTACATGAATATCATTTCTTTGCCGCTATGGTGAGTGAACAAGAAAGCTAAGGAGAAGGAGATGGCAGGGTTTCCATAAAGTAGTTTGACATTAGGACAGGTTCACCTTTCCAACCTTGAAGCGGATTTTGTTTAATCCAGCTTTTATCCTTGTTCCGCCCATCCGCAAGAACAATACATGAACAAAAGCACTTCATTCGTAAGTTCAAGAGTAAGAGGCATGACGGAAGGATTTCACACGATTAACAAATTTCAAATCCATATTCCTCACTCCTGCAGTCTTCAATGGCCCTTTCAAGAATGGATCAACTAGTTCACAGGCATAATAATATTCTCAGATTCTAAAGTAACAGGCAATGACATGAAACAAAGAAAAAAGTTGAAAATTACAGGCCAATTTCCTCTTCTTCTCCTTCTCTTGTTCAAATCGCTCTCTCTCTCCCCCACACGAAAATGCCACCTCTGGTACCGACATCGGGGCAGAACAAATGGGCATCATGGTCAGGGGCCAGGACTTCTTCTTTACTCTCATCCTTTCATCTCTTGCTAGTTCAGTATCGATCATCCTCGTGCAGTTCTGTCGGAGAAAATCCAAGGATAATCGATATCTACTCCACGAGGGTACGATTGCCGGTAATGCGATTGCCTTCGTAGAGGAACTGCACGGTCTGCACATCCAGTTGCTGCATTTCGGCATTAGATGTCGAATATCCTCGGTAGCCTCAGCGTCTTGTTGATGTTGATTATAAAGTAAAGCATACAATCGTCCTGCCAGTGGAACGAGATACCTTGAGTGCAGAAACAGAACAGCCGTGAAAGCAAACTGAAACCTCGACCATATCTTGCAATGAAAATGGGATCTTTAGCTAAGCTAAACCTGGAGAAGCAGAACAACAAGCAGAGACAGACACAAACAGACGCAAGTACCCAGAAGGTGAAAACGTTCATGGAAATCGGGCTAAACAGGGACAAGAAACAAAGAGAAGGAGTGGGTAGAATTTGAACACGAGAAGACGCAGCAATGTTAATGCAATTCAATGAGAGATGTTGACAGCACGTTGAAGCAGGGAGGAGTTTTCCGATGCGCGATAACTGGACTTGACCAGCACAGGTCCATTTCGCATGGGGCTGCGACTGTTCTTTGCTATTTGTGAACACGGACTCGTCTTTGCATTGACATTTTCCAACTCTGTTCCTGGCCCCCCTCGTCACATCCTTAATGAATGTCATTAGCATGTATGGTTCTGCTTTTTTTTTTGCAAAAAACTTGTACATACTTTTATTTCATCCCCACGGTAGATCCAACTCGACCGGTGAATTGGAATTTTCAATCGACTTAGGCGGTCGAGTAAGACGGCTATCCAGTGACGAAAGCTTTGTCGCCGAAGCTGTGCAACTGTTCAAGGACCTCTTCTGTTAATGTATAGTCAAGAAGGAGTTCCATTAAAGATTCTAGTGCCCCATCTCTTTTATCGCTTGGATAATAGTTAACGTAACCTCGTTTGTTAATTAAACTCAAGGATCTCGATCAATTATTATTAACTATAGTTACTGGAACTGTACGATTATCAATCCATATTGTACAATTCGAGGCCTCAAAAACCGGTATTAATTTCACGAATATTTTATCAGCCGTTACTGCGTACTTTTATTTTCCCCTTATATAAATGCAAAATTTATTCTTATTAACATTTAACCCAAAGAGATCACTCATTATTAATGAGATGAACATAAGAAATTTATACAGAAAAAGCACTTCTACATAATCTTATAAGTTGATTGATTAATTTAATTAATTCTTGGGTCTAATGCGAACTCCTTTGAGGACAAGCCCACTCTTCCAATGCCTACCATGCTCAAACATGTATACCTCCATCTCTCCCTCCTTATGCTTTGATGTGCTCAGTTCTCCTGCTTTGATCTCTATCCAATCCCCCCTCGGCTTCTCCATCAGATTCTCCTCGTGCTCTTGCTTGGTCCCGTCCGGCAATGTCACCCGGAAGTTCACCGGAATTTCCCACCCGTAGCCTGACGATCTCATCAAGATCACGAAGGCCACCTCGTATGTTGTCCCCGGGGACAGCTTCGACACGTCGAACCTGCCATGCGCCTCCAGCCAGCAAACGTCGAGGAGCTCAGCCATTTCCACCGGGGCGTCGTCGCTGTGAAACTCTTGACGTGATTAAGCGGAGCATGGAACGACATGAGTTCACTAGTATTGGTAAAATTTATTTGTGCTTTTTCACCTGGGTGCATCCTTCTGGGCCAACCATTGCCAGTAAGAGTTGTCCTCAGCCCATGTGATGGAGAGGCCTCGTGCATATATCATGAAGCAATTCTTCTTCGATTCCTTTTCCACCCAGTGTTTCTGCCACCATATGAATTATTAGGATAACATTACACATCGAATCTGCTCACCTACTTCTCCTATCTAATCGCAAATCAAAAGTTAATTCGAAGAATCAATTCACCGTCCACGTAGCGTACTTTAATTATCAAAACTCCATACATAAAAAGCAAGTAAACTAGGTTGCAGAACCGTTGTATCGAGATTCGTGACAATGGTAAACATGAAGTTTTTTCGGCAGCTATAGTTCTTTCCAAAATCTAGGTATTTCTATTTCATATCAGAAATCCCTTATTTCGGAGAGTGGCTCAGTATTCTCACTTCCGACGATCACCTGTCTTTCGACATGGATTTGAGCAAAGAAAAAACCTTATTTTTTGCAATATATATAGGTGAAGACTATAGATTGGTAGGGAGTTAATCAAGAGATCCTCAATGTTCGTTTACTATTCACAATCACCATCTTATTGTAAGAAGTGAATTCTCAGTGCATGTGTAAATGATGTAAGAAATAATTATATGTGTGTGTACATACATACATATATATATCAATAGCAGGAATAAAGGGTAGGAAGAATATGAAGTGGAGTGGACTTACCATGGTCCTATTGTTCAAGAATACACCAGCAGAGAGCTGATCATGAATTGGCGGTGGTGCATCAGTCGTGCCCAAAATGGATTGGTGCTCATGTGGATGGCCCTCTTCTTGTTTGGCTTCTGATTCTCTCTCTGGTTGGGAATCCTCTCCGGTTATGATGATCTCTCTCTCTGTGCCATCTTCTCGGGACAACTCTGCTCCCATCTTCTCTACCATATACCGCAAAACTCCCTCTTGCTCCACCGTAACATATATAGCATATCGTTCTGATGAGAAAGTCTTTAAAAAGAAAATGAATTTGAGTAGGTTTATTCCCTTCTTGTGGATGAATTTGAAAGGGAATAAACGCCTTTTTCTTTGCCATCTTTAGCACATCTTCAGGGGGAGAAAAAGTCCATGTTCCTTGATTGGCCTTGAAGAAAAGGTTCTACTAAAGCAGGGCCTTTCTGCAAATCTCTCCCCAGGTTCTTGAAATTCTGCGATTGGCAAGTCGTAGGAATGGATGCAATCTGATGTGCTATTGCTAGAACGAGGGCGGAACAACATGGCCGCGTCGCAACTTGGGGAACTAACTTTCGATTAGCGAAAAACTATGTTTATGGCAAACTATCAAAAAAAGAAAACCACTCTGAAGAATGATGCTAACTAATGTCGGACCATCACGAGGATTCCAATATCGATTGAGTTACAAGCAAGCGGCCACACTCATGTCTTTTGCTGATATTCCTTCCTTCTTCAGACGAATATCTGCATTTGTGTATGGAGAAAGAATGGAAAGGACCGTATCATTATATAATTCCGTATTGTTATTAGATAGAGCGAGAGGCTGCGCTATTCGACAGTAACGAGTAGTGAAAGTAGTAAAACAGTGCTTATACACGCTATACACATAGCCGCGGAATCACCAGCAATTCAGCACTATACCGAGCACCAACCTCTACTCTAAAATCCTATAGAATCCTTCACGAATTTCAATCTGCTTCACCATTCCTGTCGATGAATGCCAGTCTCGAGTTTCAGAATTCAAGGGATCTTGATCGATCTACCTTGTGATATGGCAATTGGCTGATGGCCTCGTTAGCTAAAAGCTAGAAACGGGATGCGGTGGGCTCCTACCTTTATCCACCGGGGAAAATATAACTAGATGACGCAGGTATGTATGTAAACATCTTAGCTCTCCGGATCGGTGAACCTAGGGCTTTCAAGATCTCCCATGCTCGCAGAAGCAAAAGACTCGGTGGTTTCGACCGTCGAAAGGGAAGAAGGAGTCTCGTCGGAATCGTAGATGATATCGTCATGTATGATGTGGTCCTCGTCGATTTCAGAGGTGTCTGAACCTGATGCTCCTAGAAGCTTGTTTATTGCCAATTTTGCAGAATCAACAAACCATTCGTCCTCCGGGAGCGTGCTGCAAAAGCAGGAGAAGGGGAGGAAGCAGTATTTAGCTTTTTAAGTAATATGGAGAGAGAGAGAGAGAGAGAGAGAGAGAGAGAGAGAGAGAGAGAGAGAGAGAGAGAGAGAGAGCATTGAAGCACTGAATGATACCTCTGAGGGTCTACACCTCTAGCAGAAAACGTCGTGATTGCGCGAGCAATGATGGCTGATGCAAGCTGGTGCACATGCCGAGATGGATAACCAGCAAAGCGCGCTATTTCAACAGTGAAGTGCATATCAAGAATCAACTGCATCCAATCGACCACATGACGAGAGCAGATTAGTATCGCGTTATCTTCAAACCCAAATAATCTGAACCAAGTGGGTAATAAGAAACGACAATAAGACCTTCAGATAACCATAAACATCAAAAGAAATTGTCAGGATGTTAACCAATCAGGTTTAAGAGGAAATAACATATGGCAACAAAATAGCAAAGGACTTTGCTCTATTTGAACAACAGATAGCAGAAACAAATAGTTTGTATCACCTATTTAGAACAAGAGCTAAAACCTTACTTAAAAGAGAGACAGACCAGTACATGTTTGAATGTATAAAATTTGGGATCTAATAGATCCATGATCAGAATATCAGCTGCTCAGCAGATGAACAGAATGAAGCCATCAAATTTCCCAGTCATCTGGACATAACACGAGTTCTCAGCTATCCAACATTGCAGGTAGTCTTATGATTGTTAAAACTAGTATTTAAGTGGAGAATAATAGCTGGCCAACATCCTAATGATAAGCTTTCGCCATGCTAGTACTGTAGCAGTATCAGTTACAAAAACAGAAGTAACAATATTATGTTGAGGCTTCAGACAAGAGGTAAATTCAATGTCCATAGGTGTGTCACCAGCAAAAGGATGGAAATCAAGGACAACGCTAATCCTCGTGCAAGCGTTATTCTGGGACAGAAGCAAAACTATCTAAATAGTGACCTTCAGCAATTTTTCGCAAGCAGCTCATCTCAGCACGCTTTAAGTCCATCCACTCTTATAAAGATAAGAGGGCACAAGATGTCCAAATTCTCCCCAAACATCCATGGCATTACATATATCTTTGAGGAAGACTCGTGTACACAGGGAATACTTTTCTTTATATTCTACAAAGATCACAAACTAAGAAGATATATGCCCGAATGACTTAAATACATCTCGCATTTTGGCAATCCTTTTTATAATAGGAAATAAAACTAAAAAGGAAAAAAAAAATTATGAATCAGATACCTGTTGCAAACCAAATGGCTGAATAGCAGATGAATCATCTTCAAATGCACTCCAGAATTCCTGCTCTTCAGACAACCACATCACCACTGTTTCTGTAAGCCTGGCAAGCAATATCTTTTGTATTTTATCTTTTCCAAGTAAAACGTCTCCAGCTACAGTAGCTAACTGCTGCAACTTAGCAAACAAAGCCTGCAGCAACATCATCAAGATATATAGTTTGAGCATCAGAAAAGAAAAATAAGGTTAAAAAAAAAATGCCATATTTTGTTTTAGCATCATCAAGATATTTTGATTTTTTTCACCATGATGTTTATGATTTAGGCCATGCTAAAAGTTCTCTCTCAAAAGTTGTAGTTACCAAGCATCATCCAAACATGAGCATAATAAAAATAAAGACAACACAGACAAAAGCACAAGCCACCATGAATAAATTCTAATAGATTGGTCACACATGTAAGAAGAGACAACTTTCTTTTTCAGGCAGAAAACCAAGGACATCTATTTGGAAGTAAAAGAACCTGGAATGGAAGTGATGGCAGGGGATCAGAATCCCAATATTGCTCTTCCCCATTCTCACTCAAATAAATTCGTGCATGCAATCGTGTTTCATCTTCTCTTGAATAGATGAAACTCAAGACATATTGCCTGCAGAAATGATCTCTAAGCTTGTCAAACGAATGTTGTAGGTGGCGCTTCCACTCCTTTACTTCCACTGGAATGGCTGTACTAGGAGAAGTATCTTCCATGGCTCCAGCCCTTTGCTCCTTGCTTTCATTCTGCGGATTCCAGAGGTTAATGATGGCATCTGGTAACAGTTCATCAGCTATAGTGTAAGCCATTCCCAGGAGTGCAAGCTGCTGTGAGTCCGTCTCAGCTCTAAAGGGTAACAGCTCCTTGAGTTCCGCAAGATTGTCATCATCGGATGGACCTGGTAAGGCTTTGTTTAGAGCGTCGACATATTTATCAAATAGTTGTGAGATTCTATTTAAAACGTTCCCTCCAAAATGCACGACAGCGAGTGGAGTCAGCTGTCCTAGTATCTCCTGCAAAGGAACATCCATGAGCAGGAATAAAGTAGCAACCATAATGCAAGAAAATTACTTTTCAAAAAGAACTTAATAACAATGTAGTTTAGTATGACTCATTTTGACCAATAAAAGAAGAAAGAGGATTGTTCGACGATTGGGTACTTATGTGGCAATTTACAGACTTATGACAGCTTTTGTGAGTTTTGAACGAAGATAGAAATAGTCCTAAAAAACAAATGGAGAAGGGACGAACTAAATTACTTACATCAATGATGTACATAAATCTCAGTCCATTGTCAATGAGGGCATCATCAGATGATGTTGCAAAGGCAGATAGTGGAGAGACAAAGCGAGGTGACAGTGGCAAGTTCTCTTCGCTTTCTACCAAGTTAAGAACTGCTTTCCTAGCCTGTCTAAAATTCAGCTCCAATACTTCCTCAATATACGGGCGCAAGAGCACCAGGAGTAACTTTGACAGTTTAAGGCCTTGTGATTCCAGCAATGAGCAGTAACTAAGACTTGCCTGTATGCAGACGCATGCGGCATGTAATGCAGAGACTGTTTCAGAGGATGGCGCATTTTCTTTAACCAGACGGATGAAAAACTCAATTTCCCATTCTGCCCATTGAACCACTCTGTTGGTATAAGCAGGATTATCGCCAAATACCAAACCTGATTCTTTTATTGTGGCAGAGATGCTGGAGAATACTAGTTTAGCTAGTGTGGCTGAAAAGATTCTTGGGCAGAAAGAAGATGAAGGAAGAAAAACATCAATGCTCTTCTGGAGATGGTCTCTGAAGGATTTCAGCAACAGCTGATGAGCAGAAGGACCTTTCCCAAGTTTAATCAAACAAGAAAGTGCTCTTCTACGTTCAGCTATATTAACTAGAGGTTGCTCCACAAGCTCAACCAGTTGATCCTCAGCCATTGCCTTTCTTTCCAAGAAAGCTAATCTATATGAGTTTGCCTCCTCAGATAAACTGTCAGCAGAGCCCTTTAGCTCTGGATATTTTCTCTCTTCTGCAACTAGAGCCTCCACTGCTTCCTCCACTTTGTGCTCAGCCAGGAGAACGTCAATGTTGTCCAAGAGTATCATCCTCAGGTTATGTAATTCACTTAGTGTCAAATCTTGCTCTTCAGAAACCTGAGGGTTTTCCTCAGCAACATCATTCAGGCCGCAAGATTTATTCCAATCTTCCAATTCACTACAGACGCCAGTCACCAAATCCTGCACAAGCAGACCTTGGGAAGATATGTGTTTCTGCATCTCAGTTAGTTCATGCTTCATCTCCACAACTTCCTCTGAAATTCTGCAATTACATTTTAAAAGATCAGAGAAAACTTAAGTATAATAAAGCGATGGAATTTACAATTAAGGCAAGTATTTCGCAAAACCTGAACAAAGCAAGCTTAATATGAAATCACAAACTAAAAGAAAAACTCTCCTAGTTCATTGAGAATCCTTAGTATTTTGATATGCTTGATTGCTTATACTTAATGGCATTTCCAACTAGGACAAAATTGAACGCTTCATCACATCACTTACACATTTAACTGAATGTATAAGGCCAAGAAAACAGTTTACCTCTTTTAGAATGGAGATGAAAAGGTAGATGCAACATACAGCTTTCCATCCCAAATTCAACTAAGCTAACATGTTATATAAAGCATCCAAGACAGCTCTAGCCAGAAAGTAGACATTCTTTAAGCCATACATAACCCGAGATAGCTCTTTGCAAGAAAATAAACTTTTAGGCAGACGTCAGTGGTGGCCTAATTCTTTCAAGAAACACATGCATTTCAAATCAACTTTGAAAGGTCAATAGGATGATTACAAAAAATACTAAGAGGAGGAATGAGAGAGAAAAAACTAGGAAAAAGAATCTCAGAACAAAGAGTCTAAATAGTTGCAAAGCAGGGAAAAGGCAAGAACCACAACTCTTGCCTTAAGAAAGCCAGGTACTTTGTGCGCACGTTACAACATAAGTTTTCGACTGCATCTTTGAGATCCAAGAGTTCACAACAAAGCTTTCTAATGCCCTGCAGCATATAATAAACTTGATTATAGCATCAGATATGATGATCTTGCGGTTCCATTATCATAGGCAAACATAGAATTGCAGGAACCAAAAAGAATAATTCCAAAGGTTCCGAACCTTAGTCGAAAATCACATTATAAATAAGTTAAATTAGCAGCAAGTTTAGATGCCAACACGGTAAAGAATTTAAGTTAAAAAGGTGTATAACTATACTGCCCTGTATGTCTCAAATACAGTGTTTGCATAGTTGATTGGTTCAGGTCCAGAGCTTCACTGATTGATCAAAACTGGTGAACGTACTGAACCATAATGTCAAAAACATATCCAAAACTAGGACAACTTTATGAATCAAGTACATAACATTACTGTCTAGCTAATTCAGGCAGAGCTAGTTTTGAAATAGGTTATATTCTGGTTGTCCCAATACTAATTTTATTATCCCATTTGAAGTATATTCATCATGAATAAAACAATTTCATTCACTCAGCTTATCTAAAAGGCAATACATTCATTTGTAAGTTGCAAGCTATTATCTTATACAAATGACACAACATAACATTAATACACCACATATTATGACCTTTAAGTATGCTGTTGGAGACTATTAGAATTGAATAACATCTTTCAAAAATTGAGTTAAACACTGAGAGTTGAAATTGCTCACACGTCTAGAAAAAGCATTTTTCTTGCAATTGTCTTACCAGAATTCTACAGGATCCACTAGAATATCATATGTTCAGACTTAGTGAGACACGATGCTGCATTGATTTCTAAGATTCAATGAGGAGTTCAAGTCTTTCGGGCCTTAAACTGAATCCACTGCATGATTTCTTTTATCTTTATCAAGCAACATAAGCAAATGATTCAATTGCATGGAGAGTTGAAATTTCCAGTATCATTAGGCAAGATGCTATTATGATTTTCTTGGCAACAGCAAGAAGCTGTTATGTTAAATACTGCTATGTACTACAAAAGTGTGGCTCCTAAAAAAAGTGCAAACTCTGTGGACTCTCTCTAATTGGAATACATGCCCTGAGACTACAAGTTCCAGAATGTCTTAATGCTTGATGCAATGCTTAAGAATCAAGAGAGAGGACTAATCCCAATTTTAACATGGACATAAATCTATGCCCACCTGGGTCATCTTTCAGGAAAGCATAATCGTTTCTTGGATTTGCAGTCAGAAACAGACTACTTTTGTCGGCACTCCACGTTATAATCAACTAGAAGCATTCTTGCTGGAAGCATCAAAGTTCACACAATATCCACTTGTAGATCTCTAGATTTATGAGCAAACAACGCTAAAGCAATGGCATGACCATTTAGGCTGGACACCAATAACTGCACCAGCAATTACAAAAATTTCGAGACGACTTTCAATGAAACAAGTGAACTCCAAGCACTGTTTAGCCTAGTTGGTTTTAATTGTGCACCATGGAAAACTTTCAATGAAAGAGAAGGTTTATCGCATAAGTTCTTCAAAAAAGACTGAGGAACTAGCTCTTCCACAAAGCAACACGCTTAGATTATTAGTGAGATGAACCAATGGATGTCGTATATCTCCATCTTTCTCCTCATAAGCACAAATTCACCCAGTAGTTGGGATTTGTGGAAACGACACCCAGCAAACTCGATACAAGCATGATGAACTCCAGCAGCAGGAATATGCGCATAAATTTCCGACAGGAGTATAAAAGAGTGACGACACAGGGCACCCACTTATACGGTTTTTGGCCCAAGATATAGCTTTCTAGTTAATCAAACAGTCAAGGATGATCATCGTTCCCTCTCCATCTCTATGGGAGAACTCATCAGACCGTCAGACAAATTTATAAAACCCCAGATATTTCAACTGATCGAGACCAATGCAGTACACCAATTGGGGAAAAAGAACAGAAAACTGCGAATGCCCAAATGCGAAGCTCAGAAGAACTGCCAAATCTTGACGGTCTTCAGAAGGAACAGACGAAAAACCTGGCACAACCTATTATTAATGAAGAACTCCACATCCTAGCCAAGCAAAGAAACTTGAGTTCCGAAACTCGAAATTTCTATTCTGGGACATCCTCAAGACATGCGCCAAGAAATTGAAAATCAAGAGAGAGAGTGAGAGAGAGACCTTTTCACTTGGGGACTGATAAAGCGAGTCGACCTTGGACTGTGGAGTGATGGTCTCGATGGATGGGAAGTCGTCATCTTCTTCACTGCTCTCCATCTCTCTCTC
The DNA here is from genome assembly GCA_017140595.1 of Eucalyptus curtisii. Classification (NCBI taxonomy): domain Eukaryota; kingdom Viridiplantae; phylum Streptophyta; class Magnoliopsida; order Myrtales; family Myrtaceae; genus Eucalyptus; species Eucalyptus curtisii. Next base: position 19,165,198 of record CM029498.1, read on the forward strand.
TCTCTCTCTCTCTCTGGGTCACTAAGCTTTTCTCTCTCTCTCTCTTTGGGTCACTAAGCTTTTAGGTTTTCGGGCATTTCCCACTTCTTCAGCTGCTGCCCAGTTCACGGATTGTCCGGACGAGAGCAAGAAAGCGAGAAAGGAAGAAACTTGACGAGTGGGGAAGGTCGAGATTTGGAACGAGTGCGACTATAAAGCAGCGGCAGCTGCAAGAACCGAAACAGAGGAAAAGCTAATGGACACTTCGGACAGGAAAAGACGGTGAGAACGAAATGGAGATTTGACAGCAAATCTCGCGAGCGAAAACATGTTTATGTGGCAATTAACGTATGTATGTTCATGAATTCAAAAGACTTGTCTTTTTCGATTTGCCCTTCAAGATCCAAGATCCCGATTCTCCATTATCTATCTTTTTCCCGTTGGCATATTTGGTAAAAGGAGGAGGAAAGTCACGAGAAGCTCCCTCATTTTGTTGTAATCCTAGTTCAAAACGCGTTTCAAGTTTTACCTCTATTTGCATCGTGGTTTGCTCTTAAAAAATAGACCCACAGGGGACGACTCGGGCCGACCAACAACAATAGCCAGCACCATTGGCATGGTTGACCTAGTGATGAGGGGTAGGCTGTCTTTTGGGAAATTATGAATTCTGCTCACATCAAGAGCAAATTTCTGAAAGTCTCGTGCCATACCATCTAACTATAGCACATATTGTGTGGAGAGACTTCTTACTGTTAATCTTGGTAGGGCTGCAATGACGGGCTTTTCTAATTCAGACAATTGAGTTGTAGTTAGTGCAACGTAGTTATGATCGAAATTGAATATTTTTGTAATTGGTGTAAACCTCTCATGGTAAACCTTTTTTTTTTTTTTTTTTTTGGTGACCTAGGAACCCGACGGCTCCCTACGGTAGGGGGGTAAATCTTTGGGCGACACGCGTCTAATCACCACACACGTCACTTAGGGTAAGTCACCTGCGACGCTCGGGAATCGAACTCCTCCCCTTGCGTTAGGGGGAGAAGCTCGCCGCCAGCAGCGCTACCCAGGCGGGTGGTACCTCTCATGGTAAACCTTTCCTGCTTATCCTTTCTACAAATTTAAAAACAAGGGCTGTGTAGATTGATCGAGGATTAATTAGGCGACTAAGGTTGAGGATTGGTCAAAGAAGGGATAAGCGGTTCAAAGTCGGTCTAGGTTCTACCTGAAATCTATCATGTCAAAGCCGATTCCCTAATTTTTGAAACATGAAACTTACCCAACCAAGCCATTCCAAAGTTTACTTGGGAATAGTCCAATTTTTTCTTCTTTTTTTATTTCATTTTCAATTAAGCAAAATAAAAGTGAGCACAATGACAAAAATCTTCATTTGTTAATAGCAGCAATCCATAAAATATGAATACGTAAGATAAATTAAACATTAAAAAGTACAAAACATGTAATCGGGATGAGGTGTGGCAATGGACGCTCATTATAATTATCTTCCTCTTAGGGCGATGGGGCAAGAATCTAAGTGGTTTTTCTTTTGTTTAAAGTGTCGAAGACGGCAATCTACTCACCTTGACTTGGCTTTGATTTGTACCATGGAGCTTGGAAAGTCATTTGGGTTCTCAACTGTTAGCTGAATACTACACTTTCAAGTCTTGGCAACTATAGTCACTGTATTGATGAGCGGGCGCTTTACTTGTAATGATTCATAACTTCATTTTCTCCTAGAGCTGTGATTGTCAATGATTGAACTACATAGATAAGAGGCCATGAGCTTGTGACTTGAGGATCAATCTACTAGTGTAGAATAGTTCATGATTTTGCAACCTATCCCCAATTAGCATTGAGTTTTCAGCTCTTCGAATCAGTTCTTATCTAGAAATCATGAATTAAATCGCCTAGTATGGGATCCAATTTTTTTTTTAAACCAAGAACTGGTCTGGTTCCATGGCCAGTTCTTAATTCTATTCTAGATTGATTAACCTAGGATTGTAGTACAGATTGGGGGCAAATAAAGACTTATTGTTAATGACCTAGGATTTCCAAAATTATAAAGGTCCAATTTTAGTCTAGCTAATACAACTTAAAAACCTTCCATGATGTCAGAAAACCCCAAAAGTCTTTAACTCCACACCGCCCACACACCCAAACTTTCAACCCAAATCTGCCACCACCTTCCCCCTTCCGCCAACCACCCCCTCCGCCGTCTCCGACCGCTTGGCCGATGTGGTCTTGTCCCCCTTTCTCTCTCTCTTTCGGTCAAGTCTCGGACGTGAACTATGACGACCCATCTCTCTCAATTTCTTTCATTATTTAGTTGGTTCTCTAAACCTCGTACTTACTACTTCTCACTTTCCCAACCTAGAACTATGATTAATCAAATCAATTGCTTTGTACTAAACTGACCTCATTTTGGGGTCTCCATGGCCATCGCGACCTTTTCTTAAAGACTCCCTCGGTGAGATGACATTCAATACTCATCTAATGATAAACATAGAAGTTTTTTTTTTATGCTAATGATGGACCTAATCACAATCCTTATGACAATTTTATTTATTAAATATAACCAAAGAGATCTCTCTAAGCAATACCCATATGATTGTTTTTTATTCCTTTTCTGTCAAATAAGAACCTCGAAAAATTATAGTGATTTTTTCAAATGGCCCAGAAATATTCGCTTTTATTATTTTATTCCTTGTTATTTGCTAAAATCCATTCCCTGATATAACAACAGTTGAGTGGTGGAGCTCCGTCGCTAACGAGTTACCGTCACCGCGAATTCGCTCGAAGCTCAATGCCGACGGCGACGGCGGCGGCGGCGGCGACGTCGTGCTTCGCGGCGGGAGCGCCACTCCACGTGGTGAGCCTCCCCGGTTCATCTTCTTCTCCGAGAGCGAATCGCCATCGCCGTCAACTTCGCCCGGCGAAACGATCGGCTGCGGCCGCGCCGACGCGCAGGGAGGTCTCCCTCGTCCTCAGCTCGAGCGCCCTGTTCGGGTCATTCGCGCTCTCGCTCTTCGTCCCCGCTCCCCCTTCCAAGTCCGCGCCGCCCGAGTTCTCCGAGCTCCCGAACTCCGGCGGCGTGAGGGTGCTGGACCTTCGGATCGGCTCCGGCGAGGTTCCTTCCGTCGGCGACGAGGTCTCTCTCTCTCTCTCGAACAATTTCTTGATGGTCTTGAGGGTTGTTGATGGAAAGGTTAACAGAACTGCAAATTAATCCTGGGAAGTTCAGTATTGCGAAAGCGAAGGACCCATCTTTCGTTTCTAAATTATATGCCTAATTCACAGCAATTCCAGAACTTGCACGGCTTGTGTCAAAAAACCCAGTAAAGTAAGACCCAGTGAAGATTAGCATCGTGCACTACAATTGCAATTTGATCTGTTGTTACCCAAATTAGACCGATAAACTTCGGTTTTTGATGATTTTGGGATGATGTCTTCTGAATGTCAACTGCAATCTGTTGCTTTTAATCATATTTTTAGATAGGAAAGTGCTGTGCAGTGTGCACTGCTGATAATCTGTGTAGTAGCATCCTCTGTGTACGTGGTCTCGCTTTCGCGGATCATGTTCCGATGTGTTGGTAAACTTGCGTGATAAATTAGAAGCTGCCCGAGAGCCGCCATTGTGGCAAGAAATCAATCGGCTTACTTAAGGTTTTGGATGCGTAGGTCGCTATACATTACTATGGAAGATTGGCTGCAAAACAAGGATGGAGATTCGATTCCACGTATGATCACAAAGATAGCACCGGGGATTCAGTTCCTTTTGTCTTCAAACTCGGTTCGGGGAATGTAAGTTAACATCTCTGCTTTCTCTCCTTCTGCTTGACGATAATGGGTTTAGTCGAGAAGTTCAAGTTCTTTTATTAAACTTTTCTTGTTCACTATCATGTCTCTACCACTCTCCACATCCCCAGCCCTCATTTCTTCCCGCCTCTCTGCAACACCACAATAAGTAGAAATGGCAGGAAGAGAAGGCTAAGGTTCTCTGTATCCTTCCGGTTCTAATTCACTATCATGTTCTTAATCAGCAGGAAAGCCTCTTCGTTGCAGACTGACTTTATTGGTATGTTAGCCATTTGTCTCAAGAAAATCAACGATTTGGAAATCATTTTCCTAAAAATTTTCTGCTTGCGTTGCTTACAGAAATTAAAGAACAAAAACTATTTCCATCATCAACAATACTTAGATTGTTGTTGATGATGAAATCGTTTTCCATTGACTAATATTCTAAGCATTAGGAATGAATTTTTTGGAAAGTACTTTCCAAATCATTGATTTTTTCGCAAGACAAACACAACAGAGCTTGCCTCTCCATTTGTTGGCTTCAATCTTCTAAAAATGAAGCTCTCCTGCATTTTTCTTAAAAATGTGATGCCCGATTGCAACTTGCATAGCATGTTCTCACATAAAGGAGGGTCTCCGAGTAGGTCAAATGGAGTCCAACTTTCTTTCTTTCCTTTGGCTGAATCTTTCAATTTTCTTTGCAATGTGGGACCATCAGGATTAGATGTGGGATTGCAATCCTACGCAATCCGGATGGCGATCCCACACCGATCCCAACAGCCAACGATTATACAAGCAATCCGGATTGCTCAGCCTGATCTGGATCGCAGAACCGTACAATCCTGCCAACCATGGTTGCATCGATGGTCCTCTGATAATGTGCAGAAATTAAACTTGTAGGTTATTTCAGGGATTCAAGCTGCTGTGAGATCCATGAAAGTAGGTGGTATCCGTAGAGTTGTTATTCCTCCATCACAAGGATACCAGAGCACATCCCAAGAACCAATACCACCAAATGTATGTTTTACATGTCCCATTTCCTTTTATATAGTCTCTTTTTCATTGCTTCCATTATTGTTTTGAGCACCTAAAAGTTTTTCTTTGAAATCTGTTCAATATGTTCCTCACTTTGCTCTTGTTAAACTTGTGAAAGTTGTGTTGCCTTTTATTTTGTGCCCTCTTTGGAGTTATTTACCCTCCATATATATTTGGGCTTCTAAATATTAGGGCACCCCATTTCGCCATTTAATAAATCGGAACGTTACAGCATAACATGATTTTTAGATAGAGAATTTGTTTTACTGTAGTTTTTACAGGATGATGATATTCAGGATTTAAATTAATTCTCAATTAACATGATTTTCTTTATTCTACAGTTCTTTGACAGGCAGAGGCTGTTCACAACAATTTTTAATCCAACCCGTCTTGCCAATGGTGAAGGTTCCACATTGGGCACTCTTATCTTTGACATAGAATTAGTCAACTTGAGACACCAGTAATATTCGGATGAACGCTCTTTAGATGATCTTCAACTAATGAGAAAGGGTTAGCCATAATCTTCTACTTATTTTGATTCCTAGCACTACACTCCACTTTCTTTTTTACTTTGTTAAATCGTGCAAGGTGATTTATGTCAAGGGGGTGATAATTTTGCCAAGCCCTTGGCTCCATCAACCACTCCTTTTCAGATATTAAGATAATGAAAAGAAAGCAAATGATGGGCAATGAAAGAACTAAGGGAATTAGGCTCTCTTCCAGATTTGATGATCACAATCAAAGGTTTCTGGGGTGCAGATCTGATTATCCTAAACAATGTATTGGCTTAGAAGTGACTGAATAATAAGAGGAGAGGAAGCTAAGGATGATGCCTTGTAACGATGTGTGTGGCTGAGACAGTGCATAGACTTGATCCCCTACCCTCCTGAGGGAGTTTTGGCTCCAGCAAGTATCAGAAAGACTATCAGACCAACTAAATCTCAAGGGACTCTTTAAAGTTTGTACTAATTGCCAAAGAAATGCATCTGAGGCATGATTTGGATATGGAATATACACTAAGAATGCTAACCATAGAGCATACTTGGTCCAACTTGGTCCTTTATGAAGTTAGATGGCATGTTATTTCATCACATCACATGAGAAGATTTCAAGGAATCAGACTTTACTCGCTAGTCTCTCTGATACAAGACAACACAATTGACATGATCAACAATGACAGAAGGGTTCCATGGATGCAAGGATAAAAGACCAGAGAGCAGAAACATGATCAAGATACTGGAGTTCAGGAAAAGCACACTTATTTTTGGATAAGAGGATTTACACGTAGGCTTGAGAAATGTTCTTACTTTGCCTGCAACGCATCACTGGGACTATCGTAAAGGACCGGATTATGCTTCTTTATGGTGTTAACAAAATCACGCTTGTTATGTAAGTCTTTACTTTAAACCGACATTGAGCTTCATTTTTACATTAACCATTGGCCATCTTTGAAGACCATGTCAGGACATCGATGGAAATCACTTCCTTTAGTTGCTCCTGCGTAAGGTCAACTGTACACATTCGCTTGTTGTCAGGATGTGTTATGTGTCCGACTGTAAAACCGACTTCCTTAATGGCTCTCCTTCTGATTGGTATTTGAGCTACTTCCTTCCACCCTTTGTCCTGAAATTGATTGCATTATGATCTCAAAATCTTAACATATCGACATGATCAAGTCACATCTCGGTTGCCTCTCAAGAAAGGCACATCATAGACGGATAGAAGGCAACTCAGGATGTTCTCCAAGATTAGCTCCAGAAAACATAGCCAGAGCATGCTCTTTTCTTTTTTGGCCACATTCAGCCTTAAGCATGTCCAAACCTGGGATAACAGTTCCGAAACCACTCAAGCAATTTGGTGAGACTTGTTATGGTGTCTAATCAAAGAGTCTGTTCAAAGAGGCGACTTTGTTTTTCGACCTCTGAGGATCGTGAAGAAGAGCATGATTGTTTCTTTATCCAGTGCACGATGTTGAAACATGCCGTGGACATGATTCTTCAGGTCATTATGTTTTCAATTATACTTTTCAACGATGAAATCATTCCGTCATCTCCTTCACCTCCGAGATGCTTCCCTTTTTTTTTTCCTTGTGGGGAAAGTGGAGTAAGATGCTGCTGCAGTGCACAGAGGTAACATTTTCCTTGCCGCCAAAGTTGAACTTCGGAGAATCCTAGGGTCTCATCCTCACCCGCATGATGATCATATATGTACACCCTCTTATGTTATTTGCGAAAGCATCATATGTACACCTGAGATGTTCATACGAAAGAGAGCGTGCCGGTTCAAACTTACCGGTATGCTATAAAGGATGAACTGAAAGTACGACGGTCGAGGGACAATTAAGACCGGTCTTTCTGCTCCTTTTTCCTTTCTTTGACAATCAATTTGCTCTCTTTTGGGGGAAAATCAGAGTGTGTGCCTATGTACTCATGTGGTGGAAAGTTCCTATATCACAGTTAGTCTTTCATGCTGAATCTCAATGGCACAAGCTCCGTACATGATCTTCCATCCTAAAGGCCGCTGTAGTTAGGCTAAAAAATATGACCCAGCCGACGCGGTATTTACTGACTAACCGAACATTCTCAGTCGTGGGCGTCACATCACATCGGATTATGATTGATTACACACACCTTTCTTCCGGCACGATGCCCACATCCTTATAGTGGATTAGGACATTCGACGCGGCTGTCGGTTCTCATGCATGCCATCTAACACTCATTTTGAATAGGATGTTCTTATCAGTCAGAGCATCGGATGATGATCAAGACGAATATCAGATGATAAGCTTTTCTAGGTCGGACCAATGTGAGTTTACTTATCTCTCGGCCGTGCGTTCGAAGTCAACTACATCAAAAACCGTTCGACCGTCACAAGATTTGAAAGGGGGATTGGCTACATTTTTGTCAAGGCTCTTTACCAAATTTGCAGAAAATGAATTTCACGGGTTGAACCATGCTGGTGCACAGTCGTCCCGTGATAAAGGTTGAAATCCTGCGTGAGATTCGATGATTTTTATAAATTCTCGTTGGGAGGCGACGGATCAACCGCTGATTAGCGCGCTTGACCATTCTTTTGCCTTATTCGCGTGACATTGTTAGGACAAAACATCGTGAAATCAAATTAATAAAAAAGGGAAGAAAATCATGTTCGATAACATGATGTTTGCATTTCGTTATGAGGATCGGATACTATGGCGTTGTAACATAAAAATTCAATTTCACAATGTTCAGGACTTAGCTACGACAAAATTTTGTGAGTCTTTCGAAAGTGTTATTGAATCAGAAAAATAATAATTATAACACCTTATGGCATATCGAACATAAGTAGATCGTTGTGGAACAAAACAAAATCCACATCATTTTATAGATTTCAATGGAGCGCCACAATCAATTTCGAAACATCATAAAATGTGAACTTTTTATGGTTCAACAACACGTTGGCGAGATCCAATTACACCACATCCAAACATTTGATTTTTCTTGGAATTTTACAATGCTACCACATTTCATCGTAGCCGATTGTAGCACCTAGCATGTCATAAAATGTATTTTGTTTTGTGTTACTATGTTGCCACGTTGTATTTTAAGTAAGTACAAAATAAGTGAAAGGAGAGTTTTGGTCGTATAATCGATGTCGTACTATACCATGGAATATCCCAACCACAGAAACAACCTAAAGTCCAAATCTTACCTATAGAAAATAATCGCCATTTCGCCTCAAAAGTTCAATCAAGTCCTTTTGAAAAATACTATGAAATTTAGAGGAAATCCTTCGGGCAATCTAAATGTTTTTTTCTTTATGGTTACTAGCTAGTGTCACACTCTGATTCCGTAATTTTAAAAATACACATTTTGTTTCTATCCACCACCGAGATATTTTTCTGTTGACATTATGCAAACCGAACACAATTTGGAATCAATCTAAGTCTATGATAAGCACTAGAAAATTAGATCCCAATCCATATTCGAATCTATCAATTTAATTCTTTTTTATGTTGAGTCACACCATGCCAATAAGCAGACAGTCTCATGGAAAGAGATGTTATTTTGTCCACACACGTAATTTTTCCATACAAAGCAAAGTTGGACATGGATTATCCAAAGCATGACTGAATTTATAATTGATTAAACCATGGAAAAAATTATTTATATATTATATATATAATTAGCAAATCCCTTGACTTCAAGCGACTGTCGAGGACTTTAAGGCCAGAAATTCCCCTTAGGTTACTCCAAATGTCACGTATCAAAAGAGCGATGGGCCACAAGAAGAGCTGGAACAAGACATAAATCTATTCATTATATAATCTTAATTTAATCAATTTATTTATTTAATGAATGCAAATGTCCGCATCCTTTAGTATGACTTTTCAGGAGGCTGACGTTGGACCCACGGATTCCGTGGATGATTCTTGATTTCGTACGCGAAATTACATATTGAAAGCGCGACAAGATTTCCCCTTGTCTTGTCAATTTCGAAAAAAAAAAAAAAACCCAAGCTGGAGTAGCCCTCCAAAATAGAAATATTCCCAAGATGAAAAAGAAATAAAATTGACAAGAGAGGACCATGTAAATCCAAATAGATCGATTCTTGTTTTTTTTTTTTTTTTTGAGCAAAAGATTCTTGTGATTTAAAAAGCCAATTTGGGGTCGTCGTCTTCTGGGCATTTTCTTCAGAAATGTCCTTGTTTTGAAGCCTAGCTTGTCAATTTGTAGAACTCCCATTACATGTGTGAATACATAGTTTAGTGCTTCTAGTTTAGTGTTTCTTTTTTTTTTTTTTAATAATTATTATTATGGATAGATATTAAATGTAGAGAATTTGTTGCGGCCATGTGTCCGAATAATAACTTAAGACGGCCCACAGTTTTTAGGCTGTGGTGTAAGTTTTTCAACTTTGGGTTGCAATTCACATTTTCTTAAGTAAATTTAATTGGACTTGTGAAGTAAGAAATTAAATTAGTGGGAATATCAATCCGATAAGACTCTAAATGAGGTTCCACTTATAAGATCATGGAGATCATAAGCTAAAAGTACTTAAATATGATTGTTGTAATATTTATAAAGACCAAAAGATTAAAAAGTAATAAGAAAAATAGCATATCTATTGATTTTTTAGAAAATGGATTGAAATGAAAAGAATACTCTTAAATTCTAGGTGATAGTGGTATTATATATTAAAATAGTAATGAATAACTAATTCAACTTTGTTATAGAAACTTCAAGAATTAGATTGACGAATCGAATATTCACGGACTAGATTAAATATTCATGAATAATTAAATGACCATATTGAAAGAATTAAAAGTTCAACGATGATGTTGCATATTACACCAAAGTTTAAGAACTATCAATATCAATTTTTCTTTATTAAATGCACATAGAAGCTTCCCTACTTACAATTAGGCAAATTTCCACTCAAGTAAAAGTGCAAAGTCGGGGCCATCAATTTCAATTCTGGTTAATTTCTTTTTCTTCTCCTGCTGCTAATTATTCCATTACGTTATTTTGACTTTTTGAGTCCACAATGAAGCCCTAGAAGGATAAGAACCTAATCTTTCTTTCCTAGAGATTTCGGAGGAAGAAAATAGGGAAAAAAATGAAAAGACATGTAGACATGTAAGCATATATATATATATATATATATATATATATATATATATATATATAAACCGATATGACCGACATCTCTAAAACCTTCTCACTTTCATCCTTTGTCCTTATGTAATCGCTGATTTTCTTTCTATCCACAATTACGTCGAGATCTCCGCACAAATCCAAAAATAGTCCGGATAATAAAAATGATATAACCTCTGAAAACTTCTCATTTTCAACCTTTGTCCTTGTGGAATCACTGATTTTCTATCAATCGACAACTACGTCGAGATCTCCGCTCATGTCCAAAAGTAGTCCGGATTATGTAAACCCTAATTTTTCAAAGTCTCCCTTCTCTTTTTCCTTCATGTGCATCACGCGTGCCCTACAAAACGAAGGCATCAACATCAAATGCTAAGAAAATCAAACAACAATCCAATTGCATCGACTAATCAGGAACAATTAGCAAATTCCAAAGGTTCGGCATGTGAGGTTGCGTTTCGCTTAAGACACCACCCCCCAATTTCGAGGAAACCCCTCGTCTAATATAAGGACAAAAAATATAAGTAATTAAAAAATCTCATGCAGCTGGCTGCGAAAAAATTTCAAATTTTTATTTTGCTATTGGTATCTTATTTTCCTTATTCTGGAATAAATTTCCCCAAAAAATAAAAGCAATTAAAAGGGTTAATTGTCTATTTGACGGTTAAGTAAAATGATAAGGGGACGTGATAATTTCAAAATTCGGCTTTTCTCGTGATACACATAGTCGGTGCTTTTGAAATCAAAGCTTTTCTCGTTTAACATGCTTAACCGATGTTCTTGCTCAGATATTCATTGACACAATTGATATACAAAATTTAAGTTTATATTCATTAAAAAGATTGAAAACATTAAAATGCAACATAATGACGCATCACGGGAAACATGTTAAGAGTGCATTAGGGAGACATAGTATCATGTTGACAAAACTCGATTTATGGTGAGATATTCTAGGATTCAATGAATCTCGCGTTTGAATTAATCTTCATCCACTTTCTAGAAGAAGGGCATGCATGGTATGTGATATAGATCAATAAAAATCAAATCACGAATAATGATAAATTAATATATTTTTTAAATAAAGCCAAGTAATACGGCAGGTAATGATCCCTCCATGAATGGGGTCTTCTCATGCATCATGTGAAACCGGACACAAATTTTCTTGGTGTGGAAAATGCCTGGCAAATGACATTTTTACAGGCCAAAGAGTGGAGTCAAATCATGCCTTTTGTCCTTTTTTGAGGGGGGAGGAACAAAAGCCCTAATTGTTCACGAGTCATGCGGGTTCTTGTTCTCTCTTTTTTCCCATTTTTATCTCAAGATTAGGTCAGTCATGTCATGCACATATCCAAGACATTATTTTGTTTTAGACTTTCTTTTTTTCCAAAAAAATACCCACTATGATATTTCTTTTTTTTTTTTTTTTTTTCCAATCGTGGGTGAATTCCACTCGGCCATCATTTAAGATACCCACTTTTTAATGCTGTTGCTTCTTTTTTTCCCTCTCTCTCTCTCTCTCTCTTTCTAGATTATTATTTCTTTTTTAATTAACATATGATTCTCTCCCACCCGATTCTTTCCTGGATCCTGCCTTTTATTCCTGTTGCTAATCCACATAGGTTGGTCATAATCACAATGATGTTCATGTCCTCCATGCACATTTGGATTCTACATATAATAGTTAGATACCCAACAAGAGCTTGTGTCTTTCCCCCTCCCCACCCCCCCCCCAAAAAAAAAAAAAAATGGATAAAGACCCATTTTGAATTTCTCTGCATACCCAAATCAAGCTATGTAAATTATGATGCCACCATTGATGTTTACTATTTAAGGTGACAAAAACACATGCTTAAATTAATCCAAAAAAAAAAATAGGGAAAAAGAAAAGAACATGGGGGAGTGGCAATTATGACTATAGACTAGAAATGGGGAGAGTGGTGTGGGTTCAAGGAAGGTGGCTTTTATAATCGATTGCATAGATCCAACGAGGACTTGTCCACGATCATCACCCCAATGACCTTCAAAAGTGGACATTATGTTCTCTTTTGCTTTTTGAGTTCTTTCCTTGTAATATCCAAAATGCTCCTCCAACACCCTTTTGGTGCTACTTTGAGGGTCCCACACAAGAAGACTTTTTCCTCTTTTTTTTTTTTTTTACTTTTTTTTTTGTTTGGGCCCCCCGCGCCCCCCCGGGGGTGGGTGGGATCCATCATAATATCTCCTAGACTATTTATTCCTTGTGGTTGGCAAAGTGAATAAAGGCTGCCTTTGGGGGGATTTGAGATAATGAGGAAGTACAAGAAAGTGAGGAAGAGAAAAGGTGAAATGGATGCCCAGTGGCCATTGTCTTGGGGTGCGAAGAAGTCCCACTTTCAAAAAGGTGGGGAAGTGAGAGAGAACTTGTAGTTTTCATGGAACTTAAACAATGTGGACATGCCATTTCGATCCTATCAAAAGCTTCACTTGTATATTCCATAGTCCATAAGGTTTGGCACCTCATTTCCTACGAAAACACTGCGAAAAGTTATCTTACGGTTAACGTCAAACGAAGGGGTGAAAAATTATCCAAGCAATCAATAAGAAGTGATAAAAGGATATAGAAATTAATGTGATTCGATCTAACAATAGTTGAAACTCACCTTATTAAGAGAGCCACTCATCAGGAAATCTGCTATGGATCTAGAGAGCATAGAGTTTAAAATCGCTCAAACTAACTAGAGATATTCTATTTGCAATTATGTTTGAAGCGAAAGTTGAGATTAAGAAATTCAACAGGAAGGAAAAACGTTGAGTTGTGACCATTAAAATGTTGTAAATTTCAGCAAGTAGTATTAAAACTAATGGTTGATTGGTGATTATCTCAAGAAAGCAATCTCAATTGTGACTTCCTAATCAAAGTGACTGATGAGTACCCTGGTTTTCTGCTAAACTTGACTCGACCAAGGCCAATGAGGTTGAGTCTGAAGGCTAATATTGCCCATAAGTAAACTCAATAATTTTACAAACCCATTTTAAAATATGTTCACAAGTACGACAATCTTATACTCATTGATAATAAATGATATTAGGCCTCAAACAACGCATTTTTAGAATTCTTATTAGGTGTGTGTGATCAGCACTCCGAAAATCAAATAATTCTTTATCGGGTGCTGCGCTTTTAAGTGATAACCTTTGTTCAATGTTACAATCCTTGAGTGTTAACCTTGAGGGAAACCAATTGAAACATTGTCCATCCTTCAAAACACCACCATCATTACTTGACACAATCATATCAAAAGGTGGCTTAAAGCCAAAAGCTAAGGGCAAAGCTGGTTTGGGTCAAGACACCATCGCAACCAACAATATTGGAAGATGATGAGAGCAAAATGTGGATAGATAGACATAAGATAGATTGATAGATTATGAGTTGTCTAAATTCATTCGTCTTATTCTCCGGTGGCAACAGGGATCGAACAAGTGTGCGTGGGCTAATTTAGGACGATGTACGATAGGTGTTGGACACAAAGTGGGGATCACTGTTTCCACCCCCACAACAACTCCATCTCAATCAGTCAATTCCTAATTGATAATCGCGTGACCCCCTTATTCTTTTTACTATTAATTGATCAATAATTTTTTTTTTATTTCTTTTTTCTGTTGGGTGTGGTCAATTCGAACCGATCAGGGAGGGAGGGGACCAGACATAATTGCTCCATCAATGTGAATCGCTTGACTTCTTCCACCGGTGAATTTCCTGTTCTATTTATTGTCGGGTCGGGTCCATTTATCTTTCCAATTTTTCAAATGATAATTTATCAGAATCGACGAAATTGGGTGCGAAATTCAGTGGACCTCGAATTGGAAAGTAGGACACGGTCTATGATTTTTTTTTTTAATTTTTTTCCCTTATCGACTTGAAAAGGAAACGAGGGCAATCAATGCTTTTTCGAAATTCTTTCGGTGAAAGCTCCAATTTTCCTTCTTCTTTTTTCCTTTTCTTTTCAGTCTTCAATTAATTTTTTTTGGCTTATTCAAAGTTCAAAATAAAATAATTGCAGCTAGCTATAGATAAGGACCGAACGGAGAGTCGTGCCTAATTTTATAGGCAATCACGGGGTGGAGGTCATTCATGTGGAAATGAAAAGAATGTGACGGATCAAACTCTTAAAAATATATATATAGCTGTGCATATATGTATATCTACATTTTTGGATGTATTAAGCTTTTGTATCCATTCAAAAAAACCAAATTTTAGTTTGTCTACGCTTCTTTTTTCTCCTTCGTCGGACACATAAAGGGCCAAGAGGAAAGAACAAATTATTAGTGAGTTTTGTCTTATTTTTCACTTTTTTTGTGGTTCTTGAATTTGAAAAGAAATAAAAGATGATACAAGCAAATATGCCGGTCCCTTATATATTGGATAATTATCGAACACGTACAGGTCTGTGCTCTCGAGGGTGGTTCAAAAAAATGCGTTTTGGTCGGAAATTAAATCACACTAAAGGAGCAAATTAAGGAAAAAAAAAATGAATGAAATGAGCAAATAGATGAGACGCTAAATGGCAAAAAGTTATTATTATTCACGCCTTTCTTTTTCACCATTTTCGTACATATATTTCAAAGCTTTATTTTTCATTATTAGTTAAGCAAAAGTCCTTCCATTTCTCTAATTACTTCGAAGGAAATCTATGGAGTTCTCCCTTATCCGATAATACATGTATACTCAACGAGAAAATTTAGATGCAATCTGGTGGATGCAGTAGAAAATTGTCCAATCATTTTTAAATTTATATCAATTCAATTCTAAACTTTTAAATTTTGCCAATTTAATTCGAAAAAATTTCTGCATAATCCTTTCGGCCTATTTTTGGCGAAGATTCTAGCACCACCCACTGCTACATTGTAATATTCGACGAAAATTGATTAAAATAATTATATTAAAATTCTGCATAAAAGTATAGATCTAAACTCACAAAATGAGCAAATTTAGGATTGAATTAGCATCCATACAAAGAGTCCAAAGTTGGAATACTATGCGAGAGCATGCACGAAATTGGATTTACTTAAACAGCCTATAGACGAAATTTTGGTGGAATTGGCTTCTTTCTCTTCTTACTTCTATATTGTGCAATAACTTTTAGTAAATTACTGTCTAATTCAATTGATTATCTCGTTAAACAAAGTAATTACTCTTCTACATGAATATTAGGCTCCGTTTGTTTTGTCGAAAATGAATGATTTCGAAAATATTTTCCAAAAAATGATCTCTCCTATTGCTTAAATAAATGAATGAACCAAACAAATTTTTATCATGCTAAAAAATGTTTAGAAATAATTTATTATCAATAATGAAAATACTTTTCATCATCTAATTATTTCAAGCAATATAAGTGATTATTTACTTTTCATCATCTAATTATTTCAAGCGATATAAGTGATTATTTTTAGGAAAGTATTTTCGAACTCATTCACTTCTGATGAAACAAATGGAGTCTTAATAAAGCAAGGATAATGTAGACCCTTGACCAGTTTTAGAAGGAACTCGATTGCTTTCATCGTTGGAATTAGATCTTTTTTCAATTGTTTCGAGCTAATTATTAAATTGATCAATAGTAATTAACATAGTATTAAGGAACCACAAGATTTAAATTTAAACATATAAAAGGAAATGAAACGATAAAGGGCAAGTTAATAAGAAGCGAGAGATTTTAAAGTTCAGCCCAAGATTCAATTAAAACGGGCTTCGCACGTAAATAATATGATCGATCGGTTACGTCACATTGTTCGAGATTCTAATGCATTTGTGGCTGGCCCTTTGGATCTTCTCCTAAATAGCAAGTACTTAAAGCCGAGAGATTTGCTATGATTTAAAATTGTACCAAAAATAGGAAAAACGTGGAAATGATGAAATCAATATGAATTTTTCCATGTTTGTAAGTGAGCTTACATCAAATCCTTGGTCAAGAGATATAGATATTCACATGAGGGAACAAATCTACATTAGCTAGTAAAATCTAGGACTCAAATTAAATGCCAAATATCTAATCGATTTCAAGAAAAAAAGTTAAGATTCTTGGATTCACTTTCAATGCGCACAGATTCTAATTAGATGTCTAAATGAAGATATTTGGCCTTTTTATCAAAAGAACCGTCTTTCTCGTGCTATGTACGAGCATCCAAAAAGACTCGTCTATTCAAGAAAGTTCTTAATTCCCGATGCATCATTTACGTAGTTTCGTTAGTAGCTATCATATCCAAAATTTAAATCTTTTTTTTTTCTTGTTAAATAAACTTAACGGATGTTTTGAACAAGTACGGTTTGCATGGCACGATAAGTTGTCAAACCATAATTAACGGAGAAGCATGTTCAAAAGCACCCATCGAATGAATACATGCATGTCAAATCCCATTAAATATGTTTTTGCCAATTTAAAATCCCCTATTCGAAATGATCTAATTTATTCAAACGTGCATTCCCATTCATTTTTCCGAAAATATCTTTAAAAATATTATTCTTATTCTAATCAACAAAATTAACGTCGCGAAGGCATCCGTGAACAAGACTCCATACAAAAAAGTGGAAAAATTAAACAAAAACAAGTGGGGCGTTTTGCCCTTCGGCCGGTAGATCAAAAATGACAAAATTAAATAAACATAAATAAACAAATTATGTTGTTTTGACAATTCAACTATATTATGTATGATTAAAAATTATGAAAAGCTTTTTGCTTGTTGTATATAAAAAATAAATAATTGACAGATCTAAAAAAATATTGAAAAAAAAAAAGGGAGAATTTTTTTTTTTTTTTTTTTTGGCGCTAACAACCACCGAGCACTGCGCACACGCACTGGTCATGGCGACAGGCAAGTGCATGCACTTCATACGACACCCTCCCCTCCACTTGTCGTACGGACACTGACACTCCCCGTTTCCTACATTAAAAGTAAACGGGGACAATCCTTCATTTCAGATGCCCCGGGCCCCACCTGCTTCGACTCGAAGGAAAAACGACGTTTATCATATCCTTAAATTAGAAAAAATCAATCCGACCCCGCCCGACCTGATTAGACGGAGCACGGTGGAAATTATGGTTCAAATCGCCCGAGCAAAGTTACCAACACCACGAATCATGCCTTTCGAAATTGATCATGCCCAATACCGCTGGTCGAGTTCAGAAAACGGTCTTTTCGTGAATCATGGATTAGCCAAATTGATTAAGCGAACTTATACAGCTTCTGACTCGTGTCTCATCCTATCCATATTATTTGTGGGTATTTTACTCGCTCGAGCTAATTTACAAATAATTCATTAAATATTAAATACAACCTAAAACGGGTTTTCCTTTCCCTAATAGGAAATAAATTACGCACGCATATAATACAATATATATATATATATATACAGACAAGTTTTTAGTCCCGGGAGATTCGATGACATTTCACACATGCGAGGAGGGCCCCACCCCAGACTCGTCACGTTCTGAAAATGGACAGGCCCCCCGCCTTTTCTTAGATGGCGGGCCCCACCCTGTTGGGTTCGGACTTGCCTACGTGGACTCCTAATTAAGCGGCCCGGTCGGCCGACACGTGGCGCGCGCAGAGCGCGCCTGTGACGTGCGCGGGAATCACCGCCGCGTAAAAATCTCGGGCCGCGGCCCTCTTGGGTCGGTGGGTGAAAAAGTGAATAACTTTTTCCTCCTGACCGCACAGATTGCCAACTCATCACTTCCCAATTTGCCGTTTTAGTTGGTTTTTTTTTTCTCCAAACGACGCGCGTTTAAGCGAATTATTTGTTTTTCCTCTTCTCAATTATTCGTTTTTTTTTAAATACTGAGCAAAAAAATTATTTATCATTTTAGCATTGAAATTTACATATTTCAAAGTCTAGCGCTAAGTAAAACTAGGATTCGTAATCCCTAGATTTAAAGTCCGAATTTAAAAAAAGTCGAAAAGGCACGAGCACTCCTGAACATAATATTAATTTGTGACTTGATCGTAGAGATTTCCCCTTTATTTCTTTTTGAATCCTACTAGTATAATGGAGGGAAAACCACCAAAAATCCTATATTATGCCAACCGTGATACATTTACCTTAAATTTTGTTGTGATATGAAAATCTCCAAGTTTATATCCACCTGATACATTAATACCTAACTTTTCTTTTATGATACAAAAAGTCGCAAAGTTAAACATATGTGATACAGTTACCCCAATTTTTTTCATAACCCAAACTTATATACACATGATACATTTATGCAAAAAAAGAAATAATAATCCCTAATTTATACATAGGTTTCTTGTGTTATGTACAATTTTTTTTGGACAAATGCACCATATGATTACAAATTTGGGTAAATGTATCGCAATAGATACAATTTAGGGTTTTTGGTACTTTTTTCCCATGATGACATACTTATCTTTCTTATATTTTTTTGGCGAAACTCCCCTTGGTTTATTTCCTTTTTATGTTCATGTATAAAAATGCAATTTCCCCTTAAAAATCAGATGATCAAGGGGAAATTAAATGGCACGCACGGCTTCATCACTTCGATAAAAAGCGACCGAGTCGTTACACACCCGTTTTTCCGTTCTTTTTCAGTTGATACATCGCACGGCCTTACATTACCTTTTTGAAATCGTATGGCTTGCCCGTTGTCTTTAATCACATTCCTAGAAAAGCATTTCCTCCATCCGATCCCGTATCGTACACGATATGCTAGGCAATCGGCCCGATCGAAATAACTCCCAAGAATCACATTAAATTTTTCAGGATATATGCATCGTTAGCAGGCAAAATCTGTCACCAAATCCCCCCCTACACAAGGCCTCAAAATCGGCAAGTAGAAAAATCGGCAAGGTGAGATTTGGGGGCCAACAACCCTGGCTTAAGAACAAAGCAAAAAATCCAATCCCTAATTAAATGGGAAACCTTTCGCTTTTGGTAATTTGGCAAAGTAATTTGGCAAGGAGGGGCCCGAAAGAGAACATAGAGAAGCAAAGGAGGAAAGCAGCCGGTGTTGTTTTCTTAAGGTAAGAAGACAGGCAGGTCGAAGCAAAGAGGCCATTTTTATCTTCTTGTCCGGTTAGGGCAGGGGGGGACAAAATCTGCAAGCCTTCCATAATTCGCTAATCTCTCTCTCTCTCTCTCTCTCTCTCTCTTGGGTAGTAAAGAAATCTGCGCAACAAATGATGTACGAGATTTCCTCTCTCTAGACCCACTCATTGACTTTCTCTCTCTAACCCCCCTCAAGCGCTCCCCCACACATAAAAGCCAGGCCTTCTCACAAGACGCACACCACCACACCTCACCAAAAGCGAAGTTAAATCTGCCACCTTTCTCTCTCTCTCTCTCTCTCTCCCTCTCGCTGTCTGCTCATGCTCTTCCTCTGAGGAGCCCTCTCTCTCTCTATCTGTCTCTCTCTCTCTCTATATCTGTCTCTGTTTCTCACTCTCTAGCTGTCATGGCGGTCGAAGCTCCGCGCGTCAATCCTTTTCCTACCCAGATGATCACGAACAGGTAATCATCGATGGCCGTTCGTGGGTCTGTGTTCTTTTTTCGTTTTATGGGTTGCTTGGGTTGTTTGGGTTATTTCTCCCTCTCCCCGTTTCTCTGTTCTTCTTTTTTGGTGGTGATTGAATTGGCTCGACTCCGCTGCGGGTGTTGCAGGGATTTCGTCGTCCAGGCGAAGAACGCCAGCGCGACCGATTTCTTCGCCAGCCAAGGGGAGGACTTCATCCCTCCAGCGCCCACGGGACCGCCGGTCCCGATGATGCCGACGTGGCGCTGCCAGCAGCAACCTCGCGTCGTCCCCGAGATGATCGCCGTGAAGAAAAGCGAGAGCGGATTGAGCAGCAACTACAACGCCAACGCCCCCGCAGCCGCCGCCGCCGCCGCCGTCCCGGTCCCCAGGAACCACCACAAGCGGTCCAGAGACGCGTTCGGCGACGGCCACTTGAACGGCGATCTCCTCCCGGTGAACTATAATCCTCAGAAGATGAGCAAGGCATCGCCGTTCCTGGGGCAAGAGGCCTTCGAGATCCAACGGCACCAATGGGAGATCGACCGTTTGATTTCCCAACATGTAATGATCCTTCTTTTCCTTCCTTTTTTTAATTCAAATTTAATTTGTTGTCGTCGTCGGTTATGTTTGGACAAGTCTTTGATGAATTAGTTACAGTTACTACTGGCTTTAAACCCGGAAAAGATTAGCAATGTCGATTCTGTTTCTGGCGAGAAAAAGATGTTTCATTTCCACGAATTGCGTCGAGAAATTCGTTTATCATCGAAAGGAGAGGATGGAATCCCGAATCTTTCTGACAACTTTTTCTCGTTCCTCGACGTGTTTGCAGACGGAGAGGCTGAGGCTGGAGCTGGAAGACAGAGCGAAGCAGCAATCCAGGGCGCTGCTGTCCTCGATCCACGACTCGATCGTTGGAAAGCTCAGGGAGAAGGACGAGGAGATCCAGAGGCTGGGGCGGCTGAACGGGATGCTCCAGGAGAAGGTGAAGAACCTGGTGATGGAGAACCAGATCTGGCGGGGCCTCGCCCAGACCAACGAGGCCGCCGCCAACTCCCTCCGCTCCAACCTCGAGCACGCCCTCGCCCGCGCCGGCTGCGGCCTCGGGGACGACGATGCCGAGTCCTGCTGCGGGAGCAACGACACCCCCGGGAGGGCGGCGGTCGCGGCTGTCGCGGTCGGCGGCGGGGCGGAGTCGTCGCGGCGGCGGGGGTGCAGGGCGTGCGGGGAGAGGGAGTCGTCGGTGCTGCTGCTGCCGTGCAGGCACCTCTGCCTGTGCGCGGCGTGCGGGCCGAGCCACCACGACTGCCCGGCGTGCGGCTCGGCGGTCACGGCGAGCGTGCACGTGAACCTGTCGTCGTCGTCGTGATAGCAACGGTCGGAACCGCCGCGGGGCAGGAGGGGTGAAAAGGGGGAAAATTCGGGGGCGAAAATGGAAAAAGGGATAGAATAAGGGGGAGGAAAGGAATAGTCCTTTTTTTTTTTTTTTTTTTTTTTTAATTTTGTATTTTTGCGGATGATGGTGAGATTCTTTGATATCTTCTTTTGTTGGAGAAATTGGGGAAAAACCATCGAGAGGGATGGCTTTTCCATTTTTTGTGTATATACATCGCAAAACTCTCTCTCTCTCTCTCTCTCTCTTTTTTTTTTAATGATCATAGATGTTCGTATTTTTGAATTTGTTGAATTTCTAATCTTTTTACTTTTCTTGCTTAGACTTTAAAAGAACAGAAAAATATAATTATTCTTTTACTTTATTGCTCTTCTAGTACTTTTGCACTCAAATTCTCTTATCCTCGAGGTGGATTTATTGTGAGAATCTCCAGTTCTATAGAAAGGTAATGACACCTTTGACTCGCAGCTAGTGTTCAATTATGAGATTTTGACCCCTTCTTTTTATAAATTTAAATATATCAATGTGGCATCTAATGATGCTGATTTCTAGTCTTCTATCTTGCATGCTGCATGATTCATCCATGGGAATCATGTATCTAAGCATTAATGAACGATCAACGCTCAAAAAGCAATAATTTAAGAAGGACTTTTCAATTTAACGGTGATTAAATGTGTTTGAATGAAACACGGCCTTAGAATTCTTCAATGTTTCAACTAGCTATGTCACTTTCAAAATATCAATCACTTTAATCGACTGATAAAATATCTATAAATAAGGATTTTTTATGATCAGTGATAATATTCTCATATAGTTTTGATTAATTCATGGAAAAGTGCGATGGAAACGTATTCCAAGATATCAAGAATGCAAATAGCTCTTTCCATTACTTTCTCTTCTTCGTTTTATTTTTTAGTTTTCGATTTTATATACCAAGTCAATCTTTTTTGCTTTTTTGGGTGGTTATGCAAAAGATAAAGCGTGTCAAAAAAGGGAAAAAGGGCAAAGGCATGATTTTGATTGTACTTCCTCACTTGTAGTGAAATGATTTGAGATAATGACAACAGACAATTTCTCTCCACCAATTCGTCCCCTTTTCCTCCTTTTTGTCAAAATTTTAATTTGCGATAAGTGCATTTGAACTTTTTCTTAATCTAGATACCCAAAATCTTCACACAATGCAAATACCGATACATACATTCGCATACAATTATTTTTTTATTTATTTATAATTTTCAGAATTTTGAATAATATTTTAAGTTCTGGCAAAAAATTAAAAAGTTTTATGTTATATCATTATGATGCAAGCCATGGGTAGGCTTTGTGGTCGAGAGAGCTGGTCTTCAATGCGGGTTGCATCACATTCAAAAGAAGAACTTAACCAAGACAGCCTTATTTTTTATACTAGCCGTGCAATTGATATCCAAAACCCTTTATCGACTGCTAAATCTTCAGATCGCATAAATTTTGGGGCATTTTACAAGTGCGAGGCACTTTTGGTAATAGAATATTACTTTTGACATTATTGTCAATCGCTAAGGATATGGCAAAGGAGCACTAACTTTATTTCCCACATGCCCGTCACCTTTTTGCCTCACCACCCATCTCGCGCCTTTCGGGACCGAATTTCCCCTCCTCGCAAAATGACATGCATCCTCCATGTTCCGTCGTCCGACCCCGGGAAAGAATTTATAACAAATAATATATATGTGATTTTAATTTTTTACCCCCAAGTAATATCTTTAGCAACCTAATTTTTTATTTACTTTACTGTAGACCCCAATAAGAAAGAAGTTATACAAATTAAATTGTGGTTTGATAGAGGAAAACTAGTAATATCAGTTGTAGGGGCACTCATAATATCAACAAAAGTAGCAAACAAAAATATATAAAATATGTATAGAAAAATATATATTTTTGCAATATTCATGCATGGGATATTGATGGGTGTGTATCTTATCTAGGGGTGTGCAAAATACCCGGGAACCGCCCGGACCGCCCGGAACCGGACCGGAACCGCCCGGAACCGGCGGTTCTTGAGGGAACGGTCCGGTTCCCGGTTCCAATTTTTCGGAACCGGTGGGTACCGGTCCGGTTCCCGGTTCCATGGGCGGATCCACCCACCCGGACCGGACCGGAACCTTTTTAATATTAAAAAAAAAATTACTAAAAGAAACCCTAGATTAGATCTCATCTCCTCACTCCCTTCATCTTCGGTTCTCTCTCTTTGTCTCTTCCTCGGTTCCTCCTAATCCTATCGCCATTTCGATTCCTCCCCGAGCGTCGACGCCGTCGCCGCTACTATTTGCCCCCTCGCATCGGCCACCACCCGCCACAGCCGCGGAAAATTGTTTCGCGACCGTTCTATGTTGAAAACCCGACCATAGACCTCCTCCCCTCCTTCCCAACTCATAGACCCGACCGTTTTATGTTGAAAACCAAAATTGTTTTGCGTCAAGATCGGTTCCATGGATCCACCGGAACCGGACCCGGACCGGATCCGGTCCGGGTGGATCCATGCAACAAACGGGTGGATCCGGTTCCAATTTTTCGGAACTGGTCCTTAGCGGGCGGTTCCCGGTTCTAGGTCGGGAACCGCCCGCCCGGACCATGCACACCCCTAATCTCATCCAATCTTTGAATTAATAACCACGATAAACTTGCATGTTTCAACGATAAATTTGCATGGAATTTACGTACATTTTCAGATCCATTCTGTCAAATTAAGATATCGGCAATGTTCTCATAAAGGGTTTCTATATCAGCTTTTAAAAACACCAAAAATTACGGCTTTTGTTGAGTTTTAGAACTTGTCAAAGATATTTACTTATTTCAGCGCGTGTATTGACCGCTTAAAACAGATTATAATAATACAAACTTTTCATAACAAACTTTTGATGCATGCCTAAGACTCTCTCTACGTTTTTAGTAATTCTCTCGCATAAACTAATCTCTCCCTAGTAATAAATAAAGTACTAAATCTAAAATAATTTCCTTAATTCGGAGAAAAAACGTAACTTTTTGTCCCGATTTCCCGGATTGATTATTCCCGGTGGTTGAGCAACCTTAATCATATCAAACTCAAAATCAGAAATAGCAACCATGCACTTTTCAGGTTTAAAGTGGACTTCACATGATAAGTATGCTTTGTTTGAATAAAGACATTCGATCAACCAAATTAAAATAACTAAAGCGCACCGTCCCACTATAGTCGGCTATTATTACATGCTTTTGTTACACCTAATTTTACACGATGCTTGTGTTAACATATAGTGCACATGTCACTGACAAGAACCCACAAAACTTTTGATTTGATTAGTACAATTTGTTAATTTAATTAATTAATTTATTCGATTGCTAGCGGTTAAAAAAAAGGGTACAAAATCAATGCTTGGAGCAGTTGCGTCAGACTATGTGCACTGCCGGAGTTTTGTTGGGTTCTTGCAGAGCCAAATCTCAATAATAATCACAAAAAAGTACATCTGCTATCTTAGCTGTATTTAAGGAAAATATAAAATTTTCACCTCTAAAGTGATATCTTCTTTTGTAGTAATAATATATATATTTTTTGGGAGGGGTCCATAATTACCATTGTGTCGATGGATCATGTTGACCGATTGGCAAAGTGCTTGTAGGACATGGTGGGTCAATATCGCCATTATGTGTTTTTGTTTGACATGCATGTGCCAATGATCTCTTTGTTGAATAAATGCAAGAGAAAGAAAATAAATAATTAAATGTTATAATCAATATATTGAGAGCACATGCAATAAAAAAAATTAGTTGTGAATGATATCACAAGAATTACTTCTCAAACTAATGAAATATAAATATGACGACAAAGATGCGACATGCAACGCACTTAATTGCCGGAACAAATTGCTCGAATATGCTTTGTAGGCTGCTCAAGCTTTACATAACTAAAGTCTCCTGGAAGTTCAACTCAATTTAACTATATGGAAATCAATAAGAATCACGGGATCTAGACATTTCTTTTTAATCTAGAAAAGAAGTTGTCCTCTCTCTCTCCTTGCATCGAAATATAATATTCAAGCGTTTTTTATGTCCTGGTACCCTCTTACCTAAGTACAATATTCAAAAGTTTTAGTTGTCATCACATTGCCACCATCCAAAGGCCACATCCATGCTCATCGTCATTTTGTTCTTATTCAAAGGTGGCAGTCGTAATTAGAAATTGTGATGGGGCCACGAGGGGTTTGAAAAGGGGACATTGGGAGATGTAGATTATTGTCGTGTAGACAAAAGCAAGTTGTTGGAAATAAACGTTTGATTAGTGCATTTGATTAAGGTTTTGGGTCATCGTGCGAGACTAAGTGCAACAGAGTCAAGTTCATGATTCTGTTCTATGTCGCTTTCCATGTGAATGGATTGATGACAAAGCGATGCCCCTTTTCTTCTCTTTCACTTGCCATCACGTTTTGGTCCTTAGCTAATCCGCCGATAATGATGGCGATAACGACGTTTTGCGGCCACTTACAGTCGAGCATGGCGAGCTTCGGACTTTACCCAATCTCGATCATTATGCGTTTGACATATACGGCGAGGCAGAAATTGCATCGAAGGAGCGCGTATGATGACGACAGCGACCTCTGGCGACCATTTACGTGGTAAGAACGTGAAGTTCAAAGCGTTATTGAATTTGATCACCTGTGGGTTGACGTCTTGCGGTCGACGTGTTGCGGTCGATCACACGGCAAGAACGGCAAACCTTGAACGTTACCAACTTCGATCATCATGAGTTTGATTTGTGGAGCAATTACAGAACATTAAGCAACAGCTACATCGAATGATGTATGATGGTGATAATGACCTTTCGCAGTCATTTATATCGTAAGAACAGAAAACTTTGAACATTTTCAAATTGACCAAATGTGTGTTGAATCTGTTGATGTTTTCGAGAAATCAATAGAGAAAAAATAGAGATTTCTCCTCTTTTTTTTTTTTTTTTTTTTTAAGATCAATGTGAAGACGTCCTTGAGTTACGGTCGGCCAACGCTATCCGGGTAATGCAAGACTTTTTTTTCTTCAAATTTCCTTTCGTGTAGTACAAAAGGAAATTAATTGAAATGTCAACCAAATTGAACGTTGACTTGACCAGTCAAACCGCCCCCTTGGCGTCGAAATGAGAGTCGATAAGAATAAGAAACGTTAAATGCACCACGCATGATTTTTTTTTTTTTGTAATTATTATTATTTCGGCAAAGAAAAATAGTAGTAGACTCGCTCTAGAAGAAATTAGATCGATGATCATGTGCTTATAATTATACTTTTTGACCAATCTTTACAATATGCTTTTTTGTCTACTAGCTAATTGTATGAGCATGAGTGTCTTGATCATATGGTTCTAACTTCCAAATTGCTGGAATAAATAAAGATTGAAAGGTGATGGTGCATCTTATTCCAAATCCCAATTGCAATTAACATTAAATAAAAAAGCTGGAATAATTATAATAATTATCTTATCTTGGTCTCCACACCGTTTGCTAAGCACTAATTCTTGGATCTTGCTGCTATTTTTGAGAACGACCCTTTTGCGGCCAAGAAGAGAAAAATGTAGATTATTAACAGTAGACAAAAATTTTATAAAGAAAAATGGAGTAATTGACAATTCCAAGTGATGGTTGCAACCACCATCTGATTAATTTAATTTTTTTTAAAATACTTTGATGATCATGGAAATTAATTAAAAATTGGTACTTGAAATCACGTCGACAATAGCACCATGGTGTGATGCAATCGATGGGGGTTGTTTAAGGGAAAAGGCCAACCAGGAGTCAAATATCTAGTGCGATAAAATTTCCTCTTTTTTTTTTTTCCTTTTTCTATTATTATTTTTTTGAGCCTTTCCTAAGCCACTTTTGTGGTTTCGTTTTCCGATGTGCTTTTTTAATTTGTAAGAATTTGCACGGCTTAATTTCTTCGATTGTCACGATGTGTCTTGTTATGTATGCCGTTTCGAGAGAAAATCAAATGAGAGCCTAGAAGGGATTATACATATCGACTGTTCCTCGATAAAATATTCAACTTTTGCCGTCAACCTTCTTATGATATCATCAACTTCTTTGGTTCTAACTCACACAACGTCTTGTGATAACTATCATAAACAATTCTTTTATCTTTATTGAAGGATGAACTCGTGAGATATGATAAGGTGTCACTTCAATTGATGTAACCATCTCTTATGTTATAAAGAAAGGTTTCTGATTTTTTTGGAAAAAAATTAGAGAACAAAGAAGTCAAAGGTGGTAATTAACTTGCTAGGGTTGCTATAAAAAAGGACTCGACTTTGCTCGGAGTGTTTCTTTTCTTCTGATGACATGTGGTATATGACCTTTTCAAATCACCCACTTCCTACGCATGTAAGCATGCAACCCAATTGGCATGCATCAATCGAGTGTAATAAGGCTCCCACTCACAAGAGTACGGAGGTGTGACTCCCAAAATTACTCTCAGGTGGGAGTTGGGAGTGGGTTTGATTTGAACGTGGAATTTGTTATTTCAACACCTAGCAATTACCTACTCGGTCAAATCCTTGCAGATAAAACATGCTATCGGATCATTTAAAAGAAACTAATACTTGGTCAAATTCTTGCAAATAAAGCAAGCTATCGAATCATTGAAAAGAAACCAATAACAGACCAAGTCCTTATTGTTTGAAGGAGATGGTTTTAACTCGATGTGCTTCAATAATGTAAAAAGATACGAAGTTGCATGTCTCAGTGTGATCTCATGACATATGAAGCTAAGCGAAAGTTAAATAATTACCATGCCTCAGAAGCAATCCAAAACAACAAAAAAAGGAAGATTTAAACTCTAATAAGAATCAATGGCATAAGCCCGACAAGGTCAGCATAATCCTTTAAAATAGGTCTAAGCAAGAATCATCCACCATCGATGTTGCGGTGCCCCAAAAGCCGTACTCATTCCAATTTTCTTTCTTCGAAGAACCCAGCAATAAGAAAAGATTTAGAAAGGAAAGAACGATAGGACCACACTAAAGTCTCCCTTCTTGATCTTTCCCCCTCTAGTCTTTTCAAAAGGGTATCCAATTAAACTAATGACAGCATCAAAAGAGTGAGCCTTGAATTAGTATACGATGGGTGTCGTGCATGGACTTTTCATGTTAGTGTGTTGTCTTTTGCTTGCTTTGCGCGATAAAAGATCGTTGTTTGTTGCCACCACAGCTGTTTTGCTTTTATACGTAAATATTACCTTAAACCACTTCAATCAATCAATCAATGCTATGCTTTTCTCTTCTTCTGTATATATATATATATATATATATATATATATATATAGATTAAGATGGAGCTAGCAAAGTTAGCCGCCCTCCACGTCTCTTTCGCTTTAATCGTTTCTTGAAAATACACCCACTTTTGTATACATTAAAAGGTGGCGAATGATGAGAAATTTAACCCCCCCCCCCCAAAAAAAAAAAAAAAAAATATATATATATATATATATATGTTCCATTCGTGGGGCCTTCCAAGTTCCCTCGTCGACTAGCCAACATGCCACCCGCTCGAATGCATTGAATAGATGAACTTCGGGGCTTATCTTGGGAGACTTTGATTGATTTAAGAAAACATGTGTTTGGATAATTGAAAAATATTTATTAAGAAAAAAATTAAATTGTACATATAAACAATAAATTTCATAAATTGTAGTTTCGGCGATGATCTTGGACTCATCCAAATGATGACATGATGAGATTTGAATTATTGCACAAACCCCGTGTTTAAAAAAAAAATTACGTTTCAATATAAATTATAAAGTAACCTCTTACACATACGATCATATTTTCTTTGAAAATAGTCTTAAATTCACCGTATTTAAAAGTATAATTGAAAATTAATTGAAGATTTCATACTCATTAAAACATGTCTCTTACCTAATGTTCCAAATCAAAATGCATCGACTGTTTTAAAAACATTAATTTTGTCGGTGAAATGAATTCACGAAATAAGAGCGAATTTTCTTCGCGACCCCCATTTTTAATTTTTTTCAAACGACGTCTGGTGGCTAAGCATTACATGTGCGTCCCACGCGTTTAAATGAGCGAGGACGTACTTGACAAGTACATAAATGATAGCCATTACCCCTTTTTTTTATAAGTGGGTTATCTGCCCAACGAAAGTAATAAAAAAACAAAATAAAATTGATTGGTTTTTGCCTAAAGTGCTGAAGTGGATGACATGATTGATTCCCATCGACAAATCACTTTTGTTTTCTTTTTGTTGGGGGGAAAAAGAGGGGAAGTTAGGAAAAAAGTTAGGTGGAATATAGAGGAAAAGGTGTCTTGTCTCGTTCTAGGACAAGGCGGTACACACAGTTTGAGGACTTTGTCCTAAATCTAAGAAGATTTGCACCTTTGTCCTAAAACAATAATGGCACCCAATAATTTCAACCCACGTGGTGCGTCAGCACTCTCTAGAAACAAAGCATGAAAATGAACCCCATCATCACCAACATCAACACTTCCAACTTGTGTTCACAGCCCCTCCCTGTTTTTGGTCCATGTCATGATTGATATCAGATAAAAATTTGGGTCCATTCCAACTTATAAGCATGATCAAGATCTTAGTATCAAGACCCATTTCTTTGCCCAAGTAATGCTTGAATCTCTCTTATTTGGCCCATCACAAGGGGCGATGGGTGGCCAAAGACTGATCTTTGATAATCAAGATGGTGATGGACGCTGAAAATTAGCTTGAAAGGTAAGTATGATTCCTTATTACGGAAGCAATATACTTAGAAACTTCACATAAAATTCCATAACAAACGTTGTACCAAGCAACAAGTCTCGGTGAGTGACATATCCAACTATCTCCTTGACAATTCAATAGATTCCGTGCCTTCTTCAATCACACTTGGGCATGCGGTGGCATGACGACCGTGTCTCTCCCATGAAAATTAGTACCTGCACCACCTTAGATGGAAAAATCCCTCTCATTAGGTGTTACAAATAGGTGGGAGTTGACATGCACATAAGTATGTAAGGGTTTTTGAAATGTGGGCCCAAGTGATGTATGTCGCCTACTTAAAGAATTTGAATAGAATTAACATGGCGTCACTTAAGCACCTAATATTTTCTCGACGTGTTTTTTTTTTTTTAATCGAATGCTCTTCTAAGATAGGGCCCACATTTAGAGAGAGAGAAGTCATGGGTGGTGGATGGCGCCATAGCCACTATATACAAAAAGCATATCCATTTTCGTGAGGAATTTTGAGGATTCTCTTTCGTCGGGAAGCTGCTCCTCCGCGAGAGAGAGAGAGAGCGATGTCACTGTCGATGGAGATTCGGGTCTGGTCCCGCAGCGGCGGGGACGGCGACGAAGAGCCCGGGCGCCGCCGGAGCAGCCACCCCGGGCGGCCGCGATGCGGCGGCGGCGGCGGAGCAGGGCGGGCGAGGAGACGGGGTGCTGCTGCTGCTGTGCTGGCGCCTGTGCCTTGTGCTGGGCGTACGGTACAGGCCCGGCCCAGGACCGCCCGGCGTGCGGCTCGGCGGTGGATCAGTCTCGGTCGCAACGGTCGGAAACGCTCCGAATAAAAGCCACGCCACCCGAGCGAAGCTGATTTCCCACCTCTCTCTCTCTCTTCTTCAAGCTCTTCCTCTGAAAACCACTCTCTCTCTCTCTGAGATTCTTTCTCTCTCTCTTAAGCGAAAGCCGAGGAATTGAAACGATTCTCATGGCGGTCGAAGCATGGTGCGCCGACCCTTTTCCCGCTGGGATAATTCCGACCAGGTACTCGTCGCTCTTCATTCGTGGGTCTCTTGTTTGATTTTGAATTGTCGTGGGCTATTATTGGGTTATTCCTCTCTCTCCCTCTGCTTTTCGTTCAAGCTAATTCCCAATTGGTTCGACTCTTCTGCGGCTGCTTGTTCAGGGTTTTCATCCCGACGACGAAGAACCCTCGCCCGGCCCGTCTCCGCGCCAGCCGAGCGGAGGATTTCATCCCTCTGCCGTCGTCGGAGACGCCCGACCCGATCTTGCGGCCGTCGCGCCGCACCCTGAAACTTCGCATCGTCCCCGAGTTTGGCACGGCGAAATCGTCTGTGAAATCCGACGGCGGGTCGACCAGCGACTACAACGCCGCCGTCTCTGTCCCCAGAAGCCACCACAAGCGGTCCAGAGACGACGCAATCGGCGACGACCACTTGAACGGCGATCGCTTCCCGGTGAAGCGGAATCCTCACAAGATGAGCAAGGCGTCGCCGGTTCTGGGGCACGAGGCCGGGTTCGAGATCCACCAATCGGAGATCCACCGTTTGATTTCGCAACATGTAATTACCCTCTTTTCCTTCTTTGCCTTTTTTTCTCAGTAATTAGGGTTCTTACACTTGTTCTGGGATTTCAAGAAAGAAAACCCAGAAAACATTAACAATGTTGATTCCGTTTCCTGCAAAAAAATATTCAAATTTTCACGAATTGCGTCAAGAAATTATTTATTATTGAAAAGGAAAAAGGAAATTAAAATTTTCCTGACAAACTTTGCTGTTCTGGACGTGTTTACAGACACAGGGGATGGCGAGAAAACTGAAGGAGAAAGACAGAGAAATTCAGAGAATCGGGAAACTGAACGGTCTGCTCCAAGAGAAATTGAAGATCCTGGCGACGGAGAGCCAGACGTGGCGGGGCCTCGCCGAGGACAACGAGTTCGAAGCCGACTACCTCCGTTCCTACCTCCAGCGCGTC
The DNA here is from genome assembly GCA_017140595.1 of Eucalyptus curtisii. Taxonomy (NCBI): domain Eukaryota; kingdom Viridiplantae; phylum Streptophyta; class Magnoliopsida; order Myrtales; family Myrtaceae; genus Eucalyptus; species Eucalyptus curtisii. The sequence continues at coordinate 19,197,245 of CM029498.1, forward strand.
CTCTCCCGCGGCGGCGCCGGCGGGGTCGACGACGCGGAGTCCCACTGCGGGAGCAACGATACCGGGACGGCGGGAGCGGAATGCGGGGAGAGGGAGGCGGGGGCGGTGCTGCTGCCGCGCGGCGCCTGTGGCTGTGCGCCGCGGCGTGCGGGTCCGGCCGCCGCCGCGACTTCCCGGCGTGCGGCGGGGCTGTCACGGCGAGCTTGCACCTGAATCTGCCGTCGTCGTCGTAACGGTCGGAAGCGCCCTGGGCGGGAAGTGTAAAAAGGAGGGAAAGTAGGGGCGAAAAGGGGAAAAAGGAAAGAATCAAGTGGGGGAGGAAAGAAATAGTCCTCTTTTTTTCGTTTTTTGTTTTTTTGATATAGAGAGATTCTTTGATATCTTTTCTGTTGGAGAATCATGTGGGGAAAACCATCGAGAGGGATGGTTTTTTCAATTTTGTGTAAATAAAATACATAATAAATGTTCTTCTTCTTTTTTTAAATCACAGTGTTCCTATATATATTTTCTTTTGAAAACCTTTATTTTTTTTGGGTCAGATACATGATGCACGAATTGTTGCATTTTTAATCCCCTTTTAATCATGCTTGAATATTGAATGTCATACAGAACTTCCGTCGACATCGATGTATAATTTCAAATCTCTTTCTTTTGTGGGTCATGTCAAAAATTAGAGAAAAATATTCTTCTCCATTCTATTATTCTTCAATTTTTTGATTAGCTACGTCATCATCGTGAAATTCTAAAGAGTAGTCACTTGAATTTACAAATAAAAAATTTGACAATGGTGATTTTACAATAAGTTATGACCTTTTTTGATTATTATCTCCATAATTTTCTAGATGGGATATTCAATTCTTATTAGTTCATAGAAACGTCCAACGGCCACGTATTCCATCAAGATATTGAGAATATAAAGTTCTCTTGCCATCACTTTTTCTTTTTCAAGGATAAAGCATGTAAAAGGAAAAATAAAGGAAAATTTTCAAATAAAGGCTTGACGTGGCCATATCAATTTATAAAAAAAAAAGCCTAACCTTGTAGATCAAATGATATTTTTGTCTTTTAATTTTAAAATTTTTCCTATTTATTTCTTTTTTTATGCTTTTTCTATTTTCTTCTTCTTCTTCTTATTTTCCCCCTTTTCTCCCCCTCCTTTCGCCGGCCATGGCGACAGTCACTAGACTCAGGCAAGGGCAACCCTTGTTAGTGTCGGATGAGAGTCGCCTTTGCTTGGGCTAGCAAGGGCAGGTTGCCCTCGTGGACGTCAGCAAGCGAGGGCATCCCTTGCCCCCTTGTCTAATCTAGCAAGGGTGGTCCTCATCAGATGCGGGCAAGCAACCTCCACCGGCCATTGCCATCAATGGCCAAGGGAGGAAAGAGAAAAAAAGGAGAAAAAAGAAAAGCAAAAGTCAAAAAAAGAGATTTTTTATTTAAAATATAGTTAATTTTTTTTACCAAGATACCTTTTCTCCGATGATCAAAATAGTCACCATCGGCCAAAGGCACTTATTTGAAATGATTTGACCACTTTATACTTTTATTTGAGATGATTTGGTTACTTCGGGCTCTTATTTGAAATAAGATTCACTTCGAACCCTTATTTGAGGAAATAAGGATATTTCAGATTTTTATTTGAATTTTTCCCAAAAAATAAGAAAGGAAAAGAGCATGATTAGGATTGTAATTACTTGACATGAAATTGGACACTTCTCTCCAACCATTCCTGCCTTTTTTTTTTATTTATTTGCCTTGAAATTTCTCATGCTTTGATGTTATAATACAATTACAACCTTTCAAATCATTCATAACAGACGCATTTTGACTTTTTCGTAATTAAGGTCCAAATTTTCGTATAATGTAAATATTATTGCGTAAATTTACATATCCCTTTTCATAATATTTTTAAATCATAACCAAAAATATATACATTTTTACTTTTTCCAAATAACTTAACCAAATAGGCCTTTACACATGGAATTAAGGATGCGATATATCTGAATTTGTTTTTCACATCAGCCATGCAATCGACATACAAACCACTTTCTTGATTATTAAATATTTAGGGCCCGTAAATTTCAAGGTATTTTGCAAGTATGGGCACTTTTTGCATTGTTGGCTTCTGCATACATCTTCATTCAAATTGATCCATTTTGTCAAATTTTATTCTAGAGACCTTCTCACGAAGAATGCTTATAGTAATTTTTGTGAACGCTAAAAGTGCAGCTTTGATTTTGTGAAGTCTTAAACATGTTGAAGTAATTTACTCTTTTAAGTTGACATTGGAAATATTTAGATTGGAAAAATTATCAAAATACAAACTTTTCTTAACAATTATCGTTAGAACGATGATCTTAATTCCCTAATACAACTAAGAGGCTCTCTCTGTCTCTCTTGCTATATATATATATATATTCTCGGCTATAACCTAATCTCACCCCGAAGAATTAAATAAATTAATAAATCTCAAATATTTTTCTCAATTTAAAAAATAAACACAACCTCGTGTCCCAATTTCTCGGACTGAATATCCAAGGTGGTTGAACAACCTTAACTGTATCAAGCTTAAAATCAGAAATAGGAGCTTCACATATCAACCTTAATACGACGATCATTTGCGGACATTTATATGGTAAGAACGGCAAACCTTGAACTTTATCAATTTCGATCATTACTTTGACATACAGAGCAAGGCTAAAATATTTGGCAATACTTACTTGAATGACGTATGATTGTACTAGTGACCTTTTGCGACCATTTTTTTTTTCTGGTCTAATTTTGCAACCATTTATACGGTAAGAACGGGAAACTTTGAATACTACTAATTTGATCAATATGTGTTAACATTTTAGATAGACCAAGAAAGAAATTTCTCGTTTCTTTATGTATAGTCATTAAGATTAATGTAAAAAGAAACATTATATCAGAAAAAAAGAATTAATGGTAGAGACATTCTGAAAGATATTCGATTGATGGCATGCTGATAATTATAACTACAAGTAATCGCAATTAACATTAAAAAAAGCTCAAACAATGATATCTTTTATTAATTATTTTATTTGTTATCAGGGTCTCCACCCCGTTTACTAGGCACTAATTCATGGATCTTGATATTATTTTTTAGAACAACCCTTTTGCCGCCAAGAAGAGAAAAAAAAAAGATCATTAACAATAGACAAAAAAATAATTAAAAGAAGTGATAATTTACAGTAATGACATATCAATCTTTGGAAACGAGGGCTAAACGACATTTGTGTACCTCAGTTCATATGATGGCTGCAACCACCATCTGAATAATTGATTTTTTTTTTTATAAATAATTTGGATAACTATAGAAATTAAATTAAAATTGGTACTTGAAATCACGTCAAGAAGCACCGAGATGTGATGCAATCCATGGTTGTCGTTATTTAAGAAAATGGCCAACCTGGAGTCAACAATCTAAGGGCGAGAAATTTTTGTAGTTTTCCAATTTTTTCTTATATCATTTGTTTACCCTTTCTAAGCGAAATTTTGTGGCTTGGTTTTTTAACAAGGGTTTTTAATTTACAAAATTGGCCATCCTAAACAGCTTAAAATCTTCGCAAGTCGTCGTGATGTGGTGTGTCATGCATACCATTTTGAGAGAAAATTGCACGACTTCCTAAAATGAATTATATTTTTAGCCATCTCCTTATAGAATATTTAAATTTTTCAGCCGCCGTCCTTATTAGATCCGTCAACTTCCCTGGTCTTAAGTCACGCAACTTGTTGTAGTAATTGTTATATGCAATTATTTAATTCTTATTGAAGGAAAAATCGATGAGGTTTGATGAGGTGTCACTTCAAATGACGTAACCTTTTTTTTTTTTTTTTTTTTTTTTTTTTTTTATGTTATGTTATAAAGAGCGGTTTCTTTAAGATTCTTTTGAAAAAAAGGAACAAAGAAATTATAGCTAGTGATTAACCTGCTAGGGTTTGCAGTGAGAAGGGACTCCCCTTGCTCGAGTATTTTTTTTTTCCCTTTCTAATAACATGAGGTATTCAGACTTTTCAAATCACCCATTTTCTATATATGTACACAAACTGCCTGCATCGATCAAGTGTAATATACTTCACGAGAGTATGGAGGGTGACTCCCAAAGTTACTCTTAGGTGGGAGTCTCGGTTATTTGAATGTGGAATTTGTTGGTTCATACACCAAGCAATGAACTAATTAGGCAATCCCTTACAGATAAACAAGCTATCAGATCGAAAAAAAAATCAATAAATGAATCAAGTCATTATCATTTATAGGAGATAGCTCTAATAATGTAAAGAGATACCAAGTTGCATTCATTGTGATCTTACGACATATGAAGCTAAGTCAAAGCTATATAATCATCATGCCTCATAAGCAATTTGAACAAACAAAAAAATCAACCCCAATAAGAATTTATTTTATTCATTTTACTTTTGTGTATCAAATCAATTAAGATGTCAACTAAATTGAATGTTGAAATGAGAGTTGACAATATTAAGAAACATCCCATGCGCATGCATAAAATTTTACAGATTTTTTATTTTACCCAAGAAAAACAGTAGAGATATTCTAGAAGATAACTATTACTATGATTGGTGTATACAATATGCTCGAATAAATAAAGATTAAATAAAATTATAATTCCAAGTGATGATAAATTAATCTTTGGAAGTGAGGGCTAAACGACATTTGTGTACCTCAACGCATATGATGGTTCCAACCACCATCTGAATAATCAAATTTAAATAATTTGGATAACTATTGGAAGTTAAATTAAAATTGGTACTTGAAATTACATCAACAAGCACCAAGGCGTGATGCAATCGATGGTGGTTGTTTAAGAAAAGGCCAACCTGGAGTCAACAATATAAGGCGAGAAATTCTTATTTTAGTTTTCCAATTTTTGACATTATTTTTTGTCCCTTTCTTCGAGTGCTGTGATGTGACTTGTCATGCATGCCGTTTCGAGATAAAATCAGATGATGCTCCAAAATGAATTGTCAATTTTGGCCATCTTGTCATATAATATTCAAAGTTTGCAGTCACTCTCTTTGTGATAATATCAAGTTCTTTAGTTCAGGTCACGCGAGTTACATAAGATGCTTCCACCCTTCTTGATAAATGCATCCACGAGACCTGACAAAATGTCACTTCAATTGATAAAACTTATCTTTCCTTCGAGACTTTTCCAGGAAAATAAGAAAGAAATTATAATGAGATATCCTAACTTTTCAACTCTCTTAATTTCTACGCACGCATGCGGATTACCTCATTCAAGTGCATCGATCGAGTATAATAAGAATTCTGGAGACGGAAGTATGAAAGGTGAGTCCCCACGTTTTTCTTGGGTGGGAGCTGTTTTATTTTAATGTGGACTGGATCAAAATCGAGCAACTAACTATTCATTCAATCTCTCGGAGGTAAAACAAACTCGTGTTGGTTGAAAAGAAGCAAACAATGAGATATAATTTTAACTAGTTTGATGCACTTTGATAATGTAAGAGATGGTAAGTGAAATGTCTCAATGTGACATACGAAGCCAAGTGAAAACTATAGAGTCATTATGCCTTAGAAACAATTTGAATCAACACCAACACCAATCCTAATAAGAAATGATGGCATAGGCCAAACAAGGAGTGGACAATCGTTTAGAATAGGATTAAGTGCAAAACCAATGAATCATCCACCATTGATCTTATGGTCCACACTATTTTTTTTTTTTTTAAAAGACGATAGATCCACACTAGAGTTTCCCTTGTTTATATTCTTTCTCTATCATGCCACAAGATGTCTAATTAAACTAATGATAGAATCAGAAAGGATATGTCTTGACTTAGCGTTCGACGGGTGTCGTGCACGTACTTTTCATGAAGTGCTTGTCTTTGGCTTGCTTTGCGCAATGAAAGGTGGCGTGTGTCGTCACGATAGTTGTTTTGCCTTGTGAATAATATTACCTTAAATCATTTCAATCAATCAATGCTTTCTCTTTTTTAAATATATAGGTTGAAGTTAGCAAAGTTAGCCGGCCTTGCGGTCTCTTTCGCCTTGATTATTTCTGGAAACACCCACTTTTGTGTATATTTAAGAAGGCGAATGATGTGCAATTAAAGCAAAACAAAGAAATGTTCCATTTGGAGGGCTTATCTTGTGAGACTTGATTGATTTTATAAACTATGTGTTTAGATAATTGAAAACATTAATTACAAAACAATGAATTGCACAGTTAAAAAAACAAAAAAAGTAAGTTGTGATCTCGACGATAATCTCGACTATGGAGATGATAGGATGGTGAAATTTGAATTATTGGACTAACTACATATTCCAAGGAAGAATTGTGTTTATATTATCCATTGAAATTAGTCTCAGCGCCCCCCCCCCCCCCCCCCCCCCCCAAAAAAAAATATTGAAAATCATTTAAGAACTCGTATTCATCCGAACACGTCTCTTATCATCATGTTTCAAATCAAAACACATCAACTGTTTTGTAAAATGTTAGTCAATTCTATCGGTGAAATGAATTCACAAAATAAAAATAAAATCTTATTCGTGACTCCATTTCAAATTTTCAAATATAAAAGTGTCAATTGTTTCATAAAATGTTAGTCAATCGGTGATGTGACTTCACGAAATAAAAATGAATTTTATTCATGAACTCATTTTAAAATTTCAAATCAAAACACATCAACTATTTCGTAAAATGTAAGTCAATTTTATCGGTGAAATAAATTCACGAAATCATAATGAATCTCACTGGCGAACCCATTTCAATATTTTAAATGATGTCTGGTGGATAAGCACTACATGTGCTTGCCACGCGTTTATATAGGCGAGGATGCACTTGACAAGTATAAATAATAGTCATACCCTTGTTCTTTATCAGTGGGAAATCTGCCCAAAAATCAACATATAGTATTATAAATTTGATTGGTTTTAGCCCAAAGTGACAAATGGGATGATATGATTGATTCTCACTGAAAAATCACTTTTTTTTTTTTTTGGAAAAGGGGGAATTTATTTAAAAAATTAGGTGGGATATGAAGAAAAGGTGTCTTGTCCTAAATCTAAGAAGATTGCCCTTTCAGCCCACATGGTGTGCCTACTCTTTAAAAACAAAGCATGAAAATGACTCCCGCCAACAACGATAGCACCACCAACATGGTTATCATCGCAATCGCGACTGCAAGTCATTAATTTATTTTTTTCAAAATAGATGTTCTCAATTAGACTATATTCTATTCACGCTATCAAAGCCATTAAAAAAAAAGGAACATTTTCATTAATCTTATTTTTGCGCCTTCTGCATTCTTTAATGAATGCAAAAGTGGGTGTTGAGACACGACCAAAGTGAAAAGAGACATTAGGGTGGCTAATAACTTTGCTTACTTTATCACGATCTTAAAAAAGATAAAAGCATTGATTGATTGTTCACTTATAAAGCAAAACAGCTATTGTGACAACACAACATCTTTCATTGCACAAAGCAAAATTTTTGCGAGAAAATTTTATGTGGCATGATTGATTGACTTGGCATTATTTATGATGATATGCACTTTTTAAAATAATATTTTATTAATATGTTGAATTTTTTATTATTTTTTCTTTATATTTTTTCCTCCACTTAGGGCCGGCAAGGGTCGGTCGGGAGAGGGCCTGGACCCCCTTGCAAGCATTGGGCGAGCCCTCACTGGCCCTAAGTGGAGGGAAAAGAAAATTGAATAACAAAAAAGAATAAAAGAAAAAAGTTGTAAAAGCTCAAAAAATTACTAAAATATTTTTTAAAAAAGTCAATGCCAGTACCGACCGGCTAAAATTGATACACAATTTTAATAAGTCAAGGATTTTTTTGGGTAATTACAATATAGGGGTGGCCTATTATCTATGGATATCTATTTCTCTTCGAGAAGGCAATTCAATGGGACGAAGTATGGGGCATCGAAAGTCAATGTCGACCATTCTTGATTTTCATGCTTAGCTTTAATTTAAATGATTACGCGGACTCTATCTGACCCATGCCATCGTTTCTTTTTAAGGTCGATCTCGTTTGTTCATTCAAATTGCTTTTGAGGCATGATGATTATGTAGCTTTCGCTTTGCTTCATATGTCATACAATCACATTGAGACATGATGCACCTTACTATCGCCTTGCATTATTGAAGCATGTCAAACTGGTTAAGACTGTCCCTTTAGATGATGATGACTTGGTTCATTATTAGGTACTTTTCAGTAATTTGATAGCTTGTTTTACCCTAGGGATGCCTAATCATTATAAGATTGGATATGATAGAATATAAAAATCAATGATTTGTTATTTCATATTCACCGTTCGATACATTGCAATAATGAAGTTAAATATTTTCACATCATATCATATTCATTATTTGGTATGAATGGCATATTGGTGTAAATGATCCTAAAAATGCATAAGCAAAGATGGTAAGAATTTCTCATGATTTGCTACTAAAGAAATCGTATATGCACAAATGAAGATAACCTCTATCAATTAATTCATAATTATAGTATGATCTACATCTTAAACATAAAGAGACTCATTGCAACATTCCAAAACCATAGGTTTGACTATAACAAGAAATGTAAACGAGCAATAGCGACATTGATGGGTAGACTAGCGCGAAAGCCAAATCTAATAAAAGGGACAAAATATGATTATTCATGTTCTTGATTCCGAAAAGTATAGTGTTTTGAGTTTCTCATCACTTGTAAAGCTTCAATGTCAACCACAAATTTATAGAAAAGAAGAAGTATCATTTTTTTTTGCCCTTTTTGTGGACTTTAACCAAAAAGTTATGAAGGAGTTGTGGGAGATGAAGAAGATTAGGAAGATCATTTTCAAGTTTGAATTTGTTCATTTCAAGTCGGGATTCTTCTACTTCATTTTCATTTACTAATATTTTAAATTATTTTTTCTTTCTTAATTCTTTGTTATTCCCTTCCGTCATTTCTTAATAAAAAATTCATTAAACTGTAAACTATAATAAATAAAGAAACGAAATGTATATATATACAAAATATATATTATAAAAATAAAATATATAAATAAAATAGAAATAGATGAAAACGAAAATTGTCCATTATTTCAAATCTTTTTTTTTTTATATTAGAATCCAAATATATTTTGTATAATTTTTATTAATTTATTTAATTTAAAAATTTTTCTATTCAAGAAAAATAAATTTTATATTCTAAATACAAGAAATCCTATATACCTTTATTCTACCTCCCTCATGTGATATGTTTATTCTGGTTATATCTTGCTTATAACTTATCTTACGCAAGAACCAAACACAACATAGGATATAACTTATTATAATCCAACTTTTATCATAACTACCAAATATAGTCTAAAGGATTGATCGAATAGGTAATTGCTTGGTTTTCGATCCAACAAATTCCATAGATCAAAGTAGCTCCATACTTGAGAGTAACTTTGGGAGTTGTCCTCCATACTTTCGTGAATGGAAGCCTTATTATACTCAATCGATGCGCATGGATGGGGCGGTTTGCATGCATGTACAAAAACTAAGGTGAATTCAAAAAGTTTGAATATCTCATGTTATCAAAAGAAAAAAAAGTATCTAAGCAAAGTCGAGTCCTTTTCTTAATGTGAAGTCTGGCAAGTTAATCATCATCTATAACTTATTTCTCTTTGTCAAGAAAATCTTAAAGGAACCTTTTATATAACGTAAAAGATATATATCATCATTTGAATTGACGTCTCATCAGACATGATGGATTTATCCTTTAATAAAAGTGAAAGTATTTTATGTAACAATTACTATAAAAAGTCACATGACTCGTGAGACAAGGGAGTTGAAGATATCATTAGGAAGGTGGGTGCAAAAGGTAATTATTTAACCATGGGACAGCCAAAATTGAATATCCAATTTTGAACATTTGATTATCTCTCAAAACCGCATGTGTGACCTAACACATCGCGACACTTGAAGAAATTTGTCCAAGATGGCAAATTTTTACAATAAAGAATGGATTAGAAAATGAAGCAACAATATTTGGCAATCACCATCTATTGCATCACACCTCGGCGCTTGCTGATGTAATTTCAAGTACAAATTTTAGTTAATTTTCATGGTTATCCAAATTATTTAAATTTTTATTTAGTTTCATCTATTGCTAACAATTTTTTTTTTTTTGGGTCATTTCCAAAAAACAAGATCAAGATCCAAGAATTAGTAGTGCTTAGCAAACGGCCTGGAGACCAAGATAACAGCTAGTACAAGGTATCATCATCATCATCATCATTAATTAATGTTAATTGCAATTGGGTTTGGATGCATATTGGCTTTAATCTTTATGTCTATTCTAGCAATTAAGCTAGGGAAAAAAAAGCATAATCTATAATTTATTCATATTCATAATTATCAGCATGTCCATCAATCTAATTTCTTCTAGAATGTCTCTATTATTTCTCTTCGCTGAAATTAAATCTAAAAAAAAAAATTATGCATGCATATTTAACGTTTCTTATTCTTATAAATTCTCAGTTATTTTAAGTGATTTCCATATTATTTACATTAACTAATGCTGACGCCATTCCATAGTATCATACGGCATCGGATGTGAATGTTGCTTAATATTCCATCGTTGCTATATAAATCAAATACATAATGATCGAAATCGGTAAAGTTCAAAGCTCATCGTCGTTCTTATAATGTAAATGGCTACAAAACGTCGTTATCGCCATCATTATTAGTCGTATTAAGCTAAAACCGAAACATGATAGGAAGGTAAAAAGGCATGATTTTGTGTTCAATCCATTCCCGCAAACATGGAAAGCGTCTTGGAGCAGAATCATGTCGCTCTCTCTGACCCCACACCCAACAAAAATTAAAAATCAAAATTGACTTAAGATAATAGTCAATTAAATGCCATCAATCGATATTTTGTTTATATTATGATACGAATCCGAGGATTTGAGTTCCTTTTCAAACCTTCCGTGGACCCCTTATGAAGATAAATATGAATGTACCCTTTTAATGGCGGCAATGTGACGACAACAAACTTTAGAATATCGTACTTAGACAAGAGTACTAGGAAAAACAAATTTGTTCATGATATTTCGATGCAAGCAAATAGAAAGAGAGCACAATTTCTTTTTAAGGTAAAAAAAAAAAAAAAGATTCGATTCAAAAACACTTCCTGTTGATTTAAATGTCTACTAGGATTCGAAATATGTAAAACTTTAAGCAATTTGTGTGCTTTTTTTAGCAATTGTTCAGGTTACTCAGTTGTTTCAGTACATATCACATCTTTATTTTGGTATATGTATTCTACTAATATGAGAAACATTTCTTATAATATTATTTACAACTAGCACACTGTATATGTGCTTTCAAGATGTAGAATGTATTTTTTTGCTTTTTTGCTTTTTTGTTTTTGTTTTTTTGTTTTTCTGTATTTAGATTATTAGCGCATGCATGTCAAACAAAAATCTCAATGGCCTGTTGACCCACCTCATCCGACAGACACTTTGTCAATTGATCAACAAGATTCACCGGAACAATGGGAATTATGGTCCCTAACCAAAATAAAAGTTCAATATTATTATAAAGAAATTGTCAATATAGATGTACCGTATGGGAAATTATTCATATTCCTTAAGTACAGCTAAGGTAGCAGATTTACTGTATTGTAATTATCTCTGAGCTCGGTTCTGCATTGATTTGTTCCTTTTTTCCGATAGCAGTCAAATAAATAAATGAACGAACAAATTGTACTAATTTATGCAAAAGTTGTGTGGGTTCTTGTCAGTGACATGTGCGCTCCGTATTTAACATGAACAAGCTATTGTCTTATTATCAATTAGGGTGAAAAATGCCGACCGTGGTGGATCGGTGCTTTAATTATCAATTAGGGTGAAAAAATTGATTAAGTTATTGTCTTATTCGGACAAAACACTTATCATGTGAAGTCTACACAAAGCTCCTATTGCTGATTTTAAGTTTGGTATGATTAGGGTTGTTCAACCACTGTGGATAATCAGTCCAAGAAATCTGTGTACACAAAGTTGTGTTTTATTTTTTGAGACAATGATATAACTGGACCATGAAGTATGACTAAACATATAATGTAGTCCATGAGTTTTTGATTTCTTTAATATGGTCATTGAATTTTAGCCTAACATGCTATGTCATCCTCTTAATTTTTAATTTATTCAATGTAGTTCTTAGATTTTTTGTTCACATTCAAGTTAGTTCATAGATTGTATAAAAATGTTTAATATTATCCTTCAATTAGTTCAAGTATCGGGATAATATTGGACATTTTCATATAATTCTAAAACTAGATTGAATATGTATTGAAAGTTTAAGGATCGCATTAAATAAATTGAAAATTTATGAACGGTATTGTACATTGAATTAAAGATCATAAATCACATTTAACAAATTAAAAATTGAGGAATCATGTTAAATCTTAGAAATTATTTGAATTATTTGAATTATTTTCCCTTATTTATTTTGTTGAGGAAAGTAATTATAGTTTTATCACTTTATTTATTCTAATGTTATGGTCGAGAGTTACTACAAAAATTGAGAGAGTGAGGGAGGGAGGAAAGATTGACGTATTAATATTTATATTACACGAGCGTAGAAATTGTGAGGGAAAGATAGGAAAAGAAAAGGGAGGGGGGAATTGGTGGAGAGAAGTGTCTAATGTCTATGTATCTCGATCATTTCACGTCAGGAGAGGAAGTACGATTAGAAAAAAATGAAAAAAAATAAAAGAAGATGAAGAAGAAAAATGATGGAAAAGCTCTTCTTTATATTCTTGATTTCTGGGCTACCTACCCATGTTTCGGTGAATTCAATAACACAATTTACTATGCCATTCAGAAAATTACTAAGATAATCATAACTAAATATAATAACTCATTGGAAAATCACCATCTTTCAAACATTTTATTTATATATTCGGGTCATTATCGTTAGAATTTTGTATCGATGACCTAACATGAAATTAAAGAATAATGCAGTAAAAGGGAATTTTTTTTTAGTTTTTTTTTTGAGTCTAAATCACAAAAAAAAAGAAAGAGATTTGAAATTATATATCAATGTTGACGGGCGATTTGTTGGAACGATGTTCATATTCGAGCACAATAAGGAAATTGAAAAGGGAATTAGAGAGGCAACAATTTGCGCATCATCAATTAAAAGTTTCCAAAAGACAAAAAAATATAGGAACGCAGTAATTAAAAGAAAAAAAAGAACATTTATTATGTATTTGTATTTACACAAAAAATTGAAAAAACCATCCCTCTCGATGGTTTTTTACCGTTATTCTCCAACAGAAAAGATATCAATATATCCTATAAAAAACAAAAACAAAAAAGAGGACTATTTCTTTCCTCCCCTCTAATTCTTTCCTTTTTCCCCTTTTCGCCCCGGATTTCCCTCCTTTTTATATTTCCCGCCCAGGGCGCTTCCGACCGTTACGACGACGACCACGACAGATTCAGGTGCACTCCCGCCGTGACAGCCCGCCGCACGCAGCGCAGTCGCGGTGGCAGGCACAGGTGCTGCGCGGCAGCAGCACCGCTCCCAACTCCCACTTCCCGCACCGCCCGCATTGTCGCCGCTGCCGCCTCGTCGATTCCGCCTCGTGTCACCGCCTTCCGCGCCCGCCGTCGTCCCGGGACCGTTGCTCCCGCAGCAGGACGCGTCTTCGCCCCTTCGACCCCGCCTCCGCCGCCGCCGCCGCGGGAGAGGACGCGCCGGAGGGTGGAGCGGAGGGAGTCGGCTTCGAACTCGTTGTCCTGGGCGAGGCCCCGCCACATGTGGCTCTCCATCGCCAGGATCTTCAATTTCTCTTGGAGCAGACCGTTCAATTTCCCGATCCTCTGGATTTCTCTGTCTTTCTCCTTCGGTTTCCTCGCGAACGCCTGTGCCTGCAGACACGTCCAGAACAGGAAAGTTGTCAGGAAATTTCTAATTTTCCTATTTCCCTTTCAACAATAAGTAATTTCTTGACGCAATTCGTGAAAATTTAATATTTTGTTGCCGGGAACAGAGCCGACATTGTCAATGTTTTCTGGGTTTTTTTTCTTGAAATTCCAGAACAAGTGTAAGAACCCTAATCAAATCCATCAAAATAAAAATTATTGAATGAGGAAGGAAGGAGAAGAAGGGTCTCACATGTTGCGAAATCAAACGGTCGATCTCCGATTCGCGACCTTGGATCTCGAACCCCGCCTCCTGGCCCAGAAACGGCGACGCCTTGCTCGTCTTGTGAGGAGGATTGCGACTCGTCGGGAAGCCATCGCCGTTCAAGTGGTCGTCGCCGATCGCGTCGTCTCTGGACCGCTTGCGGTGGCTCCTGGGGACAGAGACGGCGGCGCTGTAGTCGCTGGTCGATCCGCTGTCGGATTTCACGGACGATTTCGCCGTGCTGAACTCCGGGACGACGCGGAGTTTCAGGTGGCGGCGAGACGGACGCGAGATCGGGTCGGGCGTCTCCGTCTCCGTCGACGCCAGAGGGATGAAGTCCTCCGCATGGGTGGGGTAGGAGCGGATCGCGCAACAGTACTTCTTCGTCGGGATGGAATTCCCGAAGAATCTGCAAAAGAACCGAACCCGATTGGAATTAAGCTTGAAAGAAAAGCAGAGGGAGAGAAATAACCCAAATAGCTCACGATATTCAAAATCGAACAGAGACCCACGAATGAAGTTCGACGAGTACCTGTTCACGATCATCCGAGCGGGAAAAGGATCGGCGCGCCGAGCTTCGACCGCCATGAGAGTCGCTTCGATTTTAGAGAGAGAGAGAGAGAGAGAGAGAGAGAGAGAGAGAGAGGGAGTTTCAGACGAAGAGCGTGAAGAAGAGAGAGTGAGAGCGCGTGTAGTGTGGGCGAGGGAGTTTTGGGTTTTTATTAGGCGCGTTTCCGACCGTTGCGACGACGACCGACGTTGTCACGGGCAGGCGCGCGGTGACCGCCGGGCAGTCGGGGTGGCTTGGCAGGCACGCCGCGGGCAGGCACAGGTGGCGGCACGGCGGCAGCGGCGGCGGCGGCAGCAACCCCGACCTCCTCCTCCTCCTCCTCGCCCCGTACGCCCTGCACCTCCACACCACCGCCGTCACCGCCGCGAGACGCCGCCGCCGCTCCCCTTCCGGCGATAGCTGCTCCCGCAGCAGGACTCCGCGCCGTCGCAGGCCAGATCTGGTCCTCCATCAGAAAAGACTTAAAATTTTCCATCGGAGCAGCCGATTCAAGTTGCCCATGGAGGAGGAGAACCCTCGAAATTCTCGCACAGCTTTGGGAGATGGAGCTACTGATGCTGCCATTGATCACCTCTCTCTCTCTCTCTAAGGAAAGGAAGGGCAGTATGGCAAGAAAGGTGATGTCCATATATCAAAACCCCACCATCAACAAGTGCACTAGAATTCAAACAAATGTACGGCACTTCATTTTTTAACACCTCGTGGGCCCCTTAGGAAAAACCCTAACGGGAAAGATTCGCCCCATTCCCCCAGTTGGGTGGGGGTACAATTCTTCGTGGGGTAGACAAAGTTGTCGTGGTGCCGCACGCTGAGTGAGATCGGATAAGTCGTGGATGCGATTGAATTCGATCCCAATTCAGTTGCTTCGATGACGTTCAGAGGAGAGATGGCTAGATCTGTCGCTCCTACGATGACTTTTCACCTCCCTAGTAAGGGATTACACTTACCTTCGAGCTAAATTTTAGAGTCTACTATTATCTTGACTATCAATATCAATCTTTAATCAGTTATCATTCCATTGGGTCAAGTAAGAGGAGATTCAAATATCATACATGTATATATATAAGGCTAGATGCTAAGATCTTGATCATGCTTAGGTTGGAGTGGACTTGAATTTTATGTAATTTCTATCACGAGAAGGAAAATAGAAGAGGGAATGTTGAGGGCGTGAACACGGATTGGGTGAGTTGTTATTGTTGTTGGGGATCCATTTCATGCTTTCTTTTTAGAGAGTTGCCACACCATGTGGGTTGAGCCATAGTTTTTGTGTCTTGGGTTTTGATCACGTCATGGCCCAATGTTGCAATCTCCATAGATTTAGGACAAAGTCCTCAAATGTGGGTATCCCCCTTGTCCCATAACCAGACATACACCTTTTCTATACATTCCACATAAATTTTTTTTTTTAATGGCTTCCCCTTTTTTGCCAAGAAAAGAATATTGTAAATGTGACTTGTCCACGAGAATCATCACGTCATCCACACTTACCACATGGGGTAAAAACCCATCAATTTTATTTATTTATTTTCAAATTCTTTTGGCAGAATCCACACTTATCAAGAAAAAGGGTATAATAAGGAAAAGAAGAAGAAAAAAAGGGTATCATCATTATTTATGTTCTTATCAAGAACATCTTCATTCATATCAACGCTCGGGACGCACATGTAATGCTTTGCCAACCTGACATTGTTTGAAAAAATTAAACTGGGTTCGTGAATAAGTTTTTAGAATTGACCAACATTTTATAAAGACATATGATGTCTTTTGATTTGACACACGATGACAAGAGACATGTTTTGACGAGTACGAGCTCCTAATAATTTTCAATTAGCTTTTAAATATTGGGTGGGTTAGACACTGTTTTCTAAGGAAAAAAAAATAAATACGGGTGTATGACCACAGTTAAATGTAAAATAAATAGGGATATATTGAAAAAAGAGTACAAGAAGAGCTTATTTATAAGTTTAGATGTAAGAAATAAAAAGAATCAAATTAGATAATAAGAGAAAATATCCTAAATATCTCTAAAAGATATTTAAATATTATAATATTGCTAACACATCTCATAAGCTAACGTCAAAAACACAATTTTTCCTTAAGCAAAGGAGTTCGTGCAAAATGTCAAATATTACTACATTATCGTCTTGATGAGTCATGATTATCACCACAATGCATAACCGTTGAAATTAATCAAGTTCAAAGTTTGTCGTTCTTACCATGTAAATGGCCACAAAATGTCAACAAGCATATGATCAAATTTAATAATGTTCAGAATTTCCCACTCTTGCCATATAAATGGTCCCCAAAGGTCATTATCATCATCAGACGCCCTTTGATGTAATTATTGCCGAACATTCTAGTTTTGATTGTAAACTCTCGAGTTTTAGTTTGTTATGATATCCCGTCATGGACCATAGAAAAAGCCCCTTCTATTGGATTGAAGATTTTTCGTGGAATTTCTAATATTCAAGGTTTCAAAACGAGAAAAAGAAAGATAAAAAAGAAAAATGAGATTCGAACTTGATATCTAGATTTATTCAAAAGCTTGGGAGTAAAAATTAGATTGTATGTCGTAGTGATAGAATTGGTTAGATCTCTCGATCTTAATGAAGTCACGTGACGATTCTTTTATCAAATCAATTTGGGTTAAATTCAACTCCTTTAAGCATTGACACTTCAACAACCAAATTGAAGAACTTATTACCTCTTCTTATCACCAAAAAATCCATAACTTTATCAAAATGTATGTAAGTTTACATTTTGTCAACCGCCACATTTGTGGAATCTCATGTGATATTCAACTTTTATAACTCTTTTTGTTGGGGTTTACAGCAAGTAAAATAAAAATTAGGTTGCTAAAGAAATTACTTGGGGACATTGTCAATATCATAAAAAACCACAATCTAAACCCACCATGACTCAAACATTTCGATTTTTTTTTTGTATCATAAAAAACCCTGAACTTACTTAGTGTGATAAATATACTTTGGATTGAATTGAAATAGATGGTAAATAAATATGTCACACATGTATATATTTGGGTTTTTTCGAGACACAAAAAAATTTGCGGGCATTTATATCACAGGGTATTTTTTTCACAGTAGTTGTAATTTGGGGTTTATCTGTGATATTTAGCCAATTTAAAAATCACATACATATTTATTTATTATAAATTCTTTCACAAGGTCAAACAATGGAACATGGAGATGCATGTCATTTTGCGAGGAGGAGACGGGGGTGAGGCAAAAGGCGACAGGCACGTGAGCGTTAGAGCTTGGAACATCGCTGATTGCCCCTTTGCCATATCCTTAGTGATGATAATAATATCTAAACTTATTCTATCACCAAAAGTGCCTCATATTTACAAAAGGCCCAAAATTTACGTGATCAGAAAATTTAATGATTGAGAAGGTGTTTTGTATATTGATTGCATGGCTAATAAAAAAAACAAAAAATTGAATACATGGTATCTTTTAACGGCCTATTTAGAGAAGCTTTTATTTTATTTTATTTTATTTTATGATAGAACATAATTATACTTTTTTTGTCATAACTTATAATGCTATTCAAAATGCTGAAAATTATGTGAAAAAATTGCATGCGAATGTACTTATCAATATTTGTATTGTGCAAGAATTTCGGGTATCTCGATTAAGGGAAAGCAGCTGTTATGGAAAATGATATGGAAAGGTTGTAATTTTTTTTATAACGATAAAGAGTGAGAAATTTCGGGGAAAAAAGAAGAAGAAAAGGGGCAAAATGGTGGAGAGAACTGTCTATTGTCTACGTCTCAATCACTTCAATTGAGGAAGTACAATCAGAATCATGCTTTGCCCTTTTTCCTTTTTTTTTTTTTTTTTTTGCATGTTTTTATCTTTTGCATAGCCACCCATAGAGAAAAAGATTGCATTGGAATTAAAAATGGAAAAAGAAATGGATGGAAAAAGCTTTTGGGAAAATTTCAAATAAGGACCCGAAATGAATATATTTTTTCGAATAAGGACTCACAGTGAACTTTGTGTCATATAAGGAAAGTGTTTTAACTATTGTTTCAAATAAGGACTTGAAGTGAATTTTGTGTCAAATAAAGACCCGAAGTGATCAAGTTAATCTTTATTGAGGACCTTAGTTCGCTGGCAAACATTTTTCGGCGATTAAAATATGGGCAATTTTGTCAGAAATTTGTGATTGTAAAAAAAGGGAAAATTCTAAATTAATTAAGTTTAGGTTATTTATTTAGATGTTTACGTTTTCTTCTTTCTTGTCCCTCACTGCTTTTCAACCAAATTGCTACCCGGTCATCATCGCGACTCGATTCTTGTTGCTCCTCACCTTGCTCGACCGGTGGAAAATTTGGGTCTCCACAAACAAACAAAGAAGCATATGGTTTTCTTCTTGTTTTTGAATTCGTGCCTCAATCGGCGGAGAATTTAGGTCTTCGACTTTGCGGAGGATGGGTACAAGGAATGGGGAGAACTTCGGTCTTTGAATTTGCAAAGGATGGGTACAAGGAATGGGGAGACCGTAGAAAACCTAGGGTTTTTTTTTTTTTTTTTTGTTTTTTTTGTTTTAGGATTTGTTAATTTTCCCTATATTTTTTTTGGACAAAATTGCCCAAACTCCAGTTGTTGGAAATGTCACATGCTTGATAGCCGGCGAATATTTGGCTGACCAGCAAGCTCAGGTTCTTATGTGGAATTAATTCAACTACTTCAGATTCTTACTTTAGGTATTTATCTGACACAAAATTCATTTCGGGTCCTTATTTGAGAAAATTAGTCAACTTCGAGTCCTTATTTGGAATTTTCCCAAAGCTCTTTATAGAGGTGAGCACTAGAACCCCAAAGTCCAATCCATACAGCATTGGTTCCCAATTTTGGAGCCAATGACCAATCTTGTTGAGACTAGGATTGAGAACCGGATTTGGTTTTAGGTTTAATTCGGGACTAATCATTTTTTTTTTGTTAAAAGTTAAACATACTGTTTTAAATTATATATACATCAACAATGCAACATTGAATAACTAAATTATGAACATTAATACATATCAAACATAAATATAAGATAATGAAGTAACAAAACTTTCATGCTTGCTAAAAGCAACAAACCATAAAAAAACAAACATGTTAGGCAAGCAAGGAGAGACCAAAGGTGAGTGGCGAAGCAAGTGAATGGAGGCGAGTGGCAAGGTGAGTGAGGCTAGCTAAGAGAGGCGAGCGCAAGGTGAATGAAGAGAGGCGAGTGTGAGGTGAGTGAGCAGAGGCGAGTTGGGTGAGTGGTGAGCGAGGCGATCGAAGAGGGTTTCTAATTTTATTTTTTTGTTGGTTGAATTATGGCTATGTGTTTTTTTACTTTTTAATTACACGATAAACTGAATTATATAAGAAAGAAGATAACAAAGGAGGAGGCACTAGAGTTTAGAATAGACAAAAGCATATAGTATACGATATTTACAATGTTGGTTTGGGTTGGATTAACCCTAAACTCTCATGATCAAGAATCAACTTATATAGTGCAGAGTTTAGAAGTCCCAAGAGTAAGGACTGACCTGGTTTCCCTAGGAACCAAACCGAGATTGGTCGTGTTTGACCGGTTCAGAGTCGGTCCAAGGTCCACCTTAGACCGATGCTCACGCCTACTTTATATCCTTGATATCTTGGAATATGTGTCCATTGGACATTTACATCAATTAATCAAAATTTACTATATCATCAAGAAAATTATTAATATACTAAGAAAAAAAAATTATCACTAGTCAAAAAATCACGACTAATCTTCAGAATTTCGTGGTGACTAGCTAGTCGAAAATTTGAAAAATTCTAAAGCTGTGTCACTTGACAAACGCATTTTAATTGTTCTTAATTTGAGAGGGCCCTATGAATTAATGCCGCTTTTTTTTTTTTTTACTGTTGATCGATTATTAATGCTGAAATGCATGATTCCCATCGACGAATCATATTAGACTAGAATTTAGCATCATTAGATGCCCTAAAAATGTATTTAAATTTATAAAAATAAGGGTTCGAGATTTCATCATTGACACGTATCATTAGTTTTTGTTAAATTACCATTAAATTATTAAATTAAATGACACGTGGCAATTAACGGGCATACAAGTTTGGGATTTTATCCATTGTTTGTCACAGATATACCAATTTGTGGTCTTTTATATTTTTAATCCAATTTAACGGAGACTAAAGGAGACTAAATTTATTATGAACGTACCAGTCCAGAGTTTTTGGTTATTTAAAAAGTAGTTTATAGTAAATTTGTCATAGATATATCACTTTTGGGTTTTTTCATGATAAAAAATTTAGTTCGAAGTAAATTTGTTATAAGTATATCGATTTAAGGTTTTTCGTTGTATTAACCTTTTGTAACGTAAGCATTTTAATTTTTTCTCAACCGAGACACGTAAATTTTCACATAATTAGATATTAAAATGTGGATCAACATCTAAATTTTTCATAATTTTTTAATTTTGATAGAAATTGTCCTTCACCCCGAAATGACATGCAGCCCAACACCCCACTTTTTGACCCCGCGAAAGAATTAATAGTGAATATAAAAATTTGTCCCCAAATAATATAGTTATCAAACTGACTAAGTCTCTCCACCAATTCGTCCCTTTTCTTCTCTTTGCCTCGAAATTTCTATGCTCGTGTAATATAAAATATTAATACGGAAGTTCAAATATATTTTTTTCGTAATTTTTTCAATTTCGAGTAATATTTTTAATTTTGATGGAAAAATATTTTAGCTTTTTTAATAAAAAATTAACCCAATAGGCCCTTACACATATAATAAGGGATGCCATATATTTGAATTTATTTTTCATAGTAACCATGCAATCAATATATAAATCATTTTATCGATTACTAAATGTTCAGGCCCTGTAAATTTCAGGGCATTTTGCAAGTGTCCGCACTTTTCGCATGGTGGCAAGGGGCACATACCATTGTTGGCTTCCGCATGCATCTTCATTCAAATTGATCTATTTGTCGAATTTTAATTCTGAGACGTTCTCATAAAGATTTCTTATAGTAGTTTATGAGAACATTAAAAATGAAAGCAGCTTTGATTTTGTCAAGTCTTAGAACAAGTCGAAGAAATTTACTATTTTAAGTACGCATATGCAAGCTAATGGAAATATTAGATTAAAAACTTATCAAAATACAAACTTTTCTTAAAGATAAACCAATGCACTGTTCACAAGTTAGAAGAATCTTAATTCCCTTAAAATAACTAAGAGGCTCTCTCTTTCTCTCTCCCCCTCTCTCTCAATTTACTTAGTAACTCTCGACTATAACCTAATTTCTCCCTAAAATACTTTCTTCAATTAAAATAAATAAAATACAACTTTGTTGTCCTGATTTCTTGGACTGATTATGGACGGTGGTTGAACAACCTTAATCATATCAAAATTAAAATAAAAAATAGGAGCTTCACATGTTATGTGGACTTTACATGATAAGTGCTTTGTCCGAGTAAGACATCTAAATTAATTAAAAAATGTTTTGATTAACCGCATTAGATAATCAAAGCATCGTCCCACCATAGTTGGCTTTAGTTACATGCTTCTGTTTCGCCTAATTTACACCATTTTCGTGTTAAATATGCAGGGTACATGTCGCTGACAAGAACCCACAAAACTTTCGTATTAATTAGTACAATTTATTCGTTTCTGTATTTGCTTGCTGTATCATAGTTATCAGAAAAGGTACAAATTAATGCTTGGACCAGTTGGGGAGTCATTGCAGAATCAACTTTGACATGTTTGACAGTAGCACATAGGGCCCAACATCTGTTAGTTCCACTACGATCAAACACATGGCCACCATCTCCCCAAGTTTAATATGAGAAATGGATCCTACAAGCAAGAAAGCAGAGGACCCCGTTGTGAAGATCCTGCCTCAGTAGGTACGTCTTTTAATCAATTCTCCCGAATTCTTCGCGAGACCAGTCCAAGCAAGAAGATCGACCGTGCAACCGTAGTGGTCCACCTTAGGTTGGATATCATTAACTCAAGACATTAGGTTGAAATGCCACTAGCCTTTAGAACCATCTCGGAATGTGTGTAGGCGGATAATATGCTGACAAAAGTAGCATCATTCGGCATTGGACCTTTCTTCTCCATCTACAAGAACATTTCCAGGGCTTTCTCACTTCGCCCATGTATTCCATACCCCATTATTATAGCATTCCACGAGACATCACTTCTGTCGGGCATCGGATAAAGCCCTTTCCCGGCTAAATTTGTAGTGCCACATTTTATATAAATTGTCAATAGGGGAGTCGAAAGTAGCACGTTAGCTTCAATGTCATAATATTTCATGTAAGAATGAACTAAAGCTGCGTTTGGTAGTCACGATAAAATTTGGAATAGAATATAATTTATCATATCTTACGTTTGGTGCTCGTTTAGGATATAATAAAATCGGATATATGGAGGATATAGGCCGGATAATATTATCCCATGGGGGAGGTAGGATGAAGGTGGTTAGGATTTCTAATGTCCATAATAGGAAAGTTATTTTTCTTGAATAACACACTTATTAAATTAACAAAATTGAAATTATATTTCAATATAAATAATATTTGAATTCTAATTTAAGAAATTTAAAATAAAAAATTAAATTTATTTTTAATTAATCTTGTTTAAATTAATATATTCAACTTTAATTATATCTTATAATAAACATTCAATCTATAAATTATATATTTATATTTGTTATATATTTTAGGTATGTTTGTATTTTAGGTATGTTAGTACAATTTACTATCTCGATAAAATTTTATTAAATAATGATGAAAGGGGAAAAAAGAAATAGTAAAGAAAATAATATAAAAAAGATGAAAAATAAAATAAAATAAAATAATTAAGGAATAGTGTTATGAGAGATTTTCACAATATCTATTTATGAACATTTAGGTTCATTTACAATGATATGCCGTTTATATAAAAAAAATGTATATAATATGATGCGAATATATCCGATTTTAATACTACGATTCACCAAATAATGGACTGGATATGAAAAAATCACATGATTTCATATTCTATTCTATTCAATCCTATCCCGATTAGAAATCCGGATAACCAAACGTAGCGGTGGCTTGTTTTGAGGTCCCCTGGATTAGCACATGCAAAAAAGAAACTCACAAGAAGTCCTATTGGGTTTGATTTCTTCCTCTTGTAGCATATTATCAAACAAACTCAAACACTCCATGTGACCTTTAAGACATAAGTAAAGAGCCAACATGGTACTATATAAAACCGCGTTATGGAAAGGCATTGAACCAAAATAGCCATGAGCCTTTGATGCGTGTCTAATCCTTGCCCTTTCATCAATTTTACAATTCCACAGCACAATATCCCTAAACGGTTTTCTCTCATACAACCATCACGCTTAGCCCGTGTCCTCTCTTGCAACCATTAACCATCGGGGTCCGGCTGTAGATGTCCCTTTCGGTCATTTCATCAAAAAGTTCATGAGCAACGTCCACTTCCCCATTCTTCACATTTCCATCAATCAGGGAATTCTAGCTAACCAAAACACAGGCCCTGCATCAAACATCATGCGCACACTCCTTGCTTTTTGAAAAACCGAAAATATACGAATCAATGCATTTCCCACGAATAAATCCGACTCAAACCCAAGTTTTAACACAACTTTCACTATTCTATTTTTTTTTTTAAAATAAATTAGAATTAAAAAAAACCCACTATTAGTGCCCACTTACCCGCATGCATCTATTCCATAACCCATGATCATAGCATTCCACGAGACAACACCTCCATCAAGCATCTGATCAAATACTTTCCTGGCTCAATCCATACTGTCACATTTTGCATACAATCAGCTTCAATCTCATTATACTTCATGTACAAATAAACTAAGTGGCGTGTGTCGCGATCCCCTGTATTGGCACATGCAGGTAAACACTCGAAAGAATAACCCTATTGGGTTTGATCTTTTGGTCCGTGGGTGTGCAAAGCGTAGAGTATGCCTAATAATTACGAACCTACATGTGAGTACCATAGGGTCTCAGCTCATGGTCTGCATTATCATTCATGTACAAATAAACTAAGTGGCCTATGTCGCGGTCCCCTATATTGGCACATGTAGGTAAACACTCAAAAGATTAGCCCTATTGGGTTTGATCTTTTGGTGGAGCGCGAAGTGTAGAGCATGCCTAATTACAAACCTGCATGTGAGTACCGTAGGGTCTCAGCTCATGGTCTGCATTGTAAAGTTAGAAGACTAGCACACACACATATATATTGGCCCTCATATTCACATTTTTCCATGTGGGACAAGACACCTTTATGTTTGTTTTAAAAACAAACTATCAATAAAGCATACCTAGTTAGAATATCCAAACTATGTTTTGAATTTCTTTGCCGTCAAATTCGAAGACGAGCGGATATTAGGCGTGCCACTCTTTTAGGAACTTTGCATTCTAAGGTTAGATATCAAAATTTTTATTCTCTTATCCATTGTGTGGCACCCCAATCCATTAGGGTCACACAGTCCGATTTCCACTTTGTTTCCTTGACTTGAAGGTCTATAAGTCCCGAGAGTCTATTATTTATTTTTAACGGTCCCCGCGTAGCGTAAGAGGTATAGCGGAAGCGATATCACATCTCCCCAACCCAAAATTTTGAGACGATGCACACTTACTAGACAATTTTATAAGATGAGCCGGACACTTTTATTTACATAACTTGATGGACAACATGAGTTGGTACAACAAAAGGTCAAGGCTTTTCTAAGCTCGGCTATAACCAAAAGTACCCAACTCCACAGCAGCCATATACTTCGATCCATCAAACAGTGCCGACAGTCCAAAAAGCTCCATCAGCTACCCGTCACACATGATCACACCCAGTCCGGTCCATCGGCTGGTGGCGGCGGCAACATCCCCATCATGACCCCGTCATGTCGGACGTGCACCGACAAAAACTCCTGGACTACAGGGCCACCCGGTAAGCCAACATCATACAGGACCAACACTCGCACGCGGATGAAGACCAATCCTAGAATCCCGACATGCGTATGCTCTAAACACGAACACTCCACATCGACAGGGACACAGTAGAAAGTACCACGTGTGACAGGTAACAGAGGCATCTTCTAATCTAAAATGTTAGTCCCCAAACGGGGTGAGTACAACCACTCAGCAGCAAAAGATTCAACAAGCCATGTCGAGCATGACTATCAGTATCTAGTTTCATACAAGATAGACAAAGCAAGAAATCAAGGAATAAATGTGTATCAATATCATGGAATTCTTTGGTATTAAAGCAATTGCAATTCTATAAGAATCATAATGCAACATAATCAGATCACATATCATCTGTTTATCTTTCAAAAGATTTCATCCCTCAAAGGACCAATGTTTGCGTCCCTCCGGGCATTCGCATCCACCCTGGCATCGTGAAAGCCTCCGGCATTCAGCCACTAAGGCCACCGGACATCCGGAGCATATCATGCCTCCAGGCATCTCGTACCCCACCTGGCATCACGAGGAAAACCTCCGAAGCTCACCATGAGGATGGTTGCTCGGCCCTCTGGATTTACGTACCGACAAGCATACAACCGGGCATCCCGAAACTCCCGGGGCAACCCTCCAGCATTCAGCCTCTTAGGGACATTGGGCATCCACAAGGCATCGACTCTTTCGATCCTTTGGGCCTCCCGACTCCCGAGGCATCATTGACCCGAGGGTTCGACGGTAACCATTAGCATTTTAATTCACAAAAGTACCTTCATATATCAAACAAAATATCTCATGGACCTTTTATCAATCTCAATATTCCACCATCAGCACCATCATATCACATAACAATTCGAAATACATTCACCTATAGGACAATTTTGTGGAAATTCGAAACAAACAGTTTAATTTCCACATTCGCACGGTTCTGATAAAAATTCCGAATTAATTACTAAACGGACTCAGAAAATTATGAAATTTTGACACGTTATCAATGAGACCTAAAGGAACAAATTTCATGAAGAACACCAAGTCAGATTCCTTACGTACCGAGGGAAAAATTTCGATATTCCTAACTATCATTCTGTAAAATTTCCAGATTTGGTGTTTTCATAGAAAATCATTTCGGCGGTCATTCCTTGTTCATTTATTATGAATTTTTGATATGTTGTTCATGAGGATGTGCCCTAAAACTTTCATCAAGGAATTGGAGTCGAATTGTGGCTAGATAATTACAGAAAACTCGAGGAAGCACCGATGGTCGTTCTGTCCCTTGCAAAACAGCTTACTAGCCAAAGGGAAATTTGCTCCTATTCCATGGATTTCGACCTCCAACACCCACAAGCAAGTATATACCAGCATATTACATTGCAATATACCCTCTTTACTTCCCAAAAATCCATCATAGTCAGATCCTTAGATCTTAATTTCCCTTCTAAAAATTGGAAATCCAATACATGCACTGTTTTTGCTTTGCTTCTAGCTCTAACTTCATCTAGTGTGATCCCAATCAACATGCAGCTCTAATTTCTACACTTCCTCACATCTACTAACATTCCACAGACAATTCTAGCCTGCAAAGGCATAGATAGGTGAGCTTCCACTAGCCTTAAACCCCTCCACTCGGTGGCTGTCCAAAAACGGATGTTTGGGGGTCGCGGCTTGGCCCGATCGGTGACGGGGACCGGTGGTGTCGACGGCGGCAGCACGGTCTCGGCGGAAGGCGATCCTCCTCTTCCTCCCTCGCGGCTCACGCCCGTACACCCGCTCACCCTCTCTTTCGGTCTCTCACTCGACCCTCTCTCCCTCTCTCACTTGCTCGGTTCACTCCCTTTCTCTCTCTGCCCTTCAATTCCGAAACCCCCTCCCCTTTTTTTGTTCTTTGATTAATAATTAATCACCTTTTTGCATGTAAAAATTCTGATGATTGAAGCTGCATTGGACGAGTGGCTTCAAAGAATGAACAAGTGGAGGCAAACCAAAGACAAGTGTTGAATGACATCCCCCCTTCTTGATCTGGTCGACACTCTTGGGGGGCTCTTTGGGCTTGCTTGGACCCGAAATTTTGGGCCCAAAAGTCCTTAAAATAAAAGCCCAAAATCTTTTTTTTTTTATTAAGCGTTTGGTTCCCACCGAAATTAATTTAACATCCCCATAATCAAATTGCTTCATATACAAGGATATAATTGAAATTCTTGCGTGCCGTCCAACATCCTCAAAAATTTTATTCTTTAAATTTCAGCACGCATATTCCTTACGAAAGACCGGATTCCATCCTTTTGGTAAAAAAATTTAAATTGACCAACGTCCAAATTCTTCTCTTGTTCCATATATACTTAATTGGTATAGTTGGAATTCTCGAATGCCACACATTGTCAATCGTTCATTTGACCTATACATTATAAATAGGATCGTCATTTTTGATTACCTATTATAAAATATTAGGATGCAATCGATCAATTTCGACCGTTCGAAATTTTCGAGACCATCAAAAAGTCAAAAATGTATCTCTTTTATTAAGAGCAAAATTCCCTCCCCCACCCCCCCCTCCTTTTTATTTCGCTTCCTCTCCTGTCGCGGACGCACAAACTCACTTACATCAATAGTCCTCAATCTTGAAGACACACGCATCTGCCTTTATAAAAGTAGAGACGCTGCCCAGGAGGACAAACTCCAACACAGAGTTCTCCCGGTCCTTCCCGAATGCCCTCTGTTGAAAGGCAGTCACTTTGGCCATCTATAACGGCAGGACGAAACCCGTTAGGACAGTCTTTTATTATTCCACCAATTGAGACGACAAAACCTTTAAAGGAAGGAAAATGTGGAGGAACTCATTAGTGCGGTTCTACGCTCAGAAATGATAATACAAATTGAGAGGTGAGCATAAACCTACTGGATGCAATCACCAATAGAACGATCATTGCGCTGAGTTTGGCTTGACCCTTCTCCATTTCCAAATATATTGGCTTGATTGCTTGTGGGGTGATTGTAAAGGATGTGTTATATGCCCCAATGAAGGTTTATATTTAAATGTCTAAAGTTCGGTGTTTTTGGAGTGAGTAAATCCAGAGATTCCAAAAAAATGAATAGTAATCGACTTGCTATATATTCCTATACAGCTCTTGATACACTTACCGAGAATTTTTTCTTTGTTACCATTATTTCGTGGGTCTCCATCGAAATGCACATTTGCTTTACTAGGCAAGACAATAAGTACTCGTGGATATAATCGTATAATTTGAGATTTTCCTACCACAATTTGAGCTTTTCTTTGGAGTTAATGAGATAAGCTTACTTATTTTTCTTTGGCAAGAAATCAGAGCCAAGCCTAAGAGTTATATCATTAGTCTCCTAATAAAACTTAATCCTAAATGATCTCCTATCAATAAAGGAAGTAAATCTCTTGATGTCCTATCTAATGCTAGAGTGTCATTTGCATTGTGAGGCCTCGTCAAAGGCCGGTGGAGGTTGGCGGCCTTAGATGAGGGCAGCCATTCATTAGATTGGGGGCACAAAAATAAATAATAAAAAGAGAAAAGGAAAAAAAGAAAAAAAGTAAAGAAGGAAAAGATAAAAAAAATATATATATTTAAAAAAATTAGAATACTATTGAAAATTGTCTACATTAGTATCCACCATGTCACGTAGGACGACCACGATTGATGACTACATTAACAATTTTGTTCAAAACTGGCTAGATGGACCTTGCCATTGCCTAGAGCTGGTGAGTTGATCCTCACCTAGCCACTGTGAGGTGACCTTACTTGGCTGGGTGAGGTCAACCTTGCCGGTCCTCGTCTCCGGTTGGTCATTGGCCTTGTCGAGGGCCGGCGCCCGGTTAGAGGAGGAAGAAGAAAGGAGGGAAAAAAGAAAAGGAAAGAAATTAGAAAATCTCAGAAAGCTATCAAAAAACTAAAAAAAATTCATCACAAAAATATTTTAGGGCCATACTAAACAGTTTTTCTAAAAAACTCGTCTAGGGAACAAAAACAAAAAAAAAAAAATTCTAAATAAAAATTATTTCGGAGAATAGAAATGTTACTAAATGCATTTTAACAATATCTTACTATTCCTGTGATGCTAACGTCCTTGCAGATTGGATTATCAAGGCCCACCGACAAAATTCACTCCCCCTTGAATGGTCCACAAACCTCCTGTGGCCTTTTTGAAATATCCCTTGGTCAGAAACTTTCGTGTTTTGTTCAGGTTTCAACCGTGAATGAATGAATGGTTTATTTTCAACCAAAAAAAGAAACATTAATTCGCCAACTTCTTCGTCGTTTGTGATTAAAATTCGCCGCTTGACATCGTGAGGCCAAACTTCCGATGTGGGATTGGAGAGGTTTTTCTAGCATATGATGAATTTGTGGAGAGATAGGGATGAGAATTTGGTATTTGGTGGGAGTTTATGGGCAATGGCTTATGTTTGGGTTTTCTGGGAAGATTTGTGCTTCCGATTTCTAAAGTTTTAGAGCTCACATTATACTAATGCACTTAGCTAGTGCCTGAGCGGCTGGGGCAAAGATTCGTTATATGCATAATCATTTGAGAAATTTTTTACTTGATGTCTTGTTTGTTTAGTGGAAAATGATGATTAAGAAAATATTTTTCAACAAAATAATTACTTATATTGCTTGGAATGATTAGTCAATGAAAAATATTTTCACTATCATGACAATTTATGTCTAAACATTTCGTGAACAGTGTTTTTTTTTTGTTTATTTATTTTTACAAGCGATACAAGCTAACAGTTTTTTAGACAATTATTTTTCAAATAATTAACTTTTTGCAAAACAAAGGAAGCCTTAATTCAGCATTTTATAAGGCATGTTAAGTGCATTTACCTTTATTTATGAATCTCTTTATCTTGATACAGCTTTTATTTTAATAGCTAATAATTTATTTTTAAGAGGAAGATATGTAAAATCAGCTTTTCTGACCATTTCAGGATGAGAATCTACCTATTGTCCGACTGATCCGCAAGGATGGTAAAAACGAACATAACCAGAATGGTATCTTTGATATCTTCAAATTTCCCTTGATATCCTCAATTTCAGCACTTCATTTTCTTGTCAACCTAGAGCATAGTAAGTGAGAATATCCAAACTACGTTTTGAATCCCTTTGCCGCCAAATTCTAAGATGTGAGGATATTGGATGTGTCGTCCTTTCGGGATTTCGCCGTCTTTTGAGAATAGATATCTTTTTATTCTCTTGTCCGTCGTTAATCGTTAGTCCGATCTATACATAAGGAATACGACCAACACTTTTGATTACCTAGTTATAAAATTCCAAGATGCAATTGATTGATTACCTAGTTATAAAATTCTAAGACACAATTGATTGATTTCAACCGTTGGAATTTTTTTAGAACGCCGAAAAGTCAAATACTCGATAGCATGAACCCAATTTATCAAAAGCAAAAAATCCCCTTTTCTATTTATGCTTCCTCTCCTCTCACAGACGCACAAATTCACGTACATCAATGGTCCTCAATCTTGAAGACACACGCATCTACCTTAAAAAAAGTAAGGTTGCTGCCCAGGAGGACAAGTTATGGTACAAAGTTCTTCTGGTCCTTTCCGAAAAGCCCTCTGCTGGAGCGCAACCACTTTGGTCATCTATAACGGCGGGACGAAACCCATTAGGACAATCTTTTGTGGTTCCAGCATGTGAGACAGCAAGACCATTAAAGGAAGGAAAATGTGGAGGACGTCATTAGTGCAGTTCTGTGTTTAGAAATGATAATAGTAATTGAGAGGTGAGAAGAAACCTACTGGATGATTTCACCAATAGAACGACTATTGCGCCGAGCTTGGCTTGACCCTTCTCCATTTTCAAGTTTATTGGCTTGATGGTTTGAGGTGTGATTAAAGATATATGTGTTATGTGTCTCATGGAAGTGGGTTATACATAGATGTCTAAAGTTCGCTATTTTTGGAGTTTGAGAAAATGCAATATTAAAAAAAAAAAAGGAATAGTAATTGATTTGATACATATTCACATTCAGCCGTTGATACACTTACCCGATTTTTTTTCTTTGTTACCATTTTTGCGGGTCTCGGATTATCCATCGAAATGCATGTTTGCTTTACTAGGTAAGAAAATAAGTACTCGTGGATATAGTTGTATAATTCGAGATATTTTTATAGTAATCAGAGCATTTTTTGGAGTCAATGAGATGAGGTTACGTGTTCTTTTTGGTAAGAAATGAGAGGCAAGCCAGAGAGTTACACTATTGCTCACCTAATAAAACTTAATCCTATATAATCTCCTATCTACAAAGGAAGTAAATCTCTTGGTGGCCTGTAGTCGGTCTTGTTGATGACTAGTAGAGGTTGCTAGCATTAGGCTAGGGTAGCCCTTCGTTAGATTGGGTGGGCAGGAGGGTGGCCCTCACCAACCCAAGCAAGGGTGACCCTTCCCCAATCCAGCAAAGGCTTCCCTCACTTGAGGCTGACGGAGGGAAAAAGCGCAAAAGAAAAAAGAAAAGAAAAGAAAAGAAAAGAAAGAAAAAAAAAAATATACATTTTGAAAAAATATTAGAATACTATTAAAATTTGTCCACATTAGTTAGCCATCACATAGGACAGTCACGATTGCATTTATCTCAGCGATTTTCGGTAAAAAATTGACTGTATATACTCAATTAACAAAATTTGAAAGTACAATAAAAATATTTATGAGGTAAAAGTACAATAGATCTATAACTTTTTGGACAATTTTCACATTTAAAAAGTCTCTAAGTATGGCTGTTGCTCTTCAGCCATATGCTCTGTTCCATAAATGCACCGACAATAAAGATGTGTGTGAAGTTCAATTCTCCACTCACGCCAGAAGTGGGGAAGATGGGAATATTATCATTTGCTTATATTGTAGATTTTAATTAGCCTTTATTATT
Source organism: Eucalyptus curtisii (assembly GCA_017140595.1). Classification (NCBI taxonomy): domain Eukaryota; kingdom Viridiplantae; phylum Streptophyta; class Magnoliopsida; order Myrtales; family Myrtaceae; genus Eucalyptus; species Eucalyptus curtisii. Next base: position 19,229,899 of record CM029498.1, read on the forward strand.
GCTATTGCTTGTTTACCTCTATCAAATGCCACATTTGCCCCATCTTATGTGATATTAAACTTGCATTACTTTTTTGTTGGCGTTGACAAAGTAAAATAAAAACTAGGTTGCTAAAGATATTACTTAAATACAAATTTTAAATATAACATGTATATTTTTAATTGTTATTAATTCTTTCGAGAGGTCAAACAACGAGACGTGGGTCTGCATTTTATTTGTAGGGAGGGCAATTTGATCACGAAAGGCGTATGAGCAGTAAAGCTAGGAACACCCATAATAATGTGTAAAGTTATGTATTTAATTTTTTTTTCAGACTCCCTAACTCCATTTTCTCGTGATCTTCACCATATACGTAATGCTGGAGGATGCCCCTAAGCTTCTGTAGATCACCTTCTAACTGATGCTTACATTTTACACTAAATTTTTTTTATTCAAGACCAGTAAGTGTCCTATACTTAGCAAGATGCCCCAAAATCGTGGTCTCTGAGTATTTAATAATCGAGAAAGTGCTTCACATATAGATTGCATAGGAAACGAGAGAAATAAATTCAAATTACTTAAAAATTTAAATACATTTGATGGGTTTTTGCCCCATGTGATAAAGTGGATGATATGATGATTCTCATTGACGAATCACATTCTCTGTTTTTATTTATTTATTTATTTATATTTTTGGGGGCGGGGAGGGAGGTGAAGCTATTAAAAATATTAATTGGAAGATAGAGAAATCTAGGACAAGGGGGTGTACACACATTGAGGGCTTTGTCCTAAATCTATGAAGATTGCACTTTAGCAACATTTGGCCATGATATGATCAAAACCAACTATGGCTCAACAAGCGCACCCAATAATTTCAACCCTTATGGTGTGGTAACTCTCTAAAAAGAAAGCATAAAATTGACCCTCAACAACAGTAACAACACACCCAATTTGTGTTCACACCTCTGACATCCCTTCTTTTCTTTTCCTCTCTTGGTAGAAATTAGATGAAATTTGAGTCCATTCCAACCTCAGCCTATATCTTTCCCTATATAATGTTTGAATCTCCCTTATTTGGCCCAATGGAGTGATGACTAGCTAGAGACTGATATTGACAATAAAGACAATGTTAGACGTTGAAATTAGCTCGGGAGGCGAGTATGATTTCTTGCCAGGGATATGTATAGAAATTTTACCTAAAATCTCGCAATAAAAATTGTCTTAAGAACCAAGTCGTCGGGGAGTGATGGATCCAGCCATCTTCCCTTTGACCGTCGTTAAAGCAAGTGAACCAGATTGAATTCAATCGCATCCACGCCTTCTCCGATCTCCGGTGGCACAATAACTTTGTCTACATGAAAATGAAAATTGTAGCCCCACCCTAGACGGGGTGCGGAACAAATATCCCCCGTTTGGGTTTTCCTAGGGGGCCCCCGAGGGGTTAAAAATAAAGTGTCGTGCATTTATTTGTATTCTAATGCACCTTGTATGGTGGGGTGTCAGTATATGGACGTCACCTTGCTTGCTTGCTAACATTCCTTTGAGAGAGAGAGAGAGAGAGAGAGAGAGAGAGAGAGGGGTGATGGATGGCATCATAGCTCCATTTCACAAAGCACTTGTCCGCATTTTGTGAGAATTTTGAGGGTTCTCCTCCATGGGCAAATTGAAATGGCTGCTCCCAAACAAATTTTAAGTCCCTTTTGATGGAGAACCGGATCTGGCCGCGTCGACCCCGAGTCTTGCAGAGGGAGCAGCTATCCCTAGGGGGAGGAAGCGGATGGCCGTGATGCTGCGGCGGATGGCAGCGGCGTCTCGCAAAGGTCATGGTGGTAGGAAGTGTTGGAAAAATTGCTTTGAATTGGTGATGGTGGGGGTGCAGGGAGTAGGAAGTGTTGGAAAAATTGCTTTGAATTGGAAAGAAAATGTTGTTAATGGTTTACTGGCACATAAAAATTGTGGAGTCTAATTTCTAGTCCACTTTTTCATTTAAACAAGATAGAAGACATTCACCATTTATATGATGGCCCACGTAACTCAATCTTTTCTATGTGGGATAAGAAGAAAATACTATTTTATTTGTTTTACGAACAAACAACCAATAAGAAGTACCCACAACATCTGCCCGTGATCACGTGACTTGAAACTTTGCATCATCCCCAAGTTTGGCACATCGAAATTGTCCGTGAAAGCTGATGGTGTATTGACCAGCGACTACAATGCCCCCACCGTTTCTGTCCCCATGAGCCACTGCAATCGGTTCAGAGATGCGATCGGGGGTGAATCATAATCCTCGCAAGATGAGCAAGGCGTTGCCGTTTCTGGGGCATGAGGCTGCGTTTGAGATCCAAGGGCACAAATCGGAGATCGATTGTATTTCGCAACATGCAATGACCGTTTTTCCTTCTTCTTCTTCTTTTTAATAATTTTATTTTTATTGTCGTAGTCAGTCATGTTTTCGACAAGTCTTTGATGGATTGATTCGGTTATTACTTGTTCTGGGATTTCAAGAAACAAAACCCAGACAAGATTAACAATGTAGATTCTATTTCCCAAAAAAATCTTACCTGTTCATTGTTATGGCAAACGTCCCCTCGTGGTTAGTGAATAAATCAACCGAGGAAGGAAGCATAAAAGGAATCGAGTTGAATAAGTTTTGCCCAATTCTCTCTCGTTTACTTTATGCTGATGATACTATATTTTATTTTATTTTATTTCTTTTTATGGATGAGACAATTAAGGAATGCCAAAATTTGGTTGCTATCCTTAAACAATATTGCTTTGTAATGGGTCAAGCTATAAACTTGAACAAATCAGGCATATAGTTTAGTGGGGGCTGCCCTTTCAACTTGAAAAGAAATATGGCACAAGAGCAGCGAGTTCCAATTATTGAGAAGATTGAGAAGTACTTGGGCATTCGTTTGGACTAGGGCCATTAAAAAAAAAAAAATAGATGTTTCCTTAGGTGTAACCAAGTAAAAATGAAACTAGAGGATTTGAAAGAGAAGTTGATATCCAAAGAAGGCACGGACATCCTCATCAAAATGGTGTTGCAAGCATTACCCACATAACCTATGTTGATATTTGGCATATCTATCTCGGTTTATAAGGCAATAGAATAGAGAATTGCTTCGTTTTAATGGAACAAATGAGAATCGAGTAGTTATGCATTGAAGGAGATGAGAAATCCTAAAAGCCAGGAAATATTGTGAAGGGTTGGATTTTAAAGATCTTGTCATGTTTAATAAAGCTATGTTGGGGAAACAAGCTTGGAGATTATCACAATCCCCATCAATATTTTAGAGTAAAGGCTTGAATGAGTATCTACTTCCCTAAGGGGAATAATCTATGCTGGAAAGGGGTTCCGCCCCTCATGGGTTTGGCAAAGCCTTGTCATGGGCGGAGATATGACTCGGCCAAAAGTGAGATGGGCGGTGAGCGACGGTGCAGCAATAAGAATTCGCGAGGATTGCTGGCTTTCTTTGGGTGTGTAGGAGGGACGGCAAATAGAGACGACCCTAAGCTAGTCTCAAAAATTAATAATCGAGAAACAGGTACGTGGAAAAAACCAAGTATTGAAAAACCTGTTCAATGGGCACATAGTGCGAAAAATTCTCCCATTTAGTATGACACCAAGAGACGTTAGACTAGTTTGGGATGGAAAGAAACCAAAGTCCTATACAAAGTGGATATAACACCAAGCGAAATAGAGTCTTGCAGGCACTAATCAACCTTCCACGTCTAGGGGTGAGCACGGTTCCCGGGTAGAACCGGGAATTGGAGAACCGAACCGGAGGGTCCAGTTCGGTTCCCGGTTCTAAAGAGACCGGTTTCAGTTCCCGATTTCCTTTTTCTGGGAATCAGCGTTCCCGATTCCGGTCAGAGTTAAAAAAAAAACAAACCCTAGCATGTCACTTCCCCCCACGTGATTCCCCCCCCCTTCCGTCGATTCTTCCCCCTTCCCCTTTCTTTTTTTCTCTCTCTCTCTCTTTCTTTTCTCCCATTTTTCCTCCTCACATCACTTCCTGCTCCCCCCCCCAACTTTTTTCTTTTCTTCTCTCTCTCTCTTCCTCTTCTCTTTCCCCCTCTCTCGGTCGAAACCCCCCTTCTTCTTCTTCTTCTTCTTCTTCTTCTTTCCTCTTACTGGCTGCTGCTTCACCCACCACCACACCACCACCCAACGCTGTGGCAGCTTGAATTTTCAATTCTGTTTTCCATTGAATAAATCGAGCCTTTCATCGACGCGCCTATAGTGCTATTCTCAGAACTGATCACTCTTGAGAGAACTAGACTATCTGGGAAAGTCATTAAGGGATTTTAATGCAATAGACTTGGGAATTTGACCAAGAATCGGTTACTCAACCGTGCTCATCTATAGAGATCATTACGGCACAGTTAAAAATTGATTAAAGAGCAGAGATAGGTTGGTTAGACTGAGATACATGGCTAATCATGGGTGATTCCACTAAATTACAAAATTCTTATCGACCGGCACTAGATTGATTTTTCTGTCGTTTTGGTGCCTTGTGTCTGTAATCGAAATCTCGAGATTTTCACGACCACCGAGAGTCGCCAATGTGTCGAAGAGGTTCATTGTGGCTCGAAGAAAATCGATCACGGGTCATTTGCACTAAAAGTTTCTAAAAGCTACCCGGTAGCCTAGGTTACGCTAAATCGTGCCGGATTGAAATTAACCACGAATTTGAATCCGATTTTAGAAATTGAAAGTTTTGTCATATCATAAGTCATTTTAGGAACGTCGACTCATCATCTGAAGATTTTTTTGCAAACCGAGATTTTTGGTTAAAAGTCGGGATATGGCTGTTTTTGTCCGGAAAATTCAGAGGACCGTTTTTGATTGCGAAATTGGGATGCAGGTAGGTTCTATCGGTGAGGAAAAATTCCAATTTGATTGAGGATATGCTGGTTGAATTTATAGAGGCCGAATTGAGTTGATCCAAGAGGCAATTGAAGTCCAATTTGGGGAAAATCCAATCAAAATTCGTGGCTCCCCCTTGGACCCAACCTTTGGACCACTTCGTTAGCTTCTAGAGGAAGCTTTGGGCTGGAAAAATTGGTTGAGGAAGCCAGCTGCCAAGTGGGACCAAGTCAAGGAGGCAAAGGGATGAGAGTGAGACCAAGAGGGACCCTCCATCAGCCAAAGTTGTCCCCCCTTCTTCTCCTCCCCTACTCGTCGACACCCCCTTCCCTTTCCAGCTAGTTGAAGACTTCCAAAACCCATAAATCTGAACCAGCAAGCCAGCTAGCCCGTCCGAGCCCGCTGCCGCTGTCTAGAGCCACCGCTCGCCGTCACGCCCAACTGCGAAGTCCCCCGCGCACCAGCTGCTCGTCCGTGCGTCGTCCTGCCTCCGCCGTGACCCCAGGCCATCCCCCAAGCCGTTCGGACCCTCCTCGCGTCACCGGAGCCTCTTGGCCACCCGCCGAGCTGCCGGAAGCCCGTTGCAGCCCGTCCACCTCTTCCCTGCCCGTTTCTAGCTCAATTGACCATTGAAGCAGCTTCTTTGGACCCCGAACAGAAACCGAAGCCCTTGGGTTTGCAGCCACTGTTTGGCCCATTTTCAGGCCTTTCTCGACTCCGCTTGGCGGTCCCGCTATGGAGTTTGTCGATCCTCTCCACGTCCCCGTCGTTGTGGTCCAAGCGGATAGTTAATCAAGTAAATTTACTCACTAATCCCTGCTTAGGAAAGTTAATTATGCTTAAGGGTTGATTAGTTTAAGTTAAATATGGATTATGTGAATAGTTAGAATAGATTAGCAATTTAATTAGTCGTTATTGCATGTTATGTGGTTAGAGTAGTGTAATTAGAGCCTAGATAAGCTCTAGTATTTATCTAGAGTGGTTTGGAAATTTTCCGGGCTCATCTTGGCTTTTAATTAGGCTTTTCCGCCCTAAGTTGCTATTTTTGGTATTTAATAATTAATTTTCGTAATTATTTAATTAATCATTATTTTTCGAAAATTAGACCGGGATAGTCGATGACCGAAATTTTGTGCTGATTGCAATGGTGTGATTTTTTATTTATTTAATTGATTGTTATTTTGTGCAATTTGAGTGTGATTTGTGATTTTGGGTATTTATCCCAAAATTTATTTAATTTCAGTAATTAATTAGAAAATCACCAGGTATCGATTTACAACGCCAAAAATGGATTTGTGGACTATTGAAATTAGTGGGATTTTCAAGGGTGAAAATATTGTATTTTGGCTAAGGTCGACCGTGTACCCACACACGATTATTTTTATTAGGAATGACAAAATCAGTGAAATGGTTAGATGATCATGATGGTATACTATATCAGCCTGCGGGCTTGATATGTCAGCCTAGAGTGAGCAATATACCAATATACTATATCAGCCTGCGGGCCTCAATATGTCAGCTTAGTGCAAGCAGTATTCCTTAGCAGCTTCTGGTGAGCATTATTAGTATACTATATCAGCTTGCGGGCCTCGATATATCATCTTAGTGCGAGCAGTATACTATTTATCAGCTTAGAGTGAGCTATACTATCTATATTCAGCTTAGAGTGAGCAGTCCTTGATATGATTGGACTTTATAGATAGTATTGATCGAGATGACCGGGAGATGGTTTTGCTAACATTGAATCGACTAAGTCGATTGATCGATGATTCGATCTGATTGGATGAATTGGTTGGTTGAATTGTTCCGACTATCAGGAAGGGACTGAGGCCAAGGTAAGTCCTCTGACTTGTGTTTGTGCTTAGGCAGCTTTAAGGGCGTATTTCCTTCCTAGTCAGGTCTTAGGGGGTGAACTCGCTTAGATGTCGTCTCACCTCGTTGTGGGATAAAATTTTTAGGTCCCTAGATGGCAGCTCCTCTTGAGCATTTTGGTCAACCAAAGAAGGTCACTGAGCAAAGGTATTTCATTTCGCTTCATGGGGACCCTAGGGGATGGGAGTATGAACTTGTGAAGTCTGTGGTCTAGGTTGATGCGGATCTACCCAAAAAGGTGCCCCATCAATACAGATCATGGTACCGTCAAGATCGGAATGGCCAAAGAGAGGGCCCCATACTGGAATCTAAGATACCTCTGTATTTGCCGGAGGTTGCTTTTGAGAAAGGCACAGCAAATCCCCCAGAAGGTTCAGTAGTGGACGTAGACTCGGACCTGTCGGAGCTAGAGTCCCTGGTGTATTCAGCTGAAGGCTCCAATGATGAGGAGGAGGAGGAGGAGGATCTGTAGTTTTTTGAAAACCCCCCTGTTTTGTAGACCTTGTATATATGTATATATCGGCTTGTATTATATACGACTTGTTATGATATGTATATATAAGTGTGTTGTTGTTTTTCAAAATTATGGCCCTACTTTTCTATCTCATCTTGTTGTTGTCTAGGGATTATTTATTCGCTTTTGCATGTGCATTAAAATGAATGGGTCGGCGATGCATCCTGGGATGTCGCTATTTAATCGACCGTAGATGGATGGGTGCTCGCCCGGAGGATCGGGGCATGACATCCCCGTTTAAGTGGTATTTGAGCAGGCTAGTGATTGGAGTGATAATGTGCGATGTTTTATGGAATAGTTAGTGAGAATGGCCTTTATTTCATGTTGGCGCATGTCTGTGATAGTTGTTTGATATAATTGTTTGTTGTGTGGATTGCTCAGCTTCTAATTCTTTGTGGAATTGGAAGCAGGCTTCTTTAAAGAACCTTCAAAATGAGCAATCAGGAGCAGAGGACTCCTAGGAAGCATACCATTGGTCCTGTGACTCGGGGTAAGACGTTGACAAGGGTCGGTACCCGAGGAGGCCGTGGTAGGGCGTCAGCTTAGGCTAGCACCGGTGGAGTAGTACTATCTCCTGTTGGTGCTAGGGTAACAGCCCCGACGATCCCAGGTTCGAGGGGATCATGCAGGCTTTGGAAGCCATGCTAGATCTGATGGGGCAGCAGGCCCAGAATCAAGCCGCCGCCACTGCCGCCGCCACTCAAGCTGCCGCTATTGCTGTCGTTGCCGCTGCCGCCGAAGTCGCCGTCGTTGTTGCACCTGTTGAAGTTCTAGTTGGGAACTTAGTTGTGGAAAGGGAGAGACCAATCCACAAGTTGGTAGAGCAATATCTAAAACTGAACCCGCCGAGGTTCACTAGTACTGGAGATCTCGAGACTGCCTTGCTATGGATTTAGGACCTGGATAAGGCTTTTGCACTTCTGAGGTGTAATGATGAGGAAAAAGTTGTCATGGCAATATATCAACTGTAGAGTAACACGAATATTTGGTGGAGGGCCGCCGGAGATACAGTGTTTCCAAAATGCATAGTCCCTGTGTGGAACGTTTTCCTCCGAGCTTTCAATGATAAGTACCTTTCGGGTAGCTCCCGAGAATAGAAAATGGAAGAATTTCAATGCTTCCTCCAAGGATTGATGACGGTTGACCAGTACAAGGTCAAATTTGCAGAGCTTTCTCAGTATGCTCCGAGATTGATAGAAGATCCGGAAGAAAAAGCTCGAAGGTTCAGGAATGGCCTTTGACTAGAGCTGAAACAACCGCTGGTGCCGTTTGACTTGAAGGACTATCGTGAGGTGTACAACCGAGCCTAGCTATTAGAGAGAAGTCTGAACGAACAAGTAGCCTCATTTGGATTGAGGTTTAATTCGACTAGAGAAGGGATTCGACATGGAAAGAGATCCATGACTGGAGGAAAGTTCCATGTTCCGCCCAACAGGAAGGGTGGAATTGGAAAATTAGGACCAAATCAGAATGGTATGTGTCGCTTCTATGGAAGGCGACGTGGTATAGCCCCGTGCCCTCGAAGGATGGGTGCTTGTTTTGAAAGTGGCCAACATGGTCAAATGGCCAGAGATTGTCCTAGACGACTAAGAGGACAACCGCAGTTACCGCCATTGCCACCGTTGGGACAGATCAAAGGGTACGCGCCACAGAACGCACCACAGGGTGGACAGCTGAGACCCCTAGCTCAAGGGACAGTGTATGCCATCACCAGAGGTCAGGCTGAGGACGTGCTTGATGTGATTATAGGTATGGTTTCGTTGAACGACCATGCTGCTTATGCTTTGTTCGACCCAGGAGCAACTCACTCTTTTATTGCTGACCAATATATTAAGCTGATAGGGTTAAGTCCTGAATTATTGGAGTTAGTGGTTAGCATATCTACACCATTAAATGATAAGGTGTTGTCTATATTGGGTTGTTTTGGTTGCAAGTTAGCGATTGGTGAGCGAGAGGGGAAAATAGACTCATTAGTCCTAGCCATGTATGACTTTGATTTGATTATTGGCATGAATTGGCTCACCAAGCAACGAGCTAAGATGGACTGTTATCGTAAAACGATTCAGTTTGACCCGTTAGAGGGTGAAAGTTTCGAGTTTGTTGGAAGTCGAGGAGGACCCTCGATTACCTTGATCTCGTCGCTTGAGGCAACCCGTTTGTTAGACGGGGGTTGTTAAGATTACTTGGCAACTATCATGGATACGATAGTTGAGGAGCTGAAGATCGAAGATATCACAGTCGTACAAGAATTTCCAGATGTATTCCTGAAGGAATTGCCAGGTTTACCGCCTGAGAGAGAGAGATCGAGTTTGTGATTGAGTTAGCACCCGAGACAGAGCCAATCTCTAAGGCTCCTTACCGGATGGCGTTATCCGAGTTGAAAGAACTGAAGGTGCAAATGTAGGAATTGTTGGATAAGGGATTTATACGTCCTAGTGCATCATCTTGGGGAGCACCAGTGCTGTTTGTAAAGAAGAAAGATGGTTCGTTGCGTTTGTGCATCGACTATCGTCAACTTAATCAGGTAACGATCAAGAACAAGTATCCACTCCCGAGGATCGACAACTTGTTTGATCAGTTACAAGGAGCGTTGATATTTTCAAAGATCGACTTAAGGTCATGATATCATCAGCTGAGGATCAGGAAGGAAGACATTCCAAAGTCAGCGTTTCGTACTCGATATGGCCATTATGAGTTGACTATAATGCCGTTCAGTTTGACGAACGCCCCAGCTGCTTTTATGGATCTGATGAACTGAGTGTTCAAGGAATACCTGGATCAATTTGTGATTGTGTTCATTGATGACATTATGGTGTATTCGAGGAGTGATGAAGAGCATGAGAATCATTTGAGAGTAGTACTGCAGATCCTGAGGATTCATCAGCTGTACGCCAAGTTTAGCAAGTGCGTGTTTTGGTTGACTCGCGTTGCGTTCTTAGGTCACGTGATTTCAGGCGAAGGAATCTCTAAGGACCCAACCAAGATTGAAGTAGTGATTAACTGGCCAAGACCAATTACAGTGACATAGATCAAAAGTTTTCTGGGCTTGGCAGGTTATTACAGAAGGTTCGTAGAGGGGTTCTCAGCATTAGCGTCGCCGTTGACTAGACTCCTGAAGAAAGAAGAAAAAGTCCGTATGGACAAACAAGTGCGAGTGTAGTTTCCAAGAGCTTAAGCAAAAGTTGACTACCGCACTTGTGCTGACCATCCCATTTGGTCCTGGAGGATATGAGATCTATAGTAATGTGTCGTTTAGAGGATTGGGTTGCGGGCTGATGCAACATGGTAGGGTTATTGCGTACGCCTCCCATTAGTTGAGACCTCATGAGCAGAATTACCTGACGCACGACTTAGAACTCGCGGCAATCATTTTCGCTCTGAAGATTTGGAGACATTATTTATGTGGAGAAAGATTCTAGATCTTCACTGATCATCAAAGTCTCAAGTATCTATTCTCTCAGAAGGAGTTGAATATGAGACAACGACGATGGATGGAACTTCTGAAGGACTATGACTGTGACATCCTATATCACCCCGGAAAGGTGAATAAGGTCACTGACGCTCTGAGTCGGAAGTCTTCAATCGCTTATATGCTAGTTAAGGAGTGAAACTTAATCGAGAGAGCTCGAGATTCGGTTTTAAATTGAGGTAGACCACTTTTCAAATCTTATGGCCACCCTCAGAATTGAGCCGGATGTTCAGATCAGAATCAAATTACTTCAGCCAATAGACCCAGACGTTCAGAAGATTATGCAAGAGGATACTGATAAAAGAAAGGCCGACTTTCAGATTTATGAGGATGGAACACTGAGCTTCCGAGGACGATTGTGTGTACCTGACGATGCAGAGCTTAGAGAGGAGATCTTATTAGAAGCTCATCGTAGTAGTTACAACATTCATCTTGGTAGTACTAAGATGTATCAGAATCTGCGTTAACACTACTAGTGGTCTAGTATGAAGGCGGACATCGCCAAACATGTTGCCAAGTGTTTGACGTGTCAGCAAGTCAAAGCACAGTATTGTAAGCCGGGAGGACTTCTACAACCTCTCGAGATCCCAGAGTGGAAATGGGAGCACATCACAATGGATTTCTTGGCCGGTTTACCGAGGAGTCAAAGAGGAAATGATTCCATTTGGGTGGTGTTCGACAGACTGACAAAGTCGGCTCACTTCATTGCAGTATGAAAGGACCTTAGTTTGATAGGCACGTAGAGCTATACATGCATCAGATAGTTCGTCTGCGTGGAGTGCCGATGACGATCACATTAGATCAAGATCCAAGATTCATAGTTGCATTTTGGAAGAGCTTGCAGGTTGCTTTAGGTATGAAGCTGCAGTACAGTACGACATATCATCCTCAGACGGATGGCTAGTCTGAGAGAACAATCCAAACCCTCAAGGATATGCTGCGAGCTTGTGTGCTAGACTTTAAGGGAAGCTGGGAGGAACAACTTCATTTGGTTGAGTTCGCCTACAACAACAACAGCTACCAGCAGAGCATTCAGATGGCTCCATTTGAAGCGTTGTATGGTAGAGCGTGTAGAACGCCAGTGTGTTGGGATGAAGTCGGGGAAAGAAAGATCACAGGCCCAGACTTGGTTTAGCAATCAGTGGATGTAGTTGCAGTTATCAGAGGCAGACTAAAGACCGCTCAGAGCCGCCAGAAAAGTTACTCAGATAAGTGTCGGAGATCTTTGGAATTCCAAGTTGGTGATCACGTTTTTTTGAAGGTGTCCCCAATGAGGGGTACTTCGCGCTTTGGCAAGAAAGGAAAACTGAGTCCGAGGTACGTAGGTCCCTTTGAGATTCTAGAGAGAATCGGGATCCTAGCATATCGTCTTGCATTGCCGTCGAGACTGGCGCAAGTGCACAACGTCTTTCACGTGTCGATGTTGAGGAAGTATGAGCCTGACTTGACCAGCGTACTTAATTTTGAAGAATTGGATGTGGATGACAGAGTGTCATACGTTGAAAGCCTGGTTCAGATTGTGGATTGAAAAGAGCAGGTTCTGCGCACAAAGACCATGTTGTTGGTCAAAGTGGTCTGGCAACACCACGGCACTGAAGGAGCAACCTGGGAGAGTGAAGAGTCGATGAGACAATTGTACCCCCACATTTTTGCTTAAAGTATTGTAATTGTTTAAATTTCGAGGACGAAATTTTTATAAGAGGGGAAGAGATGTGGCAGCCTGAATTTTCAATTCTGTTTTCCATTGAATAAATGGGTCCTTTCATAGACGCGCCTATAGTGCTATTCTCAGAGCTGATCACTCTTGAGATAACTAGACTATCTGGGGAAGTCATTAAGGGATTTTAATGCAATAGACTTTGGAATTCGATTAGGAATCGGTTACTCGATCGTGCTCATCTGCAGAGATCATTACGGTACAGTTAAAAATCGATCAGAGAGCAGAGATAGGTCGATTAGACTGAGATGCGTGGTTAATTGTGGGTGATTCCACTAAATTACAAAATTTTCGTCGACGGACACTAGATTGATTTTTCTGTCATTTTGGTACCCTGTGTCCGTAATCGAAATCTCGAGATTTTCACGACCACCCAGAGTCACCATTGTGTCGAAGAGGTTCATTGTGGCTCGAAGAAAATCGACCACGGGTCATTTGCACTAAAAATTTCTGAAAGTTACCCGGTAACCTAGGTTACGCTAAAATCGCGCCGAATTGAAATTAACCGCTAATTTGTATCCGATTTCAGAAATTGAAAGTTCTGTCATGTCACGAGTCATTTTAGGAACGTTGACTCAGCCTTCGAAGATTTTTTCTGCAAACCGAGATTTTTGGTGAAAAGTCGATATAGGGCTGTTTTTGACCGGAAAATTCAGAGGACCGTTCTTGGTCGCGAAATTGGGATGCAAGTAGGATCTATTGGCGAGGAAAAATGCCAATTTGATCGAGGACACGTCGGTGGAATTTATGGGAGCCGATTTAAGTTGATTCAAAGAGGAATTGAAGTCCAATTTGAGGGAATTGCCTCCAAAATTCGTAGCTCCCCCTTGGACCCAACATTTGGACCATCTTCAAAGCTTCTAGAGGAAGACTTGAGGCTGAAAAAGTTGCTGTGGAAGCCAGCTGCATGGTGGACCTCACTAAGGGAGACAAAGAGATAGAAAGGAGACAATGGTGGCCCCTTCCAAGCCCAGCCGGTTCCCCCTCCTCCTTTTTGCCCAATGACCTCCCCCTTCCCCCATTCCAACTCCTTGAAACCTCTAAAAACACCAGAGAAGTTGGTCAAGCCCTCCCCTCCACCGTCGAAGCCCACCGGACACCCTTGCCACCGCTGTTTGTCGTCGCGCACCTCGTGCCAGCCGCGAACCCGTTGCGCGTCGTCCCTCCTCCTCGTGCGTCATCTGCATTGGTCTCGCCATCTCCGGACGCCTCGCCTCGCCGTCGCCGTCCAGTCCGTCGAGGCTCCGTTGCCTCCGTTCCGCCGCCGCACGTCGCCGCCTAGCTCCGCCTAGGCCACAGCAGCCCTACCTGTCCCTTCCCCACCGTCTCAGCCAACCCGCAGCCACCGGTTCCACCTTTCTCGGCCAAGGGCAGAACCGAACAGCTTGGGTCTTACCAGCATTGTTTGGCCCATTTTCGAGCCTTTCCCGACCCCGCTTGGCGGTCCCACTTTGGAGTTTGTTGATCCTCTCCTTGCCCCGGTTGTTGTGGTCCGAGCGGATCGTTAATCAAGTGAGTTTACTCACTAATCCCTACTTAGGAAAGTTAATTATGCTTAAGGGTTGATGATTTTTAGTTAAGTATGGATTATGTGGATAGTTAGAATATATTAGCAATTTAATTAATCATTGTTGCATGTTAGGTGGTTAGTTTAGTACAATTAGTAAGTAGATAAGCTCTACTATGTATTTAAACAGGTTCGGAAATTTTTCAGGCCCATTTCGATATTTAATTAGGCATTTCCGACCTAAGTTGCAATTATTGGTATTTATTAATTAATTTTCGTAATTATTTAATTAATTTTTATTTTTCGAAAATTAGACCGGAATAGCCGATGACCAGAATTTCGTGCTGATTGCAATGGTGTGATTGATTTATTTAATTGACTGCTATTTTGTGCAAATTGAGTGTGAATTGTGATTTTGAGTATTTATTCCTAAAATTTTTAATTTCAATAATTAATTAAAAAATCATTGGGCGTCGGTTTACAATGCCAAAAATATTTTTGTGGACTGTTGAAATTAGTTGGAATTTCAAAAAGGAAAATATTATATTTTGGCTAAGGCCGACCGTGTACCCACACCTGATTATTTTGATCAAGAATGATAAAAATGGTGACATTCTCAATTGGTAAGAACAAGTATACTATATCAACCTACGGGTTTTGATATATTGGCTTTGGGAGAGTAGTATACTTTATCAGCTTAGGGTGAGCATCATAGGTATACTATATTAGCCTACGGGTTTGATATATCAGCTTTGGGAGAGCAGTATACCGGTATGCTATATTTGCCTACGGGCCTTGATATGTCAGCTTTGGGTGAGTGTATACTTTGTCAGCTTCTTCTGGTGAGCATCCTGAATATACTATATTAGCCTATGGGCTTTGATATGTCAACTTTGGGAGAGCAGTATACTCTATTATCAGTTTTGGGCGAGCTATACTATCTATTTTCAGCTTAGGGTGAGCCGTCCTTGATGTAATCGGACGTTATAGATAGTATTAAATGGATTGACTGAGAGATGGTCTTGATGACATGGAATCGACTAAGTCGATTGATCAATGACTCGATTTGATTTGATGTTGGAGGTGTTGAAATGATTGATTGAATATGCAAATTGTACTGACTTGCAGGAAGGAACGGAGACTAAGGTAAGTCTTATGACTTGTGTTTGTGCTTAGGCAGCCATTGGGGCGTATTTTCTTTCTAGTCGGGTCTTAGGGAGTGAACTCGCTGAGACGTCGTCTCACCCTGTTGTGGGATAACCTTTCAGGTCCCTAGATGGCAGCTCCTCCCGAGCATTTTGGTCAGCCAAAGAAGGTGACAGAGTAGAAGTACTTCATCCTACTTCATGGAGACCTAAGGGGATGGGTATATGAGTTGGTGAAATCTATAGTCTGGGTCGATGCGGGTCTACCCAAAAAGGTACCCCATCAATACAGATCATGGTATCGCCAGGAGCGGAATGACCAGAGAGAAGGGCCCATACGGGAGTCCGAGGTTCCTTTTTATGTGCTGGAGGTTGCTTTTGGGAAAGACACGGCAGATCCTCCAGAAGGTTCAGTAGTGGACATAGAACCAAACCTGTTAGAACCAGAGTCCTCGGTGTATTCAGCTAAAGGCTCCAATGAGGATGAGGATGAGGATGAAGATGAGGATGAAGATCCGTAGTTTTGCGAAACCAACCCTGTTTTGTAGACCTTGAGTATATATATATGTTTTATAGACCTTGAGTATATATATATATGTCAGCTTGTATTGTATATAAGTGTGTTGTGATTTTCGGTTTGAAAAATTATGGCCCTACTTTTCTATCCCATCTTGTTGTTGTCTGGGGATTAATTGATTGCTTCCGCATGCGCATTAAAATGAATGGGTCGGCGATGCGTCCTAGGACGTCGCTATTTAATCGACCATAGAGGGATGGGCATGCGCTCGGAGGATCGGGGCGTGACACTATCATTGAGTAAGTTATGTATATTTGTTTCTTGCCCATCCAAGAAACAACACATTCAAGTAATGTGAAAATTAATCCATTAGTGGATTGTTTATCTCTCACACTTGTAACCCAACTAACATCGATGTATGCTTATATTATAGTTGGATTAATATAGAACAATAAGATTGTTGGAGAAAACTCATTTACTGTTTTGAAGTTGACAAAACCTTTCTAAGTCTAAGTCTAAAGATTTCCAGATTCTATCGTCAAAGTCTGAAGACTGCCGGACTTTAGTTTCAAAGTTTGACCTCACTGACAGTTTCTAGACCAAAGAATGAAGACTTATCTAGATGCAGGATTATCTTCAAGAATTCGATTAGTATGGTTTATGGATGACCTTATGGCTGGATATAGCGCCTACTTGTTGATTATCTTTATTGGAAACAATTCCGATTTGAAGAATTTTGAGAGACGAGTAAACTTGGAAGGTTCTACTTATGGAAACCAAGATTCTGATTGTATGGGCGAACATGATTGACGGGCTTTCATCACAAATCATCTAACGACTCGAGATCACCTTAATTGATTCTGTCCAATGGGTTGATTGGAAGAATTCATTTGGAAAGTGCCAATGGTCAAGAAGGCATGAAGGAGTATTTAAGGATGACTCTCCAGTTGTTCGACGTAGTGCGTGAAAGAAGAATTTCAAAGTCTGAAACTTTCCAGTTACTTGCTTTTTCATTCATCGAGTTCAAAGTTGTAAACAAAAGAGAGAAACTCTTAGCAAGACTTTGTGAGAGACCAGTAGAGACTCTTCACTGAGAAAGTCAAGATCATAAGCTGTAAAATCTCTTTTGATTTATAGTGGAATTCAGCCAGTGGGCTGTCAGAGCAGGAGAGTGGACGTAGGCTTGATCTAAGTCGAATCACTATAAACTTTGTGTTTCTATTCTCTTTCCCTGAACTCCTTACTTTTATTCGTAGAGTTATTTAATTGTTCAAAGTTGAAATATGTTTATAGTCTGTTATCTTCTATAGGCAATTTACTTCTACTAAGTCTTACAAAATTTTTATTTACACCTAGTCACCCCATTTTAGGTGTTTGTACTAGCCCTCTCAAAGATAACCCTCCAATGTTCTATATTGGGTTACTAGTATTCACTCAACTTGCATATACTAAAAGTAATATCAGGTCTACTATAATGTATCGCATACATTAAAGACCCATAGCACTCACATTAAAAACTCTCCACCAGGAATCAAATGGAGTACTTATATATTTAAAAACAAGATGTTTAAATTTATACATCTTCTCCATGTAATCACTTTGGCTTAAAGAATAACCCCCACTTTTTTTTTTTTTTTTACTTTAATACCTAAGATAGTATTTACTTCTCCTAAATCTTTCATTTTGAAAATGAAAGCTAGATACTTCTTAGTCTCAATGACTTCAGTCATATTGATTCCAAAATTAAATATATACACCAAACCTAATTGTACAATTGAATGTTGCATTTCCAGTAAAACAAGCAAGTGCAAAGCAGCTCAGACTCAACTAAATTATGGATCCCTATTAATGGAGTCCAAAGAACATGTCTTTATGTTTGGAGTATCAACCTTACAACTTTGCCTTTTATAGAACCAACCAGCGGACAAATAAGGATATCAAGATCTTGTATGTACGATCAAGTTCAAATAAGAAAATGTACAATCACAATTTCCCAAATGCAGAACCAAAAAGTACTTTGGTGCAAGTGAAATTACCGAAAGACAAGATGCCAAAAAAACATCACGCACCAAACTAATCCAAACTTATCATTATTTATTTATTTAACTAATTGTCGAAATTAAGATTACATCTTACAAATTACTTGTGCATCTCGAGCAAGCAATCAAATTTCATCTTATGTGTTGTCCAGAATCTTAAGATAGAAAATGAACAGACAAAAAATCTGCACTTCAACATATATCATATACACTGGGAACTAATCGAAGCATTACATAAGAACCTCGGGAAGTGCATAAACCAAGACAATGCTATCATCTCTTTAGTGATTCCTTTAGAAAATAATATTATGGAGTAAAGCAAAGTTACGAAATTACAAGAACTTCATCAATGCACCATGCATACCGTAAGCAAATCAACATAGTACCGCAATTGCAAGTCTTTCGTTACTATACACGGGCGTAGAAAATTAAATTATCTGCTCAAATGTCCAACGTGTAAAAACCAATCCGTCGAGAAACCAGAGCACTTGTGGAGTTTAAGCACTCGCAGAACGCGTACCCGCAATCTCGCAAGCAGTGCCAAGTTTGAATCTCCCACTATCATGCGCCAAAGGTGAAGCTACTTCAAGCAATTAAAAGACCGCACAATCTTGGTCACCCACGGAGTCACGTACCCGCCCCCATTCTCTAGTATCAGATTGAACATGGCGACCCTTGGCTTCCCTTTCAATTGACCAACTACCATTTTCACCTTGTGCTTGATCTCGTGGATCAGTCTCGACATCATCAACGTCGGGCACGAAGGTGAGAGATGGTTGATCCTCTGGAAAAATTTGCTAAGCCATGCCTAATGAGCCGCACCAGCGCAAGCACTCAACATGCTCTGCATGGTGTACCCATCCAGCGCAACATGTATGTAAGGCATTGCCTATAGAAATCTCGGTAAATTTGAGGAGGCCTTTAAATTGATTTTGCTGCCATAGGCCTTTGATTTAGGGAACTGCATGGAGATAGATCCTAAACCGCCACAGGCCCCACATCTTATAAGGGATTTTCATCCTCGTCTTCGCCACCGGACTCACACAAAGACTGAGACGAACCGAGGTAATCAGTGCCGACATCATTGCGAGTTGAATACAGAGACAATAATCTTTGATGGCAATTGTGTGTATGGCGAAGCGTTGTGGTAATTCGCTGGGGAGATCATCTCTGACTGGTGCGTGCCGTTCTGGGCGTGATCTTATTCTGCTTTGGCTTTTTACTCGACTTCTCCCACGTAAACTTTGAAGTCCAGGTCACGTCCGCCACATTGGATAGAGAGGTCTATGTGCATATAATGATTTTGGATTTGTCTTCAACTTCAAGGTGACAAAGGCGGTGGAGATGAACAAGCAAATAATAATAATCTGCAGGTCATCCATCGCATTTCCATTTTCTGATAGGTATGTTGCGATGGGCAAAAGAAGAGGAAGATTCGGGATTCATGGACGACATCTCGAGGATCGCTGATGGTGAACCACCATAGGCAGGTACTTCCTCCGACTTTGACTTCATTGTTACACAGATAAATCCTTCAAATTGTTGGAAAATATGGCTTCGAATTGGGTAGAACAATGAAGTCGGATCTTTAGAGTAATCAAGTCGAACTTTGAGGCATGATATCACATTTTTAAGGATTTATTTGCTCCACAAAGTTACTAATGATCATTAGCAAATTTCCTTCAGGATACAACAAAAGTCTCAAATGAGAATACTAGATAGCAATTCTAGTATTTCTTCAGGGTCTCTCATGGGAAACAATTGGAAACAATAGCTATAGTTTCTTTCGAAAGAAAACGAAAAAATGGAAGAAGAAGTTAGTTTGATCTCAAAACAAAAGTAATCGTATTTGTCTTTTGAATAGAGACAACTCTTCAAAAGGTTGCAAAAAAGAACAAAGGCAACCTTTCGGGAAATGTTGCAAAATGAACAAGTACGTCTCAAAGGTTACGTTGAAAAGACATAAAAAATTCAGAATTAAATAAATAATAAATGAAAAATAACCGTAACTTTTTCTTGAACAGTCGCACTACGTCAACAAGACTTTATAGTTAATTTTTATAGAAATAAATCTGAATTTTCAATAAATAAAAATAATGATTGTCGGTTAGTACCAAATCTGGTCCACGTGTGCACTCACATCTTTTCGATGTGAGACAATGCACCTCTTCATTTGTTTTATAAACAAACTGCCGACAATTTAGGCCACATTTGCATTGGCCACTAAAGCCTTGGTGATCCGTTGTGTTCTGTTGTACTTGCTGGAGAAAGCAGATCCGATTTTGCTGCTAGATATTGTTGACACCTAAATTTTGTCGATCCGGTCATTCATTTATTGTATTAAAAATTAGGGGTTAATTTTATCCCTAATATATATTAATTGCATAGCATATTAATTTAGGTGCATTTGATTTTAATTTGCATTTTGTGCATTTATTTATTGGACCGGTGGCAGATGGGTTGGAATTAGTGTTTCTGAGCTTTAATATAGCAGGCTGGATTAAGCCCAAGGAGCGAGCAAAATTGGCCCAAAAATTAATGATAAAAAATCTCGTGAAAAATAGGAATTTGAAATTTTTCCACGATATGATGAATTTTTTGGATAGAATAGATGTGAAAAGTAAATATTGCGTTTGGAAAAAGAATCTTTGTGGATATGAATTTGGAAAAAATTAAAACCCTAATCCTTGGCCTATAAATAAGTTGTTTGCGTAGGGTTTCAGGAGGAGCCACACATATTGAATATACGGCCGCACGTGAAGCGGGTTTTTCTTTTCTCGAGGGTTTGGTTTTCGAAGTAAAAAATTCAACAAAAAGAGAAAAGCTTCGGTGTTCTTTTGGAGGAAAAAGAAAAAAGTCAACAAAGAAGGAAAAGGGGAAGAGACGTGAGGGAGACAGGTGGAGAGAGAAAAATAATTAAAAAAAATGAGAGAAACCCTAAGCTACTGTTCATCTTCTTCGCAAGGAGGCCCCTTCACGGCGCTTGCCCTTGCTTGCGTCGGCCCGCACCGGCACCGCAACGTCGGACACCACCGCGCCTCGCCCGCTCACCTCCGCCACGCTGCGTTGCCGGTCTCATCGCTCCACCTCAGCCCTCGCTGTTGCCTGTTGCGTTGCCATCACCCATTGCCTCTGCTCTAGCCAGCACCCGACGACGCCCCTCTCTGCCTTTCCTCGACGCCGGCAGATCCCAAGCTGGTCACAACCCGTCTGCCTTGCCATCGTCGCTGCTGCAGCAGGTCGCTACCCTCCTATCGTACCTTGGCCCTCGTCGACCGAGATCCCCCGCGACCCTGCGCTCGACGTCCCCTGCTCCAGTCGTGACCCGACGCCGGTAGATCTGAATCGAGCTCGCCTCCGCTTGCGACCTAGCGCCGACACCCAGAAGCACCAGCAGCCGCGACCCAAGCGCCCCTGCTCCGCCTCCGCCAACGTCGATTTGCTGTGCCCGAGCTCCCCTGTAGCAGTCGTGACCCGAGCGCCCTTGCCACCTCTGCCGTCGCCGACTGACAGCGCCATAAGCATCGACCCGTAGCGCCAGAAGCTCCGACGCCCCTGCTCCACCGCCCGCTGCAACCCGAGCCTCTATTGGCCTGCCGGTCCCCCTCGCCGGAGCTCTGAACGCCGACAACCGCGACCGGCGACCGATGGTAACCAGCTCCTCCACCCTTGGCCGTGCACGGTTGCCAAGCTTGCTTGGAAGAAAAAGAAAGGAAAACAAAAGAAAAAATATTGTAGTTTATTTTTTTTTATTTTTTATTGTATTTTAATTATTTTTTTTATAGTTTTCTTTTTCAGTAGAATTATTCCTTAATGTATGGTTGAAATTCCCGATGTACCACCTAACTCGCAACCGCATACGAATTTTTATTCTATCTATAAGACTTTAGATGAAATAATTATTCATGTGGGAGTAAAATTGATATCTTGATCTTTAAGGCTTAAGATCAATTTATCGATTTTAGTAGCGAAATAATCATGTTTGAATTTCAATTCGAATGGTGGATAGCATTTGTGATGACCATGGATGATTTGGTGTTTATCTTTAATTGTTCTATTTATCCCGAAAATACAAAAAAAATTGCATTTGCATTCCATGTAGATTAGAATTGATTGCGTGATAGGTTAGTTATTTTATTTATTTATTTATTTTTTAAAAATGCATGTTTAGAAGGTATTAAGAATAGATAACGTTTCACTTTAGTTTTCACTTTAGTTAGATTTTTATTTTAGCATTTTTAATTACGAATTTTTATAAAAAATAAAATAAAAAAATCATGTGCACATCATATAGAATTAGGTTTATGAAAGTCACATCATTTAGTGATTATTGCTAGGTTCATTTAATTAAAAATTATCCGTCATTAAGATTAGGTCATTTTGGTTAATTTAGATTGCATATTTAATTATTGCATGTTCATTAAGAAAACACAAAAAAATTATTTTACTCATTCATATAGTTTAGGCTATACTACTATGTCATATCATTTTATGTTAGATTAGTAACATTGCATTGCATATACATTAGATTCTCATTAAATAAATTGAAAACAAAAATTGAATGATTGCGTATTAATTAGAAATCATATCTAGGATTGATGTGAATTTTGATCTAACAGCGTAGATGCTTTCGTTGCTATGAGGTAAGTTTTGCAATTTATTCACTGCTTTTCTTGAGTGTTAAATTGGTGGTTTGCGCACCCGCATGAACACCTCACATGTTAGGGAGGTAAATTAAAATCAATTTAAGCTGCTTGCCAAACATTTTTTAAAATAAAAGAGAAAGGTACCGAAAGGGTGTTAGAGAAATCTAACTTAATCAAGTCCCCGTACCCAAAATCTCTAGTTCGTAGGCGTAAAATAACTCTCCAATTATCTCACTTAGGTGTTTAATCGACCTACCATAAATTGATTAGTGGCGACTCCTAGATAAAATCCATTTACATGCTAAAAACTTGAACCTAAGTCGCGAATTGGTATGGGCTTGCTTGAGTGTTAAATTGGTGGTTTGCGCATCCGCATAAACACCTCACATGTTAGTGAGGTAAATTAAAATCAATTCAAGCTGCTTGCCAAACATTTTTCAAAATAAAAGAGAAAGGTACCGAAAGGGCGTTAGAGAAATCTAACGTAATCAAG
Organism: Eucalyptus curtisii; assembly: GCA_017140595.1. Taxonomy (NCBI): domain Eukaryota; kingdom Viridiplantae; phylum Streptophyta; class Magnoliopsida; order Myrtales; family Myrtaceae; genus Eucalyptus; species Eucalyptus curtisii. The sequence continues at coordinate 19,252,673 of CM029498.1, forward strand.
TCCCCGTACCCAAAATCTCTGGTTTGTAGGAGTAAAATAACTCTCCCATGATCTCACTTAGGAGTCTAATCGACCTACCATAAACTGATTAGTGGCGACTCCTAGATAAAATCCATTTGCATGCTAAAAACTTGAACCTAAGTCGCGAATTGGTATGGGCTTGGGAGAGCCCGAGCTAAGTTTAGACTTAGTAATCCATTAGACAAATCCTAGGTGGTTCACCCGAAAATTTGGTCGCGACAGCTTGGCTACTCCGCTGGGGACTAGAGTCAAAACTCTTAGTGGACTTAGGCCAATTTTCTTTTTGATAAAAATATTTTTGTTTGGCAGCGAAGATCCCAGGTACGTCCCTAACATTTAAGGTGTTAAATGTTCTTGCAGATAGGGAGGTATGAGGGGAAGTGTTTGCTGATCTTTGTTTTGTAGGGAGGTGTAGGAATGTATGGTTTATTTTCACATATGAAGTGTTGCTTGATACAAACTGTTATGCATGCCCTGCATTTAGCACTACACTCTTGCGCACACAACCTGTCGTCGGACCTGGGCCGCACTAGGATACTTAGGATGGTATTGAGTTGGAAACGACTTCGACCGCGAGGCCGCGTAGTAGAGGTTGCCCAATTCAATCTCGAAAGTTTCTTTCTTGGTGTCAAGAATGTTTATCTCTTCTCGCGAGACTGTGTCGCATTGGGGTATCATTCTTGACTGAGCCGGAGTTAAGAGGACTTGACTTAGTACGTGAAGCTGCGACTAGTCATCCCACCCTTTAAACTCTACTTTGCTAAGCCTGTCTAGAGTATAAATCAAGCCTCACATCTCATGTGTATGTCTATGTGATTGCCGTCGATTCGTCTTGGTGAAGTAAGTCTTCTATCCCTATACCATGCAATTTACTTTGTCATACTTTTGGTCCGTCCATGATAATCTAGGTTAGTCATTTGATCTAATTCATTTGTCAATTAGAAATGAAAGAAGGAAATTCCCATGTAATGAATCATTTGCAAAAAAAAAACTTTGGAGAATTTGTTTTCAATTCATGTTTAGAAAATTTGGTCTTGCTAGGGTGTCTATCATTATTTTCCTAGTCCATTTTTAGGAAATGCCCTTTTTGTACGATCTTTTCATGAAAAAAAAAATCAATTAGATCATTGTCATGGATTGACTCTCTATTTTCACCTCATGCTTACATGTTCCCGTTCATTTGAATTAGGTGATTATGGAGCGATCTCGCTCACCCATCCGTACACAGTCAAGAGTTAAAATGACGGATCAAAACGAGATGCTGAACCGTATCGGTGATATTGACAATGACATGAACAAGCGAATTGCATGCCTCCAAAGTCAAGTCGATGGATTGTCTGCTACTGTGGCCTATCTCGTCAAGCAAAAGTGCTGTGATGACATAGCCGAATTTGATGCCACCATGAAGAGACTAGTGATATATTTGGAAGGAAGAATATCTGACCCGGAAGAGCATTATTTTCTTACCCTGATGAGAAAGCATATGAAAAGGCACATTAGGTTGCAATGATGGATCAATCGGCCTAACTGTTACTCAATAAGTTTGAGAGCACATTTCTAAATTAAAATGAAGGGCAAGTAAAAGAGGACCATTATTCTTTGGTGGAAGAGGTACGTCTCGTCCATGAATATAATTAATTTTGGAAATGACATTCTATTCTTTTCCTTACAGATGACAAATTTGGGGCATGGCAGATTTCGGTAGTGACCCGACTGGGATAAAATCTCGACCCAAGCCAAAATGGATGTGCAATTTGAATTTATTTTGATGTTGCATAGTATCCTATTTATGCACGTTCTTTTGTGCAGGGGCAAAAATGGATTTTCACTTTTGATTGATAGAGACAATCCAAGGACATCCATTGCTGAGGCAATCCCTTTGTGGAGCAATCCCCTGAATGAATGCATAAAATCATGTTTTGAGTGTGATAAATTGTTTATTTTGAAATCACAAAAGTTTTTCATGCTTAAAGTTGTTGGACTCTTTTGAAAAGAGAATTTTCATATTGATTTAGCTCACCAATTTCATGTGAAGATTTGTCAAGATAGACAACTCAATGGAGTGACATCAATGTTTAAGAATGCTGAATGAGACATATCAGGATGATGAAAGTTAAGCCATATCTATACACAGTCCCTTACTTACACATTTGTTAGATGAGTGTAGAAAGTTCCATATCCTCAAGGTAAAGAGTTCTCTCGCGAAAGATACGATGACTAAAATGATGAGAGGTAATTCATTTCTCTATCCCAAACACTACAGGTGACCCATTGCTTAACTCCTTTGAGCCCCATACACTTGTGGAAATTCTTTCAAATTACCCCTGTTAAGAACCAGCCCACATTGGGGCAAATTGGGGGGTAAGACATCATCATAAGGAGAAGAAAATGGATTGAAATTTTCTTGCTCTCACTTGCATCAATCTTCTAGTCATGCTATTACATTGAATTCATGTGGTAATTTAAGTGCCTTAGGATGACGAAAAACATTTCTTTCACTATCTTATACACTTATATCATTTGCATAGCCCACTTGAGCCTGCAATTTCATTTCTTTAAACCCAGTTGGTGATCATCCCCCACATTGGGGTAAGGCAAAAGACAGATGAAGACTCTTGAAAGTTCGAGTGTCATTCAAAGTGTAATTGCTTGACGCATGCATTGTGTGCAAGAATTAAAATCAAAATAAAACTAAGGGGCATGAAAAAGCAATGTGCCTGGTAAAAGCAAGGCCAATGCCCATGAAAAAGAAGTGAAGAAAAAATGCATGAAAATTAGGGGCTCAAAAAAGCGGTGTGCCTGGTAAAAGCAAGGCCAATGCCCATAGATGAAAAAAGAAAGTCAAGATAGGAGGTGACTGTCAATTGCAAGAATTGAATCCCAATTGAGCAATACTCAAAGAACTCAAATGCTTAGTTTTTACAATCAATGGGGCACTTCATGAAGACAATCCCTAATGGTGAAAAAGAAAGCTGGTGGCAATGCCAAGATGATCATCAACTCTCACCCTTTACACACATTTTCAGCTGAATGATCCTTTCATTTATCAACCCATGAACCCAGCCTACGTTACGTCCCTTACAAAGTCTCTTCAGATTAGGGCACTTGAATTAACATAGGAGTTCATATGTTTATAAGTATCGCTCGAAGAAGTGCGAACACGATTATTTCTTTATCATTTTGCAGGGTTCTTGACTTGTAAACCCGAAGATGAATACATAATTGTTTTTTCAATAGCCTTGACTAAAGAGTCCCATTTGTTAAGCCGTTGACCAAGCCCATATTACGGTCCCTGTCAAAGACCTCTCAGATTGGTAAGGTCGTATCGCTTGCGAGAATACTTGGACCCCTGTCGATATGGTGAGATTGAGTGATTCTCATAAAATAGCCTTTTAAATGAGAGTGAGTGAAAGTTCTTTCTAATTGAAAGTCCCTCATTTAGTATTCTTAGGAAATCCGTATCACGAGTGAAAATTGTCTTAAGCAATAAATCTCTCTAGTGGAAATTTGGGTGATGCAAAAGTCATTATGCATGAACCCTGATTGAATTGATAAAAAACTTTAGAGGATTTTGAAGTATGCATTCCGGAATAACCTTAATTGCTTATTTCCTTGGTGAATGCACTTTCAGTCTAATCATGCTGACATGTAATGCTTTCTCAAAGACCCAAGAGCTCCTGACATTCAGGTTCCTTTCAAAATACCTCATGATATTAGAAGATGAGAAACCTTCACAAACATTCAAGGTGCATCCTTGATGTTCCAAAATTTATTTCTACCACGAGGTGAAAGACCTCCACAGGATATCTAAGTTCCAGAAGACATATCCCTAAGAATCAGAGATATCATCAGATAAGCATATCTTTACACACACTCTAAATACTTGTCATTGTGCATGTATTCTCTCTCAAGCGCATCGACACTTGACTCGGTCAAGTTGTCATTTATATTGACCTGGTGTGCTTTCGTAGCCCAAAGTCCCTTTTATCAACCGGCGTGCTTCCGTAGTGTAGTGTCCTTAATATTGACCTGGTGTGCTTTCGTAGCCTAGAGTCCATTTTAACGACCCGCGTGCTTTCGTAGCCCGGTGTCCTTTATATTGACCTGGCGTGCTTTCCTTGCCCAGTATCCATTTTCATTGACTCGGTGTGCTTTCGTAACCCGATGTCCCTCTTTATCGACCCGGCGTGCTTTTGTAGCTCGGAGTTCTTGACTCGGCGTGCTTTTGTAGCCCGGTGTCTTTTTCATCGACTCGGCGTGCTTTTGTAGCTCGATGTCCCTCGTGAATGACTCAGCATGCTTTCGTAGCCCGGTGTCTTTTATATTGACCTAGCGTGCTTTCGTAGCCTAGAGTCCCTTTTATTGAACCGGCGTGCTTTCGTAGCCCGATGTCCATTTATATTGACCTGTCGTGCTTTCGTCGCGCAGGTTCCTTTTTCTCGAATCGGCGTGCTTTCGTAGCCCGGTTTTCTTTTATTGACCTAGCGTGCTTTCGTAGCCCAGAGCCCTTTACATCAACACTCGATTGAGTTGTCTTCCAAAGATTTTTCTCTAGATTCAATCTGATTAAGACGACTAAAGAAAGGTTCGGGTCTTGGTCAGATGATTTATGTTGCAACATTGGGCAACCGAAGAAAGATTCGGGTCCTGGTCAAGCAAAACCCCGTTTAGGCGACCGTAGAATGGTACGGGTCCTAAACAACATTTATTGCTCTAACAGGCGACCGTAGAAAGGTACGGGTCATGGAAAAGCAATTTCCTCATTCAGGCGACCGTAGAATGGTACGGGTCCTAGAAAAACAATTGTTTCGTCAAGGCGATCGTAGAATGGTACGGGTCTTGGAAAGTGAATCCCCGTTTAGACGATCGTAGAATGGTACGGGTCCTAGACAATACCTATTTCCCCATTCAGGCGACCGTAGAATGGTACGGGTCCTAGACAACACCTATTTCCCCATTCAGGCGACTGTAGAATGGTACGGGTCCTGGAAAATCAATTTTTTTGTCAAGGCGACCGTAGAATGGTACGGGTCTTAGACACAACCAAACACTGTCATACTGGGCGACCGTAAAATGCTACGGGGTCGGGAAAGCAGTCTCTTTGCAAAGCCAAATGCTAGAACGGGTCCGGGAAAGCGAGTCTCTTTGCAAAGCCATGTTACTATTCTGGGCGACCGTAGAATGGTACGGGCCTTGGACATGTAACACCAACTATCTCGAATTACTCTATCCTCCTTGAAGGTAAGTTATTCCAGGTTGGTTCATTTATCATTTGTGTTTGCATGCATAATATAAATTGCATTCAAAAATGGAATTCATTTCCAATAAAAATCATTCAGTGCATGTGCATGACCAAAATTTAGGTCTCAATTTGTTTTTGAAGGCAACCTCTACGAGCTCACCTTCAAAGAGGGGCAGCTGTTGACACCTAAATTTTGGCGATCCGGTCATTCATTTATTGTATTAAAAATTAGGGGTTAATTTTATCCCTAACATATATATATATATATTAATTGCATAGCATATTAATTTAGGTGCATTTGTTTTTAATTTTCATTTTGTGCATTTATTTATTGGACCGGTGGCAGATGGGTTAGAATTAATGGTTCTGAGCTTTAATATAGTAGGCCGGATTAAGCCCATGGAGCGAGCAAAATTGGCCCAAAAATTAATGATAAAAAATCTTGTGAAAAATAGGAATTTGAAATATTTCCAGGATATGATGAATTTTTTGGATAGAACAGATGTGAAAAGCAAATATTGCGTTTGGAAAAAGAATCTTTGTGGATATGAACTTGGAAAAAATTAAGTTGTTTGCATAGGGTTTCAGGAGGGGCCACACATATTGAATATACGGCCGCATGTGACGGGGGTTTTTCTTTTCTCAAGAGTTTGGTTTACGAAGAGGAAAAAGAAAAAGTTAGCAAAGAAGGAAAATGGGAAGAGATGTGAGGGAGACAGGTGGAGAGAAAAAGAATTTAAAAAAAAAAGAGAGAAACCCTAAGCTATTGTTCATCTTCTTTGCGAGGAGGCCCCCTGACGGCGCCTGCCCTTGCACGCGCCGTCCATTGTGCCGGCACCGCAATGTGGACACCACAGCGCCTCTCCCGCTCACCTCCGCCACGCTGTGCCGCCGGTCTTGCCGCTCCACCTCAGCCCTCGTCGTTGCCTGTTGGGTTGCCGTCACCCATCGCCTCTGCTCGAGCCAGCACCCGATGACGCCCCTCTTTGCCTTTCCCCGACGCCGGCGAGATCCCAAGCTGGTTGCAACTGTCTACCTCGCCATCGTCGCCGCTGCAGCAGGTCGCTGCCCTCCTACTGTACCTCGGCCTTTACTGATCGAGATCCCCTGCGACCCAGCGCTCGACGTCCCTTGCTCCAGCCGTGACCCGACGCCGGTAGATCTAAATCGAGCTCGCCTCCGCTCGTAACCTAGCGTCGACACCCAGAAGCACCAGCAGCCGCGACCCGAGCGCCCCTACTCTGCCTCCGCCGTCGCCAATTTGTTGTGCCCGAGCTCCCCTGTAGCAGCCGCGCGCCTTGCCACCTCTGCCGTCGCCGACCCACAACGCCATAAGCGCCAACCCACAGCGCCGAAGCCCCAACGCCCTCGCTCCGCCGGCCCGCTGCAACTCGAGTCCGCGGCTCGCGGTCCCCCTCGCCGGAGCTCTGAACGTCGACGACCGCGACCGGCGACTGACGGCGACCAGCTCCTTTGCCCCTGGCCGTGCACGTGTTGCCAAGCTTGCTTGGAAGAAAAAAAGAAAAACAAAAGAAAAAACATTAGGTAGTTTATTTATTTATTTATTGTATTTTAATTACTTTTTTATAGTTTTCTTTTTCCGTAGAATTATTCCTTAATGTATGGTTGAAATTCCCAATGTACCACCTAACTCGCAACCGCATACGAAATTTTATTATATCTATAAGACTTTAGATGAAATAATTATTCACGCGGGAGTAAAATTGATATCTTGATCTTTAAGGCTTAAGATCAATTTATCGATTTTATTAGCGAAATAATCATGTTTGAATTTCAGTTCGAATGGTGGATAACATTTGTGATAACCATGGATGATTTGGTGTTGTTGAATTATCCTGATTCTTAGGAGCTGATTATTAGGAATATTCAATCCTGATTTTCTGGATCCTAATTATTAGGAAATAGATGTAAATAATTAGTTAGGATATGATTTATTAGTATCCCTTGATTTGTGGGATTATAGCTGTATTATTCAGATCTGTTTTTTCCTAGTTAGTACTTGTAGAAGTCCTATAAAGAGCTTTGTAATCTTGATACAAAGATACAGAGAATTATCACAATTCTTTTCTCTAAATTCTTCATGGTATCAGAGCATTAGGCTCATTTTTCTGGGATAGTGTTGCAGTGCATCCTTCATTGATGCAATAATCTTCCAATCACAGCCTTCATTGCTGGGTTTGTCTTTGTCCTTAACAATCTGATCGCAACTCTCATTATTGTGATCCCTTTAGCCATATTTTTCTCTCTTCTCTTCTAAACTTGTCCCAATTTTTGCCCTAAAACCTCATTCACTTGCAGCCTTTACTACATCTGTTTTTTTCACTCTTCCTTTCCAAGTACTTTCTTTGTGCCTGGAATTATCCATGTCTGAGACAAAACTGATTGGAAATTCTTCGGGTCAAAATGAGGAGGCCAACACGAACCATATGACCGGAGATCTACAAAATGTGAGAGCAACTTATTTGAAGACCTATTTGAAGGGTAAAGGAAGACTTAGCCATCTTCTCGGAACAGGTCCAACACCAGAAGATCCCAAGTTCAACGCATGGGATGAGGAAGATTCAATGATCATGTCATGGCTTTGGGATTCAATGAATCCAGCCATAAGTGATACATGTATGTTTCTCAAAAGCGCAAAGGAGATTTGGGATTCTATTCGCAGGACTTATTCAAAGGCTCGAGATGCAGCACAAGTATATGAAATCAAGGTAAAGACAAGTGCAACAAAACAAGGGAGCAAAATGGTGACGGAATATGCTAATTCCCTTCAAAATCTATGGCAAGAACTCGATCATTATCGAGTATTTGAGATGAAGTGTGCAGATGATGCTGCAACTCTAAAAACCTTCATTGAAAAGGATCGAGTATATGATTTCTGGCAGGTCTTAATTCTGAATTTGACCAAGTCGGGATTCAAATACTTGGAAAGGAAGAAATCTCTTCTTTGGAAGAGACGATCTCTCTAATCCGGGCGAGAAGAAAGTCGAAGAGGAATAATGCTAGAGCCTCAAGCTGTGGAAGGCTCAAAGATTAGTAACTCGCAATGCGTCAACACAAGAAAGAGGAAAGGTGGATGCTTTGAGACCTACATGGAGGGATAATCGAGACAGTTTATGGTGTACCTACCGTAAGAAGCCAAGACATACAAAGGAACGTTTTGGAAGCTGAATGGCAAACCAGCAACCTCAAGCCGAGAGTGGGGAAACAAAGGAGGACAGCCAAGGCCCCAGGCTCATTCTAATTGAACAAACCAGCCAGCAAATCGGTGAAGGACAGGTGAAAGAATCCTTCAGCAAAGTGAGGAAATAGAAAGAATTAAAGGGCTTCTAGGGTCTCTTGATAAACCCTCCGGTGCATGTTCCTTAGCACTCTCGGGTAAGTCTCCATTCTTCTTTTGTCTAAATGCCTCAGAAAAAATTTCAAATGAAGCTTGGATAATAGACTCGGGTGCCACCGATCACATGACTCAAACTTCACATTTTTTTATTACCTACACCCCATGTCCAAGCAATAGGAAAATAGTGGTGGCAGATGGTTCTCGCCTTTGTTGTAGGAGTTGGTGACATCTATATTACACCTGTTCTCACTCTAAAAGATGTCCTCCATGTGCCAAAACTATCAGCCAACCTAGTCTCCATACAAAGGCTCACCAATGACCTCAAATGCTATGCAATTTTTTACCCTACCTACTGTGTTTTTCAGGATCAGGATTCGGAGAGGAAGATTGGACTTGCTAAGGAAAAGAATGGGTTGTACTATCTTGAGACGCCGAGGATTTCAAAGAAAGTCATAAACAATTCTCCCTTGTCATTTCTTAGTGCTTCAAATAAGGATGTCATTTGGCTTTATCATTTTCGTTTTGGTCATCCATCTTTTCGTGTCTTAAATATCATGCTTCCTTATTTGTTTAAAGGATTAGATATGAGTCAATTCCAATGTGATACTTGTGAATTTGCTAAGCACACCCGTGTATCTTTTCCTATAAACAACAAAAGAAGTTCTCATCCTTTTGATTTGATTCACAAGTGACATTTGGGGACCTTCCACAATTTCAAATATCTCGGGGCTCGATGGTTTGTTTCTCTAATCGATGATTGCACTAGGGTCACATGGATATTCTTACTCAAACATAAATCTGATGTAAGTAGTATTGTTCCTAATTTTAATTCTATGGTTCAAAATCAATTTGGAGTTAAAATTAAGAGCTTTAGATCAATAATGCTAGAGACTACTTCAATCAGATCTTGTCAAACTATTTCCAAAAGGAAGGGATCATCCATGAGTCATCTTGTGTAAACACACCACAACAAAATGGGGTGGCTGAAAGAAAAAATGGTCATTTGCTCAACACTACTCGAGCATTGTTGTTTCATGGAAATGTCCCTAAGTCTTATTGGGGGAAGCCATCCTTACATCTACATACATGATTAATAGATTGCCATCAAGAGTATTAGATTTCAAAACTCCTATGGCAATTCTTTCTAGCTTTTATCCCCATTTCAGGACAACAAATAATCTCACACCTAGAGTCTTCGGTTGCACCTCATTTGTACATGTTCATAATCATCAAAGGGGAAAACTAGATCCTAGAGCAATCAAGTGTGTCTTTCTTGGTTACTCCTCTACACAAAAGGGGTATAAATGTTATCATCCTCCTTCTCGAAGAACTTATATATCAATCGATGTTACATTTGTAGAAAACAAACCTTACTTTCCACGGTCTTATCTTCAGGGGGAGAAGTCATTAGTTGAAGATAAAGACTTTGACGATCTTAATCTTGACTTATCTCCTAATAATCTTCCAATCCGAGCTCCTACTTCTGGTCAACCAATCATTGATCAATCAACTCCCGACCAATCAGCCTCCAACTCGATCAACGGGCTCCTCATGAATCAATTTCGATGAATCGGTTCGTGCTACTTCAATTCCGAATCACTCTCTATGATTGAACCTATTCCGGAACAAGAGTCCACTCCCGTATCTCCCGTATTTATGACTCTATGAGATTTCCTCAGGTATACTCAAGAAAGACAGCTGCTCCGGACCAAACACAAGTTCAAGATTCCCATCCGAGTTTTGCAAATGAATTTCCGGTAAGTTCGACTCTCCTTTGCATAAACAGTCACTTGATATGCCGAAAATGACTCGGATCTTCCCATTGCTGTTAGAAAAGGTACTAGGGAGTGCACAAAGCGACCCTTATATCCACTATCTCATTATGTGTCACTTGACCGCCTATCACCATCTCATAAAAATTTCATTGTGAGTCTAAACACCATTTCTATTCCAAATACTTTATCTGAGGCATTGTCTAAAGAAGAATGGAGGAGTGCAATGAGAGAAGAAATGGATGCACTAGAAAAAAACTAGACTTGGGAGATTGTTGAAAAACCTAGGGGAAAGAATCTTGTGGGCTGCAAATGGGTTTTTACATTGAAATACAAAGCTGATGGTTCTCTTGAGAGATATAAAGCACGATTGGTGGCAAAGGGTTATACTCAGACCTATGGAGTAGATTATCAAGAGACATTCGCTCCGGTGGCAAAGATGAACACTGTGAGAATTCTACTCTCTTTGGCGGCTCACTTTAATTGGCAACTTCAACAAGTATGATGTGAAGAATGCATTCTTACATGGAGACCTAGAAGAGGAGATCTACATGAGTATTCCACCGGGATTTGAAGGAGAAAAGACAACAAACAAAGCATGTAGATTACGGAAAGCACTATATGGGCTCAAGCAATCACCTAGAGCCTGGTTTGGGAGATTTTCCAGAGTTATGAAAGCTTCAGGCTACAAACAAAGCCAAGGTGATCATACTCTCTTCATTAAGCATTCGGCAAGAGGGAGAGTGACGGCACTTCTAGTGTACGTCGATGATATTATTGTCACAGGTGACGATGATGAGGAGAAACAACAGCTAAAGCGGTGTTTGATTAAAGAGTTTGAAATAAAAGAGCTAGGAAGACTCAAATACTTTCTTGGCATTGAAGTTTCTTACTCTAGGCAAGGAATTTTTGTCTCACAACGAAGTATGTGACTGATCTCTTGAAGGAAACTGGAAAACTTGGTTGTAAACCAGTAGCTACACCTATTGAGCCTAATAAAAGGCTTGGGGATGCAAAGGAAGAACTTGTTGTAGATCGAGAAATGTATCAAAAATTGGTCGGGAAACTCATCTATTTGGCTCATACTAGACCTCGATATTGCCTATTCAAGTAAGTGTGATTAGTCAATTTATGCATGACCCAAGAGAATCACACTTACAAGCCGTTCATCGAGTGCTACATTATTTAAAAGGAAGTCCCGGAAAAGGAGTCCTATTCAAGAGAAATCAAAAAATGGTGCTGGAAGCTTATACCAATGCTGACTATGCAGGATCCATGGTGGATAGAAGGTCAACATCTGGTTATTGCACATTTCTTGGCGGAAATTTAGTGACTTGGCGGAGTAAAAAATAGAATGTAGTTGCAAGATCAAGTGCTGAATCAGAATTTCGAGCAATGGCCCAAGGAATATGTGAGCTATTATGGCTTAAAATCATCCTAGAAGACTTGAAAATCAAGTGGGAGGGTCCTATGAAGCTGTATTGTGACAATAAATCAGCAATTAATATTGCTCATAATCCTGTACAGCATGATAGGACGAAGCATATTGAAATTGACAGGTATTTCATCAAAGAAAAGATAGAAGAGGGGTTGATATGCATGTCCTACATACCTTCCGGAGATCAACTAGCTGATGTGCTAACCAAAGGACTTAATGGTGGGATCTTTCATGAAATTATCTCCAAGATAGGAATGGAAGACATCTATTCCTCAGCTTGAGGGGGAGTGTTGAATTATCCCGATTCTTAGGAGCTGATTATTAGGAATATTCAATCCTGATTTTCTGGATCCTAATTATTAGGAAATAGCTGTAAATAATTAGTTAGGATATGATTTATTAGTATCCCTTGATTTGTGGGATTATAGCTGTATTATTCAGATATGTTTTTTCCTAGTTAGTACTTGTAGAAGTCCTATAAAGAGCTTTGTAATCTTGATACAAAGATACAGAGAATTATCACAATTCTTTTCTCTAAATTCTTCAGGTGTTTATGATGACCATGGATGATTTGGTGTTTATCTTTAATTGTTCTATTTATCCTGAAAATACAAAAAAAATTGCATTTGCATTCCATGTAGATTAGAATTGATTGCGTGATAGGTTAGTTATTTTTTTATTTATTTATTTATTTTTTAAAAATGCATGTTTAGAAGGTATTAAGAATAGATAACGTTTCACTTTAGTTTTCACTTTAGTTAGATTTTAATTTTAGCATTTTTAATTACGAATTTTTATAAAAAATAAAATAAAAAAATCATGTGCACGTCATATAGAATTAGGTTTATGAAATGCATGTCATTTAGTGATTGTTGCTAGGTTCATTTAATTAAAAATTGCCCGTCATTAAGATTAGGTTATTTTGGTTAATTTAGATTGCATAATTAATTATTGCATGTTCATTAAGAAAATACAAAAAAATTATTTTACTCATTCATATGGTTTAGGCTATACTACTATGTCATATCATTTTATGTTAGATTAGTAACATTGCATTGCATATACATTAGATTCTCATTAAATACATTGAAAACAAAAATTGAATGATTGCGTGTTAATTAGAAATCATATCTAGGATTGATGTGAATTTTGATCTAACAACGCAGATGCTTTCGTTGCTATGAGGTAAGTCTTGCAATTTTTTCACTGCTTTTTCTTGAGTGTTAAATTGGCGGTTTGCGCACCCGCATGAACACTTCACATGTTAGGGAGGTAAATTAAAATCAATTCAAGCTGCTTGCCAAACATTTTTTAAAATAAAAGAGAAAGGTACCGAAAGGGCGTTAGAGAAATCTAACGTAATCAAGTCCTCTTACCTAAAATCTTTAGTTCATAAGAGTAAAATAACTCCCATTATTTTACTTAGGTGTCTAATCGACCTACCATAAACTGATTAGTGGCGACTCCTAGATAAAATCTATTTGCATGCTAAAAACTTGAACCTAAGTCGCGAATTGGTATGGGCTTGGGAGAGCCTGAGCTAAGTTTAAGCTTAGTAATCCATTAGCCAAATCCTCGGTGGTTCACTCGAAAATTTGGTCGCGACAAATACAAATGTTGTGGGCTTATTTTTCCGGGATTTGATAAATTTGTCGAGAGATAGAGATGAGAATCTGGTCTTTCGTGGGAGTTTATGGGCAATGGATAATATTGTTCCCGACTTATGTTTGGTTTTTCTAGAAAGCTTTGCGCTTCTGATTTCTGAAGTTTCATGCTAATGCACTTGTTCAGTGCTCGAGGGTGCAGTGGCCGGGGCAAAGATTTATGCGCACAACCTTTTATATAGAAGCCTTTTACCTTAGCTCCATTTGTTTTTTGGAAAATAAATGATTCGGTAAACCTTTTATATATATATATATATAATTATTGTTTGTATTGCTTGGAATAATCATCAATGAAAAATATTTTCATTATTGATGACAATTTATATTTAGATATTTTTGTGAATGATGAAACTATTTTTTCGTCATTCATTTTTATAAGCGATAATAGCAAACACTTTTTTTTTTTTTGTTTGAGAAGATATTTTTCAATAAATCATTTTTCACAAAACAAATGGTGTCCTAGTCTGGCATCTCATAAGGCAAGTCAATTGCATTTACCCTTACTTATGGATCTCTTATTGGTGTACCGATTTTATATTAATATGAAATGATTATTTTAAAAATAGAAATATGTGAAACTGGCTTGTCTAACCATTTCTGGATGAGAATCCACCCTTATTGTCCGATTGATCCGACAGGATGGTCAAATTTGAACACAACTAGAATGGTATGCTTGATATCTTCAAATTTTTCTTCATATCCTCAATTTCAACACTTCATTTTCTTGTCAACCTAGAGCATACCAAGTTAGAATATCCAAATTACGTTTTGAATTTCTTTACCATCAAATTCAAAAAATTCAAAGACGTGAGGATATCAGGTGTGTCACTCTTTCAAGACTTCGCTTTTTGAGACTAGTTATCATAATTTTTATTCTCTTATCCATCGTCAATCATTCATCCGACCTATACATAAGGAATATGACCATCACGTTTGATTACCTAGTTATCAAATACTAAGATGCAATTGATTGATTTCGACTGTTGAAAATTTTCGAGACCGCCGAAAATTTAAATAGTATGAACCCTATTTATCAAGAGCAAATAATCACTTTATTTATTTTTGCTTCCTCTCCTTCCATAGATGCACAAACTCATGTCCATCAGTGGTCCTCAATCTTGTAGACATACGCATTTGCCATTTACCAAGGCGAGATGCTGCCCAGGAGGACAAATTTTAACACAAACATCTCCCGGTCCTTCCCGAACGTCCTCTGTTGGAACGCAGCCCCCTCGGCCATCTATAACGGCAGGACGAAACCCGTTAGGACAATCTTTTCTTGTTCCAGCATGTGAGACGACAAGACCTTCAAAGGAAGGAAAATGTGGAGAAATTCATTAGTGCAGTTCTACGCTTAGAAATGATTATGGAAATTGAAAGGCGAGAAGAAACCTACTTGATGCAACCATCAATAGAACAACCGTTGCATTGAACTTGGCTTGACCCTTCTCCATTTCCTAGTATATTGACTTGATTTGTCTGAGGTATGATTAGGAGAGATATGTGTTTATGTATCCCATTGAAGTGTTTTTTATATAGACGTATAAAATTCAATGTTTTTGGAGATTGAGTAAATGCAAGATTTAAAAAAAAAAAAAGAATAGTAATTGACTTGCTACTTATTCATATTCTGCTCCTGATTTACTTACTTACTGAGTGTTCTTTCTTTGCTAAATTTTCGCAGATCTCCATCGAAAAGCACGTTTGCTTTACTAGGTAAGACAATAAGTACTTGCGATATACAATTGAATAATTTGAGATCTTCTTGTCATAATTTGAGCATTTCTTGGAGTTAATGGAATGATTTTACTTTTTTTTTAATAAGAAATGTAGGCAAATCTTAAGAGTTACACCATTACTTTCCTAAGAGAACTTAATCCTATCTAATCTACTATCAACAAAGGTAGCAATAAATGTCCTATCCAATGCTAGAGTGTCATTTACATCAAATGATTGAAATATCCAATTTGCTAACCAATATGTGCATGAGTTTCCTTCCATAAAAGTATGTACGATTTTGACCCGTTAAAAATACTCTAACATTTTCCTAATCTGAGAGATGAGAATGTTAAAATTGAAAGAGGGAGTTGATTTCTAAAGAAGAGAAATAGCTGCTTGCGAGTCCACCTCCACAATAAGTTTGTGAATGCTCAATGAGATGGCCATTTTGAGACCCAAATATATGCCTAAAGTTATGCTTTGAAAAAAAGCACACTCCCATGGTCTGTGCAAACTCAACAAGCCAATTGCCTGATTTATTTTGAAGAAGCCCACCTATTGAAGTTCGACTTGGGTTGCCTTTAGAGGCCTATTAGAATTGGGTTCAATCTAACTAGAAGGATGGACAGTCCAACCCACAAACATATCCTCACTTCTCCTTATGAGAAAACAATTTGTTTTCTGTCATACGAGCCGAAAGATATCCTTAACATATCCCAAAATCAGTGTTATAATATTTAAATATCAAATCATATATTCATCTAATAGTTTACGTTTTTAGAATAATCAGTTATGGTCCCACCAAATTCTCACATGACATCAAAGTTAAAGATTATGAGTTCGAATCTTTCTAGGCCCATGTTGCCTCCTCCAATTAAATTTTCAGGTATAGTACAACACAAAAGACTAGATTAAGTGTGAGGGGAAGTGTTAGAATATCTAGCTATTAAATCATGCATTCATCTAATAGTTTAAACTTTTAGAACAGTTGGTTGTGGTCTTGTCAAATTCTCACAATCAAGTCTATAAGTGTGCTAGGAAGAGAAAAATCCGTCTAAAATAATCTCTTATTTCTCCCGAAGCATAAATAAGGTAATAAATTAATAAGTTGTCATCACATTACCACCATTTAAAGGGTACATTTAACATTCATTTTAATTTTCCTAGTACAAAGTTTCGTTATGGTGCTTTGTGAGAGGAAAAATAATTTTTCTATGACATGTCCAATGTCTAGAAAATAACAAACCCAAGATGAAGAAATCAAATTATTTCAACAAAGAAAAATAGGACACGCACTCTAGAAGAAATTAGATTGATGAGCATGCTGATATTTATGAATTAGGGTAATTTATAGAATATGCATTTTTTTTTCCTAGTTAATTATAACCATGAGGGTCTTCATCACATATTTATAACATCCAATTGCTAAAATAAATAAAGATTAAAGCTGATGTGCATCCAAATCCAAATCCAATTGCACTTAACATTAAAATTAAAAGCTGAATTAACAATATTTTATCTTAATTATTGTTATCTTGTTGATCTCCACGCCGAGCGCTAAGCAAGCGAATTATTGAATCTTGATCTTATTTTTGGGAAATAACCCTTTATCAAGATGAGAAAAACAAAATAGATTAATGATAATAGATTGGCTAACTATGCATGACTCTCACTTTGCATGGCTTAGAGAGTTAATGCCTCATCTCATGCGTTGGCTTATATAAGTAAGACTGAAATCTTACTTAGGACGTGAATAATAACTATTCTATTCTCGGGCCTTATTTTGGCATTCTATTTCTATTTCTTGGATGAATTTCTAAGTGAAAATACGTGTTTGATAACAACATAAAATTTCTCCCTCCCAAGTGGGCAGTACGGAGAGGCAACTGGGAGGTGGATGGCAGTGGGGAGAGGAGGTGGACGGTGGATAATAGCCGACTGATGGGGGGAGGTGAGTGGCGGTGAACAGCGGGTGGGTGGGTAGCTCGCTAGTAGTGAGGACAGGTGATGAGGATAATTTTTATTTATTATTTCTATACTAGAAATAGAAAGTATAAAATTCATGCTTCTCATTTCTATTTCAAACATATTTATGAGCTAAAAATTTATCACTGAAATAAAAAAAAAAATTACGTTATAAAACGGATTTTTATTTTAAACCTGTTCCGAGAACAAAAAAAAAAAAAATTAAAGAACTAGAATTATTGTCATTCGTGTCCTTACCAGAGCCAAATATATTCCTCATTGACTCGCATTCCTTTGTCTCCTCCTTGCGTGTCCATGGGTCGTAAGAAGTTGCGGTGAAGAAATCAATAATAGGATAGTGCTGACAATTGATATGGTACAATTTCCTTAATTTTTGTTTTTAGAGAAAAGATATGCCACGGGTACCATTTACCCACTCGGAAACAAGCGGTTTGGTTCTAAGACGAAATGGTGTTCGGTTTCTGATTCTAAAGAACTAGGAACTATCCTGCTGGTCCGTTCCTGATTTCTGGATGGGAATTGATCACTCCTAGTTCAATACAATCCGTAGTCTTTGTTTAAGAGAAGGCCAATCTGGAGTCAAATATCTAGGCAAGAAATTTTCCTTTTTAAATAATCACTTCTTTGGTTCACTTCTCAGCCGTTCATTAGCGCTGTAATTTGGTGGCTAGACACGTCTTGCCCCCCTCTACTCTTTCACCGAAGCGTTTTACCTGGTACGTCTTCTTCTAGCGTCAATGCTCGGATTATATTAGGGTTTTGTGGGTTTTTCCATGGATACATCTGCAAAAGACATGGCCACTTCGTCTGTTGTGATTAAAGGTCAGACGGGCAAGGCCCATCAAGTTGTTGATGGTAGACATGGTCGAAGCTGTAGTAGGCCCTCCTCCGATCCTCCCTAGGCCCCTTCGTCTGGTTCGAAGGAAGGCCAGACAAGCTCGCCCAAGGCCCCTCAGGTTGCTGAAGGTAGACGCGATCATAGCTGTGGCAGGCTTTCTACCAGCCATCCCTAGACCCAAGGTCAGCAAACAAGGGCTTCAAAACCCCCTCCCACCCGTTCTTGGGTAAATGTTGCAAAGTCGGCCACAAAAGGATATGATCTAACTTTGTGCCCCCGACTATCATCGACAACAAGCCTATTGTTAATCTAACTAATGAAGTTCTTGAAGCCACCGACCCGAAATGGCATGAACGGTTAGTTGGTTACTATGTCGGGAAGAGGCTTCCCTTCAAACTCACTGAAACAGCCCTTAAGCACGCTTGGGGACCTCAACTTGCAAATGTGTTGGCAAACAATGAATGATTCTATATCTTCCACATTCTTGACCGTGAGTTTCGCAGGAAGATTCTCGATGAAGGGCCACTAACAGCCAGGGTCCCTCTTATTCTGCAGCAATGGCATCCTCTGCTAGAGCTGAAGAAGGACCACCAAGCCTCAGTCTCGGTCTAGGTAGATTGAAAAACATCCCATATGCTCTCTGGTTTCCGTCGGGGATCATTTGCTCAGTTTGATCGCCAAACTGAGCAAATGAAGATGATTTCTTACGCTAGAGTGTGTGTGGAGATCTTTGCTAGACAACATCGAAGTGATTTGGTTGATGTTGTTTTAAATGGAGAAACATCGTATCCATAGAATATGAATGGAGGCCGGTATTTTGCCCAAGTCGTGGCACCTTTGGCCACAAATGTATGGCTCAATCTAGTTCGTCTGTCCCTATTGAGGCCCCTTAGTAGGACCCAGCCTGTGCTATCCCCACTACCCAAAGCCCTGCACATGTCCCTGCTCCAGAAACGAACTTGATTCTAGGTATTCCTGAGGAAGGATGGAAACAGGTCGGGTCTAAAAAGAAGAAGCAACCCATGTTGCCAAAGGAGGCAGATCCTATTCAACCTGTCAAATTAACTGAAGTAGCTCAATTTCAATCTTTGAAGCTGAATGATACCACTTCGGCGTGTGCAAAGCTTTCTCGTGCACCCCTGACGGTCTAGAAGGAACTAAAAGTGCCGCCAAAGCCTAGTGATGCCTTCGCTCCTTCCTCTTCCCTTATCAACACCAGTCACGTGGGAACTACCTCCACTATTTCGTCGTCTAGCTTAGAGGATGATTTGGAAGATGCTGCTAGCATTGTTAGTAGCTCGAATGAGGACGACCAAGCCTTGGATTGCCCATCGGCTCTTCATAATGTAAATCCTCATGAAGCTTACCATACTGTTCTAAAGCTTGCATCCCAGCAGGATAAGACCATGTAGGCCCTCTGCCTAGCTCCGTCTCCTGTTGCTCATCCTAAGCCGGTGGCCAGTCGGCGGCGTGTGGGCAAGCGGTAGTAACACCCCTGACCTTCACTGTATATACTTATATATGTACATAAGAGTATGGAACATTAGGGGTCTTGTGGATCCCATTAGACAGGCTGAAGTGAGAAACCTTTGTTGGAGAAAACTTCCTTATTTATTTTGAAGTTGACAAAATGTTTCCATCAGTATAGTTTGAAGACTTGCAGACTCTTTCGTCAAAGTTTGAAGACCTCTAGACTCAAGATTTAATGTCTACTCTCACTGATAGCTTCCAGATTGACGAAGAAAAGATTTATCCGTTAAAGAAAACTTATCCAGATGCGAGTATATCTCGAAGGATTTGATTTGTACGGTTGAAGAAGATCTCACGGCTGGAGAAAGCATCTCGTGATCAATTATTCTTATTGAAATTAATTCGGATAATTAGATCTGTTGATTGATGAAGTATACATGGAATGTTCTACTTATGGAAACCTATATCTTGATTGTATGGGCGAGCATGATTGGTGGGCTATCTTCACATTCCTTAAATGACTCGAGATCTCCCTAATTAATTTTGTCCAACGGGTAGATTGGAAGAACTCTTTTGGAAGGTGCCAACGGTTATAATGGCATGGAGGAGTATATAAGGAAGACGCTCAAGTTATTCGAGTGTGTGTACGAAAGAAAAATTCCAAAGTCTGAATCTCCTAGTTCTTTACTGTTTCAATCGCTGAGCTTATATTGTACTCAAAAGAGAGATTAAATATGTGTGAGACCTTGAGGAAGTGTAGTAGAGTTTCTACACTGTGGAATCAAGGACATGAGACTGTAAAATCTCTTTTGGTTCTTAGTGGAATCCAGCTAGTGGGCTGTCAGTGCAGGAGAGTGGACGTAGGCTTGGTCTAAGCCGAACCACTATAAATCTTGTGTCTCAATTCTCTCTCCCTAAACTCTTTACTTTATTTCGTTATCTTATATAAACTGTTTACAGTCTTTTACATTTTCAGTCTGTTATTTTTGAAAGATGAATTAAGTTGCTAAGTTTTGTAAAAACTTCTTTAACACCTATTCACCTCCCTCTAGGTGTTCTTACTAGCGTTATCAACCTTGTCTTCACAAATAGCCTTTGTTGTGTTGGTTTACTGGAAACCAAAGTCCCTGCGTCTCTCTTCCCATCCATTTCATCGGGACTTTTGACGGGTTGGAACTAGTGGTCTAATTATGACTACTCCCCTAAAGGGTAATATGGGAAGGGTGGAATCCATCTCTTGCAAATTTTGATGTGTCATCGTCCAATGCTCAAGCAGTTCATGGCAGGCTTAAGTTCCTAAGTACCGGTTTGGAATTTTTGCCTCTTGGTTATCTATCCGGAGCACACTTTCATATCTCGTCGGCCACTATGGGCGGAGCTTGATCTTATAAGTACTAGCTTGTAGGATTCTCCTTGGCTAGTGGTGGGTGACTTCAATGCTATTCGGGACCCTTCTGACCGGGTAGGTAGCTCGGATACTTGGCTCCCTTCTTATGATGAATTTGGGCAATGCTTAGCCCAAGCAGGACTTAAAGATCTAAGATACGTAGGTCATCATTTTACTCGGTCTTCCTCATCAAGCGTTAACCGGAAAATGAGAAAAATTGATAGGGTGCTTGTAAATACGAAATGGTGCCATGACTTCTCTTACTCGGAAGCCTCCTTCCTTGCTTCGGGTATCTCCGATCATACTCCCATGGTCGTTAGAGTCATGGTCCCTCCAACTTATAGAAAACCCTTCAAGTTCTTTAACTTTTGGATGAAACACCGAATTTTAACACTATTGTTGATCAGGTGTGGGATGAACCGGGTGCGGGAACTCCCATGTTCAGTTTGTGTTGTAAGCTTAGGACCCTGAAGGGCCACCTCAAGCAGCTTAACATGGATTCTTTCTCTGATATCTCGAATAGAACAACAATTGCAAGGAATGCCCTTTAGATCACCCAGGATGCCCTCCTAGTAGGACCTGTACAGCTTGTTGCTTGCGGATCTAGAGAGGAGCCATCTTCGAACCTTTGCTGATCTCCGTCTACAGGAGGAATCCTTCTACAGACAGAATCCTGGGTACAATGGATCAATGAAGGGGATCAAAACACCAAGTTCTTCTAGCATTCTATCAATAGAAGACATCTGAGGAACATAATCATCTTAGTGTCGGATGCTTTTGGCAATCTAGTGAGTGATCCTAGTACGGTGCAACATTTATTTGTATCCCACTTTCAGGTCCTCTTGGCGTCTGTAGATCTTCCGTCTCGGCCGTCCCTGGAGGAGATACAGGCGGTGCTACAACACTCGGAACATGTACAATCCCTCTCTCGCCTGGTTACTGAGATGGAAGTTCATGATACCCTATTCGCTCTATCTATTGGCAAGGCTCTCAAACCGGATGGGTTTAATGTTGAGTTCTTTAAATGCAATTAGGACGTTGTAGGATCGTCGGTCATAGCAGCAGTCAATGACTTTTTTTATTTTTTTTATTTTTTTTATTTTTTTATCTCTAGGAGATTGTTGCGGGAGATAAATAACACAATTATAGCTCTAGTTCCTAAAATCCCCAATGCGTCTGCAGTCTTTGATTATAGACCCATTGCTTGCTGCAACATAATCTACAAGTGCATCACCAAGATTATAGCTAATAGACTGGCGGTTGTCCTTCAAACCATCATCAGTCCTTCTCAGAATGCGTTTGTTAAAGGTCGTAGAATTAGTGACAACATCTTGCTGGCCAAGAACTTTTCAGTGGTTTCCACCATGATTCTTATTCGCCTAAGTGTGTTATCAAAGTTGACTTTTAGAAAGCTTACGATACTATTGATTGGGATTTCTTGGAACTAACTCTCCACGGTTTTGGTTTTCCCAATCAATTGGTCGGGCTTATTATGACTTGTGTCCGTACACCAATGTTCTCTATATCCATTAATGGGGAGATTCACGGATTCTTCTCCAGTGGTCATGGATTACGCCAAGGGGACCCCATGTCTCCTTACCTCTTCACCTTGGTTATGGAGGTATTCTCGGGGATCCTTCACATTCAAACTAGACAACCGGGATTCAAGTACTTCTGGAGGTGCAAATCAACTTGTTTATCCCATCTATTCTTTGCAAGTGATGTGTTCCTATTTAGTGAGGCAAATATGGCTTCTGTATCCCTCCTCAAGGACGGCCTTGAAAACTTCTCCTCTTGGAGTGGGTTGAGACCTAATATGAATAGGAGTGAAGTCTTTCTCTTAGGTGGATTAGATGTTTCTCGAGCCCAAATTCTTCATACCCTCAGTTTCTGGGAAGGTATCTTGCCGGTCGGGTACCTTATCATCACCTCGCAGCTTGGCAAGTCAGACTGTAACTCCCATGTCAACCTTATAACAGCAAGAGCACAATCGTGGGCACAACACTTCCTCTCATTCGCGGGCCGCCTTCAGCTTATTAGATCAATCCTTCACATACAAGTCTATTGGGCTAGTATTTTTATTCTACCTAGAGTTGTGCTGGACCGTCTTGAGCAAGTACTTAGACAGTTTTTATGGAAAGGCCTTGACCTTGGGGTTGGGGGTGCTAAAGTAGCTTGGGAAGAAGTCTGCCTCCCTAAAAAAGAAGGAGGACTTGGCATTCGCAAACTACGTGATTGCAATACAACGGCTATGCTAAAACATATTTGGATGCTTTTCATTGACAATGAATCCCTTTGGTGTAAGTGGATACATGTTACTTACTTAAAAAAGAAGAATTTTTGGGTAGTCCCTAAGCCAACCTTTTGTTCTTGGGCTTGGAGGAAACTTCTTGATCTCAGGAGTGGCTTCCAGAAGTACTTCAAATGGCGCGTGGGCGATGGTCTTTGTGTGTCCCTTTGGTTTGATCCTTAGCAACCTCGAGGCCCCTGAATAGCTTTTTCTCGAACACTTTCATATGTCGTTCAGGACCGTCCAGGCTGGCTACAGTTGCAGATCTTTTTTCTATTCCAAGCCAATCTACCAAGGCCATCCTGGAATCGTGGACATATGCTCTCCCAACACTTTCTCAGAACCCGGACCGGTTAATTTGGCAAGAGCACTCCTCAGGGTCCTTCTCGATTGCCTCAGCGTGGTAAGCCATTCGTAGGAAGAGAAGCTTGGTCCCTTGGTTCTCTTTCGTCTGGAACGGAACCCTCTCCCCTTGGTACCAATTCCATCTCTGGCTTATTACAAGAAACCGGTTACCCACCCAGGTTCTCTTACTCTCCTATGGTAGGATTATAGATTGTTCTTATGCTTTTTGCAATTTAAGACCGGACTCTATTGATCATTTATTTTTTGGATGCAACATTACTGCTGGCCTTGTTTTATTTTGGGATGCAAGATGTAACATTCCTTGGCAAAATAGGTCGCGGATGGACAACTTACATTGGGCCTTCAAATTTCTCTCCGGTAATGACTTCTCTCAATGTATTGCTCGGTTTTCCTTTGGAGCCCTTTGTCATTTAATTTGGAAGACGAGGAACAACATCCTCTTCTGGAACAAAGTCCTATGCGTACCTGCATTGAAAAAACATCTTGTCAAAGTCGTCAAGGACAAGGCGTTGACCTTCAGCCATGTTGTGGACATGCCGAGGAACAAGAGAATTCAATGAAGTTGGGGACTTGATCCCTCTATTTTCTCTTCCGAGGTGTCAGATCTTTCCCTATAAAGTTTGCTTGAGGGTTGCCGCTGTTTTGGCTTTCCCCTCTTTCTCCTTTTACTCTCGACACCCTTCCACTCTTAATGACATGTCTATCACCATGAGTGCAAGTTTCGTTGGTGCCGAGACTTCTTTACTGTAAAGTTCCCTTTGGTTAAAAGTCATTACTAATCTTACCTTACCAAAAAAAAAAAAAAAAAAAAAAAAAAAAAAAAAAAAAAAAAAAAAAAAAAAAAAAATCAAAATTTTCAGCCACCCTCCTTGTGATATCATTAATTTTCTTGATTTGAGTTATTTGACCAATTGCTGTGAGTGCTACATAAAGAGTTTTATATCTATTAATGAAACAGTTTGTAAATCCGATGAGACGTCACTTCAATAGCATAAGGTATCGGAACTTTTCAAATTGCCTAATTTCTTTGCATGCACGCAAAACGTGCCCATCCACGAGCATGGATAGAGTATAACAAGCCTTCCACTCATTGATCAAGTATATCAATCATATCTATGTGGGACACTCAAAGTTTTCGCATCCCCTAGTGAACATGCTACCCCCACAACATAGCATTATATAAAAGCACTTTTGGTGCCTATCTTTTTAGACTAGATAGATTATATTTGGTTTATAATAAACTATAGTGTAAGTGAAACATTATCTTATTGAAAATATTAATTATGGAAAAATAAAAATAGATAGCACCTTTAAAAATTGCGAATTTCGGATATAATCCAGACTCATTGAGATGACAACAGAGTGAAATTTGAATATTGTAGTAACTCGATATGCCAAGGAAGAATGTGTTTCGACAAAAATTAAGGATATGATTGTTGTACAAACATATTTTTATTTTTCTCCGAAAGAAGGCTCTGACCCACCCAACGTTTAAGAGTTAATTAAAAATCATTTAAAAGATAATACCCATCATAATACGCCTTTTTTTTTTTTTTATCATGCTTCGAATCAATATAAACTGTTTTATAAATGTTAGTCAATTCTGCCGGTGAGATTTGTACAACAGAAACATAACTATGAGATTTGTACCTTAACATTGAATTTTTACTTGGAGACAATGAATTGCAGTGAACAAGAGTGACGATGAACTGCACATAATCAACTCAAGAGTTACACATTTGAGAGAAAGCGCGGTTTGTCTCTGTTACGTTAACCTTAATGAATGAAGAATTTGGTGATAGCTTCAAAGGAGTCGGTTACATCATCTTCTTCGACTAACTTAAGCCTCCAATCCACTAAGTCCTGCTCGATGATTAGCAAATTTCTCGCCATAGAACAATTCCGCCGCAGTATGCGAATGTTTCAACCACCGCAACCGTTTTGCTTCATCAATTTCAAAATTCACGTTTGCTAATCTAGTGGAAATTTGATCTTTCAAAGCTCCTCCTTCACCTTTGCAATGCCGGTGCTCCTTGTGATAATCCCTACTTTGGAGACGTGTATTTGGACTCTCTTCCTTCTCATCAATGTTGATAGTTAATTTTGACGACCCATTTGATTACTCATTGCATAGAAAAATTAGGGATGGACCTTGTCCCCTAAATAAAAATATTATTAATTTTCGTCATAGATATGAGTAGGGGTGAGCGTGGTTCCCGGGTAGAACCGGGAACCGGAGAACCGCACCGGAGGGTCCGGTTCGGTTCCCGGTTCTTAAGAGGCCGGTTCCGGTTCCCGGTTCCCCTTTTCGGGAACCGGCGGTTCGGTTCCAGTTCCGGTTCCGTAGGAACCGGAACCGAAAGAACCGGAACCGGTTAGGTTAAACCCTAAATTAATTTACTCTTCCTCTCTGTCTCTCGCCCGATGCTGCTCACTGTGCTCAGTGCTCGCCCTCGACGAGTTCCTCGACGAATCTCCACACGGAGTCGGGCCTCAAGTCCTCGACGAGTTCCTCTCCGGCAAGACCTACATCTCCGGGTAAAGCTCATCTACGAGAAGCCGGCGAAGAAGACGACCGCATCCCCATCTTCGTCGGCTCGGAGGACCTCGCCGGAACAATGTATCATCCCACCGAGGCAGCGTTCGGGCGGCAGAGACCGTAAGCTCTCTCTCTCGCATCGTTCTTTTTCAGCTCTTGAGCATTTGTGTTGTATTCTCTTTGCTCGATTCGAAAGCGCGGGGCTTTGAAGCTTGGGCTGGCTTTCGCCTCCTCGACAACGAGATTCGCATCCTCAAGGTCTGTCCCTCTCTCGGACGTCGATGGCTTCGGTTGGATTTGCTAGGGCTCGTGGCGCGGGTTTACTTGTCGTTGGGGGCTTCGTGCTTCGGCTCGTGCGCGAGGGTTTCTTTTGAATCTTAATTTGAGGTCCGTGCATCGATGGGGGTTTTGATGGGATTTCGTTTGTTTTTCTGTTTTGTGATGGCAGGAGGAGCTGCAGAGGACGAATCTGGAGCTGGAGTCGTATAAGGAGAAGATAAAGGAGAATCAATAGAAGATTAAGCTCAACAAGCAACTCCCTTACTTAGTCGGCAGTATTCTACTCTTTAATGTTTAATGTATGCTTCTGCTTTGGGCAGGATGCAAGGATATTGATGATGCCCTGCACTGTACAGCCCTTTCCAATGGAAATTTTGAAGTTGGAGTTCGTATCCTTAGAGTTGGGCTTCCCGGGCTTCATATTTAGATTTAACATGGTTGTGACTTAAGATTAATCCTGCTATAATGGTTTTTCTAGAGTCGTTTGCATAGGAAAGTTCATGGCTCGTATTCGTGTAAACAGAAGTTGAAGTTGATGTCATGTCGAATACTTAAATTAATGGATACAGAACCTCATCTCGGTTCGGTTCTGTTTCTTCCCAATCCTTCTGTGGATTTTTATTTTCTTTAATCTTGACTAGCTGCTTATGAAACTTCTACTTATCCTGTGA
Source organism: Eucalyptus curtisii (assembly GCA_017140595.1). Lineage (NCBI taxonomy): Eukaryota > Viridiplantae > Streptophyta > Magnoliopsida > Myrtales > Myrtaceae > Eucalyptus > Eucalyptus curtisii. The sequence goes on from CM029498.1 coordinate 19,279,713, forward strand.
GTATATGTTCGATAATAACTTCTCCGGTGCACCCTGTTTGTTATCAAGTATATTCAAGGAGTATTTATCAATTTCGTCCTTCACTTTGTAGTAAGTGCCACCATCTTCCGAGGTGGTCCCGCCTTGACAAGGATGCCTTTCTTTTTACAGAGTCCTTTAGCATTACCTTCTTGCCGTGGAATCGTCTGGCAGAAATGTTTTGCCGATTCTAGTGAGTGAGGCTTTCTTGGGCCAAGTTACTTTTAGCTGCTTTTGTCCTTCCTAATTTCCTCTTTTGGTCCTACCTTGAGCTGGGTAGAGATAATTCCTATGCCTTTTGTTTCTGCACATATTTTCCCCTCAAATTTCTGAATTTGATGATTCTCTGTCTCCAAAATCTCCGACAAACTCTCGATAACTTGATTTACAAGCTTTATCTAGGCTATCAATTTTTCGAGCATGGTTCGATTTGACTCCATGTTGATGGGGTCCAAGTCAATTTTGTTCCGCACCAAGGTACCCCGGCATTCACATACTAAGGAGTAAAGAGTTCAAGGGCCCACAATTTCAACAATTTGAATTTTTGGTTTTTGAAGACTTGGCCAGAAATTTTTCTTTAATGTTAGTCACCTAGATATTGCTGATGTGACAAATTTTTTGCACCCTTCCACACCACTCGATGATGAGGCTGCGCAAAGGGGCACTTCTGTTTACTTTGTTGCGTGCCGCATTGACAAGCTTCCAAAGCCTTTGACAGAAGGTAATATGACATTTAGGGCTGTAAAATCGTCTCTTTGACATAAGAGAAAAGACTGATTGTGGTTAATCCATGGTCCTGCCTATATCAAACTTAACATGTGAATTTATGTTGCAGATATATGTTCACTTCGGGCAGATGTGGAGAGATTGGCTTTTTCTGTTATCTGGGTATGTTTCTTGTTCTATCTTCGTCATTCGCTGTGCTCTTTTTGGTAAAGAGGATTGCATGTCCATTAGCCGCCATCACCGAGACTACACCAAATGATAGCTCGTTTGCGACTAATCATGAATTGTCAGCCCCGTGTATACAAATATATTGATTGATCTTCCCATGAAAGGAGAACAATCTTGTTTACTGCCCATTTTCAGGAAATGACACCTAAAGCAGAGATAATATCCACAAGATATACAAAAAGCATTATTAAATCATGTGCATCTCTGTCTTATATTGAAGCTCGACAAGGATGGATGACAGGTAAATCATGTAAATGTTGAGAAGGCTATTCCTCTGTTCATATGAGCTCTTTTCTGGTGTATAACCTCTCACACATTGTACTAAACTTGTTCTCGATTAATCAACACGCTATTTCCATATGACTTATCCCTCTGTTCAATAAATTTTCACGTTAGCATAATTCGGCAGTTCCTATTCTTGCTGGTGAGTCTTTCATGAGTCTTCCATTTTTTTAAACTAAAAATGAAACAAAAAAAAAAAAAAAGAACCTGTTGGAACCTGGAACCGACCCCGGAACCTGTGACAGGGTAGGTTCCAGGTTCTTGATTCTGACGGGTAGGTTCCAGGTTCCAAAAAATGAGGAACCTGTACCCGAGGGTAGGTTCCAGGTTCCGCATGGAACCTGTAAGGAACCGGGAACCGCTCACCCCTAGATATGAGGGGCATTTTCATAATAGATATGTCCACATAAATTGCACTCGAGCTGGTTGCGGCTGGCATTTGAATTGGCCTCACTAGTTGAGTGAATTTGAAGTTTTGAACACAGGCTCCGAATTTTATTCATACTTCTGAGACCAATCCATCACAGGCCTGGCCCTCTTTATTGAAGTTAACTGATAGAATTATGATAAAATGGAAAAGAGAATTTCTGTATATTTCTATGTTTATTATACTGATGATATAAGAGCTTATTTGTAGACTTCTAGACAACTATTTAAAGTAATAAAATATTACAATATCAAATAAAATCAATAAGGAAATATAAATATCTCTAACATTACCCACCAATGGAGAAAGTGACGTTCTTGGCAAGCAGGAGAAATCAGAAGATAAGGCAAAAATAGAAGCTTTGTGATCTTCAAGAAAAGAGGAAAGAACATAAAGATATCCTCTTTGCGTGAACCGAAGCTTTGTGATCGGGAGGAGTTCCTTTCTTGGCTGGAAAAGACAAGAAGACTTTGAGGGAATGAAGATTCTATGGGAGAAGGATCGAAAAAAGATTTGGTGGAATTTCTTTTGGGGAAACAGGGCTAAAGGAAGAAAGGAAAAAAAGTCGGTGACATTTTGTGAAGAAAAGATCCATTTCCTTCGAAAAGTCTTGATGGGTCACGATTAAGGTCAAGAGACATCCTTTTCCCGATAATCACCATCACAATGCAAAATTCAAGGTAAAAACATTATTTGAAACTAAATTGATAGGGGAAAAGTATCAAAATAGTCATAAATCTTTTCCACTAGTATCAAGTCAGTCATAAACTTTTCAATTGGACTAATTAAGTCTTAAACATTTTCACATTAGTACCAATTCAGTCCTTCCAGCTAATTTAAGCCGGAAATTGCTAACGTGACTGCCGGCGGACTTATGTGGCGCCACGTGGAAAAAATTTATAATTTTTTATATATATTTTTTAGATTTTTTAAATTAATTTTTTTTTCTTTTTCCTTTCTCCTTACCCCTTGGCTGGCAAGGTTACCAGTCGACCACAGGCTGGTCGGGGCGAGGGCCACCGCGCCCTCGTCGTCAGCCACAAGCGAGGGCGTGAAGGCCCACGCTCGTGGGGGGCGAGGGCCCGATGCCTCGCTTGTGGCGGGCTAGGGCGTCGTGCCCTCGCTTGGATCTGGGCGAGGGTTGTGGCACCCTTGTCCGCCACGAGCGAGGGTCTTCGTGCCCTCACCTGTGGCTGACGAGGGTGCGGCGGCCCTCGCCGTAGCCGGCAAGGGTGCGGTGGCCCTCGCTAGTGGCTAGCGAGGTCGTGAGGGCCCTTGCCCCGACCAGCTTGTGGTCGACGATGGTTGGTCGGCAACCTTGCCGGCCAAGGGGTAAGGAGAAAGGAAAAAGAAAAAAAAAATAGCAGAAAAGAGAAAAAAATGGAAAAAAAAAGAAAAATAATTTAAAAAATCTGAAAAAATATAAAAAATTATAAAAATTTTCCACTTGGCGTCACATAAGACTGCCGGTGGCCATGTGAGCAATTTCTAGTTTAAATTAGCCGGATGGACTGAATTGGTACCAATTTAAAAAGGTTTAGGACTAAATTGATCCAATTGAAAAGTTTAGGACTGAATTGGTACCAATACAAAAGGTTTAGGACTTTTTTAGTACTTTTCCAAATTGATAGGCTCTTATTTGAGACAACCGACTATTTTGGGACATTTTTTTTCAAAAAAATGACCTCAATTAAGGCCTTTATTTAACATTTTCCCCAACTTAATTGTTGAGTGATCCGAAAGGATGGTGAATATAATTAGAATTGGAACTTTAATATCGTTGAATTTCCCTTTATATCTCAATTTCAATACTTCATTTTTCTTGTCAACCTAAAACATACCCAGTTAGAGTATTTAAACTATGTTTTGAATTTCTTTGCCATCGAATTCAAAGACGTGAGGTGATATTGGTTGTGTCACTCTTTTGGGAATTTGTCTTTTAAGTTTAGATATCGAAATTTTCATTCTCCTATCCCTCCTCAATCGTTCGTCTATTCTGTACATAAGGAATATGACCATCGCCTTTGATTACTTTCGATCAATCATTAGAGATTTTCAAGACCACGAAAAAAGTCAAATATTCAATAGCATGAACCCATTTTATTAAAAGAAAAAAATTTCCATCTAATTTTTGCTTCCTCTGCTCTCACAGAGGCACAAAACTCACATGCATCAATGGTCCTAATCTCCAATACACACGCATTCGCCAATTATCAAGGCGAGCTTTTGTAGAGGAGGACAAGTTCTGAAACAAGTTCCTCCCGATCCTTTTTGAATAAGTGTGTGATCCCAGCCTCCTTCTGGTCCTACTCTTGTTTGAGCATGTGAGACGACAAGACCTCAAAGGAAGGAAAATGTGGAGGAACTCATTAGTGCAGTTGTACGTATAGAAATGATAATAGTAATGGAGAAATGAAAAGAAACTTACTGGAAGCGATCACCAATAGAAAGACCAGTGCACTGAGTTTGACTTGACCCTTCTCCATTTTTAAGTGTATTTGGCTTGATTGATTGACAGGGTAAGATTGTGAAAGATATGTCTTGTGTGTCTCGTTGAAGTGGGTTTATATAGATGTCTAAAGTTCACTATTTTTGTAATTTGAGTAAATGCAAGATTAAAAAAAAAATAGTAATTGTCTTGCTCCATTTTCATATTCAGCTGCTGATGTACTTACGGAGTATTTTTCTTTGTTACCTTTATTCCGCAGATTGAAGTGGGATTTTATAGATGTCTAAAGTTTAGTATTTTTGTAATTTGAGTAAATGCAAAATTAAAAAAAAGGAAAAGGAACAGTAATTAGCTTGCTACGTATTCGTATTTAGCTGCTGATATACTTACTGAGTATTTTTCTTTTTTACCTTTATTTCGCCGATCTCCATCAAAATGCATGTTTGCTTTACTAGGTAAGACAATAAGTTAGCAAGGTATGCAATTAAATAGGTCGAGATTTTCTTACCATAATTTGAGCATTTCTCGTAGGTAATGGGATGATTTACTTTTTTTTTTTTTTTGGTAACAAACAATTACTGTCCTAAGAAAATTTAATCCTATCTGATCTCCTACTAACAGATAAAGTAAATTTATTGGTGGCCTATCTATTGCTAGAGTGTACCCAAAATATGGCTTGTCTAGCACAAGCAAGTGAACATCACGTGTGATGGGTATAAATAGTCATGTGCATATTGCGTGGGTATTAATGCAAGTGTGCTAACTTATTGATGAGTATGGAGATAAATATATGTCGATTGACAATGGTATCAATTGATTCCATGTGTTCAATTGTTGAAATACAGTGACAGACCACAAACATTTGTTAATATGGATATTAACAATATTTGTCAAAAGAATATTAATAAGCTGCTTTGAAGTTTAAGATCGATAAAACGAAAGGCGCACAGTTTTAGAGGAAATAGTTACTGTTCAAAGACCGAGTCGTCCGATAAATCAATTGAGACTAGAGGCATTGCTATGTAGGGAACAATTATCATTTAAAGACCAAGTCATTTGATGGATCAATTGGAGTCAATGACACATTTTTTGAAAGGGATAATTACCACTTAGAAGCAAGATCATGGAGTATGCACCAATTACAAGAAATCACGTCATGGAATAGCTTGTGCACGTAAAATTTTTAGGAACATGGAGATAATAGGCAAGAGTTATCTAGGAGATTGTAACCGCTGGGAATTGTCAAAAAGTAATCACATTAACCATTATACATATTGTGACATCCTGATTTTTCAAATCTGATTTCAATTGAATAAATCAGGCATTTCATCGACGCGCCTATAGTTTTATTCTCTGAGCCGATCACTCATGAGATAACTAGACTATCTGGGGAAGTCATTAAGGGATTTTAACACAATAGACTTGAGAATTCGACCAGGAATCGACTGCTCGACCGTGCTAATTTGCAAGGGTCATTACAGCACAATTAAAGATCAATCAGAGATCGGAGATAGGTCAATTCGACAGAGGTGTGTGATTAAATGTCGGTGATTCCACCTGATTGCAAAATTCTCGTCGATCGGCACTAGACCGATTTTTCTGTCGTTTTGGGTACACTGTGTTCGTATTTGAAATCTCGAGATTTTCACAACAACTGAGAGTCGCCAATGTGTCGAAGATGTATGTTGTGGCTCAAAAATAATCGACCACGGGTCAATTGCACTAAAAATTCCTAAAAGCTACCCGGTAGGTTAGGTCACGCTAAAATCGCGTTAGATCGAAATTAACCGCGAATTTGAACCCGATTTTAGAAATTGAAAATTTTGCCATGTCACGACTTATTTTAGGAACGTTTACTCATCCTTCAAAGAATTTTCAGTGATTCCAGGATTTTTACGGAAAATCGATTCGGACGTTTCAGAAAACGAACGGAAATTCGGATCCGCCGAATTGAAGGGATTTTTGACTTGCAAACCGGGCTACTTGGCGAAAGGGAATTGTAGAAATTTTGTGAGCTTTGTCTTCATCAAAATTGAACATCAAATTGAAGAATTTGGGTGGAAATTGAAGTCCCAAGAGTGAGGAAATTCGGAGCTATGGTTAAGGGCAGCATTTTTGGCATCAAAAGTTATTTATTTGGTGGATATACATGGCAAGAAAGTAATAGGGGACCAAACATTCAATTAAGTGGATGAAGCTTGGACTTTAGGGGCTTTATAATCATCACAAAGATATTTCCCTTTGAATTCAAGGCTTCTCTCTCAGCCTCCCCCTTCTTCGAGCGTCCGATCCTTCTTCGTCCCTGCTACATCACCGAAACAGCCTTGCTTCGCACGCCCACATGCCCCCCGAGTTCTCTCTCCACAGCTTCTGCCAGCCACCTTCGTTTTTCCTCCTTCGGTCAACATTAAAACCCATCGAAGCTCCAGCTTTGACCGGATTTTTCCGCCACTCGCCTGTGTCCCTGTTCGGCCTTCAACGCCACACGTCAGCTCATCCCCATCCCACCGAAGCTGCTTCTCCTTCCATTGTGGCGTTCACGTGTCTTCATCGGGTCAATCAACAAAACCCAGAGTTGACCACTAGCACGTCCGCAAGGCCGCCCATCTCCACGGACGTTCATCGCCAACTTGCTTCTACCTTCGTGTCGTCCATCACACCGAATCAGCCCGTAGCTGCAGCCCCGAACCAGCAGCTTCGGAGTCGATCTTTTCAGCTTGAGCAGCGAGCTTGCGGGCCAATTTTCGGGCTCGATCCGTGTCCCGTTGGTGTCGCCGTTTTGGAACTTGTTGATCCTTGTCGCATCCCCGTCATTTTGGTCTGAGTGGATCGCAAATCAAGTGAGTTATCTCACTAAACCTCGCTTAATAGGTTAATTACGCTTAGAGGGTAATTAGATTATGTTAATTAAGGTTTAGGCGGTTAGTTAGATTAGATTAGTGAATTAATTATCCAATTTTGCATGTTAGGTTGTTAGTTTAGATTAATTAAGGCCTAGATAGGATGCACTACTTATCTAGACAGGTTTAGGAATTTTCCCGGCCCGTTTAGGTGGTTAATTTAGCAATTTCGGCCTAGGTTAGTATTTTTAGTATTTAAATTGAATTATTTAATTAATTTTGATAATTATTTAATTATTAAATATTTTCCGGAAATTAGATCAGGATAGCCGGTGATCGGAATTTCATGCTGATTGTAATGTTTTGTTCAGTTTATGCAATTGAATGTTAATTTGTGCAAATTGAGTGCTGATTGGATTTTTGGTAATTTATTCCAAAAATTGTGAATTTCAATATTTATTCAGAAATTTCCGGGTGTCGGGTTTTAACATTGAAAATGGTTTTATATACTATATAAAACAGTAAGATTTTTAAATTGGAGGATATGAGTTTTTCGGGTTCGATCTGACCGTGTATCCACACACGACTATTTTCACCGGGTGTTTTTAATATGAAGAAAATAGGCCAGGATCACCATTTTAATAGAGACATTTAAGTGCAATGCACGGTGTCTTGGGCCGATATTGATTGATCGTGTGTTGGTTAAAGAGAACCCGTCTCGAGTTTTTAAGCCAAACATTACCCTATATGGGATATCCATTCTGTGGATCGCGAGTCGCAGTAGATTTTCGACCTACGCCCCATCGAGGAAGCCGTCTATTAAGATAAAAACGCCGCCGTGCTCAATGGTGGTGAGATGACGCCTGGCTACGCCAGAAGGACATCGAACTTATGAGTAGGTGATTCGAGTCGCAGTATATTCTGGACCTACACCCCTTCGGTGAAGCCGTCTATTAAGATCTAGACGCTGTCATGCTCAATGGCGGTGAGACGATGCCTGGCTATGCCAGTGAAACACTGAACTTGAGGGGCAAATATTAACAATTGGAACGCATGAGTGATTGAGTTAGATGTCCTTGATTATGAGACAAAACTGTGTGACATGGTATGGGACGTGTCATAATGGTTTAACCTGATAATCGAGACGCTTGTGATTGATTGAATTGATGAGACGCTTCAATTGTTGTGTGCATTAATTATATGCATTTGGGATATGAATTGTGCTGACGTGCAAGAAGGAACTGAGGCGAGGTGAGTCCCTTATTCTAATTGTGTGGTTGTGTAGCTAGAGTGCTCTGAGGCATATTTACTTCCTAATAGGGGTTTAGGAGGTGGACTTGCTGAGACATTGTCTCACTCATTATTGTATAACCATTTATAGGTTCTTAGATGGTGGTCGTGGAGGACTGAAGACCCGGAGTCTATGGAGGTGAAGTCGGAAGGATCGGCGTCTGAATCATACTAGTATGTTGTAGGATGGCTTCTTTTGAGAGTCGATTATTTGTAAACTTTTACCTAGACTCTTTTTTGTATAGAAACCTAGTTGTTTATAAAAGTGTGTTTTTGTGAAATGTTGCCCTGCTTTCTTATCCCATGTTGTTTGTTGTTAGGGGTTATTATTTGCTTCCGCATGTGTATTAAAAATGAAAGGGTCGGCGACTAGTCCTGGGAAGTCGCAATTGTATCAACCGCAGTGGGATGTGCGTGCGCTCGAGGGTCGGGGCGTGACACATATTATTAGTCACCAACCAAAAAGCCCCTAGGTAAATCAAGCAAAATTTTATCTTGCAATTATCTCTATCTTTCATGCACTGCACTTTAAATTTCTTAGTTGTAGCTCTTATGTTTGCATCGTCGATTAAATTCCGATGTGTATCTATATCTTAATTCTGTATCATCAATCAAATTCCGACGTTGTATCCATGTGTTCTCAAGTTATGTCACCGATAAAGTTTGGCATAGTTTGTCCATGCTACGTTATTGAGTCCCTAATTTCTTAGTCTTGCCATTGATTAAATTTTGGCTCAATTAGGAGCTGTATAGTGTTGTTTGAATTGAAGAAATAAATTTCCTTTCGCATGAGATATCCTTTATTCTAAGTTAGAAAAGAAGCTTGAGCTCCTTAAAGAAAAATTTGAAGAGCTACTTTTAGTAAAAGATATTTTGTTGCGAAAACAATTCAAGTGCAAATGATCGTTTCCAGTTTGCCAATCAATCTACACATGAGTTTCCTTCCCTAAAAGTAATATCCTAACATTTCCTAATTTGAGAAATGAGAATGTCACCAAAATTGAGAGAGGGAGTTGATTTCTAAAGAAGTGAAGTAACCGCATGCAAGTCCCCCTCCACAATAAGTTTGTGAATGCCCAATAGATTGCCATTTGAGATCTAAATATTATTGACACTTGACTTTTAATAGATACGTCTGTAAAATGTAAAATGTCAGGATTAGGGTTTCCGATCATGATGGAACCATTTTCTCAACTAAAAAGTGTCGTTTTTCTTTTTTAGCCATTGGCTCATCATTTATGGGTGATTTCTTAACCATTTCTATCAAAAACTCAAAAAGTTAACTTGACTTTTTTATCCACCCTTTAACAAAAAAGTCAACCCTTTTGTATAAAAAGTTCCTAAATAGTCTCAATTTCATTTTGGCCAAAAAATATTTATAAAAAAAAAATCGAACTTTTAGCCATAAATCGACCTTTTGAGTAATTAATCATCAAATGGTTGACTTTTGACCAAAAAAAATTGATAAATTCGAAAATTCACAAGTCACTTTATTGTAGCTTCAATTTGATTTGGCCCATAAAAATTTCTCAAAAATCAATTAAGGATCTATTTTTCTGAATTTTTCGGATTTAAGTTAAAAAAAATGGAATTACTTCATTTTTAGTTGTATTTTGACTTAAATTTCATTTACAACATTTGATATCAAGGTCATTTTAAGATCGCTCGTGCGACCATTTTGGTGATTTGGGATATTGAGGCAAAAATTTCCATTTTTAACCATAATCAAGAGTTCCAATCAATTCTTCATGATTGATGAGATTGTACCTCTAATCAACTTGTTTTCTTAATATCAATTCAAATCCGAGGTTAATTTTGGCAAATTCATATGAGAGCTTCTCAATTTAGCAAATTTGACACATCCAAATGTTGCGAAATAAGGTGAATGTGTTCGGACTGAGCCAATCTAACTTGACCAATTCTAGAGTAAGGTTTAATTTGATGAATTGAAATTCGATTTGAACAATTGAACTTCAATTTCGTTATGATGTCCAGTTCATATCTTCATATCAATGTTGACTTGAGTGCATCAGGCCACATTGAGTGCAATTAATTGAATCGATAGACATTGTGAAATATTAATTGCATTCAATTTCAATAAATTTTGCAATTAAGCATGGGAAATGCCGCAATTGTGTTAATTGCTTAGAAAATCCGAATTCATGTACCCAATAAATCCACTCATAATTTTTTATATTTCTCAAATAATTAGGCAAATTTGATCCATTAAGATGTTGTTAAAAGGGTTTAATTAGTTTAATTTAGTTGAATTTGGACCGTTTCCCTTCAAATTAGCCCATTTCCCTTCTAATTGGATAGAAATCCTTTAGGTTACGTTTGGTCGTCCGGATTTCTAATCGGATAAGACTTGATAGGATATGATATGAAATCCAGGGATTTTTTAATATCCTATCAATTGTTTGGTGAATCACAATATTAAATTCGGATATATTCACATCATATCATGTACATTTTTTTTGATATAAACGGCATATAATTATAAATGAACCTAAATATCTATAAACGGAGATGGTGAAAATCACTCGTAACACTATTTCTTAATTAATTTTTATTTTATTTTATTTTATTTTTCCTCTTTTCTATATTATTTTCTTTATTATTTCTTTTTTCCTCTTTCATCATTCTTTAATAAAATTTTATAAATTAGTAAACTATACTAACATACCTAAATATATAATAAATATAAATATTTAATTTATAGATTGAATGTTTATTATAAGATAGAATTAAAGTTGAATATATAAATTAAAATAAGATTAATTAATTTTTATTTTATTTTTAAATTTCTTAAATTAGAATTCATATATTATTTATATTGAAATATAATTTCAATTTTGTTAATTTAATAAGTTTGTTATTCGAGAAAAATAACTTTCCTATTATGGACGTTAGAAATCCTATCCACCTTTATCCCATCTCCCCCATGGGATAATTTTATCCTGCCTATATCCTCTTTATATTTGAATTTATCCTATCTTGAGTGAGCACCAAACGTAGGATAAGATAAATCATATCATATCCTGAATTTTATCTCGATTGCCAAACGCAGCCTTATAGGACCTAATTGCACAAAACTTTAAACAAAACCGAGTTGACTTTTTGGTTAACCTTTTGACTAAAAGTCATCCCTCCTAGGGGTGTGCAACCGGACCGGGTAAACCTAGTTCTCGGATAGGCCCACCCGGAAAACAGGGTCGGGAACCGATTCCGGTTTAAACTGGTTCGGGAACCGAGTCCCAAAATTCAAAACCGGTTTGAACCGATGCGGGAATCGGTTTGAGAACCGGTTTGTAAGCCACCCAAAAGTCTAAAACCCTAATTTGTTTCTATCTTTACCTCTCACATGGTCATACTCGTAGACTTCACTTCATAGCTTTTCCTTCGTCGCGCCATCGCCAGATATAGCTCCCCGTTGCGCTGCTTCCTCATCTGCGTTCATCTGCTTCCTCGTCGCACCATCACCTGCTCCCCGTCACGCCATCGCTGGTCGCGCCATCACCGGTCGCGCCATCGCCAGCTCTAGCTCCTTGTCACGCTGCTTCCTCATTTGCGTTCATCTGCTTCCTCATTGTGCCATCGCCAACTCCCAGTCGTGCCATCGCCAGCTCCCTGTCGCTCTATTTCATCCATCGCCGGCTTCCTCATTTGTAAGCTTGCAAATTTCGTTGGTTTTTCTAAAATTTTCTTTCAGATTAAAGCTGTGTTCTTCTCATTTTCTTTGGGGGTGCTTTCCTGAGCCGGATTTCTTGTCAGATTGGTGGAAAAGTTTGTGTTTTTTTGTTCATATTTGTTCACACAGATATGGGATCAGTAATCGTTCTTTCTTTTTGCATAAGCATCATCAATTCATAGGACAGGATGAATCGACATTAATTACAAGTTTTCACTTGTGCTATTTCTAGATTGTTCAGCTTGCTGTATGCCCGATTTGTTCCTGATTTATCCCTTAATAGAATGCCAAAGGTGTGCGAAATGTGACCTCGTAGTTTTAAAGATCCATTTAGCAAGCATTTTCTGTTTTAACTAGATGGCAGACTTTGGTAGACACGACGTAGGGATACTTTGATTTTTCTTTCTGCTCTATCTATTCTTTTAGAGTTCTTTCTTGTCTGGAAAGGTCCACACAAGTTAAGCCCGTTTCCCTTCCCTTATCTGTGTGCTGAGATCACTAATCGGGTCTCCGGTAAATTGTGGAGATAACATATGTAAGATGTATACGTAGGGATACTTTGATTATCTCAGTATGTCTAACGGATAACGTTTATACTTAAACATAATGGAATTTTTTTTTTCAGCATGCGATTCGAAACATAAAGAGATACACTGCGTCTAATATGTACAGACGTTGTAGCTTCTATGATAACTCTAAGTTTCAAACTGGTGCCTATTCCATAGTAGTCAAATGATTTTTCAGACAATTTCATTATTTTACCATCAATGACTTGATTTTTATTATGTTTTCCAAGGAGACTTGGATAGAAAAGTAGGTTGTTTAGAAGTGTCCTACATTGATCAGTGGAAGCATTTTGCATTCAAACCATCAGTCAGTACTTATGTTCTTTAGGATTGAAATGAAAGAATTAGATCATGTATTAAATTGGAGAAAAATCTTGGGATCAAGTTTTAACCGTCTATCTGCTCATAGGGGATTTCCAGATCAGAAGATCCCTCAACTTGATTGAGAAAACAGTTTATTCAGTGCGAGGATGTTTCTCTATTCTATTCAATGAAGTGTATTGGTCAATTGATCTGTCTTTCTTCTCTCTGCAGGGGAAGCACGAATGATATGCAGGTGAGTCACTTATCGATTTTCTGTGGTTGAAGTGTTATTAGTTTTCATCAATTGATTGGATACCTCAAGATTCTGCTAACAAGCTGTCCCTACATTATTTTGTGTGAAAGGCCACTAGGGGTGCCTGATGAGAAAGGCTGCATCATTGATAAGCATGATGGAAACATTTGCTTGGAGGTTCAGAGTTCTGTATCTATACCTATTAGAGTAATTGACTTTAGAGAGGTATCTATTTAATTATTTGAATGTCATTTTACTTCTTTATGTTGTATAATGTCCAAAATCACGATTCTTTGTGGTCTCTACTCAATCTTGAGCTTCCAAACCCAGTTAGTAGCTGTTGGGAAATCCGAGTGGGAGTGCCAGTTGGAGAAGCAACACTTGAAAGCTCCATCTTCGATTGACTTGCTAGATGCCAACCGATGTGAAGAGTTAGGAATTCATGAGGTACATGTCTAATTGGGGTTTTGTAAATCGATCTTCAATTCACAGGTGACTGTAGAAAGTATTTCTTGAAGCATCCTATATAACCTTGTTCGAGTATTTTATAGCATTTAGGTGAAATCTGTCGGTCTGAAAGGTTTAAGAGCTAAGGAGATTTTCTGCATGATGTTACATATGTGTTCCTTCTCCTTAGAATAACCGCTGACCTGAGAATACTATTGATTTATCTGTCCTCCGTCTATATTACTAGCCTATTCATATTTTCTTTTTTGTCTTTTTGTTTTCAGGCATTACCAGTTCATGCACCCATTGCTGCTGGATGAGACCCTCCAAAGGAAATTGTAGATGTTGTCCGGCCAGCAAATTTCAGTTACTCCACTGCTCCGAAGAACTTGGATCAGAAGTACATTGTCAAAAATAAAATGGAAATGTCAATGGAAGTCAAATTCAGTGGCGATTTTGATAATGGTCGAGAAAGTCATCTTTATTCATCTCGCGTGACACCATCTTGTTATAAAGGATTTCATGGTCTATACATCTTTTCCTTGGAGCACAAGTCTCATGAACTATTTCAGAAATCCGGTGTATATAAATTTCTGTTTCATATGATAAACAAGCATCTTTAATTGTTTGCTACAACGGTGGATGTGCTTATGTTGATCAAGATTGTAAACGCTTTATCTTACATATGAGTGATGTACAACAATTTTTATGCAAAACATGTTCCAATATAAATAGGGTTAACCCTATTCCCGGACCGGAAAAACATGGTGGGTCGGGAATAGGGTCCAATGCAAATAAGGTCGGGTACAGGGTCCAAAAAAAGAGAAATGGTTATAACAGGGTCGAGTATGGGGTCCAGGTCTAAACCCTACCAACCCTGGACCCGATCACCCTTAATCCCTCGGTCAAAATTTGCCTTTTGGTATAAAGATATTCCTTTTAACCTTCATTTCACTTTGGCCGCACAAATTTTGGAAAAATTCAAAGTTTCGATCGCAAAATCAATCTTTTAGTGAAAAGTCAACTAAAAAGTTGACTTTTGGTCAAGTATTTGATCAAAAAAAAATTGAAAAAAAATACAAAAACCCCTAAATCATCATGTTTTAGCTTCAATTTGATTTTGGCATAGAAAATTTTGCAAAAATTGATTAAGAACCTCGTTTCCTAAATTTTTTCGATTTATGATATAAAATCGGTCAAAAATAAAATTACTTTCATTCTGTTCACATTTTAGCTAAATTCCTTTTACGACATTCAATCTAGAGTTTATATCATATACACTCATGCGGCTAATTTTGAGATTTAAGGTGTCAGGATGAAAATTGACCTTTTGAGCCTTAATCAGGGCTCCAAATCAATTCTTCATAAGTTGCATGCTCGCACTTCCATTCAAATCATTTTGTTAAACCGAATCTCAATCCGAGGTTAATTTCGAGAAATTCATTTTCTTAGAGATTTGAACCAATTTGACTTAGCCCATTCTAGACTAGCGTCCAATTGAAGATATCAAGCTTCAATTAAGCCAAATATGGTCCAATTTTAAATGTTAGTCTAGTCTATGGTCATGGTTTAATTGAAATTGATCCAATTTATGACCTTTCTTACATAATTAGTCACCGCAAGTGATCTTATTTCGAACTAATTGATTCAATCGCATTCAATTAGCACACAATTGTTTTATTTGAACAAAATTAAGAAAAATCGGAACAAAATACATGAAGAACCGAACCGGTTCATCCCGGTCCGACTAGGTCAACTTGGTTTGACCGACGTTGGCCACATGCCACTTTTTGGTGGCCGGAGTCTAGTTTCGATCTTAAAAGGGGAGGCCATTTTTCTGCAAAATCTCTCTCTCTCTCTCTCTCTCTCTCTCTCTCTCTCTCTCTCTCTATCCAACTTCTCTTTCTCGAAATCTATCTCTTGCCCGCTCTCCTTCGCCGTCCAAGATTTGACCATTGCCTACCCTTCAACGATCCTTAGCTCCTTTATGACCCAACTGTGACCGATGTTCCCCGCACTTGTTGCCAAAGCCTCGCCAGCATCCAAGACCGGCGACAAAGCTAGTCCTTTTGTCGATCTGTTCCACGATTGATCTAGGCAGTCCGGTGGTCTCCTTAGTTACTCTGATCAATCCTATGACATTACTCGGTGAGTTCTACAAAAATTTGTTGAAGTTGCTATGGTTATTGATTGGTTGAATGACCTGTTCGGTTTGTCATTTTTACATGATTTTTTGGGGAGTTGATTGTTGGACGCAAATTGCGCAACCCCAAGATCTCCATAACTAGAACAGGAACATATATAATTGAGTAGAAAGATTAACGCACCTGTTTTGGGATCTATCGTACTTAAAGCGGAAGCGGAAAACTAATGTTTCACGCGCAAGTCCTTCTCCTCTATTGCTTTCCATATCACTAGCTCAATGAGACAGCCCCCTCACCCTTTAGCGTTAGGTTAACGCTCCTTATGTGAGGATACATGTGAGAATTATGGTTAGAGGAGAGACTTGAGCACTATTTATAGAGTTTTCAGCGAGGCCCCCTGATTACGGGCCAGGCTCAACTCGGCCCACACTAATCTGCCCATATTAGGCTAATTAAGAAACCTTCTATCTTACCTTAGACCAACCCCGTTTTACAATAACCATAAAATGGTAAATGACAATATCAATTAATGTAGTCCATATTAGGAAAACTCTTACATTCTTCCACTTGGACTATATTAATTGAAATCGTACTGTATGTGCGTACATTGGTCTAGAGATAATTCTTAATAGTCAATCATATCCCATAAAGTCTCAAACACCGAATCATGGCAGTAACTGCATGTATACACACAGAGTCTTCCATGGTCACGAGTGCTTTCAACTTTATTGATATGGATTCAATATGGTAGTGTGTCAAATGGATAACATCTCTCATAGAGAGATCCCATTTGTCAGTCACCATTCTCTTACCTTAAGCGTCACAAAAAACTTGTGCCACTAGAGAATGTCTTTATGGTTCCAATGAACACACATATGCTTTGTCCTTACGGTTAACCTTTCTTTATGTATAACAAGGCATATGCACAAGGCTAATAATCGGATGCCCCTAACCTTCACTCAATGTTTATATAGTACCTTGAGACTTTATCAATATGTATTAAACATAATAATAACACATTCAAAAATATTTTATTGAATGCAAAAGTTGATACATATCAAACCGTTACTAAATGTAACGAACACAAATGTGAACTTTATCAGAGTAAAGCCAAAATAGGTCCCACTAAACAATAGTATCCCAAGATACTCCTAGGCCCATGCTAATGACATGTTGCTCAAATACACACGAGCGTAGGGCTTTAGTTAGTGGATCTGCAATCATATCATTTGTGAAAATATGCTATATTATTACGTCACCTTTCTATATCGTTTCTTTATGGTCAAAAATATTTGACCATAATATATTTAGACCCATTGAGACATCTGTTATTAATAATACTACAAATTTATTCTCTCAATACAACCGTATGGATCTATCCATAAAGTTAAAAATGGTCAGCTCCTTAATGAGGTTCCGGAGCCTAATAGCCCAGGTAACAGCCTAAAAGAATGTTACAAACCTCTACTTACATAGTAGACATAGAACTTTATTTATTTACTGCACTTCCTGCTAACATAAATATGTATTATGTTATTGATATCATGTCATCCTAACAGCCAGCAAAGTTTACATCTAAATACCCTACTAGCTGCAAGAATCGAATATGTTTGTAAATTAGCATATAATCTCTTATCCTAGATTTAACTGATATCTGCCTAGAAGTTCCGTCGCAAAGACGATATTTAGTCTAGTGCAAATTCGAGCATACATTATACTTTTAAGAGCACTGATAGAAGGTACACCCTTTAATTAGATTTTCTCAATATCTAAATAAGGACAATGTAATGGATTCAGTCCATCACCCTTAACGACAGGAGCAATTCCTGGCTTGCATTGATGTATATTGAATATTTCCAAAATACAATCAACAAATGTCCTCTGAGATAAATCTAATATATATGACAAGAACAATCTTTACAGACTTTAGTGTAAAGGACAAAAGATGCCTCAAGGTCACTATTTGTAAGGAAAAAATCATATACATAGAGTATGGGAAAAATAAATTTCCTCCCACTGATCTCGCAGTATAATATCCACTGAATTACTTTGTTCCCAATTGAATGAAATAACAACGTTATTAAACTTTAATAATATTATTTGAAAACTTACTTAAGACCATGAATAAGACTTTTCAGTCTACACACAAGTTTACTTAAAACATGTGCTGCAAAATCTTCCGATTGCACTATATAGATTTTGTATTTATCTAGTATAATTCCATATAAAAAATAAACTATTAATATCACGTTCACTTTGAAAGAATCTTTAAAAGATACTAGAAAGAAATAATTATTTCTTTACTATAAACTATCCACCCCTCTTTCATAGTGAAGACTTTATAATCTTTATTGGCATCTAATCACATACTTGACTGAGAACAAGAAACGACACACACACACACACACACACACATGTCGTTAAATCAACCATGTAGTGGATATTGTAATCATGCTCTCACAAATAGACTATATAGTCTAATGGTATAACTAATCGTCTTTCCTTAACAAATCTCTTAATACAACCACTTTATTCTACACTTGAGAGGTTTGAGAAATTTCATTATAAACTATATCAAGAATAGTACCTTGAATCTCAACAAGTTTAGTCTATGACATAGGAGATTCCACAATTGCTGTACCACAATTGTCTGTATAAACAAAGACAAAGATACAATAATCTTCATCGTATTATTATCTTTAATAGTCTAAGAACAGCTATCCTCTACAATTACATTGAACTTTAGAAACTTTACTGTATGTGATTCCATAATTCTTGATTCCACATGTTGGACGCAAATTGCGCAATCTCAAGATCTCCATAACTAGAACAAGAACATACATAATTTAGTAGAAAGATTAACGCACTTGTTTTGGGATCCATCATACTTAAAGCGGAAGCGGAAAACTAATGTTCCACGTGCAAGTCCTTCTCCTCTATTGCCTTCCGTATCACTGGCTTAATGAGACAGCCCCCTCACCCTTTAGCGTTAGGTTAACGCTCCTTATGTGAGGATACATGTGAGAATTAAGGTTAGAGGAGAGACTTGGCACTATTTATAGAGTTTTAGCTAGGCCCCCTCATTACGGGCCATGCTCAACTCGGCCCACACTAGCCAGCCCATATTAGACTAATTAAGAAACCTTCTATCTCACCTTAGACTAACCCCGTTTTTATAATAACCGTAAAACGGTAAATTACAATATCAATTAATGTAGTCCACATTAGGAAAACGCTTACATTGATTTCCATTACAATGTCTCCACGGAATTTAACCCTAATATTTAGTCCTATTCACATTAAAAATCTTGTGAATTTTGCATGTCATATAATAAGTAGGTTGTATGTGAATCAGCTGGGTTTTGCAAATTCGGATGCCAGACTGAACATCTTTGATAAATGTCTTTGATTGTGTTGTTAATCTGTCCCGTTGCCTTAGATGCCTTCTAGACATTTGAAAAGGACTTTTCAAGCTTTCAAATGACATATTATATGTTTTAAATTAATTATGACTTGAGTTTGAGCATTTGCAAAAACGCGATTCGCTGAACTCTTGAAGATTTATAAAAGAAGAAATAAAATAGAATAAACGAAAAGCAGTAAAGTTCTATTCCTTTATCTGCAGGAGGAGCTAAATTCTTCTTATCCACGGTGGGGCCCAAAGTTTGGGTACACAATATTCCAGGATTTCTTTTAGCCGATGAAGAAAAAAAAAAAGGTGTTTGCACGTAGAACACAAAAGAGGTGGGCCCAGGTCAAACTTTGACCATGGGCACACACACATATATATAAGTAACGTCCAGGAGGTGGGTGGCGGAAAAAACCTACGTAGAAGAGTGGACTGCCGAACCCTACGAAGCTGCATGTCCACGATCTTTGAGGCCACAAGTCCTTGAAGTCATGCGAAGCTTTGAAGAGATACCGAAACCCTACGAAGCTGCACGTCCATGATCTTTGAAGCCGCAAGTTCTTGAAGTCGCGCGAAGCTTTGAAGAGATACACAATTTTGTATGTATGCGAACCAAGCGTACGTAGAGCGTTGTATTTTGAGCTTGAACGCGCAGTAATTTTCTGCCGTGAGTTTATATCCAAGTGAGTTGTTTATTTATAAACACTTTGGGTTTGGGGTTAAATTAGGTGTGGGAAACACTCGAGCGTGTGAGCGATTGTAAACTCTGATTCTCCGATTATAGTGGATTATTTGCTGCTGGCTCTCCCCGTGGATGTAGGTACCGATACTCGAACCGAACCACATAAATTTCCGGTGTCCTTATTTTCTCGTTTATTTCTCTGGTGATTTCGTGTTGACATAAATTGCAAGATCCCGTCGTTTTCGCGTATTATATTCCAACATCCTGTATCAGAGCTTCAGGTTGGATTTCTTGATTGTGATTTGGAGCTTTTTGCTTGTCTGATTATTATTTGAAAATTGTTACTGCAATTATGTCTGAGAGGAAATCTGAAATTGAGAAGTTTAACGGGAGCAACAACTTTGTGTTATAGAGCATCAAGATGCGAGCATTATTGACAACACAATGTTTGGCCAAGGCACTAGATGGTGAAGATGAGTTGCCGAGTATAATGAAAGCCTTAGAGAGGGTAGAGCTAATAGAAAAAGCAAAGAGCACAATCTTGTTAAATTTATCGGATGAGGTCTTAATAGAGGTTGCTGAGGAGAAGGATGCCACAGCATTATGGGCAAAACTTCAAGTACTCTATGTGAAGAAAGGTTTGAACAATTGCTTGTACATGTTGAAGAATGTGTTTCAATTTAGATATACTGAAGGTACGTTTATCAGAACCCACCTAGATGAATTTAATAAACTCATGATGAATTTGAAGAATGTCAGTAAGATACTTGATGATGAAGAGCAGGGCATGATGTTGTTAGCCTCTTTACCAGAGT
This sequence comes from Eucalyptus curtisii, assembly GCA_017140595.1. Lineage (NCBI taxonomy): Eukaryota > Viridiplantae > Streptophyta > Magnoliopsida > Myrtales > Myrtaceae > Eucalyptus > Eucalyptus curtisii. The sequence goes on from CM029498.1 coordinate 19,300,283, forward strand.
CATAGGAGCACTTTACTGATTCACTATTGTAGGGGCGTACTACAATTACCTCAAAAGAGGTAAAGTCTGTTTATTTCTCTAATAAACGGCAGAGAAAGTTGCAAGATGACGGCTGGCGCAAGGAGTAGCGCAAGCACTAACAATTCAGGGTAGAGAATAACATCAAGGGCCTAGTAGCATCAAAGGTAAAAGCATATCAAAATCATGCCATAGAAAGTCCAAGGGACGCGTGAAGTGCTTTGAGTGTCACGAGGAAGGATACATTATGAGAGATTGTCCAAAGCAGAGGAATAAAGCTGATAGGCAGAATGCCACAGCAGTGTGGAAACGTTGCCGATGGGAGCACTAGTGATGCAGAAGTTGTTTTATGTGTGACTACTGCTTCGTTAGGAGACGGTTGGGTGCTAGATTCAAGGTGTTTTTATCATATGACGCCTCATAAGAACTTGTTTACTACTTACCAGACTGCATATGGTGGTAAAGTTCTTTTGGGGAATAATACAGTCTATAAGGCTGTGGGGATAGGGACAATTCGGATTCGGATGTACGATGGGGTGGTGCGCACATTGATAGATGTGAGGCATGTACCGAAACTCAAGAAGAACCTTATTTCTCTAGGGACACTCGATGACATCGGGTGTAGGTACACCGCTGAAGGTAGAGTACTGAAGATCTCTCGAGGTGCCATGACAGTGATGAAGGGGAAGAAAGTGAATACTCTCTATCATCTACTAGGAGAGACCATGATCGGAACCGCTGCAGTTTCATAAGGTGAGTCAGACTCTAACTTGACTTGGTTATGGCATATGTGTTTAGGGCACATAAGTGAGGCAGGTATGACGATGCTGAGTGGAAGGGGGTTGTTCAATGGTCAAAAGACAGGAAAGCTGGACTTATGTGAGCACTACATCTTTGGGAAGCAGCACCGAGTTAAGTTTACTACAGCTATTCATTCAACCAAACAACCAGTTGAATATATTCATTCAGACGTTTGGGGCCCGTCTTCGGTTCTTTTGAAAGGAGGTGCCCGATATATGCTGACATTTATCAATGATTATTTGAGAAAGGTATGGGTATACTTTATGAAGTACAAATATGAAGTGTTTGATCAGTTCAAGAAATTTAAGGCATTGATTGAGAAGTAGTCAGATAAACAAATCAAGTGCCTAAGAACCGATAATGGCATGAAGTTCTATGGTAAAGATTTTACCGAGTTCTGCGAGAAAGAAGGTATTGTCAGACACCGCACAGTACCTGAGACACCACAGCAAAATGGCATGGCAAAACGAAAGAACAGAACTTTGCTTGAGCGAGCTCGATGCATGCTTTTGCATGCAGGACTTGGCAAGGAATTTTAGGCTGAAGTAGTGAACATGGCATGTTACCTGGTTAATCGATCTCCATCATCTGCTATCGAGTGGAAGAATCCTAATGAAGTATGCTCGAGGAAACCTGTTGATTACTCCGGATTACGTATATTCAGATGTCTTGCGAATGCTCATGCGAGTGATGGTATGCTTGAGCCGAGGGCGAAGGAGTGCATATTTCTGGGTTATGCACATGGGGTGAAAGGCTACCGGCTATGGTGCACTGATCCCATATCACCCGATTTTCTAAGCAGTAGAGATGTGATTTTCGACGAGACTGCAATGCTTCAACAGAGGAGTTCTGAGACATAACCAGCAGAGAAGACATATCATGGTGTCATTAGTGAGGTGGAGCTTCAGGTGGAGACTCCAGAGACCTCGAAGGTAACAGAAGTTGAGACTGCAGATGAAGCCGTAGTTCTTGAAGTCGGTGATAGTGAACAACCAGCAAAGCCGCAGCACACTATAGCCGCAGATAGACAGAGAAGGCAAATTAAATCACCGGTACATTATGGTTATACAGATATTGCTTATGCATTGACTGTATGTGATGATGTGGAGATAGATGAGCCTTCGTCTTACTCTGAGGTGATGGCTAGTTCGGAGTCGTCGTAGTGGCTAGGGGCTATGAGTGAAGAGATGGAATCTCTCCATCGAAATCAGACATGGGAGTTGGTCAAAGTACCCAAGAGCCAAAAGATTGTCGGAAGTAAATGGGTCTTCAAACGGAAAGAGGGCATTCCCGGCGTTGAGGCAGCGAGGTATAAGGCGAGACTTGTGGCGAAGGGATATACACAGCGTGAGGGCATTAACTACAATGAGGTGTTCTCTCTTGTGGTAAGACATACTTCTATTCGTGTTTTACTTGCCTTAGTTGCTTCGCAGGATCTTGAGTTAGAGCAGTTAGATGTAAAAATTGCGTTTCTTTAAGGTGAGTTGGAAGAGCAGATTTACATGAGGCAACCAGAGGGATTTGCTATTCCGGGTAAGGAAGATCATGTTTGCTTGTTGAAGAAATCTTTGTATGGGCTGAAACAGTCTCTTAGGCAGTGGTATAAACATTCTGATGCTTTCATGGCTAGTCAAGACTATTCGAAAAGTCAGATGGATAGCAGCGTTTACTATAGGAGATTGGAGAATGGTTATTTGATTTATCTACTTTTATATGTTAATGATATGCTGATAACAGCTAAGAATATGTATGATATTGATGTGCTGAAGAGATAGTTAAATGCTAAATTTCGGATGAAAGATTTCGGTACTATAAAGAAAATTTTGGGTATGAAGATTTTGCGTTACATGGCTGCAGTAGTTTTACATCTATCTCAAAAGAAATATGTTGAGAAGATAGTGGCACGTTTTAATATGCAGTTGGCAAAATTTGTAAGTACACCTTTAGTGAAGCACTTTAAACTTTCAGATAAATTATCATCGCAGACTGAGGAGGAGGAGAAGCATATGTCCCGTGTTCCTTATTCTAGTGACGTGGGTAGTATTATGTATGTTATGGTGTGCACTAGGCTTGATATTTCACAAGCTGTGAGCGTGGTTAGTCGCTACATGAAGCATCTTGGTAAAGCTCATTGGGAAGCTGTGAAGTGGATCCTCATATATTTGAAGGGGACAACAGACGTGGGTATAGTGTACCGGGGACAACAATGGTAGTGAGACCACTGGTTTTGTGGATTCGGATCACGCCGGTGACTTGGATGATTACAAATCTTTAGTAGGGTACGTATTTACGCTAGCGGGTGGTGCAGTTAGTTGGAAAGCATCCTTACAGGATCACATTGCCTTGTTTTCGATTGAGGCAGACTACATGGCACTAACCTTCGTAGCGAATAAGGTGATATGGTTACAAAGTTTGCTCTCGGACTTTGGGTTAGAACAAAAAAGTGTGGATATACATTGTGATAACCAATGTGCGATATATTTGGCGTATAATCCAGTTTATCACGAGCGAACGAAGAATATCAACATCAGGTATCACTTTATTCGAGATGTCTTAGTTAAGGGTAATGTTATTGTTAAAAAGATTGCTACATCAGATAACCTAGTAGACATGATGACTAAGTCTGTTCCTTTGGCGGAGCTCAAGCTCCGCTTGAGCTCTATTGGCGTCTGTGGAGAGTGAACGTCTGTCGGGGCGTTGGGAGAGCAGCATGGATGATGAGCACTATAAATTGGCTTCAAACATTGAGCCAAGGTGGAGAATTGTTAAACTAATTATGACTCGAGTTTGAGCATTTGCAAAAACACGATTCGCTGGACTCTTGAAGATTTATAAAAGAGGAAATAAAATAAAATAAAATAAAATAAAAGCAGCAAAGTTCTATTCCTTTATCTGTAGGAGGAGCCGAATTCTTCTTATCCACGGTGGGGCCCAAATTTGGGCACACAATATTCTAGGATTTCTTTTAGCTGATGAAGAAATAAAAGAAAGGTGTTTGCACGTAGAACACAAAAGAGGTGGGCCTAGGTCAAACTTTGACCATGGCGCGCACACACACACACACACACACACACACACACACACACACACACATTAAGTAACGTCTAGGAGGTGGGCGGCGGAAAAAAACCCTACGTAGAAGAGTAGACTGACGAAACCCTACGAAGCTGCATGTCGGGGTAGAGAACAACATCGAGGGCCTAGTAGCAGTAGATGTAAAAGCAGATTAAAATCACGCCATAGAAAGTCCAAGGGATGCGTGAAGTGCTTTGAGTGTCATGAGGAAGGACACATTAGGAGAGATTGTCCAAAGCGGAGGAATAAAGCCGATAGGTAGAATGCCACAAGCAGTGTGGAAACGTTGCTGAGGGGAGCACTAGTGATGTAGAAGTTGTTTTATGTGTGACTACTGCTTTGTCAGGAGACGGATGGGTGCTAGATTCAAGGTGTTTTTACCATATGATGCCTCATAAGAACTTGTTTGCTACTTACCAGACTGCATATGCCGAAACCCTATGAAGTTGCACGTCCATGATCTCTGAAGCCGCAAGTCCTTGAAGTCGCGTGAAGCTTTGAAGAGATATGCGATTTTGTACGTATGCGAATCGGGCATACATAGAGCGTTGTATTTTGAGCTTGAACGCGCAGTAATTTTCTCCTGTGAGTTTATATCCAAGTGAGTTGTTTATTTCTAAACATTTTGGGTTTGTGGTTAAATCTAGGTGTGAGAAACACTCGAGCGTGTAAGCGATTGTAAACTCAGATTCCCCGATTATAGTGGATTATTTGCTGCTGGCTCTCCCTGTGGATGTAGGTATCGATACTCGGACGGAACCACGTAAATTTTCGGTGTCCTTATTTTTCATCGTTTATTTCTCTGGTGATTTCGCATTGACGTAAATTGTAAGATCCTGTCGTTTCCGCATATTATATTTCAACAATATATGTAGATTGGACTTAATTTGGGATGTCAAAACTTTGTTCCAAAGTCGAGTGATCTGTCCTAGGGTGTAACATTCTGCTATTGTGATTGAGGCCAACTGATCTATTCAATTTCATGAATTTTTGTGATTTTTTGTGTGTTGATTTAGGGCTAAGCTCTTTAAAATTTGACCCTAACATCTAGTTCTAAAACATACCAAAATTCCTTTATAGTTTAGTTAGGTTAATGGCCTATCGAATCCATATAATTAGTAATGTGTTGTTCAAAGCAAGCCTCTAATACAGACATCTTCGTTTGAACTAGAAAACAACCTTAATTGAACTTGTCACCTTCTAGAGATTCATAGGAGACATCTTAAGCTTTCTTTTGATATCTGGTTTGTGTGATTTGAAGATCGTTTGCTATGTTTGACAATTTTTTTCAAACCGAGCTTGAATTTAGAGATTGCATTGAGCTGAAATGTATGCCTTGTTTATGTGAGTACGGCTATTTACCATTTTTGTGTGATTTTTTAGGTGTTGATTTTAATGTTGAGTCCTTATAAAAGTTGTCCATAACATTCATGTCTATAACTTACAAAAAATCGAAAATGTTCGAACATAAATTGATAGGGTCGATTGACTGTAAAACGTTTGTCATACCTGTTGTCCTGTTCAGTTCTTGACTGTCCTATTTGTGTTCTTGAAATTTTAGAAATGCATGTGTTATGAATCTTGAGATGCTTCCCTTATGAGAGTTGCCCTTGACATGTTAAACTTGCTTGTCAAAAATTTCAAAAAATAAAAACATGTTTTGTATTTTTACCAACTCTCCCAAAGTTGCAGGACATTCTGAAATTTTGATTTCTTGACATGATTTTGAACTAATTTAAACTTTAGAACTTCATGCGATGCCCTTATAAGAAATTTTCTTCATCAAAATTGTTCAGTATTTCTTAAACTATGATTTGACATGATTTTCATCAAGTTATTTGTTCGCATTTAGAACGTCTGTGATACTTGATTAATTGTGCACAAGATGCGCCCAAGCTCGCCTTGATGGCTAGATATGTTCCATGGTCTGATGAAGTTGTGTCCCCTTTTCGATAAATCTTTTAAAATGATATATTCCTTTACCAATTATCTGCAAAATGATTTTCAGTATCACATGAATTGCACACCAACTGCCTCACTTGTCATGAGTATACATGCTGCATGATCATATTCAATGGTGCATGTATTTGAATAAGTGATCATTCGTCAGCTGACTCATTTGTTTGATTGATTGAGAAGCAATGTCATAAAGCCTGAATGCATGCCATTTTATTTGCTTTGCATGTGATTGTTAGATGGATGACTTAGGCATGATACATGACAATGTGGGTTACCTTGGGGGTATACCTGGAACTTGATTTAGGGACTTAATGACTTTAGAAATGATGTCTAATAGTCATAAGTCATTAAAAAATGAATTTAGATAGGTGCTCTAAGAAAGCCATTGCATGAAGTTTAGAGGCCAACCCTGAGGTCATTTGTGGATGCTTGATTGCTTTCTTTTGTTTTCTTGGATCTATTTATATGAAATATCATGATTATTCACCTGTCATGAATTATTTGTTCATACCATTTCCGCACTAGTTTTAGCAACAGAATAGAACTAGAATAGGTTTTACAGGCGGTCCTTAAAGGTGGTGATTTCAAAGACATAAAGATGGTGAATGGTCGATGTCCAATCTGACTCTATCGTTTGTAATATTCATTCATTCCCCAACATATGTCTCGGGTTTTTCGTATACATAGTATAAATTAGGGGTGCCAATGGGTCGGGTTGGGTTGGGTCTTAATGTTACCCAACCCGACCTGAATGATAAGGGTTGTGTGTTCTGTCCTAACTCGACTTGACCCGGAAAGCATAGGACTCGAAGCAAAATACTAGGTTGGTTTGAGTCGGGTTGGGTTGGGTTTCCGGTATATCTTCTTCTTCTTCTTTTAAATAATGATGGTGGGATCATAAACCTATCAGTTGCTAGAGTGTTGCCCTAGGGATCAAGTATTACTTAGCGACATTGAGATACCAAAATTAAATTTATAGTATCTTGTGTGCTTGCAGATGTCTCTTCATCGCACTACTTTGCAGTGGGGTTGAATGTCACATACTTGTTCTTACTTTGAATTTTAGGTAATAGCTAGAGCAATGGAGTGACATCGTATTCTCCTTCTGTTTGGTTTCGAATCCTTTGTCCTTCAATCTGAGATGTGAACTCTCACCATGTGCTTCTCAATCTTACAATTTTCAAGAGCTGGAATGTTGAGATTGGCTGGTTTCTGGCGTCAAAGCTTCCACACTCTTAGTAGACCTAACAAGAACAGTTCTCACTTTACGTTGTTCAGTTAAAAGACTTCTGGGCTTGAAGGAGGATAAGTAGGAAATGGATAAGGAGACCAGTTTCTACAAGAAGAGAGGGAAGGAACAAGACCCAAGGCAATAAACATGGCGATGTTAGCGATGGAGTTTCGGATGCTATAATCTTTGCAAGCACTATGCTGAACGAGTGCCGGATACCTAGAATACTAAAACTTGACATGATAGTACACTTAAGTGCCAAAGTTACGAAAGTGACACTTAAATGTTACCTTTTTTGAAAGAATGGAACTTGAGTGCTAAATTTGGTGAAGGCGGCCGGAAATCCTATGTGATAATTTTTTAATAATATAACTTGTTTACGTGGTACCTCAGAGAGCTAAGGTAGCAACGAAGAACCAAAACAATATCGTTTTGCCTTTTTTTTAATAAAAAAATCAATATAAATATTAATTAAATTAAAATATTTATATTTACAAAAAAAATTATAAAAAGAGGAGGAGGCAGAAAGCAAGGGTTGAGCTTTTGCTGCCGTCTCTCCGCATCACTGGCCCTTACTACAGATGGCGGGGAGGCGGTGACAAGGGCTCAACCCTCAATTGCTTGCAATCTTAGTCTTTTTCCTTTTTTTTTTTTTTTTTTTTTTTTTTTTTTTTTTAAATTTAATAAATAATTAAATTTAGTTTTAAATTTAATTAAAATAATTTTTATATTAAGTATTTAGCCACGCTAACAAAACAACGTCGTATTGACTTATCTTGCAAGAAAATCGCTACATCAGCATTTTAGCCGAATTTTCTCACCGTTGACACTTAACTAATCCATTTTGTTCCTATTTTAACACTTAAATGTCACTTTCGTATCTTTTGGCACTTAAATGTCCCATCGTGCCAAGTTTTGACATTCCAAGTGTTCTTTTCCCAACGCTGAACATAGAAAAAATAGGAATAATTGAGTTCCGCAAAATTGAGTATTCTGATGTTCAACAAAAGATTATCGAGAACAACGAATTGGCTAGCCTCGTGACCCTAATTATCTTTGATCTAGAGACTGCAGGATTTAGTAGAAAGAGTGAAAGAATCATTGAGATTGCATTGCAAGATCTCTCAGAGGGCAAGAACAGCACTTTCCAAATGCTCGTTAATCCAGGACATTTTGTTCCGAATGCTTATGTTCATGGCATTACAACTGATTTGGTGAAGAGGCCTGGGGTTCCCAGGTATATCTATTCACTTGCAAGTATGAATTTGTATGTTGTCAACTTCGGCATATGAATTAAAGCGACAAGAAAAAGATCACGTGAAAAAGCATCCCCAACGTTAAAGATACTCCAATATCTCTGAAGTGGTATATTCATGTTACAATTTCATGCAGGTCGACTTTCTGATCATCACCATATCGGAAGTGATTTACTTTCCCTCTACATCTTTATTGATGTCGGCTAACACTTTTCCCAATCACAACAAGGTTGCTATTCAGCATCATAAATACTCGTAAAATTACGAAAAAGAAAGAAAAATGACAAAATCCAAAATGTTAATCATGTGTCCTTGTTGTATAGTCAGCAGCAAGAATCCCATCTGTGAAGGAGGAGAGAACAAAGTGTAGCATCAAGATGGGACTTTTGATCCAAACTTCGGATTTTTGTCTGAACTGCTAAAACTTCATTTTCTTTGGGAAGGAACAAGCTCAAATAGAACCCTCATGCACATTCAGCAAATGACAGAGCAAACACGAAAGATCTTGCTGCTTGTATAGCTATTTCACAAACACTCAAACCCAGCGTCTCTCATCCTCCAAATGCTCTAATGAAGAAGAAGATGGAGAGAGAGATAGAGAGAGATGTATATACACAATAAAAAAAAAATTGTTTATCAATTACTAACCTCTAATACGTCAATCATCGAGAGAAGTCAATATCGAGTTTGGCTTTGTGGTTGTATTTGACAACTTTGCAATAAATTCATGATAAAAATGACAACTAACGTATGCATTGAATTAAAGAAAGGTATAAACATTCTATAACCATATTTTCTCACACGACTCAAAAATTTTGAGGTCTTCTAAGTCCTCCTTTAATGTGATAGTGACGCGGATCATAACCAATCTTGAGCACATATAAGAGTCTTTGCCATTGTTGGGGTTGAGGAGCTATGAAGCACATCGAGCACACAACCTCCTATGCTAAATGCAACCTTCGATGCTACAATCGAGAGGGGCACGATCAAGATATCTTGAGCAACAGTAGAAACAATAGGATATGTGAGGAATTTCCTTTCCCCTAACTTAAGATATCAAATTCAAAGTTATAACTTTCAAATGCTTCATCACATACTTGTCCAATTTAGCTATTCATCCAAATACTATTGTCTGGTTTGGCTAAAATATATTTCAATCATAATATCGGCACCAACCATCAGGGGACCTTGACATGCTTACCATCCTTGTGCTCTTTAGCCTCAAGTTACTTTGAGGGCGTACACCAATGCAATATTGCTTAAACAATAATGTTAGAGATATTATCACTTTTTATTATAAAGTTTTCGCCTGTTTGCTTTCATAAACATGACTAATCATCCACTTCACATAGTCTCACTTTTGTCATGGGTCAAGTATGTAAGTAATAAATAAAGTGAGATTAATGTTGTTCATGTTGCCAAAATAATTATGGAATTTCGTTTTCATTCTCTAAACCATTTTCCACAAGTTTTGGTCATCATTTCCACAATATCTCTCAATCATCACATAAATCCCATACATATACTTCACCATTTTATTGCTAGTGACATAAGAAGTACCTGAAACTTTTGTAGTTGTATTGAAGAACAATTTCATAAAAGGAAGAAAGTGATGTGCATAATTCCAATCCTCACTAGTAGGCAACCATTTCCCCTTGGAAAACTCTTGAGCATAATTGCTATTCCAAAGTTCCATAATGTTAAAAGCTCTTTCAAAATTCAAAACTGATTCAAATATCATGTATGTCGAGTTTCAACGAGTTTCTATATTTAAATATACAAAACTCTTCGACTCAATATTCTTTAACTCAACAAAACCCTTGAACTTTCTTAGCTTACTAGGGAAGACCTTACATAAAGCACATCCAAATGTATTTTAGCAATTAAATCGTTTATGTCTTTTAACCCCTCTCTAACAATCAGACTCAATTCATGAGCACAACACCTCACATGGATTAACTCATCTCTCAATAATAGAGAGTTCCAAGTGCTAAGTATCTTTTTTAGATATTGAACTTCCAAGTCATTCGAGCTAGTATTATCCACGGTGATAGAAAAAACACTATGAATCCCCCAATCATTTAAACATCTCAATTGTTTTTCCTATTATATTAGTAGAATGACCTGAAATTCAACAAAAAACTAATATCTTCTTTTGCAATTTCCAATCAACATCAACAAAATGAGCAGTTAGACACATATAACTTAAATTTTGACAAGATATCCATGTGTCAGTTATTAAACATACTCTTGGAGATGTCTCGGAGAAATATTTTTTCAATTTACTTCTTTTCTTTTTGTATAAATCATAACAATCGCGCCTCAATGTGTTGCGTGTCAAGATTAAGAATTTTGGCTAGATTCTATTCACAAATCGATGAAATCTCTCATGCTTTACTAACTTAAAAGGCAACTCAATAAGAATAAATATGATCGCTAATTCTTGTCTACTAGCATCCTGGTCAAATTTCCATGGACTTGATAAATTACCAATCCCAACAACTTGACCCGAGGCACTTTTTTGCCTTTTTCTAACATTTGCATATAGGTATTTCTTACATCTAGTTAGATGATGATGCATTGAGTTATTCCCTTAACCGTTAGCATAGCCAATGAGGGTCTCACGATATAAACACTCAGCCTTTTCTTGACTAGGAATCTCTTTAAAAATGTTTCCACATTGGAGATCTCCTTCTTCTATTTGTGACATTAGAACCACCCATTGAAGACATCTAGCAATCCTTCTATTGATAACACTTAAAGCTTGAAAATTATTATTTCAATAATTTATAGTAAGTTAGACCCTTAATCAACATTAGGAAAGCATAAAAAAAAATAGTACCATTGGAGTATGAAGCATTCAAGCATACAGCCCAATTACATGTCAAAGAAATTGCTACAATTGTAGAACAATGATAGAATGGAGAATCTCATCAATGAGTGTGTGAAATCATGGGTTCAGCTTTGGCACGCAATGTTTTGAAAAAAGAGAGGTCGAACAAAGACCATCCTCTCTTGTAGATTACATGCATGACTATTTCTTTGCAAGATTGAAAATACATGGTCAATTTTTACCTCTGATTCAACACAATTTTTCTCCTTTTGCCCCCAGTAATATCAACTCAGAAAATCTTCAAAGACCCAACAACAGAATCAACTTGAAAGAAAAACCGAAACCTAAAACGAAAATGTGCAAAGAGCACAAAATTCATGAATTGAAGATCAAACATGAACTTGAAGACATGAAAACGTAAGTCCAACAGAATTAGCATTATATGAGTTGGATCCAATTGTCATTGCGGTATCATGATCCTTAAAAAGAAGTACTACATTCACCATATAAATAAAAGGAAATGTTTAATAAGAAAAAAGCCAGTTCTCTAAATTTAAATAAAAGGAAAGGTTATAATAGTCTTTTGGTTTTAAGGCTCATTGAGGTACTATATTCACCATGAAGTCGAAGGAAATCTAAATTTTCAACCTTCAGAAAAGGAAATTTTATTCTAATATGAGAATAGTAGCTATAAAACTTGAATATCATTTTCTAAGGATTGCTCCCTATGAAATGAGCCAGAAATATACGATGAAGCAATCATAATAAGATTGATGGTTGAAATACCCTTAAACTTACCTTTATGTCCAGTTTCTTGTCAACCTTCAAACCGTCAATTAAGACATACCGTCGCGTCAAGGTTGGGTCATGACAATTTTGTTGTCACGTGATGTGCGAGCTTGGGAGAGTTTATGACCGTGATCAAACATAACTTAGTATGAGGATATAAACTTACATTAAAATGTAAAAAGACTACAGACCACCCTAGCTAACAATCCAACTCATAGATACTGAGAGGTCTCCATTAGCGTAATCCAAATCCCTGAATCTATGAAATCTCTAGTTCCATGGAAACTAAGGGAGGTCTCCCAACCCTTCATTAAGTTTCTAGCCAACCCCCAACAAAGAGGCTCCTAAACGAGCATTAAAGATGATGCTCTTGAGTCTTCTTTATGTGATGTGCCTCGAGGATTGTCTCTTAAGCAAGTAACTCTAAATCTATTCATAGAGATCTAAAGCCCAGAGGGGAAGGTCACAACAAATATATGCCCTAAAGTTCTATTTTGAGCGAAGAGCACACTCCCACAATTTGCACAAACTCAACAAGCCAATTGCTTGATTCATTTCAATGAAGCCCGACTACTGAAGGTAGGCTTGGGTTGCCTTTAGAGGCCCCGTTAGAATAGAGTTCAACTCAATAAGAAGGAGGGATAATCTGACCCACAAACATATGTTTCTCCTTAAAAGAAGATAATTAGTTTCAATCAAGAATTGAAATAATGTCCTTAACATATCCTAAAATTAGGCTTACAATCGCACTAGGAAGAGAAAAATATGTATGAAATGATCTCTTATTTCTCCTGAAGCATAAATAAAGTAATAAATGAAATAATTTTTTAATTGAAAAAAATATAACTTTATTTCCTAATTTCCCGAATTGATTATCCATGGTGATTAAACAAAATTAATCATATCAAACTTAAATTTATAAATAGGAGCTTATGCATCTTTTCAGGGGGCAATGTGGACTTCACATGATAGGTGTTTTGCTTAAATAAGGCACTCATTAAATTAAACAGCTTTTTAGTTAACCAAATTAAATAATTAAAGCACCGTCCCACTAGAGTGTGTTCTTCACCCAAATCAAATTTGTGGGTTATTATCTTGGGCCTCAAATTAGCAATTCTTTGGGTATTACCAAATTTATTGTGTAGGCGGACTCGCAAACAAGAATTTCTCTATTTTAGAAATCAATTCCATTGCTTCATTTTGGTGGCACATTCATTTCTTTAATTGGATGTATGCTCAAGTATTTTCAATAGGTTGAGATTCTTTATAATTTTAGAGAAGAAAACTCATATGCAGATTGGTTAGTAAATTGGGTTATCCAACCCAATAATGCGAGGGATAATTATGTACTAGATACGTCTTCCTTTATTATGAGGAATCATATTGGATCATGTATTATTGGGTGAATATCAATTTAAATTTTGGAATCTACCCATTTATTTATAATAAAAAGAAAAAGCACCATCCCGCTAAGTCAACTTTTATAACATGCTTTTGTTTTACCTATTTATACCATGTTTGTGTTGATATAGAGTGTGTATGTAATTGATGACCACCCACAAAACTTTTTCATTGATTACTACAATTTATTTATTTGTTTGTTTGATTACTATTAGAGAAAGATACAAGTTTGGAGCGGTTCGGTCAGCTATTTTCCCATAACCTAATCTCGACAATAATTATGATAGAGTATATCTACTATCTAGACTAGTCAAAATAGGTAATAAATCAATTTCTTAACCAATATATGATGGGTTGTATTAAATGGGTTACTTATATTCAATAGATGGGTTTAAATATAATATGGTGTTAAATGGGTCATAAATATATTATAAATGGATTTACAATTTCTTTAGACCCAACCCATTTCCATCACTCTCTCTTCATTCTCTCTCGCCCTTATTCGATTTTGCACTTGTTCACTCCGCACTCTTACCTTAATTTGGGTATAAGTTTTCCTAAATTGTGTTAAATATACAAGTGTTTTAATAATATGAATTGAGTTAAGCATAGGTTTAGTTTGAGTTTGGTATGAAAGGGTTAAATGAGTCTATTTGGATCAAATCATTTTTGATTAAATCAAACTTGACCTACCAGTTTAATGGGCCTACTGCTATCTTCGCTGTAATCAAGGAATATAGATAATTTTCACTTCTATATTGACAAATATTTTTATAGTGATAATGAAAAAGGATATTGTCACAAATAGTTCTTGAATTTTGGCCCCATGTACAATGTATGTGATCCTTGTACTTTAATTTAATTTTTAATGTGGTTCTTGAATTTTTAATTTATTCAATGTAGTCTCTAGATTTTTTATACCTATTTAATGTAGTCCGTAAACCATATGGGGTTGTTCAATGTAATCCATGATCTTGAATTGATTGAAGACTATATTGAACAAATTAAAAGTTTATGGACTATATTACCCATTGAGTCATAGTTAAAGGACTATTTTTTGTCATTTTTTCTGATAAATTTTTTTTTTTACGAGATTGATAATTCCCATTGTATCGATGGATCCCATTAAGCAATTGATAAAAATGTTTGTGGGATATGGTGGGTCAATAAAGCCATTGTGAATTTTTGTTTGACATGCATATGCTATTGGTCTTTTGTTGAATTAAAACTTAGAAACAAAATAAATAATATTATAAGGAATATTACATTATATATCTTGAAAGCGCATATATTATGTGTTATTTGTAAAGAATTATATGAAAAAATGTTTATTATATTGATAAAATATAAAATAACTATGAAGATGTGATGTGCAACAATGCATTGGTAAGTGTTTTTGTATTAAACTCGAAAATAATCTTGCAACTGAGACATTTTGTTCGACTCAAAATGAAATTGGACTGTCTCTCAACTTGTTTTGTATTATGATAAATAATTTTTTTTCCGATTACTCTTATCTAAATACAATATTGCAAGTTTGGTTGTCATCACATTGCCACCATTTAAAGGGTAAATTTATATTAATTTTAACTTTCCTAGTACAAAGTACAATTATGGTGCTTCGTGAGAGAAAGAATTTGTCCAGGGTATCTCCTATGACTAGAAAATAAGAGAAATCAAATTAATTGAAACTTCACTAGTGAAAGACTAAACAACCCCTCACCATTTAGGGTAAATGTATATTTATTTTAATTTTCCTAGTACAAAGTATAACTATGGTACTTCGTGAGAGAAAAAGAATTTGTTCATGAAATCACCTCCGACTAGAAATTAAGAGAAATCAAATTAATTGAAATTTAGACAGTCAAATACCAAACAACAGCCCCCTCCCCTCCGAAGTCTTCCTGGTGCTGAAATAACAATTGATAAGATCGAGAAGCATGCATAATTTTTTTATAGATTTTTTATTTCAACGAAGGAAAATAGGACACGCATTTTAGAAGAAATTAGATTGATGAGCAAGCTGATATTTATGAACATGAGTAATTTATAGAATATGTTTTTTTTCCTAGCTATGTCTTTATCGCATATCTATAACATTAATTTTTCTAAAATAAATATAGATTGAAGTTGGTGTGCATCCAAATCCACATCAATTGCAATTAACATTAAATTTAAAAGCTGGAATAAAAATCTTTTATATTAATTATTTAGTTGTTATCTTCGTCTCCATGCCTTGCGCTAAGCAGTGAATTAGTGGACTTTGATCTTATATTTTGGAAATAGCCCTTTTGCCACCAAGATGAGAAAAATAGATCAATGATAATAGACAAAAAAAAAAAAAAATCAAAAAGTTGAAAATTCCAAACGACGATGCAATTAGTCTTTGGAAGTAAGGGCTAAACGAGATTTGGGTTGCGCGTAAGATTATCGCAACACTATCTGAACAATTTAATTTAAGAAATTGGATAATCGTGGAAATTAACTAAAATTGGTACTTTCTTTTTTTGGTCGAAATTAGGTAGTCAAAATCACATCAACAATCACCAGGGTTTGATACAAGCCCTGGCTTTTGTTGAAGAAAAGGTCAATCTATAGTCAAATATCTAGGGTGAGAAATTTTCTTTTCTATTCTCCTTTTTTTTAATAATCACTTTTTTCCCGTGATTAATATTCAAATTTTGCAGCCACATATCTTCAACTTTCTTGGTTCGAGTTACGCGACCAATTCCAGTAAATGTTACATAAAATATTTTTATATGTATAAGGATAAGTCCTTGAAATCCGATGAGACATAACTTCGATCAAATAATCCATCTTTCATGTTATAAAAAAGTTTCTTTTAAAAACTTTTTCTCGAAAGAAAGAAGAAAGTTATGAGTGGTAATTAATTCACTAGAGTTTGAAGTAAAGGACTTGACTTTGCTTAAGTATTTTTATTTTTCTTCCTTTTGATAGCATGAGATATTGGAACTTCTCACCCTGCCTAATTTCTATGCATGCATACAAGATGCGTGCGTCCATGTACATCGATCTAGTATAATAAGGCTTCCGCTCATGGAAGTGTGGAGTGTGACTCCCATAGTTAATGTTAGGTGGGAATGGTAAAGATTTGAATGTAGAATTTCTTGGACCATAATCAAGAAATTAACTATTCACTCAATCTTTAGAGGTAAAGCAAGCTATTTAATCATTGAAAGAAACCTATAATGAATCAAGACATTATCTTTTAAAGAAGATAGTCTTAACCAGTTTGATGTCCTTTGATAATGTGAAGAGATTTGATCTTATAACATATGAATCCAAGTGAAAACTGCACAATCATTATGCCTTAGTAGCAATGTGAACAGGATCAATCCTAATAAAAATCCATGGCCTTGATGCAATCGTTTAATATAGGTAAAGTGTAAAAGTCAAGAATCATCCGCCCATCGGTTTTGCGGTGTCCCAAACATCATCCCATTCAATATTCTTCTCGAAAACCCCAATAATAAGAAGTAGAAAAATTAAGAGGAAAAATAAGAGGACCGCAATAAAGTATTTCTACTTTATATTTTCCCCTTTATCATGCCTTAATTATCCACTTAAACTAAGCAATGAATTCAAAATGATAAGTTGGGAATTAGTACTTAATGGGTGTCATATATGTACTTTTAATGAGGTGTGTCTTTTGTTTGGTTTGTGCCATGAAAGATGCTGTGTTGTCAAATCACTTCAATGAATGTTTATATTTTTTAAATTAAGTTAAAATAGCAATGTCAGTCACCCTTAATTCTCGTAATTTATTTATCTGTGAAAAAACAATCAAAAACTTCAATCTGCTTCGATCAATTTGGAAAGTGTCTTTTATTCGGTTTGTGCCACGGAAGACGTTATCTTGTCAAATCACTTCAATAAATGAATGCTTTAACATTTTTAAATTAAGTCAAAATAGAAATGTCAGTCAACCTTAATCTGCAGATTAAAAAAAGGGAAAAGATAGTTGAAAATTTGCATTCTTTCTTGAAGGGTTCTTCAAATATTAGTGCTGCATGCATTATTCCTTGTGGTTTTATTATTGCAAAATCAATCGAAAAATATTCCATAGCTAAAGTGACCCTGCAACTTCGGAGCCTAGGCAAATTCTAATAAAAAAAGCACAAATTTTACTTTGAATGACAATTCTGGCCCAACCATTTTATGTCTCAATAAAAAGCACCAATTTTTATTTGAGTTTCAAATCTGATTTTTGTTGACCAAAGCTTGAGATCTTATAGATTGTTGCAAGAACTTTGGTATGGCACAGCTTTAGAATTTTCATCACTATGCTTGCCAACAAAATCAATTTATTAATGTCCATCACTAAAGCTTGATATATTAAATGAGATCAATTGACTAATGTCCATACAATGTAGACTTCTTAGTTTTAAGGGAAGGGCTTGGGCTTGTTTAGAAAAATGATTTTGGTTGTGAGCTTGGCAAATCTCATCCATGGCATCTCTCGACGGGTTTGTGGTTCACAACTTCAAATTGTGAAGAAACAACGGAGGTTAGTCGGAGAGATTCAATCTAAAGATCATTTTGACTTGCTAGCGAAGTGAAGGAGACTATAAACAGCTTTACCATTAATTTTCAAGCTGTGGCTCATAAGAGAAGACAATGAATAGTGCTTTAAATCCAATTAGCAAGCAATGTGGAAATATTGCTGAGGTCGAATAGTTACATTGGATAATTAACTATTCCAAGTCAATGGGGCTAGATTTGGGATTTAAATAAAGGTTTGTGATATTTTTATGCTTTTTTTTTTTTTTAAGAATTAGGCCACACAAGAAGGAGGAGAAAACTTTAAAATATGCAAGTGCAAACCGTCTTTCCTTTGGCAAGGATAATAGTGGCTTGGCTTGCTTTATCAATCGAATGCTTAATTTATTGATTGAAAATCATTACGTTACATTCTAGGTCCCCGAGTCTCGATTCCTAGATCCGTCCCTACGCATACTTCTATTGCAATGAAGGAATTATGAAAGTGACTTGATCAATAAAGGATCAATAAAGGCACGTTTCGTACTCATTGTAACGACTCCAACCCATCTCTAGGGTCTCAAGTAGTAAGGGTTATTTTCGTGACGTCCCAGGCGTGTCGCTGTCCCGTTTCTTTTTATCTTTTCATTAAGCACATGCGAAAGCATACATATAACACTTAGACAACAACAAGCAACCAAGAAAAAAGAACCACTTGTAAACACACAATTTCATCAGTTATATTTACAAGCCCTTTGTCATGGGTCATTATATTTACAATCATTACATGCTTTATGCTAAAAAAGGCCGAAGTAAATCTTAAATCCTCTATCGAGACCGCAATTCCTCCATACCTACAATTCTGAAAAATAACGGGGTGAGTCATGGACTCATTAAGTAAAATCCTTAATTTTCTACTATGAAGATATCTCATCATCAAAATTCAATAGGTACAACACTCGCAATGCAATGTTGATGGCAGATCAATAACAAACTTATTGCTATCCTCGATTATATGCAGATATCCATCACTACATACTTCAATGCATACTTACCTTCAGCATATTAATGAACACATCAACATAACATGCTTATGCATATATTAGCACTCATGCAAATTCATTTACCGTTGTCTTGGCTCGACCAGGCCCTCTCGGCTCAACCGAGGCATTCGGCTTCAATTAGAGCATCCCGGCTCAACCAAGGAATCTTGGCGCTAGCTCACCAAGGCATTTAGGCTCAACCTAACGTCCTGACTCAACTAGGGCATTCCGGGGCTAGCTTACCCGAGGCATCCGAGCTCAAACCCAAGCATCCTAACTTAACCAGGGCATCCCATTCAATGAACGAGGTGTTACTGCTAACGCTATGCGGCGACGGACGCTTTTTCCTCTTTGAGTGCATCATAAAAGTGCATCACACAAGCCGGTTTTTACTTTTCTTCTTAGTCAACTCACGTGGTCTAAAAGTGTGCTCATTCAAGTGAGTGTACCATAGCTCTTAACATTATGCTATATCATATGTCGGGCACGATTCTTGGTTCGTGACTTGAGCCGTACGCCCAAGCTGATGTCCATATCAAGTAAGACTTAGAATCGGCACGCTTCAATACTGATCTAAGGCCTCGCAGCTTAGACCATTGCGACTTATTGTCGATTCTAAGCCGAGTGAACTTTGACCTTGTCTCGAGTGTGAACACACTCAAGCATGCAAGCATGAGCAAACCATACAAATGAACATCACAACATACACGTGACTTATACAGATGAGCACACCACTAAATTTGACGACATAAGCTATCCGCTAGTGAAGAGTTAGAGATTCTACTTACCTTCGATGAATCTCGATGAATAATAGGTGGTTTTACCAAGAGAAGGCCGTTTGATGAGGTAGTGGGTGAGCAAGGCCAAGAGAGGGAGAGGACATGCAAGAAGGGAGGAGGAGAAGAAGTGAGTCAAAGGTCGAAGAGAGTGGAGGGGATGGTTTCCTATTTATAGGTCAAGTTTCATTTAATGGCCCTAATAAGTGGTCCAATGAGCTTTCTTAGAGTGGCACAGCTAGTTTGACGATGTGGCGCCCTAAGGTTCTGGGGGAATGATTAAAGACAAAGGGCATTCTTTTCATTGGTTCATTTGTACTAATGAGTCATCTAGCATTTATGAATTTGCTAACTTGCCTTTTAAGGCTCATATTAGGGTCATGATGACCTAAGTTTATAAGAACACCTAAGATGTTAAGTCACCCTCTTTCATTAATGACTAGTCTCCAAAGTCATTAATGGCTTAGACTTGTCATCAAGAAATTTGGACTTTGGACAACTTGTTCTCCAAGTTAATCACATGAGCGTGTGACTCATTAAGCTCATTAATTAGCTAGCTTCCAAAAGTATTTAATATATTTTTATCTTCAAGTCAAGAAGACTCTAGATTGGCTTCCTCTTCAAGTTAGGCGTGTAGCCCCCTTCTCCTCTAAGTCGGGCATGTGGTTCTCCCATTCTAAGGCAAAAACAGTTTTGAACAACTTTCGAAATCAGTACCATTACCTTATCAAATGAGCTCGAAAAATTATAAAATTTTAATATGTTATAAAGAAAACCGTAGAAAACATTTTCTTGAGGAATTCAAGCCAAATTCGTTCTGTGGAAAGAGCAACAAATCATTGAACACAATCCAAAAATTCGTCCATCGAGCAAATTCAACATTTAGAGAAAGAGACTCATTTTGAGATTTAAATCTTCACAAAACTCTTTGAACTTTTAATATGTTGTAGTTATGGATGTAATTTAAAAATTTTGTGAAGGAAGCATATCCAAGTTCGAAAGAGAAGATTTTATAAAAATTCGAGAAAGCAACTTGATTACCGTTTTCACTATACTGGGCAGGTTCTATACAGTAATTGATTGGGCCTTCGTCCCACCATTTCACCTCAAAAGAATATAAAATTTAAGTATGTTATAGATTAAGATATTTTGAACAATTTCCAAGAATGAAGTTTATCCAAATTCGAAGCATAAAGAGCTCTATAAAATTGGAAAGCAGGAAATGTTTGAGAGTTTCGAAAAATTAGGAAGTCAAAACCATGAAACTCAAGGTGGCAAGTCTATGGGGGAAAGATCACTTGTCATCATTCTCTTAGGCCATGAGTTATCCTATTTCATTACATATTTGGAATACATAAGCTTCTATGATCTTTATCCTCATTTAATGTATTTGACTCTTGTTCTTCAAGAAGATTAGCTTATCTAACTTAGCCTACTAATTGTGACTAAAACAAGGGTCGAAATCGAGGATGTTACAATCATTCTGCTCCGAGAAACAAGTTTTGATCAGAAATGGTTTTTTCTTATTCTGCTCTTAGAAATATTTTTTGAGTTTTTGAAGATGCTTTGTAATTGTTCAAAAATTGTATTCCCAAAATAAAGATATGTTTGGTAGGATTCTTAAATTTTCTTGTTTCTTATAATTTTTAAAAAATTTTATTACATTTTTTTTCTTTTTTCCTTTTCTTTTCTCTTCTTCTTCCTCCTTCTTTGTAGCCAGTCGTCGACCATGATAGTGGCTGACGACTAGCTGGACGAGGTCCGACGAGTTCGTCGGAGGCTTGCCTAGCCATAGCGAGCCTCGAAGAAGAAGAAGAAGCAAGTGGAAGAAGAAGAAGAAGAAGAAAGTGGCGAGCCTCGAGAAGAAGAAGAAGAAAGTGGGAGAAGAAGGAGAAGAAGGAGAAGCAGGAGAAGAAGAAGAAGGAGAAGGAGAAGGAGATAGTAATCATTACATTTGACGTCCAGTATAATCATATTATTTAACGAGATAAGCGAAGAAATATGGCTTAAGGTTTCAGTCATTGGTCAATTGAGAATTTAAGGTTTTGTTTTGATTTATTGAAGACTTAAGGTTTTTAAAAAGCCACGATCATGAATCGAGCTCACCGTGTGAGATACTTAGTTGATCTACCACGTGATAATTTTGATGCTTGAACTCTACTGACGGCAATCTCGAGACATGATCGTGGCTTTTGAAATCTCGAGGCTTTAATTAAGTAAAGCAAAACCTCGCATTCTGTTTTTACGCATATCCCGTTTAAGAATCATTGCAAGGAATTCTTGTGATAATGTTGGACCCAAAGTGAGCATTTTGTTTGTGGATTACCTATTTTTCGAGATTTACCTTCCTACACTTGGCATGAAGAAATGCTTCTCTTTTTCTTTTTCAAGAATATCCAAGGCGAGGAACATGCAAAATTTGATAGGAAGAATCCAGAAGCAATTACTAACTTTCTCATGACACAACTCTCAACTCTTCCATGTCCACACACAATTGTCACTTGTCCCAAATTACTTGACACCCTTCCAATTATTGCGCCATTTCTCGACAGTCCAAATTTTCAAGGAAAAAAGATCGACGTATCAAATCCACAATTGTTCCCCGGAAGAAATTATTTGTCATTAGAAAGAGATCATGGTGTGAAAACTAACGATGGCATTGCTGATTAGGACAACAATAATGGCGGTGCTTATGATGCTTAAACATCATGCTATATGGTCTAAAGCTTGTCTCTTTCACCACGTAATTAGTCTCTCTTCATCTGGTACCCAGCAAAGTTGAGATGATCAAGAGAACCCAGAGACGTGTGAGCTTCCTGGCTGGAAAGCTATTGGGCCATATCTCGGTTCAATGGTTTGAACATAGACAGCGACAGTTATGAACATGGAATGACTGTTGAATGAAATACTAATGCTTTGACTAGAGTCTTGATCTGGGTAACATTTGAGTGAAAGCATGACAGCGAGAATGTGTATGAGAGAGAAATTACTAAGATGAACTTTATGAAATCGGCACGACCACGCCTATTAAGGTTACAATGGCCTACGGAGACCCTATCGAGATTGCTAGGAGGTGGTGACTCTGGCTCTGCAAACGAGTGGTGCTTGGAGGCCACAGTGGCCAGTAATGGCAATGGCAAGAGACTATTGCGGTTGTTCTTTCATTGGTGTTTTTTGAAGAGAATTATTTGTTTGGGTATGAAGAAAGAATATGGTTGCAGAATTGGATTTCAAAAATAGAGGACGCAAAGTGATAGAGCAAGAGAAACTCAAGAATGGGTTTCCTTATGCCTCCTTTTTTTCACCTATCAGCAAGAACAAGCGGAGTAAGTAATTAATTGATAACAACTTTGGGGCAATGCAACAATCCCGATCAATGATTCATAGCTTCGGCCGAGCTCTTTTGGGCTTGCACAAGCCTTTTCTAGACTAGGTCTTGCGGTACACCATCACAAAAGGAAATTTTCAGAATTTAATCCCAGTAGTACTTTTTGATACTTAAGTTAGTAACAAGGGATAAGGAAGGAAAGGAACCTGGCTCAAGAGCTTTCTCTTAAAGAGAGCCAAAAAGCCAAAGAAATGTGAGACTCGTCCTTACCCATTTGTATATCGCGAACGTTGCTGTTGTTTCTAAGCGTTACCATGAATGTCTCGTGGAATATTCAAAATTTTGATCCATAACTACTCAATTTAATTGTAGGGATGCGAGTCGTCACTATAGCCCTACCAATATGTCAGAAAGCCACGATTCTCTTCACGTTTAGTAGCGAATACTCAAGGAACAAGTTAGCCAGACCGTTCACTCAAAACTTGCCCTCCAAGTAGATATATTCAAGAATCTCGGGGGGCCCTACACGATTACCAGATGAATCATTTAAAGTATACAGGAAATGGGCCAGGCTCACTTTGGGGACATCTCATTCGGTGGCTCGACCTCAATTTGGATTGAGGCCCAACAAAACGGGCTTGATAATCTCCCCGGTGACGTGCTCCCTTCCCTAGTCAATCATGCGATCTTCATTCCTTCTCTTCTTTTTTTCACCTCTTCTTCACGTAACAAATGTTGGAAACAGTTCGTTATACCCACCTACGAATTCCTTTCGTGTTGTATCGCAATTCTGGAAGCACGCATTTTGGATGGATCGCTCAAAAAGTTAGATCAGAATCTGTACAACTCTAAAAAAATAAAATATAGTATTATATATATATAAGGCTTTAACGTGCCATATTTAAAAGGAAAATTTAACTTTTGAAGTGTGCAGGGACGACTTCTTTTCTAGCCACAAATTAAGACATCTTGGCATAACCTCCATTGTATTTAGATGCACATCTCAAGAATTACATAGAAATTTCCAAATAAACATGTCTCGAGTGAAAAGTCAAGATTCACAATTTCACACACAAAGTCATGCTTAGAACTAAAGGAAACAAATGTTGGAACTTGGAAGACATTGATTGCTGAAAAATAATTTTTATAAGTACTCTTTATAGTATAAGTTGGAATTATTATATGATGAAACCAGAAGGGACCCTTTTTTTGGGTCGGTAAACCAGAATGGACTTGAACTAAAGATAAAGTGTAGGAAAACGTATTTTGTAATACAATAACACTTGGAGGAGAACTTTACAAAGAGAAGGATAACTAGGTCATTTTAGCAGAATTATTATATGTACAGATGAGCATGGTTCCACAGTAGAATCGGGAATTGGTCCGGTTCCATTGTTAATCATTCATCAATACAAACTATGTTTCAACTTTCTTTGCAGTCAAATTTGAACGCGTGAGGATATTGGGTTTGCCACTCTTCCGGGACCTCATCTTCTCTTATCTATTGTTAATCGTTCGTCCGACCTATACATAAGTAATACCACCATCACTATTGATTACCTTGTTATAAGATACTAAGATGCAATCGATCAATTTTGACAGTCGGAAATTTTCAAGATAGTCCAAAAAGTCAAATACTCAATAATATGAATCCATCTAACTAGGAGGAAAATTCCCTTTTTATTTTTGCTTCCTCTGCTCTCACAGAGGCACAAAGCTCACATACATCAATGGTCCTAATCTGTAACACACGCATTTGCCATTTACCAAGGCGGAATGCTGTGGAACGGGACAATGTCCAACACATGTTTCTCTCGGTCCTTTCTAAATAGCCGAGTGATCCCAGCCCTCTCCTGGTCCTACTCTTGTTTGAGCATGCGAGACGACAAGACCTTAAAGGAAAGGAAAATGTGGAGGAAATGATTAGTGCATTTGTACGTATAGAAATGATAATAGTAATTGAGGGAGGAGAAGAAACCTACCAGATGCGATCACCAAATAGAAAGACCATTGCGCTGAGCTTGGCTTGACCCTTCTCCATTTCCAAGTATATCGACTTGATCGATTGTATAGGGTATACGATTTTGAAAGATATGTGCTTATGTGTCCCAATGAAGTGGGTTTATATAGATGTCTAAAGTTCAGTATTTTTGGAGTTTGAGTAGTGAATGCAAGATTGATAGTAATTGACTTGCCATATTCATATCAATTAACTAATTAATTAATGTTTATTGCAATTGGGTTTGGATGCATATTGGCTTTAATATTTATGTTTATTCTAGCAATTAAGCTAGGGAAAAAAAAGCATAATCTATAAATTACTTATATTCATAATTATCGGTATGTCCATCATTCTAATTTCTTCTAGAATGTCTCTATTATTTCTCTTCGCTGAAATTAAATCTAAAAAGAAAAAATTATGCACGCATATTTAATGTTTCTTATTCTTAACAATTCTCATTTATTTTAAGCGATTTTCATATTATTTACTTTAACTGATGCCGACGCCGTTCCATATTATCATACGGCATTGGATGTGAATGTTGCTTAATATTCCATCGTTGCTATATAAATCAAATACATAATGATCGAAATTGGTAAAGTTCAAAACTTGTCGTTCTTATCATGTAAATGGCTACAAAACGTCGTTATCGCCATCATTATCAGTCGTATTAAGCTAAAACCGAAACATGATAGGAAGGTAAAAAGGCCATGATTTTGTGTTCAATCCATTCCCGCAAACATGGAAAGCGTCTTGGAGCAGAATCATGTCGCTCTCTCTGACCCCACACCCAACAAAAATTAAAAATCAAAATTGACTTAAGATACATAGTCAAGTAAATGTCATCAATCGATATTTTGTTTATATTATGATACGAATCCGAGGATTTGAGTTCCTTTCGTGGACCCCTTATGAAGATAAATATGAATGTACCCTTTTAATGGCGGCAATGTGACGACAACAAACTTTAGAATATCGTACTTAGACAAGAGTACTAGGAAAAACAATATTTGTTCATGATATTTCGATGCAAGCAAATAGAAAGAGAGCACAATTTCTTTTTAAGGTTAAAAAAAAAAAAGATTTGATTCAAAAACACTTCCTGTTGATGTAAATGTCTACTAGGATTTTTTTTTTTTTTTTGCCCCGGTCATCTCCCTTATTCTAAGAAACTAATTGCGGGCGTGGGAAAAACCCCAACCCTCTAAGAAGGTGGGGATTCGAACCCCCCACCTCCCCCTTCCATGTTGGAAAGGTGGCTACTAAGGTAAACCCCAGTGGTTACTAAGATTTGAAATATGTAAAACTTTAAGCAATTGGTGTGCTTTTTTGAGCAATTGTTCAGGTTACTCAGTTGTTTCAGTACATATCGCATCTTTATTGTTGTATATGTATTCTACTAATATGAGAAACATTTCTTATAATATTATTTACAACTAGCACACTGTATATGTGCTTTCAAGATGTAGAATGTATTTTTTTGCTTTTTTTTTTTTTTTTTCTGTATTTAGATTATTAGCGCATGCTTGTCAAACAAAAATCTCAATGGCCTGTTGACCCACCTCATCCGACAGACACTTTGCCAATTGATCAACAAGATTCACCGGAACAATGGGAATTATGGTCCCTAACCAAAATAAAAGTTCAATATTATTATAAAGAAATTGTCAATATAGAAGTACAGTATGGGAAATTATTCATATTCCTTAAGTACAGCTAAGGTAGCAGATTTACTGTATTGTAAGTATCTCTGAGCTCGGTTCTGCATTGATTTGTTCCTTTTTCCGATAGCAGTCAAATAAATAAATGAAGGAACAAATTGTACTAATTTATGCAAAAGTTGTGTGGGTTCTTGTCAGTGACATGTGCGCTCCGTTTTTAACATGACAAGCTATTGTCTTATTATCAATTAGGGTGAAAAATGCCGACCGTGGTGGATCGGTGCTTTAATTATCAATTAGGGTGAAAAAATTGATTAAGTTATTGTCTTATTCGGACAAAACACTTATCATGTGAAGTCTACATAAAGCTCCTATTGCTGATTTTAAGTTTGGTATGATTAGGGTTGTTCAACACTGTGAATAATCAGTCCAAGAAATCTGTGTACACAAAGTCGTGTTTTATTTTTTGAGACAGTGATATAATTGGACCATGAAGTATGACTAAACATATAATGTAGTCCGTGAGTTTTTAATTTCTTTAATATGGTCGTTGAATTTTAGCCTAACGTGTTATGTCATCCCTTAATTTTTAATTTATTCAATGTAGTTCTTAGATTTTTTGTTCACATTCAAGTTAGTTCATAGATTGTATAAAAATGTTTAATGTTATCCTTCAATTAGTTCAAGTATAGGGATAATATTGGACATTTTCATATAATTCTAAAACTAGATTGAACATGTATTGAAAGTTTAAGGATCACATTAAACAAATTGAAATTTTATGAACGGTATTGTACATTGAATTAAAGTTCATAAATCACATTTAACAAATTAAAAATTGAGGAATCATGTTAAAATTTAGAAATTATTTGAATTATTTTTCCTTATTTATTTTGTTGAGGAAAGTAATTATAGTTTTATCACTTTATTTATTCTAATGTTATGGTCTAGAGTTACTACAAGAATTGCGAGAGTGAGGGAGGGAGAAAAGATTTACGTATTAATATTTACATTACACGAGCGTAGAAATTGTGAGGGAAAGATAGGAAAAGAAAGGGGGGGGGGGGAATAAAAAATGCAAAAAAATAAAAGAAGGAGAAGGAGAAAAATGATGGAAAAGCTCTTCTTTATATTCTTGATTTATGGGACTACTTACCCATGTTTCCGTGAATTCAATAACACAATTTACTATGCCATTCAGAAAATTACTAAGATAATCATTATCAAATATAATCACTCATTGGAAAATCACCATCTTTCAGACATTTTATTTGTATATTTGAGTCATTATCTTTAGAATTTGGTATCAATGACCTAACATGAAATTAAAGAATAACATAGTAAAAGGGAATTTTTTCTTTAGTTTTTTTGAAGTCTAAGTCACAAAAAGAAAGTGATTTGAAATTATATATCAATGTTGACGGGTGATTTGTTTGAACAATGTTCATATTCGAGCATATTAAGGAAATTGAAAAGGGAATTAGAGAGGCAACAATTTATGCATCATCAATTAAAAGTTCCCAAAAGACAAAAATATAGGAACGTAGTAATTAAAAGAAAAACAAAGAACATTTATGTATTTGTATTTACACAAAAAATTGAAAAAACCATCCCGTTATTCTCCTCCAACAGAAAAAGATATCAGAGAATCTCCCTATATCCAAAAACAAAAACAAAAAAGAGGACTATTTCTTTCCTCCCCTCTAATTCTTTCCTTTTTCCCCTTTTCGGCCCGGAT
This sequence comes from Eucalyptus curtisii, assembly GCA_017140595.1. NCBI lineage: Eukaryota > Viridiplantae > Streptophyta > Magnoliopsida > Myrtales > Myrtaceae > Eucalyptus > Eucalyptus curtisii. Next base: position 19,328,694 of record CM029498.1, read on the forward strand.
TTCCCTCCTTTTTATATTTCCCGCCCACGGCGCTTCCGACCGTTACGACGACGACGACAGATTCAGGAGCACTCTCGCCGTGACAGCCTCGCCGCACGCAGCGCAGTCGCTGTGGCCGGGCCCGCGCGCCGCCGTGCGCAGGCACAGGTGCTGCGCGGCAGCAGCACCGCCCTTACCTCCCACTTCCCACACCGCCTGCATCGTCGCCGCGGAGGCCTCGTCGATTCCGCCTCCGCGTCGCCGTCTCCCGCAGCCGCCGTCCCGGGGCCGTTGCTCCCCCAGCAGGACTCCGCGTCGTCGACCACGCCGGCGCCGCCGCCGCCGCGGGAGAGGACACGCTGGAGGGTGGAGCGGAGGGAGTCGGCTTCGAACTCGTTGTCCTGGGCGAGGCCCCACCACATGTGGCTCTCCATCGCTAGGATCTTCAATTTCTCTTGGAGCAGACCGTTCAATTTCCCGATTCTCTGGATTTCTTTGTCTTTCTCCTTCAGTTTCCTCGCGAACGCCTGTGTCTGCAGACACGTCCAGAACAGGAAAGTTGTCAGGAAATTTCTATATTTCCTATTTCCCTTTCAATAATAAGTAATTTCTTGACGCAATTCGTGAAAATTTAATATTTCTTTGCCGGGAGCGACATTGTTAATGTTTTCTGGGTTTTTTTTCTTGAAATCCCAGAACAAGTGTAAGAACCCTAATCAAATCCATCAAAAATAAAATTATTGAAAGTGGAAGGTAGGAGAAGAAGGGTCTTACATGTTGCGAAATCAAACGGTCCATCTCCGATTCGCGACCTTGGATCTCGAACGCCGCCTCGTGACCCAGAAACGGCGACGCCTTGCTCGTCTTGTGAGGAGGATTGCGACTCGCCGGGAAGCGATCGCCGTTCAAGCGGTCGTCGCCGATCGCGTCGTCTCTGGACCGCTTGCGGTGGCTCCTGGGGACAGAGACGGCGGCGTTGTAGTCGCTGGTCGATCCGCTGTCGGATTTCACGGACAATTTCGCCGTGCTGAACTCCGGGACGACGCGGAGTTTCAGGTGGCGGCGAGACGGACGATAGAACGGGTCGGGCGTCTCCGTCTCCGTCGACGCCAGAGGGATAAAGTCCTCCGCATGGGTGGGGTAGGAGCGGATCGCGCAACAGTACTTCGTCGCGATGGAATTGGCGAAGAAGCTGCAGAAGAACCGAACCGATTGGAATTAAGCTCGAAAGAAAAGCAGAGAGAGAGAGAGAGAGAGAGAGAGAGAGAGATAACCCAAATAGCTCACGATATTCAAAATCAAAGAGAGACCCACGAATGAAGATCGACAGAGTACCTGTTCACGATCATCCGAGCGGGAAAAGGATCGGCGCACCGAGCTTCGGCCGCCATGACAGTCGCTTCGCTTTTAGAGAGAGAGAGAGAGAGAGAGAGAGAGAGAGAGGGAGGGAGGGAGTTTCAGACGAAGAGCAGGAAGAAGAGAGAGTGAGAGCGCGTGGTGTGGGCGAGGGAGTTTTGGGTTTTTATTAGGCGCGTTTCCGACCGTTGCGACGACGACCGACGTTGTCACAGGCAGGCGCGCGGTGACCGCCGGGCAGTCGGGGTGGCTCGGCACGCAAGCCGCGGGCAGGCGCAGGTGGCGGCGGCAACCCCGACCTCCTCCTCCTCCTCGCCCCGTACGCCCTGCGCCTCCAAACCACCGCCGTCACCACCGCGAGACGCCGCCGCCGCTCCCCTTCCTGCGACAGCTGCTCCCGCAGCAAGACCCCGCGCCGGCGCAGGCCAGATCTGGTCCTCCATCAGAAGAGACTTAAAACTTTCCATCGGAGCAGCCAATTCAAGTTGCAAATGGAGGAGGAGAACCCTCGAAATTCTCGCAAAGCTTTGGGAGATGGAGCTAATGATGCTGCCATTAATCACCTCTCTCCCTCTCTCTGTCTCTCTCTCAAAGGAAAGGAAGGGCAGCATAGCAAGAAAGGTGATGTCCATATATAAAAAATCCACCATCAACAAGTGCACTAGAATTCAAACAAATGTACGGCAATCATTTTTTAACACCTCGTGGGCCCCTTAGAAAAAACCCTAACGGGAAGGATTCCCCCCATTCCCCCAGTTGGGTTAGACAAAGTTGTCGTGGTGCCGCACGCTGAGTGAGATCGGACAAGTCGTGGATGCGATTGAATTCGATCCCAATTCAGTTGCTTCGATGACGTTCAGAGGAGAGATGGCTAGATTTGTCGCTCTCACGATGACTTTTCACCTCCTTAGTAAGGGATTACACCTGCTTCCCGAGCTAAATTTTAGAGTCTACTATCATCTTGGCTATCAATATAAGTTTTTAATCAGTTATCGTTCCATTAGGTCAAGTAAGAGGAGATTCAAATATCATACATGTAAATATATAAGGCTAGATGCTAAGATCTTGATCATGCTTAGGTTGGAGTGGACTCGAATTTTATGTAATTTTTATCAAAAGAGGGAAAAGAGAGGAGGGAATGTTGGGGGCGTGAACACAAATTGTGTTGAGTTGTTATTGTTGTTGGGGTTTCATGCTTTATTTTTAGAGAGTTGCCACACCATGCGGTTGGGCCATAGTTTTTGTGTCTTGGGTTTTGATTACATCATGGCCCAATGTTGCAATGTCCATAGATTTAGGACAAAGTCCTCAAATGTGTGTACACCCCATTGTCCTAGAACCAGACGATACGCCATTTCTATATGTTCCACCTAATTTTTTCTAATGGCTTCCCCTTTTTTGCCAAGGAAAGGAAATTGGAAATGTGACTTGTCCACGAGAATCATCGTGTCATCCACACTTACCACATTGAGTAAAAACCCATCAATTTTATTTATTTATTTTCAAACTTTTTTGGCAGATTCCACACTTATCAAGAAAAAGGGTATCATAAAGAAAAAAGAAAAAAGAAAAAGGGTGTCATTATTATTAATGTACTTATTGAGTACATATTCATATTAATGCCTGGGACGCACATGTAATGCTCTATAACCGTGACATCGTTTGAAAAAATTAAACTGGATTCGTGAATAAGATTTTTAAAAAAAATATATATTTCTCGAATTCTTTTCATCTACAGAATTGACCAACATTTTATAAAGACAGTCGACGTCTTTTGATTTGAAACACGATCACAAGAGACATGTTTTGATGAGTACGAGCTCCTAAATAATTTTCGATCAGCTTTTAAATATTGGGTGGGTCAGACACTGTTTTCTAAGGAAAAATAAATAAATACAGGTGTATGAGCACAGTTAAATATAAAGTAACTACGAATATATTGAAAAAAGTATATGAAGAGTTTATTTATAGGTTTAGATGTAATAAATAAAAAGAAATCAAATTAAATGTGCATATTCAATATAGATATCGAAATAAAAGAAAATATCCTAAATATCTCAAAGAGATATCTAAATATCATAGTATTGCTAACACATCTCATGAGCTAACGTCAAAACACAATTTTCCCTTAAGCTAAGGAGTTCGTGCAAAAAGTCAAATATCACTACGTTATCGTCTGGATGAGTCATGGTTATCACCGCAACGCATAGCCGTCGAAATTAATCAATTTCAAAGTTTGTCTTTCTTACCATGTAAATGGTCACAAAATGTCAACAAGCATATGATCAAATTTAATAATGTTCAGAGCTTCCCACTCTTGCCATATAAATGGTCCCCAAAGGTTATTATCATCATCAGACGCCCTTTGATGTAATTATTGCCGAACATTCTAGTTTTGATTGTAAACTCTCGAGTTTGAGTTTGTTATGATAACCCGTCATGGACCATAGAAAAAGGCCCTTCTAATGGATTGAAGATTTTTCGTGGAATTTCTAATATTCAAGAATTCAAAATGAGAAAAAGAAAGATAAAAAAGAAAAATGAGATTCGAACTTGATATCTAGATTTAAGGAAAATGTTATAAATGGTCCATAAACTTTCATCTAATGTTCAATTTCATCCATGAGCTTTCGATTTGCTCAATTTGGTTCATGAACTTTCATTTAATGTTCAATTTCATCCCTGAGCTTTCGATTTGCTTAATTTGGTCCCTGAACTTTCATTTAATGTTCGATTTCATCCATGAGCTTTCAATTTGCTCAATTTGGTCCCTAAACTTTCATTTAATGTTCTATCTAGTCCCTAATTATTTGAAAATTGACCAATTTCTTTTTTTTAATACCAAACTATTTTTTAAATAAAATAAATACCAAACTAGTTTTTTTTTTTGTAAAAAAAATACCACATTTATGCAAAGTAATAAAGGTCAATATTTCTTTCTTTTCTACATATTAAAAACAAACGGAAAAAGGGACAATAACAATAAACAAAGGTGAATCTTGCATTTTGATTTTTTTTTTGTATATGCAAATTACTTGAATAATGTGCAAAAGCCCATCAATCGATTTTTTTTATGGACTTCACGAAAAGGGAAAAATCAATTGATGGGTTTTTGTACATTATTCAAGTAATTTGCATATACAAAAAAGAAATAAAAAATACAAGATTCACCTTTGTTTATTATTATTGTCCCTTTTTCCATTTGTTTTTAATATGAAGAAAGGAAAGAAATATTGACCTTTATTACTTTGCATAAATGTGGTATTTTTTCGACAAAAAAAAAACCCAGTTTGGTATTTTTTATTTATTAAAAAAATAGTTTGGTATTAAAAAAAAAGGGAAATTGGTCAATTTTCAAATAGTTAGGGACTAGATGGAACATTAGAAAAACGTTCAAGGACCAAATTGAGCAAATCGAAATATCAGGGATGAAATTGAACATTAGATGAAAGTTCACGGACCAAATTGAGCAAATCGAAAGCTCATGGATGAAATTGAACATTAGATGAAAGTTGAGGGACCATTTGTGACATTTTCCCCTAAATTTATTCAAAAGCTTGGGAGTAAAAATTGGATCGTATGGCTGACCACATAGTGATAGAATTGGTTAGATCTCTCGATCTTAATGAAGTCACATGATGATTCTTTTATCAAATCAGTTTGGGTTAAATTCAAATCCTTTAAGCATTGAGACTTCAACAACCAAATTAAAGAACTTATTACCTCTTCTTGTCACAAAAAATCCATAACTTTATCAAAATGTACCTAGTTTACCTTTATCAATCGCCACATTTCTGGAATCTCATATGATATTCAACTTTTATAACTCTTTTTGTGGGGATTTACAGAAAGTAAAATAAAAATTAGGTTGCTAAAGATATAACTTGGGTACACAATTTAAAAGGGTCAATATCACAAAAAACCCCAATCTAAACCCACCATGACCAAATTTTTTTTTTGTATCACTAAAAACTCTAAAGTTATCCTTTGTGACACAAATACCCAACACTTTTTTTTTTGTATTATAAAAAAACCCCAAACTTACTTAGTGCGATAAATATACTCTGGACTAAATTGAAATGATGGTAAATAAATATGTCACACATGTATATGTTTGGGTTTTTTCAAGACACACAAAAAATTGCAGGCATTTATATCACGAGGTATTTTTGTCATAGTAAATATAATTTTTTTTTTGTGATATATACCCAATTTCATAATCGCATAAATATTTATTTATTATAAATTCTTTCACAACGTCAAACAATGGAACATGAAGATGCATGTCATTTTGCGAGGAGGAGATGGGGTGAGGCAAAAGGCGACAGGCATGTGAGCGTTAAAGCTTGGAACATCGTTAATTGCCCCTTTGCCATATTCTTGGGGGAAATTTTCAAAAAAGGACCCAAAGTGCCTTTATTTTCTCAAATAAGAGCCCGAAGTGGACTTTGTTTCAAATAAGGATTTGAAGTGGCTTTGGTTGTTTCAAATAAGGGCCTAAAGTTGCTTTGCTTGTTTCAAAATAAGGACCCGACCTCGCCGGTTGCCGACTAGCTAAATTTTCGACCGGTCAAGGGTATTTTCGTCATTTGACACTTTCCCCCTTTTTTCCCTTTTCTTTTTCTTGTTCTTCTTCTTCCTCTCTGTCGATGGTTGTTGGCCATCGGCGATGCCCACAAAGGGCTGGGCAACGGTTGCCTTCGCCGGTGAGGGCCATGCACGCTAGCCACAGGCGAGGGATGGCGTCACTTGGGCGTGGCGACCCTCACCCATGGGCCATCTACGAGGTTTGCCCTCACTAGCTACTAGTAAGGATCGGCGTGGGTGGCCCTCGCCGACGAGGGCGACCCTCGCCGACGAGGGCGACCCTCGCCCAGCCCTCTGTGGGCATCGCCGGTGGTCGGCCGACCACGGGCGAAGAGCAAGAAGAAGAACCAAAAAAAAAAAAAAAAAAAAGGAAAGAAAAAAGGCGGAAAATGGAAAAAGACAAAAATACCCTTGATCGCTGAAAAGTTAGGTTCTTATTTGAAACAAACATAACCACTTTAGGTCCTCATTTGAAACAACATCCACTTCAGGCCCTTATTTGAGAAAGTGATGGCACTTCGAGTCCCTATTTGAAATAATGTTCACTTCGGACCCTTATTTAAGAAAAAGATGGCACTTCGGGTCCCATTTTGGAATTTTCCCTATCCTTGGTGATGATAATAATAAGTAAAGTTATATTCTATCACCAAAAGTGCCTCATATTTGAAAAATGCCCCAAAATTAACGTGATCGGAAAATTTAATGATTGAGAAAGTATGTTGTATATTGATTGCATGGCTAATAGAAAAACATAAATTCGAATACGTAGCATCTTTTAAGGGCCTATAAAACATAATTATACTTTTTTGCCAAAACTGAAAATGCTATTCAAAATGCTGAAAATTATGAAAAAAATTGCATGCTAATGTACTTATCAATATTTGTATTGTGCGAGAGTTTCGGGTATCTCGATTAAGGAAAAGTATGAACGCAGTTATGGAAAATGATATGGAAAAGTTGTAATCTTTTGTTATAACAATAAAGAGTGAGAAATTTCAGGGAAAAAAGAAGAAGAAAAGGGGCAAAATGGTGAAGAGAACTGTCTAGTGTCTATTGTCCACGTCTCATTCACTTCAATTGAGAATCATGCCTTGCCCTTTTTCCTTTTTTACATGCTTTTATCTTTTGAATAGCAGCCGCCCATAGAGAAAAAGATTGCCTCGGAATCAAAATGGAAAAAGAAATGGATGAAAAAAGCTCTTTATATAGGTGAGCATGATCCCATCTAGTAACTCAAAGTCCAATCCACGTAGTGTTGGTTTTCAAATTTTGGAGCAAAAGACCAATCTTGCTGAGACTAGGACTGAGAACCGGATTTGGTTTTAGGTTTAATTCAGGACCAACTATCTTTTTTTTTTCTTGGTTAAAGGTTAAATATACTATTTTAAATTACATATACATCAATAATGCAATATTGAACAACTAAATTATGAACACCAATACATATCAAACATAAATATAAGATAATGTAATAACAAAAAATTCATGCTTGCTAAAAGCAACAAACTATAAAAAAAACAAACACGTTAGGCAAGCGAGGAGAGACCAAAGGTGAGCGGTGAGGCAAGTGAATGGAGATGAGTGGCAAGGTGAGCGAGGCTAGCTAAGAGAGGTGAGCGTGAGGCAAGTGAAGAGAGGCAAGTGTGAGTTGAGTGAGCAGAGGCGAGTCGGGTGAGCGGTGAGCGAGGCTAAGGTGAGCGAAGAGGGTTTCTATTTTTTTTTTTTTTGTGTGTGTGTGTGTGTGGTTGAATTAGGGCCATGTTCCTTTTTTACTTTTTAATTTACACAGTAAATTGAATTACATAAGAAAGAAGATAATAAAGGAGCATGCACTAGGGTTTAGAATAGACAAAAGAATATAGTACAAAATATACAATATTTACAATGTTGATTTGAGTTGGATCTACCCTAAATTCTCATGATAAAAAATCAACTCATACAGTGCAGGGTTCAGAAGTCTCAAGAGTAAGGACCAAACTAGTTTCCCTAGGAACCGGACCAAAATTGGTCGGGTTGGGCTAATTCAGAGTCAGTCCAAGGTTAACTCTAAACTGATGCTCACCCCTACTTTATATCCTTGACATCTTGGAATACGTGACCATTGGACATTTACATCAATTAATCAAAATTTACTATATCATCGAGAAAATTAAGAAAAAAATATTACCCCTAATCACAAAATCACGACTAATCTTCGGAATTTCGTGGTGACTAGCTGTGTTTCACTTAAGAGACATTTCAATTGTTATTAATTTGAGAGGTCCGTATGAATTAATGCCATTTTTTAATACCTTTGATAGATTATTCATGCTGAAATGCATGATTCCCACCGACGAATCATGTAGCATGCAACGCAGTAGACTAGAATTTAGCATTATTAGATGCCCTATCAATGTATCTAAATTTAGAAAAATAAGGGTTCGAGATTTCATCATTGAACACCAGCTATGAGTCAAAGGTGTTATTATTACCTTTCTATAGAACAAAAGATGGTCATAATAAATCGACCTCGAGGAAAAGAGAATTAAGTGCAAAAGTGCTAAAAGAGCAATAGTAAAGATTATAGAACATTTATAAAAAAAAAAAAATCTTAAATTAATACATTTGTAATAAATTTACCCAAATTCCAAACTAATACAACTGTGATAAATTTACTTTCTATTAGTTTTTGTTAAATTTCACCATTAAATTATTGAATTAGATGATACATGGCAATTGATGGATATACAAGTTTGGGATTTTACCCCTCATTTGTTACAGATTTATCAATTTGCAGTCTTTCATATTCTTAATCCAATTTAATGGAAACTAAATGAGGCTAAATTTATCATGAACATACTAGTTTGGGGCTTTTAGTGGTTTAAAAATTAGTTTATAGTAAATTTGTCATAGGTATACCGCTTTTGAGTTTTTTCATAATTGAAAAATTAGTTTGTAATAAATTTGTCATAAATATATTAGTTTAGGGTTTTTTACGGTATTAACCTTTTGCAACGTAAACATTTTAACTTTTTCTCAATCGAGACACATAAACTGTCACATAATTCAGATATTAAAATGTGGATCAACATATAAATTTTTCATATATATATTATTTTTTTTTTTAATTTTGACAGAAATTGCTCTTCCCCGCAAAATGACATGCAGCCCAATACCCCACTTTTTGAGCCCGCAAAAGAATTAATAGTGAATATAAAAATTTGTCCCCAAATAACGTAGTTATCAAACTAACTAAGTCTCTCTACCAATTCGCCCCTTTTCTTGTCTTTGCCTCAAAATTTCTATACTCGGTCGGAAGTTCAAATATATTTTTTCTTAATTGTTTCAATTTCAAGTAATATTTTAATTTTGATGGAAAACTATTTTTGCTTTTTTTTTTATGGGAAAAGACCACTAAAAACCTCAAACTTTACCCAAAGTGACAAATTTATCCATTTTTTTTTGTGTTATGAAAAATCCCAAACTTTGCCAACCGTGACACATTTTCCCCAAACTTTTTTTCGTGACACAAAAAACTCCAAACTTATATCCGTGTGACACATTTACCTTAAACTATAGAGTATTTTTGTCTTTTACTTTTTTTTTTTTTTTTTTTCTCTCTTCCCTTCGCCGGTCATGGTGGAGGAAAGCCAGACTCAGGTGAGGGTTGCCCTCGCCGGCGCCGGCGTCGAGTGAGGGCTTGGCGAGGGAGGCTCTCGCATGACGCCGGCGAGGGCCGCCCTCGCTTGGGTCCGGCTTCCCCTTGCCATGGCTGGTGGAGGGAAGTGAAGAAGAAAAAATGAAAAAAAAAAAAAAAGAAAAGAAAAAGGAAAAACAGAAAAAAAAAGATAAAAATATGCTTGGTGGGATAAATATGTCATGATTGGCAAAGTTTGAGATTTTTTATGTCACAATAAAAAGTTTGGGGTAAATTTATCACTTTAAGCAAAGTTTGAGATTTTTGGTGGTCTTTTCCTTTTTTTGAAAAGCTTAACCCAATAGGCCCTTAAACATAGAATAAGGGATGCCATACATCTGAATTTATTTTTCATAGTAACCATGCAATCAATATATAAATAATTTTCTCGATTACTAAATATTCAGGCCCTGTAAATTTCGGGGCATTTTGCAAGTGTCCGCGCTTTTCGCATGGCGGCAAGGGGCACTTACCATTGTTGGCTTCTGCATGCATCTTCATTCAAATCAATCTAATTTTAATTCTGAGTCATTCTCATGAAGATTTCTTATAGTAGTTTACGAGAACATTAAAAATGAAAGCAGCTTTGATTTTTTCAAGTCTTAGAACAAGTCGAAGTAATTTACTATTTTAAGTACGCATATGCAAGCTAATGGAAATATTAGATTAAAAACTTATCAAAATACAAACTTTTCTTAAAGGTAAACCAATGCACTGTTCACAAGTTAGAAGAATCTTAATTCCCTTAACATAACTAAGAGGCTCTTTCTCTCTCAGAGGCTCTCTCTTTCTCTCTGCCCCTCTCTCAATTTACTTTGTAACTCTCGACTAGAACCTAATTTCTCCCTAAAATACTTTCTTCAATTAAGATAAATAAAACACAACTTTGTTGTGCTGATTTCTTGGACTGATTATGGACGGTGGTTGAACAACCTTAATCATATCAAACTTAAAATCGGAAATAGGAGCTTCACATGCTATGTGGGCTTTACATGATAAGTGCTTTGTCCGAATAAGAAATTTAAATTAATTAAAAAATGTTTTGATTAACCGCATTAGATAATCAAAGCATCGTCCCACCATAGTCGGCTTCAATTACATGCTTTTGTTTCACCTAATTGACACCATTTTGGTGTTAAATATGCAGGGTACACGTCGCTGCCAAGAACCCACAGAACTTTTGTATTAATTAGTACAATTTATTCGTTTCTGTATTTGCTTGCCGTATCATAGTTATCAGAAAAGGTACAAATTAATGCTTGGAGCAGTTGGGGAGTCATTGCAGAATCAATTTTGACATGTTTGACAATAGCACATAGGGCCCAACATCTGTTGGTTCCGCTACGATCAAACACCTGGCCACCATCCTCCTCAAGCAATGTGATATCTCATAGCCACCTCTCGATATGCAGAGCACTCCTCTACCGCCATGGTAGTTTGCTGTCCGTGAAGCTCTAATCACCCAATTCCTTCACTCATTACTCTTTCTTCGCAAATCCCTCCTAATGGAATTCTCGCTACTATGCCTGGGATGAATAATTCTACCACTCTTCTTCGGAGGGTTCTCCACTCCTCTGTTTCTTCTTCTTCGATTTCGCTGATGCATCCAAAACGAGACATCACCCTCCAATTACTGTGGGTCTAAGGTCTTGCATGTCACCGATTCTTCAACCGCGAGGGTCGGGTCAGCTCAATTCTGCAGTTCTGACGGTAAGGTTTTATTCCCCTTCGCAATCCTCCTGCTACCATTTCGTCCTGCTTCTAGATGGTTGGCTCGGGGGGGGGGGGGGGGGGGAGGGCTAGCCACAACTTCTTATTCCAAGTCATTTAGGGTCTTAATTGTGTCGGATAGCTCCAATGAACTCGACTGAAACAGAAGAATCGTTGCACCTAGCTGCCTTGTGTCAACGACTGGGTCGCTTGTGCTCTAAAAAGGAAGTAGAAATTTGGGATGAAGAACCTCCTCCGGAAAGGCTGCAAGAGTGTCGCCTCACCTTAGTTGGGACCATCTTCTCCAATCCCTCTATTAATATGCAAGCCTTTCAAAGCACAATGAAGAGGGCATGGAGGACAGATCCTGTCGAAATATCCCAGAGGGATGCTAGCTTGTACATCGCAAAATTTCAGTTAATAACTGACAAGCAGAGAATAGCAGATGGTGGTCTTTGGTTGTTTTCAGGACACTTAGTTATATTTAAACAATGGATACCTAACACACCTTTGCACTGTTATGACTTTACTTGCTGTGCTTTTTGGGTACAAGTTTATGGATTACCTTTGGAATGGAGCACTAAACAGCTCATTCGCCGGGCAGTTCAACAGATTGGTTCTATGGTTGCAATTGATTCACCTACAACAGAGGGGTCAGCGATAAGAAATGACAGAGTTAGGATAGACATAGACTTGGACAAACCTTTGAAGACTGGAAAGCTAATTCGGATAGATGGGAAAACTTTGTGGCTTGATTTTAGATATGAAAGATTGCCTCACTTCTGTTTTTCATGTGGGGAAATAGGACACTATGCGACGCATTGCAAAGACTTTCCTTATGATGAAGCACAAATAAAGGGTAAAAACAAGATGGCTTATGGCCAATGGCTACGCGATGAAGTGAGAGAACATAGTCCCGATTGGAAAGCATTCTATAACCCACAGGAAACAACACAACAGATGGAAGAGACTGTACCTGAGACTCCCCCTGGTCTGCAGTAGCATATCCCTTTACTGCCTCGACCTAAAAATCCAGTTAGGTCGATAGAAGTGATGCCTCATCAGCAAACTCACATGCCAGTAGTAGAACAGGAGGCTCGGCATACTACTGATCTGGTTCCTGCATCGACAAATTCAACAAATGGACAGGCCACAGCAGATACAAAGAAAGACTATCCGGAGTAATATTACAGGGGCTACTTCTAAGAAACAGAAACGGTTTTCACCCTATGAGATGCGACACTCAACCCCTTCAGATTTTGATGATACTCACCTGATGGACACTCCGGTTTATGCGGCAGAAGAAATGGCAAAATGGGCGTTGGTGGCTGGCCCTCAACAACCACCCACAAGCAAATGAAACTACTCTGCTGGAACTGTCAAGGTCTGGGCAATCCCCTAACAGTTCAAGCTCTTAAGGCCTTAGAGGCCAAGGATAAGCCCGACTTGGTTTTTCTAATGGAGACCAAGAATTTTGAACCGGTTCTCACAAGCTTGCAACGACGTTTAAAATTTCAGCATGTTTTTGTTCGTAACCCTGTTGGTCTGAAAGGGGGTCTAGCGCTCCTATGGCATGATAGCTTATCTTTAGATATCATTCACTCTTCAGATGATTATCTTGATATGATATGCAGCGACTTGGTCGAAGACAGAACTATGCGCATTACTGTGTCCATGCCCCCTATTCCTATCACAAGCAGCAGTTATTATGGCAAGAGTTACGGCTGCTTAGCATCTCAAATACCTTGCCTTGGGTTTGTGCAGGAGATTTCAATGACATACTCTACCCATGGGAAAAGGTGGGCAAGAGGCTAGCTGTTTCATTTAGACTATCTTCCTTTCGGTCTTTTATTAATGATTGTTCCCTAATGGAAGTGGAAAGCAAAGGTTGTAGGTTTACCTGGACGAACAATAGAGCAGGGGATGAACTCATAAAAGAGCGAATAGATCGGGTTCTGTGTACTTCAGAATGGCGCATTTTATATCCTGAGGCTGAAGTATTGGCTTTGCCGGCTATGGGCTCTGATCATAGTCCCCTACTGCTAACCACAACAGCACCGGCTAGAAAAGGAAGCAGACATTTTGTTATGAAGCATATTGGAACCAGGATCCCGAATGTCAGGAGATTATCTATAGGGCCGGAACTCCGTTCAACAATGTCATCCCATACGATTGCACAAGTTACAGGCTGTTTCTATGGCTTTACAGGCATGGAGTCGCTCAAAATTTCAGAATGGCCATCTGCGGATCAATTCGCTACACCAACAGCTAGTAGACCTCACTAATAATACATCTCTAAACACTAATGATACGGCGGCAGCTTCTATTCTTCAGGATGAAATTAGACATATATGGCAGCAAGAAGAGCAATTCTGGGCCATGCGGTCTAGAATCAATTGGTTGCGTTGGGGGGATAAGAACACGAAATTTTTTCATGCCTCAACCATCCAAAGATGCCAAAGAAATAGGATAACAATGCTACAGGATGCAAATCAGGAATGGGTGCGGGATCCTCGAACACTAAGGGAGATGACGACTTCTTTTTTCTCAAACTTATATACTTCAGAGGGGTATCGTGACTATGACCCTGTTTTGGATCAATGCCCTATAGTTGTCACTCCAGATATGAATAACCATTTAACTGCTTCGTCAATCTTGAAGAGGTGCGCCAGGCGACTTTCCAGTTGGGGATTTCTAAAGCTCCAGGCTCGGATGGTTTGAGCAGTCTGTTTTACTAGACACACTGGGAAATCATCAAGGATGATCTTCTAAGGTTAGTGGAGGATTTTTTTAATTTAGGTGTGCTACCTAGCAAACTAAATCGAACCATTATTGTTTTGATTCCTAAGACCAGTCACCCTGAAAGACTAGATCAGTACATGCCTATCAGTTTATGCAACTACGCCTATAAAATCATCTCAAAAGTTATTGCCAATCGACTGAAACCATGGCTTCCGACTCTAATTGCTAAGGAACAGGCTGCGTTTGTTAATGGACGACAAATTCAAGACAATATTTTAATAGTTCAGGAAGTTATGCATCAATTCAAAATAAGGAACTGGAAGCGAAAGCATAAGGTATTAATCAAGACAGGCATGCATAAAGCGTATGATAGAGTGGAGTGGGATTTTCTGAGAGACTATTTGATCAAGTTGGGCTTTCATCATAGATGGGTTCTCTGGGTAATGCAATGTATAACCACACCATCTTTCAGTGTACGCTTTAATGGTGAGCAACTACCTTATATCCAGCCATCAAGGGGACTTCGTCAAGGTGATCCACTATCCCCTTATATTTTCGTGCTAGTGGCTAATGTTCTTTCTACCTTAATTTCCCAAGCAGTTCAAAGCGGCCATCTTAAGGGGATAAAGCTTGCCAGGTCATGTCCAACTCTATCACATTTATTTTTCGCCGATGACTCAGTCTTTTTTCTAGATGGTACAATCACTGAATGTTAGAACATGTCCAATATTCTGAATCAATATTGTCTAGCCACAGGACAAGTCATCAACATAAATAAATCTGGCATGTTTTGCAGTAAATATTGTCCTATGAGTTTGCAGGAAAACTTGGCAAGGGAATTCCGCGTTCCCGTACTACAAAGATACGGCAAGTACTTGGGTATACACTTGGACTGGGGATGATCGAAATGAGAAATGTTCTCTTGGATCTTAGCGAGGGTAACTACAAAATTGGAAGGGTGGAAAGAACGACTTTTATCTAAAGGGGGTAAAGAAATCCTTCTTAAGTCGGTAGTGCAGGCTATTCCACAGTATGCAATGTCTGTTTTCAAGCTTTCTCAATCTATTTGTAAGGGCCTAGAATAGCGAATATCTAGTTTTTGGTGGAAGAACGACATCAGCAGGAGAGGGGTGCATTGGCAGAAATGGGATGCATTAAAGATAAGCAAGCATAGTGGAGGTCTGGGTTTTCGCGACCTGATGGCTTTTAAAAAAGCTTTGCTGGGTAAGCAAGCCTGGAGATTACGTCATAGTCCACTCTCCTTATGGAGTCAAATATTTAAGAGCCTTTATTTTCCGAATCAAGCCTTCCTCCATGCGGAAAATGGGTGTCGCCCATCTTGGGGCTGGCGAAGCCTACTTATTGGAAGAGAGGCCATTATCCCTAACTTGCGATGGTTTGTTGGTGATGGTAAGCGTATCTAAATCCAAAGGGATTGGTGGTTACCAATTGGCCCAATACCAGGACCTGTTGCAAGAGAAGAACCGGAATTGGTGGCTGATCTTATTGACCCTAACCACCAATCCTGGAATCTTCCTCTTCTCAAGCAGCATTATGATGATTTCATCGTCAATGAGATTATAAAAATACCTATTAAACCAATATCTGCTTCTGACCAATTGATATGGGCAGCAACAAAGACTGGTCTTCATTCGGTGAAGAGTAATTATCAATCCCTAATCAGCACAACACTCAATAGCAGAGATCATGCAACTTCAACATCTTTAAGACATAACAGAACACTTTGGACGCGAATATGGACTATGAGAACAGAACCTAAAATCCGTATGTTCTTATGGTCAGTCTATCACAAATCACTCGCAACTAAAGCAAATTTGTTTCGACGTCATATCATTTCTGATCCTATTTGTCGCCTATGCGATCAACAAGCCCATGAAACCATCGAACATCTCTTTTTCTATTGTTCTTGGACAAAGGAAGTCTGCAGCATTTTGATTTAAACACATTAATCATATCTCCTTCAGTTAATAGCATAGTTGCTTGGATCACAGCCTAGGTCATAGCTCAGAATAAGTTCTTGGGATAGAGCTCACTGCGCACGTCTTGTGGCAGATCTGGCGAGGACGTAATAATTTTGTCTTCAGGCATCAGCACCCGCAACCCCACATCGCTGTTGAAGACGCTCTAGCACAAACCCGAAGCTATGACAGATCCAACCCCAGGAGGAAGCAATAGGAGTCCTCTACTCTTCACACTGAATATCTCTGGAGATCCCCTGATCATGGCACCCTAAAATGCAATATAGATGGGGCTCACAAGCTGGGCATTCATAAAGGATCAATGGCGTGCATTAGTCGAGATTACAGGGGAAGACTTATTGATGTTTTTATTGTAGATTTTCCAGCGGCCTCTGCGCTTCAATCCGAGGTACAAGCGCTCAGTTTTACCCTTCGCCATTTGCTGCAGCAGGGCCTCCACAACGATCACCTGGTGATTGAATCGGATTGCTAGATCATGATTGACACCTTGAACCAGAGTAAAACGCCGCCATGAGAGGAAAGAGTACTCTTTGACGAGGTCAAGATGATGCTCCTCTCGTATCCTAATTTGCGACTCAGTTACTGCAGGAGGGAGGCCAATGCGGTGGCGGACTGGGCCGCAAAGGCCCATGGCCGCTTCGATCAAGCCCGTAATTGGAATATCTTTCCCCCTTTTTTCCTTTTAGATATTGTATATGCGGATGCTGTTGCAAGCGGTTGTACTTTTTCGACGGTTTAATATATCGTATATTTCGATAAAAAAAAAAAAAAAAAAAAAAACACCTGGCCACCATCTCCCCAAGTTCAATATGAGAAATGGATCCTACAAGCAAGAAAGCAGTGGACCCCGTAGTGAAGATCCTGCCTCTATAGGTACTTTTAATCAATTCTCCCGAATCCTTCGCGGGACCAGTCCAAGCAAGAAGATCGACCGTGCAACCGTAGTGGTCCACCTTAGGTTGGATATCATAAACTCGAGACAAACGCCACTAGCCTTTTGAACCATCTCGGAATGTGTGTAGGCAGATAATATGCCGACAAAAGTAGCATCATTCGGCATTGGACCTTTCTTCTCCATCTACAAGAACATTTCCCGGGCTTTCTCACTTCACCCATGTATTCCATACCCCATGATTATAGCATTCCATGAGACATCACTTCTGTCGGGCATCGGATCAAGCCCTTTCCCGGCTAAATCTATAGTGCCACATTTTGCATAAATTGTCAATAGGGAAGTCGAATGCAGCACGTCAGCTTCAATGTCATAATATTTCATTTAAGAATGAACTAAGTGGCCCGTGTTGAGGTCCCTTAGATTAGCACATGTGGTTAAAACACTCACAAGAAGTCCTATTGGGTTTAATCTCTTCCTCTTGTAGCATATTATCAAACAAACTCAAACACTCCATGTGACCTTTAAGACATAAGTAAAGAGCCAACATGGTACTATATAAAACTGCGTTATGGAAAGGCATTGAATCAAAATAGCCATGAGCCTTTATGCGTGTCTAATCCCTGCCCTTTCATCAATTTTACAATTCCACAACACAATATCTCTAAACGGTTTTCTCTCATACAACCATCACGCTTAGCCCGTGTCCTCTCTTGCAACCATTAACCATCAGGGTCCGGCTGTAGATGTCCCTTTCAGTCATTTCATCAAAAAGTTCATGAGCAACATCCACTTCCCCATTCTTCACATTACCATCAATCAGAGAATTCTAGCTAATCAAAACACAGGCCCTGCATCAAACACCATGCGCACACTCCTTGCTTTTTGAAAAACCGAAAATATATGAATCAATGCATTTCCCACGAATAAATCCGACTCAAACCCAAGTTTTAACACAACTTTCATTATTCTATTTTTTTAAAAAATAAATTAGAATAAAAAAAAAACCCACTATTAGTGCCCACTTACCCGCATGCATCTATTCCATAACCCATGATCATAGCATTCCACGAGACAACACCTCCATCAAGCATCTGATCAAATACTTTCCTGGCTCAATCCATACTGTCACATTTTGCATCCAATCAGCTTCAATCTCATTATACTTCATGTACAAATAAACTAAGTGGCGTGTGTCGCGATCCCCTGTATTGGCACATGCAGGTAAACACTCAAAAGAATAGCCCTATTGGGTTTGATCTTTTGGTCCGTGGGTGTGGAAAGCGTAGAGTATGCCTAATAATTATGAATCTACATGTGAGTACCATAGGGTCTCAGCTCATGGTCTGCATTATCATTCATGTACAAATAAACTAAGTGGCCTATGTCGCGGTCCCCTATATTGGCACATGTAGGTAAACACTCAAAAGATTAGCCCTATTGGGTTTGATCTTTTGGTGGTGCGCGAAGTGTAGAGCATGCCTAATAATTACAAACCTGCATGTGAGTACCGTAGGGTCTCATCTCATGGTCTGCATTGTAAAGTTAGAAGACTAGCACACATATATATTGGCCCTCATATTCACATTTTTCCATGTGGGACAAGACACCTTTATGTTTGTTTTACAAACAAACTATCAATAAAGCATACCTAGTTAGAATATCCAAACTATGTTTTGAATTTCTTTGCCGTCAAATTCGAAGACGAGCGGATATTAGGCGTGCCACTCTTTCAGGACTTTGCATTCTAAGGTTAGATATCAAAATTTTTATTCTCTTATCCATTGTCAATTGTTCATTTGACCTATACATTATAAATAGGAGGGAAAATTCCAACTAAGGACCCGAAGTTGACCAATTTTCTTAAATAAGGACCTGAAATGAACTTAGTGTCAAATAAAGACCTAAAGTGGACCCATTGTCTCAAATAAGGACCCGAAGTTGACTAATTTTCTCAAATAAGGACTCGAAATAAACTTTGTGTTAGATAAAGACCTAAAGTGGACCCATTGTCTCAAATAAGGACCTCACTTCCAAATAGAACCCGAGCTTACTGGTCAGCCAAATATTCGCCGGCTATCAAGCATGTGACATTTATGATGATTGGAGTTTGAGCAATTTTGTCCAAAAAAAAAATATAGGGAAAATTAACAAATCCTAAAACAGAAAAAAAAAAAACCCTAGGTTTTCTACGGTCTCCCTATTCCTTGTACCCATCCTCCGCAAAGTTGAAGACCCAAATTCTTTGCCGGTTGAGGTACAAATTCAAAAACAAGAAGAAAACCAGATGCTTCTTGCTTTTTTTTTTTTTTTTTTTGTTGAGACCCAAATTCTCTGTTGGTCGAGCAAGGTGAGGAACAGCAAGGGAGAAGAAAGAAGAAAACGTAAACATCTAAATAGATAACCTAAACTTAATTAATATAGAATTTTCCCTTTTTTCTTTCCAATCACAAATTTCTAACAAAATTGCCCCTATTTTAATTGTCGGAAAATGTTTACCGGTGAGCTAAGGTCCTCAATAGAGATTAACTTGATCACTTCGGGTCCTTATTTGACACAAAATTCACTTCGGGTTCTTATTTGAAACAATGGGTCCACTTCAGGTCCTTATATGACACAAAGTTCACTTTAGGTCCTTATTTGAGAAAATATATTCACTTCGGGTCCTTATTTGGAATTTTTCCTAAATAGAATCGTCATTTTTTATTACCTATTATAAAATATTAGGATGCAATCGATCAATTTCGACCGTTCGAAATTTGTGAGACCATCAAAAAGTCAAATGCTCAATAGTATGAACCCTCTTTTATTAAGAGCAAAATTACCCCCCCCTCCTTTTTATTTCGCTTCCTCTCCTGTCGCGGACGCACAAACTCACTTACATCAATAGTCCTCAATCTTGAAGACACACGCATCTGCCTTTATAAAAGTAGAGACGCTGCCCAGGAGGACAAACTCCAACACAGAGTTCTCCCGGTCCTTCCCGAATGCCCTCTGTTGAAAGGCAGTCACTTTGGCCATCTATAACGGCAGGACGAAACCCGTTAGCACAGTCTTTTATTATTCCACCAAGTGAGACGACAAAACCTTTAAAGGAAGGAAAATGTGGAGGAACTCATTAGTGCGGTTCTACGCTCAGAAATGATAATACAAATTGAGAGGTGAGCATAAACCTACTGGATGCAATCACCAATAGACCGATCATTGCGCTGAGTTTGGCTTGACCCTTCTCCATTTCCAAATATATTGGCTTGATTGCTTGTGGTGTAATTGTAAAGGACGTGTTATGTGCCCCAATGAAGGTTTATATTTAAATGTCTAAAGTTCGGTGTTTTTGGAGTGAGTAAATCCAGAGATTCCAAAAAAATGAATAGTAATCGACTTGCTATATATTCCTATACAGCTCTTGATACACTTACCGAGAATTTTTTCTTTGTTACCATTATTTCGTGGGTCTCCATCGAAATGCACATTTGCTTTACTAGGCAAGACAATAAGTACTCGTGGATATAATCGTATAATTTGAGATTTTCCTACCACAATTTGAGCTTTTCTTTGGAGTTAATGAGATAAGCTTACTTATTTTTCTTTGGCAAGAAATCAGAGCCAAGCCTAAGAGTTATACCATTAGTCTCATAATAAAACTTAATCCTATATGATCTCCTATCAATAAAGGAAGTAAATCTCTTGATGTCCTATCTAATGCTGGAGTGTCATTTGCATTGTGAGGCCTCGTCAATGGCCGGTGGAGGTTGGCGGCCTTAGATGAGGGCAGCCATTTATTAGATTGGGGGGCACAAAAATAAATGATAAAAAGAGAGAAGGAAAAAAAAAAAAAAAAGTAGAGAAGGAAAAGATAAAAATAATATATAT
Source organism: Eucalyptus curtisii (assembly GCA_017140595.1). Taxonomy (NCBI): domain Eukaryota; kingdom Viridiplantae; phylum Streptophyta; class Magnoliopsida; order Myrtales; family Myrtaceae; genus Eucalyptus; species Eucalyptus curtisii. Next base: position 19,349,509 of record CM029498.1, read on the forward strand.
ATATTTAAAAAAATTAAAATACTATTGAAAATTGTCTACATTAGTATCCACCATGTCACGTAGGACGACCATGATTGATGACTGCATTAACAATTTTGGTCAAAACTGGGTGGATGGACCTTGCCATTGCCTAGAGCTGGTGAGTTGATCCTCACCTAGCCACTGTGAGGTCGCCTTACTTGGCTGGGTGAGGTCGACCTCGCCGGCCCTCGTCTCCGGTTGGTCATTGGCCTTGTCGAGGGCCAGCGCCCGGTTAGAGGAGGAAGAAGAAAGGAGGGAAAAAAGAAAAGAAATTAGAAAATCTCAGAAAGTTATCAAAAAACTAAAAAACTTTCATCACAAAAATATTTTAGGGCCATACTAAACAGTTTTTCTAAAAAACTCGTCTAGGGAATAGAAACGAAAAAAAAAATTCTAAATAAAAATTATTTCGGAGAATAGAAATGTTACTAAATGCATTTTTACGATATCTTACTATTCCTGTGATGCTAACGTCCTTGCAGATTGGATTATCAAGGCCCACCGACAAAATTCACTCCCCCTTGAATGGTCCACAAACCTCCTGTGGCCTTTTTGAAATATCCCTTGGCTAGAAACTTTCGTGTTTTGTTCAAGTTTCAACCGTGAATGAATGAATGGTTTATTTTCAACCAAAAAAAGAAACATTAATTCGCCAACTTCTTCGTTGTTTGTGATTAAAATTCGCCACTTGGCATCGTGAGGCCAAACTTCCGATGTGGGATTGGAGAGGTTTTTCCGGCATATGATGAATTTGTGGAGAGATAGGTATGAGAATTTGGTATTTGGTGGGAGTTTATGGGCAATGGCTTATGTTTGGGTTTTACGGGAAGATTTGTGCTTCCGATTTCTAAAGTTTTAGAGCTCAAATTATACTAATGCACTTAGCTAGTGCCTGAGCGGCTGGGGCAAAGATTCGTTATATGCATAATCATTTGAGAAAGTTTTTTACTTGATGTCTTGTTTGTTTAGTGGAAAATGATGATTAAGAAAATATTTTTCAACAAAATAATTACTTATATTGCTTGGAATGATTAGTCAATGAAAAATATTTTCACTATCATGACAATTTATGTCTAAACATTTTGTGAACAGTGTTTTTTTTTGTTTATTTATTTTTACGAGCGATACAAGCTAACAGTTTTTTAGACAATTATTTTTCAAATAATTAACTTTTTGCAAAACAAAGGAAGCCTTAATTCAGCATTTTATAAGGCATGTTAGGTGCATTTACCTTTATTTATAAATCTCTTTATCTTGATACAGCTTTTATTTTAATAGCTAATAATTTATTTTTAAAAGGAAGATATGTAAAATCAGCTTTTCTGACCATTTCAGGATGAGAATCTACCTATTGTCCGACTGATCCGCAAGGATGGTAAAAAACGAACATAACCAGAATGGTATCTTTGATATCTTTAAATTTCCCTTGATATCCTCAATTTCAGCACTTCATTTTCTTGTCAACCTAGAGCATAGTAAGTGAGAATATCCAAACTACGTTTTGAATCCCTTTGCCGCCAAATTCTAAGATGTGAGGATATTGGATGTGTCGTTCTTTCGGGATTTCGCCGTCTTTTGAGAATAGATATCTTTTTATTCTCTTGTCCGTCGTTAATCGTTAGTCCGACCTATACATAAGGAATACGACCAACACTTTTGATTACCTAGTTATAAAATTCCAAGATGCAATTGATTGATTACCTAGTTATAAAATTCTAAGACACAATTGATTGATTTCAACAGTTGGAATTTTTTTAGAATGCCGAATACTCGATAGCATGAACCCAATTTATCAAAAGCAAAAAATCCCCTTTTCTATTTATGCTTCCTCTCCTCTCACAGACGCACAAATTCACGTACATCAATGGTCCTCAATCTTGAAGACACACGCATCTACCTTAAAAAAAGTAAGGTTGCTGCCCAGGAGGACAAGTTATGGTACAAAGTTCTTCTGGTCCTTTCCGAAAAGCCCTCTGCTGGAACGCAACCACTTTGGCCATCTATAACGGCGGGACGAAACCCATTAGGACAATCTTTTCTGGTTCCAGCATGTGAGACAGCAAGACCATTAAAGGAAGGAAAATGTGGAGGACCTCATTAGTGCAGTTCTGTGTTTAGAAATGATAATAGTAATTGAGAGGTGAGAAGAAACCTACTGGATGATTTCACCAATAGAACGACTATTGCGCCGAGCTTGGCTTGACCCTTCTCCATTTTCCAGTTTATTGGCTTGATGTTGGAGGTGTGATTAAAGATATATGTGTTATGTGTCTCATGGAAGTGGGTTATACATAGATGTCTAAAGTTCGCTATTTTTGGAGTTTGAGAAAATGCAAGATTAAAAAAAAAAAGGAATAGTAATTGATTTGATACATATTCACATTCAGCCGTTGATACACTTACCCAGTTTTTCTCTTTGTTACCATTTTTGCGGGTCTCGAATTATCCATCGAAATGCATGTTTGCTTTACTAGGTAAGAAAATAAGCACTCGTGTAATAGTTGTATAATTCGAGATATTTTTATAGTAATCAGAGCATTTTTTGGAGTCAATGAGATGAGGTTACTTGTTCTTTTTGGTAAGAAATGAGAGGCAAGCCAGAGAGTTACACTATTGCTCACCTAATAAAACTTAATCCTATATGATCTCCTATCTACAAAGGAAGTAAATCTCTTGGTGGCCTGTAGTTGGTCTCGTTGATGACCAGTAGAGGTTGCTAACATTAGGCTAGGGTAGCCCTTCGTTAGATTGGGTAGGCACGAGGGCCGCCCTCACCAACCCAAGCAAGGGTGACCCTTGCCCAATCCAGCAAGGGCTTCCCTCACTTGAGGTTGACGGAGGGAAAAAGGGCAAAAGAAAAAAGAAAAGAGAGAAAAAATAATATACATTTTGAAAAAAATATTAGAATACTATTAAAATTTGTCCACATTAGTTAGCCATCACATAGGACAGTCACGATTGCATTTATCTCAGCGATTTTTGGTCAAAAATTGACTGTATATACTCAATTAACAAAACGTGAAAGTACAATAAAAATATTTATGAGGTAAAAGTACAATAGATCTATAACTTTTTGAACAATTTTCACATTTAAAAAGTCTCTAAATATGGCTGTTGCTCTTCAGCCATATGCTCTGTTCCATAAATGCACCGACAATAAAGATGTGTGTGAAGTTCAATTCTCCACTCGAGCCAGAAGTGGGGAAGATGGGAATATTATCATTTGCTTATATTGTAGATTTTAATTAGCCTTTATTATTGCTATTGCTTGTTTACCTCTATCAAATACCACATTTGCCCCATCTCATGTGATATTAAACTTGCATTACTTTTTTGTTGGCGTTGACAAAGTAAAATAAAAACTAGGTTGCTAAAGATATTACTTAAATACAAATTTTAAAGATAACATGTATATTTTTAATTGTTATTAATTCTTTCGAGAGGTCAAACAACGAGACGCGGGTCTGCATTTTATTTGTAGGGAGGGCAATTTGATCACAAAAGGCGTATGAGCAGTAAAGCTAGGAACACCCATAATAATGTGTAAAGTTATGTATTTAATTTTTTTTTTCAGACTCCCTAACTCCATTTTCTCGTGATCTTCACCATATACGTAATGCTGGAGGATGCCCCTAAGCTTCCGTAGATCACCTTCTAACTGATGCTTACATTTTACACCAAAAAAAATTTATTCAAGACCAGTAAGTGTCCTATACTTAGCAAAATGCCCCAAAATCGTGGTCTCTGAGTATTTAATAATCGAGAAAGTGCTTCACATATAGATTGCATAGGAAACGAGAGAAATAAATTCAAATTACTTAAAAATTTAAATACATTTGATGGGTTTTTGCCCCATGTGATAAGTGGATGACATGATGATTCTCATTGACGAATCACATTCTCTGTTTTTATTTATTTATTTATTTATATTTTTGGGGGCGGCGAGGGAGGTGAAGCTATTAAAAATATTAATTGGAAGATAGAGAAATTTAGGACAAGGGGGTGTACACACATTGAGGGCTTTGTCCTAAATCTATGAAGATTGCACTTTAGCAACATTTGGCCATGATATGATCAAAACCAACTATGGCTCAACAAGCGCACCCAATAATTTCAACCCTTATGGTGTGGTAACTCTCTAAAAAGAAAGCATAAAATTGACCCTCAACAACAGTAACAACACACCCAATTTGTGTTCACACCTCTGACATCCCTTCTTTTCTTTTCCTCTCTTGGTAGAAATTAGATGAAATTTTAGTCCATTCCAACCTCAGCCTATATCTTTCCCTATATAATGTTTGAATCTCCCTTATTTGGCCCAATGGAGTGATGACTAGCTAGAGACTGATATTGACAATAAAGACAATGGCGGACGTTGAAATTAGCTCGGGAGGCGAGTATGATTTCTTGCCGGTGGATATATATAGAAATTTTACCTAAAATCTCGCGATAAAAATTGTATTAAGAACCAAGTCGTCGGGGAGGGATGGATCCAGCCATCTTCCCTTTGACCGTTGTTGAAGCAAGTGAACCAGATCGAATTCAATCGCATCCACGCCTTCTCCGATCTCCGGTGGCACAACAACTTTGTCTACATGAAAATGAAAATTGTAACCCCACCCTAGACGGGGTGCGGAACAAATATCCCCCGTTTGGGTTTTCCTAGGGGGCCCCCGAGGGGTTAAAAATAAAGTGTCGTGCATTTATTTGTATTCTAATGCACCTTGTAAGGTGGGGTGTCAGTATATGGACGTCACCTTGCTTGCTTACTAACATTCCTTTGAGAGAGAGAGAGAGAGAGAGAGAGAGAGAGAGAGGTGATGGATGGGCAAATTGAAATGGCTGCTCCCAAACAAATTTTAAGTCCCTTTTGATGGAGAACCGGATCTGGCCGCGTCGACCCCGAGTCTTGCAGAGGGAGCAGCTATCCCCAGGGGGAGGAAGCGGATGGCCGTGATGCTGCGGCCAATGGCAACGACGTCTCGCAAAGGTCATGGTGGTGGTGGGGGTGCAGGGAGTAGGAAGTGTTGGAAAAATTGCTTTGAATTGGAAAGAAAATGTTGTTAATGGTTTACTGGCACATAAAAATTGTGGAGTCTAATTTCGAGTCCACTTTTTCATTTAAACAAGATAGAAGACATTCACCATTTATATGATGGCCCACGTATCTCAATCTTTTCTACGTGGGATAAGAAGAAAATACTATTTTATTTGTTTTATGAACAAACAACCAATAAGAAGTACCCACAACATCTGCCCGTGATCACGTGGAGCCATCGTGCCGCCACTTGAAACTTTGCATCATCTCCAAGTTTGGCACATCGAAATTGTCCGTGAAAGCTGATGGTGCATTGACCAACAACTACAATGGCCCCACCGTTTCTGTCCCCATGAGCCACTGCAATCGGTTCAGAGATGCGATCGAGGGTGAATCATAATCGTCGCAAGATGAGCAAGGCGTTGCCATTTCTGGGGCACAAGGCTGCGTTTGAGATCCAAGGGCACAAATCGGAGATCGATCGTATTTCGCAACATGTAATGACCCTTTTTCCTTCTTCTTCTTTTTAATAATTTTATTTTTGTTGTCGTAGTCAGTTATGTTTTCGACAATTCTTTGATGGATTGATTACGGTTATTACTTGTTCTGGGATTTCAAGAAACAAAACCCAGACAAGATTAACAATGTAGATTCTGTTTCCCAAAAAAACCTTACCTGTTCATTGTTATGGCAAACGTCCCCTCATGGTTAGTGAAAAAATCAACTGAGGAAGGAAGCATCAAAGGAATCGAGTTGAATAAGTTTTGCCCAATTCTCTCTCATTTACTTTATGCTGATGATACTAATTTTTATTTTATTTTATTTTATGGATGAGACAATTAGGGAATGCCAAAATTTGGTTGCTATTCTTAAACAATATTGCTTTGTAATGGGTCAAGCTATAAACTTGAACAAATAGTGAGTTCTGATTGTTGAGAAGATTGGGAAGTAGTGGGGGCTACCCTTTCAACTTGAAAAGAAATATGGCACAAGAGTAGTGAGTTCTGATTGTTGAGAAGATTGGGAAGTACTTGGGCATTCGTTTGGACTAGGGCCATTAAAAAAAAAAAAAAAACAGATGTTTCCTTAGGTGTAACAAAGTAAAAATGAAACTAGAGGATTTAAAAGTGAAGTTGATATCCAAAGAAGGCACGGACATCCTCATCAAAATGGTGTTGCAAGCATTACCCACATAACCTATGTTGATATTTAGCATATCTATCTCGGTTTATAAGGCAATAGAATAGAGAATTGTTTCGTTTTAATGGAACAAAATGAGAATCGAGTAGTTATGCATTGAAAGAGATGAGAAATCCTAAAAGCGAGGAAATATCGTGAAGGGTTGGATTTTAAAGATCTTGTTACGTTAGATAAAGCTATGTTCGGGAAATAAGCTTGGCGATTATCGCAATCCCCATCAGCATTTTAAAGTAAAGGCTTGAATGAGTATCTACTTCCCTAAGGGGAATAATCTACGTTGGAAAGGGGTTTCGCCCCTCATGGGTTTGGCAAAGCCTTGTCATGGGCGGAGATATGACTCGGCCAAAAGTGAAATGGGCGGTGAGCGACGGTGCAGTGATAAGAATTCGCAAGGATTGCTGGCTTTCTTCGGGTGTGTAGGAGGGACGGCAAACAGAGACGACCCTAAGCTAGTCTAAAAAATTAATAATGGAGAAACGGGTACGTGGAAAAAACCAAGTATTGAAAAACTTGTTCAACGGGCACATAGTGCGAGAAATTCTCCCATTTAGTCTGACACCAAGAGACGTTAGACTAGTTTGGGATGGAAAGAAACCAAAGTCCTATACAAGGAAAAGTGGATATAACACCAAGCGAAATAGAGTCTTGCGGGCACTAATCAACCTTCCACGTCATTCCAGCTAGGGGTGAGCACGGTTTCCGGGTAGAATCGGGAATTGGAGAACCGAACTGGAGGGTCCAGTTCGGTTTTCGGTTCTAAAGAGACCGCTTCTGGTTCCCGGTTTCCTTTTTCTGGGAACCGGCATTCTCGGTTCTGGTCAAAGTTAAAAAAAAAAAAAAAAAAACAAACCCTAGCACGTCACTTCCCCCACGTGATTCCCCCCCTTTTGCCGATTCTTCTCCCCTTGCCCTTTCTTTTTCTCTCTCTCTCTCTCTTTTTCTTTTCTCCCATTTTTCCTCCTCACGTCACTTCCTACTCCCCCCCAACTTTTTTCTTTTCTTCTCTCTCTCTTTCTCTTTCTTTCCCCATCTCTCGGCTGAAACCCCCCTTCTCTTCCTTCCTTCCTTCATTCCTCTTGATGGCTGCTACTTCACCCACCATCACACCGCCGCCCCACACTGTGGCAGCCTAAATTTTCAATTCTGTTTTCTATTGAATAAATCGAGCCTTTCATCGACGCACCTATAGTGCTATTCTCAAAGATCATCACTCTTGAGATAACTAGACTATCTGGGGAAGTTATTAAGAGATTTTAATGCAATAAACTTGGGAACTCGACTAAGAATTGGTTACTCGATCGTGCTCATCTACAGAGATCATTACGGCACAGTTAAAAATCGATCAGAGAGCAAAATAGGTCGGTTAGACTGAGATGTGTGGCTAATCGTGGGTGATTCCACTAAATTACAAAATTTCGTCGACCAACACTAGATTGATTTTTCTGTCGTTTTGGTACCCTGTGTCCGTAATCGAAACCTTGAGATTTTCACGACCACCGAGAGTCACCAATGTGTCGAAAAGGTTCATTGTGGCTCGAAGAAAATTAACCACGGGTCATTTGCACTAAAATTTTTTTAAAGCTACCCAGTAGCCTAGGTCACATTAAAATCGCGTCGGATTGAAATTAACTGCGAATTTGAATCCATTTTCAGAAATTGAAAGTTTTGTCATGTCACAAGTCATTTTAGGAACGTTGACTCATCCTCCGAAGATTTTTCTGCAAATCGAGATTTTTGGCGAAAAGTCGGGATAGGGCTGTTTTTGTCTGGAAAATTCAAAGGACCATTTTTTATTACGAAATTGGGATACAAGTAGGTTCTATTGGCGATGAAAAATGCCAATTTGATCGAGGATATGACAGTTGAATTTATAGTGGCCGAATTGAGTTGATCCAAGAGGCAATTGAAGTCCAATTTGGGGAAAATCCAATCAAAATTCGTAGCTCCCCCTTAAACCCAACCTTTGGATCACTTTATTAACTTCTAGAGGAAGCTTTGGGCTGGAAAAATTGGCTGAGGAAGCCAAGCTGCTAAGTGGGACCAAGTCAAGGAGGCAAAGGGATAAGAGTGAGACAAAGAGGGACCCTCCACCAGCCAAAGCTGTCCCCCCCTTTTTCTCCCCCTGTTCGTCGACACCCCCCTTCCATTTCCAGCCAGTTGAAGACTTCCAAAACCCAGAAATCTGAACCAGCAAGCTAGCTAGCTTGTTCGAGCCTGCTATCGCTGTCTAGAGCCGCCGCTCGCCGTCGCGCCTAGCCGCGAGTCCCCCGCGCACCAGCTGCTCGTCCGTGCGTCGTTCTGCCTCTGCTATGACCCTAGGCCATCCCCCAAGCCGTTCGGACCCTCCTCGCCGTCACCGGAGCTGCCTGGTCGCCCGTCAGAAGCCCGTTGCAGCCCGTCCGCCTCTTCCCTGCCTATTTCCAGCTCAACCGATCGTCGAAGCAGCTTCTTTGAATCCCGAATAGAAATCGAAGCCCCTGGGTTGGCAGCCACTGTTTGGCTCGTTTTCAAGCCTTTCCCAACTCTGATTGCCGGTCCCACTTTGGAGTTTGTCGATCCTCTCCACGTCTCCGTCATTGTGGTCCGAGCTGATAGTTAATCAAGTGAGTTTGCTCACTAATCCCTGCTTAGGAAAGTTAATTATGCTTAAGGATTGATTAGTTTAAGTTAAGTATGGATTATGTGAATAGTTAGAATATATTAGCAATTTCGTTATTGCATGTTAGGTGGTTAGAATAGTGTAATTAGAGCTTAGATAAGCTCTAGTATTTATCTAGAGTGGTTTGAAAATTTTCCGAGCCCGTCTCCGCTTTTAATTAGGCTTTTCCGGCCTAAGTTGCTATTTTTGGTAGTTAATAATTAATTTCTGTAATTAATTAATTAATTATTATTTTTCAAAAATTAGACCGTGATAGCTGGTGACTGGAATTTTGTGTTGATTGCAATGGTGTGATTTGTTTATTTAATTGACTGCTATTTTGTGCAATTTGAGTGTGATTTGTGATTTTGGGTATTTATCTCAATTTATTTATTTTCAGTAATTAATTAGAAAATCACCGGCGTCGGTTTACAACATCGAAAATGGATTTATGGACTATTGAAATTAGTGGGATTTTCAAGGGTGAAAATATTATATTTTGGCTAAGGCCGACCGTGTACCCACACACGATTATTTTTATTGGGAATGACAAAAATTGTGAAATGGTTAGATGATCAGGATGGTATACTATATCAGTTTGCGGGTTTGATATATCGGCTTAGAGCGAGCAGTATATCGATATACTATATAAGCTTGCGGCCCTCGATATATCAGCTTAGTGCGAGTAGTATACTATTTATCAGTTTAGAGTGAGCTATACTATCTATATTCAGCTTAGAGTAAGCAGTCCTTGATATGATCGGACTTTATAGATAGTATTGATCGAGATGACCGGGAGATGGTCTTGTTGACATAGAATCGATTGAGTCGATTGATCGATGATTCGATCTGATTGGATGAATTGATTGGTTAAATTTTTCTCGACTCACAAGAAGGGACTGAGGCCAAGCTAAGTTCTTTGACTCGTGTTTGTGCTTAGGCAACTCTAAGGGCGTATTTCCTTCCTAGTCGGGTCTTAGGGGGTGAACTCGCTGAGACATCATCTCACCCCGTTGTGGGATAAAATTTTCAGGACCCTAGATGGCAGCTCCTCCTAAGCATTTTGGTCAACCAAAGAAGGTCACTAAGCAAAGGTTTTTCATTCTGCTTCATGGGGACCCTAGGGATGGGAGTACGAACTTGTGAAGTCCGTGGTCTGGGTCGATATGGGTCTACCCAAAAAGGTGCCCCATCAATACAGATCATGGTACTGTCAAGATCGGAATGGACAGAGAGAGGGCCACATATTGGAATCTGAGATACCTCTGTATGTGCTAGAGGTTGCTTTTGGGAAAGGCACAATAGATCCTCTAGAAGGTTCGGTAGTGGACGTAGACCCAGACTTGTCAGAGCCAGAGTCTCTAGTGTATTTAGCTGAAGGTTCCAGTGATGAGGAGGAGGAGGAGGAGGAGGATCTGTAGTTTTTTTTAAAACCCCCTGTTTTGTAGACCTTGTATATATGTATATATCGGCTTGTATTATATACGACTTGTTATGATATGTATATATAAGTGTGTTGTTGGTTTTCAAAATTATGGCCCTACTTTTCTATCCCATCTTGTTCTTGTCTGGGGATAATTTATTCGCTTCCGCATGTGCATTAAAGTAAATGGGTCGGCGATGCGTCCTAGGACGTCGTTATTTAATTGACTGCAGAGGGATGGGCCGCGCCCAGAGGATCGGGGCGTGACATCACCGTTTAAGTGGTATCAGAGCAGATTAGTGATTGGAGTGATAAGGTGCGATGGTTTATGGGATAGTTAGTGGGAATAGCCTTTATTTTATGCTGGCACATGTCTGCGATAGTTGTTTGATAGAATTGTTTGTTGTGTGGATCGCTCAACTTCTAATTTTGTGTGGAATTGGAAGTAGGCTTCTTTAAAGAACATTCAGAATGAGTGATCAGGAGCAGAGGACTTCTAGGAAGCGTACCATTGGTCCTATGAGTCGGGGTAGGACGCCGACAAGGGTCGGTACTTGAGGAGGCCGTGGTAGGGCGGCAGCTTAGGCTAGCGCCAGTGGAGTAGCACTACCTCCTGTTGGTGCTAGGGTAGCAGCCCCTAGTGATCCCAAGTTTGAGGGGATCATGCAGGCTCTGGAAGCCATGCAAGATCTGATGGAGCAGCAGGTCCAGAATCAAGCCGTCGCCACTCAAGCTGCCGCTACTGCTGCCGTTGCCACCGTCGCTGAAGTCACCGCCGTTGCTTTTTGTTGAAGTTTCAGCTGGGAACTTAGTTGTGGAAAGGGAGAGATCAATCCACAAATTGGTAAAGCAATTTCTGAAACTGAACCCGCCGAGGTTCACTGGTATCGGAGATCCCGAGACTGCCTCGCTATGGATTTAGGACCTGGATAAGGCTTTTGTACTTCTGAGGTGCAATGAGGAGGAAAAAGTTGTCCTGGCAGTATATCAACTACAGAGTAACGCGAATATCTGGTGGAGGGCCGCTAGAGATACAATATTTCCGAAAGGTGTGGTCCATGTGTGGAACGTTTTCCTCCGAGCTTTCAATGATAAGTACTTTTCGGGTAGTGCTTGAGAATAGAAAATGGAGGAATTTCAGTGCCTCCTCCAAGGATTGATGATGGTTGTCCAGTACGAGGTCAAATTCGCAGAGCTTTCTCAGTATGCTCCGAGATTGATACAACCGTTGGGGTCGTTTGACTTGAAGGACTATCGTGAGGTGTACAATCGAGCCCAGCTATTAGAGAGAAGTCTAAACGAACAAGTAGCCTTGTCTGGATCGATATTTAATTCGAGTACAGAAGGGATTTGACATGGAAAGTGACCCATGACTGGAGGAAAGTTCCATGTTCCGCCCAACAGGAAGATTAAATCAGAATGGTATGTGTTGCTTTTGTGGAAGGCGACATGGTAAAGGCCCGTGCCCTCGAAGGACGGGTGCTTGTTTTGAATGTGGCCAATAGGGTCACATGGCCATAGATTATCCTAGACGACCAAGAGGACAACCGTAGTTACCGCCGCTGCCACCATTGGGACAGCTCAGAGGGTACGCGCCACAGAACGCACCGTAGGGTGGATAGCTCAGACCCCTAGCTTAAGGGACAGTGTATGCCATCACCAGAGGTCAGGCTGAGGACGCGCCTAATGTGATTACAGGTATGGTTTCGTTGAACGACCATGTTGCTTATACTTTGTTCGACCCAGGAGCAACTCACTCTTTTATTGCTAACCAATATGTTAAACTGATAGGGTTAAGTCCTGAATTATTGGAGTTAGTGGTTAGCATATCTACACCATTAAAGGATAATGTGTTGTCTATATTGGGTTGTTCTGGTTGCAAGTTAGTGATTGGTGAGCGAGAGGGGAAAATAGACTTATTAGTCATAGCCATGTATGACTTTGATTTGATTATTGGCATGGACTGGCTCACCAAGCAATGAGCTAAGATAGACTGTTATTGTAAAGCGATTCAGTTCGTTAAAGGGTGAAAGTTTCGAGTTTGTTGGAAGTCGAGGAGGACCCTCAATTACCTTGATCTCGTCGCTTGAGGCAACCCGTTTGTTAGATGGGGGTTGTCAAGGTTACCTGGCAACTGTCGTGGGTACGACAATTGAGGAGCTGAAGATCGAAGATATCGCGGTGGTACAAGAATTTCCAGATGTATTCCCAAAGGAATTGCTAGGTTTACCGCTTGAGAGAGAGATCGAGTTTGTGATTTAGTTAGCACTCGGGATAGAGCCAATCTTTAAGGCTCCTTACCGGATGGTGTTATCCGAGTTGAAAGAACTAAAGGTACAAATGCAGGGGTTGTTGGATAAGGGATTTATATGTCCCAATGCATCATCTTGGGGAGCACCAACGTTGCTTGTCAAGAAGAAAGATGGTTTGTTGCATTTGTGCATCGACTATCATCAACTCAATCTAGTAACGATCAAGAACAAGTATCCACTCCCGAGGATCGACGACTTGTTTGATCAGTTACAAGGAGCATCGATATTTTCAAAGATCGACTTGAGGACATGATATCATCGGTTGAGGAATAGGAAGGAAGACATTTCAAGGTCAACGTTTCGTACTCGATACGGCCATTACAAGTTCACCATAATGCCGTTCGGTTTGACGAGCGCCCCAGCTGCTTTTATGGATCTGATGACCCGAGTGTTCAAGGAATACCTGGATCAATTTGTGATCGTGTTCATTGATGACATTCTGGTGTATTCGAGGAGTGATGAAGAGCATGAGAGTCATTTGAGAGTAGTACTACAGACCCTGAGGATTCATCAGCTATACGCCAAGTTTAGCAAGTGCGAGTTTTGGTTGACTCGTGTTGCGTTCCTAAGTCACGTGATTTTAGACGAAGGAATCTCCGAGGACCCAACCAAGGTTGAAGCAGTGATTAACTGGCCAAGATCGACTACAATGACATAGATCAGAAGTTTTTTGGGCTTGGCAGGTTATTACAGAAGGTTCGTAGAGGGGTTCTCAACATTAGCGTCGCTGTTGACTAGACTCCTGAAGAAAGAAGAAAAGTTCGTGTGGACAGACAAGTGCGAGCGTAGTTTCCAAGAGCTTAAGCAAAAGCTGACTACCGCACATGTGCTGACTATCCCATTTGGTCTTGGAGGATATGAGATCTATAGTGATGTGTCGTTTAGAGGATTGGGTTGCGTGCTGATGCAAGATGGTAGGGTTATTGCGTACGTCTCCCGTCAGTTAAGACCTCATGAGCAGAATTACCTGACGCATGACTTAGAACTCGCGGCAATCATTTTCCTCTGAGATTTGGAGACATTATTTGTGTGGAGAAATATTCCATATTTTCACTGATCATCAAAGTCTCAAGTATCTATTCTCTCAAAAGGAGTTGAATATGAGACAGTGACGATGGATGAAACTTCAGAAGGACTACGACTATGACATCCTATATCACCCCGAAAAGGCGAATAAGGTCGCTGACGATTTGAGTCGGAAGTCTTCAGTCACTTATATACTAGTTAAGGGGTGAAACTTAATGAGAGAGCTCGAGATTTGGTTTTCAAATTTGAGGTAGGCCACCTTTCGAATCTTATGGCCACCGTCAGAATTGAGCTGGATGTTCAGATCAGAATCAAATTACTTTAGCCAACAGACCTAGACGTTCAGAAGATTCTACAAGAGGATACTGATAAAAGAAAGGCCGACTTTCAGATCTCTGACGATGGAACATTGAGGTTCCGAGGACGATTGTGTGTACCTGATGATGCAGAGCTTAGAGAGGAGATCTTATCAAAAGCTCATCGTGGCAGTTACAGCATTCACCTTGGCAGTACTAAGATGTATAAGAATTTGCGTCAACACTACTGGTGGTCTAGTATGAAGGCGGACATCGCCAAACATGTCGCCAAGTGTTTGACGTGTTAGCAGGTCAAATCACATCATTGTAAGCCTGGAGGACTTTCTACAACCTCTCAAGATCCTAGAGTGGAAATGGTAACACATCACGATGGATTTCGTGGTCGGTTTACCAAGGAGTCAAAGTGGAAATGATTCCATTTGGGTGGTGGTTGACAGATTGGCAAAGTCGGCCCACTTCATTGCAGTACGAAAGGACCTTAGTTTGGATAGGCACGTAGAGTTGTACGTGCGTCAGATAGTTCGCCTGCATGGAGTGCCGGTGATGATTACATTAGATCGAGATATGAGATTCACAGCTGCATTTTAGAAGAGCTTGCCGGCTGCTTTAGGTACGAAGCTGCAGTATAGTACGCCATATCATCCTCAGACGGATGGCCAGTCTGAGAGGATAATCCAAACCCTCGAGGACATGCTGCGAGCTTGCGTGCTAGACTTCAAGGGAAGCTGGGAGGAACAACTTCATCTGGTCGAGTTCGCCTACAACAACAGCTACCAGCAGAACATTCATGTGACTCATTTTGAAGTGTTGTATGGCAGAGCGTGTAGAATGCCAGTGTGTTGGGATGAAGTCGGGGAAAGAAAGATCATAGGCCTAGACTTGGTTCAACAATCAGTGGATGTAGTTGCAGTTATCAGAGGGAGATAAAGACCGCTCAGAGCAGCCATAAAAGTTACTCAGATAAGTGCCGGAGACCTTTGGAATTCCAAGTTGGTGATCATGTTTTTCTGAAGGTGTCACCAATGAGGGGTACTTCGCACTCTGGCAAGAAAGGGAAACTGAGTCCGAGATGTTGGAGAAATCTTTCTGGAATATTTTGAAGCTGACAAAACATTTCCATCAGTCTAGTCTGAAGATTTGCAGACTCTAATATCTAAAGTCCGAAGACCTTTGGACTGCGGACTACCGCGACTCAAGACTCAAAGTCTATTCCCATTGATGATCTCGTAGTTTGTCGAAGAAGGTCTATCCGGATTGTGTGTTTCGTTAAGGATTTGATCTTATCGATCGACAAAGATCTCTTGGCTGGATATGACATAACGGATTTCTTTATTCGAATCAAGATTGATTGAAGATCCGATGATTGGCGAAGCATACTTGGAAGGTTCTACTTATGGAAACCGAGATCCCGATTGTATGGGCGGCGGGATTGATGGGCTGTCGACATATTCCTTTAATGGCTCGAATGATCTTCCTAATTGATTCTGTCCAACGGGAAGATTGGAAGAATTCCTTTTGTAAGTGCCAACGGGTATGATGGCATAAAGGAGTATATAAGGAAGACGTTCCAGTTGTTTGAAATGGGTGTGCACGATAGAAGAATTCCAAAGTCTGAAGCTCCTTATTCTTAGTCAATTCATTTACTGAGCTAAATCTTGTACGCAAAAGAGAGTCTATATTTTGAGATACCTTGAGGAAGTGTGGTAAAATATCTACTTTGTGGAATCAAGGGAAAGCATTGCTGTAACTTCTCTTTTGTTCATAGTGAAATCCAGTCGGTGGGCTGTCAGTGCGAAAGAGTGGACGTAGGCTTGGAATAAGCCAAACCACTATAAATCCTGTGTTCAATTTTTCTCTTCCCTACTCTCTCGTTTATTTTGATCATAATCTGTTTTAGAGGACCTTCTTTCTATTGTTTGCCTAGTATTGCTTTCGTATCTTGATAAATTGTTTTTACACCTATTCACCCCCCTCTAGGTGTTTATACTAGCTATATCACGAGATATGTAGGTTCCTTTGAGATTCTAGAGAGAATTGGGATCCTAGCGTATCGTCTTGCATTGCCGTCGAGACTGGCGCAAGTGCACGACGTCTTTCGCGTGTCAATGTTGAGGAAGTATGAGCCTGACCCGACCCACGTACTTAATTTCCAAGAATTGGATGTGGATGATAGAGTGTCATACGTTGAAAGCCTGGTTCATATTGTGGATCGCAAAGAGCAGGTTTTGCGCACAAAGACCATCCCGTTGGTCAAAGTAGTTTGGCAACACCACGGCATTGAAGGAGCAACCTAGGAAAGTGAAGAGTCAATGAGACAATTGTACCCCCACATTTTTGCTTAAAGTATTGTAATTGTTTAAATTTCGAGGACAAAATTTTTATAAGAGTGGAAGAGTTATGGCAGCCTGAATTTTCAATTATGTTTTTAGTTGAATAATTCGGGCATTTTATCGACACGCATATAGTGCTATTCTCAGAGCTGATCACTCTTGAGATAACTAGACTATCTGGGAAAGTCATTAAGGGATTTTAATGCAATAGACTTGGGAATTCGACAAGAAATTGGTTACTCGACCGTGCTCATCTGCAGAGATCATTACGGCATAGTTGAAAATTGATCAGAGAGCAAAGATAGGTCGGTTAGACTGAGATGCGTGGCTAATCGTGGGAGATTCCACTAAATTACAAAATTCTTGTCGACTGGCACTAGATTCATTTTTCTGTCATTTTAGTACCATGTATCCGTAATTGAAACCTCGAGATTTTCACAACTACCGAGAGTCGCCAATGTGTCGAAGATGTTAATTGTGGCTCGAAGAAAATCGACCATGGGTCATTTGCACTAAAAATTTCCGAAAGCTACCAAGTAGCCTAGGTTATGCTAAAATCACGCCGGATTGAAATTAACCGCGAATTTGAATCTGATTTCAAAAATTGAAAGTTATATCATGTCATAAGTCATTTTAGGAATGTTGACTCATCTTCCAAAGATTTTTCTGCAAATTGAGATTTGTGGCGAAATGTTGGGATAAGGCTGTTTTTGTCCAGAAAATTCAGAGGACCGTTTTTGATTGTGAAATTGGGATGCAAGTAGGTTCTATTGGCGAGGAAAAATGCCAATTTGATCGAGGATATGACGGTTGAATTTATAGAGGCCGAATTGAGTTGATTCAAGAGGCAATTGAAGTCCAATTTGGGGAAAATCCAATCAAAATTCGTAGCTCCCCCTTGGATCCAACCTTTGGACCACTTCATTAGCTTCTAGAGGAAGCTTTAGGCTGGAAAAATTGGCTGACGAAGCTAGCTGCCAAGTGGGACCAAGTCAAGGAGGCAAAGGGATGAGAGTGAGACCAAGAGAGACCCTCCACCAGCCAAAGCTGTCCCCCCTTCTTCTCCTCCCCTACCCGTCGACACCCCCTTCCATTTCCAGCCAGTTGAAGACTTCCAAAACCCAGAAATCCAAACCAGCAAGCTAGCTATCCTGTCCGAGCTCGCTACCGCTGTCTAGAGCCGCCGCTCGCCGTCGTGCCCAATCGCGAGTCCCCTGTGCGCCAGCTGCTCGTCTGTGCGTCGTTCTGCCTCCGCCGTGACCCCAGGCCATCCCCCAAGCCGTTTGGACCCTCTTTGCCGTCGCCGGAGCCGCCTGGCCGCCCGCCGAGCCGTCGGAAGCTCGCTGTAGCTTGTCCGCGTCTTCCCTGCCCATTTCCAGCTCAACCGACCGTCAAAGCAGCTTCTTCGGACCTCGAATAGAAATGAAGCCCTCGGGTTGGCAGCTACTGTTTGGCCCGTTTTCGAGCCTTTCCCGACTCCGCTTGGTGGTCCCGCTTTAGAGTTTGTTGATCCTCTCAACGTCCCCGTCATTATGGTCCGAGCGGATCGTTAATCAAGTGAGTTTACTCACTAATCTCCGCTTAGAAAGTTAATTATGCTTAAGGATTGATTAGTTTAAGTTAAGTATGGATTAAGTGAATAGCTAGAATAGATTAGCAATTTAATTAGTCGTTATTGCATGTTAAGTAGTTAGAGTAGTGTAATTAGAGTCTAGATAAGCTCTAGTATTTATCTAGAGTGGTTCGGAAATTTTTCGGGCTCGTCTCGGCTTTTAATTAGGCTTTTCCGGCCTAAGTTACTATTTTTGGTATTTAATAATTAATTTTCGTAATTATTTAATTAATAGTTATTTTTCAGAATTTAGACCGGGATAGCCGGTGACTAGAATTTTATGCTGATTGTAATGGTGTGATTTGTTTATTTAATTGACTGTTATTTTGTGCAATTTGAGTGTGATTTATGATTTTGAGTATTTATCCCAAAATTTATTTAATTTCAATAATTAATTAAAAAATCATCGGGCATCGGTTTACAACGCCAAAAATGGATTTGTAGACTATTGAAATTAGTGGGATTTTCAAGGGTGAAAATATTGTATTTTGGCTAAGGCAAACCGTGTACCTACACATAATTATTTTTATTGGGAATGACAAAAATGGTGAAATGGTTAGATGATGAGGATGGTATATTATATCAGCCTGCATGTTTGATATGTCAGCTTAGAGTGAGCAATATACCGGTATACTATATCAGTCTGCGGGCCTTGATATGTCAACTTAGTGCGAGTAGTATACCTTAGCAGTTTCTGGTAGGCATTATTAGTATACTATATTAGCTTGCGGGTGTCAATATATCAGCTTAGTCCGAGCAATATACTATTTATCAGCTTAGAGTGAGCAATCCTTGATATGATCGAACTTTATAGATAGTATTGATCGAGATGACTGGGAGATCGTCTTGCTGACATTGAATCGACTGATTCGATTGATCGATGATTCGATATGATTGGATGAATTGATTGGTTAATTGTTCTGACTATTAAGAAGGGATTGAAGCCAAGGTAAGTCATCTAACTCGTGTTTGTGCTTAGGCAGCTCTAAGGGGGTATTTCCTTCCTAGTCGGGTCTTAAGGGGTGAACTTGTTGAGACGTTGCCTCACCCCGTTGTGTGATAAAATTTTTAGGTCCCTAGATGGCAGCTCCTCTTGAGCATTTTGGTCAACCGAAGAAGGTCACTAAGCAAAGGTATTTCATTCCGCTTCATGGGGACCCTAGGAGATGGGAGTACGAACTTGTGAAGTCCATGGTTTGGGTCGATGTGGGTCTACCCAAAAAGGTGCCTCATCAATACAGATCATGGTACTATCAAGATCGGAATGAAAAGAGAGAGGGCCCGATACTGGAATCTGAGATACCTATGTATGTGCTGGAGGTTGCTTTTGGGAAAGGCACAATAGATCCTTTAGAAGGTTCAGTAGTGGACGTAGACTCAGACTTATCGGAGCCAGAGTCCCCGGTGTATTCAACTGAAGGCTCCAATGAGGAGGAGGATGAGGATTTGTATTTGTTTTTTTTTTAAACCCCCATGTTTTGTAGACCTTGTATATATGTATATATCGGCTTGTATTATATACGACTGGTTATGATATGTATATATAAATGTGTTGTTGGTTTTCAAAATTATGGCCCTACTTTTTTATCCCATCTTGTTGGTGTCTAGGGATTATTTATTCCCTTCCGCATGTGCATTAAAATGAATGGGTCGGCGATATATCCGGAGACGTCGCTATTTAATCGACCGCAGAGGGATGGGCGCGTGCCCGGAGGATTGGGGCATGACACACGCCCTACTTACCACCACCTCTTGGCCACCGAACCACCACCACCCACCGCTCGTCCAACGAGCCGTCTCGCCGTTGAGCTCGACGAGTTGTTGCATTGTCCGCGTCGGCCCTCGCCGCCGTGAGCCACCACCGCTGTCCCTAAGCCACCATCACCACCTCTTACCACCACTCGCTCAGCCGTCCGGGCCGTCGTTGCTCCGAACCGCCACCGTGTCCGCCAGATTCGAGCTCTTCCCCTATTGGCCATGGGTTGAGCCGCTGTTGACACCTAAATTTTTGGGGTTATTTTTTCGCTAAATAAAAAATAATAAAAAATCATAATCACATGGCATATAGTTTAGGAAAATTTCATTTTATTTTGTTATATTTCGTTAAGATTTTTTTCACATATTTAGGTAATATACATTGGGAGATGCACTTTTGCACAAAAGGGGAATTTTCTTGATGGAATATGCGGAAAATATTTCAGCGATATATTTAGGGGTATCGTGCTCAAGCAAAATTAGAAATGAAATATATCCCCAAGATACAATTTTTTGGCTTATAAAAGGGGTCACGTACGGTAAATTGAGGGGGGTTCTTTCCGTTGGGTGAAAAAAGCACAAAGAAAGAGTAAAAAGGTGAAAAAGTGAGTGGAGAGAGAAAAAGTAGAAAAAAAGAAAAAGAAAAAGCCCCCCCTTGCGCGACTGTTCATCTTCCCCCACAGGGGGGGCCTTTGACACCCCGGTCTCGCCGTCGAACCCCGCCGGTGCCGCGCCGGCGGCCGAACCACCGATGATCCGGGGCCGATCGCCGGTGATCCGAGCCGCGACGCTCGCTGCGCGAGCCCCGACGACCGCGCCGCCCCGACGCCGAGCCCGGAGCCTCGACGACGACGCCGCCGCTGCTTTGGCCCGCAACCCGCCGCCTCCGCCTCGTCTCTCGCCGCGCTTGCAACGGGAACCCCGGACGCCGCGCCAATCCCTTCGCCGTTGCGACCCACCTCTCGCAGATCTGTCTCCACTATCGGATCCCAAGCCACCGGTGACCGGAGCCATAGCCGAGCCGAGATCCAGCCGCCGGAGTCCTCCGCCGCAAATCCGAGGTCCCCGACTGACGAAGGCCCGGACCCAGCTCGACGCTTCCCTTTCACCGGTGCCGAGCCTCGTTGAAGACCAAGATCTGACGCCGTCCTCGCTCCGCACCGCGACGCTCGCGCCCCGATCCGATTCTCTCGCCGGACGTCGCGCCCAACAGCCCGATCTAGACGCCGGAGCTCCTCATCGCAGCCACCCGAGGCCTCCCGCAGTCCCGCAGATGCGCGCCGCCCGACGCCGCCTCCTCGCCTCTGCCCGCGCCTAGGGTCCCCGCCCGCGACGCTCGCTCCCAGATCCGACATCGCCCCACGCCGCGCGCCGATCCCCAAAGCCCCTACCGCCGCACCGCCGTCGCGTCGCTCCCGGTGCCCTCGCCGGAACCCTAGCCAGCGATCTCCCTTCGTCGGACCGGCCCCAGCTTTATTTTTCTTTTTCTTAAAAAAAAAAAAGCAAAATTAGGTAATTTTTATTTTTTCTTTTCTTTTGTTTATTTATCTTATGTTTTTTCTTTATTATTGTTGATATTTCATATTATTTGTTTTTCAGTGTAATTATCCCTTTAATTCGAAATTGAAATTGCATGATATGGAATTGCCTTGAAATTAGTGATTGTCGGTTCGATTTTCGCGCCCGAAATCCGACTCGCAATTACTTTAAAAAATCGCTAATCCAATCTCCCGTCCGAGATCCGATTCGTGGTTTATTTTAAAATTGGTCAACCCGATCTCATGCGTGAGATATGGTTCACCAATTTTGGATATCAATCCTATCCTGTTTGATTTGTCGTGGTGTTGATTGAATTAATTTTATTTTCGTAAAAAAAAAAAAAAAAAATCTGAATTAGGATTAGGCTTTTTTTTTTTTTTTTTTTTTTTTTTAATTATTTTGCATGTTTAGAATAGGGATTTTATTTTGAGTCATGAAAAAGAAAAAAAGAAAAAGTGCCTTCATTTAGGATGTTAGATTTTTATTGCATGTTTAATTTTAATTTTGAATTTCATAAAGAAAAAGAAAAATTAGAATTAGGTCATCTTGGATAATTTAGATTGCATATTTAATTATTGCATGTTCATTAAGAAATCACAAAAAATTTTGCTCATTCATATAGTTTAGGACATGTTGCCATACCATATCATTTCGTATTAGATTAAAAGCATTGCATTGCATATTAGGGTAAAATTGCACTTAGTTTAATTTTAGATAATATTCTTCTTAATTTATCATGTGTTTAGGTATTTCCTTAAATAGATTGCATTTTAGGATTATTTGGGTTAAGATAATATTTTAGTTTAAATTAGGATTTGGCTCAACCTAATTCCTAATACAAATTAAGTAGGATCTTAATCTAGTTAGATAATTTTCACATTTTTCCAAATTTCGAATTCCATGAAAAAATACAAAAATGTCTTAGAATAAATTAGTTCCATTTTCTAAGATAGATTGCATTTTTTTTAGGAAATAATGTCATGTAAATGTCATATAGGATTAGATTTATGAAATGCACGCCATTTAGAGATTGCTATTAGGTCCATTTAATTAGAAATTGCATATCATTAGAATTAAGTCATTTAATTAATATTGCATTGCATATTGTATGATTTCCATTAATTAAGTGAAAACAAAAAAAGAAATTGCGTGTTAATTAGAAATCATATTTAGGGTTGTTGATGTGAATTCTGATTTAACATTGCAGATGCTTTCGTTGCTATAAGTAAGTCCTGCATTTTATTTATTTACTTTCTTGGGTGTTAAATTGGTGGTTTGTGCACCTGAGTGATCACCTCACATGTTAGGAAAGTAAATTAAAATTGATTCAAACTGCTTGCCAAACATTTTTGAAAATAAAAGGAAAAGGTACCGAAAGGGCGTTAGAGAAATCTAACGTAACCAAGTCCCCGAATTCACAAATCTCTAGTTCGTAGGAGTAAAGTAAAACTCCCATTACTTTACTTGGGTTTCTAATCGACCCACCAAAAATAGATTAGTGGCGACTCCTAATTGAAAATCATTTGTATGTTAAGAAATTTAAACTTTAAGTCGCGAATTGGTATGGGCTTGGGAGAGCCCGAGTTAAGTCTAGGCTTAACAATCCATTAGCCTAATTCTAGGTGGTTCACACCCCGGAAAATTGGTCGCGACAGCTTGGCGACTCCACTGGGGACTTGAGTTAATAATCTTAGTGGACTTAGGCCAATTCTTGAAAAAATATTTTTGTTTGGCAATAAGGATTCCAGGTACGTCCCTAACATTAAGGTGTTAAATGTTTTTGCAGGATGGGAGGTATAAGGGGAAGTGTTTGTTGACCTTTGTTTTGCAGAGAGGTGTAGGAATGTACGGTTTATTTTCATATATGAAGTGTTGCTTGATTTAAACTGTTGTGCATGCTTTGCATTTATTACTACACTTTGCACACACAACCTGCCGCCGGACCTGGGCCGCATAGGATCATTTAGGATGGTGTTGAGATGGAGACCACTCCGACCGCATGCTCGCGGTACGAGTTGCCCATCTCAATCCCAAAATTTCTTTCGTGGTGTCAAGAGTACCCACCTCGGTCCGCATGCTCGCGACCCGGGTCGGCTATTTGACCAAGCCGGAGTCATGAGGACCCGACGTGGTCCACAAGCTTGTGGCTAGTCTGATCATCCTTGTGGCTCCACCTTGATAAGCCTTATAGAGTAGAAATCGAGCCTCACATCTCATGCGTATGTCTATGTGATTGCCATTGATTTTCCTTGGTGAAGTAAGACTTCTATCCCTATACTATGCAATTTGCTTACTTTGGAAGACTTTGGTCCGTCCATGACAATCTAGGTGTGGCATTTGATCTAATTCATTTGTCAATTGGGAATGAAATGAGGAAATTGCCATGCAATGAATCATTTGGAAAATAAAAAAATTGGAAATTTGTTTTCAATTCGTGTCTTAGCTCTTCCTAGTTCTTGTTTAGGAAATTTCGTCCCTTTGGGGCATCCTGTGTCTTTGTTTTCCTAATCCATTTTTAAGAAATCCTCTTCGTGTGTGGACTTTTCTTGACTAAAAAATAGATTGTTGTCATGGATCGGCTCTCTCATTACACCTCATACTTACATATTTTCATTCATTTACATTAGGTGATAACGGATCCTCCACGTTCGCCCATCATTACACGATCGAGAGCAAAGATGGCCGACCAAACTGAAATGCGTGATCGTATGTTTGCCGTGGAAGACCAACTCAAACAAATGCTCACCTCTATGCAACTCATGACAACTCAAATCCAATCCCTCCGAGCAAATCCGACTCCTGCACCCGCTCCTCCTGAGATAGTTATTCCGAAGCAATCGGGCAAGACTCAAATGGGTGATGATGACATGCCTGACTTAGAAGATGACCCACCGTTCATCACCGCCGAAAAGACAACGCCAGATAACGTCCCTAAGGTGGAGCAAGATGAACGTGTTGCCAAACTCGAGGAGAAAGTCAAGCAATTGCAAGAGTCACAGAGTTTACTCCCGTTTGATTTATCCGTATATGAGAAAGTCAAGGTGCCGAAGAAATTTAAGATGCCGGAGTTTGAAAAATACGATGGTACTTCCTGCCCTAAGGCTCATCTGCAGATGTACCACGTACGCATGGCGCAATATGTCAAGAATGAGCCCCTCATGATCCAATCATTTCATGCAAGCTTAACTGGGCCTGCACTGAACTGGTACATAATGAAGAATGTAAACCTTCTCGAGACCTGGAATGAAGTGGCTGATGCGTTCCTCAAGCAATATAAGTTCAACATGGACATTGCACCTTCCCGAGAGGATCTTGAGCGAATGGAGAAGAAGAAAAATGAGTCGTTCAAGGAGTATGCCGTGAGATGGCGAAATCTGGCGGCTCAAATCACTCCTGAACCTACTAACAAGGAGTTGATGAAGTTATTTGTCAAGACTCTCCCATTTGAGTTCCGCAATTTGGATGGCTAGCACGTACGTTGAGAACTTCAACCAACTTATCCCGGTGGGTGAACAGATCGAGACGGGGATAAGAGAAGGGTGGTTTTGCGAGCCATCTAACAAGAGATTTTCTACCAAGAATGAGAAGGATCCTGAAGTTGAGATTAATATGGCCTACTCTCAACCGAATCGTGATACATCCAATCGCGCTCCGGTAATTAAGATTTCTGCGAGCAACAAGGTGGATGACATCGGTTCTCGGGTCGACGACGTAATGTTAGGAGACAGTTTACACATCTTCCCGGACCCCTATCCAAAGTTTTGCTTATTCTCAAAAGAAGGGATTAATCTCTACCGAGCCAAAGCGACCAAATCCCGAGCATTATCCTGCATATAATTCCTCCGAAAAGTGTGACTATCACATGGGAGAGGTTGGTCACTCCACTGATGATTGCTATGTTTTGAAGCATAAGGTCCAAGATCTCTTGGATACAAAGGCATTCTCTTTCAGTAGTAATCAGAAAAATCCTCTGCCCAACCATGATGGAGACGCGAACGCTGTCACTGAGTGAAGAAGTTCTTATCTTCTAGGACTTCCAGTTTTGTTTAGGATTTTCTGCTTTTGAAATTTCAATTATCGCTTTCGCTTTTAGGGTTTGGTTTGTTTGCATTTTCCGTTCCAATAATGTAATTCATTTGATTCCATTCAATGAAATTACAATTTTATTTCAAATTTTGAGGACATGATGGGGTACACCAAACCAGCCCGGTGATGATATCCAACAATGAAAAGAAAATATCATCCAAGGAGAATTCCAAGGGCTGGGCTTCTTTATGTTTCCTCATCCAAAAATTCCCAAATAAACAAAATCATTTTTCAAGCCATCTCCAAAAGCATGCATTAGGTTAACCATGTTTAATTTTCTAACTCATTTATTTCATGCTTTGAACATTACCTTCTTGGCCTAATGAGAAAGCATATGAAGGCACATCGGTCGCTCAACCGTTGTTCAACAAGTTTGAGAACACACTTTCAAAGAGATTAAAAGAAGACCATCCATCTTTGGTGAAAGAGATGACAAATTGCGAACACGCATGTTTCGGTAGTGACACGACGGAATGAAATCTCGATCCAAGCCAAAATGGATGTGGAGTTTGAATTCATTTTGATGCCGCATAGTATTATATTCATGCACGTTCTCTTGTGCGGGGAGCAAAGGCGGATTTTCAGTCTTGACTGATGAAGACAATCCAAAGACATCAACTGCTGAGGCAATCCCATTGTAGAGGAATCCTTAAATGAATGCTTAAAACCATTTTGCAGTATGGAAAACTGTTTGTTTTGGAGTTGACAACTTTTCATGCATAAGGCTGTTGAATTTTAAAAAAAAAAAAGATTTTGCATGATGACTCTTACATGTTTTATCCACCAATTCCACTAAAGAACATCAAGATGGACTAATTTAATGAATGATGTGGAATTGATTGAGCATACTAAATGAGACGAGTCGGGATGATGAAAGGCAAACCCTATCCTATACACAGTCCCATATTCATACACTTGTGAGATGAGTTTAGGAAGGTTCATATCCATAAGGTAAAGAGTTCTCTCGCAAAAGGTACGGCAACCGAAGTGATGAGAGGCAATTCATTTCTCTATCCCAAACACTAAATGTGATCCATTGCTTAACCCTTTTGAGCCTATACACTTATGGATATTCTTTTCAAACTACCCCTGTCAAGAACCATCCCACATTGGGGCAAATTGGAAGAAAAGACAACATCATAAGGTGAAGAAAATGAATTGCAATCTTCTTGCTCTCACTTGCATCAATCTTCAAGTAGTGCTATTACATTGAATTCATGTGTTAATTTAAGTGCCTTAAGATGACGAAGAGCGGTTCTTTCTTTATCCTATACACTTTTATCTATTGCGTAACCTCTTTGAGCCTATGAATTCATTTCACATTAAACCCAGCTGGTGATCATCCCCCACACTGGGGCAAGGCAAGAAAAAGCAAATCACTCAAGTAGCATGGTTTACAATGCTGATAAAAGATGAAGGCTGTGCAAGTCCAAAGAAAATAAGTGCAAAAAATGGGGCATGAAAAAGCAGTGTGCCTGGTAAAAGCAAGGCCAATGCCCATAGATGAAAGAGGAAAGTCAAGATAGGTGACTTTCGATTGCAAGAATTGGAGCAATACTCAAAGAACTCAAATGCTGAGTTTTTACAATCAATGGGGCACTTCATGAAGACAATCCCCGATGGTGAAAAAGAAAACTGGTGGCAATGCCAAGATGATCATCAACTCTCACCCTATACACATCTTTGAGCCTAACAATCTTACATTTCTCAACCCATGAACCCAACCTACGTTATGTCCCTTACAAAGTCTCTTCAGATTATGGCACTTGAATTAACGTAAGAGTTCATATGTTTATAAGCATCGCTCGAAGAAGTGCGAGCAAGATTATTTCTTTCTCATTTTGCAGGGTTCTTGACTTGTAAACCCGGAGATGATTACAAGACTGTTCATTCAATAGCCTTGACTCAAAGAGTCCCTTTGTTAAGCCATTGACCAAGCCTACATTATGGTCCCCGTTAAAGACCTCTCGATTGGTAAGATCGTACCGCTTGCGAGAATACTCGGACCCATGTCGATATGATGAAATTGAGTGATTCTCATAAAATAGCCATTCTAAATGAGAGTGAGTGAAAGTCCTTTCTAACCGAAAGTCTCTCATTTAGTATTCTTAAGAAATCCATGTCATGAGTGAAAAATTGTCTTGAACGATAATTCTCTCTAGTGGAAATTTGGATGATGCAAAAGTCATTATGCATGAACCTTGATTGAATTGATAAAAGCTTCAGTAGATTTTGAAGTATGCATTCCAGAATAGCCTTAGTTGCTTATTTCTTTGGTGAATGCATTTTTGTTCTAATCATGTATGACAGATAATGTTTTCTCAAAGACCCAAGAGCTCCTGACATTCAGGTTCCTTTCAAAATGCCTCATGATATTAGGAGATGAGAAACCATCATGAACATTCAAGGTGCATCCTTGATGTTCCAAAATTTATTTCTACCAGGAGGTGAGAGGCCTCCACGGGATATCTAAGTTCCAGAAAACATATCCCCAAGAATCAGAGATATCATCAGGTAAGTATATCTCTACCCATTCTCGACACTTGACTCGGTCAAGCTGTCCTTTTAAATTGACCTGGTGTGCTTTTGTAGCCCAGAGTCCCTTTCATCGACTCGGCGTGCTTTCGTAGCCCGATGTCCCTTTATATTGACCTGGTGTGCTTTCGTAGCCCAGTGTCCATTGACTCGGCGTGCTTCCGTAGCCCGATGTCCCTTTATATTGACCTGGTGTGCTTTCGTAGCCCAGTGTCCATTGACTCGGCGTGCTTTCGTAGCCCGATGTCCCTTTATTGACCCGGCGTGCTCCCATAGCCCGGAGTCCCTAACCCGGGCTTGCTTTTGTAGCCCGAGTCATTTTCATCGACTCGGCGTGCTTCCTTAGCCCGATGTCGCATTTAATAGACCCGGCGTGCTTTTGTAGCCCGGAATTCTTGACTCGGCGTGCTTTCGTAGCCCGGGTTCCCTTTTATCAAACCGCGTGCTTCCGTAGCCCGGTTTTCTTTTATCGACCTGGCGTGCTTTCGTAGCCCGAGTCCTTTTCATCGACACTCGATTGAGCTGTCCCCCATGATTTTTTCTCCAGATTGATCGATTAAGGCGACCAGAAGAACGGTTCGGGTCCGGTCGATGATCGTGTTGTTACGCCGGGCGACCGAAGAATGGTTCGGGTCCTAGCCAAGCAAAATCTCCGTTTAGGCGATCGTAGAATGGTACGGGTCCTAAACAACATTTATTGCTCTAACAGGCGACCGTAGAATG
Source organism: Eucalyptus curtisii (assembly GCA_017140595.1). Lineage (NCBI taxonomy): Eukaryota > Viridiplantae > Streptophyta > Magnoliopsida > Myrtales > Myrtaceae > Eucalyptus > Eucalyptus curtisii. Next base: position 19,378,064 of record CM029498.1, read on the forward strand.
GTACGGGTCCTGGAAAAGTAATTTCCCCATTCAGGCGACCGTAGAATGGTGCGGGTCCTGAAAAATCAATTTTCCGTCAAGGCGAACGTAGAATGGTACGGGTCCTCAACAATATCTATCCCTTATTCAGGAGACCGTAGAATGGTACGGGTCCTGGAAAGTGAATCCTCGTTTAGGCGACCGTAGAATGGTACGGGTCCTAGACAAAATTTCCTCATTCGCGGCGACCGTAGAATGGTACGGGTCTGGAAAATGAATCCCGTTTAGGCGACCGTAGAATAGTACGGGTCCTAGACAAAACCTTTCGCCATCGGGCGACCGTAGAATGGTACGGGTCCTAGGAAAGAAGCATCTTCACAAATTCATGTTACTATTCTAGGCGACCGTAGAATGGTACAGGTCCTGGACAGGTAACACCTACTACCTCGAATTACTCTATCTTCCTCGAAGGTAAGTTATTCCAGGTAGGTTCATCTATAATTTGCATTAGTATTTTCATGCATCATATAAATTGCATTAAAAATGGAATTCATGTTCCAACAAAAAATCATTCATTGCATGAGCATGACCAAAATTTAGGTCTCAATTTGTCTTTGAAGGCAACCTCTGCGAGCTCACCTTCAAAGAGGGGTAGCTGTTGACACCTAAATTTTTGGGGTTATTTTTTCGCTAAATAAAAAATAATAAAAAATCATAATCACATGGCATATAGTTTAGGAAAATTTCATTTTATTTTGTCATATTTCGTTAAGATTTTTTTCACATATTTAGGTAATATACATTGGGAGATGCACTTTTGCACAAAAGGGGAATTTTCTTGATGGAATATGCGGAAAATATTTCAGCGATATATTTAGGGGTATCGTGCTCAAGCAAAATTAGAAATGAAATATATCCCCAAGATACGATTTTTTAGCTTATAAAAGGGGTCACGTACGGTAAATTGAGGGGGGTTCTTTCCGTTGGATGAAAAAAGCACAAAGAAAGAGTAAACAGGTGAAAAAGTGAGTGGAGAGAGAAAAAGTAGAAAAAAAGAAAAAAAGAAAAAGAAAAAGCCCCCCTTGCACGACTGTTCATCTTCCCCCACAGGGGGGGCCTTCGACACCCCGGTCTCGCCGTCGAACCCCGCCGGTGCCACGCCGGCGGCCGAACCACCGACGATCCAGGGCCGAATCGCAGGCGATCCAGAGCCGCGACGCTCGCCTACGAGCCCCACGACCCGCGCCGCCCCGACGCCGACCCGCCGCCTCCGCCTCGTCTCGCCCGCACCCGAGAACCCCCGGACGCCGCGCCAATCCCTGCGTTGCGACCCACCTGCCGCAGATCTGTCTCCACCGTCGATCCCAAGCCACCGGTGACCCGAGCCGCGCCGAGCCGAGATCCAGCCGCCGGAGTCCCTCCGCCGCAAATCCGAGGTCCCCAACGACGAAGGCCCGGACCGCTCGACGCTTCCCTTTCACCGGTGCCGAGCGTCGTTGAAGACCCAGATCTGACGCCGTCCTCGCTCCGCGCCGCGATGCTCGCGCCCGATCCGATTCTCTCGCCGGACGCCGCGCCCAACAGCCCGATCTAGACACCGGAGCTCCTCATCGCAGCCACCCGAGGCCTCCCCAGTCCCCGCAGATGCGCGCCGCCCGACGCCGCCTCCTCGACTCCGCCGCGCCTAGGGTCCCCCCGCGACGCTCGTTCCAGATCCGACATCGCCTCGCGCCGCGCGCCGATCCCCAAAGCCCTGCCGCCGCGCGCGTCGTCGCGTCGCTCCCGGTGCCCTCGCCGGAACCCTAGCCGACGATCTCCCTTCGCCGGACCGGCCCCGACTTTATTTTTCTTTTTCTTAAAAAAAAAAAGCAAAATTAGGTAATTTTTTTTTCTTTTCTTTTGTTTATTTATCTTATGTTTTTTCTTTATTATTGTTGATATTTCATATTATTTGTTTATTAGTGTAATTATCCCTTTAATTCGAAATTGAAATTGCATGATATGAAATTGCCTTGAAATTAGTGATTGTCGTTCGATTTTCGCGCCGAAATCCGACTCGCAATTACTTTAAAAAATCGCTAATCCAATCTCCCGTCCGAGATCCGATTCGTGGTTTATTTTAAAATTGGTCAACCCGATCTCATGCGCGAGATATGGTTCACCAATTTTTGGATATCAATCCTATCTGTTTGATTTGTCGTGGTGTTGATTGAATTAATTTTATTTTCGTAAGAGAAAAAAAAAAAAAAATCTGAATTAGGATTAGGCTTTTTTTTTTTTTTTTAATTATTTTGCATGTTTAGAATAGGGATTTTATTTTGAGTCATGAAAAAGAAAAAAAGAAAAAGTGCCTTCATTTAGGATGTTAGATTTTTATTGCATGTTTAATTTTAATTTCGAATTTCATAAAGAAAAAGAAAAATTAGAATTAGGTCATCTTGGATAATTTAGATTGCATATTTAATTATTGCATGTTCATTAAGAAATCACAAAAAAATTTGCTCATTCATATAGTTTAGGACATGTTGCCATACCATATCATTTCGTATTAGATTAAAAGCATTGCATTGCATATTAGGGTAAAATTGCACTTAGTTTAATTTTAGATAATATTCTTCTTAATTTATCATGTGTTTAGGTATTTCCTTAAATAGATTGCATTTTAGGATTATTTGGGTTAAGATAATATTTTAGTTTAAATTAGGATTTGGCTCAACCTAATTCCTAATACAAATTAAGTAGGATCTTAATCTAGTTAGATAATTTTCACATTTTTCCAAATTTCGAATTTCATGAAAAAATACAAAAATGTCTTAGAATAAATTAGTTCCATTTTCTAAGATAGATTGCATTTTTTTTAGGAAATAATGTCATGTAAATGTCATATAGGATTAGATTTATGAAATGCACGTCATTTAGAGATTGCTATTAGGTCCATTTAATTAGAAATTGCATATCATTAGAATTAAGTCATTTAATTAATATTGCATTGCATATTGTATGATTTCCATTAATTAAGTGAAAACAAAAAAAAAAATTGCGTGTTAATTAGAAATCATATTTAGGGTTGTTGATGTGAATTCTGATTTAACATTGCAGATGCTTTCGTTGCTATAAGTAAGTCCTGCATTTTATTTATTTACTTTCTTGGGTGTTAAATTGGTGGTTTGTGCACCTGAATGATCACCTCTTAAAATTGATTCAAACTCCTTGCCAAACATTTTTCAAAATAAAAGGAAAAGGTACCGAAAGGGCGTTAGAGAAATCTAACGTAACCAAGTCCCCCGAATTCACAAATCTCTAGTTCGTAGGAGTAAAGTAAAACTCCCATTACTTTACTTGGGTTTCTAATCGACCCACCAAAAATAGATTAGTGGCGACTCCCGATTGAAAATCATTTGTATGTTAAGAAATTTAAACTTTAAGTCGCGAATTGGTATGGGCTTGGGAGAGCCCGAGAGTCTAGGCTTAACAATCCATTAGCCTAATTCTAGGTGGTTCACACCTCGGAAAATTGGTCGCGACAGCCGCGACCGTCGCCGTCTTTGCCGTGTTGTCCGTGCCGCCGTTGGTACCATGAGACTCATGTCTCCGTCGCCGTCGCGCTGTCGTCGTCGGACCTCCCTCGATAGTGCCGCTGGATGCCATCACCCCTCACTCGCCTCGCCGCTCAGCCGCCGTTGGACGCCGCTCGTCCCCACGGTGGAGGCTGCTCGCTCACCCGGCCGCCCCGACACTGTTCGCCGCTCGCCCAGTTGCCCAATCAGCTTTAACTCCACACTCCTTCGCCTCCGCCTCCGCCTCCACCTCCACCTCCAGCTTAGTCACACCCCCACTCTCTCTCTCTCCTTCTGCCTATTTGGTCGGGGGCGACGCGGGATGCCATTGGAGACTCCGGCGGGGGCCTACCGGCCGATCGACGACGAGACGGTAGGTTTTCCTCCGCATTTTTGCTCTTTTCAGTGTTCATAAAAACTTTTCCTCCGCATTTTTGCTCAAGTGACAGATTGCTCCTTTGCCTAACTAAGATGAGCAACACCGACAATTGCTCAACCTTTATTATTATGCAATCGTAGTTATCATTATGAAACACATTAACCATAAGGAATCACCAAATTTACATTAAACTATGAATTTAGTTGTCTGTTCGGATGTAAAAGATTCACATTGCTGTGTATTGGTAGGTACTGAAAATGGAGGGCCAACTATTGAATTATTTCAGCTTCCGAATATTTGCGCCCATTACGAAATCTTTCCTTAGGTTCTGCAACTTATTGAACTCTCATTTGCTTTACTTTCATTGGAGTTATTTGCATTCTAAAAGAATCGAATATTTGTTTCTCAGGAGATTTATTTGAGCAGCACAGACAATGTATGTAGTAAGGGTCATTGATCTACTCCATGCTAGCTTGAGCTTAGGAAAATACCACGATCCTTGATCTTAAGAAATTTAACCATTTGTCCATCAACTACTTGTAAAATCTCCAAAGCCCTAGTCTTGGATTAGAGTACTTGGCGAATTACCTTACGGAGCTGACATTGGTCGAGTATGAGTTCCTGAGTTTTCTTCCTTCTCTAGTTGTTGCATCAGCCATATTTCTTGCTAGATGGATGCTGGATGACTCACGCCACCTTGGGCTTGTTCTCTATCTTGCATTTCTTTCATCGCCACAAGCTTATAATTTGATTATCTGGGTATTAACTTACCTTTTACTTTCCACAGAATCCAATTTTGGAATTCTACACATCTTATAAGGCATTTGACCTGAAGACTACGGTATCTGCATTGCAAGACCTGCAATCGAATGCAAAAGAATGCCCACTAAGTGCTATACGTATTAAGTATTGGCAGCGGAAGGTACACTAGTACGAGAGCTCAACAACTAGGACAAATTAAAATAAAAACCACTCATGCTTGGTCGAAGTTTGTTGCTTGCATTAGTGATTTTCTTGTGTTTGTCACAACAAGAGTTGCTAAGTTGCCATCCTTTTGTCATCTTGGCTTGAGCTGATATAGTCTCTTTCCTTCTTCATTATAGTTCAAATATGAAAATGAAACCAAAATAAAAAAAAGAACCTGTTGGAACTTGGAACCAACCCCGGAACCTGTGACAGGGTAGGTTCCCGGTTCTCGAATCTGACGAGTAGCTTCTAGGTTCCAAAAATTGAGAAACATGTACCCGAGGGTAGGTTCCAAGTTCCAGAATGAACCAAATCAGCACTGGGAACTGCTCACCCGTAATTCCAGCCTCTTAGAAATTTATGGACTAACCTATGGAATCTCCTCCCAAAATCTACAAGTTTCTTTGGAGCTGTCAAAAGGAAAGAAATCCCAGCAACGTTGATTGTGGAACTGCTACAATTCCTCCACAACTTGGTCATCAAGTCAGATCATTTCCTTCCAAGAATACACCAGCCATTCCTTCATGACTTGCTCGTCAAGATAGATCATTCTCCAGAGATTGTATTTCACAAAATCACGTCTCTTTAAACCTACTACTTGGCCTACATATTCATCGTATTGTACAATAAACATGTGTATAGAAGATATTCTCTTGAAATATACAGAAAATACAAAGCAACGTTGTGCCTGAATCTTCTTCTTCTATTAAGCCCTCTTTTACCATTATTGGTGATTTTAATTAAAGGATTTCAATCCGTTTCTTATGAGGTCATTATTACCATGTCTCTTAGTAATGCCTTTGTCAAGGGATCAACTAGATTATTACTTGACATCACGTAGACAATTGTTATGGTACCATATTTAATCAATTGTCTCACATACTCATGTCTTAGACTAATATGTCTAGACTTACCATTATAGATGCTACTGTAAGCTCTTGATAAAGTGGCCTGACTATAATAAAGGATAGAAATAAGAGGCATATGACTAGGCCATAATTTGATATTCAATAACAAATTCCTAATCCATTGAGCCCATTTCCTAGTTACCGCTAAAGCAATGAATTCATATTCTATCTGTGACACCCTGAATTTTCAATTCTGTTTTCAATCAAATTAATCGGACCTTTCATCGACGCGCCTATAGTGATATTCTTAGAGCTGATCACTCCCGAGGTAACTAGATTATCTGGGGAAGTCATTAAGGAATTCTAATGTAATAGACTTGAGAATTTGATTAGGAATCGACTGCTCGACCGTGCTCATCTACATAGATGATTTTGACACAATAAAGATCGATTTGAAATTAGAGATAGGTCGGTTCGACTAAGATGTGTGGTTAAACGTGGGCGATTCCACCAAATTGAAAAATTCTCGTTGATCGGCACTAGATTGATTTTTCTGTTGTTTTGGTACATTGTGTCCGTATTTGTAACCTTGAAATTTTCACAACAACCGAGAGTCGCCAATGTATCGAAGAGGTTCATTGTGGCTCGAAGAAAATTGACCATAGGTCATTTGCATTAAAAATTTCTGAAAGCTACCCGGTAGCCTAGGTTACGCTAAAATCGTGTCGGATTGAAATTAACAGCGAATTTGTTTCCGATTTCAGAAATTGAAAGTTATGTCATGTCACAAGTCATTTTAGGAACATCGACTCAGCCTCTAAAGATTTTTTCTGCAAATCGAGATTTTTGGCGAAAAGTCGATATAGGGTTGTTTTTTACTGGAAAATTTAGAGGACCGTTTTTTGTCGCGAAATTAGGATGCAAGTAGGATCTATTAGCGAGGAAACGTCGGTGGAATTTATGGGATCCGATTTGAGTTGATTCAAAGAGGAATTGAAGTCCAATTTGAGGGAATTGCCTCCAAAATTCGTAGCTCCCCCTTTGGACCCAACATTTGGGCCATCTTCAAAGCTTCTAGAGGAATACTTGAGGTTGGAAAAGTTTATGTGGAAGCCAGCTGCATGGTGGACCTCACCAAGGGAGACAAAGAGATAGAAAGGAGACAATGGTGGGCCCCTCCAAGCCCAGCCGATTCCCCCTCCTCCTTTCTACCAGTCGACCTCCCCCTTCCCCCATTCCAGCTCCTTGAAACCTCTAAAAACACCAGAGAAGCCAGCCATGCCCTCCCCTCCATCGTTGAAGCCCACCGGACACCCCTGCAACCGTCGTTTGCCGTCGCGCGCCCTGCACCAGCCGCGAACCCGTCGCGCGTCGTCCCTCCTCGCCATGCGTCCTCCGCCTTGGTCTCGCCATCTCCGGACTGCCTCAGGTCGTTGTCCAGCCTGTCAACGCTACGTTACCACCGTTTCGCCGCCGCACGTCGCCGACTAGGCTGCAGCAACCCCACCGGTCCCTTCCCCCGCCGTCTTAGCCAACTCGCAGCCACCGGTTCCACCTTTCTCCACCAAGGGCAAAACCGAACAGCTTGGGTCTCACCAGCACTGTTTGGCCCGTTTTCGAGCCTTTCCCAACCTTGCTTGGCGGTCTCGCTTTGGAGTTTGTCTATCATGTCCGCACCCTCATCATTGTGGTCAAAGCGAATCATTAATCAAATTAGTTTACTTACTAATCCATGCTTAGGAAAATTAATTATGCTTAAGGGTTGATTAGTTTAAGTTAAGTATGGATTATTTGGATAGTTAGAATAGATTAGCAATTTAAATTAATCATTGTTGCATGTTAGATGGTTAGTTTAGTGCAATTAGTAACTAGATAAGCTCTACTATTTATTTAAACAGGTTCGGAAATTTTCCGAACTCGTTTTGATATTTAATAAGGCTTTTCCGGCCTAAGTTGCAATTATTGGTATTTATTAATTAATTTCCGTAATTATTTAGTTAATTTTTATTTTCCAGAAATTAGACCGGAATAACCGGTGATCGGAATTTCGTGCTGATTGCAATTGTGTGATTGATTTATTTAATTGATTGCTATTTTGTGCAAATTGAGCGTGAATTGTGATTTTGGGTATTTATTCCAAAATTATTTAATTTTAGTAATTAATTAGAAAATCATTGGGCATCGGTTTACAACGCCAAAAATATATTTGTGGACCGTTGAAATTAGTGGGATTTTCAAAAAGGAAAATATTGTATTTTGGCTAAGGCCGACCGTGTACCCACACACGATTATTTTGATGAAGAATGATAAAAATGGTGACATTCTCAGTTGGTAAGAACAAGTATACCATATCAACCTACGGATTTTGTTATATCAGATTTGGGAGAGCAGTATACTTTATCAGCTTAGGGTGAGCATCATAGGTATACTATATTAGTCTACGAGTTTGATATATCAGTTTTGGGAGAGCAGTATACCAGTATGCTATATCTATCTGCCTACGAGCCTTTATATGTCAGCTTAGGGTGAGTAGCATACCTTGTCAGCTTCTGGTGAGCATCTTGAGTATACTATATCAGCCTACGAGTTTTGATATGTCAACTTTGGGACAGCAGTATACTCTATTATCAACTTTCGGCGAGCTATACTATCCATTTTCAGCTTAGGGTGAGCCCTCTTTGATGTAATCGGACGTTATAGATAGTATTAAATTGATTGACCGAGAGATGGTCATGATGACATGGAATCGACTAAGTCGATTGATCAATAACTCGATCTGATTTGATGTTGAAGGTGTTGAAATGATTGATTGAATATGCAAATTGTACCGACTTGCAGGAATGAATGGAGACTAAGGTAAGTCGTCTGACTCGTGTTTGTGTTTAGGTAGCTATTGTGACGTATTTTCTTTTTAGTCGGGTCTTAGGGAGTGAACTCGCTAAGACGTCGTCTCACCCCATTGTGGGATAACCTTTCAGATCCCTAGATGGCAGCTCCTCTCGAGCATTTTTGTCAGCCAAAGAAGGTGACAGAGCATAAGTGCTTCATCCCGCTTCATGGAGACCTAAGGGGATGGGTATATGAGTTGGTGAAATCCATAGTTTGGGTCGATGTGAGTCTACCCAAAAAGGTGCCCCATCAATATAGATCAAGGTATCGCTAGGAGTGGAATGGCTAGAGAAGGGCCTATATCGGAGTCCAAGGTTTCTTTTTATGTGCTGGAGGTTACTTTTGGGAAAGGCATGACAGATCCTCCAGAAGGTTCAGTAGTGGACATAGAACCGGACCTATCAGAACCAGAGTCCCCGGTGTATTCAGCTGAAGGCTCCAATGGGGATGAGGATGAAGATAAGGATGAAGATTCGTAGTTTTGTGGAACCCCCCTATTTTGTAGACCTTGAGTATATATATATATGTTAACTTGTATTGTATATATGACTTGGTTTGATATATATATAATATATATATATATATGTATGTATGTATGTATGTATATAAGTGTGTTGTGATTTTCAGTTTGAAAAATTATGCCCCTACTTTTCTATCCCATCTTGTTGTTGTCTGGGGATTAATTAATTGCTTCCACATGCGCATTAAAATGAATGGGTTGGCAATGTGTCCTGGGACATCACTATTTAATCGACCATAGAGGGATGGACGCGCACTCAGAGGATTAGGGCATGACACTATCATTGAGTAAGTTATGTATATTTGTTTCTTGCCCATCCAAGAAACAACACATTTTCAAGTAACGTGAAAATTAATCCATTAGTGAATTGTTTATCTCTTACACTTGTAACCCAACTAACATCGGTGTATGCTTCTATTATAGTTGGATTAATATAGAACAATAAGATAACCCTCCAATGTTCTATATTGTTCTATATTGGATTTCTAGTATTCACTCAACTTGCATATACAAAAAGTAATATCAAGTCTAGTATAATTGTGACATCCCAGATTTTCAACCCTGTTTTCTACTGAGTAAATCAGGCATTTCATTGATGCGCCTACAGGGCTGTTCTCAGAGCTGATTACTCTCGAGATAACTAGACTATCTGGGGAAGCCATTAAGGATTTTCAGACAAATAGACTTGAGAATTCGATTAGGAATCGACTACTCGACCATGTTCATCTGCCAAGACCATTACGGCACAGACGTAAATTGATTAGAGATCAGAGATAGGTCGGTTCGACTGATATGTGTGGCTAATTGTGGGTGACACCACTAAATTGGAAAATTCTCGTCGATCGACACTAGACTTATTTTTATATCGTTTTGGTACCTTGTGTCCGTATTTGAATTGTTGAGATTTTCACAACAACCGAGAGTCGCCAATGAGTCGAGTGGGTCCATAGTGGCTCGAAGAAAATCAACCACGGGTCATTTGCACTAAAATTTTCTGAAAGTTACCCGGTAATCTAGATCACGCTAAAAACGCGCCAAGTGGAAATTAATCGCGAATTCAAGTATGATTTCAAAATTTGAAGTTTCTGTCATGTCACAATAAATTATAAGAGTGTCGACTCAGTCTTAGAAGATTTTTTCTGACACCCGACGCTTCTTTGGAAAAAGTCATCGCCGGGTCGTTTTTGAGCAGAAAAAGTCGAAGATCACTTTTAATAGCAAAATTGGGAAGCAAGATGGATATATGGGTAAGGAAAAATGCTAAGATGATCGATGGGTGAACAATTGAATTTATGAGAGCCAATCGAGACTAAATCAAGTGAAGAACAGTGTCCAATTAAAAGAGGTGTAAGCCAAATTTGTAGCTCCCCCTTCCCCTAGCATTTTTGGACCAATTGAGAAGTTGTGAGCTGTGTGTTGGTGGTTCAATGTGAGCCAAGGAGGAGTGTATGGCCAAGAATGAAACTTGAAGACCAAGTTTGGAAAAATCAAGCCAAGGGGGCCCTCCATCTATCACTCATCTCTCTCTCTCTCTCTCTCTCTCTCTCATCACTCCACCATCCACCTCCTCTCCTCTCCCTCTTGCTTTGTGCGAAACCAGCAAGGAAGAAGCGGAAGCCGAGTAGCCCGCCTGGATGCCACCGCCACGCCAGACCGCCGTCCGCTCCACCACACGCCATCCTTGCGTGCGCCGCCTTGCTCGTGCACCGTCGTCCCTTGGCCGCCTCCCTCTCGCCCCCCAGGTGCTGGTTCCGGTCTGTGGAAGCTCAACCGAGCTGCCTTTCACTATTTCTTCGCCGGTAAAGCCCCGCCAAGGCCCGTTTGGCCTATTCTATCTTTCCTGAGCAATTCCCGTCTAAACCGGACTGTTTTCCCTTCAATTCCAGCCAAGAACATCAAGAAAAATAGTGGGTTTCTAGCAAGCTTTGGAGTCCGATTTGAGGTGTCTACAGGCCTCGGACCCTAGGCCCGCTTTGGAGAAAAACGTCCCCCGCGACGTTCCCGATGTTTCGATTCGAACGGATTGTTCAACGAATGAGTTTTACTCACTAATCCCTACTTATTTTGCTAATGATGCTTAGAGGTTGATTAGTGTTAATTAAGTAGGATTATGTGGTTAGATTAGAATAGATTAGTGATTATTAGTTGATTGCAATGCATGTTAGGTGGTTAGATTAGGGAGTGGAAATGCTCTATTATTTATTGAAAGCATCTTAGGATTTTTCCCGACCCGTCTCGGGCTCCAATTAGGCATTACGAGCCTAAATTAGATTTTTAGTATTTATTTATTAATTTTCGAATTTAATTTAATTAATTTATTTATTTTTCGGAAATTAGATCGGGATGGTCGACGACTAGAAATTTATCTGATTATCGTGGCACAGTCCGTTTATTTATTTGAGCTTTATTTTGTGCTAAATTGAATTATGAGTGATTTTAGGATTTATTCCTAAATTGAATAATTTTGGAAAATCAATGGAAAAATAATCGGGCATCGGTTGATAGCGTCAAAAATGTTTTGGTGGACTACAGAAAATGGTGGGATTTGTGGAAATGAAATTATATTATTTTGGCTAAGGCCGACCATGTACCCACACACGAGTATTTTTATCAAGAATGATAAAAATTGTGAATTGATTAAATGATCATTTATCAGCATACTACGAAATTATGGTTAGTAGCTTCTGGTGAGCATATATACATTTATCAGCATACTATGAAAGTATGGTTGGCAGCTTCTGGCAAGTATATATACATTTATTAGCATACTATGAAAGTATGGCTGGTAGCTTCTGGTGAGTATACATATATATATATATATATATATATAGACACACACACACACATATATACATACATACATAAACATACATATACATACATACATACATACATACACATACATACATACACATACATACACATACACATGCATACATATACATATATATATATCGATGGACCTAGCAGCTTCTGGTGAGCATATATAATTCTCAGCATATTATGAAAGTATGTCCGGCAGCTTCTGGTGAGCATATATAATATACTATATCAGAAATTGAGGTAGCTCTTGGCGAGCATAGATATATAGTATATTATCTCAGTAATTGAGGCAGCTTCTGGCGAGCGATACTATCTATTATTAACGTAGAGTGAGCAGTTCTGGACTATGGTCGAACTCATAGATAGTATTGATTGAAATGACTGGAGGATGGTCATGTTGACGTGTAATTGACTAAGTCGATTAATAGAAATATCGATCCGTAATAATGTGATTGGGTGCCTATTTGAACTGTGCTAATATGTAGGTGGAATCTAAGGCCAAGGTAAGTCCTATGACCCGTGCGTGTATAGGCAGCGCATAGTGTATTGGTTTACTAATCGGGTCTTAGGGGATAAAACTCGCTGAGACGTTGTCTCACTGGTTATTATATAACCATTTCAGGCTCCTAGATGGCAGTACCTCCACCTCCCCGTCCTCCGATGCATTTTGGTAGTCCTGTGGAGATCACCGAAGTAGGATACCACTTCTTGATAGATCACTACCTAGAGGGACTAGAGTATGTGTTGATAGAGTCCAAGGTGTGGGTTGAGATGAATAGAATCGACATGGTACCCCACGAGTATCGATCATGGTATTGTCACTACCATGATGGGCGAAGAGAAGGTCCCATCTCGGAAGGTGATGTGTCTCTGTATGTTCTGAAGGTAGCATTTGGGCTGGGGATGGTAGACCCTAAGGATGGGTTGGTAGTGGATGCCAAAAATCCCAAGCTCGAGGGCGATCCTAAGTCACCAGTATATTCTGACCTGACCTGACTATTCCACCCTTCCTATTGAGTGAAAGAAAATACTCTTCCCTCAACATCAGTCTTTTCCCTAACCGAATTTCAAATCTGCTTGCGCTGAATCTTGACTCAGATATCAAAATCTATTCCCTGATCATCCTTCCAGGTTGGACCTCGGCAAAGGTGGCAACGACAACAACTTGATCCTGATCTTACTGGCTCATCTAGAACCCAAGGAACACTTGCATCAGAACGATCTTATCCAACTTAGGATCATTTGACTCTGCTACTCTAGTACCAACCTGCGGTGGCACTCTTACGCTCGAGCTGGCCAGAGTCGACACTCTGCCTTCCGAATCCACATCGATTAAAAGCGAGCGATTCACACATGACAAACAATTCTACCAATCAGCTATCAAAGACATGCACCAGCATAAATTTAAAGGTCTCCCTACTACTATCCCAAAGGTCATCGCACATTATCACTCCAATTCCTTAACTTCGCTCTGATACCACTTAAATGGGATGTCACACCCCGATCGTCGGGCACGCGCCCATCCCTCACCTTGGTTGATTAAAAAAATTTTGAGATATCCCAGGATGTATCGCCGACCCTTTTATTTTCATATGCACATGTGGAAGCAATTAAAAATCTCCAGACAATAAAACATTGAGATAGAATAGTAGGACTAAATTTCAAACTCTCAAAAACCTTCACTCTTATATACAAGGTGAACTATTAGATTCAATTCACAATAAGCCAGTTTAAAAACAAGGTCTACAAGCAGAAGTGGGTTTCTACAAGCTACGGGTCCCCGTCCTCCTCTTCATCATCCTCCACACTCCAACTGGAGCCTTCAGTAGACTACACCGGACTTTCGAGATCTTCAAAATCCAAGTTTACAGCATCTAGGGACTTGAAATAGTTATTCAATAACCAATGAGATAATGTCGAGCAAGTTCTACCCCCTAAGACCTATTTAGTAAACCAATACACCTTAGGGCTGCCTACACATAACTAAAGCTAGAGGACTTACCTTGGCCTCAGATTCCACCTGCATATCAGCACAGTTCAATAAGCACCCTAACAATCACATCAAAGATCGATATCTCGATCAATTTTCCTAATTGATTACAAGTAAACAAGACCTCTCACCGGTCATTTCCATTCAATCAATCAATTCACAACATCATATCAAAGCAATGATCAATCGACCTAGTCGATTACATGTCAATCGGGCCATCTCTATGTCATTCACTCTTCACTCTATAACCTCCAACAATACACTTGGTCACAGAGCTACATCAATGCTCTTGGGCGTCGTTTCCACCAAGGTGACGTATGCAATAGACAGCACTCTTGCGTTCTTTAAGGCGTCGTTTTTACCAGTGATATCTTCAATCACCGAACTACGTATGTCTATAAGCCAAGGTGATGTATGTAATAAACGGCACTCGTGCGTTCTTTAAGGCGCCGTTTTCACCAGTGATTTCCTTATCAACGAAACACGTATGTCTATACAAATGCAGGTAATAGACAGCACTCGTGCGTTCTTTAAGGCACCGTTTTCACCAATGATTTCCTTATCACCAAACCACGTATGTCTATACCTTGTACTTGATCGGTCTCAGCCAAGAGTATTCCCAATCCACTCTCACGATTCTCTCCACTTTACAACTCATCAAGGCATTATTAATGCTAAATAACCATATTCGGCCATCTACCAATCAATCATTCAATTCCACTCAATTTCAATCAATTCAGGAATAATTCCTCAAATTGCACAATCAATTCAATTCAGCACAATGTGGAGCTCAAATAAATAAACGGACTACACCACGGCAATCAGCATGAAATTCCGGTCACCGGCCATCCCGGTTGAATTTTCGAAAAAATAAATAATTAAATAATTAATTTCGAAAATTAAATATATAAATATTAAAAATCCAATTTAGGCCCGTGATGCCTAATTGGAACCCGAAACAGGTCGAGAAAACCCCGAGATGCATTCAATAAATATTAGAAGCTCTCTACTTGCTAATGACTAAGTCTAACCATCTAACATGCATCATTAAGTCATTAATTTAATTGTTCTAAACTAATCTAACCACCTAATTACACTTAATTAAATCTAATCAGCCCTTAGGCATCATTATAGAAAAAATTAAATCTAATCAGCCCTTAGGCATCATTAGCAAACTAAGAAAGCATTAGTGAGTAAAACTCACTTGGCAAAGCGAAGATCGGAACACCGCGATGGCGGCCGAAATCCAAACTTTTGGCGGCATCGGCGAACACTCGGGCCGGGCCCAAAAGGTCTTGCAAGCCCACAACAATCGCTGGTCTTGGCTGATCCGCGGAGTTCAAGTGGGCTGAACCAAAGTTGGGCTGAGCTCGCGGGCTGAAATTCACCGAACTAGGTTGCTGCAGTTCACGGGCTAACAAAAAAAAAACCCCGAAGGAGCTGCTGGGCTTGACTGAAACTCATATGGGCTGAGCTGATCCTAACCAACTGTGGGCTGAAAATCACGTGGCTGAAGCTTGACTCAAAGGAGATGGGCCCACGACGCTGGAATGCAGAAATCTAGCAGCAACTTTGGCGGGTGGAAATGCTTCGTGTGGCTGGCGTTGCGGACGAGATGTAGTCAACTCAGGTGAAGGAGACATCGGTTTGTTGACTCACGCATGAGGACAAGAAGCAGCTTCAGTCGCTACTTGATTTGCGCGGACGTGTGGCATGCAGCTTGCTCGGTTAGTGGGCTGCTGCTTCGTGGGATGTAGGCTGCACGAACGTTGAAGAAAACAACTTGCTGGGCTGAAGAACATTCGGTGGAGGGGTTGTGGCTTCAGTGGACTGTGATGCTGCCTCACTTGGATTTCGCTAGCGTGCAGCTGGGACGGTTGATTTGGTGGTCTTCGGTGGCAAGCTTCGGTTGACTAGATCCGTGCAGCGAAGGAGAGAGGAATAATGGTGGGGTTTCGATGGGTGGCTTCTCACGGATGGTGATGTGTTGACGATGTGCGGCTGATGATGGAGCGGTGGCTATTGTCTTCGACTGCAACTCGTTTCTTGGAAGAGGAAATGAAGAAATCAAGCAGGAATGGGGATCCGTGGAAGGCAGCGTGCAAAAGAAGATTTAAGGGGAAGATGGATAATGATGAAATGTCCAAAAGTCCACCGATCTTAGCCACTCCATTAATTGGATGTTCCCCTATTACTTTCTTGAGTTGGATTTCCATTAAATCTAATTTTGATGCAAAAATTTCTAGCCCTTTTGTCCAAAACCGAATTTCACTTTTTTTTATCTTTAATTCATTACCCAATTTCTCAAGTTGAGGTCCAATTTCGATGAAGAAAAATCCCGAACAATTTTCTATAAGTCCCCGACACTCAAAATCTTAGCTTGAAAGTCCAAACTCGCTTAAATTCGACCCGTATGAATTTCCATTAATTTTTCACGACGTCCGAATGATTTCCCATAAAAATCTTGGAATCTCCAAAAAAAACCTTCTGAGACTAAGTCGACGTTCCTAAAATTTATTGTGACATGACAGAATCTTCAATTTCTAAAACCGGACTTGAATTCACAGTTAATTTCACTTGGCGCGTTTTAGCGTGACCTAGGCTACCGGGTAACTTTCAGGCATTTTTAGTACAAATAACCCGTGGTCGATTTTCTTCAAGCCACAATGAACCCACTCGACTCATTGGCGACTCTCGGTTGTCGTGAAAATCTCGAGGATCCAAATATGGACACAGGTTACCAAAACAAAAAGAAAATCAGTCTAGTGCCAGTCGACGAGAATTTTCCAATTTAGTGGTGTCACCCACGATTGGCCACACATTTTTGTCGAACCGGCCTATCTCTGATTTCAAATCGATTTTATACTGTGCCGCAATGGCCTCTAAAGATAGACACGGTCAAGAAGCAGATTCCTAGTCGAATTCTCAAGTCTATTTGATCAGCTAGTTATCAGCTCAGAGAACAGCCCTATAGGCGCGTCAATGAAATGCCCAATTTATTCAATAGAAAACAGAGTTGAAAATTTGGGATGTCACAACTCTTCCCCTCTTATAAAAATTTTGTCCTCGAAATTTAAACCTTTACCAATCCTGATGAAAGGTGGGGGTATCGTCGTCTCATCGAGTGTCACTTTCCCCAGTTGCTTCTTCAATCCCGTGGTGTTGTCCGACCACTTTAACCAATGGGACTTTCTTGGTTCATAAAATCTAATCTTTCTGATGGCTCTAAGCGGTCTATTATCTTATTACGATCACGACAACTGAAATCACTAACTGCTGAACTGACTGGACCTGTGATCTTTCTGCATGTAATTTCCTTCCCATAACTGATATTCTACACATTCTGCTAAGCGGTACTTCTGAAAGATCCATCTGACTATCCTGCTGAAACTAGAAATCCTCGGTTCTAAATCTGATATAGATCTGCCGTCGGCACTCCACAAAAGACAAATTATTTAATTCCTGTACACTTCTTCGTGTTTGATCAAATCAAGATCTTTTCACACAACAATGAAGCGAGTCGGTTTCATTCATCCGCTGACCATTATCCCAACTGCAATCATTATTCCTCTGACTTCTTGGTAAACTTATCACAACATTCCATCGCGATATACTTCCATTCTCACTCCTATTGGCACATCTAACACTTGCAACCTATCCGACGATATCCATCTTTATGTCGGTCTACCAATCGAACTGACGTTGCTTCTGGCCTACTTGTACTGTTTGGTCGAATACTGTAACTACTACAGGGAATTCGTCACAAGGTCTCCTCCTTAAGTTCCGTACTGTCTGACACCAGTCCACACTCAATACTTCGGTATTCCATCTTTCGAAATCTGAAAGTTAATCTCTTCCTTATCAGTATCCTCTTACAGGATCTTCTGATCATCCCGATCTGTCAATTGAAGCGTTTGATTCTTGCTTGTATATCTGGTTCAATTTTGAGGGCGGCTGTAAAAATTCAAAAGGTAGCTTACCTCAAATTTGAAAACCGAATTTCGAACCCTTTTCAAGTAAGGTCTATACTTTAATTGGTCTATACTTTAGCCAGCCTATGCACAATTGAAGACTCTCGACTGAACGCATCCGTGACTTCTTTCTTTCTTTTGGGGTGATACCAGATAGCACCATTCTAGTCCTGCCAAGGTTCTGATTCACAACACCGTTGTTGACACCTAAATTTTGGCAACCCGTTTAATTATTTATTGCATAGAAAATGGGGGGTTAATTTTATCCCTAAAAAATATTTTAATTGCATAGCATATAGATTTAGGTACATTTATTTTTTATTTACATTTTTTACATTTTATTGGAGATGTGGTGAATGGGTTCAAATTAGAGTTTCTGAGCTCTAGTTCGGTAGGTTGGGCTAGGCCCACGAAATGAGCAAATTAGCCCAAGCCCGTTTTTTTTTTAATTAATTATCTTTGAGAAATTGAGATTTGATGCGATATTACGGTGGATTTTTTACATTTAAAAAAATCATGTTGTAATCTTATTTTTAGCAATAGGTGATAAAATCAGTAGAGGATATTCGAGAGATAAGGAAAATAAAAAGATTTTTGTGATCGGGAGGTCATAAATAATCTTTGTGTATATTAAAAAGGATACGAAATATCCTCCAAATATCACATTTATCTTTGCCTATAAAAGGTGCGCACAGAGGTCGAGGTAAGGGGCTTCTTCCGTTTGTTCCTGGGGGAGAAAATCAAAGCACCAAAGAAAACTTTTCTTTTTTTCCTTTTGTTTCCTTCGGTAGAGGGGCTCAAAAAGGTCAAAAGGTAAGCAAAGGTTGCAGAAATTCTGAAGACAGCAGAGGGAGGGGACGTGCAGACGCAGGAGAGAGAAAAAAAACCAAAAGAAAAGAGAAAAGAAAACGAAAGCGGAAGGGGAACGGGTCGTCTTTTTTTAGATAGTCTAATTAGGATTTTTATTAATTCCGAATTTCAATAAAAAATACAAAAATATTATGTGCATGTTAATTAGTTTGCATGTTAGGTTCATTTAATTAGAAATAGATTGTTAGCAAAATTAGGTTATGTAATTAAAGTGCATGTTTTAATTTCGAGATAAAAGAAAACCCAAAAAAATAATTGCTTGCTTTGTGTGTTTATTTCTTTGATGCAATTTCTTTGATTCATTGAGTGTTTAATAATGATTGAACACCTGTGTGATCACCCTATTGCATGATAGAAATTTAGGTTAAAATAAATCTTAGCTGCCTGCAAAAACACTTTTTGAAAATTAAAAGGAAATGGTACCGAAAGGGCATTAGAGAAATCTAGTGTAACCAAGTCCCCATACCCATAGTCTCTGGTTCATAGGAGTAAAATAATTCTCCAATTATTTTACTTAGGTGTCTAATCGACTTACCGTAAACTGATTAGTGGCGACTCCTAGATAATAATCATTTGCACGCAAAATATTTGAACTTAAGTCGCAAATTGGTATGGGCTTGGGAGAGCTCGAGCTAAGTTAGACTTAGTAGTCCATTAGCTTAATTTTAGGTGGTGCACCCGAAATTTAGGTAGTGACAGCTTGGCGACTCCACTAGGGACTTGAGTTAAAACACTTAGTGGACTTAGGCTGATTTTCGTTTTTTGAAAATTGTTTTTGTTTGGCAACGAGGATTCAGGTACGTCCCTAACATTCAAGTGTTAAATGTTCTTGCAGATTGGGAGGTATAAAGGGAGTAGTCTTTGGTAACCCTTGTCTTGTAGGTTGGAGTTGATGATGAATGTTTTAAATTCAAGCTATTGAAGTGTTGTTTGATATAAACTGTCATGCATGCTTTGCATTTACACTACACTATTGCACACACAACTTGTGGTGGGACTTGGGCTGTGATAGGATTTCTAAGATGGTGTTGAGAATGATACTTCCTCCAAAGCGAGACTGTTATGTAGAGGTTGACCTTCTCATCTCCGATATTTCCTTCATGGTGTCAGATGTGTTTGGTCATATCCGCGAGACTGCGTGATTATTGGACATTCCATTCGACTAAGTCGGAGTTAGGGGGACCTGACACGTTAATGCAAGACCGCAACGGTCAGATCATCCCCTTAGCTCCACTTTGTTAAGCCATTTAGGTAGAAATTGAGCCTCACATCTCATGTGCATGTCTATGTGATTGCCGTTAATTTTCTTTGGTGAAGTAAGTCTTCTATCTCTATACCATGCAATTTATTTTGTCGTACTTTTGGGTTGGTCCATGACAATATAGGTCAATCATTAATTTGATTCATCTGTCAATTAGAAATGAAATGAAAAATTGCCAAGGAATGAGGCATTTGAAAAAAAAAAAAAAAAAAAAGGGGAAAACTTTGGAGAATTCGTTTTCACATGTCTAGGAAATTTGGTTTTACTAGGATGTCCATTTTTTTTAGGAAATTCCTTTCTTGTACAAACTTTTCATGAATAAATAAAATAAAAATAAAAAAATCGATTAGATCATTGTCATATCGGTTCTCTATTTACACCCCGTGCTTACATATTTTGATTCATTTGAATTGGGTGACAACGAATCCTTTAGGTGACATCAAGAGCTAGAATGGCTGACCAAACTAAAATGTGTGATCGTATGTCTGCTATGGAAGACCAACTTCAACAGTTGCTCGCCTCAATGCAACTTATGACGGCATGCTCTCCCGGAGATAATGGTTCCAAAGCGAGTGAACGAGGCCCAAATAGGTGATGACGACATGCCTGAGTTGAAGGATAACCCATTATTTGTCACTGTCGAAAAGGCTAAGCCCGACAATGTCCCTAAGGCAGAACAAGATGAACGCTTCGCCAAACTCGAGGAGAAAGTGAAGCAATTGCAAGGATCATGGAGTTCACTCCCGTTCGACTTATCAGTTTATGAGAAGGTCAAGATGCCGAAGAAATTTAAGATGCCAAAGTTTGAGAAGTACGATGGTACTTCCTGCCCAAAAGCCCATTTGCAGATGTACCACGTACGTATGGCCTTGCACGTAAAAAATGAGCCCTCATGATCCAATCATTTCATGCGAGTTTGACCGGACCTGCACTAAACTGGTACGTGATGAAGAATGTGAACCTCCTTGACACCTGGAATGAAGTGGCTGACGCGTTCCTCAAACAGTATAAGTTTAACATGGACATCACACCTTCCCGAGAAGACCTTGAGCGAATGGAGAAGAAGCAGAGTGAATCATTCAAAGAGTATGCCGTGAGATGGCGAAATCTGGCAGCTCAAATCACTCCCGAGCCTACCAACAAGGAGCTAATGAAGTTGTTCGTGAAGACCCTCCCCTCTGAGTTCCGTAACCAAATGGCCAGTACGGACGTCGAAAGCTTCAATCAGCTGATTCCTTTGGGAGAACAAATCGAGATGGGGATAAGGGAATGATGGTTTACTGAGCCATCAAGTAAAAGATTCTCTGCCAAGAAGGAGAAAGAAGCTGCCGTGGATGTGAATGTAGCTTATAGCCAAGAAAGTCCCAACCGTGCCCCGGCTATCCAGATGAATCAAAGGCAACAACAAACTACCAGCCGTCAATCATTTGCCCAAGCAAGAAGGCAGTTCATTCCACTCCCCGGGTCTCCTTCCCAAGTGTTGGCAATCCTAAGAAAGGAAGGTTTTCTTACTAGTGAACCGAAGCGTCCTAACCACGAAAGCGTTCGAGGCTACGACCCGATGAAGAAGTGTGACTACCATAGTGGTGAAGTGGGGCATTCGACTGATGAATGTTGCACCCTCAAGCACAAGATCCAGAATCTCTTGGACATGAAGGCCTTTTCGTTTCAAACTGCTTGGCCGAACGTCCAGAAAAATCCGCTACCGGAGCATGAGGGTGCGGTCAATGCTATCTTGGAATCTGAAGTCGGTCGAATCAAGAACTCGAAGGTGCACGTGATGGACACCCTGGGGCAGCCAAGTGATGGACGGGATGGCATGGATGATCCGATGCCTCCAAAGGCAGAGAACTCTGATGACGCCCTAGAAGGAATCATAAGCCTGTTCAACGACCTCAACATAGGAGCCATTGATGGAGAACCTCTGGAAGAAACGGGCCTTGGCCCACAAGAGTAACCCATTTATCACTTTCGCACATTCCCCTGTGCGAGAATTTTTATTGCTTTCCAGGAATTGTTTTCGCTTTCTTCTTAGGGTTTAAATCGTATTTTCCATTCAATAAATTGTAATTGATTTAAATGAAATTACAAGTTTTATTTTGAGGACATGATGAGGTACACCAAACCAGCTCGATGATGATATCCAACCGATAAGCAAAAAGAAAAATCCAAGGAGAATTATGAGGCCTTGGCTTCATCATGCTTTCTCATGTCAAAATGTAAAAAAAAAAAAAAATGCTTTTCCAATTTTTTTTTTCATATTTTAAAAAATAAATAAATTGTTTTTACCCTGTTTGTCCTTTTTTTCCTTCTACTTTCTGTTTCAGGGACGATCATATAGCATGCAAAGGTCTAATCCAATGCAACAAATGTTGATAATGATGATCCCGAAGACTCGATCAAAACTGCCATTGAGGTGCAGCATAGCTGGGAACAAAATGAAGAGATCATGGGGGCAAGTTTGCTCCAAATTATACCGGCCCATATGTAGTGAAGAAGGTACTTCCTAGAGGTGCCTTGATCGCGTAAACCGATGGTCATGAGTTTTTCGCTCCAGTTAATTATGATGCTTTCCATGATTGAATTTTTCATGTCATGTTTTGAACTACAAGCATTTTTATGATGAATAAATTGCCTTAATGAGTTGCAAATTCAATCGTCCAAATTTGTTGCAAATCTTGCGTGTTTTCTTAATGAACTGTGTGAGATAAATTGAATGTGTCAAATGGGATACCCTAGAATGATGAAAGACAAACCTGATTCTATACACTGTTTCATACACTAATCCCTAGTGACTTGTGTGGAAAAATTCCATGCCTACAACGAAAAGGGTAATCTCGCAAAGGGTACGTCAACCGAGGTGATGAGAGGCACTTTGTTCCTCTACCCAAAACACTACATGTATACCCATTGTTTAGCCCTTTGACCCCACACACATAAAGATTTTTTAAAATTATCCCTGTCAAGGATCATCCCACATTGGGACAAAATTTGAAATGAATGATAGGAATTTTCTTACTCACACTTGCATCAATCTTCAAGTATTGCTTTCGTAGTGTAACTTATGTGGTAATTGAAGTGCCTTAGGATGACGAAGAGCAGTTCTTTCTTTATCCCATACACTTTATCCATTGCATAGCCCATTTGAGCCTATGAATATGTTTCATATTAAACTCAGTTAGTGATCATCCTCCACACTAGGGCAAGGCAAAAAAAAAAAAAACCACTCAAGTAGCATGGTTTAGAATGCTGACAAAATGGAGACTTTGTCCAAAAAAAAAGTGCGAAAATGGGGCATGAAAAAGCAACGTGCCTGGTAAAAGCAAGGCCAATGCCAAAAAAAAGAGGGAGAGAGAGAGAGAGAGAGAGAGAGAGAAAGATGAAGAGAAAAATCAAATTCTTGATATAATGAGTCGTATCCCCAACAAGGCGGTAATAAAACTCAAATGTTGTTGCAATCAATGGAGATTTAATGTAAAAAAAAAAAAAAAAAATCTTCGACAGTGGAGAAAGAAAGTGGCGGAAATGTCAAGATGATCACCAACTTAGACCCTCTAAAAACTTTTTAAGCCTAATGACCCTTTCGTTTCTCAACCCATGAACCAAGCCTACATTACGTCCATCGCAAAGTCTCTTCAGATTATGGCACTTGAATTAACGTAAAGGTTCATATGTTTGAAAGTATCGCTCGAAAAAGTGCGAGTAAGATAATTTTTGCCTCATTTCATGTATTTCTTGACTTGTAAATCCCAAGAAAATTGTGAAATGTAATTTTTCAACAGTCTCGACTCAAAGAGTTCCCTTTGTTAAGCCATTGACCAAGCCGACAGTACGGTCCCTGTTAAAGACCTCTTAAATTGGTAAGGTCGTATCACTTGCGAGATTGCACAGACTCTTGTTTGGCATGATGACAGTGAGATAGAGTGATTGTCAAAATCCTACATCAAAGGTTAGGATGAAATGACCATTTTTAATGAGGATGAGAGAAAAGTCCTTTCAGACCTAAGGATCCCTCATTTGACACATCCATGACACTCATGTGTTCATATTGGAATATTATTTTGAGATATTTCCCGATGGAAATTAGGCGAGGCAAGATTGATAGAAATCATCACGCATGAACCTCATTTGAATTAATGCATGTCTGTGAATGCATATTGCCTTTCCTACAGGTGTGTTTTGCAGGAAACGTATTCCCAAGGAATAGAGATGTCACCAGATAAGTATATCTCTATCCATACCTTAAATACTTGTCATTGAATAGGAATTCCATTTCAAGCACCAGCGCTCGATGGAGTTGCCCCCCAAAAGATTTTTTCCAGATTCATTCTAATCAGGCGACCGTAGAATGGTACGGGTCCTAGACAACACCTATTTTCTCATTCAGGCGACCGTAGAATGGTACGAGTCCTGGAAAATGAATCACAGTTTAGGCGACCGTAGAATGGTACGGGTCCTAGAAAATAGCTATTTCCCTATACAGGCGACCGTAGAATGGTACGGGTCTTGGAAAGTGAATCCCCGTTTAGGCAACCGTAGAATGGTACGAGTCCTAGACAACACCTATTTCCCTATTCAGGCGACCGTATAATGGTACGGGTCCTGGAAAGTGAATCCCCGTTTAGGCGACCGTAGAATGGTACGGGTCCTGGAAAGTGAATCCTCGTTTAGGCGACCGTAGAATGGTACGGGTCCTAGACACAACCAAACAATGTAGAATGGTACGGGTCTTGGGAAAACAGTCTCGAAGCCATGTTACTATTCTAGGTGACCGTAGAATGGTACGGGTTTTGGACATGTAACGCCAATTTATCTTGAGTTACTCTACACTCCTCAAAGGTAAGTAATTCCAAGTAAGTTTCTTTATCATTAGCATTTCCATTCATCATATGACTTGCATTTCAAAATGGGATTCATTTCCAAAAAAAAAAAAAATCATCATTCAAGGCATGTGCATGATCAAAATTTAGATTTCAACTTGTCTTTGAAGGCAACCTCTACGAGCTCACTTTCAAAGAGGGGCAGCTGTTGACACCTAAATTTTGGCAACCCGTTTAATTATTTATTGCATAGAAAATTTGGGGTTAATTTTATCCCTAAAAAAATATATTAATTGCATAGCATATAGATTTAGGTACATTTATTTTTAATTTACATTTTTTACATTTTATTGGAGCGGTGGTGAATGGGTTCAAATTAATGTTTCTGGGCTCTAGTTCGGTAGGCCGGGCTAGGCCCACAAAATGAGCAAATTAGCCCAAGCCCGTTATTTTTTTAATTAATTATCTTTGAGAAATTGAGATTTAATGCGATATTATGGTGGATTTTTTAAATTTAAAAAAATCGCATTGTAATCTTATCTTTAGCAATAGGCGATAAAATCAGTAGAGGATATTCAGGAGATAAGGAAAATAAAAAGATTTTTGTGATCGGGAGGTCATAAATAATCTTTGTGTATATTAAAAAAGATACGAAATATCCTTCGAATATCACATTTCTCTTTGCCTATAAAAGGTGCGCACAGAGGTCGAGGTAGGGGGCTTCTTCCGTTTGTTCCCGGGGGAGAAAATCAAAGCACAAAAGAAAACTTTTCTTTTTTTCCTTTTGTTTCCTTCGGTAGAGGGGCTCAAAAAGGTCAAAAAGTCAGCAAAGGTTGCAGAAATTCTGAAGATAGCAGAGGGAGGGGACGTGCAGCAGTAGGAGAGAGAAAAAAAAAAACAAAAGAAAAGAGAAAAGAAAACGAAAGTGGAAGGTGAACAAGTCGTCTCCTTCACTACCGCTGCTCGACCTCCCGCGTATGCGAGCTCCTCGGCCGCGACCGCTCGCCCACAACGCCTGCACCGCCACCCCTCCGAAACGCCGGTGTCTGGCTCCTCCAGCCCGACGAAGCCGCCGCTGTGTCGACCCGTGACAACCCCAACGCTGCTCCCTGTCTGTTCATCACCGGTCCGCCGTCCACCGTCGCTCCGGCTGCCCTCTACTCCGCCCGCAGCCGTACCACTGCTCGGGGCTCGATGACCACCACAACGCTCTTACCACTGCTCGTCCGACGCCTCCTCCCGCAGCAGCTCACCACCGGCCTAGCATCTTGCTCGCCTCTGCCACGCCCAGTGCCTGACACCCACAGCACCGCCGTCACCCCGATCACCGCTTCTATTGCTGCCTCCAAATTTCGGCGCCGTAATCGAGCTGATCTCCAATCGTCTGTCGCAACAGCTCGCACCAACCACGCTTATGCTCACCCGACGCAAGCCCGCACTTACCGCCCTCCACTCCGTCTGTCGCTGTGCCTTCACCGTTTCTGACCACCTGAAGCTTCCGTGACTCCGTAGCCATTTTTTGCAGACGCACGTCCGCGTCTGCTCGGCCCGGCCCCAACGCCTTCGTCGGTAGTCCGCCTTCCTCGGCCCTCCGCGACCGCCGCGTCCGGCCGCTCCACCAGTAGCACCACCGCGCGGAAGCATTGAGTCCTTAGGTGGTTTATTTTTTTTTTATTTATTTTTTTTATTTATTTATTTAAGTTTCATTATTATTGGAGCAAGGTATTTTGCTGTTAATTATTTGAATATTGTAGGCATTAGGATTTTGTATATTGAATATTGTAGACCTTAGGATTTTGTCTAAAATTATTGTAATTATTAATTTGATCCATAAGACATCGGATCATTTTTTTAATTATATTTATTTTTGGGCATTTTGTTATTATTTTAATTGTCAAATCATAGTAATTATTAATTTGATCTGTAAGACTTCAGATCAGATTTTTAATTATTTTGAACTCCATGTCGTGATGTGTAGGATTAGAGTAATTGTTAATTTAACCTGTGAGACAACATGTTATTTTTTCGATTACATCAATCCTTTATTTGTTGAATATCTTAATTTTTTAGATTTAATGTTTATTTGATAATTACTTGTCTTGGAAAAACTAAAAAATAAAAAATCCAAAAAAAAAAAATCATAATCTTGCATGAGCATTTAGGTTAGTAAATTAGAATTTATTTTCAGGATTCCAATTTTTTTACGATTGCATTTTTAGATATTTTTTTTGTAAATAAATTAGGGTTGGATAAAGATAGTTCTTTTTTTTATAAATAGGGTTTTAGATGATGTTTGCACATTTTAATTATCTTATTTTTCTAAAAAATAGTTTTCAAAGATAGGATAGGGTTTAAGTCAAATTAATCCCTAAAATAGATTAGAAAATTATTATTTTTAGATAGTCTAATTAGGATTTTTATTAATTCCGAATTTCAATTAAAAAAACAAAAATATTATGTGCATGTTAATTAGTTTGCATGTTAGGTTCATTTAATTAGAAATAGCTTGTTAGCAAAATTAGGTTATGTAGTTAAAGTGCATGTTTTAATTTCGAGATAAAAGAAAACCCAAAAAAATAATTGCTTGCTTTGTGTGTTTATTTCTTTGATGCAATTTCTTTGATTCATTGAGTGTTTAATAATGATTGAACACCCGTGTGATCACCCTATTGCATGATAGAAATTTAGGTTAAAATAAATCTTAGCTGCCTGCAAAAACATCTTTTGAAAATTAAAAGGAAATGGTACTGAAATGGCATTAGAGAAATCTAGTGTAACCAAGTCCCCATACCCATAGTCTCTGGTTCATAGGAGTGAAATAATCCTCCCATTATTTTACTTAGCTGTCTAATCGACCTACCGTAAACTGATTAGTGGCGACTCCTAGATAATAATCATTTGCATGCAAAATATTTGAACTTAAGTCGCGAATTGGTATGGGCTTGGGAGAGCTCGAGCTAAGTTAGACTTAGTAGTCCATTAGCTTAATTTTAGGTGGTGCACCCGAAATTTAGGTCGCGACAACCGTCTTATGTTCAACTCGCGAGATCATAGTTGACGGAACGCGTGTGGAACAATCCTACTATGTTGCATCAATATGTAATCCAGTCCTCTAAACGATGCGTCACTATAAATTTCGCATCCTCCAGAACACTAAGGAATGGTCAACACAAGTGTAGTAGCCAACTTCTACTTAAACTCTTGGAATTTATCCTCACACTCGTCTGTCCATATGAATCTCTCTCATTTCTTCAGGAGTCGAGTCAATGACAACACTGATGTTAAGGCTCTTTCCACGAACTTTTTGAAGTGACTTGTACAACCCATACGGCTTCTGATCTCCGATACTATCGTCGGTCTCGGTCCATTGATAATTGACTTGGTCTTGATCGGGTCCATGGAAATTCTTTCACCATTCTCAAGTGTCTCTCGAGTTCCTTAGCATTTCTCGAATACACTAGAATATCATTGAAAGATACGATCACAAACTGAACTCGATATTCCTTGAACACTTGGGTTGTCAAATCCATGACAGCAACTGGAGCGTTCACTGGGCCAAACGATCTTACAATACGCTCGTAAAGACCATATCAAGTACGAACAGCTGTCTTCAGTATAACCTCGTTCTTGGTCCTCAGCTGATGATAATCTGTCCTCAAGTCGACCTTTGAAAACATTAACACTCTTTATAACTAGTCACGCCATTCATTGATCTTCGGTAATGAACACTTATCATTGCTTGTACCTAATTGAGTTGACAATGGTTGATGCATGATTGCAACGAACCATCTTCCTTTCTCTTTCCACATAACTGATGTTCCCCAAAGTGATGCACTGATATGTATGAATTCCTCATTCCTCAATCTTCACATCTGTATCTTCAGTTCTATCAATTCAGACAACAATAACTGGTAAGAAGCCTTCGAGAGTGGCTCTATTCTAGTGCTAGCTCGATCGCAATTTCTATCTCTTTCTCTGGCAACGGTCTGATAGTTCTTATGACAACACATCTAGAAATTCTTAGACCACTGAGATGTCTTCCACCTCCAATTCTCCAATCTGTCTTAACTATGACCATCACCAAGTAACCTCGTCAATCGACGAGATTAAAGAAATCGAAGATTCATTTCGACCCCCAATAAACTCGACACTTTCATGAGCTACTGGACTAAGTTGAATAGCTCCGTGACCATGATTCATTACCACAAGATG
The DNA here is from genome assembly GCA_017140595.1 of Eucalyptus curtisii. Lineage (NCBI taxonomy): Eukaryota > Viridiplantae > Streptophyta > Magnoliopsida > Myrtales > Myrtaceae > Eucalyptus > Eucalyptus curtisii. Next base: position 19,407,149 of record CM029498.1, read on the forward strand.
TTCCATGAGCCCACTCTACTCATGTAGCATCAAAGTTACACCTCAGCAACTAGTCAAGCATGACTATTACTAGTGATTACCCTTTCTTTCACTTATTTCAATAAATTGAAGTTCCCCAAACTTCACCAAAAACTCTGCTACAATACTATGATAGAATTTTCCCCAAAACATTCTTCCTCCAACTAGTGTCGGGTTGGTTCCATTTCCATTCTTGCCATACCCGGACACTGAATTCATCCAGGTTTCCTTCCACAATTTCGACACCTATCTGGTGAGTATTCTACCTCCTGTCAGGTGTCAGCATGCACTATTTCTTGTACCGGAGACCTATCCCACAAATTCTACGGTGCGTTCTATTCTATGGCGCACTTCTTCTGACCTGGCCTATCGACGGTGACACCTGTAACTGTTGTCGAGATTCCATCTACTTATGCGGACAACCCATAAATCACTGTCCGTGCTGGCTACACTTACCATGAATTCCTGTCCTTAGAATACACAAGACTGATCTATACCATCTTCCATGAAACAACATGTTCCATTTGTCTGAATGCTGACCTGACTATTCCACCCTTCCTATTGAGTGAAATAAAATACTCTTACCTTAACATCAATTTTTTCCCTAACCGAATTTCTGCCTGCACTGAATCTTGACTCAAATATTGAAATCCATTCCGTGATCATCCTTTTAGGTTGGACCTAGCAAAGGTGGCAACGACAACAACTTGATCCTGATCTTACTGGCTCATCCAGAACCCAAGGAACACTTGCATCAGAATGATCTTATCCAACTTAGGATCATTCGACTCTACTACTCTAGTACCAACCTGCGGTGGCACTCTTATGCTCGAGCTAGCCAGAGTCGACACTCTGCCTTCCAAATCCACGTCAATTAAAAGCGAACGATTCACACACGACAGACAATTCTACCAATAAGCTATCAAAGACATGCACCAGCATAAATTTAAAGGTCTTCCTACTACTATCCCAAAAGTCATCGCACCTTATCACTTCAATTCCTTAACTTCACTCTAATACCACTTAAACGGGATGTCACGCCCCGATCCTCGGGTACGCGCCCATCCCTCACCTTGGTCGATTAAAAAAAAATTGCGATATCCCAGGACGTATCGCCGACCCTTTTATTTTCATATGCACATGCGAAAGCAATTAAAAATCCCCAAACAATAAAACATTGGGATAGAACGGTAGGACTAATTTTCAAACTCTTAAAAACCTTCACTATTATATACAAGGTGAACTATTAGATTCAATTTACAATAAGCCAGTTTAAAAACAAGGTCTACAAGCAGAAGTGGGTTTCTACAAGCTACGGGTCCCGTCCACCTCTTCATCATCCTCCACACTCCAACTGGAGCCTTCAGCAGACTGCACCGGACTTTCGAGATCTTCAAAATCCAAGTTTGCTGCATCTAGGACCTGAAATGGTTATTCAATAACCAATGAGACAATGTCTCAGCAAGTTCTACCCCTCTAAAACCCGATAAGTATACCAATACACCTTAGGGCTGCCTACACATAACCCGAGTTAGAGGACTTACCTTGGCCTCAGATTCCACCTGCATATCAGCACAGTTCAATAGGCAACCTAATAATTACATTAAAGATCGATATCTCGATCAATCGACCTAATCGATTACAAGTAAACAAGACCACTCACCGGTCATTTCCATTCAATCAATCAATTCACAACATCATATCAAAGCAATGATCAATCGACCTAGTCGATTACATGTCAGTCGAGCCATCTTTATGTCATTTCACTCTTCACTATATAACCTCCAATAGTACACTTGGTCACAGAGCTACATCAATGCTCTCGGGCGTCGTTTCCGCCAAGGTGACGTATGCAATAGACAGCACTCGTGCGTTCTTTAAGGCGCCGTTTTCACCAGCGATATCTTTAATCATCGAACCACGTATGTCTATAAGCCAAGGTGATGTATGTAATAGATGGCACTCGTGCGTTCTTTAAGGCGCCGTTTTCACCAGTGATTTCCTTATCACCGAACCACGTATGTCTATACTAATGCAGGTAATAGATAGCACTTGTGCGTTCTTTAAGGCGCCGTTTTCACTAGTGATTTCCTTATCACCGAACTACGTATGTCTATACCTCGTACCTGATCGGTCTCAGCCAAGAGTATTCATAATCCACTCTCATGATTCTCTCCACTTTACAACTCATCAAGGAATTATTAATGCTAAATAACCATATTCGACCATCTACCAATCAATCATTCAATTACACTCAATTTTAATCAATTTAGGAATAATTCCTCAAATTGCACAATCAATTCAATTCACCACAATGTGGAGCTCAAATAAATAAACAGAATGCAGCACGACAATCAACATGAAATTCCGATCACCGGCCATCCCAGTTGAATTTCTGAAAAAATAAATAATTAAATAATTAATTTCGAAAATTAAATATATAACTATTAAAAATCCAATTTAGGCCCGTGATGTCTAATTGGAACCCGAAACGGGTCGGGAAAACCCTGAGATGCATTCAATAAATATTAGAAGCTATCTACTTGCTAATGACTAAGTCTAACCACATAACATGCATCATTAAGTCACTAATTTAATTGTTCTAAACTAATCTAACCACCTAATTGCACTTAATTAAATCTAATCAGCCATTAGGCATCATTAGTAAACTAAGAAAGCATTAGTGAGTAAAACTCACTTGGCAAAGTGAAGATCGAAACACCGCGACGGCGACGCGATGGCGGCCGAAATCCAAACTTTCGGCGGCGTCGGCAGACACTCGGGCTGGGCCCAAAAGGTCTTGCAAGCCCACAGCAACTGTTGGGCTTGGCTAATCCGCGGACTTCAAGTGGGCTGAACCTGGGCTGAGCTCTCGGGCCGAAATTCACCGAACTGGGTTATTGCAATTCACGGGCTGACAAAAAAAAAGCCCGAAGGAGCTGCTAGGCTTGACTGAAACTCATATGGGCTGAGCTAATCCTAACCAACTGTGGGATGTAAATCACGTGGGCTAAAGCTTGAGTCAAAGGAGATGGGTCCACGACGTTGGAATGCAGAAATCGAGCAGCAGCTTCGGCGGGTGGAAATGCTTCGTGCGGCTGGCGTTGCGGACGAGATGCAGTCAACTCAGGTGAAGGAGACACCGGTTTGTTGACTCACGTGTGGGGACGAGAAGCTGCTTCAGTCGCTACTTGATTTGGGGGGACGTGTGGCATGCAACTTGCTCGGTTAGTGGGTTGCTGCTTCGATTGACTGGATCTGTGCAGCGAAGGAGAGGAATAATCGTGGGGTTTCGATGGGTGGCTTCTCATGGATGGTGATGTGTTGATGACGTGCGGCCGATGATGGAGCGGTGGCTATTGTCTTCGATTGCAGCTCGTTTCTTTGAAGAGGAAATAAAGAAATCAAGCGGGAATGGGGATCCGTGGAAGGAAACGTGCAAAAGAAGATTTAAGGGGAAGATGGATAATGATGAAATGTACAAAAGTCCACCGATCTTAGCCACTCCATTAATTGGATGTTCCCCTATTACTTTCTTGAGTTGGATTTTCCATTAAATCTAATTTTGATGCAAAAATTTCCAGCCCTTTGTCCAAAACCGAATTTCACTTTTTTGATCTTTAATTCATCACTCAATTTCCCAAGTTGAGGTCCAATTTCGATGTAGAAAAATCTTGAACAATTTTCTATAAGTCCCCGACACTTAAAGGCTTAGCTTGAAAGTCCAAACTCGCTTAAATTTGGCCCGTACGAATTTCGGTTAATTTTCCGCGACGTCCGAACGATTTTCCGTAAAAATCTCAGAATCTCCGAAAAACCTTCTGAGATTGAGTCGACGTTCCTAGAATTTATTGCGACATGATAGAATCTTCAATTTATTAAATCAAAGTTGAATTCACAGTTAATTTCAATTGGTGCGTTTTTAGCGTGACCTAGGCTACCGGGTAACTTTTAGGCATTTTTAGTGCAAATGACCCGTGGTCGATTTTCTTCGAGCCACAATGAACCCACTCGACTCATTGGTGACTCTCGGTTTTCGTGAAAATCTCGAGGATCCAAATACGGACACAGGGTACCAAAACAATAAGAAAACCAGTCTAGTGCCGGTCAACGAGAATTTTCCAATTTAGTGGTGTCACCCATGATTGGCCACACATCTCTATCGAACCAGCTTATCTCTGATTTCAAATCGATTTTATACTATGCCGCAATGGCCTCTAAAGATAGACACGGTCGATAAGCCGATTTCTAGTCGAATTCTCAAGTCTATTTGCCTTAAAATCCTTATTGGTTTCCCCAGATAGTCTAGTTATGTCAAGAGTGATTAGCTCTGAGAACAGCCCTATAGACACGTCAATGAAATGCCCGATTTATTCAATAGAAAACAGAGTTGAAAATCTGGGATGTCACAATATTCATCCGAGGATGCTAACTGGAGTGAAGAGGAAGGGGAGATAGTCGAGCAAGAGGAGGGACCGAAGGAGGATCAGGAGTGGGAAGAGCTAGAGGAAGAACCTGCAGAGGAAGAATCTAAAGATGAAGAGCTGGAGGAGGATCCCAAGGATGATCCAGAGTACGACCAGGATGAAGACTGAGATCCCATCCTGTTTGTGAACCCTGGGTTGGGAACTAATGTGTAATAGTTCAGCCCTTAGTGAATAGTATTGTAATATATACTATGTGGTTTGCTTTGTATAAAAGTGTGGTTGTGGTTTTTCAGAAGTAAAAAATATGGCCTACTTTTCTATCCCATTGTTTTATTGTCTGGGGATTTTATTATATGCTTCCGCATGCACATATTAAATGAAAGGGTCGGCGATGCATCCTGGGACGTTGCTATTAATCGACTAGGTGAGGGATGAGCACGCGTTCGAGGATCGGGGCGTGACAATAATGTGTCGCATACACTAAAGACCCATAGCACTCACATTAAAAACTCTCCACCGGGAATCAAATGGAGTACTTATATATTTAAAAACAAAATGTTTAAATTTATACAACATCTTCTCCATGTAATCACTTTGGCTTAAAGAATAACCCCCACTATTTTTTTTTTTTAACTTTAATACCTAAGATAGTATCAACTTCTCCTAAATCTTTCATTTTGAAAATGAAAGCTAGATACTTCTTAGTCTCAATGACTTCAATCATATTGATTCCAAAATTAAATATATACACCAAACCTAATTGTACAATTGAATGTAGCATTTCCAGTAAAACAAGCAAGTGCAAAGCAGCTCAGAATCAACTAAATTATGGATCGCTATTAATGGAGTCCAAAGCACATGTCTTTATGTTTGGAGTATCAACCTTACGATATTAGAAAATGTACAATCACAATTTCCCAAATGCAGAACCAAAAAGTACTTTGGTGCAAGTGAAATTACCGAAAGACAAGATGCCAGAAAAACATCACGCACCAAACTAATCCAAACTTATTATTTATTTATTTATTTATTTATTTATTTATTTATTTAACTAATTGTTGAAATTAAGATTACATCTTACAAATTACTCGTGCATCTCGAGCAAGCAATCAAATTTCATCTTATGTGTTGTCTAGAATCTTAAGATAGAAAATGAACAGACGTAAAATCTGCACTTCAACATATATCATGTACACTGGGAACTAATCAAAGCATTACCTAAGAACCTCGGGAAGTGCATAAACCAAGACAATGCTATCATTTCTTGAGTGATTCCTTTAGAAAATAATATTATGGAGTAAAGCAAAGTTACGAAATTACAAGAACTTCATCAATGCACCGTGCATACCGTAAGCAAATCAACATAGTACCGCAATTGCAAGTCTTTCGTTACTATACACGGGCGTTACAAATTAAATTACCTGCGCAAATGTCCAACGTGTAAAAACCAATCCATCGAGAAACCAGAGCACTTGTGGAGTTTAAGCACTCGCAGAACGTGTACCCGGGATCTCGCAAGCAGTGCCAAGTCTGAATCTCCCACTATCATGTGCCAAAGGTGAAGCTACTTCAAGCAATTAAAAGACAACACAATCTTGGTCACCCATGGAGTCACGCACCCGCCCCCATTCTCTAGTATCAAATTGAACATGGCGACCCTCGGCTTCCCTTTCAATTGACAAACTACCATTTTCACCTTGCGCTTGATCTTGTGGATCAGTCTCGACATCATCAACGTCCGGCACGCAGGTGAGAGATGGTTCATCCTCTGGAAAAATTTGCTAAGCCATCCCCAATGAGCTGCACCAGCGCAAGCACTCAACATGCTATGCACGGTGTACCCATCCAGCGCAACATGTATGTAAGGCATTGCCTGTAGAAATCTCGGCAAATTCGAGGAGGCTTTTAAATTGATTTTGCTGCCACCGGCCTTCGATTTAGGGAATTGCATCGAGATAGATCCTAAACCACCACAGCCCCCACATCTTATAAGGGATTTTCATCCTCGTCTTCGCCGGACTCACACAAAGACTGAGATGAACCGAGGTAATCAGTGCCGACATCATTGCGAGTTGAATACAGAGACAATAATCTTCGATGGCGATTGTGTGTATGGCGAAGCATTGTGGTAATTCGCCGGGGAGATCATCTCTAACTAGTGCGTGCCATTCCGGGTGTGATCTTACTCTGCTTTGGCTTTTTACTCGACTTCTCCCGCGTAAACTTTGAAGTCCAAGTCACGTCCGCCACATTGGATAGAGAGGTCTACGTTCATATAATGATTTTGGATTTGTCTTCAACTTCAAGGTGACAGAGGCGGTGGAGATGAGCAAGCAAATAATAATAATCTACAGGCCATCCATTGCATTTCCATTTTCTGATAGGCATGTTGCGATGGGCAAAAGAAGAGGAAGATTCGGGATTCATGGACGACATCTCGAGGACCGCTGATGGTGAACCACCATAGGTAGGTACTTCCTTCAACTTTGACTTCATTGTTACACAGATAAATCCTTCAAATTGTTGGAAAATATGGCTTTGAATTGGGTAGAATAATTGTGACATCCAGATACTTAGGTTCTAATTTCGATTGGATAAATTGGGCATTTTATCGATGCGACTACAGTGCTTTTCTCTGAGTTGGCCACTCACGAGATAACTAGATTAGCTGGGTGAGCTATTAAGGACTTTAAGGCAAATAGACTTGAGAATTCGACCGGAAATCGACTTCTCGACCATGCTCAGCTTTAGAGATCATTATGGCACAGTTAAAAATCGAATTAAGATCAGAGATAGGTCGGTTCAATTGAGATGTGTGGCCGATCGTGGGTGACTCCACTAAATTGGAAAATTCTCATCGACCGACACTAATTTGATTTTACTGTCGTTTTGGTACCTTGTGTCCATATTTGAATCCTCGAGATTTTCACGACAACCGAGAGTCGCCAATGGGTCGAGTGGGTTCATCATGGCTCGAAGAAAATCGACCATAGGTCATTTGTCTTAAAAAGTTCTGAAAACTACCTAGTAGCCTAGGTCACGCTAAAAACGCGTCCAAGTGAAATTAACCGCCAATCTAAGTCCGATTTCAGAAATTGAAGATTTTGTCTTGTCACAATAAATTCTAGGAATGTCAACTCAGTCTCAGGAGATTCTTCTGACAATCGAGACTTTTTGGGAAAAACTCGGTTTAGAGCCATTTTAGTTCAGTTGAAGCCGGGAATTAATTATGGTTGTGAAATTGAGAAGCATGAGGGATTCTTGGATGAGGAAAATAATCAATTTGATAAGTGAGACATCAATTGATTTTTATGAGTCATTTGAGAGAAATTCAAGAAGGAAATTTGGATGCAAAAATGCAAGTGGGGAGCAAGAACTCTAGTTTGGAATTTCTTTTGGGATTAAATGAGCATATTCAAAAGAAAATGGGATGAGAATTTTCTATTCTAGGAAATTATTTTCTTTTAAATTTATTCCCATTTCCCTTTCCCTATTTGCCAAACACCTTTTCCCCTTTTTGCCACAAGTTTCTCTCTCCTTTCTTTCTTTTTCTTTTTTCTCTCTCTCTCTCTTTTCTCCTCGTGCGAAATGCCCCTCACTGACTCCCTCTGCCGGTTCCAACTTTGCTTCTCCTTTTCCTTTATGCTTTTTGACTTTTCAACACTCACTCTCTCTCTTATCTCTTCTTCTCTCTCTCTCGGTACACTCTCTCTCTCTCTCTCTTCTAGTTCAAGCGAACCAACAGAAGTAGAAGCAGCAGCCATCGTTGCTTGGACTGGAGCTACCGTCGCCGTCGTGCCGGAGCACCGTCGCCACCCGTGCGCTCCGCCGCTCACCGTTCGCCCTCCGCCTCTCCCTCACCCTCTTCAGCCACCGTCGACGCCTTCTTTCTCTCCCTCCGTCTGCTACTCGAGGTCCCAGCAGATCTGGGAAGACGCTGGAGCAGACAGCAGCAACTGGCGTCGTCTGAAGGAACCGCCGCCCGCCTGTTCCTCCGTTCACATATCCACCATCAGCACCGAGTTGCTGTCCGTCTCCCCTCACACCAGTCTAGGGCCGTCCAGTTCCAGTCGCCTCTACCTTGCCTCGTTCGGCCACCTCAGGCCGCTGCCCGACCACCTCCAGCCATCGTTCGGCCTCACCGGAGCTTCGCTCACCCTCCGCCGGCCTTGCCTCGCCATCTCAGCCATCGGAACAGCTTCGGGCAGCCAAGATCAGCAACTGGGTTAGTGGGTTTCCAGCCCCTTTTGGCCCGCTTTTGGGGCGTTTTCGGGCCCGGAACCCGAGGTCCGCTTTGGAGTTTATTGTTCCCCGCGCCGTTCCAGTCGGTTTGATCCGACTTGCGCATTATTCTAGTGAGTTTTGCTCACTAATGCCGTCTTAGTTTGCTAATTATACTCAAAGGTTGATTAGTGTTAGTTAAGTGTAATTATGTGGTTAGATTAGAATGGATTAGTAATTATTAGTTAATTGCATTGCATATTAGTTAAATGGTTAGTGTACTTAACTAGAGAATTGCCTATAGTATTTATTGAATGCTGCTCGGGATTTTTCCCGACCCTTATCGGGCTTCAATTAGGCATTTCGGGCCTAAATGGAATTTTTAGTAATTAAATATTAATTTTCAAAATTTATTTATTTAATTATTTATTTTCCGGAAATTCAACGGGAAGGCCGATGACCGGGATTTTATGCTGATGATCGTGGTGTAGTTCATTTATTTAATTGAGCTCTATGTTGTGCTAAATTGAAATTATTGTATTTATTTATTTAATTTTCGAAATTAATTATTTAATTATTTATTTTTCGAAAATTCAACCGGGATGGCCGATGACCGGAATTTCGTGCTGATTATCGTGGTGTAGTCTGTTTATTTATTTGAGCTCCACATTGTGACGAATTGAATTGATTGTGCAATTTGAGGATTTGTTCCTTAATTGATTGAAATTGAATGGAATTGAATGATTGATCGGTAGATGGCCGAGTTTGGTTATTTAACCTTTATAATGCTTTGATGAGTTGTAAAGCGGAAAGAATAGTGAGAGTGAACTGAGAATTCTATTGGCTGAGACCGATCAGGTACGAAGTATAGACAGGCATGGTTCGGTGATTAAGGATATCACTGTGCAAAAACGGTGCCTTAAAGAACGCACGTAGACTATCTATGACTTGTGGCAGGTGTGGTTCGGTAATGAAGGATATCACTGTGCGAAAACGACGCCTTAAAAAACGCACGTAGACTGCCTATGACTTGTGACAGGCGTGGTTCGGTGATGAAGGACATCACTATGCGAAAATGGCACCTTAAAGAACGCACGTAGACTGTTTGTGATCTATGACGAGCGTGATTCAGTGATTAAGGATATCACTATGCGAAAACGGCGCCTTAAAGAACGCACGTAGACCATCTGTTACTTATGTCACCTTGGCGAAAACGACGCCTGGGAGTATTAATGGAGCTCTGTGACTAAGTGTACTATTGAAGGTTATATGGGATGGAATGAATGACCAAGAGATGGTCCAATTGACATGTAATCGACTAGGTCGATTGATCATTACTTTGTCTGATGTTGTGAATTGGTTGATTGAATGGAATGATCAGTGAATGGTTTGATTGAGATGTAATTGACTAGGTCGATTGATCATTGCTTGGATATGATGTTGTGAATTGATTGATTGAATGGAAATGACCGATGAATGGTCCGATTTACTTGTAATCGACTAGGTCGATTGATCGAGATATCGGTCTTTGATGTGATTGTTAGGGTTCCTATTGAACTATGCTAATATGCAGGTAGAATCTGAGGCCAAGGTAAGTCCTCTGACTCATGTTGTGGATAAGCAGCCCTAAGGTGTATTAGTTTACTAATCGAGTCTTAAGGGGTAGAACTTGCTGAGACGTAGTCTCATCCGGTTGTGGGACAACATTTCAGGACCCTAATGAGAAACCTGAGGAGAAAGAACCCGAAGAGGAGTACCAGAAGGAGAACCCCGAGGATGAGCCAAAGTAGGATCCTAATGAGAATTGAGCCTCCACTCCTATCTAATGACTTTTGCTGTAGAACCTGTTTGAGTAGAAACCGACCTTTTAACATGGCTTGTATATGTATATGTCTGACTGAGTTGTTATAGATGTACATAAGGGTGTTGGTTTTCAGGTTCAAGTTTCTAGTCCTACTTGTATATCCCATTGCTTTATTGTTTGGGGATTTTTATAACTACTTCCGTATGTGCTATTAAAAAGGAAAGGGTCGGTGATACGTAGTCCTGGGATATCGCATTTTAAAATCGACCAAAGTTGAAGGATGGGCACGTGACCGAGGATCGGGGCGTGACAATAATGAAGTCAGATATTTAGAGTAATCAAGTCGGACTTTGAGGAGTGATATCACTATTTTTAAGGATTTATTTGCTCCACAAAGTTGCTAATGATCACCAGCAAATTTCCTCCAGGATACAACAAAATCTCAAATGAGAATACTATATACCAATTCTAGTATTTCTCTAGGGTCTCTCATGGGAAACAATTGGAAACAAGAGCTATAGTTTCTTTCGAAAGAAAACGAAAAAATGGAAGAAGTTAGTTTGATCTCAAAACAAAAGTACTTATATTTGTCTTTTAAATAGAGGCAACTCTTCAAAAGGTTGCAAAAAAGAACAAAGGCAACCTTTCGGGAAATGTTGCAAAATGAACAAGTGCGTCTCAAAGGTTGCGTTGAAAAGACATAAAAAAATCGGAATTAAATAAATAATAAATGAAAAATAACCGTAACTTTTTCGTGAACAGTCGCACTGTGTCAACAAGACTTTATACTTAATTTTTATAGAAATAAATCTGAATTTTTAATAAATAAAAATAATGATCGTCGGTTAGTACCAAATCTGGTCTACGTGCGCACTCACATCTTTTCAATGTGGGACAAGGCACCTCTTCATTTGTTTTATAGACAAACTACCAACAGTTTAGGCCACATCTGCACTGGCCACTGAAGCCTTGGTGATCCGTTGTGTTCTGCTGTACTTGCTGGAGAAAGCAGATCTGATTTTGCTGCTAGATACAAATGTTGTGGGCTTGTTTTTCCGGGATTTGATAAATTTGTCGAGAGATAGAGATGAGAATCTGGTCTTTCGTGGGAGTTTATGGGCAATGGATAATATCGTTCTTGACCTATCTCTGGTTTTTCTGGAAAGCTTCGTGCTTCTGATTTTTGAAGTTTGAGAGTTTAGATCATGCTAATGCACTTGTTCGGTGCTCGAGAGTGCAGTGGCTGGGGTAGCGATTTATGCGCACAACCTTTTATATAGAAGCCTTTTACCTCAGCTCCATTTGTTTTCTGGAAAATAAATGATCCGATAAATCTCTCTCTCTCTCTCTCTCTCTCTCTCTCTCTCTCTCTCTCTCTCTCTCTCTCTCTCTCTCTCTCTCTCTCTCTCTCTCTCTATATATATATATATATATATATATATATAATTATCGTTTGTATTGCTTGGAATAATCATTCAATAAAAAATATTTTCATTATCGATAACAATTTATATTTAGATATTTTTGTGAATGATGAAACTATTTTTTCGTCATTCATTTTTATAAGCGATACTAGCAAACACTTTTATTTTGAGAAGATATTTTTCAATAAATCATTTCCCCAAAACTAATGGTGTCCTAGTATGGCATCTTATAAGGCAAGTCACTTGCATTTACCCTTACTTATGGATCTCTTATTGGTGTACCGATTTTATATTAATATGAAATGATTATTTTAAAAATGGAAATATGTCAAACCGGCTTGTCTAACCTTTTCTGGATGAGAATCCACCCTTATTGTCCGAGTGATTCGAAAGGATGGTCAAATTTGAACACAACTAGAATGGTATGCTTGATATCTTCAAATTTTTCTTCATATCCTCAATTTCAACACTTCATTTTCTTGTCAACCTAGAGCATACCAAGTTAGAATATCCAAACTACGTTTGAATTTCTTTACCATCAAATTCAAAGATGTGAGGATATCAGGTGTGTCACTCTCTCAAGACTTCGCTTTTTGAGACTAGATATTAAAAAAAAAATTCTCTTGTCCATCGTCAATCATTCATCCAACCTATACATAAGGAATATGACCATCACGGTTGATTACCTAGTTATAAAATACTAAGATGCAATCGATTGATTTCAACTGTTGAAAATTTTTTAGACCGCCGAAATTTAAATAGTATGAACCCTATTTATCAAGAGCAAATAATCACTTTATTTATTTTTGCTTCCTCTCCTACCACAGACGCACAAACTCATGTCCATCAGTGGTCCTCAATCCACTAGACATATGCATTTGCCATCTACGAAGACGAGATGCTGCCCAGGAGGACAAATATTCTTCACAGGAGGACAAACGCCAACATCTCCTGGTCCTACCCGAACGTCCTCTGTTGGAACGCAGCCCCCTCGGCCATCTATAACGGCAGGACGAAACCCGTTAGGACAATCTTTTCTTGTTCCAGCATGTGAGACGACAAGACCTTCAAAGGATGGAAAATGTGGAGAAACTCATTAGTGCAGTTCTACGCTTAATATTGATAATGGAAATTGAAAGGCGAGAAGAAACCTACTTGATGCAACCATCAATAGAACAACCGTTGCATTGAGCTTGCCTTGACCCTTCTCCATTTCCCAGTATATTGGCTTGATTTGTCTGAGGTATGATTAGGAGAGATATGTGTTTATGTATCCCATTGAAGTGTTTTTTATGTAGACGTATAAAATTCAATGTTTTTGGAGATTGAGTAAATGCAAGATTCAAAAAAATGAATAGTAATTGATTTGCTACTTATTCATATTCTGCTCCTGATTTACTTACTTACTGAGTGTTCTTTCTTTGCTAAATTTATTTCGCAGATCTCCATCGAAAAGCACGTTTGCTTTACTAGGTAAGACAATAAGTACTTGCGATATACAATTGAATATTCGAAATCTTCTTGTCATAATTTGAGCATTTCTTGGAGTTTATGGAATGATTTTACTTTTTTTTTTTCCTAAGAAACGTAGGCAATGCTTAAGAGTTACACCATTACTTTTTTTTACATCAAATGATTGAAATATCCAATTTGCTAACCAATATGTGCATGAGTTTCCTTCCATAAAAGTATGTACGACTTTGACCCATTAAAAATACTCTAACATTTTCCTAATATGAGAGATGAGAATATTAAAATTGAGAGAGGTAGTTGATTTCTAAAGAAGAGAAATAGCTGCTTGCGAGTCCACCTCCATAATAAGTTTGCGAATGCTCAACGAGATGGCCATTTTGAGACCCAAATATATGCCTAAAGTTATGCTTTGAGCAAAAAGCAGACTCCCATGGTCTGTGCAAACTCACCAAGCCAATTGCCTAATTCATTTTGAAGAAGCCCACCTATTGAAGTTGGACTTGGGTTGCCTTTAGAAGCCTATTAGAATTTGGTTCAATCTAACTAGAAGGATGGACAGTCCAACCCACAAACATATCCTCACTTCTCCTTATAAGAAAACAATTTGTTTTTTGTCATACGAGCCGAAAGAACCATATAACGCTTCAAAAGGAGCCAACTGGATGCTCTGTTGATAACTATTGTTGTAGGCAAATTCCACCAGGTGTAGCTGATCTTCTCAACTTCCTTTGAAGTCTAGTACACAACCTCTCAGCATGTCCTCGAGGGTCTGAATTGTCCTCTCAGACTGGCCATCCGTCTGAGGATGATATGCCGTAATGTATTGCAGCTTGGTACCTAAAGCACTTTGCAAGCTCTTCCAAAAAGCAGCAGTGAACCTCGGGTCTCAATCTGAAGTTATCAGAACCGGCACTCCATGCATACGAACTACCTAACGCACGTACATGTCTGTGTGTCTATCTAAACTTAGGTCCTTTCGAACTGCAATGAAGTGAGCCGACTTTGTCAGTCAGTCAACCACTACCCAAATCGAATCATTTCCTTTTTGACTCCTTGGTAGTCCGGTCACGAAATCCATCGTAATATGCTCCAATTTCCACTCTGGGATCTCGAGAGGTTGCAGAAGTCCTCCCGGCTTGCAATGCTGAGCTTTCACCTGCTGACACGTCAAACACTTGGCCAAATGCTTGGCGATGTCCGCCTTCATACCTGACCACCAATAGTGTTGACGCAGATTCTAAAACATCTTGGTACTACCAGGATGAATGTTGTAATTGCTACGATGTGCTTTTGATAGAATATCCTCTCTAAGCTCCACATCGTCAGATACAACCAAACATCCTCGGAACTTCAATGTTCTATCATTAGAAATCTGAAAGTCAGCCTTCTTTTTCTTAGTGTCCTCCTATAGAACGTATGTACATCTTCATCTGTCGATTGGAGTAGCTTGATTCTGATCTGGACATCCGGTTTAATTCTGATGGTGGCCATAAGACTCGAAAGGTGGCCTGCCTCTAACTTGAATACCGAATCTCGGGCTTTCTCGATTAGATTCCACTCCTTAATCAGTATATGAGCAACTAAAGATTTTCGACTCAAAGCATCGGCAACCTTGTTCACCTTTCCCGGGTGATATAGGATATCACAGTCATAGTCCTTCAAAAATTCCATCCATCTACGTTGTCTCATGTTCAACTCATTCTGAGAGAATAGGTACTTGAGGCTTTGATGGTTCGTGAAGATCTAGAATCTTTCTCCACACATGTAGTGTCTCCAAATCGTTAGTGTAAAAATAATTGCCGCGAGCTCTAAGTCATGTGTTGGATAATTCTGTTCATAAGGCCTCAACTGACGGGAGGCGTATGCAACAACTCTACCATGTTGGATCAGCACGCAACCCAATCCTTTGAATGACACATCACTATAGATCTTAAATCCTCTAGGACCAAATGGAATAGTCAGCACAGGTGCCGTAGTCAACTTTTGCTTCGGCTCTTGGAAACTACGCTCACACTTGTCTGTCCACACAAATTTCTTTTCTTTCTTCAGAATTTTTGTCAAAGGCGATGTTAAAGATGAGAACCCTTCAACAAACCATCTGTAATAACCTACCAAACCCAGAAAACTTCTAATTTCTATTACTATAGTCGGTCTTGGCCAATTGATCACAGCTTCAATCTTGCTCGGGTCCACAGAGATTCCTTCACCTGAAATCACGTGATTTAAGAAAGCAACAAGAGTCAACCAAAACTCGCACTTGCTAAACTTGGCGTACAACTGATGGACTCTCAGCTATTGTAGCACGAATCTTAGATGATTCTCGTGCTCTTCATCACTTCTTGAATACACCAGAATATCATCAATGAACATGATCACAAACTAATCCAGATATTCCTTGAATACACGGTTCATCAAATCCATGAAGGCAGCTGGAGCATTCGTCAACCGAATGGCATCACTATGAACTCGTAATGACCATACCGAGTACGAAATGCTGACTTAGAAATGTTCTCCTTCCTAGTTCTCAGCTAATGATATCCTGTCCTCAAGTTGATCTTCGAGAATATCGACGCTCCTTGCAATTGATCAAACAAATCATCGATCCTCGGGAGTGGATACTTATTCTTGATCGTTACCTGATTGAGTTGCTGATAGTCAATGCACAGGCGCAACGAACCATCTTTCTTCTTTACAAATAGAATTGATGCTCGCCAAGGTGATGCACTGGGACAAATGAATCCCTTATCCAATAGCAGTCCATCTTAGCTCGTTACTTGGTGAGCCAGTCCATGCCAATAATTAAATCATAGTCGTACATGGCTAGGATTAATAAATCTATTTTCCCCACTCGCTTACCAATCACTAATTTGCAACCAAAACAACCCAAAGCAGCAATAATTGTATCCTTCAATGGTGTAGATATGCTAACTGCCGACTCCAATAACATAGGACTGACTCCTATCAACTTAACATATTCCTCGACGATAAAGGAATGGGTTGCTCTCGGATCTAATAAAGCGTAAGCAGGATGGTCGTTTAGCGAAACCATACTTGTGATCACGTCAAGCGCAGCTTCTGCCTGACCTTGTGTGGTGGCGTACATCGTGCCCTGAACTGGTGGTCTAAGCTATCCTCCCTATGGCACATTCTAAGGGGCACACTCTCTGATCTGACCCATCTACGGCGGCGGCGGCAACTGCGGTTGTCCTCTTGGTCGCCTAGGACAATCTCTAGCCAAGTGGCCCTACTGACCACATTCAAAACAGGCGCCCATCCTTCAAGGGCATTGATTCGCACCATGCTGTCTTCCACACAGACGACATGCGATGTTCTGGCTTGGCCCTGACTTTCTAACTCTCTTCCTGTTGGGCGGAACTTGGAATCTACCTGCAGGCATGGGCCTCTTTCCTTGACGGATCCCTTCTCTGTGAGAGCTAAACCTCGATTTAGACGAGGCAGCTTGCTCATTCAAAACTCTCTCTATCATCTAGGCTTGAAGATAGACTTCTCGATATTCTGTCAAATCTAACAGTGGCAGAGGTTGCTTTAGTTCATAACAAAGACCATTTCTGAATCTTCGGGCTTTTTCTTATGGGTCCTTAACCAACCTCGGAGCTAACTGAGAAAGCTCCGCAAATTTGACCCCATATTGGTCGACAGTCATACTCCCTTGACGGAGACGTTGAAACTCCTCCATCTTTTGTTCTCGGGCAGTACCCGAAAAATACTGATTGTTAAATGCTCTGAGGAAGGCGTCTCACACCGGGAACACACCTTCCGAAAATACTATATTCTTGGCGGGTCTCCACCAAATATTGACATTACCCTGCAATTGATAGACAACAAGGGTTACCTTCTCGGCCTCAGTGCACATCAGAAGTGCAAAGGCTTTCTCCAGATCTTGTATCCACAGAGACGCGGCCTCGGGGTCTCCAGTACCCGTGAATCTTTGGCGGACTCAGCTTTAAAAACTGCTCCACCAGCTTGTGTATCGGTCTCTCTCTCTACACCACTATGTTCTCAGGTTGGACCTCGACAGGTGCGGCAACGGGTGTGGCGGTAGGTGCAGCGGCAACGGCAGCAGCAATAGTAGCTTGATTCTATGCCTGCTCTGCCATCACGTCTCTCATGGTCTCTAGCGCCTGCATGATCCCTTCGATTCTGGGATCACTAGGGGTTGCTACCTCGGCACCCACTGCAGGTGGTGCCACTCCACTCACGCTAGCTTAAGCTAGCGCTTGACCTCGGCCGCCTTGGGTACCGACTCTGGTCAGCGTCCTACCTCGAGTCACAGCCCTAACGATCCTTTTCGTAAGAGTTCGCTGCTCCTGATCACTCATGGCTCAGCTTCATCTACTGAAACCCACTTCCAATTCCACACTGAATTAGATACAGAGTGATCTAAAACACGAGCAAGTCTACTAATTAGCTACCACAGACATGCACCAACATGAATTTAAAAGTCATTCTTACCACTATCCCATGAACCATCGCTCCTTATCACTCCAATCTTAACCATTGCCCTAATACCACTTAAACGGGGATGTCACGCCCCGATCCTCGTGTGCGCGCCCATCCCTCAACTAGTCGATTGAATAGCGGAAGCATATATTGCAACCTGAAGAAGCGAACTCTTGGAACCTGAAACAACCACACTTATATACATTGCAACCCATAGTGCCAATATATACAAGGTTAACTACTCAGTCAGTTTCTATTCAAACAGATTCAATAAGCAAGTCTACAGATAGGGGTGGGGTCTCAATCCTCATCTGGGCCTCCTCTAGGTCCTCCTCCGGATCCTCCTCCTAGTCCTTCTCCTTGACGATCTCTCCTTCTTCCTGGCTTCAGCTGGAGCCCATGCAAGAGTATACTGGAGAGTCAGAATCACCCTCGAGCTTGGGATCCTTCGCATCAATCACCGATCCACCCTTGGGATCTACAGTTCCCTTCTCGAACGCCACCTTCAACACGTACAAAGGTACATCAGTTTCCAGCACAAGACCCACCCTCCGTCCATCGTTGTAATGGGCGATACCACGACCAGTATTCATGGGGCACCTTGTGAGGTAGGCCATCATCAACCCAGACGGTGGCTTTCACCAGAACATACTCCAATCCTTCAGGGTGGTGGTGTATTGGAATACGATAACCTATCTCAGTGAATTTCTTAGGTTGGCCAAACCGCTCGGGAGGTGGTATGGGTGCTGCCATCTAAGGACCTGAAATGTTATCCCACAACGGGGTGAGACAACGTCTCAACGAGTTCCACCCCTAAGACCCTATTAGGAAGCAAATACGCCATAAGGGCTGCCTAATCACAACACGGGTCAGAGGACTTACCTTGGCCTCAATTCCATCTTGCAAATCAATGTCATTTACAAATGCCTCAAATCACATCAACCAATCAATTCATAACATCATATCAGATCATTGATCAATCGACCTAGTCAATTACGTGTCACCACGACCCCCTCCGGTCGGTACATTCAATACTATCTATAAGTCCACCCATAATAGGACTGCTCGTTCTAAACTGATAAATAGATAGTATAGCTTGCACTAAGCTGATAAATAGTTAACTGCTCTCAATCTAAGCTGACATATCGGTCCCTTGGGTTGATATATGACACTAATAATGCTCCCTCTAAGATGATAAAGTATATTGCTCGCAATCTAAGCTGATATATCAGAGCCCGTAGGATGATATAGTATACTATTAATGCTCTCTCTAAGCTGATGGGGTATACTGCTCGCAATCTAAGCTGACATATTGCCCGTAGGTTGATATAGTATACCGGTACATTGCTCGCAATCTAAGCTGACATATTACCCATAAGTCGATATAGTATACTATTCCAATCAAACAACCAATTCAACATTTTTATTATTCCCGATAAAAATAGTCGTGTGTGGATACACGGTCGGCCTTAGCCAAAATAGCATATTTTTTCTTCAGAACATCCCACCAGTTTCAACAGCTCATAAATATATTTTTGGCGTTGTAAACCGACGCTCGGTAATTTTCCAATTAATTACCAAAATTTATTAATTTAGGAAATAAATCCTAAAATCACAATTATGCAAAATTGGCATAATTTAACGCTCAAATAAATGAACATATTGCACCACGATAATCAGCATAAGATTTTGGTCACCGGCTATCCCGATCTAATTTCCGAAAAATAAATAAATAAATAAATAATTATGGAAAATATTAAATAAATGCCAATAAATCAGCTTAGGCCCACAACGCCTAATTGAATGCCGAAATGGACCCGGAAAGTTTATTAGTCATTCTAGATAAATACTAGAGCTTGTCTAGGCCTTAATTGCACTAACTATCCAACTAACATGCATCGGCAAATAATTAAATTTCACTAATCTAATCTAACTAACCACCTAACCATACTTAACTTAATCTAATCAACCCTTAAGCATCATTAATCTATTAAGCGAGGATTAGTGAGTTAAACTCACTTGCTTTGCGATTCGATCGGCTCAAATCGTCGGGGACGCAACGAGGCTCACTTCTCCCCAAAGCGGGCCTAACTTTCAGGGCTAGGAACGTCCTCAAAATAGGCCCAACAAGTTGCTGGAAACCCACTGATTCAGGTTTTGTTTGGTGGCTACAAAAGAGGAAAACGAGGGCTGGTTGGCGAGGCAAGACCAGCGGAGGCAGGAGGGACACTCGGCGGCCACCGGCGGTGCTTCACGGTGGCTGAACGGGGGCGAGGTGGCTCCGGCGGGGCTCTACCAAACACGAGACCGCAGCTGGGACGGCGTGAAGATGAGGTGAGACGGAGGTGTGGCTGAACGGCGCAGGGCACACGCAGCCAGCAAGTGGGGCGGGACGGCGAACGACGGTCACCCGGCGGGCCAACGGTTGAGAGAGGAAGAGGAAGAGAGAGTGGGGACAAGGGGACAAGGGGCCTACTTGGTCTTAATTTCTCCTCATTTGTCCCCTTGACCTTATCCATCTACCAGCTGGCTTCCATGGCCACAATTCAACCACCAATGCTCAAATTACAACCTTTGAAATGGTCCAAAAACCATAGAAAAGGGAGAGCTACGAATTTGTTTGGAATTTTCTCCAATTGGACACTTATTCTCCCTCAAATCAATCCAATTTGGCCTCAATAAATTCAATCGACCCCTCAATGATCCAATTGGTATTTTTCCTCACCATTACAACTCACTTGCATCCCAAATGCGCAATAAAAAAGGTCCCTGACTTTTTCTGGACAAAAACGGCCTTAGGACGACTTTTTCTCAAAAAGTCTCGAGTTGCTGAAAAATCTTCTGAGACTGAGTTGATGCTCCTAGAATTAATTGTGACATGACAGAACTTTCAATTTCTAAAATCGGACTCAAAATGGCGGTTAATTTCAATTCGGTGCGATTTTAGCGTGACCTAAGCTACCGGGTAACTTTTAGAAATTTTTAGTGCAAATGACCCGTGGTTGATTTTCTTCGAGCCACAATGAACTCACTTGACACATTGGCGACTCTCGGTTGTCGTGAAAATCTCGAGGATTCAAATACGGACACAGGGTACAAAAATGATAGAAAAATCAGTCTAGTACTGGCCGACGAGAATTTGTCAATTTAGTGGAATCACCCACGTTCAGCCACACATCTCAGTCGAACCGACCTATCTCTGATCTCAAATCGATTTTTAACTGTGCCGTAATTGCCTCTAAAGATGAGCACGGTCGAGAAGCCGATTCCTAGTCGAATTCTCAAGTCTATTACATTAAAATTCCTTAATGGCTCCCCTAGATAGTCTAGTTATCTCGAGAGTGATCAGCTTTGAGAATAGCCTTATAGGCGTCAATGAAATGCCCGATTTATTCAATAGAAAACAGGATTGAAAAACTAGGATATCACAATAATTGAGAGGTGAGAAGAAACCTACTGGATGATTTCACCAATAGAACGACTATTACGTCGAGCTTGGCTTGACCCTTCTCCATTTCCAAGTTTATTGGCTTGATGGTTTGAGGTGTGATTAGGAGATATATGTGTTATGTGTCTCATAAAAGTGGGTTATACATAGATGTCTAAAGTTCGCTATTTTTGGAGTTTGAGAAAATGCAAGATTAAAAAAAAGGAATAGTAATTGATTTGATACATATTCACATTCAGCCGTTGATACACTTACCCAGTTTTTTTCTTTGTTACCATTTTTGCGGGTCTCGGATTATCCATTGAAATGCATGTTTGCTTTACTAGGTAAGAAATAAGTACTCATGGATATAGTTGTATAATTCGAGATATTTTTATAGTAATCAAAGCATTTTTTGGAGTCAATGAGATGAGGTTACTTGTTCTTTTTGGTAAGAAATGAGAGGCAAGCCAGATAGCTACACTATTGCTCACCTAATAAAACTTAATCCTATATGATCTCCTATCTACAAAGGAAGTAAATCTCTTGGTGGCCTGTCATCGGTCTCGTTGATGACCAGCAGAGGTTGCTAGCATTAGGCTAGGGCAGCCCTTCGTTAGATTGGGCGGGCACGAGGGCAGCCCTCACCAACCAAAGCAAGGGTGACCCTTGCCCAATCCAGCAAGGGTTTCCCTCACTTGAGGCTGACGGAGGGAAAAAGGGCAAAAGAAAAAATAAAAGAAGAGAAAAGAGAGAAAAAATAATATAAATTTTGAAAAGATATTAGAATACTATTAAAATTTGTCCACAATAGTTAGCCATCACATAGGACAGCCATGATTGCATTTATATCAGTGATTTTCGGTCAAAAGTTGACTGTATATACTCAATTAACAAAACATGAAAGTACAATAAAAATATTTATGAGGTAAAAGTACAATAAATCTATAACTTTTTGGACAATTTTCACATTTAAAAAGTCTCTAAGTATGGCTGTTGCTCCTCAGCCATATGCTCTGTTCCGTAAATGCACCGACAATAAAGATGTGTGTGAAGTTTAATTCTCCACTCACGCCAGAAGTGGGGAAGATGGGAATATTATCATTTGCTTATATTGTAGATTTTAATTAGCCTTTATTATTGCTATTGCTTGTTTACCTCTATCAAATGCCACATTTGTCCCATCTTATGTGATATTAAACTTGTATTACTTTTTTGTTGTCGTTGACAAAGTAAAATAAAAACTAGGTTGCTAAAGATATTACTTAAATACAAATTTTAAAGATAACATATATATTTTTAATTGTTATTAATTCTTTCGAGAGGTCAAACAACGAGACGTGGGTCTGCATTTTATTTTGTAGGGAGGGCAATTTGATCACAAAAGGCATATGAGCAATAAAGCTAGGAACACCTATAATAATGTGTAAAGTTATGTATTTAATTTTTTTTTCAGACTCCCTAACTCCATTTTCTCGTGATCTTCACCATATACGTAATGCTGGAGGATGCCCCTAAGCTTATGTAGATCACCTTCTAACTGATGCTTACATTTTACACCAAATTTTTTTATTCAAGACCAGTAAGTGTCCCATACTTAGCAAAATGCCCCAAAATCGTGGTCTCTGAGTATTTAATAATCGAGAAAGTGCTTCACGTATAGATTGCATAGGAAACGAGAGAAATAAATTCAAATTACTTAAAAATTTAAATACATTTGATGGGTTTTGCTCCATGTGATAAAGTGGATGACATGATGATTCTCACTGACGAATCACATTCTCTATTTTTTTTTTTTTTTTTTTTTTTGAGATGGGGGAGGGAGGTGAAGCTATTAAAAATATTAAGTGGAATATAGAGAAATCTAGGACAAGGGGGTGTACACACATTGAGGGCTTAGTCCTAAATCTATGAAGATTGCACTTTAGCAACATTTGGCCATGATATGATCAAAACCAACTATGGCTCAACAAGCGCACCCAATAATTTCAACCCTTATGGTGTGGTAACTCTCTAAAAAGAAAGCATAAAATTGACCCTCAACAACAGTAACAACACACCCAATTTGTGTTCACACCTCTGACATCCCTTCTTTTATTTTCCTCTCTTGGTAGAAATTAGATGAAATTTGTGTCCATTCCAACCTCAACC
Organism: Eucalyptus curtisii; assembly: GCA_017140595.1. Classification (NCBI taxonomy): domain Eukaryota; kingdom Viridiplantae; phylum Streptophyta; class Magnoliopsida; order Myrtales; family Myrtaceae; genus Eucalyptus; species Eucalyptus curtisii. The sequence goes on from CM029498.1 coordinate 19,430,555, forward strand.
TATATCTTTCCCTATATAATGTTTGAATCTCCCTTATTTGGCCCAATGGAGTGATGACTAGCTAGAGACTGATATTGACGATAAAGACAATGGTGGACGTTGAAATTAGCTCAGGAGGCGAGTATGATTTCTTGTCGGGGGATATGTATAGAAATTTTACCTAAAATCTCGCGATAAAAATTGTATTAAGAACCAAGTCGTCGGGGAGTGATGGATCTAGCCATCTTCCCTTTGACCTTCGTTGAAGCAAGTGAACCGAATTGAATTCAATCGCATCCACGCCTTCTCCGATCTCCGGTGGCACAACAACTTTGTCTACATGAAAATGAAAATTGTAGCCCCACCCTAGATTGGGTGCGGAACAAATATCCCCCATTTGGGTTTTCCTAAGGGGCCCCCGTGGGGTTAAAAATAAAGTGCCGTGCATTTATTTGTATTCTAATGCACCTTGTATGGTGGGGTGTCGGTATATGGACGTCACCTTGCTTGCTTGCTAACATTCCTTTGAGAGAGAGAGAGAGAGAGAGAGAGAGAGAGAGAGAGAGAGAGGTGATGGATGGCATCATAGATCCATTTCAGAAAGCACTTGTCCGCATTTTGTGAGAATTTCGAGGGTTCTCCTCCATGGGCAAATTGAAATGGCTGCTCCTAAACAAATTTTAAGTCCCTTTTGATGGAGAACCGGTGTCACGCCCCGATCCTCCGAGCACATGCTAATTCCTCTACGGTGGATTAAATAGCGACGTCCTAGCACGCATCGCCGACCCATTGATTTTAATACGCATGTGGAAGCAGATGAATAATCCCCAGACAACAATTCAATAGGATAGAAAAGTAGGGTCACAATTTTTAAAACCAACAACACACTTATATATACGTAACACAACTAGTCATGTGATATATAATACAATACTATCCGATCTATTTATAACGTCTACAAAACGGGGGGTATCATAAGACTACGGCTCCTCGTCCTCCTTTTCATCCTCATCTGGATCCTAGTTGGAGCCTTCAGCTGAGTACATAGGAGACTCAGGTTCCGACAGGTCCGAGTCTCGATCCACCACTGAACCACCTGAAGGGTCTACCGTGCCCTTTCCAAAAGCAACCTCCATCACATATAGAGGTATCTCAGATTCCGGTATGGGGCCCTCTCTCAGTCCATTATGATCTTGGCGATACCATCATCTATATTGATGGGGCACCTTTTTGGGTAGGCTCGCATCAACCCAGATGATGGACTTCACCAGTTCGTACTCTAACCTCTTAGGGTGCCCATGGATCGGAATATAGTACTTATGTTCTGTGATCTTCTTCGGTTGTCCAAAATGCTCAGGAGGAGCTGCTATCTAGGGACCTTAAATATTATCCCACAACGGGGTGAGACGACATCTCAGTGAGTTCACACCCTAAGACCCGACTAGGAAGAAAATACGCCTTGAGGGCTGCCTATGCACCAACACGAGTTAGAGGACTTACCTTGGCCTCGATTCCTTCCTACAAGTCGATACAGTTCAAATAACCATCCAATCACTCACTTCACAAATCAATTCATCCCCTCAAATCGAATCATCGATCAATCGTTTCAGTCGATTCCATGTCATCGAGACCATTCCCTGGTCATCTCAATCAATACTATCTATAAAGTCCGATTCATATTCCAGGACTGCTCACTCTAAGCTGATAATAGATAGTATAACTCACCAGAAGCTACCAATAGATAGTATACTGCTCGTTCTAAGCTAACATATCGTCTGCATGCCGATATAGTATACTAATAATGCTCACCAGAAGCTGCCAGGTATACTGCTCGTGTTAAGCTCACATATCAGAGCCCGTAGGTTGCTATAGTATACCAGTATACTGCTCACTCTAAGCTGATGTATTGAACCTGCAGGCTGATATAGTATACCATCCTGTTCATATAACCATTTCACCGTTTTTATCATCCCTGATAAAAATAATCCTGTGTGGGTACACGGTCGGTCTTAGCCAAAATACAATTTCTGCCACTTGAAAATCCCACCAATTTTAACAGTCCACAAATCCATTTTTGGCGCTGTAAACCGACGCTCGGTGATTTTCCAATTAATTACTGAAAATTTATGAATAAATTCTTAAAATCACAAATCACACACAATCAGCACAAATTAGAACTCAATTAAATAAACAGATCACACCATTGCAATCAACATGAAATTTCGATCACCGACTATCCCGGTCTAATTTCCGGAAAATAAATAAATAAATAAATACGGAAAATAATTATTAAATGCCAAAAATAGCAACTTAGGCTCGTAAAACCTAATTAAAAGCCGAGACGAACCCGAAAAATTTCTGAACCACTCCAGATAAATACTAGAGCTTGTCTAGGCTCTAATTGCATTAAACTAACCACCTAACATGCAATATCGGCTAATTAATTCACTAATCCAATCTAACTATCCACATAATCCATACTTATCTAAACTAATCAACTCTTAAACGTCATTAACTTACTAAGCAGGGATTAATGAGTTAAACTCACTTGTTTAATGATCCGCTCTGATCAAAACTATGGGAACACGGAGAGGCTCGACAAACTCCAAAGCGGGACCGCCTTCCGAGGTTCGAAAGGCCACAAAAACGGGCTAAACAGCGGTTGCAAATACCCACTGCTCGGGTTCGGTTCGGGGCCGAGAGAGGCTGGATCGGTTGGCTTGAAATGGCGGGGATGGACAACGAGGACAAGCGTGCAGGAGGGCTAACGGTGGCTCCGACGATCACGGCGGCAACAGACAGCAACCAAGTGACCTGCTAGACGCGCGAGCAAGGCGAGACAGTGGCCTGAGACGCACGGTGAGGAGGGGCAACACGCGACGGCTTCGTAGGTGGTGCGAGGCGCGCGACGGCGAATGGCGGTGGCAAGGGGTCCACGCGGGCTTCGACGGGCAAAAGGGGCTGCTGGTTCAGGTTTTTTGGAATTTTGGAACTTCAAGGAGCTGGAGAGGGATGGTGGTCGACGACAACAAGGAGGAAAGAGAGAGGGGGAACAACTTGGCTTTGGTGGGACCACTTGGCCTTCATTCTCATCTTCTTGGTCTCCTTGGTGAGGTCCACCACAACCCAGCTGGATTCCTCTGCCATTTCTAGCCACAAACCCTCTTCTTGAAGCCTTGAAGAGGTTCAAATGTTGGGTCCATGGGGGAGTTACGAATTTGCACAACATTTGGCTCAATTTGGATTAAATTCTCACTTGATTCAACTCAAATCGGCCTCTATAAATTCCATTATCGAGTCCTTGATCAAATTAGTATTTTTCCTCACCAATTGATCCCACTTGCATCCCAATTTCACGATAAAAAATGGTCCTCTGCATTTTCCTGTCAATAACAGCCCTATCTCGACTTTTCGCCAAAAATCTCGATTTGTAGAAAAATATTCGGAGACTGAGTCGACGTTCCTAAAATGACTCGTGACATGATAAAACTTTCAATTTCTAAAATTGGATTTAAATTCGCGGTTAATTTCAATTCGGCGTGATTTTAGCGTGACTTAGGCTACTGAGTAGCTTTTAGAAATTTTTAGTGAAAATGATCCGTGGTCGATTTTTTTAGAGCCACAATGAACCTCTTTGACACATTGGCGACTCTCGGTTGTCGTGAAAATCTCGAGGTTTCAAATACGGACACAAGGTACCAAAACGATAGAAAAATCAATCTAGTGCCGGTCGACGAGAATTTTTCAATTTGATGGAATCATCCACGTTTAACCACATATCTTAATCGAACCGACTTATCTCTGATCTCTAATCGACTTTTAACTATGTCGTAATGATCTCTGCAGATGAGCATGGTTGAGTAGCCGATTCCTGATCGAATTCTCAACTCTAGTGCATTAAAATTTCTTAATGACTTCCCCAGATAGTCTAGTTATCTCAGGAGTGATCAGCTCTGAGAATAGCACCATAAGCAGCTATCCCCCGAGGGAGGAAGCGGATGGCCGTGATGCTACGGCAAATGGCAGCGGCGTCTCGCAAAGGTCATGGTGGTGGTGGGGGTGCAGGGAGTAGGAAGTGTTGGAAAAATTGCTTTGAATTGAAAAGAAAATGTTGTTAATGGTTTACAGGCACATAAGAATTGTGGAGTCTAATTTCTAGTCCACTTTTTCATTTAAACAAGATAGAAGACATTCACCATTTATATGATGGCCACATAACTCAATCTTTTCTATGTGGGATAAGAAGAAAATACTATTTTATTTGTTTTATGAACAAACAACCAATAAGAAGTACCCACAACATCTGCCCGTGATCACATGGAGCCGTCGTGCCGCCACTTGAAACTTTGCATCATCCCCGAGTTTGGCACAGCGAAATTGTCCATGAAAGCTGGTGGTGCATTGACCAGCGACTACAATGGGCCCAACCATTTTTGTCCCCGTGGGCCACTGCAATTGGTTCAAAGACGCGATCAGGGGGTGAATCATAATCGTCGCAAGATGAGCAAGGCGTCGCCATTTCCAGTGCACGAGGCTGTGTTCGAGATCCAAGGGCACAAATCGGAGATCGACCATATTTCGCAACATGTAATGACCCTTTTTCCTTTTTCTTCTTCTTTTTAATAATTTTATTTTTGTTGTCGTAGTCAGTTATGTTTTCGACAAATCTTTGATGGATTGATTACGGTTATTACTTGTTCTGGATTTCAAGAAACAAAACCCAAAAAAGATTAACAATGTAGATTCTGTTTCCCAAAAAAGCCCTACCTATTCATCGTTATGGCAAACGTCTCCTCGTGGTTAGTGAATAAATCAACTGAGGAAGGAAGCATCAAAGGAATCAAGTTGAATAAGTTTTGCCCAATTCTCTCTCCTTTACTTTTTGCTGATGTTGAGACCAAATTTTCGGGTGCACCACCTAGGATTTGGCCAATGGATTACTAAGCCTAAACTTAGCCCGGGCTCTCCCAAGCCCATACCAATTTGCGACTTAGATTCAAGTTCTTAACATGCAAATGATTTTTCAATTAGGAGTCGCCACTAATCTATTTTTGGTGGGTCGATTAGAAACCCAAGTAAAGCAACGGGAGATTTACTTTACTCCTACGAACCAGAGATTTATGAGTTCGGGGACTTGATTACGCTAGATTTCTCTAACGCCCTTTCGATACTTCTCTTTTTTATTTAAATATATATATATATATATTGCAGGCAGCTTGAATTAATTTTAATTCTATTTCCCTAACATATGAGGCGATCATGTGCGCAAACCACCAATTTAACACTCAGATAAAGTAATGAATAAATTGCAGGACTTACCTCAAAGCAACGAAAGCATCTGCAATGTTAGATCAGAATTTACATCGAAAGTCCTTGATATGATTTCTAATTAACAAGCAATCACTCAATTTTTGTTTTCACTTTTTTAACGAAAATATAATACATATGCAATGCTTCTAATCTAATATGAAATGATATGGCATGCAAGTATGACCTAAACTATACGACATGAGTAAAAATGATTTTTTTTTCTTAATGAACATGCAATAATTAAATATGCAATCTAAATTAACAAAATGATCTAACTCTAATGACGAGGAAGTTCTAATTAAATTAACCTAGCAATTATCACTAGATGACGTGCATTTCATGAACCTAATTATATATGACGTGCACATGATTTTTTATTTTTATTTTATGAAACTCATAATTAAAATTCACTAAAAAATAAAAAATCTAACTAAATGTGAGAACTAAAGTGAAATGCTATCTATTCAAAAAATGCCTTCAAAATAACTAACCTATCATGCAATCAATTCTAATCTACATGATATGCAAATGCATTTTTTTTTTTGTATTTTCGGGATAAATAGGACAATTAAGAAATAAACATCAAACCATCCATGGTCATCAAAAATGCTATCCACCATTCGAATTGAAATTCAAACTTGATTATTTCGCTAATAAAATTGATAAATTGATCTTAAGCCTTAAAGATCAAGATATCAGTTTTACTCCCGCGTGAATAATTATTCCATCTAAAGCCTTTTAGATAGAATAAAAATTGTACGGTTGCGATTTGGATGCTACGTCACGGAATTTCAATCATGCATTGGAAAATATTTCAAAATAGAGTAAACAAAATATCAAAAATTAAAACTAGATAAACTAAACTTACCTAATAAATCTACATAATAAATTAAATCAACCTAATAAAATAAAATAACCTAATAAAATAACAAAATCAAATAAAATAACAAAATCTACCTAAATTTGAATTTTCCCTTTTTCCTTTTTTTGCTTTTTCTTCCAAGCAAGGCTTGGGCTCGTGCGGCTTGTAGTGGGGTCACCGTCGGCCCGCCCGTCGCGGTCGTCGAAGCTTCGGCACGGGGACTCCAGCAAGGGACGGCAGCAGGCGACAGGGAGCGAGTTGCTGTGATTAGTTCACTCGGAGAGGCAGTCGGAATGATCCACGATGAAGGCAGAGGCGTTCGGGTCGGAGAGTTGTAGGCACAGCATCGGTGAAAGGCTCGGGCAAAAGGGGAGTCGTTCGAGCTTCGGATCTAGTGGCAGGGCAGCAGCAACGTCGCAGGCAGGCGGAGGAACATGCAATGAGGGAGTTGCAAGCCCGAACCAGGAACAACAACGGCGCCCGGGCGTCTGCGGGTCAGTCGGAGCGGCCGTAGCAGTGACAGAACGGCGTCGGTGCAACGAGTGGGGACATTGGATCTCTGGATCTGCGCTGAGGCGAGTCGTAACAGAAGCGGTCGTGCGGTGAGATAGAGCCGAACGAAGGGGCTGCCGGCGTCGCGAAGCTAGCGGAGCACTGCGGCGTATGGGTGGAAGACTCGAGCAACAGGGGAGCAGCAACTGCGAAAGGGCTGCAGGTGGAGCACGGCGATCATAGCAGCGGCGGGCGCAGAGTCGTGCGGCAGTGGTTGGATCTCGGACAGATGGCACGGCGAAGGGCTTCGCGAGCTGCAAGGCTGACGAGGGCAAAGGCTGACGGAGCAGGAGCGGAGGCTGACGGAGCAGGAGCGGAGGCTGACGGAGCAAGAGCGGAGACGGCATCGCGGATCGGACAAAGGCGGAGGCTCGGGCATACAGCAGCAAGCACGCCGGAGAAGAAGAACAGTGTTCTTTGCTTTTCCTTTTTTTTTTTTTTAATTTTTCCTCTCTCTCTCTACCTTTTTACTCTGCTGCCCTGTTGTACTTCCAGCAGAAGAAAAGTCAGCATAACCAAAACTCTTTGCTTGTTCTTCTTTGTTGATGCTGAATTTCGACCTAAACAAAAACGAGAAGAAGCCCCTTTAGGCCATATATTCAATGTGTGTGCGCCCCCCGAAAACCCTACGCGTATTAATCTATTTATAGGTCACGGATTAGGGTTTTTTAATTTTCCAAAATATATCCACAAAAATTTCTTTTCCAAACGCAATATTTGTCTTTCCAAACGCAATATTTTCTTTTGAATTGAAATCTCACAAAGATAAATCAGTAAAATCTCCCCAATGATACGGACTTGGGCCAATTTGCCCTCTTGATGTGCTTAGCCCGACTCATCAAATTAAAGTTTCTGAAGCATCAATTCGAACCCATCCGTCACCGGCCCAATGTAAATGCAAATTAAAAATAAATGCACTTAAAACTATATGCTATGCAATTAACTATTTTTTCAGGGATAAAATTAACCCCTAATTTTTTAATGCAATAAATGACTAAACGGGTCGCCAAAATTTAGGTGTCAACAGCTGATGATACTATTTTTTTTTCTTTTTATGGATTTGACAATTAGGGAATGCCAAAATTTGGTTGCTATCCTTAACCAATATTGCTTTGTAATGGGGTCAAGCTATAAACTTGAACAAATCATGCATATATTTTAGTGGGGGCTGCCCTTTCAACTTGAAAAGAAACATGGCACAAGAGCGGCGAGTTCCAAGTATTGAGGAGATTGGGAAGTACTTGGGCATTCGTTTGGACTAGGGCCATTAAAAAAAAAAAAAAAAAAAAAAAAAAACAGATGTTTCCTTAGGTGTTACCAAGGGTAAAAATGAAACTGGTGGATTAGAAAGAGAAGTTGATATCCAAAGAAGGCACGGACATCCTTATCAAAATGGTGTTGCAAGCATTATCCACATAACCTATGTCGATATTTGGCATATCTTTCTCGGTTTATAAGGCAATAGAACAAATAATTGTTTCGTTTTGATGGAACAAAATATGAATCGAGTAGGCATGCATTGAAAGAGATGGGAAATCCTAAAAATCAGGAAAGATCGTGAGGGGTTGGATTTCAAAGATCTTGTTATGTTTAATAAAGCTATGATAACAATGAATGCACTTCACTTGATATTATTTTCCATCCTTATCATTGATTCTCGCATAATGATTCCAACATTCAGATGTATATTTCTTATCATGAAGAATATGAGAACCAGGTACCTTATTTGTGGAACTCAAGGTAGGAGGTGCCTCTTCTTTATTTTCATTGCCAGAAAACTCTAATTCCGTGATTGGAGTCATCTTCTCACGTCCCTCCACCTCCATTGACGTGTTATCTTGATACATTAACTTTGCACTACACAACAATAACAGAATATAATTAGAAATTTCAAAATAAAGAGCAAACTAGAAATGAAACACCACTAGAACAAGAATGTCTAGCATAGAAATGGGACTCCCTTCACACAAGCAAATCAAGGAAGCAATTGCATAGAAATGAGACTATTAAACTTAGCAAGAAACTTAGCTTACCCAGCAAAAAGGTAAAACAATTGATTGTTGGATGCAATTAAATTTTTTACATCAAACTAAAGGTCGCTCATATTCTTTTTGTATGCAGAATGCTGCCCCAGAGTGTACCAAGTTGCAGGATGTATGCACTCATTTAGCAGGATCAGGAAACCAGGACAAACTGTCGAAATCAAGATGTGACAATGTATGTATTTTGTTTCCTCGAAGAGCAAGAGCTCGTAATATGAAGCTAATTACCCTACACCCTATTGGAGCTATTTTTCTTGAATGATTCTTTTACAACTACATGAAGCAGGGCGCACGATATACCATTTCATGGGTGCCTTTTTCTATCATTTAGCTCAACTGAATGCTAGTGCTTAGATCCAAGGTTTTGGTTTTGTGTAGGTTAGATGGTGCGGGGGAATTTTAGGAATCCGACCTAAGACCTCCAGGATCTTAGTAAGGATGGACCATCACTAGGCAAATCATGTTACTCATGTTAAATTATTAGGAAGTCCTAGTAATCTGAAAAGGAGGCTTATGGCGACATTTGGATGGAGTTCATACTTTGTCTCATCGGCTATTGTATTTAATTGGATTGATTTGATAATAATCACAATGAATAGGCTCAAAAGTGCACCATGACAATTATTTGTAGCCTTTCCAATTACATAAAAAAGATTACGCCCAAACACAAGCTTTCATCATACGGGCCTAGGTGGCTGTGGCTATTAGTAATATATATTCTAGTGGTTCAAATTATGTGGAGTTCAATCAAGTAGCTTCCTAGATGAAGTTCCAAAAATGTTTGCAAAAACATAAAGCCAATGTAACCAAACAGAGTCATTCATGTCTCTCCGGAAACATAAAGTTCGCAAAGCAACAGAGAGAGGAGGTAGCAGAGATTACCGGCATAGGTTGGGGGCGGTTGGGCGAGCAACGTCGGGGGCGACTGGACGAACGGTGTGAGGGCCGACTAGGCAAATGGCTAGGTGAGCAGCTTCGGGGGAGGCTCAACAAGCGGTGTCGGGGGTGACTAGGTGAGTGGCGTCGAGGGTAGCTGGGCAAGTGGCTTCGGGGACGTCTAGACGAGCAATGTCGGGGGCAGCTGGGCGAGCGGCGAGCGTCGTCAAGGGCAAATTGGGCAAGCGGTGTCAGGGGCGTCAGGGGCGGCTGGGCGAGCGGCGTCAAGGGCGAGTAACGTTGGGGGTGCATGGGCGAGCAGCCTCCACTGGGGGGGACAAGCAGCGTCCAGTGGTGGCGTTGAGGGCCAGCGGCTGAATGGCGAGGTGGGCGAGGGGTGACAACGTCGAGGGAGGCAAGGGTGAGGCGAGCACAGGGCGAATAGCTCCAGCGGCGAGACGAGCGGTGTCCGGCAGCGGCGTCGAGGGTGAGCAACATTCGGTGGCAGCGCGAGGGCGAGCAGCATCGACGACAGGGCAGAGGCAAAGAACAAGAAAGGACTCCGAGGAGAATTGTGAACTGAGGAGGGTAAACAATTAAAATTGATTTGGGGCTTTTTTTGGGACCCTAACCAATTCCCAGAAAAAAGGGAACCGGGAACCAAAACCGGTCTCTTTAGAACCAAGAACCAAACCGGACCCTTCGGTGCGGTTCTTCAATTTTCCGGTTCTACCCGGGAGCTATGCTCACCCCTACCATGTACCCACTTAGAAACTAGCAGTTTGGTTTTAAGAAGAAATAGTATTCGGTAGAATTGGGAACTGTCCTGCCAATCCAGTTCCCGATTTTTGGATGGGAATTGATCACTCCTAGTTCCATACAATCCATTACCTTTGTTCAAAAGAAGGCCAATCTGGAGTCAAATATCTATGACAATAAAATTTCCTTTTTTGTTCTCCTTTTTAAATAATCACTTCTTTGGCCCTTTCCAAGCCAATTTTGTGGGTTCGCTTTATGGTTATATTTTATTTAAAAAATTTGCCACCTCAGAAAGCTTGAAGTCTTCCGGTATAGTCACTTATCATGTCATGCATGCCGTTCTAAGAGAAAATCAGATGATATTTGAATATGGATTATAAATTTTAGTCATCCCGTGATTAATATTCAAAATTTTCAGCCACCCTCCGTGTGATATCTTTAATTTTCTTGATTTGAGTTACGTGACCAATTGTTGTGAGTGCAACATAATGAGTTTTATATCTATTAAAGGAACAGTCCATAAAATCCGATGAGACGTCACTTCAATAGCATGACGTATTGAAACTTTTCAACTTGCCTAATTTCTTTGCATGCACGTAAAACGTGCCCATCCACGACCATCGATTGAGTATAACAAACCTTCCACTCATTGATCAAATATATCAATCATATCTTTGTGGGACACTCAAAGTTTTCACGTCCGCTAGTGAACATGCTACCCCCACAACATAGCATTATATAAAAGCACTTTTGGTGCCTATCTTTTTAGACTAGATAGATTATATTTGATTTATGATCAACTCTAGTGTAAGTAAAACATTATCTTATTGAAAACATCAATTACAGAAATATAAACCTTTAAAAATTGCGGATTTCGGGAATAACCAGACTCATCGAGATGACAACAAAGTGAAATTTGAATATTATAGTAACTCGATATGCTAAGGAAGAATGTGTTTCAACAAAAATTAAGGATACGATTGTTGCACAAACATATTTTTATTTTTCTCCGAAAGTAGGCTCTAACCCACCCAACGTTTAAGAGTTAATTGAAATCATTTAAAAGATAATACCCATCATAATAGCGCCCCCCCCCCCCCCCTTTTTTTTTCTTAATATCATGCTTCGAATCAATATCAACTGTTTTATAAATGTTAGTCAATTCTGCTGGTGAGATTTGTACAACAGCAGCCGAACTATGAGATTTGTACCATAACATTGATTTTTTACTTCGAGACAATGAATTGCAGTGAACAAGAGCGATGATGAACTGCACATAATCAACTCAAGAGTTACACATTTGAGAGAAAGTGCGGTTTGTCTCTGTCACGTTAACCTTAATGAATGAAGAATTGGTGATAGCTTCAAAGGAGTCGGTTACATCATCTTCTTTGACTAACTTAAGCCTCCAATCCACTAACTCTTGCTCGATGATTAGCAAATTTCTCGCCATAGAACAATTCCGTCGCAGTATGCGAATGTTTCAACCACCGCAACCGTTTTGCTTCATCAATTTCGAAATTCGGGTTTGCTAATCTTGTGGAAATTCAATCTTTCAAAGCTCCTCCTTCACCTTTGCAATGCCGGTGCTCCTTGTGATAATCCCTACTTTGGAGACGTGTATTTGGACTCTCCTCATTCTCGTCAGTGTTGATAGTTAATTTCGACGACCCATTTGATAACTCATTGCATAGAAAAATTAAAGATGGACCCCGTCCTCTAAATAAAAATATTATTAATTTTCGTCATAGATATGAGGAGCATTTTCATAATAGATACGTCCACATAAATTGCACTCGAGCTTGTCGCGGATGGCATTCGAATTGGGCTCACTAGTTGAGTAAATTTGAACTCAGGTTCCGAATTTTATCTAAACTTCTGAGACCAATCCGTCACAAGCGCGGCCCTCTTTAAAGAAGTTAACTGATAGAATTATGATAAAACGGAAAAGAGAATTTCTATATATTTCTATGTTTATAATATTGATGATACAAGAGCTTATTTGTAGACTGTTCTAGACAACTAATTAAAATAATAAAATATTACAATATCAAATAAAATCAATTAGAATCAATAAGGAAAGATAAATATCTCTAATATTAACCACCGAGAAAGTGACGTTCTTGGCAAGCAGGAGAAATCAGAAGATAAGGCAAAAATAGAAGCTCTGTGATCTTCAAGAAAGAGGAAAGCACATTAAGATATCCTCTTTACTTGAACCGAAGCTTCGTGATCGGGAGGAGTTCCTTTCTTGGCTGGAAAAGACAAGAAGACTTTGAGGGAATGAAGATTCTATGGGAGAAGGCTCGACAAAAGATTTGGTGGAATTTCTTTTGGGGAAACAGGCTAAAGGAAGAAAGGAAAAAAAAGGTGGTGACATTTTGTGTAGAAAAGATCCATTTCCTTCGGAAAGTCTCGATGGGTTAGGATTAAGGTCAACAGACATCCTTTTCCCGATAATCACCATCACAATGCAAAATTTCAAGGTAAAAACATTATTTGAAACTAAATTGATAGGGGAAAAGTACCAAAATAGTCCTAAACCTTTTTCCATTAGTACCAAGTCAGTTTTAAACTTTTTAATTTGACCAATTTAGTCTTAAACATTTTCATATTGGTACCAATTCAGTCCTTCCGACTAATTTAAGCCGGAAATTGCTAACGTGGCTGTTGGCAGTCTTATGTGGCGCCACGTGAACAAAATTTATAATTTTTTTACATTTTTTCAGATTTTTTAAATTAATTCTCTTTTTTTCTCTTTTTTTTTCTTTTTCCTTTCTCCTTACCCCTTGGTCGGCGAGGTTGCCGACCGACCATCGCTAGCCACAAGCTGGTCGGCGCGAGGGCCGTCGCGCCCTCGTCTTGGGCCACAAGCGAGGGCGCGGCGGCCCTCACCAACCAAGGGCGAGGGCCCTTCACAACCTCGCTCATGGTGGGCGAGGGTGTTGTGCCCTCGCCTAGATCTGAGTGAACGTCGTGGCACCCTCGTTCGCCAAAAGCGAGGGTCGCCACTCCCTTGCCTGTGGCCAACGAGGGTGCAGCGGCCCTCGCTAGTGGCCAGCAAGGTCGTGGGGGCCCTCACCTTGACCAGCCTGTGGCCGATGATGGTCGGCCAGCGACATCGCCGGCCAAGGGGTAAGAAGAAAGGAAAAGGAAAAAAAAAACATAAAATATAAAAAAAAAATGGAAAAAGATAAAATAATAATTTAAAATTTTTGAAAAATATAAAAAATATAAAAAATCAGAAAATTTGTCTATGTGACACCACATTAGATTGGCGGTGGCCATGTGAGCAATTTCTGTTTTAAATTAGCCGGATGGACTAAATTGGTACCAATGTAAAAAAGTTTATAACTAAATAGGTCCAATTGAAAAGTTTAGGACCAAATTTGTACCGATACAAAAGATTTATGACTTTTTTGGTACTTTTCCCAAATTGATAGGCTCTTATTTGAGACAACTAGCTATTTTGGGACATTTTTTCGAAAAAAATGACCTCAATTAAGGCCTTTATTTAAAATTTTCCCCAACTTAATTGTTGAGTGATCCGAAAGGATGGTGAATATAATCAGAAATGGAACTTTAATATCTTTGAATTTCCCTTTATATCTCAATTTCAATACTTCATTTTTCTTGTCAACCTAAAGCATACCCAGTTAGAGTATTTAAACTACGTTTTGAATTTATTTGCCATCGAATTCAAAGACGTGAGGTGATATTGGTTGCGTCACTCTTTTGGGAATTCGTCTTTTAAGTTCAGATATCGAAATTTTCATTCTCTTATCCCTCCTCAATCGTTCGTCTATTCTGTACATAAGGAATATGACCATCGCCTTTGATTACTTTCGATCAATCATTGGAGATTTTCAAGACCACGAAAAAAGTCAAATAATGAACCCATTTTATTAAAAGAAAAATTTCCGTCTTATTTTTGCTTCCTCTGCTCTCACAGAGGCACAAAACTCACATGCATCAATGGTCCTAATCTCCGATACACACGCATTTGCCATTTATCAAGGCGGGCTTTTGCAGAGGAGGACAAGTTCTGAAACAAGTTCCTCCCGATCCTTTTTGAATAAGTGTGTGATCCCAGCCTCCTTCTGGTCCTACTCTTGTTTGAGCATGTGAGACGACAAGACCTTAAAGGAAGGAAAATGTGGAGGAACTCATTAGTGCAGTTGTACATATAGAAATGATAATAGTAATGGAGAGATGAAAAGAAACTTACCGGAAGCGATCACAAATAGAAAGACCAGTGCACTGAGTTTGACTTGACCCTTCTCCATTTTTAAGTGTATTTGGCTTGATTGATTGACAGGGTAAGATTGTGAAAGATATGTCTTGTGTGTCCCATTGAAGTGGGTTTATATAGATGTCTAAAGTTCACTATTTTTGTAATTTGAGTAAATGCAAGATTAAAAATAAATAAATAGTAATTGGCTTGCTACATATTCATATTCAGCTGCTGATGTACTTACCGAGTATTTTTCTTTGTTACCTTTATTTCGTGAGATTTTATAGATGTCTAAAGTTCAGTATTTTTGTAATTTGAGTAAATGCAAGATTAAAAAAGGAAAAGGAACAATAATTAGCTTGCTACGTATTCCTATTCAGCTGCTGATATACTTACTAAGTATTTTTCTTTTTACCTTTATTTCGCCGATCTCCATCAAAATGCATGTTTGCTTTACTAGGTAAGACAATAAGTTAACAAGGTATAAAATCAGATAGGTCAAGATCTTCTTACCATAATTTGAGCATTTCTCGTAGGTAATGGGATGATTTACTTTTTTTTTTTTTTTTTTTTGGTAACAAACGATTGCTGTCCTAAGAAAATTTAATCCTATCTAATTTCCTACCAACAGATGAAGTAAATCTATTGGTGGCCTATCTATTGCTAGAGTGTACCCAAAATATGGTTTGTCTAGCACAAGCAAGTGAACATCAGGTGTGATGGGTATAAATAGTCATGTGCATACTACGTGGGTATTAACACAAGTGTGCTAACTTATCAACGAGTATGGAGATAATTATATGTCGATTGACAATGGTATCAATTGATGACATGTGCTCAATTGTTGAAATACAGCGACGGACCAATAACATTTGCTAATATGAATATTAACAATATTTGTCAAAAGAATATTAATAAGGTGCTTTCAAGTTTAAGATCAATAAAATGAAAGGCGCACAGTTTTAGAGGAAATAGTTACCGTTCAAAGACCGAGTCGTCCGATAAATCAATTGAGACTAGAGGCATTGCTTTGTAGGGAACAATTATCGTTTAAAGGCCAAGTCATTTGATGGATCAATTGGAGTCAATGACACATTTTTGAAAGGGATAATTACCGCTTAGAACCAAGATCATGGAGTATGCACCAATTACAAGAAATCACGTCATGGAATAGCTCGTGCACATAAAATTTAGGAACATGGAGATAACAGGCAAGAGTTATTAAAGAGATTATAACTGTTGGGAAGTGTCAAAAAGTAATCACATTAACCATTATACATATTATCAGTCACCAACCCGAAAGCTCCCACGTAAATCAAGCAAAATATTATCTTGCAATTATCTCTATCTTTCCTGCACTGCACTTTAAATTTCTTAGTTGTATCTCTTACGTTTGCATCGTCAATTAAATTTCGACGTGTATCTATACATATTAAATTCCTTGATCTTGAAACTAATAAGCAATTATATAGTGTATGGACTTTATCTACCTGCATCAATGAGGTTCTTCGTAGCCATATAGTCAATTCTGTATGGGCTCGTCACATCAAAAACTTCCTTTTCGCTTGCACCAATGCAGCATATAACCACAGAAGCATGGGCTATGGCTGGCCTTATCTGATCTGGCTTCTCCAAGGCACATTCCACAACTTCAAGCTTCTCTACAGCTGGGCTAAAAACCATAAAATAGCTGTTATTTGTTATCTCTGAGTATCTTATAAACAATAATGGATTTATAAATGAAGATTACCATAAGAAACGACAATGTAATGGTCGAAAAGACAGTGCTAATGAGAAGTCATCAGCATATACCTCTCAATCCTTTGCTTAAGCTTCAACAAGAACGTATCATTGTCTTCCTCAGCTGTCTTCAACAACCTCTCCAACAAGTGAGAGCAATCCCTTAAACATTGGCAAAAAATGGAGAAGTCTAATAGACTTACCACATATATTCATTCCGCTTTAACTGGTAAACTATATTTACCAATGATAATCTTCTCATTAAGACAATCCATATCTAAAAAGAAGAAGAAGAAGAAGAAGAAGAAGAAGAAGAAGAAGAAGAAGAAGAAGAAGAAGAAGAAGAAGAAGAAGAGATTAAATAAAATAGTCACTTATTAGACATATAAAAAGAATTACAATATATAAAGATATACATACCACTTACCCAACTCAAATTTTTCTGAATTCTTAAAGCACTCTTCAACATCAATCGGTACATGAACGGCTCTCATTCAATCTTGAGTGCAAATCAAAGCTTCCACTACATTAGGAGTTAAAGAACTTCGAAAGCCATTAAACACACAACCTGATGTACTAAAAGTTGACTTTGAAGCAACAAGTAGTTACGGGAATAGACAAAATATCTCGAGCTATCAACGAAATGATATTATCTTTTGAGCCAGTAGTCTTCCATCACATCAAAATGTCAAGATCAAGAACTTTTTCATTTTTTTTTTTTTTGAAGATACTCATTAAGCTCGGATTTGTTGTCATCGCACCCTTTTTCATTCGAGTATAAAAATATTTTCTTCCAAGCTTGGGCATCATACTTCTTTATCCCTTCATTACCACCCGCATCGGTATTGGAACCACTACTACTTATACCTATGGCCACCAAAATTTCGATAAGTTGAAATAAGAAAATATTGCTCATAAAATTCATACAAATGCTCCAATGTATCCTTCACCTTGTAATGCATCTCTTTGATTTTCAATTCATCATCATAAATTTGTCTATACAAGAAATTCACATAATTCAACTTGGTTCTAGGATCTAATACAACTGCAATCAACACCATCATATTCACTTTATCCAACCTTCCATAATATTTGTCAAATTTTTCTTTCATTTTCGCATCCATAGCTTGAAGCTTAGGATTTAAAGCATCGGCCGCATCTTTCAAATATCTATACAAAAGAGCTATCCCTTCAAAATAATCATTTGAAGTAACATATGAACTCCCCGACATCCGATTGGTGGCATAATAGAATATTTTTAGAAATTCCGAAAGATAGATCATTTTCTTCCATCATTTCAAAAGCTTTTATGAACTTTATGGCGATATCTAACATGAGGTAAGTGGAGTTCCATCTAGTGGCAATGTCAAGAACTACCGAACCCTTATAAGTGATATGTTCACTCTCAATGCAAGATTGAAATGCTTTGACTCTCGTGGGAGAACTCCTTACATACCTAACCACATTTTGGATACGTTCAATGGAGTCACATACCATAGTCAAGCTATCTCTCACAATCAAATTTAATATATGAGCTGTGTACCTCATGTGCAAAACACTACCATCTAATATCAACAACCTTTCTTTCGAAAGTTTTTCTCTCAAATAGCCAATTGCAACATTATTCGAGCTAGCATTATCTACGGTGATTGTGGACACATTTTTTTCTATTCTCCACTCCGAATGCATTTCTCCATAATTTTCCCAATCTTCCTACCCCCGTGACTATGCATTACCACAAAGTTGATGATTCTTTTATACAACTTCCAATTTTCATCAATAAAATGTGCAGTGAGATACAAATAATTTAAAGTTTGAATGAAACTCCATGTATCAGTCGTGAATGCGATCCTAGAATTAATCTCTCCAAAATAAGTCTTCAAAGAAGTTCTTTCATATAAATACAATTTCATGCAATCTTTTACCACCGTGAAATGTGATAAATCTTTGAAGAGAGGTTGTAACTCACTAACAAATTCACTAAATTCAACATGCTCAACCAAGGAAAAAGGTTGCTCATCAAGGATGATGAACCACGCAAGCATTCCCTACAACGCTCTTGATTAAACGACTATGTCGATAAGACGCTATCAGTACTAGAATCTCCTTCTGTCTTGCCAGTCATGTCTACATTACGTGATGCAAAGAATTTCTGCTTTTTATCTACATTACAAGGAAACCTCTTATGTGTGGTCAAGTGCCTCCTCATTGCAGAAGTACCGTTAGCAACACGGTACTTAAGCACAAACCCACAATGAATGCACTTCACTTGATATAATTTTCCATCCTTATCATTGATTCTCGCATAATGATTCCAACATTCAGATGTATATTTTTTATCATGAGCAAGATGAGAACCAGGTACCTTATTTGTGGCACTCATGATAGGGGGTGCCTTTTCTTTATTTTCATTGCCAGAAAACTCAAATTCTGTGATTGGAGTCATCTTCTCACATCCCTCCGCCTCCATTGACGTGTTATCTTGATACACTAACTTCGCACTACACAACAATAATAGAATATAATTAGAAATTTCAAAATAAAGAGCAAATTAGAAATGAAACACCACTAGAACAAGAATGTCTAGCATAGAAATGGGACTCCCTTCACACAAGCAAATCAAGGAAGCAATCGCATAGAAATGGGACTATCAAACTTAGCAAGAAACTTAGCTTACCCAGCAAAAAGGTAAAACAATTGATTGTTGGATGCAGTTAAATTTTTTACATCAAACTAAATGTCACTTGTATTTTTTTTTTTTTTTTTGTATGCAAAATGCTGCCCTAGAGTGTACCAAGTTACAGGATGTATGCACTCATTTAGCAGGATCAGGAAACCAGGACAGACTGTCGAAATCAAGATGTGACAATGTATGTATTTTGTTTCCTGGAAGAGCAAGACTTCGTAATATGAAGCTAATTACCCTACACCCTATTGGAGCTATTTTTCTTGAATGATTCTTTTACAACTACAAGAAGCAGGGTGCACGATATACCATTTCATGGGTGCCTTTTTCTATCATTTAGCTCAACTGAATGCTAGTGCTTAGATCCAAGGTGTTGGTTTTGTGTAGGTTAGATGGTGCGGGGGATTTTTAGGAATCAGACTTAAGACCTCCAGGATCTTAGTAAGGATGGACCATCACTAGGCAAATCATGTTACTATGTTAAATTATTAGGAAGTCCTAGTAATCTGAAAAGGAGGCTTATGGCGACATTTGGATGGAGTTCATACTTTGTCTCATCGGCTATTGTATTTAGTTGGATTGATTTGATAATAATCACCAATGAATAGGCTCAAAAGTGCACCATGACAATTATTTGTAGCATTTCCAGTTACATAAAAAAGATTACGCCCAAACACAAGCTTTCATCATACGAGCCTAGGTGGTTGTGGCTATTAGTAATATATATTCTAGTCGTTCAAATTATGAGGAGTTCAATCAAGCAGCTTCCTAGATGAAGTTTCAAAAATGTTTGCAAAAACATAAAGCCAATGTAACCAAACAGAGAGAGGGGGTGGCAGAGATTACCAGCACAAATCAAGGGCGGTTGGGCGAGCAGCATCGGGGGTGGCTGGACGAATGGTGTCAAGGCTGACTAGGCAAATGGCTAGGCGAGCAGGTTCAAGGGAGGCTCGGCAAGTGGGGTCGAGGGTGATTAGGTGAGTGGCGTCAAGGGTAGCTGGGCGAGTGGCGGGGATGACCTGTGCGGATGTCGTGCGGTTGGGCGAGCGGCGAGCAATGTCGGGGCGGTTGGGCAAGTGGCGTCGGGGGACCGGGCGAGTGGCATCGGGGCGAGTAGCGTTGGGGGTGGCTGGGCGAGCGGCCTCCACCGGGGGGGGGACAAGCGGCGTCCGGTGGTGGCGTCGAGGGCCGGTGGCTAAACGACGAGGTGGGCGAGGGGTGACGGCATCGAGGGAGGCAAGGGCGAGGGGAGCACGGGGCGAATAGAGTCCGAGGCGAGACGAGTGGTGTCCGACGGCGGCGTCGAGGGCGAGCAACATTCGGTGGCAGCGTCGAGGGCAAGCAGCATCGACGACGGGGCAGAGGCAAAGAACAGGAAAGGACTCCAAGGAGAATTGTGAACCGAGGGAGGGTAAACAATTAAAATTGATTTGGGGCTTTTTTTGGAACCCTTATCGATTCCCAAAAAAAAGGGAACCGGGAACCAAAACCGGTCTCTTTAGAACTGAGAACCAAACCGAACCCTTCGGTGCGATTCTTCAATTTTCCGATTCTACCCGGGAGCTGCGCTCACCCCTACCATGTACCCACTCAGAAACCAACGGTTTGGTTTTAAGACGAAATAGTATTCGGTTTATGATTCCAAAGAATTGAGAACTGTCCTGCCAGTCCGATTCCCGATTTTTGGATGGGAATTGATCACTCCTAGTTCCACACAATCCATAACCTTTGTTTAAGAGAAGGCCAATATGGAGTCAAATATCTATGACAAGAAAATTTCCTATTTTGTTCTCCTTTTTAAATAATCACTTCTTTGGCCCTTTCCAAGCCAATTTTGTGGGTTCGCTTTATGGTTATATTTTATTTAAAAAATTTGCCACCTCTGAAAGCTTGAAGTCTTCCGGTATAGTCACTTATCATGTCATGCATGCTGTTCTAAGAGAAAAGCAGATGATATTTGAATATGGATTATAAATTTTAGTCATCGCGTTATTAATATTCAAAATTTTCGGCCACCCTCCTTGTGATATCTTTAATTTTCTTGATTTGAGTTACGTGACCAATTGTTGTGAGTGCAACATAATGAGTTTTATATCTATTAAAGGAACAGTCCATAAAATCCGATGAGACGTCACTTCAATAGCATGACGTATTGAAACTTTTCAACTTGCCTAATTTCTTTGCATGCACGTAAAACGTGCCCATCCACGACCATCGATTGAGTATAACAAACCTTCCACTCATTGATCAAATATATCAATCACGTCCGCTAGTGAACATGCTACCCCCACAACATAGCATTATATAAAAGCACTTTTGGTGCCTATCTTTTTAGACTAGATAGATTATATTTGATTTATAATCAACTCTAGTTTAAGTGAAACATTATCTTATTGAAAACATCAATTACAGAAAAATAAACCTTTAAAAATTGCGGATTTCGGGAATAACCAGACTCATCGAGATGACAACAAAGTGAAATTTGAATATTATAGTAACTCGATATGCTAAGGAAGAATGTGTTTCAACAAAAATTAAGGATACGATTGTTGCACAAACATATTTTTATTTTTCTCCGAAAGTAGGCTCTGACCCACCCAACGTTTAAGAGTTAATTGAAAATCATTTAAAAGATAATACCCATCATAATAGCCCCCCCCCTTTTTTTCTTAATATCATGCTTCGAATCAATATCAACTGTTTTATAAAAGATAGTCAATTCTGCTAGTGAGATTTGTACAACAGCAACCGAACTATGAGATTTGTACCATAACATTGAGTTTTTACTTCGAGACAATGAATTGTAGTGTACAAGAGCGATGATGAACTGCACATAATCAACTCAAGAGTTACACATTTGAGAGAAAGTGCGGTTTGTCTCTGTCACGTTAACCTTAATGAATGAAGAATTGGTGATAGCTTCAAAGGAGTCGGTTACATCATCTTCTTTGACTAACTTAAGCCTCCAATGCACCAACTCTTGCTCGATGATTAGCAAATTTCTCGCCATAGAACAATTCCGTCGCAGTATGCGAATGTTTCCACCACCACAACCGTTTTGCTTCATCAATTTCGAAATTCGGGTTTGCTAATCTTGTGGAAATTCAATCTTTCAAAGCTCCTCCTTCACCTTTGCAATGCCGGTGCTCCTTGTGATAATCCCTACTTTGGAGACGTGTATTTGGACTCTCCTCATTCTCGTCAGTGTTGATAGTTAATTTCGACGACCCATTTGATAACTCATTGCATAGAAAAATTAAAGATGGACTCCGTCCTCTAAATAAAAATATTATTAATTTTCGTCATAGATATGAGGAGCATTTTCATAATAGATACGTCCACATAAATTGCACTCGAGCTGGTCGCGGATGGCATTCGAATTGGGCTCACTAGTTGAGTGAATTTGAACTCAGGTTCCGAATTTTATTTAAACTTTTGAGACCAATCTGTCACAAGCGCGGCCCTCTTTAAAGAAGTTAACTGATAGAATTATGATAAAACGGAAAAGAGAATTTCTATTATTTCTATGTTTATAATATTGATGATACAAGAACTTATTTGTAGACTGTTCTAGACAACTAATTAAAATAATAAAATATTACAATATCAAATAAAATCAATTAGAATCAATAAGGAAAGATAAATATCTCTAACATTAACCACCGATGGAGAAAGTGACGTTCTTGGCAAGCGGGAGAAATAAGAAGATAAGGCAAAAATAGAAGCTCTGAGATCTTCAAGAAAGAGGAAAGCACATTAAGATATCCTCTTTGCTTGAACCGAAGCTTCGTGATCGGGAGGAGTTCCTTTCTTGGCTGGAAAAGACAAGAAGGGAATGAAGATTCTATGGGAGAAGGCTCAAAAAAAGATTTGGTGGAATTTCTTTTGGGGAAACAGGGCTGAGGGAAGAAAGGAAAAAAAGTCGATGACATTTTGTGGAGAAGAGATCCATTTCCTTCGGAAAGTCTTGATGGGTCAAGATTAAGGTCAACAGACATCCTTTTCCCGATAATCAGCATCACAATGCAAAATTCACGGTAAAAACATTATTTGAAACTAAGACTACATTTGATCGTCCGGATTTCTAATCGGGATATAACTAGATAGGATAGGATATGAAATCCTAGAATTTTTTTATAGCATATCTATTGTTTGATGAATCGCAGTATTAAAGTTGGATATATTCACATCATATAATGTACATTTTTTTTATATAAACGGCATATCATTATAAATGAATCTAAATGTTCATAAACGGAGATGATGAAAATCTCTCGTAATATTATTTCTTAATTTATTTTTTTTTATTTTTTTTTATTTTCCCTCTTTTTTATATTATTTTCTTTATTATTTATTTTTTCCCCTTTCATTATTCTTTAATAAAATGTTATCAAAACTGTACTAACATACCTAAATATATAATAAATATAGATATTTAATTTATAGATTAAATTTTTATTATAAGATAGAATTAAAGTTGAATATATAAATTAAAATAAGATTAATTAAAAATATTTTCTTTTATTTTTAATTCCTTAAATTAGAATTCAAGTATTATTTATATTGAAATATAATATCAATTTTGTTAATTTAATAAGTTTGTTATTCGAGAAAAATAATTTTCCTATTATGGACGTTAGAAATCCTATCCACATTTATTCCACCTCCCCCATAGGATAATTTTATCCTGCCTATATCCCCCTTATATCCAATCTTATCCTGTCCTAAGCGAGCACCAAACATAGGATATGATCATATCCTATCTCGAATTTTATCCCGACTGCCAAACGTAACCTAAATTGATAGGCACAACCGACTATTTTGGGACATTTTTCGAAAAAATGACCTCAAATAAGGTCTTTATTTAAAATTTTCTCTAACTTAATTGTTGAGTGATCCGAAAGGATGGTGAATAAAATCAGAAATGGAACTTTAATATCTTTGAATTTCCCTTTATATCTCAATTTCAATTCTTCATTTTTCTTGTCAACCTAAAGCATACCCAGTTAGAGTATTTAAACTATGTTTTGAATTTCTTTGCCATTAAATTCAAAGACGTGAGGTGATATTGGTTGTGTCACTCTTTTCAGAACTAGTCTTTTAAGTTCAGATATCGAAATTTTTATTCTCTTATCCCTCCTCAATCGTTCGTCTATTCTGTACATAAGGAATATGACCATTGCCTTTGATTACTTTCGATTCATTGGAGATTTTCGAGACCACGGAAAAAGTCAAATATTCAATAGCATGAACCCAATTTATTAAAAGAAAAATTCCCATTTTATTTTTGCTTCCTCTGCTCTCACAGAGGCACAAAACTCACATACATCAATGGTCCTAATCTCCAACACACACGCATTTGTCATTTATCAAGGCGGGATGCTGCCCAGGAGGACAAGGTCCAATACAAGTTTCTCCCGGTCCTTTCCGAATAAGCGTGTGATCCCAGCCTCCTTCTGGTCCTACTCTTGTTTGAGCATGTGAGACGACAAGACCTTAAAGGAAGGAAAATGTGGAGGAACTCATTAGTGTAGTTGTACGTATAGAAATGATAAAGTAGTAGAGAGATTAAAAGAAACTTACTGGAAGCGATCAACAATAGAAAGACCATTGCGCTGAGTTTGACTTGATCCTTCTCCATTTTTAAGTGTATTTGGCTTGATTGATTGTCAGGGTAAGATTGTGAAAGATATGTCTTGTGTGTCCCGTTGAAGTGGGTTTATATAGATGTCTAAATTTCACTATTTTTGTAATTTGAGTAAATGCACTAGTAATTGACTTGCTACATATTCATATTCAGCTGCTGTGTACTTAGTATTTACCTTTATTTGGCAGATCTCCATTGAAGTGGGTTTTTATAGATGTTAAAAGTTCAGTATTTTCGTAATTTGAGTAAATGCAAGATTAAAAAAGAAAAGGAATAATAATTAGCTAGCTACATATTCCTATTCAGATGATAATATAATTACTGAGTATTTTTCTTTGTTACCTTATTTTGCAGAACTCCATCAAAATGCATGTTTGCTTTACTAGGTAAGACAATAAGTAATCAAGATATGCAACCAAAAAGGTCGAGATTTTCTTACCATAATTTTAGCATTTCTCGGAGGTAATGGGATGATTTACTTTTCTTTTTTGGTAACAAAGGATTATTGTCCTAATAAAACTTAATCCTATCTGATCTCCTACCAATAGATGAAGTAAATCTATTGGTGGCCTATCTGTTGCTAGAGTGTACCCAAAATATGACTTGTCTAGCACAAGCAAGTGAACATCACGTGTGATGGGTATAAATAGTCATGTGTATACTGCGTGGGTATTAATACTAGTGTGCTAACTTATCGATGAGTATGAAGATAAATATATGTCAATTGACAATGGTATCCATTGATGCCATGTGTTCAATTGTCGAAATACAACGATAGACCACAGATAGTTGTTAATATGAATATTAACAATATTTATCAAAATAATATTAATAAGCTACTTTGAAGTTGAGATCAATAAAACGAAAGGCACATTGTTTTAGAGGGAACAGTTACCATTCAAAGACCAAGTTGTCCGAAGAATCAATTGAGACTAGAGGCATAGCTATGTAGGGAAGAATTATCGTTTAAAGACCAAGTCATTTGATGGATCAATTGAAGTCAATGACACATTTTTTGAAAGGGATAATTACCGCTTAGAAGTAAGATCGTGAAGTATGCATCGATTACAAGAAATCACGTCATGGAATAGCTTGTGCACGTAAAATTTAGGAACATGGAGATAACAGGCAAGAGTTATTTCGGATATTGTAACCACTAGGAATCATCGAAAAGTAATCACATTAACTATTATACATGTTGTACTGAATTAGTACGTCCATGATAGGGTGCGATGAGAATGCACCGCTTCACCTTGATATGCTACGATGGAAAGACACCATTTGAAGGGGTGTGAGTGAGTCATATAAAGACTCCGGGATGACAACCGTTGGAACGGTTGGCAGAACATACGCTCAGAATTCTCTCCTTGTCTTGTCTCCTAATCCATCGAGAGAAAAAGAAAGCGTTCCATTTCGCCTTTACAAAAACAGTTTGCATTTACACCCTGGAAATCAAATGCTTTCCTTGTGATTGCATTCAGACCAACGTGAAGTAATTTTGTTCGTAATTCATCCTCAATTCAATGTTTGTTCCGGGATTTAATTGTTGTTTGCGCATCGGATAGAGGTAAGTCGTCTTCTGTCGACTTGAATTCCAACATTGGTATCAGAGCCTGGTTGTGATTTATGCCTTGTTTTTCATCGAATTTTCTCGTTTACCATTTGATATCGAGATCAAGAGTATGAAACCTACACTGTTTGGATGTCTATTGGTCGGAATTGCTATCTGAATTGTTGAAAACAAACCGAAGCGAAGAACAAGTTCGGGGTCGGGTACACCCGTACGGTTTTGGCAATTTTTCGACATATTTTTTCGGTCAAAATTAATTTTGAAATCCGCAGGGTGAAAGTACTCGTCGAGACGAGTCCAACGGTGGGTCGAGTGCCGCCGGAGGAGGCCAGACGCGCCCACACGCGCAGCCAAAAGGCGCTGCCGCGGCGCGTGGGCGCCACGCGCTCAACGAGCTGGGAAAGCCGACGCGTGAGCGTCACGCGCGCGTCGACGAACCGGCGCATGTTGACGTCACGGATGACGTCATCCAACGGTCGATAACCGCCAAATGACGTCATCGATGATGTCACCGACGGCGGCGGTTGGACGGCCGGTCACCGGCCGACAACCCGACTAGCGACCTGACCTGACCCGAGGATCGACCCGTTGACTTGACCCGACCCAACCGTTGACCGATCAACCGGTCGGACCGATCAGCCGAACCGGCGATCAAACCGGTTGGACCGGTCACCGGCTGGACCAATCGGACCGGCCAAGAGCCGTTTGGCTCGCTGGCGCGTGCGCCACACACGCCGCGCACTCAGGTGGCGCGTGTGGGCGCGTATGAGCTCCGATTGGAGCGTGATCGGCGGCGTTTGGTTCGTATGGATGTTCTCTACACTGTGGTATAGTTATTTTTCATTTTTGAATTTTATAAATGTATGAAATTGTGTATGGAACCTTAAGCACGCGTATTTTTAAGGTATAAATGCACAATTTATTCATTTGTAGCTAGTATTTTCTTATGTTTTAGGAAATACAGTAGCTAACCTATATGAAAATGATGTCATATATGCTATGTAGAGCATGGTTCGATGATAGCATGTATATAGTTTAATATACTTGCAATTTACTAGTCCTATGAAAATTCAAACAATGGTAGGAAATCCTTATTTTTCCGTTACATGTTGAATTGTGGTTTTGATTGTAGTTGCAGCATGATTGTTTTTTGTACGTTGGTTTATATCATGCTATATTTTTGTGTTATGGAAAAATATAGAAATTACATGAGGTCATGTAATTATTTTTCCTAATGGGAGTTCGAAGGTTGGTAGAATTCGAAAGAGTTCTCATCGAGAACTTAAAATTTGTGCAAATTAAACTAGTTAATGATAATAGAACAATCGTACATATGAGCTGATTGGAACATAGTGAACTTTCATTTCTGTGTCTTTTGTTGAATTATCATTAATTTAGTTTGTCTTTGCTGCAAATTAAATATGTGTGTTACTTGGAAAAATATGCTAGTATTGATTCTACGTTTATTATGTCAATGTGTTATAGTAATTGATTATGGCTTCGGCATCCAAGACCACTGTGGCTGACCTCAATAAGAGTGAGAAGCTAAACAGTGACAATTATGATATTTGACACCGAAAGGTTCAGTACATCATTGAGGAGCAAGAGGTTTTAAAAACCCTCAACCACACCATGGATGAACCTGAGTATGGAACTTCAACTCAACACAGGAGAGATCTAGAAGCTTATCAAGCTTGGAAAAAGAAAAATAGCATTGCTCGCGGTTGACCTCAATAAGAGTGAGAAGCTGAACAGTGACAATTATGATATTTGACACCGAAAGGTTCAGTACATCCTTGAGGAGCAAGAGGTTTTAGAAACTCTCAACCACAATATGAATGAACCTGAGCATGGAACTTCAACTCAAAACAGGAGAGATCTAGAAGCTTATCAAGCTTGGAAAAAGAAAAATAGCATTACTCGCGGTTGACCTCAATAAGAGTGAGAAGCTGAATAGTGACAATTATGATATTTGACACCAAAAGGTTTAATACATCCTTAAGGAGCAAGGGGTTTTGGAAACCCTCAACCACACCATGGATGAACCTGAGCATGGAACTTCAGCTCAACACAGGAGAGATCTAGAAACTTATCAAGCTTGGAAAAAGAAAATAGCATTGCTTGCATCACGTTGCTAAGCTGTATGCAAGATGATCTCATGTGTGAGTTTGAAAGTTATGATAGAGCTCAAGCTATGTGGGTTGCCTTGAAAGATAAGTTTGGGGGTACATCTGCCACTAAGCTGAGGAGACTCACCATCAAGTTTGATACATACCGAAAGCGCCCAAATGTAACGATGAGGCAGCATCTTCGGGAGATGTCAAACATGATTCGTGAGCTAAAGTCGGCAGGTCACTCCCTTACTAATGAACAGCAAGTTCAGGCTATTATGAGGTATCTTCTTGACAATTGGGAGCATATGAAGATCAATATGACGCATAATGAGAATATTGTCACTTTTGATGATATTGCGCGTCATTTGGAATTAGAGGATGAGCGCCTAGAGGCTGCGAGATCCTCTACTCATGCTTATGTTGCTAAATCGAGTTTGCGCAAAGCTTCGGGCTTCAAGCACAAAAGGAATTCTCAATTCAACAACAAATGGAAGAAGACTGATCAGGCACCTTAAAGGGCTAAGACCTTCCAACGCAAGAAGCGTGGTGGGAAGAAGGATAAAGCCAAGATGAAGTGCTATAATTATGGCAAGATGGGTCACTTTGCTCGTGAATGCACTGAGCCGAAAGAGGTACCCTATTACTCAATTACTTTAAGTAATGCTTTTGTTTCTAGCACTGTAATACTTGCTGAATCTGATCCAATGTGAACTGTAGACTCAGGAGCAACAGACCAGCTAGAGACCGAGAAGCATTTGTGGAGTATCGTCGGATTCAGCCTGGAAGAAGATGGATATATGTTGGAATAACTCAAGAGTTGAAGTGAAGAGTATCGACACATGTAAATTAATTTTACGTGGTGGTCGACACCTATTCCGACATGATGTCCTCTATGCTCCGGATATTCGACGAAACTTGATCTCAATAGTTGTTCTTCTTAGCCTAGGTTATGTATTAAATTTTCATGGTGATTGTGTTGACATTTTGTATGGAACAGTTTATTATGGTTCAGGTCATGTATTGAATGGTTTTATGGTGTTAGACATTGACTATGATCAGTACAATATTAATGTCGATGGTTGTTTTTCTTTAATTGCATCTTCTAGTAATGTTGAGATTGATGCAAGTACTTGGCATGCTAAATTAGGTCACATTGGGTTGCAAAGAATGCAAAGATTAGCTAGAGAAGGCATTTTAAGGTCACTCACTAATGTTCATCTACCTCTATGTGAACATTGTCTAGCGGGAAAAGCAACTAGAAAACCATTCGGTAAGGGACTATAGCCGAATTTCCATTGCAACTCATACATTCTGACATTTATGGTCCTTTGAATGTGAGGGCGAGGCATGTAGCCTCATATTTCATCATTTTTATAGATGACTTCACGTGTTTCAATTATGTCTTTTTGATCTCTCATAAGTCAGAAGCATTAGACTGCTTTAGACGATATATAACGATGGTAGAGAATTAATTGAACAAAACAATAAAGGTATTGAGAACCGATCATGTACGTGAGTATCTATCTGAGCAATTCAAGACTCTTTGTGATGAAAATAGAATTGTACGACAATTGACTATTCCCGGTACTCCACAACAAAATGGGGTAGCTGAGAGAAGGAATAGAACCCTATTGGAAATGGTTAGATCTATGATGGCGCAAGTAAATTTACCTATCTCCTATTGGGGTCATGCATTATTGATTGCTGCCTATGTACATAACCGAGTGCCCTCAAAATCGGTCACTTCCACCCCTTATGAATTATGGACTGGTAGGAAACCAAACTTGAGTATTCTACATCCATGGGGATATGCAGCTTATATTCATGATTCTTCCCATAAATATGGCAAATTAGGTCCAAGAGGGAAGAAATGCATCTTTATAAGATATTCTGAACACTCCAAAGGGTATGTGTTCATAGGTGAACAAGCTGATGGAAGTGTGACCGAAATGGAGTCACGAGATGTCACGTTCTTCGAGAACGATTTTCCTAGTAGATGTGAGATTAATAAGGACTTCCAATTATATGAGATGGAAGATCCTGATAACACACCTACTAATATTGTAGAGGGAAATGAAAATTTACCTCAACACACAAGATCTAGTGGGAGTGTTGCATCGCATGACGAATTGAATTCAAGAGAAATTCAATTGCGTAAAGTAATTGTAAAAGTATTCCCCGTCGTCATTTTGAGATTGAAGGGGAAGCATTTATGATTGCTCAAAAAGACGATGCCGAGCCTAAGACTGTTCAAGAGGCTCTCTCATCCTCTGATAAGGAAAAATGGAGAAAAGTTTTGGAAGATGAAATGGAGTCAATGAGAGTAAATCATGTCTGGGACTTAGTTGATCTACCACCCAATCGTAAGGCCATTGGAAACAAATGGGTCTTTAAGATTAAGCAAAGGGCGGATGGATCCATTGAAAAATATAAGGGTCGTCTTGTGACGAAAGGTTATACTCAACAAGAGGGTATAAACTATGAGGAAACTTTTTCACCGATTGTAAGGTTTGCCTCAATACGCCTTATTCTAGCCATCATTGCACATTTGGACCTTGAATTACATCAAATGGATGTAAAGACGGCATTTCTCAATGGAGAACTAGATGAGGAAATCTATATGAAACAACCAATAGGTTTCATAGCTAAAGGTCAAGAGCATAAAATTTGCAAATTTCATCGCTCAATATATGGCCTTAAGCAATTATCTAAACTATGGTATCTTCATTTTCATCGAGCCATAACAACTTTGGTTTCACGATAATTGAAGAAGATCACTGTGTATATATCAAGCGGTCCGAAGATAAATTTGTGATTATATCACTTTATGTGGACGATATTTTATTGGCTGGAAATGACAAGATTTTGGTTATCACCATAAAAGAATGGTTGTCCTCCAATTTTGAAATGAAGGACATGGGAGAAGATGCTTATATATTAGGAGTTAAGATCAAAATAGATTGATCAAGGAAACTCCTTACTTTATCAGAAGAGTCTTATATTATGAAGATTCTTGAACGTTTCAATATGTAGCACTGTAATCCCATTGATACCCCTGTCATGCAAGGTGAAGGCCTAAGTACTGAGATGTGTCCTAAGACTCCAAAAGAAATTAAAGTAATGGAAATTGTTCCTTAGGCTAGTGCGGTCGGAAGTTTGATGTATGCTATGATGTGTATTCGACCCGACATATATTACGCCGTGGGATTGGTGAGCCGATATCAATCAAATCCCGGTCAAACACACTGGAAAGTAGTGAAGAGGATCCTGAGATACTTGAAAAGCACTATGGACTATCGACTTTATTACCAAGGGAATGATTTGCGCCTATTAGGCTATTCAGATGCTGATTGGGGTGGAGACTTGGATGAGCGTAAATCGACTTCTGGTTATGCGTTCTTGCTCAATGGAGGTGTAATTTCTTGGAATAGCAAGAAACATACATGCACGGCCTTGTCTACTATGGAGGCAGAATTTATTGCATGTTCTGCCACAGTACAAGAAACAATATGGCTAAAACGTTTCTTGGAAAATTTAGCCACTATCACTGAGGTTCCAAGACCAGTGATAGTTTATTGCGATAGTCAAGCAGCCATTGCCTATGTGAAAGATCCCAAGTATCATGGAAGGACGAAGCACATTGACATAAAAAACAACTTCATAAGAGATATTATAGCGCAGAAAGAAGTGATCCTACAATACATTTCAACCAATAGAATGGTTGCTGATCCATTTACGAAGGCTATTCCTAGAGACATATTCTTGACCCATATAATGTCACTAGGATTGCGTAGAATGTGATATGTGTTATTGTAGATGATCATTGGTTTATGTATTTGTGGACATACGTATTGTACTTGTTTGTTTATTAGTGATTTGATGTTTTATCAATAAGTACAAATCCACTATGAAACTAGCACATACACACATATATTATTGAAAAGTATGTTAGCAAGCATTGATTGGCTCACTCACACGAGCAATCACCTCAAGTGCTATAGTTAGCATGTTGAGATGAGACATTATGTACAAATGAATGCTGAAGAGCAAGTTTAGTACATAAAATAAGATGTCGCATTGATTGGAGTCAAGATGAGGTCTGTGATTTGTTTATAATAAGACCGAACATGATAGTCCCACAATCATGTATGCCTGAAAGATGCCGGATGCGAGTACTTAATTGGGCGCTATAGAAAGCGAGCTGATATAGCATTCGAGCTAAATATGAGTACGTGAGGAGCACGTGACTATGTTTAGGCTAACCGTATAGTGGATATATTTAGTAAATGGCATACGCTCTTATAGAAATAGAAATCCACTATAGCATGTAATTCATACTACATGTGCATTGTACAACCGATAAGGGAAGGTAAGTAAAATTACCTCTTTTTACTCATCGTGTGAGCCCTTGAGGTAATTTATAATTTACCTCATTTTGTGTCCTATGTTATTTCTGACTATGTTCTCGAAGTGAAAGATCAATGTTGCTACTTTAGCATGTTATCGGCAGTCATGAATGGATATGGCCTTATGGGACGTGTCTATGAAAGCAGTTGTTCTGAAATTGAGAGAGACATGAGTGCGAAGAAAGACTATTATTGTTTTACATCTATCACATGTATTTACTGGTCGACCAATTATATCGCCTTATGTGGTTGCGAATATAATTGTAAATACATGGTGTTTTGAGAATAGTCAAGTATAGCCTTTAAGGGAGATGTATACTTGGATTGATGTAACAAAATATGTCTGGGGCACTGTGAGACATCGATTAGTTATTTATTTTCAGGGTTGTAGCTATTATGTCATCCCTAACAGGTGCATAATTTGAGCTACCAAGTGCAGGTGTACTCACTAGTCGCACGGCTTATTTGCTAGTATGCATCGTGAATGTTGAATGCCTTATATTCTTGATAGAATCAAGCCCATAATGTCCGAGTGAGAGATGTTGTACTGAATTAGTACGTCCATGATGGGGTGCAATGAGAACGCACTGTTTCACCTTGATACGCTACAATGGAAAGACACCATTTGAATGGGTGTGAGTGAGTCATATAAAAGACTCCGGGATAACAACCGTTGGAACGGTTGGCAGATCGTACACTCCGAATTCTCTCCTTGTCTTGTCCCCTTTTCCATCGAGAGAAAAAGAAAGCGTTCCATTTCGCCTTTACAAGAACAATTTGCATTTACGCCATGGAAATCGGATGCTTTCCTTGTGATTGCATTCAGACCAACGTGAAGTAATTTTGTTCGTGATTCATCCGCAATTCAACATTCGTTCCGGGATTTAATTGTTGTTTGCGCATCAGATAAAGGTAAGTCGTCTTCTACCGACTTGAATTCCAACAATACATATTGTCAGTCACCAACTAGAAAGCCCCGTAAATCAAGCAAAATATTATCTTGCAATTATCTCTATCTTTCTTGCAATGCACTCTAAATTTCTTAGTTGTAACTCTTAGGTTTGTATTGTCGATTAAATTCTGGTGTGTATCTATATCTTAGTGTTGTATCGTCTATCAAATTCCGATGTTGTATCCCTGTGTTCTCAAGTTATGTCACCGATTAAGTTCGGCATAGTTTGTCCATGTTACGTTATTGAGTCCATAATTTCTTAGTCTTACCATTGATTAAATTTTGGCTCGATCAGGAGCTGAATAGTGTTGTTTGAATCGAAGAAATCAATTTCCTTTCGCATGAGATATCCTTTAATCTAAGTTAGTATAGAAGCTTGGTATCCTTAAAGAAAAATCAAAGAGCTACTTTCAGTGAAAGATATTTTGTTGCGAAAACTATTCAAGTGCAGATGATCATTTCTAGTTTGCTAATCAATCTACACATGAGTTTTCTTCCCTAAAAGTAATATCCTAACATTTTCCTATTTTGAGAAATGAGAATGTCACCAAAATTGAGAGAGGGAGTTCATTTCTAAAGAAGGGAGGTAACTGCATGCAAGTCCTCCTCCACAATAAGTTTGCGAATGCCCAATGAGATTGTCATTTGAGATCTAAATATTGTTAACACCTAATTTTTAGCAAATACGTCTATAAAAAGTAAAATATCAGGATTAGGGTTTCCGATCATGAAGGAATCATTTTCTCAACAAAAAAGTGTCGTTGTTTGATTTTTTGCCATTTGCCCATCATTTATGGGTGATTTCCTAATCATTTCCATCAAAAACTCAAAAAGTGAAAAGTTGACTTTTGAGTTGATTTTTTTTTAACCATTTGACTAAAAAGTCAACCCTTTTGCATAAAAAGTTCTTAATAGTCTCAATTTCATTTTGGCCGAAAAAGATTTTGAAAATAAATCAAACTTTTGACCATAAATCGACCTTTTTAGTGATTAATCATCAAAGGGTTGACTTTTGACAAAAAAAAATTGAAAATTTGGAAAAATCCACAAATCACTTTATTTTAGCTTCAATTTGATTTTGACCATAAAAATTTCTCAAAAATCAATTGAGGATCTATATTTCCGAATTTTTCGAATTTAAGTTCAAAATAAAAAATGAAATTACTTCAATTTTTGTTGTATTTTGACTTAGTTTCTATTACAACATTTAATATAAAGGTCATTTGAAGATCACTTGTGCGACTATTTTCGTAATTTGGGATATCGAGGGAAAAATCTCCATTTTTAGCCTAGAGTTTCGATCAATTCTTCATGATTGATGAGATTGTACCTCTAAACAACTTGTTTTCTTAATATCAATCCAAATCCGGGGTTAATTTTGGCAAATTCATATGAGAGCTTCTCAATTTAGCAAATTTGGCACATCCAAAAGTTGCGAAATAAGGTGAATGTGTTCGGATTGAGCCAATCTAACTTGACCGATTCTAGACTAAGTTTTAAATTGATGAATTGAAATTCGATTTGAACAATTGAACTTCAATTTCATTATGATGTCCAGTTCATATCTTCATATCAATGCCAATTTGAGTGCATTAGGCCATATTGAGTGCAATTAATTGAATCGATAGATATTGTGTAATATTAATTGCATTCAATTTCAATCAATTTTGCAATTAAGCATGAGACATGCGGCAATTGTGTTAATTGTTCAGAAAATCTGAATTCACGTACCCATTAAATCCACTCATAATTTGTTATATTTTTCAAATAATTAGGAAAATTTAATCCATTAAGATTTTGTTAAAAGGGTTTAATTAATTTAATTTGGTTGAATTTGGACCGTTTCCCTTCAAATTAGCCCATTTCCCTTCTTACTGGATATAAATCCTTTATAGGGACCTAATTGCACAAAACTTTGAATAGAACTGGCCCAAACTGATCAAGGCTAGCCGAACCAATTCAGATCGGCCTTCGGACAAGAAAATGGCTAGTGTCTTTTTGGCAACCGATGATCACCCCTAGCTGGC
This sequence comes from Eucalyptus curtisii, assembly GCA_017140595.1. NCBI lineage: Eukaryota > Viridiplantae > Streptophyta > Magnoliopsida > Myrtales > Myrtaceae > Eucalyptus > Eucalyptus curtisii. The sequence continues at coordinate 19,466,311 of CM029498.1, forward strand.
CCAACTTGTGACTGACTTCTTTCTGCCATCGGTTCACTAAAATTACAAAATTGCACTTTCGGGGTAAAGATGACCAAAATATTCTTTGACTGTTTTTTTATTTAAAAGAGGATTTGATATCGACTGTTCATTTGAGGATACATCTAGGCCATTAGATGTGCCATGTCACTAATCCATGTGATTAAAATTTCAGTCAACCATAAATTTACTTAATCCCTAAGCATTTTTTATCTTATCCCTTGAGATTGAATTCCAACCATTGATTGTTGACACATGATTTTAATCGATGAGTCGGTAAAGGTAAAAACTCAATATTAGGGTTTCCAATCAAGATAGAGCTCATTTTTTGAAAAAAAAAAATGTCGTTTCTCATTTCTTTTTCTTTGGGAAATTATTTGTAGGTAATTTCTTAGTCATCGTCACTAAAAACCCAAAAAAAAAAAAAAAAAAAAAAAAAAAAAAAAAAAGTTAAATAGTTGACTTTTGAGTTGATTTTTTGGTTAACCTTTTGACTAAAAGTCACCCCCTCCGTCAAAATTTGGCTTTTTGTACAAAAATATTCCTTTTAACCTTAATTTCACTTTAGCCACACAAATTTTGGAAAAATTCAAAATTTTGATCGCAAAATCAATATTTTAGTTGAAAATCAACTAAAAAGTTGACTTTTGATCAAGCCTCGATCAAAAATTTTGAAAAAAAAAATACAAAAACCCCTAAATCATCATGTTTTAGCTTCAATTTGATTTTGGCATCAAAAATTTTGCAAAAATTGATTAAGAACCTCATTTCCTTAATTTTTCGATTTTTTATGTAAAATCGGCTAAAAATGAAATTACTTTCATTTTGTTCACATTTTAGCTTAATTCTTTTTACAACATTCCATCTAGAATTTGTATCATATTGACTCCTGTGGCTAAATTTGAGATTTGAGGTGTTAGAATGAAAATTGACTTTTCTTAGCCTTAATTAGGGTCAGATCATTTTGTTAAATCGAATCCAAATCCAAGGTTAATTTCAAGAAATTCATTTTCTTCGAGATTTGAGCCTATTTGACTTGGCCCATTCTAGATTAGCGTCCAATTAAAGATATGAAGCTTCAATTCAGCCAAATATGGTTCAATTTTAAATGTTCGTCTAGTCTATGGTCATGATTTAATTGAAATTGGGGAAAATTCCAAATAAGGACCCAAAGTTGACCAATTTTCTCAAATAAGGATCCGAAATGAACTTTGTATCAGATTAGGACCTAAAGTGGACCCATTATCTCAAATAAGGACCCAAAGTGGTTGAATCAATTCCTAATAAGAACCTGAGCTTGCTAGTCAACCAAATATTCGCCGACTATCACGCATTTGACATTTCCGACCACTGGAGTTTTGGCAATTTTGTCCAAAAAAAATATAGGGAAAATTAACAAATCCTAAAATGGAAACAAAAAAATCTTAGGTTTTCTACGGTCTCCCCGTTCCTTGTACCCATCCTCTGCAAAGTCAAAGACCGAAGTTCTCCCCATTCCTTGTACCCATCCTCCGCAAAGTCGAAGACCCAAATTCTCCACTGGTTGAGGCACGAATTCAAAAAAAAGAAAAAAAAAACCATAAGCTTATTTCTTTGTTTGTAGAGACCCAAATTCTCCGCCAATTGGGCAAGGCGAGGAGCGACGAGAATCGAGTCGTGACGATCATTGGGCAATGATTTGGTTGAGGTGCAGCGGGGGAGAAGAAAGAAGAAAACGTAAACATCTAAATTAATAACCTAAACCTAATTAATTTAGCATTTTCCTTTTTTTTCCAATCACAAATTTCTAACAAAATTGCCCCTATTTTAATCGCTAGAAAATGTATGTCGGTGAACTAAGGTCTTCAATAAAGATTAACTTGATCACTTCGGGTCCTTATTTGACACAAAATTCACTTTGGGTTCTTATTTGAAACAATGGATCTACTTCGGGTCTTTATATGACTCAAAGTTCACTTTGGGTCCTTATTTGTGAAAATAGATTCATTTTGGGTTCTTATTTGAAATTTTCCCTTGAAATTGATCCAATTTATGACATTTCCTGCATAATTAGGGCACGTTTGATAACGATTCTGTTCCTAGGAACAGATTATGATCAGAAATGATTCTTTTTTATTCTATTCCCGGAAACAATTTCTAAGCATTTTAAGCCGTTTGGTAACTGTCCAAAATTTCTAATTCTGGAATAGAATTGCGTTTGGTACCGTGCTCATTGATTCTGTTCCAAATCAATTTCTTTTAATTTTTAAATATTTTTTTTACTTTTTTTCTTTTCTTTTTTCCTTTTTTATTCTTTTTATTCTTTTCTTTTGTTCCTTTTTTTTTTCCTATTCTTCTTCTTCTTATGTCTGGTCGCCAAACCGCGGCCCGGCTAGACGAGGCTTGACGACCTCACCCGAGCGTTGTCGGCCCTCGGCGAGGCGGCCCTCGTCGGCCGAGCCACGCGGTGGGCCGGCAAGGCTCGGCCTCGCTTGATTTGGCGAGACCGAGCCTCGCCGGGTGGCCAAGCCGGCCTTGCCAAGGCTAGGCGAGGCCTGCTTGGCCACCGGCAGGGCTAGGCGAGGCCCGCTTGGCCACCGGCGAGGCTCGTCGGTGGTTGGGCTTGCCTCCGGCGAGCTCGCTGGAGCTCACCCTGGTCTGGCGAGCTCGCCGAACCGATTGCCGGCGGCAGCAGTAGGCGGCAGCAAACTGCGGCGGACGGCGACCGGTGGGCGGTAGCGGGGCGGCAGCGGCGGCGGCGGCGGACGGTGGCGAATGGCAACCGCAAGATGGCGGTCGATGAAGAAGAAGAGTTGGTTTTGATTCTTAGATTTGTTTCCGAAGCAAGAATCAATTTTTTTTTATTCTTGATTCTGTTCCAAATCTACTTCCAGGAACAAAAAAATAAAAATTTGTTCCCAGACAAAAATTTTACTAAACGAGATTCTATTCCTAAACTACTCCCGGGAACAAAAAATCAGAATCAATTACTATTGAGATGGTTACCAAACAGGTACTTAGTCACTATAGGTGATCTTATTTCGAACTAATTGATTCAATCGCATTCAATGAGCACACAATTGTTTTAATTGAACAAAATTAAGAAAAATCAGAACAAAATACATGAAGAATCGAACCGGTTCAACCTGGTCTGACTAGGTCAACTTGGTGTGATCGACGTTGGCCACATGCCACTTTTTGGTGGTCGGAGTCCAGTTTCGATCTTACCAACACTTGTTCGGTGTCCCCTTATTCGGGAGAAGTACACTATCAGTGCCATAAGTTGTATACGGCGTTCACTTTGGTGCCAAAAGTTTATTTTGGATCACTTAAGTGCCAAAAAGTTTGAAAAATGCTCACTTTGGTGCCAACTCCGATCTGGTCGATCGGAAATCTGATGTGACCTTTTTTTATTAATTTCTTATGCTAATGTGGCTCGCCGGAGAGTCTAGTTAGCATCTAAAGCAAGAAACAACGTTGTCTAGTTGCATTTCCCCCTAAATAAGAACCCTAATTTGCCAAATTGAAAGAAATCCCCAATTTCAAACCCTAATTATTGTCGATGAGCCCTGGAACTCCCCGGACGTGCGCCAGGTGGACGTCTCGACCTCCTCCTCCGTAATCGAAGGACAAGATGATGATGCCGCCTCCGCCGACGGCTTTCCAATGGACAAATCCAACGGCGAACACGGGGCTGAGGAGCCTAGGGGGCACGCTCGCGATGTCTCCCCATGACTTCGAGCCCCGATCGAGGACCTCTTCCCTTATAGCACAATCTTGTACCGGTAGGTCAGGCGGTTGACTCAATTCCGATTCTATGCCCGGCGCCACCACTTGTGCAATGGCTCGACGCTCGGCAGCAAGAAGATGTCTTGAGTCAGAGGGTTGAGGAGATAGGTCACGTCACAGAGGTCTTGGAAGCAGCGCAACCCGTGACCCGAAGCTCCAGCTCCGTGGAGCCATGACCTCCCGGCCGAGTTGGGGGAATGGGGCTCCGAGCTGAGGCTCGGGTCTGAGCCGGGGACTTCGGACGTCGCTCACCGCACGTGCATGGTGGCGGAGGGTGGATTGTCAATGATGTGGGGCCATCCTCTGTAGACGGACCTGAGCTTTGTGGAGGAGCTCTAGTAGAAGGGAGCGACAGCGACCTCGTCCTCCTCCTTGGCGTTTCATGCCGAGAAGAAAAAAAAAGCAAGGAAGAACGATAGGTGTGAACATTGAAGAAGAAGAAGAAGAAGAAGAAGAAGAAGAAGAAGAAGAAGAAGAAAAGAAGAGGAGGAGGAGGAGGATGGACTTATTTTCTTTCTTCTTCGTTGGACAGCAGCCAAGAAAGTCCACATGGACTAATTTTCTAAAAAAAAATGCCCAATCATATTAAATTTTTAATTAAAAAAGCCACGTCATTTTTTGGCCATAATTTTTCGCCGGAAGCACTTAAGTGATCGTTTTTTCGCCGGTTTAGCACTTAAGTGATCCGACGAAAACTTTTGGCACCAAAGTGAGCGCCGTACACAACTTTTGGCACTGATAGTGTACTTCTCCCCCCCTTATTCCTATGCTATGAATTTACAAAATTACCCCTGGGTTTGCGAAATTACAAAAATGTTCCTAAATTAAATTTTAATTTCAAAATTGATTATAACCGTTTGTCGATATCGCATCTCCACCATCCAAATAGACATGTATATTAGTTGTCATCTTAAACAAACTCAACTGCTAAGAAAGTTTGTTAAGCTAAGGAGATCAATCCCTACCCCTTAGATTGGCTCTCACAAGGAGCTATAAATAGATATTTCCCTCCAAAACTTAAAAGGGGAGGCTATTTTTCTGCAAAATTCTCTCTCTCTCTCTCTCTCTCTCTCTCTCTCTCTCTCTCTCTCTCTCTCTCTCTCTCTCCATCTTCTTCTCTTTCTCGAAATCTATCTCTTGCCTACTCTTCTTCACCAGTGAATGGCCTCATGCCGTCTGAGATTTGACCATCACCTAACCCTTTAACAATCCTTAGCTCCTCCATGACCCAACTGTGACCGACATTCCCTTCACTTGTTGTCGGAGCCTTGCCAGCATCCAAGACTGGCGATAGAGCTAGTCCTTTTCTCAATCTGTTCCACGATCAATCTAGGCAGTCCGGCGGTCTCCTTAGTTACTCTGATCAATCCTATGACATTCCTCGGCTAGTTTTGGAGCTGTTGATGATTGGAGATCTATTGAACCTCCATCGGAAGTCCTTATCCGAACCTCCCTTGAGGTGTCTCAAGTTCTAGTGTGATTCGGTTGAAGCTCGATTGAGCTCATTTGTTCGAAAAATCCAAATGTAGACTCTCTATCACTTGAGCTTAATGAATCGAGATTACCTTAGGCAATGGGGCAAGAGCTCGACCTAGGTTGCAATTCTATGTGATCTTAGAGAAGTATTAAGTCTTAGGATGATCATGAAGGGTAATAGGTAGGCTATAGTGGTCTATGTTTGGATGATTGCTTGGATGTTGCTTGATCTGCAATTTGGATGCCTTGGATGATCTGATTGCATGAATGTCTTGGAATGAGTTGCTAAATAAGTAAATATGCCTATTAGGTCTCGATGTCTTCGTATAGTGGACTCCACACGCTTCCTAATGACAGATAATATGTGTTGATCGGACCTCTTTTGCCCTATCAATTGCTTGTCGGAAGTTCTACAATAATTTGTTGAAGTTGCTATGGTTATTGATTGGCTGAATGACTTGTTCGATTTATCATTTTTACACGATTTTTTGGGGAGTTGATTTCCATTACAATGTCTCCACGGAATTTAACCCTAATATTTAGTCCTATTCACGTTAAAAATCTTGTGAATTTTGCATGTCATATGATAAGTAGGTTGCATGTGAATCAGCTGGGTTTTGCAAATTCGGATGCCAGACTGAACATCTCTGATAAATGTCTTCGATTGGGCTTGTTAATCTGTTCCGTTGCCTTAGATGCCTTCTAGACATTTGAAAATGACTTTTCAAGCTTTCAAATGACATATTATATGTGTAGATTGGACTTCATTTGCGATGTCAAAACTTGTTCCAAATTCAAGTGATCTGTTCTAGGGTGTAACATTCTGCTATTGTGATTGAGGCCAACCGATCTATTCAATTTCACGAATTTTTGTGATTTTTTTTGTGTTGATTGCAGCCGGTGACCAATCACAAAGAATAAGGAAGAAGAAGAAGAAAGGGAAAAATATAATAAAAGTATTTAAAAATTAAAAGAAATGAAAAAAAAATTAAGAATCTTACCAAACACATTTCTATCCCGAGAATAGAAATTTTCTATAATTTCCAAACGTGTTCTTTTGTCAAGAAATTATTTCCGGAAACAAAATCAGAGAAAACCATTTCTGATTAAAAATTGTTCCCGGGAACATAATAGTTATCAAATGCACCATAACATGCCACCCACAAGAATGCATTGAGTAAATGAACTTCGGGGCTTATCTTTTGACACTAGATTGATTTTACAAAACATATGTTCGGATAATTGAAAACATTTATTAAGAATGTTAGAGATATAGTTATATTTAGGAAATTCATCTTGATCTATTCTAATTTAGTGTAGTTGATATTTTGCTACTTTAAATAGTTAACCTCTAAAGCCTATACATATATGCTCATGTATTCTTCATTAGTAATACACTGAATATTATATTTTTCCATCACTAAAATTCTCAACTTGGTATTAGAGTTGAAATTCTTGAGTTTGAATCTTTCTATGCTTCATTTGTCTTTTCAATTAAACTTTCACTCTTAGCACATAGCAAAAGGTCAAATTAAGCGTGAGGGGGAGTGTTCGAATAATTAAATAATAAATCACAATTTCATTAAATAGCTCGAATTTTTAGAATAGTTGGCAATGATCTCACAAAATCTCACATAATATTTGAATATTTAAATAATAAACTACACTTTCATACGATATTTCATATGATAGTTTAAGCTTTTAGAACAGTAAGCAATGGTCCCACAAAATGTCAACGTCATTCTTTTATGAGGAAGCATCGATTCAATTTTACACCAGTTGCATTGACCGTGCACTATGGTTTCACCCTCAATTGTTCACGCTCAATTTTGCAGCCGATTGAGACTCTTTCACTGCTCATTTCAGATAATCGGCATCATTATTAGGATCCTGAAAATTCATTGTCCAAGGACGCCGGAATCCTCTCCACACGCCACCGTGTCTCAAACCCAGGAAGCCACCATTGTTCTGTGCTAATTTGGCACTTTCCACCGGGTATTTCAGAAAACCAACCATGAACCGTCATCCTCCAGCGAGTTTGACCCATAAACCCTGTCAAGAACGGAGATCGAACACCGTAGTACACGTCGCATGTGCCACCACCTCCAATGAACCACCGAGCGTGAGCCTTTTGGGAGTTATTCCATCCATTTTCATTGCTCATATTTACCAACGACCACCACCATCAACCTCCTGGAACTCCGACGAGTTGACTCAACTCATTCACATTGCCTCCGGATACTCAACACACCCTCATGCGCCACCTTTGCTCTTTGCGCGTGAGATCCATGCGTTTGCGGTCGTGAATTTGGATAGGAAGAATCCAGAAGCAATTACGAACTTTCTAATGACATAATTCCCCACTATTTCATGTACACACACAATTGTCACTTGTCTCAAATAACTCGACGACCGTCCAATTCTTCCAATTCGAAATATGCTTCAAATAAACTATTGACCCATTTTAAATTTTTAGAGAAAAAAATCGAATTATCCAATGCCATAATTTTCATATCCCCCTCCCACCAATCCCAAGAAGAATTTATTTTTCATTAGGAAGAGATCATGACGTGAAAACTAACAATGGCATCGCTGATTAGGTCAACAATAATGGCAGTGATTATTATGCTTCTTGCCACGAAAACATCATGCTATATGGTCTAAAGCTCATCTCTTTCACCACGTAATTAGTCTCTCCTCTTCATCTAGTGCCCAGCAAACTCGAGATGATCAAGAGCACACCCAAAGACGACATGTGAGCTTCCTGGCGAGAAAGCCATAGGGCCATGTCTTGGTTCATTGATTTGAACATAGACGGCGACACTTCTGAACATGGAATGACTGATGAATGAAATAATAATACTTTGACTAGAGACTTGATCTGGGTAACATTTGAGGGAAATCATGACAGCAAGAGTGTGTGAGAGAAATTACTAAGATGTATTTTATGAAATCAGCATGATGATGTCTGTTAAGGCCGCGATGGCCTACAAAGACCTTATCGAGGTTGGTAGGTGGCAATGACTAGGGGTGTCCAAAAACACGACCCGTACACCAACCAAATACAAATTGAACATGAAACAAGTTGAGCACATGTTTCGGGTCCTAATATTATTCAGATAATGATTATAAAAAATAATTATATTTTGGGTCGGGTTAGGATCTGAACATTGTCTGGCCCCGAAACACGTTATTGACCCCAAACAATGAAACAAATATGTTCTCTCGTCTCACCCAAACACTCCTCACCCAAAGCCAAACACATTAGACCCTCGTCAAGTCCAGCTTCTCCTCCTGATTCTCGTCGACTCCGCCGCCGCCCTCTTCTTTACTCCTCACATTCTAGGGTTTCACTTCGCGGTAGGATCTCCAACGAAACTTTCGTCACCTACGCTCACGACTGCTGGTTCGACATCTGCGGCCACCACTATACTCCCTCTCTCCTCTGCCCGCGCTGATCCTCTGCCAAGCGCCGACCCTCGTCTCCCTTGAAAGCTTTTCTTGCAGCTTTTCTTCTCTCGAAGTGTGAACTCTCTCTGTCTATCTGGTTTGGCTATGGGGACTTTGGGTGCAGTGCTCAGATTCAGAAGTTTGTTATTCAAGGGAGTGGTTGAGGCTCCCGATCAGTCAAACCTCTCTGTACGAGTTGTCTTTATTTTTTATCTTGAGAAGAGACAGATTTCACAGGTTTACATTGTTTCCTTTTGCGCTTCTACTTGATTTTCATGAGCTTCGCATTCTTGCGGGTGGAATGGGCTCGGGTTTCTTGTTTGTCCGAGGTCAAAGTCTGATTGTTTTCATAGTTGCCGACTTCCTTACAGACCAGATTTTTTCTCCCTCTTCTCCTTTTCTCTCGTCTGTGTTTCCAGATTGTTGAGTTGTCTATGCTTTTTAATGTTGTTTGGGTTGCAATGCAGATTAAGGTGGACTCGTAATTGGTTGTCGCAATATTGGGGAGATCGAGCAATTCCATTCCGTGCTCATTGCGACTGGCATTCTAGTTAGATGCTTACATTTTCCTGTGTTTTCTTGTACCATGATGATTCTTGAATTGGCTTGCTTCATTTGGTGTTCTTTTTTCTTAAATGATATTGCCGGTGGTTCCATGTTGTTTCATTCGATGCATCTTGTGAGTTGTGGGTATCCAAGAAGTCGAGATTGGGCTTGTTGCGCGCCTCTCTGGCACTGATTGATTACTTAAAATGGGTTGTGAACCTTTAGTTTAATTTTATGGAATTGGATATGTCTATAGTGAGAAAAGAGCATTATATTGTCTGTGATTATCTTATGGCAGAGAATCAGTTCCTTCCATATTAAACAAGCAGAAAAGGAAAACTAAATGAGATGACCAAATTGAAATATATCGAAGTTCCAAACATTTGCTAAATCTAGAAAATAAAGACCAGTTCAGTGATAAGTACTGCAGTTCACCTCCATGAACTGTGTCTCCTAGGAGATGATTAGTTTAGGACGTCTTGGTGTCCTTTGTAAAAGTTAGTCTAATGTATGTTTCGTTCAAGTGTGCTCTGTTTGTTTATCTAGTTAGTGAGTTTCTCAGTTCTACTCCTTATTGTTCTTTGAAGTGCTAGATGCATCTCTTCACTTTTACAATGCCGTTGTCATGTTGGCTTTGTAGTATGTTGCTACTTTAACAGAACAGCTGGAGCAGCTGGCTGAGGAGAGAACCTCAGATGGGTTACCAAGGTCCTTCACATGTCCTTTGGAACTCTCTCTCATTTATTGTTGTTGTTGAATTAGTTGAGCATTTCATCTTGGATTTTTCATTTTTGAACATCGGACTGCTTGTTGGACATTTTTCATGAGTTTTCTGGTTACGGACCCTACGACATGGTCTTGTTGGCTGGATAACAGATTGCTTGTTGTTGCCTCTTATATTCGCTTAGTAGGACCAGCAGAAAGAAGACTTTCACCATCGACCGTTTAGCCAATTAAATATTGCAAGCTATTTTGAATTTTTTTGTTGATTCCCTGGTTTTGTAGATTATATGGGAAGGTTTTCTAATCTGTCCAAATCATAGGCTACTAGAATGACCGTTGCAGTCACACTTATTTATGGTTCTAGAGTTACTGGTTCTCAGCTTAGCAATTTTCATCTGAAGCTGCTAGCTAACACTCTAGTTCATATAAGGCATGGTTCAAAGAAGTGGATTTAATCTGTCCCATGATGTTTGCTAGTGAAAAACTAAAACTCTTCCTTATTCACAGGAGCGTGTGGATCCCAAGCCAGATAGGTTTGCAAATCCAGTGTCGAATGAGAATTTTACTGATGCACTCGAACAAAAGTTTAGCTATCGGATGCTGCACGGGGATGCATTCACAGTCTATGATGCTGTGTCAGAGAAGCTACTCGATGACAGCAGCCTGATTGTTGAAGGAGAGATCAGCGAAGAATTGGTCGTCAATGACAGTAACATATATATAGAACTTAAGGCTACGTTTGGTCATCCGGATTTCTAATCAGGATAGGATAGGATGGGATAGGATATAAAATCCAGAGAATTTTAATATATCATATCCACTACTTGGTGATTGCAATAATAAAGTTGGATATATTCATATCATATCATGTACATTATTTGGTATAAACGACATATTAGTAAAAATAAACCAAAAATTTTATAAATAGAAATGGTAAAAATCTCTCACGACACTCTTACTTTATTTTATTTTATTTTCCTCTCTTTTATTAATTAATTTCTTCTTATTTTTTTCTCCTCCCATCATTCTCTAATAAAATTTTATTAAATAGTAGATTGTACTAATATAACCAAAATGCTAAAATATCTAAATATATAATGAATATAAATTATATTTATATTTATATATTGAAATTATTTTGAAAAATATAATTAAATTCAAATATATATAAATAAAGATAAAATCATATGAAAATAACTAAATTCTTATTTTTTGTTATATTGAATTCGCATATTATTTTTATATAGAGATATCATCTTAATTTTGTTAATTTAAAAAGTCTCATTCGAAAAAATAAATTTCTTATTATGGATGCTAGAAATCCTATCGACCATTATCTCACCTCCCTCACAGGATATTTTTATTTGATTTATATCTCCCTTATATCCCCATTTATCCTGTCTTGAGCGGGTACCAAACACAATATAGGATAAATTTTATTCTATCTTGAATATTATCCTGACTGCCAAACGCAGCCTAAGAGTATCTTATCAGGGAGTTGTGCGACTAGGGCAAGGTGAACGAATTCAAGGAGCAACCTGCGACATTAATGCCTTCACCTATCGTATGATCTTTTCCTCGCCCTGCAAAGATGTACAAATGATGAGAGGTTCCCCCTTGGAAGGGTTGAATTAGACTTTGCTCGAGTGCATGAGCTGGTTCCAGAAGTTGCGGGCTCAAAAATGTCTAAAAGACCATTCTTCCAATGGGGGCATACTCTGTTAGATTCAAGCCAAGTCCATTAGCTCTTGGCCTCATAGTTACACCGCTCTGTTGCAGAGTTACATGTAAATTCCCGTGGTGATAGTACCTATTAGATGTTAGCAAGTTCACTTGAGGCTTTACTTCTACAATACCACTAAGTTTGCACAGCTCTGTTTTATCCATATATCTTATCCAGTTTTGTATGGTAGTACCTCACCATATAGCAATGATCTTTTTACCAAATTCGAATGGCATACATTCGGGTGCAATAAGAAGAGGTGAGGAAGGGAGGGAAAAAAGGGTAAACATAAAACCCGACTAGGACCCTACTCGACCCAACCCGAATTTTCGCTTCAGGTATTAAGCTCTTTGGCCCAATTCGGATCGAGTCAGAACACACCGCCTTATGATTTGGGTTGGGTCAGGTAATGTCAAAACCCGACCCGACGCATTGACAGACCTAGTGGTGACTATGTTGCCGCATACGAGTGGTGCTTGGAGGCCACATCGGCGGGTAATGGCAATGGCGAGGAATTATTGCAGTTGTTCTTTCATCAGGGTTTTTTAGATAGAATTATTTGTTTGGGTATGAAGACAGAGTATGGTTAATTTTATCAACTAGAGGTTGCAGAGTTGGATTTTCAAATATAGAGGACGCAAAGTGATAGAGCAAGAGAAACTCAAGAATGGGTTTCTATATACCCCTTCTTTTTTTCACCTACCAACAAGAACTACGGAGTAAGTAATTAACTGAACAACAATCCCAACCGATGATTGTAGATCCGACCAAGCTCTTTTGGGTTTGCTCAAGCCTTTTCTGGACTAGGTCATTCTTTACACCACAACAAAAGGAAATTTGCTGAATGTAATCTCAATAGGACTCTTCGATTCTTAACTTAGTATTGAAGGATAATGAAGGGAAAGGAACCTGGCTCAAGAGCTTTCTCTAGAAGAGAGCCAAAAAGCCAAAGAAAATGTGGGACTCATCCTTAATCATTTATATATCTTGACATAGCTATTCGTTACCATAAATGTCTTACTCCCATTCGTGGAATTATCAAAATTTGATCCATAACTATTTAATTTACCCACAGGGATGCGAGCCATCATCGTAACCCATTAGCATGCTGGAAGCCACAAACTCTCTTTACAGGAAGCAGCAAATATCCGAAGCACATATTAACCAAACTGTTTACTTATGATATGATTCAAACTCGTGATCGCATGAAAAGACATCCAGACTCCTTTATCATTGGGCTACTACGCTCGACCGACGATGGATACCAAACTTGTCTTCCAAGTAAATATTCGAGAATCTTGACTAGCCATGCCCCCACGTGGGCCCTACATGATGATCGGATAAATCCTTTAAAGCATTCAAGATATGGGCCGGCCAACTTTGGATATCTTATCGGTTGGCTCGACTGTGGTTGGGCTTCTCCAAGGGGTCTGGTCGAGTTTTTTTTTTTTTTTCTGATGGATTGAGGCCCAATCAAATGGGCCTGATAATTTCACCCCACGTCACCTATGACGAGCGCACCCCCTTCCCTGATTCATCATGCCATCTTCATGCCTTCTCTACTCTTTTTCTGAAACATAATCATAATAAAAGATACTTGGACGATTCTCTGAAGATGACAGAAAATCGACCACTTGGCATAGACTATTTTTAATCGATAAGAAGCCTTGGAAATGGTTGAGTGATCAAAGACCAGGCCCTTCTGGCGTGACTACTTATCCCAAAGGTTGAATGTGATGTGTGCATTTCATTTCTTTGACCTCATTAGACAGATTTGATTGACTGAAACCAATGGATCAGATCAATCTTAAGTGATCCTGAGTTTTTATATTGTCAAAAGAATTCCTTGATTCGATCACATTGTAATACCTATTTACGAATTCCTTCTGTGTTGTATCACAATTCTACAAAAATGCATTTCAGATGAATTGATCAAAAAGTCAGATAGAAATTTTTGCAACTCTAGAAAATAATATTATATATTAAGATAGGCTTTAATATATGACATTTAAATGGGAAAAAAAAAAGTTATAACTTTCGAAGTGTGAAAAGACTACCTTTTCTTTCCCAGAAATTAAAACATCTTGTTTGGCATCAACTCCAATGTATTTAAATGCACATCACACTACCGAAAAAAAATTGCACATCACAAGAATCACATTTAAATCTCCAAATAAACATACCTTAAGTGAAAGTCAAGATTCACAATTTCACACACAAGGTAGCACTTAGAATTAAAGGAAACAAATGTTGACATTAACATTCGATGAAACTAGAAAGGATTTGAACTGAAGATAAATTGCGGGAAAACGTGATTTGTAATACAAAACAATAACACTTGGAGAACTTTACAAAAAGAAGGATGATTAGGTCATTTTAGCAGGACTGCGATATGTAAATTGTAGCTTTGAAGATAGAAATATTTTTCTGTCGTGGGAAAAAAATTAAGGCATGTTTTTGGTATTTTTCCTGCTTTGGTTTTTCTTTTTCTTTTTTTTCTTTTTTTGCAGGTTGCCTCCAAAATTAAAAGCTGGGTTATTTGGATTAAGATCTAAACCTTTGCCCTTTGCTTTTTTGAAAGATAAATAATACTGATTTGGCTTAAGAGTGCTGCTGAGTTAGCTTATCGAAAAAGAGAAGGGCTGCCAAATTTGTTAAATTAGCTTCTATATATCGGAGTTTAATCGTTTGAAAAAATAGATCTTTAGTAGTGGGCATATTTTTCCATGCTTGGAATGGGTCTTGTGTTGTATCATTTTAAGATATTTAAATTTAGTAAAGTTCCTTCTCAAATTTTGCCCATTTGGCTTGTGTGAGAACTACAATTTTTTGTGTAGAAGTGATGATAATAATAAAATGTGATATATGAAGTAAAAACAATAAAATAATACAAATGAAAGCAAAATATAATGATAAATACGTAGATTGAGTTGCCTTACGCATAAATTGCTCTAACAGAAATATTGTATACGTCTTTTTTTTCTACATGCACTAATATTAAATTGAATTTAACATCGACTAATTTTTATTTATAATCTGATATAGTTTCTTTCTCACTATCCTTTTGGACAGCACAAATAACAGATGTTGTATTCCATTACATATTGTATTTTACAAGAAAAAAATAAATTTACTATCACTAGTATGAAGTAGACTCATGTTTATATAATTAGAGACATATCTCCATTAGAAAAAGTATACCATGCATAATACGGTCATACTGACTTGCAATTGGAAGTAAATGCGATGTACTATTTTATGGAAATTTAGCCTATTTTCGCTAAACCACCTAGTCTTATAGATACATATCTTTACTTACAGTATTTTCTCTTTGCCACATAACACGAAGTGAGTCAAATTGATTGAAATATATAATTAGGAGTATTTTCTCATTAGCAAAAAAGTATCATGTACGTGGGTCCCATGATTTTTCTTTTTTTAAATACTAGAACCAAGTATATTAGAGAATTTATGAATATCCATCATGGACGTATTTCAAACAAATTCGACGGAAAGACTTTTTAAACAACATCATGGACGTATTTTAAGGACAAATCCTTTTTGATTTTGTTAATGATATAACACTATGCTCAAAGAAGGAGAAAACGAACAAAAAGAAACCGAAACGACATCCACCGTCAGCAAGAAGAAATTAAAATAATTCGACTGTAGAGAAAGTTTGCATAATTAATGTAATTACATTATTTAATTCAGTACATTAGACATGATGGATGACGCTAAATGAATTCTTCTTTTTTTATAAAACCTTTTAGATGGTGTAAATATTAAATTTTTTCATAGGCTGAATCTAAAAAGGATATATGAAACAAATTCGAAAAAAAAAAAAAAACCTTGCCACGTCATCATCAAAGTAAGTCCACGTCATCGCGCCCCGTTTGCTGCCGTCGTCGTTCTCATTCTCACACACTCCGCTCGGTGAAAAGCGAAGTCAAAGTCACCGTAGACCACGCGGGCCCCCACGCCGTGCACGAGCAGGGAAGCGCCTCGTTCCAATTTTCCCTTACTACCCTCCTCCCAAACCACGATTTACAAGTAAACCACGCCAGGAAGCCACGTGATTGCGACAGCAGTTGAGGGCATAATCGACATTTCATCGCGAAGGGGAGATCCCAGCAAAATCTCTCGTCAGCCCTTTTTAAAACGCCCTGCGTCACCCTCTTTAAGTCCTCCGACGAACAAAAGAACCAAAAAAAACAATGGCGGACGCGTCCACCGATCGCCGCCGCAATCGCCTTCCGACGACCGCCGCCTCCGCCGCCCTCCTCCTCGCCGCCGTCCTCGCGCTCGGCCTAATACCCAATGTCTCCGCCGAGCCCGCCCCGGCTCCGCCGGCGCCGGCTTGCGGGGCCGAGTCCCGCGGCGGGTGCCACGACAGGGCCGAGGCCCTGAAGCTCAAGGTGGTGGCGATCGCGGCCATCTTGGCCACGAGCATGATCGGGGTCGGCGCCCCGCTGTTCTCCCGGGAGGTCCCCGCGCTGAAGCCCGACCGGAAGCTGTTCGTCATCATCAAGGCCTTCGCCTCCGGGGTCATTCTGGCCACGGGGTACA
Organism: Eucalyptus curtisii; assembly: GCA_017140595.1. Taxonomy (NCBI): domain Eukaryota; kingdom Viridiplantae; phylum Streptophyta; class Magnoliopsida; order Myrtales; family Myrtaceae; genus Eucalyptus; species Eucalyptus curtisii. The sequence goes on from CM029498.1 coordinate 19,482,584, forward strand.
TGCACGTGATGCCCGACTCCTTCGACGACCTGCGGTCCGAGTGCCTGCCGGAGGTCCCGTGGAGGAAGTTCCCGTTCACCACGTTCGTCGCGATGCTCTCGGCCGTGATCACTCTGATGGTGGACTCGTACGCCATGGCCTACTACAAGAAGATCAATGCCAAGATAAGCAGCAGCGGCGGGGGCGGGGATGCGAATGGTCAAGCGAAGGACGCGGTGGTGGGGTTAGAGCATGGAGGGGCCGATGCGCACCTGCATGGCGGCGGCGCCGTCGGCGCGATCGAGGGAGAGAAGGCGCAGCTGCTGAGGCATAGAGTCGTCGCTCAGGTGCTGGAGCTGGGCATCGTGGTGCACTCGGTGGTGATAGGCCTCTCGTTGGGGGCCTCCGACAATCCGTGCACGATCCGGCCGCTCATCGCCGCCCTCTGCTTCCACCAGATGTTCGAGGGGATGGGCCTCGGCGGGTGCATACTACAGGTACGTCGATCAATTCCCGACACGACACGACACGAGAACCCGCGTGTTCAGTCGGCTACTTTCGGCTAGGGTAGGATGCTAACGCGAACGAGTGACGTGGTCGACAGGCGGAGTTCGGGCTCAAGGTGAAGTTGATCATGGCCTTCTTCTTCTCGGCCACCACGCCGTTCGGGATTGCGCTCGGGATCGGCCTGTCGAACGTGTACAGCGACAGCTCCCCGGCGGCGCTGATCGTGGAGGGGCTGCTGAACGCGTCGTCGGCAGGGTTGCTGAACTACATGGCCCTCGTGGACCTCCTCGCTGCCGATTTCCTGGGCCCGAGGTTGCAGGCCGACATGAAGCTCCAATCGTGGGCCTACGTCGCGGTCCTGTTCGGGGCCGGATTCATGGCCCTGATGGCTAAATGGGCCTAGCTTTAATTTTATTTTATTTTTTAGTGAATTAGGGGTTTTATTCCTTTTTGTCTATTTCAAAATTCGTATGTTTAGAATCGTGTTGTTTTTCAGGGAGGGAATGGAATTATTGGCGGTGAAAATCTTGATTTCTGGCGTCGATATTTCTTGAATCTAGAGAACTTTCGGTAGATGTTCAATCGAAGTTCCATTGAAAATCAAGGTCGAGGCTCGAATTCTTTTAACCCAATAAGAAAACTGAGACCAAATCAAGTAGACTTAAGGTCGTATCAAATTGATCTAGTTAGGGCTGAGCCCATTATAAAAATAATTTTTGGTTTACTTTTTATATTTTTTTTAAGATCCAAAGCACAAATCTTTATGATGTGCGCATACGGTTTTTAAGTAAGTTACAATGTAGCACTAAAGGAGTCATTGAATTTCACTCGACCAACGGAATAAGAATAACAGGGGCCTATATTCATATCGTTGAGAGATTAAATTGAACATGTAAAAAAAAAAAAAAAAAAACCTAGGACTCACATTAAACAAGTTACAATTTTAAGGATGACAATGTATCTTAACCTAAAGTTCATTATCACTTTGAACAAATTATAAATTCAGGGATCACATTGCAAATTAAAAGATTTAGAACTGAAATAATCAAATTTTGCCTGCACTTTCAGCACGCCATGTCACGTCTATCACTTAGGCAAGGAATGGCCTGCCCTATCCAAATTGAACAACATCAGCGCACCCATTGCTCCGATCACTAGCTGCACGGGTTTGCAATAGATCTCAATGTTGCTTTAGGCGTGTCCGATCATGCTCGCGTCCATGCTTGCTGCATTTCTGGAGTCCGCGTCACCCCTCGCCTGCCTTCAATTGACTTTCCAAGTTTCCTTTTTTGCATTCATCAGTTCGGCAAGTGATGAGAATGAGCCGCTTTTCATGGAAAGAACCCACAATCATCGACCTGTCAGTGAAACGAGCAAGAAAGCATATGAAGTTATGAGGGGACAACACAATATGCAACAAACAAAAACACCAAATTCAATCCAGAATTAACAACTGTTGGATATTTCAATAATATTTTGAAATATTTACAATAATAGCTTCGATAAAAGTTATGACCGCATTGAAGACCATCATTATTTTTAACGGTCACATAACGGTTTCTTAATGGTCATATAACGGCTTTTCAATCGGTTTGTAACGTTTAATTTATTTCTCAAATAAATCGTTCATTATTTTACAACGGCTCTTTTAACGGCTCTATTTTGTCTGAATATAAAATCTCATAAGGCAATCTTAAAAATACACACTGAATAAAACAGAAAATATTCATTCTTTTTGAAATCTTTCCTTTCCTTTTCTTTGCTGGGTTATACACAGACGTTGTTTCTGTTCCTTCTAATATTCAGTGCGGAATATAGAAGAAGGTCTGTTGTATCTTGGGAGGATAGCCGTCAGAAGCCTATCGCACCGAGTTTCGCACTCCGAGGGGCGGAATTATCCTTAAGGACAGTGCTTACGCTTGCACGCCTCAGACAACATTTATTTGTTCTCATCAGTTTTTTCCTACAAGCTTAAGGATAATTCCCATGGAGCACCAAGTTGATACTGCTGCTGATGCCTCAATCTCCAACAGTCCAGTTACACTACCACCTCTACCACATATGTCCTATGCCAAACATTCCCCGACATATCAAAGATCGAAGTTTTTAATGGCAACAATTTCAGAAGGTGGCAAGAAAGGGTTTTCTCTATCCTAGATGTGCACGGCGTGGCTTTCGCACTTACAGAGGCCAAACCAACTGATAACAAGCTTCGAGATCAATGGATACACGCTAATAAGGTATGTAGGCACACAATTATTAGTACTCTTTCTAATGAATTGTTTGATGTCTACTGTCCGTACAAGGAAGCGAAACAAATATGGGACTCCATGACTACAAAGTATACTGCCGAAGATGTGGGTAGACAAAAATTTGTAATAGGAAATTATTATCGATGGGAAATGTCCGATGATAAGGATATCAAGACACAAATCAATGAATATCACAAGCTAGTGGAGGACTTGAAGGCAGAAAACATCAATTTACAAGAAGAATTTCTTGCGGGCTTGCTGATTGAAAAGTTACCTGAGTCTTGGAATAACTACAAGCAACAACTCAAGCACAAGGACAAACAATTGTCACTAGCCGATCTGATCGTGCATATTATCATTGAGGATACAACTCGCAAGGAGATCAAAGCTGCCAAAGCTAAGGAAATTGCTACCGGGGCAAATTTGGTGCAAGGCAAATTTCAACATCGCCAAAACAGGTATTATAACAAAAAACCTAATTACAAACCCAAAGTTGCTCACCCCACCTTCAAAAAGAAAGGCTCTTGCTTTGTTTGTGGAAAACCAGGTCATCATGCAGTGCACTGCAGAAAGAGAATAATGGGAAATGACAATCCTGCTAAACCAAAAGTCAATTTGGTTAAAGCAGATGACTCTAATGATATAATTGCTGCGGTTATTTCCCAGGCCAACATTGTGGCCAATGTGAAAGAGTGGGTGGTAGACTCAGGTGCTACCAGGCATATTTGTGCAAACAAAAATGCCTTTTCCTCCTACAAGCCAGTAGGGGAAGGAGAAGAAATTATTTATCTTGGTGATTCAAGAACAGCTCAAGTTCTTGGGAAAGGAAAAGTTCTTCTCAAACTCACATCTGGCAAGACTTTGGCCCTGAATGATGTATTACATGTCCCTAATATAAGGGCAAACCTGGTTTCAGTAGCGCTTTTAGGAAAGGTTGGGGTGAAGGTGTCATTCGAATCTAATAAGATTGTAATGACAAAAAATAACGTCTTTGTGGGAAAGGGTTATTGTAATCAAGGACTTTTTGTTCTTAACGTTTCCAATGTTATCAATGAAAATGCTACTACTTTTGCTTACTTGGCTGAATCTGTTGATTTATGGCATGGTAGATTAGGTCATGTTAGTATTTCTTATATTAAAAAAATGCAAAAACAAGGTTTAATTTCTGTAAATAGAGAATCTGATTTGTTGAGTTTAATTCATATTGATTTAGGAGATTTAAAACAAACCATGACTAGAGGAGGTAAAAAATATTACGTGACCTTCATTGATGATTATTCTAGATTTACTAAAGTTTATTTACTTAGGCATAAAGATGAAGCTTTTGATATGTTCCTTTTGTATAAAGCTGAGGTAGAAAACCAATTGAATAAAAGGATAAAAAGAATTAGATCGGATAGAGGTGGAGAATATGTATTGCTTAATGAATTTTGTGAAAAGGAAGGAATTATTCATGAAACTACGCCTCCTTATTCCCCTGAATCTAATGGCATAGAAAAAATAGGACTTTGAAAGAGATGATGAATTCTATGCTTGTTAGTTCTAATGCTCCAAATAATTTATGGGGTGAAGCTATTTTATCTGCATGTCACATTCAAAATAGAATACCTCATAAGAAAACAGGTAAAACACCCTATGAATTTTGGAAAGGTTATCGTCCTAATTTAAAATATTTGAAAGTGTGGGGGTGTCTTGCTAAGGTTATGCTTCCTAATTATAAGAAAAGGAAAATAGGCTCTAAATCTTCGACTGCATGTTTATTGGTTATGCTGAACATAGTGCTGCATATAGATTTATTGTATTAAAAAGTGACGTGCTTGATAATAATACTATAGTTGAGACAAAAAATGCAGAATTTTTTTAGCATATTTTTCCATTAAGTGTTGATACTATTTCTTCTGCACCTCTTCATAAAAACGTTTTCGAAAATTCAACGATGAATTGAGAAGGAGCAAAAGAATAAGGAAAGAAACTTCTTTTGGGAATGATTTTTATACTTATCTTATTGATAATGATCCTTTGACTTATTCTGAAGCAATATCTTCCTCAGAAAGCAATTTTTGGAAAGAAGCTATAAAAATCGAGATTGATTCTATCTTACAAAATCAAACTTGGAAATTAGTTGATTTACCACCCGGTGCAAAACCGATAGGTTGTAAATGGATTTTTAAAAGAAAATATAATCCTGATGGTTCTATTGATAAATATAAAGCAAGATTAGTTGCAAAAGGTTTTACTCAAAAACAAAATGTTGATTATTTTGACACTTTTGCTCCGGTTACAAGAATTTCATCAATTCGTGTTTTAATTGCTTTGGCTTCTATTTACAAACTTATTGTTCACCAAATGGATGTTAAAACAACTTTTTTAAATGTTGATTTAGAAGAAGAAATTTACATGGTGCAACCTGAGGGCTGTAATTTTCCTTGCCAAGAAAACAAAGTTTGTAAACTTGTTAAATCCTTATACGGTTTAAAGCAAGCACCAAAGCAATGGTTTGAGAAATTTAATGATGTTCTAGTTAATAATGGTTTTTTCTCTATAGGAGTAGATAAATGTGTATACACAAAAACTGTTGATGGTGAATCTATAATTATTAGCTTATATGTTGATGACATGCTTATTTTTGGTACGTGTATTGATGTGGTGAATGAAACAAAATGTTTTTTGACTTCTAAATTCGATATGAAGGACATGGGGGAAGCTAATATTATTTTGGGTGTTAGAATCATAAAGAGTGATAGTGGCCTAATGCTTACTCAAGCACATTATGTGGAGAGGCTACTTAAAAAATATGATCACTTTGATGTCAAACCGTGAATACTCCTTATGATTCTAATATCCAATTAGTGAAAAATAAAGGAGATGGTGTGGCTCAGTCTAAGTATGCTCAAATTATTGGGAGTTTGATGCATTTGATGAATTATACTCGACCTGATATAGCTTATGTTGTATGTAGACTGAGCAGATATACACAAAATCCCAATAATGATCATTGGACTGCTTTGAGCAGATTAATGAAATATTTGAGAGGAACCATGAATTATGGTATTTTATATAGTGGATTTCCCGCTGTATTAGAAGGATACAGTGATGCTAATTGGATTTCAGATTCAGATGAGACAAAATCCACTAGTGGATATGTGTTCACCCTTGGTGGGGGTGCTGTAACTTGGAAGTCAGCAAAACAAACAATATTTGCTAAATCAACCATGGAGTCGAGTTTGTGGCTCTAGAATTGGCGGCAATGAGGTGAGTGGTTAAGGAACCTCTTAGCGGATATTCCTTTGGGAATGAAACCGACACCTTCTGTGTCTATGCACTGTGATTGCCAAGCGGCAATAGCCATTGCAAAAAATAGAACTTTCAATGGTAAAAATAGACACATCCGATTGAGACATGATGTAGTAAAGCAGCTGCTTAAAGATGGAATTATATCCATCGATTTTGTAAAGTCGAAGTGAATTTGGCCGATCCTCGACTAAACCCGTGGGAAGAAAATTAATTTACGACACATCGAGGGGAATGGGACTTAAGCCAAGCGAGGAAAAACAACAATGATGGTAACCCAACCTATGTGATTGGCGATCCCATGAATTAGGTTCATATGGGTAATAACAAGTCATTTGTTGATCTAGTGCACTATTAAAATTTATTGTCCCTTCTAAGGTGAAAATAGTGCAAAATTGCAAGGAAAAAGAGGTTGAGCTAAAGCTCTTAATGAAATTCCATAGCCATTATTGGTAGTGTATTAAGATGCAGAATACACTTGATGGAATCACCTATATAAGTGTGGAGTGGGGCCGCTCCTATGAGAATTTTTGGCAAAAATCTCTAAAGCACTTATGAATAAACCAAGCACGCGCATGGCCTATTAGCGCAAAACCGCGTTGAACAACAAAGTTTGTGGGAGTGCAATGTGATTGATGAAAATTGTAATTCACAAAAGAAATTTTTGGTTCATAGAAGTTTCAAACTTCACCAATAATTTCGTGAATTATATTTCATTTTTTCTAGGGCTGGTTCATAGCCTAACAAGCACCAGTTCCGATGCATTATACTCCAATAACCCAGCATCATATTATTTTTATTTTCAAAAACTTTTGAAATATGTGGGGGATTGTTGGATATTTCAATAATATTTTGAAATATTTACAATAATAGCTTCGATAAAAGTTATGACCGCATTGAAGACCATCATTATTTTTAACGGTCACATAACGGTTTCTTAACGGTCATATAACGGCTTTTCAATCGGTTTGTAACGTTTAATTTATTTCTCAAATAAATCGTTCATTATTTTACAACGGCTCTTTTAACGGCTCTATTTTGTCTCGAATATAAAATCTCATAAGGCAATCTTAAAAATACACACTGAATAAAACAGAAAATATTCATTCTTTTTGAAATCTTTCCTTTCCTTTTCTTTGCTGGGTTATACACGACGTTGTTTCTGTTCCTTCTAATATTCAGTGCGGAATATAGAAGAAGGTCTCGTTGTATCTTGGGAGGATAGCCGTCAGAAGCCTATCGCACCGAGTTTCGCACTCCGAGGGGCGGAATTATCCTTAAGGACAGTGCTTACGCTTGCACGCCTCAGACAACATTTCTTTGTTCTCATCAGTTTTTTTCCTACAACAACTCTCTCAATGTACAAGACCCGACATAAAACAAACTGGGGACGTAGGGTTTCTATATTACCCAAACCGACCATAATCATAAGGGTCGCATGCTCTCTCTAGTCCTATCTGACCTGAAATGCATTGGGCCTGAAACGAAAACCCAGGTGTCAATGACAATTTGTAGAACATACAGCAACACCAACCAGTTTTATGCATTCACTCATCAATCTTTCGTTTGTTGCATAGGGTTTCTAAGGGTTCAGTTGGTACATGAGAAAAAGAATCTAAGACATGATTTTTTGCCGAGTACCTTATGATGTTTCCTAGGAATTGGGATAGCTAAAGCTTCCTGAAAATGCACTGTTTCATAACCATCACCTCCCATAACCGACACTGATAAAATCTCTGTCCCTAGTTTCTCATCCTCCAAGTAGTGCAAAGGTCAACGCACCGATCATATACATATAAACCTATCAAAGTAGGTTGATTCGGGTTTGAGATATGTCATAAATGGTTCAGATCAAATTAATTTCATTTAACCTGTTTATAACCCTTTTTTTTTTTGGTAAGGTAAGTAATATGGTAAAAGGGGAAGGAAAACTATACAACCCAATGCTTCAAAAAGCTTACACTCTCAATGAGCATGCTCATGGAGAGTGGAAGGAAGCCGAAAGAAGAAAGCCAAGCGGCAAGCAAAAGAGCCAACCCAGTACAAGAGGTGCTGGCACACCCAAAAAAAGCCAAGGGCTTAACCAGCCAGAGGCCAAACAGCAGAGGAGAATATGGAAGGATCTAACTCCCAGTGCCGTTGTAATTTTCTGTTTCTAGTGGAGTCGTCCACATTCCTGTAGGTGAGAACTTTATCTTGAACGACTTTGAGAATATGCTTCTTCATGGTCGAGGTAGAAACGGGCTCACCCCTGAAAAGGATATCATTCCTATTCTTCTAGATAATGTGACAGAGTGCACCAAAGGAAAAACGGGCAATACATTTATGGAACTCCTTGGCCACAAGGAAGGTAGTGACCCAAGTCAGCATCTCCTCCCAAGGCTTGTTACTCCAGGGGAGTCCGCACCTGGCCGCCCAAAAGAAGGCAATGCGCGACGTAATACGACATCCAAAAAATAAATGATAAATAGAATCAGGCTCCTCTTCACAGAAAGGGCAGGATGCATCATCAATCTTACCATGAGCCATGAGAAGGGATTGAGTAGGCAGCCTTCGCTTGGTAATGAGCCAAAGGTTGAACTGATATCGAGGTAGGATGGCATTGTTCCAGATGAAACCATTCCAACTGACTCGATCCTTCTTTCGCCTTATGATCTCCCAAGCCGAGGCCACTGAGAACACTCCCGAGGAATTCTCCCTCCAACAAAATCGATCTTTAGCATCAGTCAAGGAAGGTAGCGGCGAACCCCAAGTTGCAATCACTGACTGTATAGAGTGGCCGTCCTCAGAAAAAAGGTCAGCCACCGAAGCCTGTCTTGAAAGACCAGATCTATAGATAAGTGAGTCTGTGAATATGAAGTTCAAAGGACCCCTGGGGTGCCAATTGTCAAACCATAGCGAAGTGTCAAGACCATCGCCTATCCTCCAATGGAAGCAAAGCCGGAATTCTGTCCTTAGTTGTAGAATTTTCTTCCAAGCCCAAGAACACAAAGACAGCTTCTTTCCCACCTAGAAATTCCTCCTTTTTAAGAAGGTCGAGTGAATTCATCCGCACCATTGTTTATGACCCATTTATTGTAAATGTAATACTTCATTTTCTTTTTTCTTTCCTTTTTTTTTTTGTGACTCCTTCTTCCTCTTTGTCGTTGGCCGACCGACTAGGTCCTTATTTGAAATAAAGTTTACTTCTAATTCTTATTTAAGAAAATGAAACCACTTCGGGCCCTTTTTTGGAATTTTCCCAAAAAAAAAATTGCACAGAGGAAAATCAAATTAGATTTCCACTCCAAACGGTGAAAATAATTTTTTGATTTATTTTCAATGGGATACAAATGAGACGATTCCGAGTACAGACATTTATATATTGCCATTTTCCTTGAATGTGTAAAAAAAAAAAGAGTTTGCCATGTCTACGATAGAATCATAAAATGATGTCATCATGATTTTTGATCAATTGCATTATTTAAAGTACAAGACTTTATAGAAATATCATATCTAATAACGGAAATTTATTGCCAATAATGCCATGTAAAGCGAAATCACAATCATATTATAGTTGTTTTTGTAAATATAAATAAAACAATCACATTTGAGTAAAAAATGATTCTCGACATGTTCCACTTTTTTTTTTTTTTTTTGGGTTTTATATGTAAGTATTATATAGCAAATGAAGTACAATAGCTTAGGGGCATCCCCCAGCATTACAAATAGATCTAATAATTCAAAAAGATGAAGGTAGGAAGTCTCTATATAGTAGCCAATACAACATTTGACGAGAAGATCTAATTTTTTGTTAAAGTGAAACTCTACCTCTTACATTTTTACCCACCTTGGGTAAAATAATATGGATGTCAATTGTTTTATTTTGAAACCGTCTATAGTTACGCTCCATCCAAATGCAATATATGGCTGCCAGAAAAAATACTTTGAGGAGTCTCACCACCAAATCTTTGCCCTTTGTTGCCCTAATCATCCATTGAAGTTCTTCATTCCATCCTCCTAAAAACCACTTAATCCCATGTTGCACATGGATACTACGCCAAATGTTGCCTATCCATTCGCATTGGAAGAATAAATGAGTTATGTTCCATGTTATTTATCCATGTATAATTCGATTCACTAAAAGAAATGAATACTCTTCCACAAGTTCAGAAATTATGCAGGAGATAGAAGTTCTATTGACAATAGCATACTTGAGTTTTGTATAAGAGTTCAAGTATTTTACTAGCCGGTTCTTAATCATTTATCAACAAAATTTGTTATACGATCGTACTATATGCAAGTATCATGTATAATCCATTTCTCTCGATGTCGATGACCTATGCTTGAATAATCCAAGAATTTAGACTTGATTTTACATGTCTTGTCACAATGGGAGAAACGGATGCAATGTGAGACTTCAAATTTCTTTGCTTCATCAGGAGCGTAAAATGATAGCCATTTGAGGTGGAGACTGTTCATAATGTTATGCATCATATTGTCATGAGAATTTTATCGGTTTAAATAATTTGTTTCGCGAAAAATGAACGATTTGAAGAATATGTTTTTAAAGATAATTGATCATATTGTTTAGAATAATTAGCCAACAAAAAAAAATGTTTCATTATTGACAAAAGTTTATGCCTAAATTTTTTCGTGAACAATGATAATATTTTTCATTTGTACATTTTTATAAGTGATACGAGCAATTATTTTTATAAAAATATTTTTTAAAATATAGGATTTTCGCGAAACATATGGATTTAAGTTTTTCAATTTGAGGTGAAATATTTTCTAAACCACATTTGGTAAACCGTCCTAAATATTTGTCGTAGTTTATATACGTTGTTAATTCTTACTCCCCTTAAATTAGATATTAAGTAGTCCATCCTGCTGCCATGGGAACGTGCCATGTGCGGCCAGATGTCAAATGGCAAAGTTAGCTGAGTTTGGAGCATGACTCATGAATCTAAATCAAATCATGTTCACACAATTGAAGTTTCCAAGGTCACACCCATCAAAGCGCAATAAAGAACAGATTCTTCTTAATTTCCATGTCGATATCCAAAGTGATAAGTCATAGTTGATTCCTAATGTCTATAAAAAAAAAAAAAAAAATCAGCAGCACCTCTAAATTTCTAAAATTATTAAAGATAATTAAACAGAATACAAAATCTCAATCACGACAACTGCTTATGCGCGCTCGCATCGCCGACACTTGTCCAGTTCGCCTTCTTTCTCATTTGAAGTACAAATATTTCACAATTTCAGTCTAAAATGCCTCAAAAGAAATTAGAATTTAGAGCGCCAATGCCATATCTAATATCATATATAAAGTTGGCTCCTCCTAATTAACGCACCGTATCGATTATGGGGAAAGACAAAAAAGAATTCAATGAGTAATATCTAATCTAATTAAATTTAATACAGTACGTATAACGTTAGTTCTCCTAATAAATAATAAATGTCTAATCCAGTTTAATCTACTTTATTTAAATTTGATATCTAAGATATATACACTTTTTTTTTTGGTCAAGAAGATATATACACTTGGCTCCTACCATCAGTTAGCCACATTAATTAGATCGCTTAACGATTTAAAAAAGCAAAAAAAAAACCATAGATTGGCCAAATGCTATCCAATCTACTCTGATATCTAGTCTTATATGTATGTATATATGAATGTAAAGAAGGTTTTCCACGGCGGCATCATTCGAAGATAAAACCGATTTTTAGCTTAGAAGTAGGAAAACAAAAAGATAAATTATCAACCCACATGTCCTGAAAAATCAATGGTGGACTCACACCATACTGAAACCTTAATGTTCGGTCTATTGCTCATAAAACAAAATGATGCTTTGAGTTGGAACGGTTTTTAGTATAGCCATTATGGTCGCTCACCAAAGACGATACGAGGTTGGCATTCGGATGCGGTTCGTGAAGCTCTCTTGGAACCGCTACATAGAACATGGGTATACATTATCGACGATTATCATCTAAAGAAAACTCTAAGTCTCGAGACGCACTAACAGTCTGGGCTTGATCAGATAACCAGCGAGTCAATAGGACATCTTGGACCTTGGACATTGAGCAACATTTTCGATATTTCTACTGGTCGGTAAACAACTATCTGCACCTTGAAGCCACTTTTTAAATTTATGCCTTCTCTTTTATGGCTGAAAATGAACTCTGTAATAGTTTCATTAATCAATCACCCAAAAAAAACCGCATAAAAATGAATAGGAAAAAAAGAAGATTGTGATATATGTATTGATCCATTTTCTAGAGTTCTTAGATTTTCTCTAAGACTCAATTATCTAGACGGTCCTAGGTGAACTCTTGCGGTAGTTACAATTAGGGACGAATATTGATGGAAAATGTGTTCTTCCCTCTTCTTGAAACACTTTTGGGTCCTTTTCATTCATTATTGTTTTCCAACTGACTAGTTCAAAGTTCCCGAAGCGAATCATATAGCATTTAGTAAATTTAAGCATGATCAAGCCAAGGCTTAATTTTTTGAACCGTCTTTGCGGCAACGTGTTACATATCTGACAGATGAATAATTACTCCAACATATGCGATATTGCTGTGGAAGAGTTTCATGACCTCCTTATTATTCAACATCATCTCTAAAATTAAAATGCCAAGAGAGCTGTATAAAATGGATAAAAAAATATCTACGTATTGAGGATGCATTTGTTTTGTGAAAAATCAACAAGTTATAAAATAGTTTTCAAACTGAAAAAGATTCACTCGTATCGTGTGCGAAATTGAATTGACAAAAAGGCATTTTCATCATCAACAAAAATGCTTAAGATAGATTGCCATTGATTATTAAATTATTTTTTTGTCAAATTATTATTCTAAGCAATGAGGACAATTATTTTTAGGTAACTTACGTAATGAAGTAAAGCACTGACACTTGGCAGAGACTCTGCTGGATTTTTGAACTAATGTCGATTCATTATTGGTCTCGATAAAATTAGATGAAGAGCAGGTAGAAAGCATGTTTCTTTCGACCTATAGGCTGCGGTCCTTTTCGTCCATATTAAAAGCGGGGAAAAAACCTCCCTTTCATCCATTTGTAAGGACGGACCTGAGCAGGTCCTTAAACTGCTCATGGAAGGTAAAGGCAGGAGAATCGCCCTAGGGTGAGTGACCCCGTACTTGCCTTCCCCAGCTTCTCAGTCAGCTAGTAAAATATTGACTGGGAATTTGGGGGGCTTATGTTGGTGAAGGTAGACACCACGTCTAAAGCGATCCAGGCTACGACTGGGCTGGCATGGGGTAACCAATCACTGTCCCTCACCTGGCGTGAATGAGTGGGAGTGTAATGCCCTCTGCTGGCTGAACATGCCTTACGACACTATTCAATAACCAACAGGTTCAGACAGTACCCCCGGTTATTGAACAATGCCGTCCCTTTCGTCCATTTGTAAGGAAGTTATCATCATAGCAACTCACTCACGAGACGAAGACATCGTGTGTTCTTTTCCGTCTCAAACCAAATAGCTAGAATCAGATTTCTCATCACTCAGCATGGCTGAATCACTCCTTTTCAGCATTGCAGAGAGCGTGCTGGAGAAGATAGCATCGCCGGTGCTCCAAGAAGCCATCGCTATTTGCAACATTGAAAATCAGATCCGCGAACTCAGAGAGACGTTGACTGCCATTAAGGCAGTGTTGTTAGATGCTGAGGTACGGCAGGCGAAGAACGCCCTGCTGCAAGTGTGGTTAGATCAGCTTCAACATGTATTTTATGATGCAGAGGATGTGCTCGATGAACTCAATTGCGAAGCCTTACGAAAGCAGGTGATAAGTCACTATGGAGGCGTCAAAGGGAAGGTACGCCACTTCTTTTCCTCCTCTAACCCACTCATGTTCTATGCGAAAATCAGTCATAAAATCAAGGAGATTCAAGAGAGATTATCCAAGATTTCCACTGAGAAAGATCAATTCAACCTTAATATGCGGAGTGCTAACAATGGTGTGGGACATACGCGATCATGAGAGACTCACTCGTTCATAAACAATTTGGATATTGTTGAAAGAGATATTGATAAAGAAAAGATGATTGAGATGTTGATGCGGCCAGATAACAAAAACCTCTCAGTGTTTCCCATAGTTGGAATAGGAGGTTTGGGCAAGATGGCCCTAGCTAAATTAGTTTATAATGATGACAAGGTGAAAGACCAATTTACATTGCAACTATGGGTGTGTGTACCCGAGGACTTTGATTTGAGGAAAACTATCGAAGGAATCATCAAGGATGCAACTCATCAAGATTTGAGTATCTTTGATATTCAACAATTGCAAAACCCTCTCCAAGACATCATCAAAGACGAGAAATTTCTACTAGTGTTGGATGATGTTTGGAGCAACGATCGCTGTAGATGGAAAGAATTGAGAGACTTGTTATCCAGAGGGGCTAGTGAAAGTAAGATAATTGTGACCACCCATAGTGTGGAAGTTGCTTCTATTATGGGTACTCATCCAATGCATAACCTAAAAGGTCTTTCTCATGAAGACTCTATGGCCTTATTTAAAAAATGGGTGTTTGACGAAAAGGAAAAGGAACAATGTCTTGATCTCCTAGGGATTGGAAATGACATCGTAAAAAAAAGTCAAGGAGTTCCTCTCCTTGTGAAAACTCTAGGGAGCCTTTTGTATTCAAGGAATGATGATACACATTGGAAACATAAAAGGGATAGTGAAACATGGGAGTTAGTGGAAGTGAAAAAAGACATTGTGCCGGTACTCAAGCTTAGCTATGATCATTTACCATCCCACTTAAAACGTTGTTTTGCTGCATTTTCACTTTTTTCGAGAGGATTTAGAATGAAGGGCCCTTCTTTGGCTAGGTTATGGATGGCTTTAGGACTCATCAGCTCAAAAAGGGAAAAACTAGCATTGGAAGATGTTGGTATTGATTACATCAAAGAGTTGTGGAAGAGATCTTTGATCCAAGAAGTTGAAGAGTATGAACCAGTATTAGCATTTAAAGTACATGATTTGATCCATTCTCTTGCAATGAGTGTGGCACAAAATTATTGCTCTATTGTGGCTTAGATACTATAGAGATTTCAAAAGGATTTCGGTGCGTTTCATTCTCTAGCACTTTATTAGAGGGAATCTCAAATTTCGATTGAGTCCCACCCTTTTTGATAAAGCCAACTTCAAAGAGGCTGCGTGCCATTATATTTCAAAACCAAGTTAATGATGGAATTATTACTAGAGAGTTTGCTAGAACATGCATCTCCAAGTGTAACCACATACGGTTTCTGGATTTGTCATGTGGTAGTTTTGAGGAGCTGCCAAGGTCCATATGCAATTTGAAGCAATTAAGATCATTACTTCTCAATGAGAACAAGCGATTGAAGAAAATATGAAAAGACTTGTTAGCCTTAGATATCTACACATAACAACAAAGCAAAAGAGTTTGCAAGAAAGTGAAATACAATATATGGAAAATCTACAATTTTGGGACTCAATGGATGTGAAAATCTCGAAGTTTTTTTTTTAAGGTACCTCTCGACTGACTCACCTTTGGGAGTTGAAAATTGGTAATTATGAGGGACCAATATCTTTGCCTTTTGGAGAATTAATTGCCCTAAAGTCCTTGAATATTGATAGTTGTAAGTTTGCGTTGACCTTGGAGAATAAGTCCAACTTTCCATTGAATCTTCATACTTTGGTGATTATTAACTCCAAACAAGTGATGGAGTTGCTCTGATATCTCGAAGGATCGGTTTGTACTTTGGAGTCCTTTTCTATCCTTGACTGCCCAAGCTTGGCAACTATTCCTGAATGGCTACCCAATCAGACACGTCTTACGATAATTCACTTGATCTGACATCCTAACTTAGTGTCCATGCCGCAAGGAATCCAGTCTGTCACTACCCTCAAAGAATTACATGTCTACAATTGTGGAGAACTGAGCGAAAGATGTGAGCCGCAAACTGGCAAGGATTGGAACAAAATCGCCCACATTCCTCGAATCCGACTTGATATGATAGATGTACAATGGATGGATGATTAGGTATGCATCAATTTACCTCTCCCTTCATTTCTTCTTTCTGCATGGATGTGATACATACATACATACATACATACATACATACATACATACATACATAATGTATGGGATTCCCTTGTTGTCTTTTTTTGCCTGACTTCCTCACTTAATGAAATTTAGAATAAGAGAATAATGCTTTATGCACATTGTGACATCCTAAATTTTACCAACCCTATAAGTGTAATTGGACTGTTAAGGGCTTGGATTATTTTTAAAGTGGGCTAGATGACAAGCTTAACGAGCTGTGAGGAAAGTATGGGCTTATGTAGTTAACGGGCCACACAAAGATATCGAGGTATGGGCTCGATCGGCCAAAGGATAGGATATGGACTTGGGCTTGGCTTGGAGCGGACCAACAGTCAGGTTCATTAAAATTGTGAATTAAGTCTAGTGGGCCGTGAAATGTCATGGGATGAGCTCGGTGGGCCAGAGATGGGTATTTAGGTCCAAGCGCTTTAATTTTCGATTAAGATTATAGATTACCATTATGAGAGATTTAATTAGAAATTCATTAAAAACTTATAAGCGATTGTAATTCTATTGTCGACCACTAACTTTAGTAATTTCTTGCGATAAATTCTTGTTTGTAGATTAGTGCTGAGACGTTAACGCGTCAATTTGATTCGTGCAAACTCATAGACTCATATAGTTACGAGAGGATAAAAAATTTATGGATTCGAAACGAAACTAAGTAAAAGACATTAGAAACTAATAGAATAACTAACGACACAGATTAGAGGTTAACCATTCTTGAGTGCCAGGTGTCGACCATGAAGAATAAGGCGTACATGGGAGCCACGACACCCATTTCTTCCCTTTCGGTTTTCTCTCCAACCCGAAGCTTCAAAGGAGACATCATTATTAATCCTTTCTAATGATTACTTCTTTCCTTGGGATTTAAAACAAAAATCTGCACACTCAAGCTAAACTCCCTCAGAATTCACGACATTCTCTCCTCCCCAAAACAGACCCAAAATTCTCTCTCTTCTCCTTCCTTTCGCGACTCGAGCAAAAGCGAAGCCTAGCAGCTCCAGCGACTCTTTCTTCTTCTTGCGTGAGCTAGAGAGTAGATACTCAGAGAGCATCGAGTCACCGGCGAAGCCGAGCAACTGGTAAGGAAATGATGAGGTCCTAAACTAGAATTTATCCGTTGTTTGTCAAGGGAACTTGTGGAGGATGTTGAATGGTGGAGGATTAAGTTCGATGTTTATGTTTTGAGTTGGAATAGGTTAGACGGGCACTCAAATGAAGTTGTTGGTCTTTGCATGTCATGATAGGGGTTTGGATGGTTAAAGAACCGAGTTTAAGGGAGCTGAGTTCGTCAAGTTGGTGGGTAGACGGCTGCTGAGTGATAGATGGGCGTTGCATGTTGCTGTTGAGGAGTCGAGACGCAAATACTAGCCTAGAGTTGAGCTGTGGATTGTTGTGTGTAGTCGAAGAGCTAATGAGATCACTTTTGGGTACTGTCGGAGAGGTGTCGAGGTACTAAAAGAGGTTGTAGATGAACTAAATAATCTGGTTGAGCTGTATATGGGGATAGTGGTTCGGGATATTCTGTTTGGGAAAGACAGAGATGGAAAACTTACTAATTTATACATCACTTGGGGTTTTAGAGGTGTAGTTAAAGGAAAGAACTAATTTTCTTAAGAGTGTACTAACTATTTTAGGCTTCGACCCCTAGTTGTAGAGAGTTCCTTGCGAAAATGTGTTGGCGAGAACATTCTCCCTTGAAACAACAAACTGACCTGCATAAAACAGCAAAATCTTAGGTAGTTCTACGAATTTTCTGTAATTTTCTAGATGGATTTGGACCTTAAACCCTTCATAAAAGTTGTAGGAAATAAATTTAGGAACAACATATAAAAATTTGAGAACAAACGGTCGAGATTTCAGTAGTGAAATTATCCTTCTTCAGTAGGCACTTAATTTGGAAGTTGCTGCCGAATTTAGGGGTAAAGACAAAAAATTAGTGCTCTTTATAAATTGAGATATAGGCTTAGGTTTCTTCACAAAAAATGTTAATCTATGTCTCTTCTATAACATACTAAAATTTCGTAGCATTTCAACGAGATTTGATGCACTTTCTGCTTCTGTGATTGAAACTGCCCGTGTTAGCTTGTATCATGCCTTAATCCGAGACTGTGCAATGGATGTTGTGCCTCTTGTACCTGATTTTCATGGCATATTAGGGAGTCTAATGGTCTTGTGATAATGGTTAGTTTGTGCATGAGCATGCCTCTTCCATAATTCGAAGTGTGGTCATTGTATGGTTGCCAATTGTGGCTTGTGTGTGGAATGAGTGCGACATGGATGAAATGTTGTGTGAGCATGAGTCTTGCTTGAGGTGATCGTGTGTTCTTGAGGTCTTATGTATGCTGTGATGTGACATAATTCATAGGCGTGATGTGTGGAATGTGTGAATTAAATGAGTAAGAGATTTCCATCAATACTGAGACACCGGTGATGCCCTAGGGAGTAGGATGCCCATGCTGTGTGATCTTGGATCCTCGGTTGAGTGAGATACCGGGATGCCTCGGAGTTGAGATGCCCCTCTGTGTGATTAGGGATGCCTCGATTGTGAGATGCCGGGATGCCTCGAAGTGAGATGCCTCATGCTGAGTGATCTTGGGATGCCTTAGTTGTGTGATACTGGGATGCCTCGGAGTGAGATGCCCATGATAGCAATATCGTGGAAGTCCGGATGTGGGATTCCGGAAGTGACTCGATCGGCCGGCTTGCGTTCCGGTGGGTAAACTGATCAAGGGTGGACTTTGATAGACACACTATAATGTAAATTTCACTTGGCGTGTGAGTTCGCCTGCTGCTGTTGCATTTCATCTTAGTTCAAATTAGGAGCATGAGATATACATGTGCATTTAGCATGTTTGTTATGGAGTGATCATTCATGTGACATTTAGTATTCATTTAGTTATACCTATGACAATCCTGCCTTAGTATGTTGAGCTATTTGGTTGTGTTCTCTTGCTTTTTTAGGCAACTGTGAGTTGTCTAACTTAGGGTCTTATTATTTCTTTACTGGGCATTGCTCATTCCTTTCTATTTTTCAGTTCGTTAGTATGGACGTACTACCGATTGCTCGTTGTGGGGTGATAGCATACATTGATGTTTCTTTCCACGATGTATATGACCCCGATATCAAGCTGACCTACATGAGATATGAGGCTACGCTTTGGATGGATAATGGTAGGGTAGATTGGATTCCTATAAGGTTCGTTGCTTGGTTCATAAACCATAAAGGGGAGCTATTTAGCCCTCTTCAGTTCGGTGCTAGAGGACCTGGAGCCGGGGCAGGAGGTGCTTAGGCACCCAGATCATGATGAAGCCGGAGAAGACATCTTTTGTTTTTTGGATGGACGTGGGCTAGTGTGGGGGTAGTGAAGTTAGGAACCCTTTTTACCATTTTCCCTGGCTGATTACTTACACTTTTGTTATGAACATGTAAATATATATTGTACATAAGTGAAAAACTTGTAAGTAATCCAGATCGACGTATGTAAGCCCGAATGGTTTTTAAGAATTTCCACTTGCGCTTAGTATGTGACGCTGCCGGGACGTCACAGCTCTGGTCGTCACACACATTCATAATATTGACAACTTTAACTATATGATTTTGGACAACTTTTGACAAATCCCAACTTTTTAATTTCTTCAATGTAAAATTTGATTCCCTAAGATGAAATCTCATCCTCTTGTTACTTGGAATTGGCACATGACGTACTATTTAAATTTATTTTTTCTATTGATGATTATTATTGCATAAGATAGCTACTCTCGCTTAAGTTGATAGTTTGATTATAGTTTATCAAATGAATCTGTTGCCAGTGTCCTAAAAGGGCCAGTTAAGTTCACCAATCTTTTCATAAAGAAATTGAGAAAGACTTTGAAATTTATTGTAGAAAATGCACTTGCTAGAAATTTACAACTCCTTTGACTTCAGAAAGATTTATTTCTTGCAACTTGAGAACACAAAATAGGTGGTCTTCAAAAGCTCCACATTTCATTTAGAATGAAAACACGGAAAATATTGAAAAGTTATTTCAAGTCTATACTTTAACTAGGAAACAGTTTCCCTCATTTTAATTTGACAATTGTTTTAGATAATATAATTTGAAGATTTGTGATAACCCTCATTGCAAGATACTTGGCTTAATACCAGTTCTATTGGATATAGAATTGTGGCCACAATCAATGGCAGCCATATCTTTACATTGTGATAGTGAGGCAACTATGTCTAGGCCATACAATAAAATATACAATGGAAAATCTAAACATATTAGTTTGCAACATGAGTATATTCGATAATTAATTACCGATGGAGTTATTTCAGTAATTTATGTTCGAACAAATGATAATTTGGTTTATCCATTAACTAGGGGACTCTCGAGAGGTTTAATAAGCAGTACTGCCAAGGGAATGAGTCTTAGACAAATTAACAACAGTCAAACATAGTAGAAACCCAACTTTATAATTTGTAATGAAATTATTAAAGTTAAATGGGTAAAAACCAGCTCTTGTAATTTGACGGTGATCGAGTACTGGGGTACAAGGTTAGTACTCATGGAAAGTTAGGAGGATTAGTGTAATAAAATACTCTTAATGAAGTTCAAGGTTTTAGCAAGGTAATGCTAAGGTAGCAAATTTAGGAACTTCACCTATATGAACAAAAGAAGTGGTGTCGCTTCTAACAAAAGTTGGACGAACTTTTGTAAATGTTCACGAATGCAAGAGGAGCACAAGGTCATAAAAGTGCTTAGACATAAGAAATTTCTTATTGAATGTGTATATATACATATGTGTGATAATTTGATTAACAAGTGGAATCATGGTTCGAATTTTTTTTATTATCACTGATTTCGTTAATGGAATTATTTACACTAATTTTAAAGATTCAAATCTTAATAAATACTTTCTTGTATGTATGAATTTATGTAAATAAGTGTATATAACAAACTAAGTGGGGAATTGTTGAAATAGTTTGTTATCACAAAAAAAAAAAGGTGTCTCTTGATTAAGAGAATACATGACTCTTAGTTAATACAAGACGTGATTCTTGATCAAAGAAAATGTGACTCTCGGTTATGAAAAGAGGCGACTCTTTATCCTAAAAAGGAAGCTATCAATAGTTATAAAAGGAAATGACTCTTGATATGAAAAGTGGTGATGGTTTTGGGATAAGGTACTTATTCCTAAGAGATGTGTTGATTGTTTGTCTATGAATAGACACTTCACACATTATTTATAGTAACTACAACCATTGAAAAACACTTTTTCTTAATAACTCTCTCTTTTCTCTTTTCATACACACAATGTTAACACATTCAAGGAGAAATTTCAAAAGAGATTTGAATAATTACTGAACTCGCTTCTTTGTAGCCTTGGTGTACATCCTGGAGGTATATTTATTCTAAACCCGACAACAATAATAGTGGTGATCGTCATCACGCATCAAAGCATCAAGGATCTCCTACTACTTCTCCATCTTCTTCAACAATCAAATTTCCCAACAACCAGTTCATGATTCTTTCACATCCGTAAATATGCACTTCATAATGTGTCAATTCTCCTAACATTAACCTAACGACGCACTATAGGAGAGGAGGAACGGGCATAATGGATCTGTGAACGGCTCTGAAATTTGACAAGGATAGAGATATGATAACAAATAAAATGGAACGAAAGAAGCTTTCATTTAAAAAGACTGGGCAATCAAACCAGAAAAAATTTGTCTCCTGTGGCATATTGTCCAACATGGTCTGCTAAAGACCTTCTCAAGAGCTGAAACATGTAAGCACCTGTTTTACCACCCTAAAAATTGAATTTTTAACCCATTATTTCAACAAAAGAGAGAGAGAACAATCGAGGAGTTCAAGAATTTTCGTTTGAACAGGAAGTAAACTTAGCACTCAAAACTGTGATATGCTTGACCATAAATTGGAATTCCAACTTTCGTAACAAAAAACATACTGATAAAGAAGAAAATCCCGAGCAAACAAAGTTAGAAAGAAAGATTTGAATAAACTCATAGAGCATTTGGTATAGCTAAGTCGCATAACAAGGGATGACTTCATTCATGGAGTAGGAACATAATGTGCTTACCTTTTAACCACTTCCAATTGAAGCCATTGAAAACCCTAATTTAGGGATTGAGTGATAAAAAAAAAAAAAAAAAAAAGAGAGAAAAGACAATAAAAAACCCCAAACTTTGTCCAAAGTGACAAATTTATCCAAATTTTTTTTTTTACATGAAAAACCTCCAAACTTTACCGACTGTGACAAATTATCCCAAAAAAAATTTCGTGACACAAAAAACCTTAAACTTATATCAATGTGATACATTTACCCTAAATTATAGGACATTTTGGCCGTTTACTTTAAAAAAAAAAATTTCTTTTTTTCTTTTTTTCTTCTTCTTATCTCTTCCCTCCGTAAGGGAAGAGAGAAGAAAAAAAAAAGAAAAAAAAAAGAAAATATCCTTGGTGGGGTAAATGTGTCATGATTTGCAAAATTTGAAATTTTTCATGTCACAAAAAAAAGTTTGGAGTAAATTTATCATTTTGAGCAAAATTTGGAATTTTTTATGATCATTTCCCTAAAAAAGAACATAATCTCCAATTCGATGCAGTGTTTTTTTGTCTCTTCATTTTGTTTAGTTTCCCTCAAAAGGACGTCAATTGGGGGAACTATTTTCCAAGTGCACCTCCACAACGAATCCATTGGTCACCACATCGAATTCTTCATTCAAGCGCCGTTCACGGCTATTGCTCCGTATGCATTTTAATGAGGAAAGCTAAGGGAAGAAAGATGAAAGTACCGATTTGAAATTTTACATAAGAACAAGTCGAGTTTTGAGTAAAACGCACCTTTTTCAAGTACCAATTTTGCATATACCAACCTCATTATTCAGAAGCATAAAAATTAAAAAAATAAAATAAGGGAGGGGAAAAGAGGGAAGAAAAAGAAATACAAAAAGAGGGGCAAAAGAAAAGGAAATTACAAAAAAAAAAAAAAAAAAAAAAGGGTGAAATTTAGGCCACGAACATGAGGACGACAGAGTGAGAGAGAGAGAGGCACGAGCTTTCAATTCCTCAGTTTCTCCGCCCAAAAACCATCTCTTGCAAGCTCCTTCTTTGCTGTGGTGGGGTTGAACAACCAACGCCTCCCTCTCTCAATTTCTCCGCCCGACTCAGTCTCCCTCTCCCGTATAAAGATCGCCCTTCTCTCTCTCTTTCCATCTCGCGCTCTTCTCTCTCTCTCTCGCTCACATCGTTCTTGCGGGTTATTACTGCGATATCTCCAATGGCCGCCGCGGTTTTCCAAGGATTCGGAGCCTCCACGGCTCTGTCGCTCTCCAAATCCTTCGACTCCAAAAGGGTCAAGCTCCCTCTCGGCAGATCTCTCTCGGGTTCGCTTCTTGTCCTTGGGTTTTCTTTTGCTCTGGCTTCTTGGCACTGTTCCGTGCGAATTTCAAGAATTAGTCCTCGCTTGATCGTGGGCCGTAGCGTAGCTGGCATTTTAATCTGATTATGCCTTTTGGGTCGATCTCTGTAATTCGAGAAATGGAAGAAGTATGATTTCCTTTCTGGGTTTTGATTTCTTCTTCTTCTCGTTCTTTTTTTGTGTTCCTGTGTGGTTTTGATGCAGAGAGAAGAGCAAGTTTTGTTGTAGTTGGATCTGACGGGAGAGTGGTTTTGGATTCAAGCCGTGCCCGAAAGCTTGTCACCAATGCAGTCGCGGTTAATTTCTTCATATCTCTCTCCCTCGTTTCTCGGTTCTTTTAGTTTATCGAATTTGGTATCCAAGCTTGAGATTTGATTCTTGTTTTTTCTTGTGGACGTGTAGACGAAAGCAGATAGTGCGGCAGCGACTTCGGCGTCCAAACCTGGGTACCTCTCATTCTTTTCCAATCACCATAAATTGTTGTTGTGTTAGTCTCTGGTTTTACATTTATTTGCATTTTGTGTTCAAGTTCATTCTTTCATTTTGTGGGAAACTTGCTCTGCCGTCCCCTTCCCTCTAGGTAAGTTTACATCATCAAGTGGCCCTTCTTTTGCCGAGCATGTTGAACAAGCCAGACACTGGTCTCTAATCAGGCTTTTTAATCTCATGGTTTTAGCATTTCTATTAGTAAATTGGCGTGTCAATCGACTCAGTTCTAGAGGATGGTCTGATGTTATTTTCTTCATTCTGGGAAAGAGTTGGGACCATTATTCATCTATGAATTGCATTTGTTTAGGCGAATAGGTAAAAGGATGAAGCCTGATTGGAAGTTTGTTTGCTTATGGAAAGCTTTGATTTTTTGTGTTGATCGTTAGGTAGCACTCTCTCTGAGTTCCCTTAGACTTTCCAGTTCTGACAAAGACATAATCCTAAGTGACTGATGTGATAGTCAGACGCCTGTGATGGGTGTGTGAAGCATAGTTGTGGAGACATGCTAAAAATAAGTATTTTGAAGGTTCTGTTTCCCCTAGATGTAGGACCGACAATACTCTTAGCTTATGTTTGGAACAATACAGCTTGATTGTGTGAACAAACTTCAAATGATGGAGATACTGTTGTAAGTCAAGCTAGGATAGCTGTGGGCATACATGAGCTTTTTCTTCTTCTGTCATCATTCTATAATACAGCCGTACTTGACTTCCACAAAGTTCATATTATGTTTTTTAAGGTACAGCTTGTAAAGTATGCTTCACTTTGAAGACACCTAAAAAGGAATCAAATTAGAAATATTCTGCAATACAAAGTCCTCATCTTGTGTGCTGACTTTGATAGAATGTAGCGTTCTGAAGAAAAAATCAGATTGTAGCTTCCAGTCATTTACATCCCTTTAAGAACTTCTGCTCCCAAGGAGCAGAATTTGCATTTTGATTTGAGTAGTAAGATGACAAAAGTTAAGTTGAATATATTTGGCTAAACAACAGAGAGCATTATCACTGCACCACAAGTCGGTCTGGAATTGATCATCTGTCCTCTCTGGACTCCCGAATTAACGAACCATGCGAAGTTACTTTAACCTGCTTATGTGCTTTCACTAGCTTATGCCATTAGAGAATCAAACTGTCGCATTATTCCAGGCCCTTTTGGAGGTCCACGCTTCAAAATATGCCCTGCTTTCAGAGGCTTCCTTGTTCTGCGGAGAACCTCCAAAGCAATACCCAAAATGTCTTGATTAACTCTCTCTCTATACACCGTTGATTGCTGAATTATCTTCCACTTAAATAAGATGAGTTTCCTGTTGTTATCTCTGTTTCCCTAGAAGAAAATCTCTTTGAATCTGAGGAGGTGATTACACCGGTAGACCAAATAAAGATTTATACGTTAATGCATGAAATCACTCCTGTCATGGGATGGAATATTCAAATTAGAGTTCAATGTTAGTGTCTCATTTCCTGATTATATGTACCAGATGTGAAAAGTACCACTTGCTTGTTTCCTGGGATGATAGGCATACTGATCATGTTTATGCGATGCGCAATTTGCTTTCCATTTGCATATGTACACGGTATATCTTGATGCAGAGGATGAATTTTATTTTTCTTGGAGAGGGAAAAACTGTGTATATAATTTGCTTTAGTGAAAAAAACTCAATCTTTGGTTCTGTGCCATGGTAGTGCAATGTCAATGAACTTTTGTCTCCTGTGGACATGCTTTTTCCTAATTGAATACAAGTACTTCAGATTCATCTCTGCATTGGTGTGTAAACCATTGAGAGTAT
Source organism: Eucalyptus curtisii (assembly GCA_017140595.1). Lineage (NCBI taxonomy): Eukaryota > Viridiplantae > Streptophyta > Magnoliopsida > Myrtales > Myrtaceae > Eucalyptus > Eucalyptus curtisii. Next base: position 19,508,400 of record CM029498.1, read on the forward strand.
CCTTCATTCGATAAGCCATAGCTTTTCCTATTCTGGGATGTTGGAACTTGTTGTATGATGTACGTGCCATTTTCTTGAACATGTGATATTCAAGCTTCGTTTTACCGAATGCTTCATCCCTTTTGGTCTCAAATTTTTAAAAAACTTACTAGGCCTGGCCCGTAAAAGCTTTTGCCAGCCTTTACATATTTACGGTATAATATTACCAACAAAAGCATTGTCCTTGCATCTACACGGATCTGCATTTCCATGTTATAAGTGTTATTCTGATAGTACTGTCTGATTGAGAATCCAACTGAGTCTTTGTATTCGATTACCAGGCATGAGCTTTTGCTTTTTGAAGCTCTTCAAGAAGGTCTGGAGGAAGAAATGGAAAGAGATCCCCATGTATGTGTGATGGGCGAAGATGTGGGTCATTATGGAGGATCCTACAAGGTCACTAAGAACCTAGCTAAGAAATACGGCGACCTTAGGGTTCTTGACACGCCCATTGCTGAGAACTCCTTCACGGGAATGGGAATCGGAGCTGCCATGACTGGCTTAAGGCCAATCGTGGAAGGTATGAACATGGGGTTCCTCCTTCTCGCATACAACCAAATTTCCAACAACTGCGGCATGCTTCATTACACTTCTGGGGGCCAATTCAAAATACCAATAGTTATTCGCGGCCCCGGTGGTGTCGGGAGACAACTTGGAGCTGAGCACTCACAGCGTCTGGAGTCATACTTCCAGTCCATCCCTGGGATTCAAATGGTCGCGTGCTCGACCCCATACAACGCCAAGGGCCTGATGAAAGCCGCGATTCGGAGTGACAATCCTGTTATTCTGTTCGAGCATGTCTTGCTCTACAATCTCAAGGAGAGGATTCCCGATGAAGAGTACGTGTTGTCCCTTGAAGAAGCCGAGATGGTCAGGCCCGGGGAGCACGTGACGATCCTAACTTACTCAAGGATGAGATATCACGTGATGCAAGCTGCGAAAACCCTGGTGAACAAGGGCTATGATCCCGAAGTGATTGACATCAGGTCGCTGAAGCCGTTCGATCTCTACACGATCGGGAATTCCGTGAAGAAGACTCACCGCGTGTTGATCGTGGAGGAGTGCATGAGGACGGGCGGGATCGGCGCTAGCTTAACAGCGGCTATCAACGAGAACTTCCACGACTATTTGGATGCCCCGATAGTGTGCTTGTCTTCTCAAGACGTGCCGACCCCATACGCCGGGACGTTGGAGGAGTGGACGGTCGTTCAGCCTGCGCAGATTGTGACGGCGGTCGAGCAGCTCTGTCAGTAACTGCACGGCCAATGGAGGCACCATGGGCTGCGCCGACAAGCTACTTGAGTCGTCCTTTTTCCTATTTATAGCAGCATGATTCTTTCTGAACCATCTTATGAGCTCTTGGTCCTTGTGATAATTGACGTATTTTCTGTGGAAACTTGCAAGTTCTCGACCGTCGTATCAGGCAAATAGTTTGGTGTTTTTCCTCATTTTAGAGGCACATATGACCTTGACTTATCTTGTTTGTGATTTGCCTTTCGATAGCGTAACCGGGACTCCATTACATATAGTCAGTAATTTGTATTTTGTACTCGAGAGTGTGATTGTTTTGAAATAATGAATGTTTTCAAAATAAAAAATAAAAAAATCATTGTTCGTATTACTTATAAAAATGAATAAATAAAAAATATTTAGATATAAATTATTGTCTATGATGAAGATATTTTTATAGATTAATTAATTTAAATAATTTAAAAATAATTTTTTAAATCATTCATTAAAATTTTTCAATTTTTTATTACAATGTCCGGATAAAGCAATTATCCCAACATTTATTGTAAGCCCGTTGGCTAGAGAAAGGAAAAAGAAAAAGAGTTACCATTGCTTATTTAAAAAAATAGACATTTCAAATTGTCGACACTTAAATAAGAGTGATTAAACATAATATAATAATATATATCCATATATATTTATGCTTCTATTCATGTCCTTTTGCACGTAAGTTAATTTTATTAGGACGAATTAAGCTTACTCGTATTTGCTTGTTGTGGTGCAGATGAATAACTCCGCAACCGCACCAATAGAATAGTATGATAAATGAATTTAGAATATGCGATTTTGGAAAAAGTAAAATTCGCATAAATAAAACACAAGTATAGCGCATTGATCATTCATCTCATGATGAATATTTACTTGAAGATAAATCAAGTTACATGGGTCCACTTCTATTGCATGGACATAGTAAACTCGACTCTTAACAATAATAGTATGTTATTAAATAATTTGGAAAAATATATAGAACAATATTGGCAAGAAAAAAAACTTGATAAACACAGATAATATCTAATTAATTTTAGTTTATAATATTTTTTGGGACTTGATTATAACTAAAATGTATTTCCTAAAACTAAAAAGAGTATAATACCACGATATACTCTTCGAGTAATTTGGATGTAGAAATTTAGGAGAGGCAGGCTATAATTTTGGGGAGACGTATATTCGTCAAGATTCCAAATCCAACAATTTAAAAATAAATATAATATTTAATGTACTCTATAATCATAAATAATATCTATTCTTTTAGGTTGTGAATTTATTTCTAGAAGCTTAGTGAACTGATATGGGAAAATTACTAAAACAATTCTAAACTTATTTGTGTGCTAATTTAGTTTTGAATCTTTCAATCTAACTAATTTTTTTGTTGAATTTAGTCTTACATATTTTGACTATTTGCCGATTTAGTTCTTTAAGTCAATTTTGGTAGAAAATTACTAACATGTACTTTGATCATCATGCATGGTATGGCCAAAGCCGACGTAGATAATTTTCTATAATTTTTTAATAAAAAGAAATTTATTTATTCTCTTTTTTTTGATTTTTTTTTTTTTTTCAGTTGCAAAGGCCTTGCCTACAATTGCAATGGCCCTAGATGAAAGCCATCATGGCCCTTGCCTAGATTTGGCGAGGTGGCCTCATCAAAGACTTTAGTTGCCACCCACAAAGGAAAAAAAAAACAAAGAATATAAAATTTTCAAAACCTTTTTAAAAAATTATAAAAATTATTTACATCAACATCGATCATGCTATTTAGGGCGATTGGATTGGCCAATTGGTAATTTTTCAAAAGATTTATGGCTAAATTGGCAAAATCGAAATATTTATAATTAAATTGACAAAAGTGAAATAGGTTTAGGACTTTTTTAATAGCTAAAATCTAAGTCTATGGAGATATTATTAGGGTTAAGACACAATCTCATAATTACACAATTATTCATTAAAAAAAGAAAGAAAGGGATGGTGTGAAATACTCATATTTGATAATACAAGGATAATTTAGGAGATCTAGGAGATAGAAAGTGAGCTCTTTTTTATGAATGATATAGAAAATTGTATTTTGGCATAGATATATGGATTAATAACTACGAAAAACCCAAAACTGGTACATTTGTAATAAATGTATCACAAATTAATCTCAAATTGGTGCATCCGTTATAATTTTAATCCTCCATTAGATTCATTAAATTTCACTATCAAATTATAAAGTTGGGTAACATGTGATAATTGACAAATATATCAGTTTGAAATTTACCCTTCATTTATTACAGGGTTAATATATTGAAAAACCTCAAACTGGTAAACTTGTGATAAATTTATCCAAAACTACTTTTTTGACCACAAAAAACCCAAAACTAGTATACTTTTGACAAATTTACCCAAAACTGGTGCTTTTGTGACAAATTTACCCTATGTTAGTTTTTGTTAAATTTTACTATTAAGTTAAATGACACGTGTGAGTTAACTGTTATATCAATTTGAGATTTTATGCTCCGTTTGTCATCGCTTACAATTTTTGTGATTTTTTTGTGGTATTAATTCAATTTAGCAGGGGTATATTTGTCACAAATTTACTAGTTTGGGGTTTTTTGCCGTCGAATAAATTAGTGTGGGGGTAAATTTGTCATAAATGTACCACTTTAGGGTTTTTTTTATAGTCAGTCGGGGTAAATTTGTCATAAGTGTACCAGTTTGGGGTTTTCCATAATAAAAAAAATAGTTTTTGGTAAATTTGTCACAGGTGTACCAGTTTGGGGTTTTTCAGAATATTAACCCTTTATCATAAGTGTATTAGTTTGTGATTCTTCGCAAAATTCATTTTAATAAAAATTAACGTGTGTAAAGTTATCACAAATATACTAATTTATGATTTTTAAAAGTAAAAAAATTAGTTTGTGATAAATTTATCACGCGCATATTCGTTTTAGATTTTTTTTATGAAATTAACCATGGATATATTGATCATAATCTAGTTTCGAGTGAAAACAAGGAAATAATAAAAATTAGTCTAAGATATCTCAAATGTGAATAAGAATCAGGATAGTCAAAATATCTCCCCGTATCTTCTCTCTCTCTCTCTCTCTCTCATCTAACCTCACCCCTCTTTTTCTCTTCCCTTGTCTTCCCTTCTTTTCCTCGCGCACTCTCCTCCTTTCCTCTTTCGCTCGCACGCCGCCGCCGCCCTCCCTTCCCCCCCCCCCCTCCCCGCCGCCGCCGCCACCGCCACCGCCGGCCCCTCCCCCGGCCTCCCGCTCCCGCCGGCGTCCCCCGCAGCGCAGCGCGACCCGGCTCCGTCCCTCTCGTCATCGGGCCCCCCCCCTCTCTCTCTATATACGTATCCGCAGCAACCCTAGCTCCGGCCCTCTCCTTCCTTTCGGCGGCCCGCCGGCTCCGATTCGCCGCCTGCCTCCGCCGCCGACGCGCCTGGGCCCGCCGATTCTCCGTCGGAAGCGAAGGTGAGTCCCGTTCCCGTTCCCGTTCCCGCTCCTCTGCGTGCGGGTTTGTCAGATCGCTGAGATGCGGGTGCTCCGGCGAGCGCCGATTGGGCTCCCCCCCGCCGCGTGCGGGTTAGGAACGCCGTCGCCCTTCCGCCCCGCGCTGGTTGCGCGGCGGCGGCGGGGCGGATTTCCTGGGGAAGGGGAACGCGAACGCGATCCCCGTGCCCGTCCCTAGGGTTTTCGCGAGCGTGCCTTTTGTTTTCTTATTTCCTAAAGCTTGGATTTTGCTCTGGCTTGTAATGTGTAATTCTTGCGAGAGAGTGTCTATTATCCTGTAGAAGTCAGCTCGCGGCAACTGACGCAGGATTATGCCCTAATTTTCTTTCGGCTGGATATTGTACCCTATCCTACAGAGAGTACTTTTCTTTTTTTAAAGTTGACTATCTGTTAGTTTGTGATCGCTGTAGAGCTGGATTCAACCTCATCCAGTTCTAAGATTCTTTGAGAGCACCATTTCACAGTTTGTTCCTTTAGGAAGTTTCTGTTGGCCTAGGAGAGAGATTTTGACAGACACTTAAAATGCCTTACCCCCGTTGAATTTTGAGTCAGTGTGTCTAGTTGGTCTTATAAACACTCTTGGAATACTGTATTTTCTTTATTATCTTGTGTTTTAGTCCAACTGGAAAAGGTAATCAAGGTACTTGACTTTGATCAATATCTGACGACGAGAACGAACTTGGGTTACTCATTATTCTGGTCCCTAGTTGAATTAGATAATCTATCAATCAGTAGATTTGAAACATGACTGAAGTATACAGAATTCGAAACACAGGAAAAAAGTAACACTAAATCGGAATAAATCATACCTAACTACCGAATTATATAGATAGAAAAAGTCGGCATGCTGAAGTAATGTATTATGAGCCTGAAGCACCTAAGTAAGACAGAGATACTTGTTAGCTACCTCCTTATTGTTAGTTTCTGTCATTGTGCAGGTAGCACTTTAAAGCTCAAGTCTTTTTTGTAATTTTATATCCTTTCTATCTTCTGGCTTGTAAATGGGAGGTACGCCGTTGGTGCTGTAAAAATACTTATAGAACAAAAGAGAATGTAGTTTTATTTTAGAAATTTGTGGATCCGCTATAGCTTCCTTGTCAAAAGTCTAGGAGCTGAAGAAGCATATCCATGCCATTATATAAACAGTCAAATGAGCACACATTATGTAATTGATAGACATTTCATAATGAATAAGAACTATATTGTATGTGTGGTGTGCACCATGGAATTGACTTAGTGGTTGAAATAGGACTTGTTTGTGACAGGTTTCGTTCACCACATCTTAAACACATTTGGTTGTTGAGCCATCCTCTCCAGTTTTGTTTGCTTCTTGCTTGGTCTATAAGGTTGCTGGGTATTTATTGGGATCGAGAATTACTTATCTATTGAAGGCTTTCTGTCATGAGGATTATTGGGTATGGATATGTGCATGTGCACGTGCGTGCGTGTAGAGGGGAGAGAGAGATGATAATAAGCATGAGCAGTCTGTGTATAATTACAATACAAAGTAAGTCTTATCTGACAGGATTGTTTATATGAATTAGGTTATGCTCTTAAGTCGCTTATGTATTACCATGTGAGATCCTAGTATTCTGTATCCTAGTTGTTTTTTTCATTTTTACCATAATACCTCTTGTCCTTTTAAGTTATACCCTCCCTATCCCATAAACACATCTTGCCAAACTGCTTCAAGCTTGCTTTCTTATTTCGATTTGGGTGCACTCCTTTTTCCACTGATATTTTTTTCATTAATAATATTGTCTTTTCTCAAATGCTCAGAAATCCAGTGAAGCAGTCTCATCTATGCTATAGTCATTGTCCGTGTGTTAGGCTTCATGAGTTACAGTAAGATTAATGTACAAAATTGGAACATTAAATAATGTAATGAATATCAAGGGGACTTTTCTATCAGAGTGTATCTTATAACTTAGTATATTAATTTTGTAAATATATCTTAAGATACCTGACATTGTTCCCAGCCTTATTTTCCTTAGAGTTGGCACAGTTGATGGGGTTGTCAGGGCATTTCCAACAAAAGAGTTGGAGGTAACCTGTTCAAATCCCACTAACTATTTGCAAGCCACTTTAGGTTAGGGCCACTTGCATAGATTAAAGGTCTGTACTTAAGCCGATCATGGGGTTTTCAGGGTATTTATAGCTGTTCAGATAAGTGGGCCTTTCTTCTTGCCCCTAGATTACAAAAATAATTGGGATTTGATATTTAGTTTTAAGTGGGATATTATATTCTCTTTCAGAGAGTTTCCTATTCAACTCTGTGTCTTGTTTAGAGGTTCTATTCCAACTGGTGAATAGTTTTTTTCAGAAGAGTCTTCATGTGTGATTGTAATTGTTTATTTTTAATTGTATTTGAGTTGTGTGCTGAAATTCTTCTCTTAAGTGGGATGCTTAGATATCATGGGTGTGATGCTTAGAAAGCTTTAAGTGTGATGCCTGGAGGAATATATTTGTTTTGAGTTATCAAGTGATTACTCTTCATGTTTTATATCATTTTGGGCTCACTATTTTGCATCTCATCATGTTACGTGTCAATTGAGTTGAGCTCAGTTCTAGAATTGAATTGGTTAGACTAAGGTTTGTAACGCCCATAATGGTGGCTCTAACCCTTAATGCTGCAATACCATTTCTTTGTTGCTATATTGAGCCTTTTATCTATCATTTGTTTTCTTCTATCACATATATAGATATCATATTTTGGTCTGAAACGTTGAAGGCTGATAGATTACTATAAATTACTGTTTAGATAAACTAAATGGCGGCCTACATCGGAGGAGAATCTTCTTCGCAAGGACTTCAGCAGCAACAGCAAGAAGAAGGTATGGGAGGTCGATGGTACATGTTGCGGAAAGAGATTGAAGAGAATTCACCTTCGAGACTAGATGGAATTGACCTCAAGAAGGAGACTTATCTACGGAAGTGCTATTGCACCTTTTTGCAGGATCTTGGCATGAGGCTCAAAGTGTAAGCTTAATTGTCTTATCTTATCCTTACTCTCAAAGTCAATACTTCGCTGTGTTAGGTTTACAATTATACTTTGAGTTATTGAGAACAGTAATTCGGTATCTTCGTGAAAATTTTTTGGGCTAAAAGATATGAAATATTTTAGGATAATGATATTATTGTTTGTGCCAAATTGCCAATTTGTTCTTCAATCATCATGATTTTAAGTGCAGGATTTCCTTTTGTCTTAATCCCAGATGTTTATAGGTTTGGTATCAATGCTTTACTTTTACCATTTCTTAATTATTTGGAAGTTTAGGTCTGGGATTAGGAGGGAGAAAGGTGTCACATTGTTGTCTTGTTGTTGTGGGTGTTGTCGTTAGTAGACGTAATAACATTGTCACTATTTAAGCTAAACTAGTGGTGTGGACATTCTCTCCAATGTAGGAGCATATATGTAGGCAAGGGAAAAAGGGCGGACATGATAGACTGAGAATTTCAGAGCCTCACTGGAAACCCTTTCTTTAGGTTATTGAAGTGATTTCTGGGCGGTGGTGTTGAATGTTATTTAATGGCTTTTTTATAATTTTTTTATGAAGTGGGAGAAAAACAGAATAAATTTTTTGGGGCTGGGTTTGTTTATTTATTTTGGAGGGGGTTTGTTTCAAGGGATTTTTAAGTAAGCAGTTGTGTTTGTACAGGGTGGCCTGATAAACTAGAAATTTGAAGCTTGGTTGGGAGCCCTTTTCTTAGGTTATTTATGTGAACTTTTTGGCTGTAATTAAATGCCCTTTACTATAGAGAAGAACTGTTTATTCGATGATCAGTTTATATTCCTAACAACGGAGAGCCATCTTTAGTATTTAGGTTGAGGCTGATCATTTAGCTTGTTGGTATCTTCTGCAAATTGTTTCTACATTATTAGTTACTGTTAGGGCCTGTGGGTTGTTGAAATATAATTATCCGTTACCATGTCAGTAGACTAAATTGTTCGGGTAAGGTTTGTGAGTTGTTGCCCTCTGAAATCCTAGATATGTGTCTCCATTCTTAAATTAGACACCTAATTTATTTGTTCATTACCATGTCAGTACACCAAGTTGTGGAAACTGTGTTTGTCATTAGTAATGGTCAAGGCTTGTGGGTTGTTGTATTATGAATTTTTATTGCCATGTCTAGCTGTTGGAATGATTTGGATGAATGATGCACTGGAGCTTTATAATCATTGGATGGAGCTCACCCTGAATCCTATTTATGCTTCTGTCTTGACTGTTACTTTAGGTTACATCTAATATGCGATAAAAGCTTCTGCATATGATCATATTACATCAGTTGGCCACTATAGATTAGGCATCCAACTTTTTCATTCTGGCAAAGTCTAGTGGCATCCTCATTCCATGCTGCTCAATCATGTCGTACATACATGGATGTGACTGGAACTATAATGGTTTATTGTGTAGGCCTCAAGTAACAATAGCTACGGCAATTATATTTTGTCATCGGTTCTTCCTCCGGCAATCACATGCAAAGAATGACAGAAGGGTCAGTGATTTTATAGTATTTCTGTTGTCTATTTGGCTGTTTAAATATATGCATTGTGCACTGGCATTTGCATTTAGCATGCTTAAGATTGATTATTGAATGGCTGTCTTCTTTAAGCAAGCAGAAGACTGACTTTGGCAGGTGGATTAATTTGCTGAGAGAAAAATATGACATCATATATTCACATTATGAAGAAAAATTATTAGTTTGGAGTTATAATTTAACCTACTTTGGTCTTGAGATTTACTAGAAACAATCCTGAATGCATAACTACGTAGATATATGTAAATCCCCTCCCCTCAAGCCCCAACCAAAAAAAAGGAATGCCCTACATGTGCATTATATATGGACAGAAAGACATGACAATTGTGTGCGCTGATTTGTTTTGGCAGATGGTATGGTCATTTTTAGACTTTTAGCTATTTTTCCTAGCTTTATCATTATCATTTGTGTGAACCTTAAAAGATCTATCGAAGTAGAGGCCTTGCCGTATGTTTTATGTGCTTATGTTGATTTTTGTTAACAAGTGCTCCTAGGGTACTAGTTAATTAAGTTAAATAAAAGTGGAAAAAACATTTCCAAGACACTTTGAAGATGGAGGAATTACATATTGCAGTAAAGTCACTTTCTTCAAATAGTAAATTTGAAAATTCCAAAGCATATTTAATAAGGTTTAACAAGTGCCTGAGGGGCTCTCTTAACATTTTCCATTTATGTTAAACTACAAAATAAACCTGAGCGTTGCCGTGAAATTTTATATGTCCTTCATTAAGAAATTTACTAATGTCATTATATAGTCTTCTGTAATAGTCAGTCATGGCTTTAAGAGACATAATTTTTGGGAAACTCTGAGAAAATTGAAAGAAATGATTTACTTATGGACTGAAATTTGAAATTTTGATGATTTTAAGCAAGAATAGACAACATAATTACCGTTTTCATGATTATTTGAAGTGCTAAATATAGAAAAAGAAATAAGTACTTATTCCTTGATAAGCTTGAAACGTTTCTCATAGCATTATACTGTACTTTTCTTCCTTGAAAACTAATCATGGTTAATAACATTTTGCATATCTGGTGGAGTTTAGTTTTAAAATAAGTAATAATAATAGTCGTGCTCCCACCATTTTTTTTTTTTTTTTTTAATTTGTATGCACTCATACCATCATATATTTACTTTAAGGGACTGACCAATTAAAAGTAAACTAAAAAGATGAATATGAGCAATCGGCTGACATGGAAATTAGGAAAAAGGAAAATAAATGCAAAAAAGGAAAAAGAATGGGAAAATTTAAAGAAAAAATGGATTATTGTGGGTAACAGGTAAATTGGAACATGGCACCTAGATGAAGTGAGAACATGTCACCACTGGGCAGCTTATTAATGATTGGTTAGGTATGGGAACTATGTACATAAAAATGAGGTTAGAGAGGACCAAACTGAGGACATCAGGGGGCTGGGCATTTGTCTGATGAACCAGTAATGGTCCCAGACCTGTCATCTTGTGAGAAGCCCACCCAGCTTAAAACTTCCTTTATTGCATTGTAATATTAAGAAAAAAGAAGGGTGGGAAAGAGGGAAAAGGATAAGAGGGGTGGGGAAGGGAAGTACAATGGCTATCATAATTTGAATGACTGAAAATAATATTATACTGAATATATTGGCTCTTTGATGCATCAGACGCTATGGTCTGGATGAACTCACTTGAAGAGCTAGGTGTGAAGAACTTTGAAAATAATATGATACTGAACTTATTGGCTCGTTGATACATCAGACTTTGTATTCTGGATGAACTCACTTAAAGCGCTACGTGTGATGAGCTCTCCTTTTATGATAATCCACAAACATTGTAAGATAATATAAAATGTTTTGATGTTTCTGTTGAATATTTGACATTTGGGAATTTGAATAACCTGATTTTGTAAGGCTGGTTCTTTGTATATTGCTACAATGTCAATTACCAAATTTCTATTTGCTTGGATGAGATGAGATACATTAGGGTAGTTGGAATTATTCTCATTTTCCTTTTCCAACTGGACCACTATCGCCTGTCATCTTTTGGTTTTGAGTTATGCTGATCCTGGGTTCCCTTGCTGTAGATTTTAAACTTATGCTTCCTTATTGACTTGGCATTCTGGCTGCTGATAACTCAGAGCATTTCTATTTTTGGATGGTATCATGCATGTTGATGGCTTTCGTTCCATTAGTCGTGTTTTTATGTCTGAGTTTATTTCTATTGATGGTATTAATTGTTTCAGGTCCGTATTATTCTTGGATTGTATTACCTGACTTAATTGGAAAAAAATTAGTGTAATTTTGCTTTATTTGATCAGTGTCCTTTTCAATGCTTGACAGACAATTGCAACTGTGTGCATGTTCCTTGCTGGGAAAGTTGAGGAGACTCCGCGCCCACTCAAAGATGTCATACTTGTTTCTTATGAGATAATCCATAAAAAGGATCCAGCTGCTGCTCAGAGGATCAAACAGAAGGTTTTCCTTAACTTGCCATTTTGATTTTGAAGAGATTAATTCTTGCCTGTTGGGTTGTCGTGCGTTCTTTTGCCACTTCTTACTGTCATGAACTTGCTTGTGCTGCCTAAATAGATTCTGTTCATGTTGTTGCATCTTACTGAAGTTTACTTTCACTGCTTGTATCATTGCACATTTAAAAGATAGGGACTATTATATCATGTCTTCATCTGCATGAAAAGGAAGGATCATTCTTGAATTTGTACGGGCAATTCATAGTATTCCTATGTTTGAGCGAACTTGGCTGACGAACATGACCCATAATGCTATTTTTTAGAGAATGTTTGGCGATTTTAAGTTGGGAGAGAAATGATATGGGAGAAAGGCAGAAGGCAATACCTACATCTTTGTTTAGATGTATAATGAAGGAAATTGATGTGGAGGAGAAAGAAGATAGGACGCAAAAGCTCTTTGTATTATATTCATATGAAAATAGACTGGTAATACTGCAGTATATGCCTTGGGAATTGATTTACTTTCATTTCCTTTTTAAGTCAGGAGGAAATTGAATTTGTCTCACTTGGAAATATTCCACCCATTTCTGTTCATTTTTCCTCTTCTTTCTCACCAGTAGAGGAAATGTTTCCTTTTGAATTAGTTCCTCCCATTTACTTCCACTTCCCTCAGTTTAAACATAGCATTAATGAGATTATCCTTGTGTCATTCCCATTTCTGCAGAATCAGTGGTGCTATTGAACAAAAAATCTCGTACTGTTAATGTCTTCTTTTGTCAGCATCACATGATGTCTTAATTTCCATTGCCCTTTTCAATCTGAATCTTGGATGTTCAGGGGTCATACTTGTTTGGATCTAAGTTTTGAGTTTTCTCCATAGAATCCTCTTGTAAAGCTATTGGCAAATTCAACTTCAATAACTGTGGTCAGTATCCTGCCAAGGTTATCTGGCTTCGTTATGCTTTGCCCATGATATTTTCTTTTGATGGGCTGCTCATTGACGCCTCACTTCTGAGAACCTCAGGAAGTGGAATTTTATTCTAATTGATCGTGTTGCCTGTGGAGAGTATCTGGGAAACACACATATTGCTTGCCTATATATTGTGATTTGCCTAACATCTTTGGCATTTCCTTTTTTTTTTTGGATTATGCAAAGTCAGTTCTGCGGTTGTCTTCCTCATGCTCTCCTTTTCAAATTGGTTCAGAGTGCTGTTCCTCTTTGCCTAATGCGGTGAATTTGGAAGGAACATGATGAGAGACTAATTAAAGGATTTGAATCTTATCTTAATCTCTTTTTGCTGATTTAAAAAATTTATACTTCATGTTTTAATCTATTTATGGATTAGCATGTGCATTAAGTTTCCTTTTCCTGTTTTTGTATATTCCTCACGAACTTCCATTGAAGAACTTAATCCTCCTAAAAAATATTGTGATTTCCTTTAATTTTGGATGCTCTGACACACATGGTTCTGTATTGTGTGCAGGAAGTATATGAGCAGCAGAAGGAGCTAATTTTACTAGGAGAGAGGGTTGTACTTGCCACCTTGGGATTTGACCTAAATGTTCACCATCCGTACAAACCTCTTGTTGAAGCAATAAAGAAGTTCAAGGTCGCGCAGAATGCACTTGCTCAAGTGGCATGGAATTTTGTGAATGATGGGTATGATTGAGATTCGTCTCTTTCGTTTCAGGTCTCTGATAATTCCAATTCAGTAGTCTCTTGCCTTTATGTTGTTTCACACACTGTAAGGTGGCTTGCAGACTGAGGACATCGCTCTGCCTGCAATTTAAGCCCCATCATATTGCAGCAGGTGCTATATTCCTTGCTGCCAAGTTCCTCAAAGTGAAGCTCCCATCAGATGGAGAGAGGGTCTGGTGGCAAGAGTTTGATGTCACCCCACGTCAATTAGAGGGTTGGTGTCCTCTTTTAAATTTTTCTGTAAAAATATTGTGGACATTTTGGGGCCTCTGTTGAACAGACTCTTGGTCCCATATTGCATGTACACATTGATATCTCATCGCATTGAAAATAAGCCCATTGGGTTATTTATTCTAGGAGTGATATCACATTGGTTTGCCACGGGTGTCTTTATTCTTACACTCTTTATGATGTATGGTTGCCCGTATCTTATGTTTTGACTCATACGTCAGTGTGTTCATAACTGCCTTTTTCTGACTATGCAGAGGTTAGCAATCAGATGCTGGAACTGTACGAGCAAAACAGGGTTCCTCCATCTCAAGGGAGTGAAGTTGATGGAAGTGGAGGTGGTGGGTCAGCTCATAGGCCCTCTTCAAAAGTTCCAGGGTCAAATGAGGAGCAGGCCTCAAAGCAAGTGTCCTCACGTGCTGCGCTTGACCATTCGGTCTCTGACTATCATGGGTTACATCAGAGACCTGCTCAAAATCATGGTGCTGATCATGCTGATGTGGCCAGTGTTATTACTGATCAAAGGGTTGATCCTGAAGCTAAAGAGAACACAAGAGAGCATCTTGACTACTTACCATGGAAAAGACAACATGAGAGAGCATCCCAACAAATACAAGGCAGAGTTCGAACATGTTTCTGGAGAAGATCAAGAAAGAAGTAGCAAAAGAAATGATATTACGGAAGAAGGCGAGTGGACAGACGCTGCATCACGTAAATCAGTGGTCAGTCGAAATCCAGAACTCCGGGAAGGATCAGTTGGTCAGTCGCCAAAGGAAGCCATCAAGATTGATAAGGATAAGGTTAAGGCCGCGCTTGAGAAAAGGAGGAAGGAACGTGCAGAAATGACAAAGAAAAAGGATGTTATGGATGAGGATGACCTGATTGAGAGGGAGCTAGAGGATGGTGTCGAGTTGGCAGTGGAAGATGAGAAAATCAGGAGGGAAAGAAGACCGAGCTGGTCTAGAAGTGACGAGCTTGATAATGAAAAGGACCATGAGGATATGGGAGATGGGAAAACCTTGATAACAAAGGGCCAGTCATCAAGAAGAGCAGAAGGCGAAAATGCAGAGGAAGGGGAAATGCTGGATGATGCTTCCCCATGCCAAACTCACGCAAAAGAAAAGGAAGCCCAATTGATACACAAATAGAAGGAAAGAAGCGGCATGAGCACATATCAAATATGAACCGAGAAACTGGACATGATGGACACAGGATGGGTCGAGTTGGTTATGGAGATAAGGATCATAGAAGGCATGGCCAGGAAAATGGTTATACCGCAGAGAGGGAGCACAGAAGACATGTGTTAGAGACTCATCGGTCATGATGGTGGGGTGCATGTTCCTTGTTGAGCCATGTCAGATTGGATTGTTTTAGTGGGCAGTACTAGTATGTCGCGTATTGCAACTGACTCTATTGGGCACAATATTATGCCGGAGGATTTGTCCATGGATTGAGGGGACTTGCTGCATGTGGTAATTACGGGACATCTCTGAAGAAGGCAAGCGTTTTATTTACTGATTTGTTTCTTTATGTCGGAGTAAGGGACATATGCCATATTCAAACTTATTCCTGCATTTGGGATTCTGCATCACATCGAAATGTTGTGCTTGTCGCTGCACCTACTGATGATCTGTGCCTGACTTCATGGGTTTGAGCTAATGCTTATCACTATACTTGATAGTGCTGCGGAGCTTTCTTAAATGTTGATAACTATACGTATGCAAGCTGTAAGATCATGTATTAATGACAATTTTCGCCAGTCTTAAGGGGAACTGTATGAGGAGCAACTATATCTCCTTCTTTTTCCTGAAATTTTTATGCTGTAAATGGGAGGGCACCCCCTTTGGTGCTATTGAATGGGTTCCTGCTTGTAAGAGACAAAGAGCAAGAGAGATGGGGAGCAACTATTTCATCAGCCTGAGCTGTGTCAATATTTAGCCCAAAGCAATGGCATGTCTTCATTATAGGCCAGATGTTCATCTTTTCTTTTGAGTGTTCATTATAGGACTAAACCCGAAAGGGGAATTTTTCAGTCTAGAGTAATGTCTTTGCCCACCAGAGTCGGTCGATGACAAATACAATTTCCTTTCAAAATGATGGTATCTGCCTATCTGAATGAATGAGAGCATCATACTTCAAATGACCTCTAAGAGGACAGGGAAACCCAGAAAGTGTAAAAGGGAAGCGTGGCCAAGCGAACTCGTTTAGGTCACATGTTGATTTTGATGCCATTCGATCAAAGATGGAGCTTTAATTACTTAACCTATAAGATACTTAACAGCGAGAGCACGTGTAAACGTTTGTGCGAGTCCTACGATGCGCTTATATTCTTTTTTCCTTTGTGGAACCAAAATGTCTGGGGTAAAACATTCGTACTCGTCACTGGACAAAACCCTATTGCCGTAGCCTCACCGAGGTGCTAGAGATCTAGAGTAACATTCACCAAATGCAAATACAGGCATTACTATTTGAACCTGCCGCTGATCTCGTCTTTGTATGTATTAGCATTCACCACTAAAGCTCTAGTACTCATTTACTGAATGAGCACGAGAGAATGATAAAGAAATAGGAAAAATGTCTCTAGGCTTATCAAAAGAAAAATGACTCAAATAGTCTATGAACTTTGCCTGTGCAATATTATTTATAAACTTTAACCCAAGTGATTTTCAAACTTTTGAGACACGTTCAATTTAATCATTGTACCAAATAATTTAGGGACTATTTTGAATCTAGAGATATAATAATTTAAGGACCAGATTGAACATTTATAAAAAAAAATTTAGAGATCACATTGTACATTGGATTAAAATTAAGTGACTACATTAAATAAATTAAAAATTCATGGACCAAATTACAGATTGTGGCAAAGTTCATCATTTGTATAATTATCCTCTAATAAAAATTTGACTCTGCATATATAAAAAGCAGACCACTCTAATCATATCTACGCGTTACCTATTGCCGACTCCTGCAATTTGCAAAGGATGTGCATTATATTATATTATAAACACATCTTCTGGAATTAAAAGGAAAAAAATCAATGTGCTGGAGACTGACATTTCCAATGTTTCCGACCCTTTTAAGATGGAAATCAAGATGTCATCGTCCAGTTTTCCTTTTAGCCCCATTGGCAATTTTCTAATTAATTTACGTATTTTAAAGATAATTATTGTGGAAGTGCGAGCCGATTAAAACAATCGAATCACAAAAAGACCAGCAAATTATAATGCAAAAGGCCAGCAAATTGGGGATATAAATAAATTATTTTAGAATAAATTAAAGGTGCAAAATGTCCTAGAGATCCGGAATTTCTTCTTATCCGTGAACTTAGAGGTGCCACAAAGTTGGGTTATGATTATTTACGAAGTAAATTAGAAGAAACGTTAACAATAATATTTTTAAAAAAATGGTTTTGGGACTTTAACCTTGTGGAGAAACCGAGGATTTGAGACGAATAAAGATGGAAAGGGGAAAAAGATGGACAGACAAGTTTCTTTATATATATATATATTTTTTTTTTTCCTTCTTCCTCCATCAGTCTCCAATCATCAACAAAGCATGAGAAAAAAAAATTATGAACAAATCAGAAAAATTAAAATAAAATAAAATAAGATTGTTAACGTCGACATTAATCATGTCACCTCGGACAACATCCATCCATGATAGTGATTATCAATCAAAATTAGCTATAAGGACTATCTTGATAGATCATTAAAAAATTTAAGACCAAATTAGTGAAATTAAAATGATAGAATATAATTGATATATGTACAATAAGTTTATGAATTTTTTTATTGTGGCAATTTCCCCCTTTGATGCTCATTCTAAAGAACAAACCGGATTAGAGCGACACATGGAATCCTAACGAATAGGGGCTGGACATGCAAAATAAACTGAGGCAGAACCTGATTAGAGTATTTTTAAACTAACAAGCAGAGGAGAACACCCCCCCCCTCCACACACACGCGCATATATATGTATATATATATATATATATATATACAAAAAATCGAAAAAAGACAAAGGCAAACTCATAGCCGAAATCTTATAATTGTAATCTCAATTACCAACCCAAGACTAGCTCCAAGTTTGGTTAAACGTAATGAAAGCTCAACAATCACCATCATCATAATCACCCTAACAGTGACAAATATTGTTAGATATAATAAAAGTCCAACAAACACCATTATCACAACCAATTTCCTATGATCTTATACCATATTTGTCACCAGTCTCTCACAAGCAAAATCAGAAACTGCCTCATCACAATCACACAAACGCCAAATAAGATCGCAGACTCAAAAATCACCATCACTATCTATTCCTATTAAAAATTTTGCGGACATTGCACAAGAAAATCTATCAAAGCAAATTGAGATCACTTTAAATCTATCACTATTGGCCTCTCACAATCCAAAAAAATCACAATTACTTAAAAGAATATCCAGTGAAATAGTCATGAAACCACATTCTTCCTCTGTAGTAGCAAAACCTATTACCTCCACTACATCTATAGTAACATCACAGTTCTCACCAGAATCACAATTCATCATTAAAAGCCAACATCAAGACCTCACGATAGGTGAAAGAGAATTTTATCATTAAAATCCAAAAGTCTATGCAAAACATAATTTCCCAGAAAATTTATACTACCCATCAACTGATTTATCAAAACTCTAAGCTTATTATGAATGAATCCCTATTGAAATAAGGTTTGTGACATTCAAACATTTTACATAATTGGGAAACCCAAATAATATTACTCATTCAACAGTCACAATCCTTCAAGTCATACCACCAAAAATGTGGAGGCCGAATCGTTATACCTAATTGTGATTTGAAGCCAAGTTAACCTCTGAATTACCTATCTTCCAACCTTCATTTATTGGGATTACCAAGAGGCTTGGTGAAATGCCTTTTTTTCACCCAAATAAAGATGACCATCACACCTGGCTTTTTATATTTCAAAATTGACATTGAACAATTACCTTTCTAATTCCCAAAAAGGTGGAGTCATTTTGACCTTGTTACTGAAATCTTACCTCCACAGTTTAAAAAGAGCTTAAAAATTTTTCACATCCATTTCAAGCCAACCCATCATGAATCAAAGTTTTCTAATCTTATGTATTTTTCATTAATTTTCGAGTCTCCTAGGTATGCTTGGGAATTCGACTATCATTAGGCTTCCTACTCTTCACATGTCCAGCACCTAGAAGTTGAGTTTGGTTCCAATGTTTGAAAACAAATTGAACAATTTGTTTTTTTATTATTTTTTTATTTGTTTAAGAATTCCTCCATAACCTATTTATGAAGGATCTACTTCTACAATTTTGAAGGTAAATGAATCAGCTAGATAGAGGCAAGGTATCTTTTTTACATGGGTTTTAATTTGTTTGACAATATTAATATGAATTGAGGTCCATGGTGGGGGATTTTTATGTAGTCTTTAGTGTAAAGGTTTACATAGTATGTTGATATTTGGAAAGAAATATATAATGTAATTGAGGCTTCTTAAAATCTTTGCAATTGGATTTTATTTTTAATTTCATTAGGAAATTTTTCTACGAATAAAATTGATCTTTCAATATGAATAATAGTTCCTCGAGAAATGTAGTCCTTTAAAGTCTAATTCTTATTTGGAAAAGTGATATTTTAGTAGCGGAGACTACCAACCCATTTTTCTTAATAATGCTTATGAAATTATATATGTTTAAAATGTTGATCTATATTAGTCGACAATATCAGGACATCATTTATGTAAACTAGAATATATTCGGAATAAGGGTTAAAAATGCCATTCATAATTCCTTGGAATTCAAAAGGAGTATTTTTCAAGCCAAATGGCATTACGTTCCATTCATATTATCCAAATGGTACAATAAATGTTGTTTTATATTTATCTTCTTCACCTATTAGAATTTGCCAAAATCCCGATTTCATATCAAATTTTGAAAGATTTTTGAATTATGAAGTCTATTTAATAGATCCTTTTTATTTGGAATCGGATACCTAATCCATTTTAGGGCTTTGTTCGGAGGTTTGTAATTGATGACTAATCTAGGTATTCCCCTTTCTAGTTCGGCATTTTTATTTACATAAAAAGAGAACAACTCCAAGGCGATTGAACTTTTTTTCATTAATTTTCCATCTAATAAATCTTGTATTTCCTTTTGGCAAAATTGTAGAACTTCTTGATTCATTTGATTGGTTGAGCTCTCGTAGGGATTTGTTTTTCTAGAAAATCTGGTTCATATGGTAGGCTTAAAATATGTTTCTTCCTTTCCCAAAATGCATTAGGCAATGCAGAATATATATTTGGTTCAATGTGATTTTGAAGAGAAGCAATTTTGTCTTTTATTTTTGGTTCAAGTAATTTTTGTTAAATCCTTTTAAATTTTAAATCATATTTTAAATATTGTAATTGTTCTTCTTTATTTTTATAAGACAATTAATTTCAACAATTGAATTTTCTTGTAGTATATTTAGATTTCTTATATGTGGTTTAGTGATAAATTCAAAAGTAATCTTTTTATTTAAGGCTTGCGTTTTGATTCCTTCACCGGTGACAGTAAATGGTTGGATTAACTAAATAAAATGTGTTCCTAATATCACATTTTTGTTTCATATCTTTAACTAGAAAAAAATATATATATTTTATAAGACATTTGATTTTTTGTTACCGAAGCTTCAGGCAGCTTGTAAGCTAATTCTAAATTTGTTTCCTAAGGTTAACTTTAATGATTCTATAGTCTTGTGAAAATATTTTGTTGGTATTAACCCTTTTCTTATGCAATTAAGATCGGCTTCTATATCAAAAAGTGCCATGTCATCAATAGTAAATTCATCATTGATATTTGTTGTTATATTTATTATCCATTTCGTCGATGTTATTTCTGATAAAGTGATTAAAAAATTAGGATCGGAATTATCAGTTAGATTTTCTCCTTATTTTTCCCCTTTTTCTATTTTAGATTTTCTTACCAAAATTTCTCTTTGTATTTGGGCTTGGATATCTTTAAGAGCTTTTATTTCTAATTTTTGCTGATTAATTTCATTATTAAGGTCATTTATATTAATAGGTCTAGATTGATTTTTTTTTTTTATTTAAGTTACGAATATCTTTGAGATTATAAGTTGTATTAGAATTAGTTGGGATTTTCATAGAAGAATGGAGTCTATTTAAATATATATTTTTTTTGCTTTTGGACCTTATATTGTATCGGCTATTTCTAATAAGAATTCTTCTTCTTTCGTTAAAACATTGATTTCAATTCTCTATAGATTTATTGAAATCTTCTATATTTATTTCTTCTTTATGATTTGACTTTGATCTGAAGACGTGTTACAGAATTAGAGAAAGATGTTGATTTTCTTAATAAATCCATCTTAATAAGTTTGTTTTCATGCTTTTTAAGTTACCAACCAGAGCTGATTAATGGACTTACTACTCTATTGGGTTTTACTGCCTGGACCACTACTAGTTCGACACACCTCACTTAAGGAAGGTTCGAGCCAAACTCAACAAATTTATTAAAAATATTAAGTTAATCAATATATCCCCCTTGGCTCTGATATTAGATAGCCCTCAGGATCTAGGGTTATATATAAAGAAAAGAAATAATGGAGTGGTGATTAAAAGAAAATATTAAGTTAACCAATTTCAATTAACCAAAATGAGACAAAAACTGAAGAAGACAAAAAAGATTTTCAAGAATCTCATTGTATTTCTTTTTGAAGACAATACGTGAAGATGCTGCTACTGCTAAGCAAGTTCGTCCAAGCTTTGGCCAAATCCAAAAAAAAAAAAAAAAAAAAGTGATGTGGGTGCGATGCAGAACAGGCTTAATATGGAAGAATTAAAAAAAAATCAGAATTTGTGATTAATGACATACCTTCATGGTATGTTGTATTAATTAATTACTCTGTGTTTTACGTTTTTTGTTTTTAGGATTTTAACTTACGTAGCAAAAGAGTATGCGTGTTGAGAAGACTGACCACCATTTTTATTTTATTTTACATTTGGCCTCATTTGACAATATATCTTAAAGCATGAAACCATCACAGTCTCATACGTTACATCAACGAATTATAATATGGCCTTTTTTAAATTAAAAGTCAAATTAGTATAAGGCTAGATAATACATGTTGAAATTCCCTAAACTACTCATTAGTCAGCCTTAAGTAGGTGTTGAGTCATTATCTCATTTGTCATGTAAAAAGTAGAGTTTCATTTCAATCTATTTCAGTACGTGCAAGTACTGAAAAAAGTAGGTGGTGAGTCATTATCTCATGTATCATGAAAGAGGTAGAATTTTTATTTCAATCTATTTTAGTACTTGCAAGTACAATGTTTGTTGGCACGTTGTGTGCCCTAATAGGGTTAATACAAAAAAAATCTCAAGTTGATACATCCGTAATAAATTTATTTTAAATTAATTTTTTTATTATTGAAAATCTCAAATTAGTACACAAATGACAAATTTATCACAAACTACTTTTTTGTTCATTAAAATCCAAAACTATTATATTTGTGATAAATTTACTTTATGTTGTTAAATTTGATTAATAATACAAAAATCACAAACTAGTACACTTGTGATGAACAAATGGTAAAATATTAAATTAATACACTTATCAACTATCACACATCATTTAATTTAGTAATTTAATAGTAAAATTTAATGGAAACTATCATAAGGTAAATTTGTCAAAAGGGTATCAATTTGGGGTTTTGGTGGTCATAAACATTAGTTTGGTGTAGATTTATTATAGGTGTATTAATTTGAAGTTTTTCGTGTTATTATCCAATATTATATGCAAACCAATTGATGAGTTGGCGATTACTTCCCGGACTCGGGTTCAAGTTATTTCCAAGCCATTTCCTATGTTCTCATGTTGAGTCGAGTTCCAAGTCTAGGGACAATTGAGGGGCTTAGAGAACATTGATATTTCACTCCTTTCTTTCATAGCCCCAGTTGGTACATTTTTATTCTTTAATTATATGGGAAAACTTTTAGTAATAAACTTATTTAAGGATGATAATTTAGTTTATAGTTTAGGGAAATTATAATTTAAAAACAATTTTCACTAAAAATCCAATTAGTAATAAATGGTACACTACCACGTTAGCGATGTTTGGCAAAAATTGATTAGAGTGACTACATTGAAATTTAATTTTGTGCGATTAGTGAAATTGTAAAGTTCATGACTGAATTGTCATATTATAATAGGTTTAAGACTTATTGTATACTTTCTCCTTGATTGTAATATAGATTGTCCACTCTATATAGTGCAAGTATTGATTAGGTGTCAATGTATCAATGTTGTACTAACGAGCCTTTTTTTATAAACTTAAGAGGTTGCTCAAGGGTAAGCATGTTATGTTCTTCGCTCAAAGTCTAGGTTTGAATCACCATACTTGTACATTTTTTTGGTGGCCAGCTCCAAGAGTTTAGGTTAGTGTGTGAGATTGGGGATTGCCTCACCCAATATGAATTAGACGAATGCTAAAAAGTCCTGCCCACCCCCATTAACATCAATGAAAATTTTGCCTCTTTTATGCTTCAACAAGTAAAATTATGTTATATTGGCACTCCCAGAAAACTAAACTCTAACATATGTAAAATTGCCAAAATACAATTGACTAATGTTTGGATTTGAAGCCTGAATAACTTGATGTTGATCATAATTCACTAGAACATCATGAATTTATTGAAAAGAGGGGATGGTTAAGAATTCATTTAGCGGGGTGTGAGAAAAAACCTAAAACACATTTGTTAGTGACGTAGACTTTCTACAAGCACCATTGATTGCGTAACGTATATGTCCTAGATTAGTGTAGAGAAATGATGGCTGTTACTGCTTCTGTTGTTTTTTTTTTGGGTCGAACTCGTCTGTTGTATTTAGTTTGCTTATTATTGCAACATTATTAAAGGTGACAATAGTAGAAGCATATACATTAGTCAAGCACAACATATTACAACATGCACAAGATTCATATCATGCGATATAAAAGGTTTTTAAAAAAAAAAAAATTAAAAAAGAGTTATTGTATCATCCATGCATCGCAATAATTAGTACAAATGGCGATGTCGCTCGAAACCATTGAGGGTTCACATTTTAACATTTCAAAATAGACTTAAGGTATAGAATCTCAAAACTTATTTTATTTTGCTGAGAAGAGACAGTGCAGTCTTAAGGAAAGCAAATGACATAGAATTAAATGTCTACTTAATTACATGATTCTTGTGATAAGTCGATTCCATCATGTTAACCCTACAACGTTACTGAAAAATGATGTGTCTCGTTTTTTTTTTTTTTTTTCCTGCCCGTTGAATCTTATTTTATTTTTCTAAAGACCCAAATGGTATGCGGCTTTGCCATAATTAAAAAGTCGCCCGACCCGAGTAAGCTCCAGAACACATGCCCTCCACGGGCATCACACGGTCCCTCTGCCGGAACGGCTCGAGGCATGCCGCTTTGTTGCATCTGGGCACGAGCCCCAATATTCTAGGTGCCACCTGGCGTTCGATCGTGACGGCTAATTTTTTTAAATTTTTTGGAATTTGTTGGAAAGTCAAAAGCAGGGATGTGATTAGTTGATGATTAGGCCCATGAAACGTGACGTAATGTAATTCGTACTTATCTCATTAACCAAATAAAAAAGCCGAAGAAAAATTGGTAGCAAGTGATTAAGTTCTATAAAGTAGAATGTAAATCTATGGGTTTGACAAATATTCGTGTATTTAACAATTTAATCTTTGATCTCACATTTAAATTCCATTTATTTTGCGAAAAATGAATGATTTAATTTTTTTTTTTGAAAATAATCACTCATATAGCTTAAAATAATTATTTAATTCAAGAAGTTTTCATTATATATAAAAATTTATATCTAAATATTTTCATGGACAATAAAAATATTTTTCGTTTCATATATTTTAGTGATCGATACAAACGGTTATTTTTAAGAAAATATTTTTCAAGTCATTCATTTTTCGCTAAATAAAGAGAGCTTTAAACTTATCAAGCACATGCTTTGTACATGCTATATCAACTTCTTTATGCACATTAAAGATTTGGTATGTTTATCATAGCCGATTTTCTTTGAAATGTTATAAACTCATTTGTGGTTTTGGGCCGATTTATATCCAAACATCAATGAAATAGCATTACATGATAAACCAAAATGTCAGTTTTACATGTTATATTATACATTTATCCCATAAATAGATAAGTTTCCAATCCATAAAGAAAGGTTATGTTGGGGATACCGAGGGGAGATTATCTCTAGTTCATTTAGATCAACCCCAAGTAATTGAAAATGCATTTATTGAATTTCACATAAAATAAATTTATCATTATGTCCATTATCATAGTGTTAAGTAAAAATCATGCGGAAGATCCTAAAATAAATGCCCTAGAGTCCTATTCTTTGACTGGATTTCTTAGTTGATATTTTTATCTTTATCCATATGGACACCAATGTGAGTGTGACGCATCCAAATATAAAAAAGGATTAACATAATTTGACAGCAATTAGTGCATGGTGCATGATGTGCACTGACCCAAAAAAAACCCTAGCAGCATGACATATCCACATCATCACATGGCTCCACAAATTTCTATATAAAGGATTAATCCTCCACGATCAACTTGCCAACCCCACAAGATCTCAAGAAGGAGAAGAGGAGAGGGGACAGTGTTTAGTCACCAAAAACAATGTCCACTTCAATCCTTAAGCCCACCCCCATCCTCCTCCTCTTCACTTTCTTTTACCTTGCCTCACCGGTGCTCTCCGTCGTGCCCGAGGAGTGCACCGCCGAGAAAGGTGATTGCATCGACAAGGCCAAGGCCCTCCCCCTCAAGATCATTGCCATCGTCTCCATCCTCGTCACGAGCCTGATCGGTGTTTGCTCACCGCTATTCACCCGCTCAGTCCCGGCCCTCAACCCTAACCGTGACCTCTTCATCATTGTCAAGTGCTTTGCAGCAGGCATCATCCTTGCCACTGGGTTCATGCACGTGCTGCCCGACTCATTCGACATGCTGTCCTCACAATGCTTGAAGGATAACCCTTGGCACAAGTTTCCGTTCTCCGGATTCGTCGCCATGCTGAGCGCCATCGTGACACTGATGGTGGACTCGATGGCGACGAGCGTGTATACCCAGAAGAACAACATCGGCGTCATTCCGGAGAGTGAGAGCGGTGAGGGTGGCCACGATGACCGGGAGATGGGTGTGGTTACTGCGGCGCATTTGCCTGGCCCCGGCCACCACCACGGCCACCACCACCACCACGGGGCGGCAACGAAGGTGGAGGCCGTGAGTTCTCAGCTGCTTCGGTACCGTGTAGTTGCAATGGTAAGTTCATACTTTCGATATCGTCAACAATATGTTTTCACTTAGATTATTCACTGTATGGTACTACTAAAGTTCGCATAGATATGAAGCCCGAAAGGGTCAACAAAATAAATCCCCTCCAACCCCCGAATCACAATAATCATCATTCATTTGCATGCGCTCTGGAATTCAACTTAGCGGAGCGCACGAAGACTTTTTGTGGGGTCCATTTCGTTTTTGGCTTGATCTTGAAGGGAACGAATGTCGACATAGATGCAACACCCCCTCCATATATTTCAGATTTCGTATTATATATGTTTCTGCCTCGTGCGCCGTTCTAAAGTTTATGAATTGCATGTGGGATTTTTTTTTTCCCCTTGTCAATCTAGTTTTTCTGCAGCACTTGCATTCGTTCTCGAAACCAGAGTTTTATGTGTGAAACAGATCATTTTATTGCTTCGATGTATTTAGGCAGATACGGTTAATCCAAATCATTCGTCTTATAAAACATAGAACCTGACAGAGAAAGGCAGAAATTTCGATCATATACAGACACTTCAAAACCAATTTGAGAAATGCATAATAATCTGGTCAAGGAACATGAACATCGTTCTTGTTATAGCTACTGCTTTTTTTTTTTTTTGGTCGAATTATAGCTACTGCTTAATCAGCTGATTGACTTAACACGGAGTGGTTGGAAGAGGGTTGTTAAGAAGTTGACTTAGCTCGTCTTTTGTGTATAAACATGGGATGTCAGTGGCAAAAAAAAAAAAAAAGGGAAATAAAAAGTGATAGCATTGTTAATCATTATTGAAATCATTGTTGAAAGGTTGAAGAGGATTTTTTTTAAGAAATTCTACGCAAGATAGATCTATTAGAAAGGTTAAAGGTTCAATGTACCGGACTTCTTCGGGTCTTTTTTCTACACCCAAAAAAAGCATCTTCATACTTTGCTTAAAAGTTCTTGGCAATATTAAAAAAAGTGTCGCAAATTATAAAAATCACGAAATATTATGTAGTATTTTACATGTAGGCAGCATGAGAATTCTGATGTTTCGCGTAAAAAATAGTCAAATTGCCAGTTGCGGAATTTGAAGACAGTAAAATTAAAAGTTAAAATTTGAGAATGTGCATCCTTTCCTTCGTAAAAATTTGATTTTCTCGAATAGGTGGTGGATTTTGTGTGATATATCTCCAATGAATTATTTGGACACGTACTATCTTTTAATTTAGACCAAGTATATCTCTACGTCAACGGAAGTATGATCTCATAATGTTAAAGATTAATATAGCGGCCTTAAATTATCCTTTTTCTTCCATAAATATCTTTTCTTGACATGAAAAATGAAATCAATTTGTACTCAGGTGCTGGAGCTAGGAATAGTGGTACACTCAGTGGTGATAGGGCTTGGATTGGGAGCCTCAAGCAATGTGTGCACCATCAAAGGCCTTGTGGCTGCTCTTTGCTTCCATCAAATGTTTGAAGGCATGGGTCTTGGTGGCTGCATTCTTCAGGTAACATTTCATATCCACAAACCTCACAATTTGTACAATTTATAACAAAGAAAAACAAATTAATCCTCATAAATCGTTGTTACTTCATGTTCACATGCTGGCCCAAATCGGTTAATTGGGACTTTTGTTTAACACTATAAACAGGCAGAGTACAAGTGGCTGAAGAAGCTGGTGATGGTGTTCTTCTTCGCGGTGACAACCCCTTTCGGGATCGCTCTGGGGATCGCACTGTCGAAGACGTACCGGGAGAACAGCCCAAGCTCGCTCATCACGGTCGGCCTGCTCAATGCATCGTCTGCGGGACTCCTGATCTATATGGCCCTGGTCGACCTCCTCGCCGCCGACTTCATGGGCCCGAAGCTGCAGCGCAGCATCAAGCTCCAGATCAAGTCCTATGCTGCCGTGCTCCTGGGTGCCGGTGGCATGTCTCTCATGGCCAAATGGGCTTGAGGTCATACTAGTTATCCTCAATGACAAAATGTGTAACTGTGTGGTTCTGTTTTCTTTTTGCTTTTTGGCTTATGCTCATGCTACATGTGTGTTTGGCTTTTGGCTTCTCAACAACTAAAGATTATGATCATCGTGCACATGATATGCTCTGGCCATATAGAATGCTAAATCATGAACACGGAAAAAGTGTTTTATAGATTTGCTACATTACCGTCGTGAAAAGACGAATTAGTCAATTTTTAAATGCCGTTTTATTTTCTGACCCAAAAAAAAAAAAAAAAATGCCGTTCTATTTTACCGGACAATACTGACACTTGCATCTCAACGAGGATGCCGATTACCTAATAAGGAAGAAGACACCAGCCATCCACTTTTTACTAGCAGGAATCTATGGACTGTATTTCTTTCTTTTAACAAATATAAAATAAGATATAAATATCATTTCAAAATAAATTGCGAGATGACTGAATTTATGTTTTATTATAGATGTGAAAGTTTGGATAATATTTCTTTTCAACATAAAAAATAATTTCATTTAAAGTACGAAGGCCTTCAGAATAGAGTAGATGTTAAAACATGTACCAATGGCCTTCATCAATGTAGTGAAAATTTGGTTTTTCGATCTTTCCCGGCACCTTTAGGGTCTTTTCCTAACTTGATCTGAGGCATAGTTGTAATTAGGGTCGTCAAACAAGTGGGTCGAGTTGAGTCGAAAATGGTATGACCCATATTGGCCATTTTAACCCATTTTGACCTATTTTCATGCAGTGTAGATTTAATGACCTATATCCAACCTGACTTGTATGAAACCCATACTCAACCCGACCTATATTATCAAAACACATTAATATTCTAGGAAAATTATTTTCTAGGAAAAATAACCATATTTTTCGGTATACGGTTAAAACTTGATAATAATCTGGAAGATATTTTCTGTTGATTGGTAAGGAAAATCTTTTACTCATGCCACCCTTTCAATAATTTTTTATTATATTTTTTAAATCAAAATCTTTAATTCTTTTTCTTTTTCTTCCTTATTGGCTAGTTGTTGCCAGTCATGATAGCAATTGGCAATCGGCCACGACGAGCTCGAGCCTTGCCAGATTCGACAACTTGGAGAGACTTGAGCCTCACCCGAGGTCACTAAACAACGACGAGGCTTTAGCCTCATCCAGATTGCCGGATTGGGCAAGGCCTGAGGTTGTCAATGTTGGGTGAGCGTTGGGGTTTTGAGCTTGCCCTTTTCGAACTCAAAATTAGCTTGAAAGGACCTTGATAGACTCAACCCAAGTAGCTAGATCTAGGTTTGCTACCAAGGGCCTAAGAAAGAGTGTTAGGATTCACATACCCAAGCACAGAGTTTTTTGTCCAAGTTCCAGATATCGAGTCATATTTTGAAAAATAATTTTATATGTTTTAATAAGAAAATCATTTTCCTAAATTTAAATTATATTTTACACTAATTAGAAAATATTTTTGTGTACTTATTTTCTTGAATGATCCATGCATCGAAAGATGAAAAAAAAAATACATTTCACGAAATGAGTGGAGTTTGAATTTAGAGTTAATATCCTGAAAAAGCCCAAACTGGTACACATATGACAAATTTACCTCAAACTATTTTTTTTACCATAAAAAACCCCAAATTGATACATCCGTGACAAATTTACCCCAAATGATAATAAAAAAACTATAAACTGGTACATTTATAACAATTTTACCCCCAAACTAATTTATTCGACTACAAAAAATCTCAAATTGGTAAATTTGTAACAAATATACCCTCCACTAAATTGGATTAATATCACAAGAAAATCACAAAAATTGTAAACTGTGACAAACGGAGCGTAAAATCTTAAATTGATATACCAGTCAATTGTCACGTGTCATTTAACTTAATAATTTGACAGTAAAATTTAACAAAAACTAACAGAGGGTAAATTTGTCACAAGTGTATCAATTTGGGGTAAATTTGTCAAAGGTATATCGGTTTGGAGTTTTTGGTGGTCTAAAAAATAGTTTGAGATAAATTTATTACAGGTGTACCAGTTTGGGGTTTTTCAAGATATTAACCCTTGAATTAACTCTCTTTCGAAGGTTTACATGCATGTAACTTGTCTATTCTACTAGGAGTTTACATAGCTCAACTACATGGACCTAACCATGTTCAATGGTTTCGTAACATTGATTGGAGAAGAGCTAAACGCAGAGAAGGAGGAGAAGAATGAAGTGATACACGTGTTCGACTAGGGTTTGGTTGACTGTAGCATCTACTTCTCAAGAACGCCAAAATCGACCTTTGAGCAAAAACTAAGTCCAAAGCCACCAATTATAATAGAAAAAATTACCAAAATGATTTTTAATTTCTAATTTAATGTGCAATATTATCCTTTAAAATACTTCATGAACTATATTAAATAGGTGTCAAAAGTATGCACCACAACAAACAAATTAAAAGTTTCAAAAATTATGTTGCACATTAGAATAAATTTAAAATTTAAGGAATGACATTATACATTAAATCAAAGTTTAAGGACTATTTATGTCCTTATATTATGATAATTCTTTTTTTCATAATGGTTTGCAAACAACTTATCAACATTCCGCTTCTTCGTCATCGTCCGTCCCCTCTCTCTTTTGTCTCAATCGGTTGTAGACAAATGTCCAAGTCCTCGTTAGCCTATTCTCCTATCCACCTGCTCCCGAAGTCCATTGCAGCGGCCAACTTTAATCCAAATTTTCTCCAAGGGCCTTTGCTCAGTCCCATTAAAAAACAAAAAGGTTGACACGATTATCAATAGAGGAAGAGTAGGCGTGACTTATGTTGTTGAAAAATTAATTTTCAATCTCTACAAAATATGAAAAAAAGGCCACCAAAAATTATAATTATGCCCACGATTAAATATTTATCCTAAATTATTTGTAACATAAAAAAATATAAATTATGATCATCGTGACATATTTATCATAAATTTTTTCTTAGTCAATAGAGGAAGAGCAAGCGTGACTTATGTTATTGAAAAATTAATTTTGAATTGCTACAAAATATTAAAATATTTTAATTATACCCATGATAAGATATTTGTCCTAAATTTGTTTGTAACATAAACAAAAAATCTAAACTATGCTCATTGTGACATATTTATTCTATTTTTTTCTTAGTCAATAGGAAGAGTAGGCATGACTTATGTTGATGAAAAATTAATTTTGAATTGCCACAAAATATGAAAAAAAAAGGCATTAAAAAATTATAACTATACCCACAAAAAGATATTTATCTTAAATTTATTTTTAACATAAAAATATAAATTATGTTCATTGTGACATATTATCAAAAAAAAAAAATTTCTTAGTCAATGGAGGAAGAGCAGTCGTGACTTATGTTGTTGAAAATTAATTTTGAATCCCCACAAAATATGGAAAAAAAAAAGGCCACCAAAAAGTTAAAACTATACCCATGATAAGATACTTATCAAAAATTTATTTGTAATGTAAAAAAATCTAAATTATGTTTACCGTGACATATTTATCATAATTTTTTTTAGTTAGTAGAGGAAGAACAAGTGTGACTTATGTTGTTGAAAAATTAATTTTGAATTACTACAAATATGAAAAAAGAAGAAGAAGAGGCCACTAAAAAATTATAACTATACCCATGATAAGATATTTATCCTAAATTTGTTTGTAAAATAAAAAATATAAATTATGTTCATTGTGACATATTTATCCTAAATCTCTTCTTAGTCAATAAAGGAAGAGTAGATATGACTTATGTTGTTGAAAAATTAATTTTGAATCATTACAAAATATGAAAAAAAAAAGTTACTAAAAAATTATACCTATACCCACGATAAGACATTTATCCTATGTTTATTTGTTACATAAAAAAATCTAAATTATACTCATAGTAACATATTTATAATAATTTTTTTCTTAGTCAAAAGAGGAAGAGCAGGTGTGACTTATGTTGAAAAATTAATTTTGAATTGCTACAAAATATGAAAAAAAAGGCCATCAAAAAATAATAATTGCACCTACGATAAGATATTTATCCGATGTTTATTTGTAACATAAAAAAATATAAATTATGCTCACAGTGACATATTTATCATAATTTCTTTTCTTAGTCAATAGAAGCAGAAGTGACTTATGTTGTTGAAAAAATAATTTTGAATCGCTACAAAATATGAAAAAAAAAATGTCACAAAAAAATTATAATGATATCTATGATAAGATATTTATCTTAAATTTATTTGTAACATAAAATCTAAATTATATTTACTGTGACATATTTATCATAAATTTTTTCTTAGCCAATAGGAAGAGTAGGTGTGACTTTTGTTGTATAAAAATTAATTTTGAATCACTACAAAATATAAAAAAGGCCACCAAAAAATTATAACTATACCCATGATAAGATATTTATCCTAAATTTATTTGTAACATAATAAATCTAAATTATATTCATTGTGATATATTTATCATAAATTTTTTCTTAGTCAATTGGAGGAAGAGCAGGTGTGACTTATGTTGTTAAAGAATTAATTTTGAATTGGTACAAAATATGAAAAGAAAAAATAAAGCCACCAACAAATTATAACTATACTAATGATAAGATATTTATCCTAAATTTTTTGTAAAATAAAAAAAAATCTAAATTATGCTAACTATGAAATATTTATCATAATTTTTTTCTTAGTCAATAGAGGAAGAGCACACGGGACTTATGTTGTTGAAAAATTAATTTTGAGTCGTTACAAAATATAAAAGAAGAGGCCAGAAAAAAATTATAACCATGCCCACAATAAGATATTTTTCCAATGTTTATTTGTAACATAAAAAAAAATTAAATTATTCTCACAGTGACATATTTATCATAATTTTTTTCTTAGCTAATAGAAGCAGGCATGACTTGTGTGTTGAAAAAATAATTTCGAATCGCAACAAAATATTAAAAAAAAGTCACAAAAAATTATAACTATATCCACGATAAGATATTTATCTTAAATTTATCTGTAACATAAAAAAAAGTAAATTATGCTCATTGTGACATATTTATCATAAATTTTTTCTTAGTCAATAGTTGTTGAAAATTTAATTTTGAATCACTACAAAATATTTAAAAAAAAAAAAAAAGAGGCCACCAAAAAATTATAACTATACCCATGATAAGATATTTATTCTAAATTTATTTATAATATAGAAAAATCTAAATTATGCTCACTGTGACATATTTATCATAAAATTTTTCTTAGTCAATAGAGGAAGAGCAAGCATGATTTATGTTGTTGAAAAATTAATTTTGAAACAGTACAAAATATGCCTTTAAAAAAAAATCAGTACAAAATATGAAAAAAAAAGGGCCACCATAGAATTATAATTATACTAATGATAAGATATTTATCCTAAATTTATTTGTAACATAAAAAAAATCCAAATTATGCTAACTGTGAAATATTTATAATATTTTTTTTTCTTAGTCAATAGAGGAAGACTAGGCGGGATTTATGTTGTTGAAAAATTAATTTTGAGTCGTTACAAAATATAAAAGAAGAGGCCACCAAAAATTTATAACTATACCCACAATAAGATATTTATCATAAATTTTCGTAACATAAAAAAAATCTAAATTATGCTCACTGTGACATACTTTTCCTAAATTCTTTTCTTCTTTAAGAACCTCAAATTTGTAAGACATATTTTCTCTCCTCCAATTTTCCAGCCAAAATGATGTCGTCTTTTTATTTTATTTAAGTCATGTGAGCACCTTATCAATACCATTTGCTTTCCATCATCTATGTGAGTGGATTTTTAATGGTTATCATTGATGGAAACTAGGATAAATGTGTTATGCAAATAAAAGTTTAAGAGTTTTAGTATCACAAATTTTATTTTTGATAAATGTATTACATCAAATATAATTTGAGGGTTTTGGTGGGTTTTCTCAAATAAAAAAATATAAGAAATTCATGATGTAAAATGATAGTCTCAATGTGTCTTTTATGATGTAGGATATGATTTTCCTTCATGAGGAAAGGGAAATAAGAAAGTGAATTTCAACGCCATCTGGGGCTCTGCTCATTCTTCAACCTTGCTTGTCTTTTTCGAAGCTTTTCCTCTTTTCCTCCTCCTCTCGCCATTACAATCCTCTCTTTCGGCGACGCCACCTGTATATTCTCTCTCATCTCCTCCTTCGAAGTTCAACCTTCACTACACACATCTCCCACCGTCAATACTCCCCTTGAGACTCCACGCACCAAATCATCCCCTATCAATTCTGTAAATTCCTCATAGATTTTACATCAAAAGATTAAAATCTTCTCTATCCAAAGTTTTCATATAGGCATGTGTGACTGGCCGATCATTTGAGATAAAAACTTTGCGACTACTTAGGCTTCTTTAAATCGTTTGGATACCTAAGCTACTTGGGAAGCCCAAGCTAAGCTTTTCTAGGAATTGCTTGCTCACTTGCTCAACTAAATCATAGAGAGAGGAAGTTCTAGAGAGAAACTTTGAAAGAGAAAAAAACTTAGATTGCTTAAATGACTTGGATTGATATAATGAGAGGGATGACACCTTTTTATACTAGAGGTCTTTATATTATAACCATGGATCATTATTTGATACGGCCGACGAGATCGTGTCTCCCCGCCTACCAACAAACGGTATTAGTACCTAGATAATTCTAGATCTCGATGCAATTACCGTCTCGCCCATCCCTACGAACATTCTAGAAACCCTAAGCGAGTATGGGAGGTCTTCCTCGAAATGCCAACATCAACCTTTGAGCAAAATCTAAGTCCAAAGTCGCCAATTATAATAGAGAAAAATGACAAAAATGATTTCTAATTTTTAATTTAATGTGCAATATTATCCTTTAAAATAGTTCATGAACTATATTAAATATGTATTAAAAGTTCATGAACCATAGTGAATAAATTAAAAGTTCAAAAATTAAAGTGCACATTGAAATAGATTTAAATTTCAAGAATTGTATTGTACATTGAATCAAAATTAAAAGACTATTTATGTTGTAAACAACTTTTTTAACTTCCTCCATCAAAATAGGCGCCATCTAATCCATATTTATCTCATCTCTCACTATACAAGGGCACCGATCTATAATTGGAGCAAAGTTTCTGAATCCCACTGACTTGTAAAGAGATTGGTAAAAATGAACAATGTGCTCCTTCAAGGAATTAGATTCTCGGCACCTAGAGTTTTCATCTATTTTCAGCACAGAGATTTTGTTTATGTGCCTCCTTTGAATGCCGATAGCATGGAAATACTTTGTGTTCTTCTCCAACTAACTAATTCGTGATCTCAAGCCCCAGTACGTCACCTCCTCTCTCCAAGGTTTTTTGATCTACTCCACTATATCCTGGGACTTCTTTTTGTTATGAACATTTGCTGTGCTATTAGATATATCAGTGAGTCTCTTCTTCAATGCTTCAATTTGCCTATGGGCATTGTAAAATTTTCTCTTACTCCAAACTTCAAGTTCTGCCAAAACCAAGTAAAGCTTATCTTTGAAATAAGCATTACCTATTGGCATGTAGTGCCAAATTCTTCTGATGATTTCACCACACATCTTATCCTCTAGCCATAATGCTTTGAATTTAAACATTTTCTTCCTTTTCACTATCTTCGCGTATAAAGAGAGAACTAATGGGCTATGATCAAAACCAATAGCAAGTAGCGCTTTAGCATAAGGAAACATAACCCCTCATTAGATATTGCAAAGAATTCTATCTAATCTCTTTTTCACCAAGGCTTCTCCTTGTCGATTATTCACCCAAGTAAAAGGCATAACCCTTGCTTTCAATATCCATTAAAGAACAATCAATGAGAAGTTCACTAAAGGCTACTAACTATAATTGTCCGCTTCCCTCTTGCTCGCTTTCTCTCGATAATAGATATTTCGTTGAAATCATCATACAAACCCACATGAGTCGATTTCTAGCATGAATTTCCCACGCTGCCTCCACAAAAGAAGTCTCTCCTAATAGTTCATTGAAGCATGTAGGAATGTGATCCCAATGGTCCTTCCACTAGTTGGGTCTTGACTAGTCACATCAATAAACTCTTTTAAGCTGGATAAAACATCCACCGAAATGTCCTCATTCCACATTATCACTAATCCCACAACAATACTTTTTTCGGATTCACTAACAAGAAATTCATAAGCTGAAGTCTTTGTATAATGCACTTCACTACTTGTTCCTTGTTTTTTGTTTCCATCAAGAAAATCAAATTGGGCATTTCTGAAGCCATTAAGGCTCTAAAGGACTGAAATATCGGGGGTGCCTAGTCCCCGACAATTCCAACTCAAAATCCTCATATCTTCTTCGGTGGCTTATTAGGACTAGCCACCAAAACCCATTTAAAAGCATTTTCTACCATGTGAATTGATGTTTTAAGCGGTTGTGTTTCATCCGAGGGAAAAGAACTACTCCCTAGATATTCATAAGGCTTAAACCGTTTCTATCTCTTATTTGTAGGTGTCTTGAATCCACTTTTACCCTTCTTTAGCAAATCAGAATTGTGCCCCGAAGATGGGGTATTCATGATAATTTTTTTTTTTTTAATTCATAATACTTTGCAAACAACTCGTCGACATTCCGCTTCTTCGTCCTCGTTCGTCCCCTCTATCTCTCTCTTCTGTCTCAATAGGATGCAAACAAATGTCCAAGTCCCCGTCGGCCTATTCTCCCATCCACCTGCTCCCCAAGTCCAGTGCGGCCGCCAACAACGCAAGTCCTTTGAGTAAATATTTTCTCCAAGGGCTTTTTCTCAGTTTCATTAAAAAAAAAATAAAACTAGTTGTGACACGATAATCAATAAAGGAGGGCGTGATTTATATTGTTGAAAAATTAATTTTGAATCGCTACAAAATATGAAAAATGATGTCCCCAAAAAGTTATAACTATACCCACAATAAGATATTTATTCTAAATTTTAAATTATGCTCATTGTGATATATTTATTTTAAATTTTTTTCTTAGTCAATAGAGGGAGAGCAGAGGTGACTTATGTTGTTGAAAAAATAATTTTAAATCGCTACAAAATATATAAAAAAAAAGAGGCAATAAAATCCACGATAAGATATTTATTCTAAATTTGTTCGTAACATAAATAAATAAAAAATCTAAATTTAAAATAAAAAAAGGAATTTAGAATAATAGTCTCGGTGACAGAATAGGAAACCGAGGGGGAAATTAAATTTTCAACGGACTCCCGGGGACTCTTCTTCCTTCTTCGACCTTCGTTGCCTGTTTCGGAACGTTTCCTCCTTCGACCTTCGTTTCCTATTTCAGAATGTTTCCTGTTTCCTCCCTCTTCTCGCTTTATATCCTCTACTTCGGCGATCCATCTGTACTTCTCTCTCTCTCTCACTGATCTCCATCTTCGAACTCCCACCATCAAAGCTTCCCCAGTTCCTCTGTTTCCTGTTCTTCCTTTCTGGGTCTCGCTCTTCTCTGCTTCTTGCTTTTTCTACTCGACTCTCCACTGACCCCACTGAGCCATGCAGTTCCTGCGCGAGTCCTTCATGTCCTGCGGCTCCTACAAGCACACGTCGGGCGAAGGAACGGCCGCCGTCGACCCCCTGACCTCGAGCTCGGCCTCAGTGGTCCCGGCTTCCCGGCCGATTCCAAGAGCGACGGGAACGACGGTTCGAGAATGCCGAGAGAACTCGGCATTGGGTTCTCGAAGGGGGGCGAGGAGGAAGCTCCTGCCGAGGGTTACCGCTGCCCGCCGCACCGGCTGGCGCCCTATGACCCGCCGTCGTGGCTGATCGCGCGGTTCCTCCGCCAGCAGCGAGCCTCCGGCGACGTGTCGCTGGAGATGGACCCGGAGGTGGGGGAGCTGCGCGGCGGCGATGGCCGGAGGGACTTGCCTCCGGCGCCACGGCCGCGGAGGCAGAGCCGGGACGGCTTGAGAGTGTCCTTCCAGCAGCCCAGCTCGGCAGGGGATGAGGTGGAGGACGACCTCTTCTTGGAAGAAGACCTGCCGGAGGAGTTCAAGAAGGGAAAGTTGGGTGCCATGACTCTGTTACAGTGGGTAAGTTTGGTCTTGATCATTGGTGCTTTAGTTTGTACTCTTGCAATTCCCGCATTGAAGCGTAGAGATCTGTGGAAGCTCGAACTGTGGAAGTGGGAGGTACTTGTCTTGGTCTTGATTTGTGGGAGGTTGATCTCTGGGTGGATGATTCGATTAGTTGTGTTCTTCATCGAGAGGAACTTTCTGTTGCGAAAATGGGTTTTGTATTTCGTCTACGGCCTTCGAAAGGCACTGCAGAACTGCCTGTGGTTGGGGTTGGTCTTGATCGCTTGGCATGCTTTGTTCGACAAGAAGGTCGAGAGGGAGATGAACGGCGAGAGGTTGAGATATGTCACCAAGGTACTGGTGTGCTTCTTGGTGGGGACTCTACTGTGGTTGGTCAAGACGCTGATCATCAGGGTGCTGGCATCGTCGTTCCACGTAAGCACCTACTTTGACCGGATCCAGAAGTCTCTGTTCGATCAGTATGTGATCGAGATCTTGTCGGGTCTGCCTGTGATTGAGATTTGGAGGACAGAGGAAGAGGAGAACATTGTGGACGAGCTTCAGACTTTACAGAAAGCATGTGCAATTGTGCCGCCGGATCTGAGGGCGTCGGCTTTTCTGACTAAAAGCGGGATGGTAGTTTGGAGCGGAGGGCTTCAGAGAAGTCCCCGAGTGAGGAACACCAAGCTCTCTCGAGGGCTGTCGGGAAAGAGTGAGGGAGGGATCACAATAGAGCACTTGCACAAACTGAATCTCAAGAATGTGTCTGCCTGGACTATGAAAAGATTGATTAATATCGTGCGGCACGGATTTCACTCGACATTGGATGAGCAGATACAGGATTCTACTCAAGAGGATGAGTTGGCAACAATGATCAGGAGTGAAAACGAAGCCAAAGCTACAGCTAGAAAGATCTTTCGAAATGTGGCTAAGCCTAATTCAAAGTAAGATCATAGTTCTTCACCTCAATGTTTTGAGTTTTTGACATAAGCCTTGGATGAGGCAATTGCTTCCCTGTATTGATCTCTTTTCGATTAACTGGCACACTATGTTGGGTTGACATTATCTGGTTTTATGATGGAAAGTGTCCAAGTCGGTTATCATTTTTTTGTTGTTGCTAGGTTTATCTACTTGGAAGATCTGAGGCGGTTCATGAAGGAAGATGAAGCCTTGAATACGATGAGTCTCTTTGAAGGAGCCAATGAATGCAAGAGAATCAGCGAGTCATGCTTTAAGAACTGGCTGGTGAGTGGAATTCTGTTAAATTAGGTCCTTAGACATGCTTGTTCATACTTTTTCATCTTCAATGCTAATCGATTTAATAAAATTACTTTAGGTCAATGCTTTTAGAGGGAGAAGAGCGCTTGCCTTGACCTTAAACGACACCAAGATTGCAGTCAACAAGCTGCATCGATTGGTCAACGTCGTAGTCGGTATCATCATATTGATCATCTGGCTTCTCATCCTGGGGATAGCGACAAGCAAGTTCCTGCTCTTCCTCAGTTCGCAGCTCGTTCTTGTCGCATTTATTTTCGGGAACACTTGCAAGACCATATTCGAGGCGATCGTCTTCTTGTTCGTGATGCATCCTTATGATGTGGGCGATAGGTGCGAGATTGATGGAGTCCAGGTAGATACTGATATCACGTGTCAACCGTGTATTCACTGCTCTTTCTGCTTTGGCTTGTACCTACTTAATGGTCTCTTCTGTTATTCATCGCTCATTCATATGCTGTATCCTTTTTAGATGGTCGTGGAAGAAATAAACATCCTGACGACTGTGTTTCTGGGGCATGACGATCAAAAGATTATATATCCAAACAGCACTCTTGCAACTAAGGCCATCAGCAACTATTATTGGAGCCATCACATGGGAGACATGGTCGAATTCTGTGTGCACAAATCTACTCCTGCAGAGAAGATTGCTGCCATGAAGTACAGGATAACCAGGCAAGTGAAAACATCTAGAGTTTCTCAAATTTTGTTCAGTTTTCTGAGTCTGTTGAAGCATCTTTTCCAAGGAATGATTCCTGCCGTAGAAAATTATCGGGAAAAGTAGAGAACTGTAATGTCTCTCAAGTCAATCTGTGATAAGAAACAGGATTAATCGCAGGTGTTTGGGTTTTAAAACTAGGTAGATAGCCATGATAAAATTGCGGGCTCGCTCCCTTGAAAATTGCCCGTCTGTTTCTGTTCTCTCTGCATCAACGTATAGATAAAATAAGAAATAATCCGGAATGCTTCTTTGCTTTTCCACTCATTGCAGTTATGTCGACAGCAAGAAAGAGCACTGGTATTCCTCGCCTGTGATCATAATGAAGGATATAGAAGAGCTGAACATGGTGAGGATCGCTGTGGGGCTGTGCCACAGGATGAATCACCAGGACATGGGAGAGAAGTTTGCAAGGCGATCCCTCTTGATCGAGGAGATGGTCAAGATGTTCAGAGAGCTTGACATCCAATACCGCTTGCTGCCGCTTGACAACAATGTCCATGCAATGCCTGCTTTGAGCTCCACGCAGATTCCTCCAGCATGGGCAAACGCTGGCTGAGTTGCTTAGCTGGTCCGACAAAGTGCTGCTTTCACCCACGGTAGATTGGCATCTAGCATTCCACGGCAGCAGTGCGACGTGGACGGTGTAGCAGACTCCGGCAAACTGCTACTTCTTCAGCTCTGAGGTTTTGCTCTCTCATTGAACATATTCATGGCAGTGCAGTAAAAATTTGGTTTCTCCATCTTTCCCAGCACCTTTAGGCTCTTTGCCTAACTTGATCTGAGGCATACTTGTAATTAGAGAATAAATGATGCTTTGAAATGAAGGGATATGACACGTTGCTCAAGAGAGAGTTGTCAGAATGTATATGTTCACGTATCTAGTGATGGTCGTCTCGTTACTTTTCAGCTATTCTGGTTTATCCGACATGTATTCTAAACTTGCTTCCAAGGAAACCTTCAAACAAATGGCAACATAAAGCTTTCAACTGCATATAAAAAAAACACCATCTTGACCTTTAAAAACATACAATTTGCATCCCGAGTTTTGCTACTTTGTTTCGCATTCCAAGGAAACCTTCAAACAAATGGCAATATAAAGCTTTCAACTGCATATAAAAGAAACACCTTCTTGACCTTTAAAAACATACAATTTGCATCCCGAGTTTTGCTACTTCGTTTTGCATTGCATCCTGCCATCCTTGCTTATTTATCAACTTGCCCAGTTTTCTTCCCAAACTACCCTGTCTTAAGAACCACCCAGAAATCATAACCCGGCCTTCTCTCTCCTACTCCCTGCCACCGCCAACCTTGATAGAGGTTGGACTGGTTGTAGCTATGGGAGACCTACATGGCTGCCACGAGCCCTATGAGGTTGAGCTCGTGGCTCCCGTGAGGTCAAGGTTGCTCTCATGGCAAGTTGCATGCTACAATGAGAGGATAAGATGTCTTCAATGCACTGAAGCCATGCTTGCAAAAATTTCAGGAAACAGAGCAGCTCAGAATTGCTTTGGAGAAGGAAGCTTTGAAGCGTGAGGTACTTAGCCTCTAATATTCCACTGACCTAAGTAAATGATTATCAAATCTATACATGTCCCAAAAACTTGAAGCACATTGTTCAATTCCTTTTGGGGTTTTCACTTATTGATAGTGGCTAGCAAAATCTGAATTAGTCAAAAGAAAAGTCAATTGCGTAGGCCGTGTTTTAACTTCTTGAAAATAAGACTTTTAATGTCGATAAGTGATCTCTATTTGACTTCTGCCCTTCCCACCTCACAATTTATAGACCACTGGTTTGAATGAAGAATGTGTCCTAGGTTGGAAAGTACTTGAATCTGACGTAGTTATCCTTTCCCTTTTTCTAACATGCAATGGTCAAGTGTATCAGACGGAAAGTAGGCCTCAAATTATGACCATTGTTTTTGCAATATCGCACATTATAGATCCATCGAGGCACCGGGCAATAACTATGGTTTGGTGTAGTATGAAAAATCTTCATTTTGTTAAGGTCTCTCTTCTCCATCCACTGAACGATCTCTAGGATCTGTGCCATGATAAAAAAAACTGTCTTTACGCTTCCTATGTTGCTTAAAGCAGCTATTGATGTCACAAAAGAAATGCATTACTTGCATCAGAATAACATTATTCACAGAGATTTGAAGGCTGCCAACCTATTGATGGATGAGAATGAAGTAAGTTTCTTTTTTCCCCGAAATTTCTGAGGAGTACCTTCATCTATATTTGTTTTGCTGACTGAAATATCTACTACAGCATGATCTATATGTAGATGACATCAAACATCATGATAGACTTTCTCCATTTATTCTGTAAATTTCACGTGGATAATCTCAAAAATTGTCATAATTAGTTTTCTAATTGTCATCTCAATTTCTTGTTTGGTTTGCATGTTTAGTTGCATTATTCTCTGTTCCAATGTGCTACATCCTAAGATAAGCACGATGGCTTGCATTAGCAGTTTGAGAGACACTTCTGATTTCGTGAGATGGCCCTTGTAGGAAATGAATTCCAGTGAGCACTTACTTCTCTTTAGTGAGGATAGCACCATGGAAAGTGTGTCTTTCGAAGAAAATTAGGAAATAAACTTCTGCCTTCTGACTAAAATGTAGGACATGAAATATTGCTCTGCTTTCGTTGAAGCCTTGTAGGTTGCCAGAATGCTTGGTTTAGAGAATTAAGAGGCTTGACGGCACTTATTTATGCTCTGTTGCGTATTATTTACTTGCTATTCGGTAAAATCATCTTCGATCTATAGGCATATATCTCTGCCATTATGAAACTTATATTGCCTTTATCTTCCAGATTTTTAAGGTTGTGGATTTTGGTGTTGCCAGAGTGAAAGCTCAATCGGGAGTTACTGACTGCTGAAACCGGAAGATATAGATGGATGGCCCCAGAGGTACTTTCGTTCTGATAACTAAAGTTCTCTGCATCATTGATCTTTTTACATGAATGAAAGCAATAACTAAGAATTCTACCAAGGCTGATAGCTGCCACTGCTTGGCTTCTTCCATATGTTAGAATCACTCCCTGGCCATTTTTGGTCTAATAAACAACCTTGTGATTAATAATCTTGAGAAGCAGTACCGCATCACCATGTTATGAACGTTTTTCTGCCAGGTAATCACCATGGACCTGCCATGAGATCTCTTGATTCCATCTCAGGGAAATAAAATTATGAGAAGGAATATAAGATTCTAGGATTTACTTATTGGTTACACCCAAAAGTAGTTCTCGTCTTTTACTTGCTGGATTGTTGTATTCCTAAGAACAGTTGATATAGCGCTGCTTGTTCAAATGTGCAGTGATTTGATCTTCCTTTCAAGTTCCTAATATTTGTGCCATGAACCGTGTCTCTATCAAATCTGGATAGAGTTAAAAGGCATACACTCGGAGTAGCCAACCACGAAAATCTGCCATGTTCCACTGCCTCTTTAATGTCATCTATCTGAGTCAATGATGCTGTCTTTTTTTTTCCATCGTCGATTCTACTTACATTTTGAGTTAATGCCGATGCCTTTTAATGTCTTGCTTCTCAGCTCCCATATGAGTACTTGACTTCGTTACAAGAACGCTGTTGGAGTGGTTCAGAAGGTGTGTACAAAATTTCTACTCTTGATAGTCTTACAGGATATGCTTCTATTCAGCTGAATATCCAACAACTGGGATGAAAAAGATACTTTGATCCTTAATATCTTGAATTGTTGAGTTTAACCCTTCTACAAGAAATATTCATGTCTTACTCTTGTTTACTAGTATTATCCGAATGTAATCCACTGGTGGGCATCATACATATATATCTCAAACCTTGCAATTATTGACTAAATATGGGGGCCAAAATTAGGTGTCTACACACTTTACCATATTTTGGAACTTAAAATTTTTTTATTAAAATTCTAACGACTGAATGAGGACTAAAGTCAAGTGTGGAGTCTACTCTTAATTTAACATTATTTTTCACCTTTGCTTTTCCTTCTTTTTGTTTCGTTTCTTCTTCTTTTGGTTTTTTACCATTTAGCATGAAAGTGGCATCCCTCTTTTCCAAACATAAAAGAAGAAACCAAACAAAAATGAAGAAAGAAATAAGAAATAATATTAATTTAAGAACGGGCCTTATATTTGACTTTAGTGTTTGTTGTGTGAGTAGAATTGCAATCGAGAATTTTTCAATTTCAAAAACATGAGAAAATGGGATCGGTGAGAGATATTGTAGTAAATTTAAAGTAATAAGGGAGGACTGTCTGAGATCGAAAGAGGGGTGACAAGAGATAGAATACCCTCTAAACAATTTATCGTATGATTAAATTAATCCAAATTGACATGTTTCTTTCTTCTACAGCCAAAGAACCCAGCTTCACGTTTCTTTTCACTCCAAGTGTTCATTTTTTCTGGACAAGTATTTTTTTGCACTCACTTTGACAATAATCCTTTAGATTTTTTGTAATCTCTTGACTTTGGCCTCTTTTGTCGAGTCTAAAATTGAAGAGAAACATATGAAAGGAAAATCCCATAGAAAATAATCTTAGATGATAGAGCTTATTTTCTAAAGTTGCTTATGATATTAAAATTAAGAAATTCTATATAATGAATGATTCAATCAAAATGTAAAGTAAAATATTATAAGAGATCTAATATATGAGTAGATTGCTTGTTTGAATTATATAGATTACTCCCTTGTGTCCCTAATATAGTTTACTCTGTGGCAACGATTTATTATTGATAATTAGATGATAATTAGGCCAATGAAACGTGACATTGGTTTACTTTGTGGCAATGATTTATTTTAATTGAGGGAAAATGACACAAATAGTCCATGAACTTTAACCTGATGTCTAATATG
This sequence comes from Eucalyptus curtisii, assembly GCA_017140595.1. NCBI lineage: Eukaryota > Viridiplantae > Streptophyta > Magnoliopsida > Myrtales > Myrtaceae > Eucalyptus > Eucalyptus curtisii. The sequence goes on from CM029498.1 coordinate 19,553,338, forward strand.
ATCCTTAAGCTTTTAACTTATGCAATGTAATCCATGAACTTTAGCCTAACAATTTAATGTGATCCCTAAACTTCAATTTGTTCAATGTTGACCTTGAACCTTTGGACATGTTCAATTCAATCCCTAGATTGTATGAAAGTGTTCGATGTTGTCCTTGATCTTGAATTAATGGAAGGACTATATCAAATATTTACATATAATTTAAGGACTAAGAATTCAGAGATCACGTTGAACAAATTAAAAATTTAATGTGGTTCCCGAACTTTTAATTTGAACTTTAGGCCTAAGTTCAAAGATCACATTGAACAATTTAAAAGTTTGAAAACTACATTACACATTTTGTTAAAGTTCAGAGATTATTTATGTCATTGTCCCTATTATTGATTTTCATGTTATGTAATGTGTACTCATCCCATTAACCTAGGTAAAAAGGAGAAATATAAAAAAACCGAAAATAATTAAAAAAATAAAGAGAAAAAGGAAAATGGGCTCACCATAATGTGTGGTCAGGTGCATAGGACTCAGATGCAATCCCATTGTCGTTTTAAATTTACTTGTGTTTAGGAAGTCGTAATTAAATCGCACCACCAGAAATGCTCAGGTTTTGTCAAATATCGCGACATTTATTAAAAATCGCATGTACGCAAATAAATCGCCTTCAAATCGTATTGATGACAGGAGACGACGGTAGAATGAGCATATGCCGCTGAGGGAAGAAGAAGAAAAATGGGAAAAAGAAGAAACGAAAAAGGGGAAAAAAAAATTAAGCTTTGTGAAATAGAATGTAAACGAGTTGAATTCAACTATGGATTTGAGAAAAATATCTTGTACGTAACAATTTAATCTTCAAGCTCACTTTTAAACTTATCAAAATACACACTTTATATGTCCTATATTTGTTCCTTTGTGCACGTAAAAAAAAAATTAAGTTTGTTTATTATAGACTACTTACTTTCAAATAGTACAAGCTCATTTTGTTTTCTGGCTGATTTACGAACGAAATTGAATTAAATGTTCAAAAGAAGCCACCTTTACACCACGTACTATAGATTTATTCCATAAATGAATAAGATTTCAATCCACAAAAAATGATTTGTATAAGAATCGAAATGATTCTTTTTTTTAAATAAAGATAGTTTGATAAGATAACACATTCACATAAGCATTAGTTATACGATAAATCTTTACTCATTGGACAAAATATTTTTTACACTGATGGAGGATTACTTGTAGCTCATTTAGATCGACCCCAAATAACTAAAAAAAAAAACTTATAGAATTTACATGGCAATTTTTTTTTTCAATTATCCATTTTGTGTATTTTTCTTTTTTTTCATAAGAGGATCAAAATGTCGAAGTAGTTACCTTATTGTCAATACGGGTTATGAACTTGACATGCGAGTCTTACTTGACTGAATTTTTTATTTTTCAACACACACTTGAGTGTGAGGCATATTAACATAATAAACCCTCCCATAAATTAAATATTTGGATAATTAATTCCACTCCAATTAATATGGGTAAGCTCCGACTTGGAAGTCCTTTTTCCCTTCCAGACCACACGCCACCCACGTCGTGGCTCAAAACCGCATGTGCTTCAATAAGTGTCCCACGGCAACTCCTACTAAAAATGCTCACCACATGCCGTTTTGATGCATCTGGGCACAAGCCCGCATACTTTTACTTGTGGCATTTGATTACCATGCAACATCCTAAATTTGGAATCTCTCTTGTTGTACAATAAGTTTAAAACTTTTGGACTAATTTTCTCAATAGGATTTAACATAATAAATCCTCCCTCAAATTAACTATTTTTATCATTAATTCTACTCCAATTGATGCGTGGAGCATGACGGGCACTGACACGTATTGACTAAAAAAAGGAAAAGAAAAACTAAATAGAGAAAACAAATGATTTACCCATATTTATTGACTAAAAAGGGGAAAAGAAAAACTAAATAGAGAAAACAAATGATTTACCCATATTAAACAAGAAAAAAGGGGGGAGAAATAATGAATAACGAGAAATTATTAGCTAGCGGAGTAAATCATGGAAACAAAAATCCATACTTGCCTTATTTAGAATAACAAAGAAACTATTAATTAGATGGACTAAATTATCAGATTTTGACCAAAAAAGAAAAAATTATCAGATGGGGCCCCCAGTTTTTCTATAAAGGATTAATGCTCCATGATTAACTTGAAAACCCCAAAAACTCAAGGAGGAGAAGAAAAAGAAGAGAAAGTGTTAGTCATCAATTAGTCAGCCCCAAAAGACAATGTCCGCTTCACCCCTCAAGCCCACCCCATCCTCACTCGCTCAAGGTATTGCTTACTCACTCTCTCAACTAGATCACAGAGGGAGAAAGTTCTAGAGAGAGAGACTTTGAAAGAGAAAAGAACTTAGATTACTTAAATGACTTGGATTGATATAATGAGAGGGATGACACAATTTTTTATACCAGAGGTCCTTAGATTGTAACCATTGATCATTATTTGACACGGCGGACGAGATCGTATCACCCCATTTACCAACAAACGGTATCAATACCTAGAAAATTCTAGACCTCAACGCAATTACTGTCTCGCCTGTCCCTAGGAACATTCTAGAAACCCTAGGCGAGTATGGGAGGTCTTCCTCGAAATGCCAACATCGACCTTTGAGCAAAATCTAAGTCCAAAGCCGCCAATTATAATAGAAAAAAATGACAAAAATGGTTTCTAATTTTTAATTTAATGTGCAACATTATCCTTTAAAATAGTTCATGAACTATATTAAAATATGTATTAAAAGTTCATGAAACATAATGAATAAATTAAAAGTTCAGAATTTAAATTGCACATTGGAATAGATTTAAATTTCAAGAACTGTTTCTAATTTTTAATTTAATGTGCAATATTATCCTTTAAAATAGTTCATGAACTATATTAAAATATGTATTAAAAGTTCATGAAACATAGTGAATAAATTAAAAGTTCAGAAATTAAATTGCACATTGGAATAGATTTAAATTTCAAGAACTGTATAATACATTGAATCAAAATTAAAGGACTATTTATGTCGTAGACAACTTTTACACCACAAACGAAATTGAATTATATGTTCAAAAGAAGCCACGTTTACACCACGTACTATAGATTTATTCCATAAATGAATAAGATTTCAATCCATAAAAAATGATTTGTATAAGAATCGAAATGATTTTTTAAATAAAGATAGTTCGATAAGATAGCACATTCACATAAGTATTAGTTATACGATAAATTTTTACTTATTCATTGGACAAAATATTTTTTACACTGATGGAGGATTACTTGTAGCTCATTTAGATCGACCCCAAATAACTATAAAAAAGAAGAAGAGAATTTATAGAATTTACATGGCAATTTTTTTTTTCAATTATCCATTTTGTGTATTTTTCTTGCTTTCATAAGAGTATCAAAATATCTAACTAGTTACCTTATTGTCAATACGGGTTATGAACTTAGTCTTACTTGACTGAATTTTTTATTTTTCAACACACTTGAGACATATTAACATAATAAACCCTCCCATAGATTAAATATTTGGATAATTAATTTCACTCCAATTAATATGAGTAAGCTCCGACTTGAAAGTCCTTTTTCCCTTCCAGATCACACGCCACCCACGTCGTGGCTCAAAACCGCATGCGCTTCAGTAAGTGTTCCACAGGGACTCCTACTAAAAATGCTCACCGCTTGCCGTTTCGATGCATCTAGGCACAAGCCCGCATACGTCTACCCACCACATGGCATTTGGTTACGACGCAACATCCTAAATTTGGAATCTCTTGCTGTATAATAAGTTAAAACTTTTCGACTAATTTTCTTAGTAGGATTTAACATAATAAATCCTCCCTCAAATTAACTATTTTGACCATTAATTACAGTCCAATTGATGCGTAAAGCATGACACGCACATATTAAACAAGAAAAAGCGGGGAGAAATACTGAATAACGAGAAACTATTAGCTGGCGGAGTAAATCATGGAAAAAAAATCCATACTTGCCTTATTTAGAATAAGAAGGAATTTATTAATTAGATGGACTAAATTATCAGATTTTGACCAAAAAAGAAAAAAATATCAGATGGGGCCACCAGCTTTTCTATAAAGGATTAATCCTCCATGATCAACTTGAAAACCCCCAAAAACTCAAGGAGGAGAAGAAAAAGAGGAGATAGTGTTAGTCATCAATTAGTCAGTCCCAAAAGACAATGTCCGCTTCACCCCTCAAGCCCACCCCCATCCTCCTCCTCCTCCTCACCTTCTCTCTCGTCGTCCCGCCGGCGTTCTCCGTCGCGCCCGAGGAGTGCACCGAAGAATCCGGCGACTGCGTCAACAAGGCCAAGGCCCTCCCCCTCAAGATCATCGCCATCTTCTCCATCCTCATCACAAGTGTGATCGGTGTCTGCTCCCCGCTGTTCACCCGCTCGATCCCGGCCCTCCATCCCGACCGTGACCTCTTCGCCGTCGTCAAGTGCTTCGCGGCGGGCATCATCCTCGCCACCGGGTTCATGCACGTGCTGCCCGACTCCTTCGAGATGCTGTCCTCAGATTGCTTGGAGGAGAACCCTTGGCACAAGTTCCCGTTTACGGGTTTCGTCGCCATGCTGAGCGCACTCGTAACTCTGATGGTGGACTCGATGTCGACGAGTGTGTATAGCCGGAAGAACAACGTAGACGTCATTCCCGATAGCGAGAGCGGCAAGGGCCGTGACGGTAACCGGGAGATGGTGGTGGTGACCGCGGCACATTCGCATAGCCACGGCCACAACCACGGGGAGGCGGCGAGTTCTCAGCTGGTTCGGTACCGGGTAGTTGCAATGGTAAGGTCATGCTTTGGATATCGTTGATTACATGCTTTCACTTAGATTTAATTACTGTATGGTACTACTAAAATCCACATAGATGTAAAGCTCGCACGGATCAGCAAGATAAATCCCCTCCACCCCACGACCATTATTTCCCAGGTAGCACCATCCATTTACATTGACTAGGAAACATTCAATTTAGCAGTGCACATGAAGAACTTTTTAAGGGTTCATTTTCTTTTTCTGGCTTGAATTTAAAGGAAAGAAATTTCGACATAGATGCAAGGCTCACTTCTTATAATTTAGATTTCGTGCTATACACGTGCATTTTCTGCCCCATGGACCGTTCAAAAGTTTATCATCGGTATGTAGGATTTCGAATAGTACAAAAGTCAAATCACGAAAGTCGCATATAGAAAACAGTAAATAATAGAATTTATACTTTGATTATGTGCATTCCTCCTATCGGCGACCTTCGTAAACTTTGATTTCTCAATTGGAAAATGGAATTTGTAAGAAATATCAAATTTACTTGAATTCCTATTATCTCTTAGTTAAGACCAAGTATATTTCTACCTTGACGGAAATAAGTTCTCATAGTGTTGGAAATTAATCTATTAGCCCTAAATTTTGTCCTCATATAAATTTCTTTTCTTGACATAAAAATTTGGATCAATTGTACTCAGGTGCTGGAGCTAGGAATAGTGGTACACTCAGTGGTGATAGGGCTTGGATTGGGAGCCTCAAGCAATGTGTGCACCATCAAAGGCCTTGTGGCTGCTCTTTGCTTCCATCAAATGTTTGAAGGCATGGGTCTTGGTGGTTGCATTCTTCAGGTGACATTCATATCCACAAACCTCAGACTTTTTAAAATTTATGACAAAGAAAAACAAATTAATCTTTGTAGATTGTTGTTATCTCAATTTCACATGCCGGCCCAGATCGGTTAATTGGAACTTATGCTTAACACGATGAACAGGCAGAGTACAAGTGGCCAAAGAAGCTGGTGTTGGTGTTCTTCTTCGCAGTGACGACCCCTTTCGGGATTGCCCTAGGGATCGCACTGTCAAGTAGTTACCGGGAGAGCAGCCCGCATGCGCTCATCACAGTTGGCCTGCTCAACGCGTCATCCGCGGGACTTCTGATCTACATGGCCCTGGTCGACCTCCTTGCCGCCGACTTCATGGGTCCAAAGATGCAGCGCAGCATCAAGCTCCAGGTCAAGGCCTATGCCGCCGTGCTTCTGGGTGCTGGTGGCATGTCTCTCCTGGCCAAATGGGCTTGAGTTTATACTAATTATCCTCAACGACAGAATGTGTAACCGGATGGGTTTTTCCGTCTTCTTTTTGCTTTTTGGTTAATGCTCAAGCTACATTTGTGTTTTGATTTGGCTTATCAACGACTAAAGATTATTTGATAAATTGTGTTTGGCTTATGAACACGGAAAATGCGTTCTACAGATCTGCTACAGTATTGTCTTGAGAGGACGAATTGGTCACTCTTTAAATGTCATTTCACTTTTACTGGACAATGCTAGCGCTTGCATCTCAACCAAGATGCCAATGTCCAAATAAGGAAGGAAAACGGTATCTTCCCAATTCACTTTTTATTACCGTGGATTGTATTTCTTCGTTTTAACTGATATAAAGTAAGATATAAATATCAATTTTTAAATACATTGTAAGATTATTTTATTTGGTCAAAGCAATATGATTGAATTGATGTTTTTGATCAATTTAAAAGTTTGGATAATATTTCTTTTCAACATAAAAACTAATTTAGTTCAAAGTCCGAAATTAGCATCGCATATGTATACCTTGCCACTAAATAATTGAGTAGATATTAAAACATACACCGTGGAAACCTGCAAAAAATTATATACAACCTACAATTAGGTGCATTATGCAAACATATAGGCAATAGCTGTTAGGACTAGATGGATCACTTATAGAGTGGTGAATAGGTGATAATACAAAGTAAAATAAATTTAAAATATTATTGCAACATAACATTGGCTGACGACAACCTGAGTAATTGTTGGATTTTACTGGTGTGCAATTAACTCTATCATAAGTAAACAACCCGAGTAATTGTCAGATCTTACTTGTGTGCAATTAACTCTATCACAAGTAAAATAAAGAGAGTAAGTGATAGAAAATTGCACAGAAACGATTATAGTAGTACCGCTTTTGTAAACCTACGTCTACTCTCTGGCACTAACGGCGATCGGCTAGATTCCACTAGATGAATCTATAAGAGGTTACAAGATCCGAGTAACGAATACTCAACCTCATGTGAATAATTTCTCACATACTCCGAATCTCTTAGGCTACGTTTGGTCATCTGAATTTCTAACCAAGAAAAAATAATATGATAAGATATGAAATCTAGGATATTTTTCTATATCATATCCATTGTTTAGTAATTGCAATAATAAAGTCGAATATATTCACACAATATCATTTGGTATAAACACCTATATGAATCACAAGTTGTAAAATGGAGATGGTAAAAATCTCTCGCGACATTATTGCCTACTCTATTTTTATTTTTTATTTTATTTTATTTTCCTTTCTTTTTTATAACTTTCTTCCCCTTCCATCATCCTCTAATACAATTCTATTAAATAGAAAATTATACTAATATACCTAAAATACTTAAATACTAAAAACCTAATAAATATATATTTATATATCAAATTTATATTATAAGATAGAATTAAATTCAAATATAAATAAAAATAAGATTAAATTAAAAACTAAATATTATTTTTTATATTGAATTTCTTATATTAGAATTCAAATATTATTTATATTGAAATATAATTTTAATTTTTTAATTTAAGAAATTTGTTATTTGAGAAAAAACTTTCTTATTATGAATATTAGAAATCCTATCTCGCCTCTATCCCATCTCCCCCATAGAATAATTTTATCTTAAGTATGTATCAAACATAGGATATGATAAATTAATTTTATCCTAACTGCTAAACGCAGCCTAAGAGATTACAAAGTATAACTCATAGAAACAAATGTATATGATTGATAATCACTCAAGACTTAGGAATGATAAACTTCATAATTTTAGCTTCATGTGTCATTTTAGCATCTCAACCTTCTTTTATAATCTCATTGTCCAAGTTGGCCGTTGCACATTATCCAATCTACCCATTGGACTTGATTGTTGTCAGAAGATCTAATTACTTCAAGGTTGCCGAGATTGAAGTCTTTCAATGATTCTGCTGCCCATACAACCGATAGAGTTTCCATAAGAAAAGTGTTTCACTTGGAAAGAATATTTCGCCTCTTGTAAATTGATTTATTCAAGTCTTGCTATATTCCAACTAGAAAGATTTGATTTGATATATTTTCCTTCTTGGATAGATCTTATAAGTTTAGCAAAGAATCCACCAAATTCTTGGCCATTTCACGAAAATTACTCTCTAGATCAATATTTCCGAGTATCAAATATCAAGGATATGAACTTCTTCAAGATTTAAAGTCCGATTCTCTTAGTCCGATGAGTAACATCTATAGTGCTCATTAGAGTTTCCATCTGGAAAATATTACCATCATAATCAGAGAACGATTAAATTTATGGAATACATACTTGTATTTAGGGAAAATTCCTAATAATGGCATGAAGTGCCATTATTTTCTCAAATAAGAACTTGAAGTGGATATTGTTTCAAATAAAAGCCCAAAGTGCCCTCATTTCCTTAAATAAATGCTTGAAATATTTATTGTTTCAAATAAAGGCATGAAGTCCGCATATTAGTCTCAAAAAAGGGCTTGAACTCACCGGATATGAAAGACAATTTTGTCTTTTGTTATTTTTGAATTTTTTTCCTTTTTTTTTTTTTTTTTTTGGTTTTTTCATAAAAACACAAAAAAATTAAAATAAAGGAAAACACAGGCAAGAGGGAGCACCTCCCTCCTATGGTTGTCGCCCCATTACTAGTGGGTCAGCGGCAAAGGCCGACAAGGTTCCCAATGCATGCGCGAGGGCCAACGACACCCGCCAACCAGAGGCGAGGGCTTGAAGTGAGAGAGGGTGGCGACCCTTTCCCACACCGACCATGGGGCTGCATGTGTTTTTCCTTCTTCTTTTTTTAGTTTTTTTTTTTAATTTTAATATAATTTAGTTTAAAATTAACTTGTGTTTGCACAAAAATATCCCTAATCAACCAGAATATTTTGCTGATTGGCTAGGCCCTTATTTGAAATGATTATAACCACTTTAAGCCCTTCTTTGGGATTGATATGAATAATGTCCACTTCATACCGTTCTTTGAGAAAACGAGAGTACTTTGGACTCTGATTTAGAATTTTCCCTTGTATTTATATGGAAATGGTTTTAAAATTTATATTTGTATTTTTAACTAATTAAATTTCTACTTTAATATTTTCATAAGTCCTATTTAAGATGGAATTTAAAATAAAAGAATGACACTTTATATAGTCAAAGTTGTTGAATTCGTCATTATTTATGTAATAAGTGTGAAGTCTTCATTTGGCCAATTTCAATTTTTAATTCATTAATAAATATTTTATTGAGGGTTTTGTTTCAACGAACATAGTCTTATGATAGATTTTATAAGCAATATTTGTGGTTCTCATTTTGCTATTTAAAATGTTTAATCAAGTAATGAATACTACATTAATTGACCATAATATTCCTTGCGAGGCTTACTTTATCATTCTTTTAGAATTTAAAAAATTTTGGCACAATTTTACCCACATAACAAAGACTAAAGTTAAATATTGGGCCCATTCTAAATTCTAAATTATTTCTAGACGGACCGTTTTTTGGCACTCGTCTCAACAATAAGCCTCTAGCTTCTTTGTCATCTAAAAAATTTTACCTCTTATTGAGGCCAAATTGAAAAGAAACGTATGAAAAGAAAATACCATAAAAAAATATTGTGGTTAATATCCTGAAAAACCTCAAACTGGTACACATGTGACAAATTTACCCCAAACTATTTTTTTGAACACCAAAATCCTCAAACTGATATACTTTTGACAAATTTACCCAAAACTGGTACACTTGAGACAAATTTACCCTATGTTATTTTTCGTTAAATTTTACTATCAAATTATTAAGTTAAATGACACGTGACAATTGACCGATATACCAATTTGAGATTTTACGCTCCGTTTGTCATAGTTTATAATTTTTGTGATTTTTTGTGATATTAATCCAATTTAGCGGAGGGTATATTTGTTACAAATTTATCAGTTTGGAGTTTTTTGCGGTCGAATAAATTAGTTTGGAGTAAATTTGTCATAAATATACCCGTTTATGATTTTTTTTTTTATGGTTAGTTAGGGTAAATTTGACACAAGTGTACCGGTTTGGGTTTTTCAAGGTAAAAAAAATAGTTTTAGATAAATTTGTCTAGTTTGGGGTTTTCAGGGTATTAATCCAAAATATTATATCATGTTTTGAAAGTGATTTAAGTTAGTATAATTAAAAAATCCTGTGTAATTTACGATTCAATTAAAACGTAAAGTAAAAAACATTGTAAGAGATCTAATATATGAGTAGATCATTTGTTGTTTAAAGTATGGTTTACTTCTCCTATCTTTTTTCTTTTCTTTCTTTTTTCCCTAATATACTTTACTCCACGATAGGAGTACGTTCTTAGTAATAAAAAACGCGAGCACTCCATAGGCATCACCTGTGGTACTAGGTTCGTCAACCAAAGGACACTAGGTTGACCAGTTGGTTGACGGACCTGTGCAGAGCCCAGCCAACCTAACAAGAACCCTTTCAGGTTCCACCTTCTCACCCCAACATGGATGACAACTATACTATCCTATCTCATGGTAGTCATTTTCAAGGAGATGGTATGGCGTCAATCTTAACCACCGAAGGCTCCCCTTCATCCCTGGATTGATCTTTTTCTTCCCAATCTAGGAGAGAATATGGGAGGTAACTGGGGAGTCCCACCTCTCGAGGCTTCTTCCTCAATTTCTTCTTCTTTGAACTTTTTAAAGGCCTGCTCAAATTTATAGAGACCTAATATATGTGTAGCTTATTTGTTGTTTAAATTATAGCTCGCTTCTCTCTTTTGTTTCTAATATACTTTACTCCACGACATAAATACGTTCCACCTAATAAAAAACGCAAGCACTTCACGGGCATCACGTGGTCCCTCTCCCGAAATGGCTTGAAGATACCGTTCTGGTGCATTTGCGCACGAGCCCTGATATTTCCAGCTGCCACGTGGCATTCGATCGTGACGGTAGCATCCTCAATTTTTTGCAAAGTCCAAAGGGGCATATAGATCAGTTGATGGTTAGGCCAATGCAACGTCACATCGTTTTGGCTTGTCGCAACAATTTAGTATGGATTGTCGTGTAAAGTAACATGTTCTCATTCATTAACCTAATAAAGTTGAAACAAACGCAAAATGGTAAAAAAGAAAAGAGAGGTTTAGAAAGGAAAATGTATTAGGGCTAGATCCACTCTCAGTATGAAGAAAGAATTAGATCAGCAACAAAGAAAAAGGGAAATTAATAGGATGTCATAAATTTAATCGCTTTAAGAAGTATCAAATACCAACCGAATAAAAATTCGAGAATAAGCCGCACCATGGAAATATTCTGACTTCATAAAATTGTGACATATCATCGGAAAATTGCACATGCACAAACGGAGCACCCTAAAATCGTTTTCTCTATCTATTCTCTCTCCCTCTTTACCTACCAATGGTAGCATCGTGAATCACTGACCTAACCATTCACCTTCTCTGCCATGTTACAATTTGTCATGGAGGTTGCAACCTCACTTGTGCGCATGGGGAGAGAGAGAGATCCCTCTCCTATTTGAGAGGGTTTGTTATGACAGAAGGCGACATTGCAACCGCGGTAGCATGTCGGGCATAAGGGAAGAAGAAGAAGGATGAAAAAAAAGAGAAAGGAAAATGGAAAACGGAAAAAGATAAATGAAGTTCTATCAACTATAATGTCAATATAATAATATTCACCTATGAATTTAATAAAATATCTATGTAATTAACATTTTTAATCTTTAATTCACTTTTAAACTTATCAAATAAACACTTTGTATATCCTATATTAACTTCTTTATGCACATTAAAGATTCACTATATTTATTATATTCTATTTCATACAATCTAAAAACTAAATTAAACTTATATCAAAAGTTCAGGAACCACATGATATTGCATATTGAATAAGGTTCATGAATCATTTATGTCATTATTCCTTAAGTGAATTTTGATTTTAAGTACACATGTGAGTGTGACACGTCCTAATATAAAAGGATTAACATAATAAATCCTCCATAAATTAACTATTGTTGATTCATTCCACTCCAATTAATGCATGAAGCATGATGTGCGCTGACCGGTGAAGTCTAGCAACGTTTTATATTTACATTATCAGATGGAGCCACAAGTTTCTATATAAAGGATTAATCCTCCATGATCCACTTGCCAACCCTCCAAGATAACAAGAAGAAGAAGAGAAGGGATAGTGCCAGTCATTAATTACTCAACCCCCAAAAACAATGTCCACCTCACTCCTCAAGCTCATCCTCCTCTTCCTCCTCACATTTTCTCCTCGTCTAGCCAGCGCTCTCCCTCGTGCCTAAGGAGTGCACCGCCGAATCCGGTGACTGCGTCGACAAGGCCAAGGCCCTCCCACTTAAGATCATCGCCATCGTCTCCATCCTCATCACCAGCTTGATCAGCGTCTGCTCTCCACTATTCACCCGTTCGGTCCCAGCCCTCCACCTCAACGGTGACCTTGTCATCATCAAGTGCTTCGCGCCAGGCATCATTGTTGGATGTATGTCCTAAAGCTACTATGTAATAGTTACATATTAGGGATTTCAGTTGTACTTTCATAATTGTTATTTAATTAATGGCAATGACGTATTCATTCATTTGTCCAATTATTTTATATTTATGAATGATTCCATAAGATCAGATGCAACTAGACCTATTCTTGAGACGTCAAGAATATATGTAATGGGTTCATAGTTAGACCGAATCTTTAAATCGTTCCCGGTTGATGGATTATTGAGTGGATATTAATAATCCTGTTGAGACCAGTGTGTTCTTAATTTCACCATTAAGGATTGGATACTTAAGGGAATGATGAGTCACAAGTCATTAGGTATTGTGATGCCTGAGTTAAGGACACAGGTGTTTATATTAGACAATATCACTGAACATGACGATATAGAAAGATTAGCAACATGGAAGCTTTTAGCGTGGTCAATGTATAATTGTTCATGCTTTGGTCTTGTGTAAATAATCTTTAGACCTGAGTTACAGTGTTAACTTGTGTGTCGAACAACTATGGTTCACGGGTGAACATAATGCCGGGTCGTTGATTCGTCTTTATACTTGATGGTCATAGTTTGTTCATATATGAAGTAACACGTGTGCGCAATATGGAATCTGTCTTCTTGTTAAATGCAAGGTATAAAATGATGTCCTGTGCGATCTAATTATGACACTGCATTGAAATCCTCGGCCGGGGTTGTAACCGAGAATAAATTGTTTATGTCTCGAATAAAATGCATATCAATTAGATTTGTGCATATGATCGAATTAATGACTTGACAAATATTCCATGGTCTTTGTTTGATCGGGACATAGTAAGACAAAGGGATTGAATTACACTGTAGCCAAAACTAACAGGTTCATTATGTTCATAAAGCATTCACACTATCTGGGTAACCATGACATATTGCTAGATGTCAATCATGGCTTGTAGGACCCAAAGATTAATCGGGACAATTAATTCTTTTGGAAGTACTAATGTGTCAAGACAAGTCTTACTACCAGCTTAGTGATGAACCTAGGGATGTCACACACCATAAACAATTAGGATAACGTGGAACAAGAGAGAAATATAATTGCAAATGTGTTTGCAATTACTACAATCGAATTGATCGATTTGAAATTAAATTAAATGAGATTTAATTTAATTTGTATTATAGTCACGAGCCTTCTTGCATTTGATGCACTCGCATGCCCAATGTAAATATATGTTAATGTATTCTTAAATGTACATATAGAGAATATGTTCTTTTTATTTTGAAAAGGGATTGATTAATTAATTATTTATTCATTTAATTAATTAATTAATCACTTATTTAAAAAAATTAAAGCTTCATGCATGTGCACGAATTCGTGCACATGCACAAATCAAGATGGTCAGCGGTTGCTGACCATCCATGCACGATCGTTCGTGCTTAGCGGACGATCAGCAACGGTTGCTGATTGTCCATCGATCAGCAACCGTTGCTGATCAGTTTATATTTTATTTAAAAATGCGAGAATGAAAACAGACGGGGGTTGCTGCAAATAGAGAGAAAAATAGTGTGCGTGTTCGTGTGTGTTCTTGTGTTGTCTTCGAGACGCAAGAAAGAAGAGGTTTCTCTCATCCGGGCCGTGACTATTATACATCAAGAATTCGACGGATTGTTTCCACGTGATTGCTAGCACGATCGAAGTGGTGAATATCCGAAAGTTCTCTCTTCCGTTCGACGTTCGTTTTTAGTGTGTCTGAATTAGAGGTCCGACATTTGTAAGGCTCGAACTGTAGAACATCCCAACCAATTCGTGTAAAGCGCGCTTCGAGAGGTAATTCGTTTAACTCCCTTTTATATTCAGATTTTTTATTAAAACGCACGAACAACGCCTTCGGAGAATCATGTAAAATATATCTTCTTGTTTCCACTGCGCTTTTTTTTTTTTATTGTTAATTTTAACTATACATGATTCATGAAACCCCCAACAGTCATCCTCAGCAACGGGTTCATGCAGGTGCTGCCCGACTCCTTCGACATGTTGACCTCGCTGTGCTTGAAGGGAAACCCTTGGCACAAGTTCCTGCTCACCGGTTTTGTCGCCATGCTGAGTGCCATCGTGACACTGATAGTGGACTCGATGGCGACAAGCATGTATAGCCGGAAGAACAACGCCAGCGTCATTCCCAACACCACGGGGAGGTGGCGAAGGTGGAGGCCGGGAATTCTCGGCTGCTCTGGGACCGGGTAGTTGCAATGGTAAGATTATATTTTGGGCATTGCTAATTGCATTTTTTCACTTACTCATTTACTGTATGGTACTACGAATGTTCCCACAGATGTGAAACTCGCAAGGATCATCAAGATAAATCCACTCCATTCCACGATCATCATTTCACAAACAGAATCACTCATCTGCACTTCAATATAGCAGAGCCCACGAGGACATTTTTTGGGGTTCTTTTCTTTTGGCTTGAACTCAAAGGGAACAAATGTCGACATAGATGCAAGACCCACTACATATATATTAGATTTCGTATTATACATATATATCGTCTACCTCGTGGACAGTTCAAAATTGGCTAGTGGGATTTTCGTATTTCATTTCTTGTCAAGTTTCTCTGCAGCACTTGGGTTAGTAGTTAAATGCTTAAATATTGACTTTCTTCAGAAGAAGTTGAGATCTAGTGGCTTCCCCACACAGTGAGTATCATATCCGAAACGTATTAGTTTATTTCTTTTGTGTACATTGAGCCGATACGGCTAGTCTTAATCATTCGTATTATATAAGATAGAACCTGACAAATAAAGGCAGGAATTTCAATCAAACATGGACAATTCAAAGCCAATTAGGCATTATCAATACCATATACCTTGACCAGATCATTCTGCATTTCTTAATTGGCTTTGAAAAATTGAAGAGGATTTCTTTAAGAAAACATATGAATGGATTTTAGAAAGCTCTTGGAAAAAGGAATATTCCACATGATATAGTGGAACATTTCCCACCGACTTTTTGTAAATTTTGCTTAATTCACAATTTGACTTTCTTTTGTGCGCATCACTTCAAGTCATTTTAAATATAAAAACAAGGATACATAGAATCGTACAATAGTGTTTCATATTTCTTATTGAAATTCAAAATTTTCCCCATTTTAAAATTCAAAGAAAACAAAGTCATTGATACAAGGAAAAATTCTAAATTAGGGCCTGGAGTACTTTGGTTTTCTCAAATAAAAGCTCAAAATAAACTTTGTTTCAAACAATGGCTTGAAGTGGCCATAGTTATTTCAAATAAGAGCGTAAAGTGGCCATGGTTGTTTCAAATAAAGGTCTAATCTCGCTAGTTGGCTAAATATTCCGACCGATCAAGCGCATTTTCGTCCAATTACAATTTAGTTTTTAAATTATTTTTTATTCTTTTCTTTTCTTTTTTCACTTTTTTTTTTCTTCACTGCTGGTGAAGGCTTGGCAACCCTCATCTATTGCTTATAAGGGTTAGCAAGGGCTCTGCCACCTTCACCAACCCCTGATAAAGGCCAACGAGGGCGCAACAACCCTCGCCTAGGGCTGGCTAGGGCGGCCTCACCCAGGCAAGCCCTCGCCTTGCCCGCCTAGATCTGGTGAGGGCCAACCTCACCTATGGCTATGAGGGCAGCTTGCCCCACGACAAAGGTCGCCTTGCCTAGGCGAGGCCATCGCTCGCCGACTATTGGTCCTCGCCCAAATTTGGTGAGAGCCAATCTTGCCAATGGTTGCGAGAGTGACTTGCCCCAAGGTGAGGCAACCCTCTCCCAAATCTAGCAAGGGCTAACCTCACCAATGTTTGCAAGGGCACCTCCCTAGGGCGGGCGCCACCCCGTAGGCACCAGCAAGGGCGACCCTCACTCAGTCTTTTCCAACATCACCAATGGTTGATTGACCATTAATGAAGAAAAAAGAAAGAAAAAAGTAAAAAATTAAAAAAAAAAAGATAAATGACTAAAATGCCATTGACTAGTTAGAAAGTCATGCCTTTATTTGAAACAAACATAGTCATTTTAGGCTATTTTTTAAAATAAGATCCACTTCAGACACTTATTTAAGAAAATTATGATATTTCAAGCACTTATTTGAAATTAGGTCTACTTCTAACCCTCATTTGAGAAAATATAGGTACTTCAAGCCCATATTTGAAATTCACCCTTGATACAAGGTAAAAACGGACAAAAACATCTCCACCAATCAGGATGGTTTGAAATTTTATCCATCCTCCATTTGAAACTTGCCAAAATTAAATGTGAAGGTAACAAATGATCTTTAAACTTTGTCCTAATATGTAATATCATTCACAAATTTTTAATTAGTTCAATATTGTTCTCAAACTATTAATAAATATTCAATGTAGTCATTCTATATGCTCAAACGACAACTTAAACGTAATGATGAGGATTTTTAAAAATGATTAGTCAACAATTTCATCTTTTTACTTATCCACTTTAGAAAAGAAGCAAAAAATTAAGGCATTAACATGTCAATTGCTATTTGATGATATGAATTATTATATCCTAATTTCAAAGGAGACCACCTTTTTCTTATGTTCATCGTTCAAACTTAATGAATTGGGAGCCCATCGGTAGATTCCATGAACTCAAATTAGCAAAAGGGTAACATTTAACTATTGTTTTCTAAAAACTAGATTAACATGAACCATCATATCCTCATTTGAAAGGATTTGCATGTAACTTTCTCTTGTTGTCCATCATTCAAACTTAACGGATTGGAAGCCCATCAACAAATTCTGTTTATTTAAATTAACAATAGGGTAACATTTAACAATTTCATGTTTTCTAAAAACTAGATTGAACACTTACTAGTAATTAAGAGCCGATATTAAATATATTAAAATTTTAGGAAAGACATTACACTTTGGATCAATGATCAGAAACCATTTGTCATTTTCTCAAAGTAAATGAGCTGCGAAAACCTAAGGAGAAGGTTTATGTATATGTTGACTATTTAAGGAATCCTCCCCTCTTTCTCCCCTCTCTCAATCTAAGGTAAGACTACACAATCAGTCTCTGAATTCGTTTTCGTGGGGATTCTTTGGTAACATTTTCATTCCTTAATTTTTCTATTTTATATTCCCCAAAACCAACAAAATAAAATAAAATTCGTTTAATAAAATTCTCCTGATGATGGCAGTAGCGAGAGAATAAATTTGAAATAAAAACAAAAAGTGAAAAAAAAAAAAATATTACTTCTTTACTCCCCATAACAATTTATAAAATAGGTTTTCTTCGTTTTCTTGTATTCTTCTTCCTCAACCGACCTCACCGTGATTGGGGGAGGTCCATCGTTGAGGCCTGACAACCAGCTAGAAGGGGAAGAAGGAAGGAAAAAAAAATTAAAAAAAAAAATCTTAGAAAATTATTAAAAAATTAAAATGAGTTTTTATTCATAAAATAGAATTTTTTACGATTACTAAACACGTTCAATTGTTCAATGGAAAAAATTGATTCTAAATAAATATCATTTTATGAAATGGAAATGTTGCTAAACGCACCTTAATCTCGCGTTCCAAAATCATCGACAATCCTCAATTCTCTCCATTTTTGCACTGAAAGGTAAGATCTTTCCTTCAGAAAATCCCGCTTTGAAATAACCCATTATGCCAAAGAAACGCCTCGGTGTTCACCATCGACTCCATAGCTCAAACTCTTATCCCAGGCTCGACCTAACCGACCCAGAGCCGTGGCCGTGCAGTTTTGCAGTAAATTTTTATAGCATATGCAAGCCTAAAAATCCGTTCATGGTTTGTACAGATGTAAATTCAACCAAAAACATCATGCATAACAATATCCCAGACCTACGAACTGAAGAATTATGGCTGATGATACATCTCAGTGCCAGAGCGAAGTCTGCAATCTCTGCGCCGTCCATAGCTCGGAAAGAAAAGTTGGACCGTCCTTGTCAGGTTCCCAGTTAGTGTGAATGGGACATTGATTTTAGGGTTCAATGGTCTTGCAACCAATCTCGAATAGCAGATCGCAGAGTCATATTCGGGATGAGATCAAGATTCGCAAGCCGGAGATTAGTCATAGGTGAAGTATTGTGGCCACTAGAAAACCAACACCTTATCGCATCTGCCTCGTAGGTGAAACCATCTGCTGCTACATGGGGATTTTGCATAATTTCCTAAAATAAAATGCCTATGAGGTGTATAACCATTTCAAAGTAGATGAACATAATCATGCCAACGCATGAATAGCCAAAGATTAAACAGTGATAAAAATTGTAAGACAGAAACAATAAGCAAACTTACCTGGTTGATTGGACAAATGAAATAAGGAGGAGGTTCACTAGGCTCTTTAGGACCTGACAAATTGGACGATGAACCTTCACTAAGAATTCGCATATGCTCGAGCACTGGCCACACTTCAAACTTGAGATCAGGCCAGTTGCTGGGATTTATGTCACAGCACCTCAATGCCATGTGAGCCAGCTCTCTGGATTGCTCAAATGGCCAGTGCCCTGCTGTAAAATCCATTATGCCCTTCAAGTTCTCTAGAATAAATGAGTCATGCACCGTCTCTTTTAGTTTCAAGGCCGATTTCCCAATCAATAACTGCAATATTATAAGACCAAATGAATAAACATCCGAGCCAAAAGATCGTTCCCCTGCCGTTGGCTCGTAAGAGAGTCCAGATTTTATTAGTTTTGGCATGAAGTTGGCGTTGAGAAGAATATTTCCTGCTTTCAGGTCACCATGTGCTATGCCACTGTGGTAATGTAGAAAAATTAATGCAGCACATGTTTCTGTACAAATGCACACACGAGTTTGCCATGATAGAGGCTCAGTGTTGCCTGTGCAGCAGAGTCGGTCTTCAAGGCTACCACCAGGGAGATACTCATAGATTAGCATCCAATCGTCAGTGCAGATTCCAATGAGGTTAACCAAATTCGGATGTCTTAGCTTACTTGCTGTTTGGACCTGAGACAAAACCCACAAATTTGTCAGAGTTTCCACTTAGAACCTTCAAAAATTTCAAGAGTCTATTGTCTCTCTAACTTCTTGAATGGAAAAGTTAAAAAGTATTTTATTTGCCTAAAATGAAATGAAATTTAAAAAGCCTCCCAATCTTATATTTTGGATTACCTATTTGATTGATGGACTGTGATATAAGCCTGCATACTTCTAATCATTTGTCAAAATAACTTCAACTATTCTTCCAGGAATATATGCTGAGACTGCAATCACCTAACCTCTTGATGGTACTGTGAGGATCCTTCAAAGAACATCTTTATGGTCACTGGGATGTGACAAAGAAAGCCTCTATAAGTGCTCCCATACTCTCCCGCGTCAATCTTCAAGGATGGATTGAAACTGTCGGTAGCTTCCATTATCTCTGAGGAAGAAAATTCAGAAAGGAAGTCCTGCTGATTTACGCTCGAGGATTCACTTGCTTGGTCTGTAAGAAGCTCCAGTGCATTCTCCAACAGCCTCTGTGACTCGTCGAGTTGGTTCTTCGTCATTTCAAGTGCTTCCTCTTCTTTAGCTAGTGATTCCTCAAGACCCTTTCTCCACCTTAGATCCTCCTCAAGTGCCTTAACCTAAAAATAGGCAATGGTATTTTAATATTTTATTAAATTTATAAGATACTCAAGATTCTGTCCCTACCAATGTCAACTTATAAGACTCTGCCGTGCCAAGCACTTGCATAAAAAATGGACAGAGCAACTTCCACCTAATAGAGTCTGCTTAGACTTTAGAAATACCAAACTTCTAAAATCTTTCAATTCCAGATGAAGAAACTTCTTTAGATTGGTCTACAAGACTTCTGCCTCTTCTAGTGCACAATCAACAGTATTTTGTCCAGACATTAATGGGAGGTGACAAAACTAAAAAAAAGGTAGATTCTATAACTAAATTGGTCTCTCATCCACATGCTGTCACTGCTTCTATCTCCAACACTCCAGAATCCATTACTATTATGTATGCAAAACATGGTAAGAAAATAATGACAAGGGCATTACTCTGCAAGTAGCATCAGTGGCAATTTTTTCAGCTTTTTGACGATTGATCTGCTCTTCATATGCCTCTCGTTTTGCATTTGCAGCCTCTGCCGTTACTCTGTCAAGTTGTTCATACAGTTCATCGTTACTTCCTGTCAGGAAATTTGGGGCCTTAGGAATGACACATAATCCTGGTGTTAAGTTGTATATAAAACTTTCTATTTTACTGAAGTGATAGATACACTTGAAAGTAAAGAAATTTGTTCCACTGTAGCACAATATTGCATTGGAGGCTCACAACAAAGTTCAAAGGAATTTTTTTGATGATGGATCCACTCTTCATATGCCTCTCATTTTGCATTTGTAGCCTCTCCCATCGCTCTGTCAAGTTGTTCAAAGAGTTCATCGTTACTTCCTTCCTGTCAGGAAATTTGGGGCCCTAAGAATGACTCGAAATCCCAGCGTTCGGTTGTATATGACACTATCAAGTTTATTGAAGTGATAGATCCACTTGAAAGTACAGAAAGTTGTTCTACTGTAGCACAATATCGCGTTGGGGGTTCACAAGAAAGTTCATAGGAAGGTTTATAAGAACGTACAGAGCTTGATTCTGATTTATGATGGATCCTCTGCCCTCTCTCAATCCAAACCATGGGCATATCATCTTCAACTTCATTAGAGCTGATGAACCTATAGAAGGACTTCTTAAGTATTGTAATCCAGAATCCACAGCAGAATTCACCGATACTGATGATGGGGGAACATCCGTATTGAACTTGTTTACATCTTCCCTACAATTTTTCAAAATCCACATCAGCTAACATAAAAGTTGCGTCTGACGCATAACAAGTTGAAACAGAAACTTAAGCAGCGATCTCCTTTATGTGTCTACATGGAGATGGCCTTCACTAAAAGAAGGTGATGATTTTGGACAGAGTGAGCTTAAGAGATTACATTGAAAAGGATTCAGATGTAGGTTCCAGAAAAGATACGCATAAACTCTCATCAGCATATGAAAATAAGCTCTGGAAACTCAAGATACCATACTGAAACTTACCCTGAAAGTTTGGGAATAGGTATGACGATTGATGTAAGGAAAACCCCAACAAGGTACTTGATACAGAACAATTCATAATGAAACGAACAACGTAAAAGATTGTCTTCTGGATTTCAAGGCCAAGGAAAAGAAAGAATGTCTTTCTTTGAAAAAAAGAAAAAAACAAGTTTACTGAATCTAAAAAAATGACAAATCTGAAACTCTTCAAGACCAACAAATTGGCATAAAATCCTTTTTATTCTTAGGACATCTACCTAAGAGAGTAAACCTTATAGTGCTAGAACTCTTTAGAAATTCCTAAAAGGATTCCTAAGACCAAAATTAGTAATCTGCTATAGTTACCATAAGCAGTAACTCTAGAAAATAGAAAATATTCTCCTATGCTCCTGCATCAATGAGTTAGAAGTTTCAAATGGGTCGCCATTTGGTTTTATTTAAGTACTTTTCTTATATTCTACCTGTTGCATCTTTTATGTTTCGATGACTTATTCTGTAATTCTCTACATGCTATTCCAAATATGGTGGAAGCCAAGAAGTCAAATTCTATACATCTATGTTTGAAGATATTAGTCCTAGTTACTACTTGCACTGGCTAAATTCGTTACCTCTGTCCCTGCTCAGGAGAAGTACCGAGAATGAGTACACAAAACAAAAATTTGTTTTGGGATAATTGTCATGTTTGTGCTTGTCATCGACTACATGGAGAAACATAAAGTAAAATTCGTTCATGTTGTGTTACCTGACATAAATCAGCTGTCGCTTGCAGATGAACCAAATATAACAATATGGATCCGCCTGCTGGTTGACAAATTTTGCGCTTGTGGATTTAAGTTGTGCCATCCCACTGCAATGCCAAAGGCACATCAGCAAACAAAGATTTTTGGTAAAAAAAATGAGAATGTTGTATCTGACTTTGTTAAAAACTGCAGTTGTCAATAGATGCTGACCTATGAAGCAAAATAACAGCTCAAATGAATTAGTCGTCATTCAAAATTATTGAATTTTACCATAACCTCTCTCCAGTTGCCACAAAAAAGATATGAGGAAACATATTCATGACAAACTACTAGCTTACCTCTTCATAACAAATATAATAATATATGTGACTCAAGAAAAGACTTTTGCAATGCATTTATGATGCAATCTCTGAGCAAAGTCGATGTCATTAATCTAAGACTAGGACTCAAAGTAGCTCATCAACTCCAGAGGTCACATTTTCTTTTGCCTTCAGGTCTATGCTAAATAAACGAAGATTAAGTCATGAGTAAACCATACACAAAATAGCACCTGTGTGCTCCTGCTCCCATAATCAGTGTCTCAGTGGCATGCTCCCCAACAAGTTGTGCTATTCCCTTCCCTTTAAATTGCATCTTGATATATCTTTTTTCCGCAGAAACCTGCAGCAAGGAAACATTAATGTGTGCACACATAAGTCAGATACTGAACTCCAGCGTGCCTGTCAAAGATTAACTTCAAAAAGTTTTCAAATGATAGGCTGATGTTAGGTTACATATTTCTTGGTACACTTATCAAATTAAAACCTCAAAACGCAGCTCGACATAAACCTAATCGTACACAAGAGTAATATCTCTAACTTCCACCACCCTTTTGTACTCAGTAGACTCAGAACAACTGAAAGTATTGAATTCTGGGAACAAAGTCAAGACAATCTGATTTAGACGAATTAACATGTAATATCAATCTGAAATGTCGAATAATGCTAAACTTCACTGTTTATCATTGTATTCTCTACTTCAATGAAATGGGAAAATCAAATACAAATCATTGCGTATTCAACAGTAATGTCAAGAAACAACGAACTGATCATATGGCAAATGTGGCAGAGGGTATATCATTCAGGGAAAAATGAGCCTCTGCATGCTTACAAATATGAATGTACTCATCCAGCATCTTGTCCTGTTCATATTCTGCCTCGCAAATTCTTGAGGAGTCCTGACGCCAAAACCATCTGACTGATTCACTGGACATTTTGCCAAGCCGAAGAAATTGCTGTTACTATATTTGCACAGCGGAAGAATTTAAGCTAATGCCAACTTTCACCTAATGAAATCATGTTCTCGCCACAGTTGATCTGTCCTCAGAATAAGAAAAGCGTCGCAGCATGCAAACATTTCACAAATGCATCGCATTTGGACTATACCACAATTTCCAAAAATGCGAGCACACACCAACCCACAGACTGGCAGTTATTTTCGCAAACTACATGACCGCCGATGGTATAATGGAGTCCAATTACTTATACATACAAGTAAGAAATGTTTCTTCAGACGGGGCAATAGGGAAGTACTTTTCACAAATTGTTAATTCGAGACCACCTCACCGGAACTGCCAACAGTCGCGTTCGACCACAAATTACCAAAAATCCTTAGTTCGACCTCACATGGAGTCACTTCCTCGCGGAATTAAACAAAGAATTCACTACAATATCCAACCATCTATAGCGGATGAATTCGGCTTATCAGCTAAAAACGCCAGAGATAACCCAAACCCATTTCTCACAAGAAGCACCATCGCTGACACAGCAGACACTCATACCCTTTTAGAATCATCGTATATGTCAGCATCCTACTAAGCTAAAGTAGCGAACTTTCACGTTGCGTGGTCCTGCCGCACCATGTCCACGACACCCAAGACCGATACCAAGTGTTCGGCGCTGTACGTATACCTACGACGGAACGGACAAAGTCGTACTTTGTCGGCGGTGGTCCTGAACCGAAACTTACGAGATGGGTCGCGAGGGTCGCGATCGCCGTCGTCCTCGGGAGGCTGCTGCGCATGGGGGATGCGAAGGCCGCCGCCGAAATTACGCAACGCCCGCGACAGGGTCCACTTGCTTCGCTGCACGTCGCCGCCGACGGCCACGTGGAGTCGATCGGCGGCCAGCCGCGGCGGCGATCGGCCGCCGGCGGCCTCCATGAGAGCGGCGGTTAAAAAGAGTCACTTTTTCAGTTTTTAGCTAAAGTAGATATCGAGAGAAAAAGACAAGACAACCTCCTTTAAATAAGAAATTCAAATAAAGTAACAATATTTATCAAAAATCCTAATCTAAATAAAAGTAATCTTGAACATGCTTTTTTAAAATGAAACTTGCAGATCGAGATTCTAAAAACGAGCGTAACTTGAAATCTTGGTACCTACTCTTTCTCTCTAAGTCTTATAAACGGATAGTGGTCAGTTTTGGGTTTGATAATGGTGAAAATTGCTCTATTGATATAGTGACAGCTTAAAAAAAATCTTGAAAATGTGGTGGTTGTCGCCAAGGATCTCTTTTTAAGTGGCAATATGATTGGGCCGTCTCCATGACTGGTCACAATTATTCTAACAAGCAATCGCCGCTGCAGTCAATATCAGCCACGATCGATGATCTCTTATTAATGCATGTCTAATATCGGAATATGTTAATCAAAACTCCACATTAAATAAGTTCTAGCTCACATGCAGGCCATGCCATCTTCATTGATCACATGTGAAGTGAACTTATGAACAGTTGGTAAGAAAGGGAATACAAATTCTCTTTGTATGTTTTATTCTGTTGTGATTCTAACCTTATATATTTTCTTATCATCTTTCATACATGTTGTAACGAGTGACACGTGAAAAATATAAATTTTAGCTTTGCTTAAATTACACTTTTCTAAATCACTAAGGTTTGCCCAAGTGGTCACTCTTCCCATATGAAAATAGGAGTGGAGAGTTCGAATCTTTACATTCTTACAAAGAATTGAGATGGAGGCGGTTTAGCTTTAAGTGTAGATTTTGACTTTCATATTCTATAAAAAAGTAGGACAAAAGATTAAAAGTGAGAGTGAGAAAAAAAAATTACATTTTTTTAGCATAGATTGGACGAATGGTAATTCGATACTATGTATTGGATGCCAATTCTTGAGATGACACAAAAAAGATATGAACTCATCAGATGAAATCCAAACTTAAGAAGGGTAAGAGTGAATTAGCAAGAATGAACATGCTTTCAACCATAGCTAACAAAGGCACTCACTAATCACATTGCAATATCTTTGCAGTGATTCGAAGTACAATTAATAAAGAAACTTTATGCGGTGATTATCCATTTCATAAGCTTAATTTACCATCCAACGATAACTATAATCTAGATGTGTGTAGCTGTACAACTGCTATTAGCTTTCGGATTTTCTGTTAATGAATTTGCCAAGATATACATTGTTTATGTGTTCAATAGTAAGTTCTATTATAGTATTTAAACGTAGGTAGAAATTACCTATATTAAAGGGAAGCTTGATCCTGTTGGGAAACAAAGAAGTAAGCTATGAACAAAACTACAAATAATCTACTTCATATATTGGATCTCTTATTATATTTTGCTTTGCATTTTAATTTAGTCATAAATTATACAGAATTCCCACATTTTATCATCTTAGTTATTTTTAAAATAAGCTATCTCACCAAAGAATTGTTTTGATGATATTTTCTTTTTATACGTTTCTTTTCAATATTATTATACTCAAGAAGATGTAAAATTTTAGATATGACAAATAAGCTTATCATTTTTTTTTTGTTGAAACAAGTGCGAAAAAAAAATCATGAAAGAAAGCAACGCTCTGTCAAGAAAAACAAGCACTTAGAATGAAAAGGAAAGTGAAGCTAGGTGTCTTGCTGTAGAAGAAAGGGAAATATAAGTTTGGATTCATTTTATTACTCGATAAATTCTTTTTAGAGGGTATTGTAATTTTTGAAAATCCTCATTGAGATTGTGGATAAATTCTTGAGGGCAAATTAGTCCAAAAAAAATTAAAAAAAGACTACAGAAGTTGCGGAAGAAAAGGCTTTGGCTGTGAAAATTTTCCCTTGACTTTTTTTTTAAAATTTTGTTAAATTGGTAATTTGATTTTTATTTGGGCAAAACACTTAAAAAGCAATTAAAACATGGAGATTTAACATATAAAATTGTACAAAATAGTGTTTCATTCGAAAGTTAAACTAAAATTTTCCCTCATTTTCAAATTTCAGGAGGAAAAACTCACTGGAACGAGGTAGAAACAGACAAGAACAGTCCCCACCAATCAAGATGGTCTAAATTCTGTCCATCCTCCATCTTCAGACTGGCCAAAATTTGAACTTGCTAAAACCCTAAAAATTGATTTTTGGTCAACTAACGAGTGGAAAATCGCGTTCCCTTTTGCCCGCAATTGGAATTGCTAAAAACCTTAAACGAGAAGGGGTTTATGCCAATGTTGACCGTTGAGGAATCATCCCTCCCTCCCTCCTCTCTCTCTCTCTCTCTCTCTCTCCGGTTGCCAGTCTGCACAGTACAGTCCCTGAAGTTCGTTCTTTCAGTTGCACCTTCAAAATTCATCGGCAATTGTCGATTGTCTCGCAATTTTTGCACTAAAAGGCGAGACCTTTCCTTCAAAAGATCCATATTTGCAATGACCCATTATGCTAAAGAGATGCGCCATGCTCGCCATCTATTCTTTAGCTCAAGGAGAGCATTCCCGATTGTCTCGCCATTTTTGCACTGAAAGGTGGGACCTTTCCTTCAAAAGATCCATTTTTGCAATGACCCATTATGCTAAAGAGATGCGCCATGCTCGCCATCGATTCTTTAGCTCAAGGAGAGCGTTCCCGATTGTCTCGCCATTTTTGCACTGAAAGGTGGGACCTTTCCTTCAAAAGATCCATATTTGCAATGACCCACTGTGCTAAATGTAAGCAAATTTGTTCATATAAGTAAATAATTAATCAAGAATAAGCGGATCCATATATGACCGTAAAACACCAAGATAGATAAACACAGCGGAATTAAAGCGTACCTGTTTGAGCCATTGCTTAACTTGAAGAAAAGTAGATCACTCTGATAATCAGGGATCTATTGGAATACCAGATCTTCCTTTCTATGACCTATTTTAGTATAGCAGCTTTCAAATGGGATTAAGCAACTGATAGGTATAACCTATTCTTTTATAGGCTAGAGAGGAGACCTAGCAAACCCTAATCAACAGCGTGTCAACTGGGTCCTTCCCATTACGGGCTTCAGTTAAACACAATTGCATACACTTTGCTGCTCAACTAGGCCCGTTATTAATAGATACCGATACCCAATTCAATAAGATCACTGTAGGGTTTATCAAATATTGGAATATCCATTAACCCGATTATTTAAAATAGAAAATCAATTAATTAATGTAAGCCCATATTATAGGAAATTTCTAACATTCTCCCACTTGGGCTACATTAATTAACTTATTTTATTTTGAAAAAGATTTGAAAACGACACTATCGGATTAATAACTGAAAATTTTGTTTTATGTGGCCACAACTTTAAAAAATAATATTCCAATAACGGCATCTCAAAACCAATCCAATCCTATATAAACTCAGTATAGGACTATGGGGATTAATGTGTTAAGAAAATACCACAACACATGACCTTCCATAATCACATACAATAAGTATTATATTTTCATGGATCATGAGCCTAGTAGTGTAGTAAGAAATAGTGCCAACATGTTATCAAAATATACACTATTTCTTATCGGTCCTTAATGCAATTTCTCAACGACATGAAACTGCATTAACGCAATTTCTAAACAACATGAAATTGCACAACTATGTCACAATCCAACATGAGATCTCATAATCAGTGACATCCAGTCATCTTTAAACTAAAATTTGTTTAAAGATACTGTTTTATATTTCCATTTCTCGATCCAACAGGAGAAATGATAACAATAGAATCAACAATAATAATCATTGAAAATAAATGCTTTAATAGACATCATAAAAGCATTATCAATCTGCATATAACTATAATATCCAGAAATACAAATTATATAACTCCCACTAACAAAAGAAATCAAAAGAATCTAAGACACTCATATTCTTTACATGTTCTTTAAACAAAATAGGTCGTAAGCCTTTTGTTAGAGGATCGGCCAACATGGACTCGGTTCGATATTTTCAATCACAATGTCTCCCTTTTTGACTAAGTCCTTAACAAGTATAATATTTGATCTCCATGTGTTTGGACGCATTGCTGATCTTGTCATGCTTGGAATAAAACACAGCTGTAGTGTTGTCACAATAGATCACCATAGGTCTAGCAATAGAGTCCACAACTCTCAATTCTGAGATCAAATTTCTAAGCCAAGCTTGAATTGACGCGCCGTAGCACGCTACAAACTCAGCATACATTGTAGAGTTCGTAATCAAGGTTTGCTTTGTGCTCTTCCAAAAAATAGCACCTCCAGCCATCATAAAAATATATCCGAAGTTGATTTTCTATCATCTCGAACAACTAGCAAAATCAGCATCCGAATATCCAATCACTTTTAGGTCCTCAACTCTGCTATACACGAGCATGAAGTCCTTTATTCGTTGTAGATATCTCATCACCTTCTTAGCTGCAACCCAATGTTCTTGACCTGGATTCGACAGATATCTTCCAAGAGTATTCATAGCAAAAGCAATATCAAGTCTGGTACATACTTGTGCATACATAAGACTGCCAACTGCACTAGCATATGGAACATTCTTCATGACTTCTTTTTCAACATCATTCTTGGGGCATTGTTCTATACTCAATTTATCTCCTTTCACAACGGGAGCATCACGACTTGCAGTCTCCGCATATTGAATCTTTTCAAAACATGATCTATATAATTTTTCCGAGATAACCCCTTAACCTTCTTAGATCGTCACGATGAATCTCAATGCTTAGAACAAAAGAGGCTTCCCCAAGATCTTTCATATCAAACTTTGTAGATAGAAAACTTTTTGTGTCATTCAATAGATCAACATCACTGCTAGCAAGTAAAATGTCATCTACATAAAGTACTAAGAAAATATATTTACTCCCACTTACTTTCATGTAGATGCATTGATCATACTTGTTTTTTTCAAAGCCAAACGATCTCACAACTTTGTGAAATTTTAAGAACCACTGACGTGATGCTTGTTTGAGACCATAGATAGACCTTTGAAGTTTGCACACCATATGCTCCTTTCCAGCTTCTTTAAACCCTTCAGGTTGCTGCATATATACTTCTTCATCCAGATCTCCATTTAGAAAAGCTGTCTTGACATCCATTTGGTGAAACTCTAAGTCAAAATGAGCCACCAATGCCATGATTATCCGAAAGGAGTCTTTGGTGGACAATGGGGAAAAGACTTCGGTATAATCAATGCCTTCTCTTTGTTTGTACCCTTTTGCGACTAACCTTGCCTTGAATCTCTCTATGTTGTCTTTATTGTCTTTCTTGGTTTTAAATACCCATTTGCAGCCGATCGGTTTATGCCCATCAGGTAAATCAACAAGTTTCCATACTTGATTAGTTGACATGGAAATCATCTCGTCCTTCATCGCTCCTAACCATTTATCTCGCACGATCGCTATTAAGAGCTTCTTTGAAGGTTGTCGGATCGACTATACTTCCAATGTCAAAATCAGCTTCACCAAGATAGACATGGTAATCATTTAGAGGCATAGGTCTTCTTTGTCATTTGTGATCTTCGAATGAGGCATTTGTGGAGCCGCATCATTCATCTCGGGGGAATTTCATTTGTAATGGGAGGATCTCTTGTCATATTTTCAGTATTTGCTTCTTGCTGAATTTCCACTCGCTAGGATCTCGCATAGAATCATCATGCAAGATGGGCAATGGAATAAAGACCGTTTTATTTGGTTCTTCCCTTTCAAAAGATTGAGAAGAACTCTTTTCAGCAACATCTAATTCCAGGAATTTGGCAGTTTGAGATTCAACGATTCTAGTGCCGCGAGTAGGACAATAGAACCTATTCCCTTTAGAATGATCAGGGTATCCAATAAAGTAACTTCTGGTAGTCCTGGATTCGGTCTTCTTCTGAGAAGGATCATAAATTTTCACCTCTGCAAGACAACCCCAAACTCGAAAATGATTCAAGCTCGGTTTCCTCCCTGTCCACAATTCAAAAGGTGTTTTCGGAACCGATTTACTAGGTACATGATTCAATATATAAGTTGATGTCTTAATTGCATCACCCCATAAGTATTCAGGCAAGTTAGAATTGCCCATCATACTTCGTTTCATCTCCATGAGTGTGCGATTGCGCCGTTCAGCAACACCATTCTGTTCAGGACTCCCGGGCATTGTATGTTGAGCGACAATACCACAGTCCTGCAAATATTTTGCAAACGGTCCATTTTGCTGTCCAACCTCAGTATATCGCCCATAATATTCACCACCACGATCAGACCTGACAATCTTGATAATTTTTCCCAATTGTTTCTCAACTTCAGTACGAAACACTTTAAATATCTCAAAAGCATCAGTCTTCTCCTTAATTAGGTAAACATAACAATAACGGGAGAAATCATCAATGAACGTAATGAAGTACTTATTTCCACACAAGGTGGTTGAGTATGGCCCACTAATATCAGTATGAATAATCTCCAATAGATTTTGACTGCGAGTAGCGCCTTTCTTCTTGGTTTTAGTTAATTTTCCCCTCACACAATCAATACAAGTCTCAGTATCATTTGAGTCAAGAGGAGGGAGAATATCAGCCTTGATAAGTCGCATTACCCGTTCTTTGGAGATATGCCCTAATCGCTTATGCCACATCAATGAAGATCTTTCTTTGATTAAAGATCTCTTAGCAACAATATTCTCGACATTGAAAGAGCAATATGGTCTATTGGGAGATAAGGTCAATCGATATAATCCATCAGACAAAACACAATTCCCAATAATTTTGGAATTATAACTCAAATCCACTCTTTTATTCGCAAAATGAAGACAATATCCAGCTTTGTCAAGCGAAGAAAGAGATACTGAGTTTCTCCTAAAACTGGGAACATAAAAAAAACATTGTTCAAGGTAAGCTGAAAACCAGAATCTAAATTCAAAACAACTATCCCTATGCGCTCCACATCAACTCCAATATTGTTTCCAACTTTAAGCTTGGACTCCCTCAGACTTGGATTCCTTAGATTTGTGAGACCGTAAGGTAGTAGTCACATGAACAAGTAGCACCGAGAATCAAGCCACCAAGAATCCAAAGGAACATCAACCAGATTTGATTCAAAACAAACCATCAACTCACCTTGGTGACTTTCTTTTCTTGTTTTTAGCCAAGCTTGGAATTTGTAGCAATTGGCTCTCTTGTGACCCTACTTCTTGCAGTGAAAACACTTGAAAATCCCTTTCTCCATTTCTCCCATAATTCCCATTTTTCTTGAAGTCTTGCCATTTCTTTGGACCATGAGCATTTGACCCTTTAGGCTTCCACCGCCTCTAGATGAACTCAACTTGGCATTGGTAGTTAAGTGGGCGGACTCATGCTTTTCCTTCTTTAGCTTCTCTTCCTCGAGTCACACACTTAGTAATCAAGGCATTAACGCTCCATGTCTCATTCTGAGCACTATAAGCAGTCTTAATCTGGCTAAATTCAGCTGGCAGAACATTTAAGGCGTGATGCACAATATAATTCTCAGAAAGGACAATTTCATGGGCCTTAAGTTTGAATTGAATGTGGACTATTTTCAGAATAAATTCTCTAACACCCATAGTAGCATCATACCTCATGTTCGTTAACTCACTCAAAGCAAGTTCCCGGCTTGCCTTATCTGAGACTCTATATCTTTCTCCCACTACTTCAAGGAACTGTCTGGCATTCATATCTTCTGGCAAACCACTAATGAGATGCTCAACAATGGACCTCTTCATAGCAATGAGGCTCAGTCGGTTAGATTTTTCCCATCTAGCATAATGAGCCTTTTGATCTGCAGTATTTTGATCATTGGGCTGGCGGAGTTCATCCTCACGTAGAGCCAAGTCCATATCAACGATGCCCGAGCAAACTCTATATCTTGCTTCCATCTCTTAAAGTTTGATCCAGTTAACATTTCAACCGTGGCATTGTTGTTATTTACAGCAAAGGTAACTGTTTGACACACATAATGCAATAGGATCAATTATGGGCAATAAGCAATTCAACAAAAATAATTAATACATTACAAACTCCCCTTTGGGCAGAGTGTATAATGCACCATTATTTTTCACAGCATGAAGTTTATAAAGCAACAACAAGGAGAATTACATATAATTGTCAAGGATCCATCTCTTTTGGGCAAACAAATCATTTAAATCATACATCTCCATAATATCAATATAGAGGGGAATTACATATAATTTTCAAAACATTTATCCCCTTCGGGCAGATAAATATTTTTCAATTATACATCCCCATCTTTTAAATATGGGAATTAAACTTCATGCTATTTTCCAAATTAACATACACAATAACCCCCTTTGGGCGAGTAATTGTATATACTAATTTTTATCAATAGGGAACTCCAAAATTTATGCCCAAAATTCATCAAACAATATGAAACACTTCACAACATGTGTTTCCAATGATCATATTGCACTTTTCAAACAACAATTTTTACCACAAGTTTTTTTTTTTAATTTTTTTAATTATTTTATTATTTAAATATTTCGGACTCTCGCGGGCTCGGGACCCGCGAGCAGCCCTAATCGGACCGCCGGCCAAAACCCACGAATCCATAACCCTCACGCGGCCCACTAATATAAAACAACAACGAAAAATGGGCCAAACCCATTTATATTGGTTATAGGCTCACGCGGCCCAGAACCTCTCTACTTTGGTTCATGGGCGTGAGCCCAGAACCTTCTTTTTTTTTAATGGGCGTGAGCCCAATTCGATGGCCCGGCCCGGCTGGAGGTCTTCTTCAACCTCCAGCCGGGTCCCGAATTTTTTGCAAATCGGGTCACACGACCCGGTTTCGACCCGAAGCTCTAAAAACACAAATTAACTTGATTTTTGATGAAATTTATTCATGGGTCTTGCATTTAACATCAATATAATTAACTATAATTAATTAAATGAAGAAAAACCAAGTAAATCTACTACCTACAAGCTTCAAAGTTTCGGATCTAAACCTCCCATGCCCAAATTTCGAATTTCTTAAATTTAAGCCCTAAAAAAAATTTTCCTTGATGCAACAAAAGAATGCTAATATATATATATATATATATATATATATATATATATATATATATATATATATATACCCATACAACAATTTGTAACGAACAACAATCAATTTTAAGTAATTTGAAAATTCTAGAACCTTTTAATGCATAAACCCTAGAATTTCAAATTCAAAATTCTCTCTCAATTCTCAACGAAATTATGCAAATTATATATGGTTGGAAAGATCTCGACATGTAGAACAAAAGCCCTATGGTTTCGGGATCAATCAAGCAAAAAATATACACGAAAAAATAATGCCCATATTCGGCTTAAAGAGGAGGATTTCGAATTTATCCATAAAAAAAAAATTTGGGTTCTACAATCATATATGTGTAGCTCCGATACCACATGTTAGCAAATTTGTTCATATAAACAAATAATTAATCAAGAATAAGCGGATCCATATATGACCGTAAAACACCAAGATAGATAAACACAGCGGAATTAAAGCGCACCTGTTTGAGCCATTGCTTCACTTGAAGAAAAGTAGATCACTCGATAATCGGGGATCTATTGGAATAC
Source organism: Eucalyptus curtisii (assembly GCA_017140595.1). Lineage (NCBI taxonomy): Eukaryota > Viridiplantae > Streptophyta > Magnoliopsida > Myrtales > Myrtaceae > Eucalyptus > Eucalyptus curtisii. Next base: position 19,587,576 of record CM029498.1, read on the forward strand.
CAGATCTTCCTCTCTATAACCTATTTCAAAGATAGCAGCTTTCAAATGGGATTAAGCAAGCGATAGGTATAACCTATTCTTTTATAGGCTAGAGAGGGGACCTAGCAAACCCTAATCAACAGCGTGTCAACTGGGCCCTTTCCATTACGGGCTTCAGTTAAACACAATTGCCTACACTTTGCTGCTCAACTAGGCCCGTTATTAATAGATACCGATACCCAATTCAATAAGATCACGTAGGGTTTATCAAATATTGGAATATCCATTAACCCGATTATTTAAAATAGAAAATCAATTAATTAATGTAAGCCCATATTATAGGAAATTTCTAACACTAAAGAGATGCGTAGGTGCTCGCCATCGATTGTTTAGCTCAAGGAGAGCGATTACGACGTGTGCCCTCCAATCGGAACCTCTGGCTTCTGCGGCTTCTGGCAATTCGACTGATCATAGGTCCTTGACTCTGTCTTTGTTAGAGCAGCTCATTCAGTGGGGGCAGTTCTCTTTCGCGCAGAGCGTGGTTTGGCAGATGACAATTCATGCTCCATCAGCTCTTAATGCGGTTTGGCAGTCGATTACCTTGCTTCGCGAGGATTGGACCTCGACTTGAGTAGTTATGACGTGCTTTCACAGAAAGTGGTGAGTACCAGTTGGCTGAGGCATGGTATAATGAGACCATTGTCGATAGAGGCATTGTTCCTGATCATTGTATGATGGATCCTGTGATTAACTGTTTCTGTAAGTTGGGGAAACTCGATGAGACAGGGAAGGGGTTTGATAGGTGTGTCAAGTTGGGTGCATTACCTAATGTGCAAGCTTGTGATGCAATTTTACGTGAACTTTGTGTGCGAGGAATGGCTTTGGAAGCGTTTTTTTTGTTGGATTGATTCGTGCAGGGGTTAGTGTGAGGAGTGGTTGTTATAATGAGTTGATGGATGCATTGTGCTTTAAGGGATACATTAATGAAGCAGTTAAAGAAGGTACGGACACCTGGAGTGCCAAAATTTGGCACAGAGGGACACTTAATTGTCAAAATTTTGAAAATGTATACTTAAATGCCAAAATCGGAGTAAAGTGAAGTGCCACTCCGGCCAAATTGCTGACGTGGCAATTTTCCAGCAAGTTGGGTGCAAAACGACGTCGTTTTGCACGCTGATGTTGCGAGAAAATGCAAAAACGGCGCCATTTTGGGTATGATATGTAAATAACTAATATAAAAATTAATTAAATTAAATTTATTTAAAATATTCTAAAAGTTAAAAAACTTAATAAAAAATAGGGGGCGAAGGGGGCGGGCCGAGGGCCGAGCCCTCGCCGTTGCCGCCTCCCTACCGCCGCGAGAAGGGGCGGCGACGGGGGAGGGTCGGCCGGGGTCGCCGGCCCTCGGCCAACCGGCGGCGAGAGCCGCGACCTCGCCCCGGCTAGGGCCCGACAACCCCGGTCGACCGACGGCGAGGGCCCACAAGCCCTCGTCGGATCGAGCGAGGACCGCGACCCTCGCCCTAGATCCGGGCAAGGGCTCACGGTGCCCTCGCCGCCTCCCCAACCCTCCCCCTTTGTCGCCGGCCCTTCCCGGCGGCGGTGGCGAGGGCTCAGCCATCAGCCGCCCCCTTCGGCCCCCCCTTTTTAAAAGTTTTTTAATTTTTTAGAATATTTTAAACAAATTGAGTTTTAAATTTAATTTAATTAATTTTTATTAGAGCCAAAATGACGTCATTTTTGCATTTTCTCGCCACATCAGCGTGCAAAACGACGTCGTTTTGCACCAAACTCGCCGGAAAATTGCCACGTCAACAATTTGGTCGGATTTTGGCTGGAGTGGTACTTAAGTAATCCACTTTAGTCCGATTTTGGCACTTAAGTGTCATTCCGTGCCAAGTTTTGACACTTGGGGTGTACTTCTGCTGCAGTTAAAGTATTCCGCTTGCAGCAGGAGATTACGGAGCTTCCCCAACACTCCATCAGTATAACTCATTGTTTTATGGTCTTTGTAAGGGAGGGTGGATTGTGGAAGCGGAGCAGCTATTTGATAGAGATGGAAGCACATGGCTTTTTTGTTGATAAAGTAATGTATAACTAGCTAATTTTTGGTATAGCAAGGATAGGAAAATGAAGATGGCACTGAGGATTTTCTTTGGGATGCTTAACACATTAATTTATGGGTTCATGAAGTGGGGTATATTTGGTAAAGACTGGGCAATATACAAACAAATGGTGGCCTCTGGAATACAGCCTACCATGGTTACTCACCACACCATGACAAGCAACTATTGTAAGGAAGGGGAAGTGGACTGTGCATTGAAGCTGTTAAATAAAATGCTTATCTGCGGATATAAATCCTAGTGTGCACTCTTATACAACTTTGATTGCCTCACTTTATAAGAAAAACAAGTTGACTGAAGGAGTGCAAAACAATGTTGGGCAATGGGGTTCTCCCTGACCCTATTTTCTTTCTTGTTGTCATAAGGATGCACCGGAGTTGTGAACTTCGGCACGCTCATATGATTTGCGGGCTATTGGCCATTCTGTGTCCTTAGCTTCTAAACCTTGGGATGGCAGCATGGATTTTGGGCAAAACATTGAGCATTTACTTGAGGGAATTGCAAGAAAGGACTTGAATCTGGCCGGTATTGCTTTTGCTATTTGCATTAGTGCTTTATGTGAGAGAGGAGATATTGCTGCTGCTATTCGTCTTATGAATAAAGCAGACACGGTTGGATGCCAACTTTTGCTTTTTACATACAATTCACTGATCAAGTGTCTATGCCAAAAGGGGCTATTTTAGGAAACTAAATCCCTCGTTCATCTAATACTGGAGAGAGGTGTGGTTCTAGACTTGGAAACTTACTTAATAATGATAAATGGTTATTGCAAGCAAGGGAATTTGCAGTCAGCTTATTATGTCATGGGCCTAATTAGTAAGAGAGGACTGAAGCCCAATGTCGCCATGTAAGCAGTGAAAAGACAATTTTTTAGGCAGCAGACCTTTTCAAGAGAATGCTTAAAGATGGTGTGGATCCTGATGAGACTAGATACATGACGATGATAAATGCTTATGCCAAAAGTGGATGACTTATTGAAGGTAGCATATTGTATGATAAAATGATAGGAGATTTTATCAAGCCAAGTTCATATTCCTATACTACTCTTATAAATGTTTTGGTAAAGAGAAATATGATTGAGAAGGGGTGCATATACCTTGATAAGATGATTGGAGATGGTTATGAGCCGAATAATGTGCTCTATACCTCCCTTATTGGTCATTATTTAAGGGAAGGAGAGTTTAAATTTGTCTTCATGCTAGTTGATTTGATGTACAAAAGCCAGATCAAAATTGATCTTATCACCTATATTGTTGTGTTACGGGGTGTATGCAGACATATCAATGGCATAAAGAATAAATGGAGTATCACAAGTAGAGCATCTTATAGAGCAAGCTGTTTGATTTGCTGCAAAGTATGAGTTTGGCAACAATTGATAGAAACCTTAAAGTTTCAGTAAATTTCAATCATGTTCGCCCGGCAAAAACCAGATATTAAGCCATTGTAGGGGAATGGATTCGGCATAAACTTACCATCCTTAATTTTCTTGAACAGATTCAACGCAGAGTGCTTCATTGGTTCTGGCAAATTTACCAAAACTTTGAGGTTTCTATCAATTGTTGCCAAACTCCTGCTCTGCAGCAAATCAAACAGCATTTTTCTTGCTTTATAAGATGCTCTACTTGTGATATTCCATTTATTCTTTATGCCATTGATATGTCTGCATACACCCCGTAACACAAAGATCAATTTTGATCTAGTTTTTATACATCAAATCAACTAGCATGAAGGTAAATTTAAACTTTCCTTCCCTTAAATAATGGCCAATAAGGGAAGTATAGAGAACATTTTTCGGCTCATAACCATCTTTAATCATCTTATTAAGGTATATGCACCCCTTCTTAGTCATATTTCTCTTTACCAAACCATTTATAAGAGCAGTATAGGAATATGAACTTGGCTTGATAAAATCTCCTATCATTTTATCATACAACCCGCTACCTTCAAGAAGTCTTCCACTTTTGGCATAAGCATTTTATCATCGTCATGTATCTAGTCTCATCAGGATCCACACAATCTTTAAGCATTCTATTGAAATGGTCTTCTGCCTCAAAAATTGTCTTTTCACCGCTTACATGGCGACATTGGGCTTCAGTCCTTTCTCACTAATTAGGCCCATGACACCATAAGTAGACTGCAAATTCCCTTGCTTGCAATAACCAATTATCATTATTAAGTAAGTTTCCAAGTCTAGAACCACGCCTCTGTCCTGTATTAGATGAACGAGGGATTCAACTTCCTGAAATAGCCCCTTTTGGCATAGACACTTGATCAGTGAATTGTATGTAAAAAGCAAAAGTTGGCATCCAACCGTATTATCCATGAGACGAATAGCGGCGGCAATATCTCCTCTCTCACATAAAGCACTAACGCAAATAGCAAAATCAATATTGGCCAGATTCAAGTCCTTTCTTGCAATTCCCTCAAGTGCAATTCCCTCAAGTAGATGCTCAATGTTTTGCCCAAAATCCATGCTGCCAACCCAAGTTTTAGAAGCTAAGGACACAGAATGCTCAATAGCCCGCAAATCATATGAGCAAGCCGAAGTTCACATCTCCGGTGCATTCTTATGACAACAAGAAAGAAAATTGGGTAAGGGAGAACCCCATTGTCCAACATTGTTTTGCAGAAGTCATCTGCTTCAGTCAACTTGTTTTGCTTATAAAGTGAGGCAATCAAAGTTGTATAGGAGTGCACACTAGGATTTATATTCGCAGATGAGCATTTTATTTAACAGCTTCAATGCACAATCCGCTTCCCCTTCTTTACAATAGTTGCTTGTCATGATGTGGTGAGTAACCACGGTAGGCTGTATTCCAGAGGCCACCATTTGTTTGTATATTGCCCAGCCTTTACCAAATATACCCCACTTCATGAACCCATAAATTAATGTGTTAAAGGTATAATCATCTACCTCACAACCCGTTTTCAGCATCCCAAAGAAAATCCTCAGTGCCATCTTCATTTTCCCATCCTTGCTATACCAAAAATTAGCCAGTTATACATTACTTTATCAACAAAAAAGCCCTGTGCTTCCATCTCTATCAAATTAGCCAGTTCTATTATTTTGGTCATTTTGAAGGACTAGTTCAGTTGTGCTGTTATTATGCTTGGCTAGAATTGACACCTTATAAGTCAGCTAGAAAGTCGGATCCAACATTATTATCTCATCCTGAAAGTGTCTGGTCACCGATGTGCCTTTGGCATTGCAGTGGGAAGACACAAGTCCAATCCACAAAAGCAATAGTTGTCAATCAGCACATGTATCCATCTTTTTATTTATGGTTTATCTGCAAGGAACAACTAATTCTGTCAGGTAACACCATCACTACTTCACAAGGTGTAGCTTATTGCTTAATGTACTGCAGAATGTAGGTTTTTTGACAAGCACGAACATGAAGATTATCACGGAGCAAATTTTCTTTTTACATGCTCGTTGGTGGTACTTTTCATGGGTTGGGATTGTGGTAAGGCTTCGAGTTAGTGTAAGCAAAGAAGTGACAATGACTAATTCTTTAGACATATATATGTAAACGTTCACCTTTTTAGCTGCGCTGCAAGAACATTTGTGAATTTCGAGAAACATGCAAAGAACTACAAATTGAGTTATTGAAGCATGAAAGATGCAACAAGACGTCATGAGAAGAAAACTTAAATTAGTTGCTCTTAATCTTTTTTTCTGGGCTATAGTTTCTTAAGAAAGTGGCCATTCCTTCGGAAAAACTGCTTCAAATAACTATACAAATGGAAGAAATAGATTTCAGTGGGTGCATTGGAACCTCTTACTTGTCACTCCTGTTCCTGAATTATTGGGCTAATATTGCAATGTGGCATTAGAAATAGAATTTCCTTATAGCCCACCTTCATATGTTGATGTGGGTCTATGCATTCCTCTTTCTTATGCCTATGTCTGATTGATTTCCTGGGTATTTGTTTAAGTTCAGTCATTGTCCAAAATCACCTTGCTTTAGTTGATGCTTGTTCTACTTAGGGGCAATAGGTGGCATATGATGCTTCTAATAGATTAATGTTCTTGTCCGCAATCCGTAAGGACCTGGGTCTCCACTGTACACATATTGTCCGTTTTGGACATCCTCACGCTTTTGTTCTTCTCAGGGCAGCCCATACTATCCCAAGAAAACGCGTATATGGTTAGAGGGACCCAATTTTTATAAGCTAGCCCAGGACTCCCCCCTAAGCGATGTGGGACATGAGACATGCCCTTAACCTCGCCCGTGTATTGCCGAGGCGATCTTAGTCCGTCCCTCTATACTACCCCGGGTCTGGGTCGTCACATTAAATGCCCTTGAAGAGGAGCCATGGCAAAGGAAGGGCCTTGAGGGAATCTCTAGCCAAAGAAAATTTTGTTTGTTGGGGCGAATTAAGGCGCATTCCGTCACGAGGAGTCTGGGGATGGCAGAGGGAAAGAGATGTTGTTGGGCTTGTAGCCTATGTCGATCTTGATCTCGATATTCATAACGGTTGATGTATTTTTCAAAGATCATCAACATTAGTCCATCCAGTTAAATATGTCCGCCGGAGTGTAGATTTGATGGCCAAAAAGCTGAGGTGGATGCCGGAGTAACACGCGTTAGTGTTCTTGATGGTACAATTTGTGAAAAAAGTACCAAAAAGTATAAATCTATTACATTGGTACAAATTCAGTTATAAACTTTTCAATTAAACCAATTCAGATGTAAATATTTTCACATTGGTATCAATTCAGTCTATTTGGTCAATTTTTGCCGGTTAATGTTGATATGGAGACCAACCGATGGTCGGACGATGACGTGACAATTTTTAATATATATATTATTAATTTTTTCTTTTATTTTTCTTTTCTCCCTTCTTCCTCCTTGGACTATCCTTGCGATGGGCAATGAAGCTCCAGTGAGGGCCGTGAATCCCTCATCGGCCGTCAGTGAGGGTCACGGCCCTCGCCCAGGGTTGCGGGCGAGGTGACTTCACCTAGATTTGGGCAAGGCCAACCTCGCCTACCTCACTCGTGGCTAGCGAGGCCATGGTGACGCCATGTCGGCGCATGATGATAAAAAGGTATTTTGTACAAACTCATTAATTTTGATGTCGCGACATTGGATATAATTAATGACGGTGATAAAATAGGTATTAAGAAACTTGTGTTTATTAAAAGATCCCCAGTGACAATTTGCTTTTTCACACACGTGTGTATATATATTTATATTGAGGAATTATAATATAGGTGGATGGACGAGAAAGTTTGTGATAGATTTTTCTTCTCTTGTTAGGCTTTTGTGCTTCGATTTTCTTTTGAATAAGAGGGCGCGTGACGCTGAGAGCAACGTAAGAGAACATTTTCTAGTGGATCTTTTCAAGTAGAAGTTCACCGACAGAGGAAGCTTCTCTGCAGTTTCCGACAGCTAAAGTACATGCATATCAGCTTCTTGCATGCCTTTTTCGCAGTTGCTTCAAGAAAGTTTATGTCCTCCTGTGACAAATTCGTGGACATCCCTTTTATTTTATGCGACCTACCTTCGCAGAGCTTTCATCATTCTTTTAGATATGCATGAGAGAGAGAGATTCTCTGCTTATTGCTGTGCTATGGCTAATCCATAGTTTTGATTCTGCATGTGAATCATAAGTGACAGAAAATTATTTTTGCACAGTGATCTCTTCACAAAAGTGAACTTGAAATCAAGGCATATGTCACTTTTATATTAAATAACCACCTATATGAATATTATCTTGATTTCAATTGTTTGTGTGTTCATCTAAAAAAGATAAACAAAAAAAAATTATGGATTTATTTGCATTCCTGTAGAATTACAATATACGATTTTCGCAATGATCTTACAGAAAATTAAGATTAACGATTTCAAATCATATTTGATCTATCCACACTAGAATAATCCATATACAAGTGTATATGCTTTAATCATATGTCACGTGCAAATATCATTAGTCTCCATTAACAATTAAAATGTTTTTTTTTTTTTGCCTCACTTTTCTCTTTTATGTACATATGTGTGTGGTGTTCACGGGAATGACGCCCGGACTTGGTACTCCTTGGGCCCTCCCCCAATCCTTTTACCAGTAGGGCCGCATGCCTGTTGGCAATTCAAAGTTTAATCAGCAAAGAGCAAAAGTATGGGTATATTGCTTCTAATTTTAACAAAAATACGGTGAGCAGCTGAAAAAGATTGAGATCCTTTCCATCCAATTAGGAAGGGTGAACCTTGTTCCATTTTATAGAAAGTCTCATTGAAATCACGGGATATCACCTTAAATGCAACTCAACCATTCAGATATTTATAAAAATGACAAGTCATGATTTGGGGCTCAATTAAGTCAAATATATACTTAAGAGAAAACCATTACATTTGGATAAGTCTCATAGTTTCTCTTAAGAAGCATGATTTCTATATCAAGCATAAAAACAGGAAAGAGTAACTTAAAAGTCAGAAGCCAAGAAAAGTCAAACAAATCTGACTTTATATCTTATTTAAATATATCATACAATATCATATTTGATTGCACCCCTCACTTATTTTTTAATCATTTATACAGTACTAATAATCAAATCATATGACACAAGGAAGACTTGCTCTCTACCAGGCGACAAAGTCACTGTCCTTGCGAGATCTTGCGTGACTGATTCCGGAGCCGTTGACCGTCGGTTGAAGCTGCTTTTTGGTGGGTAGAGGCGCCTCTTCCCCCTCTTTAAAACCCCTATAGCGGTGCTTGGTACGTTCCTCTCTCGAGCCTATAATGGCAGATTTCGGTTAGGGTTTCCTTCGGTCTGCTTTGCTGTATCGTGCTTTGCTAGTTGTGATGGAGTCTGAGTAGTATCGGGCCCATGCTGAGGACGGAGAGACTAGCACTCATAGCCTCTCCCCTCCTTTCCATGGAAAATTGTCTTTGGTTGGTTCATCGATGGGTGAACAGGGACACAGAACTTCGGCCCCTTCTGGCTCGATGGGGAACGATGATATGCTCCCGCCTCGTGCTTCTTCTGGTGTTCGAGCTCAAAGCAAGGGTAGGTCGCGTTCTAAACAACCCAAAACGGAGGAGATGCTAAAAATACAAGTAATCGCACTTGGGTTGCAGTAGCAAAAACTGTAACTAAAGGATATGACCTGGAATTTACTCCACCCACCTTTGTTAACAACAAGCCGGTAATAGAGATGACAGATAAGGACTTACAAGCTGTAGACCCCAAGCTAGATGAGTGTCTGTTGGGGTATTTCCTTGGCTGACGTCTTCCTTTTAAAGTCACTGAGGAAGCGCTTAAAAAAGCATGATGACCGAATCTATTTGAAGTTATGTCCAATGGACAAGGAACCTTCCTACTACATATCCCAGACAGAGATTTTCGATGAAAACTTCTTGAAGGTGACCCTATCACTGTCGCGAGAATCCCTCTCGTCCTTCAGCAATGGACTCCTGGTCTGGAACTCAGAAAAGACACCCTCTTGACTGTCCCGATATGGGTGAAACTAAGGAATCTACCTTACCCTTTTTGGTCTGCTCAATCAATTAGCAAAGTCGCAAGTGCTTTGGGCAAGCCTTTATATGTGGATCAACGCACTGAACAAATGAAAATTATGTCCTTTGCTCGCGTCTGCATGGAGATTACAGCTAATCAGCCCTCTTGTGAATCGATTGAATTAGTTCTCAATGGTAAGACTATTGAAGTTGGGGTGGAGTATGAGTGGAAACCAGTTGCTTGCAATGGGTGTGGAATCTTCGGGCATAATTGCACGACCTAATGCTGCACGACCTAATGCTGCTTGTGCTTCAACTGCTCGACCTTTTACTTCTTCTACTGTAGCTCGACCTACTGATGCTATGGTTACTGTACAAGCCCCTCCCCTGGGTGCTTCTCCTGCTCAACAATTGACGGTAGACCATGTTTTGCCTGCTCCTGTTATTACTCCAGGTTCCTCTCTGTTGCCTTAGAATCAGGCACAAGAATCCTCGGAAATGCCTATAGCCAAAGCCTCTGAGCCTACCAGCACTCTTGCTATTGGAACCCCTGGGTTTGGTGAAGGCAGGGAATTGGCCTCGGCTACTCCCTCTTCTCAAATTCATGCTGATTCCACTCCAGCTGAATCGGATTGGAAGAAAGTTAAGAACAAGAAAAAGAAGCAGCCTCCTGAAGACGCAAATTCATTTGGCTTAGCCCCGCCCAGTGAAGGGGGGCAACTTTTGAAGCTGAAGGCCTCTGCTCCTTCGGACTCTCTTGCTATGTTGCCTACCAAGCCCCCCAAAGGATCCTCGCAGGTTCCTCCCAAAGTCAATCCAAGGCGCTCCCTGACTGTTAAGAAGATGGGTCTCCTTTCTCCTACTCTAATTCACCATAGCTCTGAAGATGAAATATGTAGCTCTAGTAGCATGGCTGCTTCGAGCGTTGAAGAGTTGCCTTCAGATGGGCCCTCGTCTTCAAAAGACCTTGCCCCTCCTTATGGCGCTGTAAGTATTCAGGATCAGCTGCTACTGCTCCGTCCAGACCCTCCTGCTTCGCCACCCATGGCTATACCCAAAGCGACGTACACTAGTCGCAAAACCTCCAAGAGGAGGTAATCTCCCATCTCTTGTGTAAATATATTTTTTGGCTTCTAGAACATTAGAGGCATGCTCAATCCTATCAGACATGCTGAGATCAGAAAGTTTGTTAATTCTAATAAGTTGTGCCTGGTGGGCCTTATTGAGACGAAGGTTCCTGAATCTTTGTTTGAATCCATCTCTTCTACTCTTCTTAGAGGATGGAATTGGACTGCGAACTATGAGTTTGCCCCGTGTGGAAGAATATGGGTTAGGTGGAACCCGAATATTGCAAGTTTTGATTTGCTTTTTGCTAGTGCTCAAGCTATTCATGGTTGCTTTAAACTTAATGCTTCTACTGGGGGGAGCACACCTTCGTGCGGCATAGGCCCCTATGGGAGGACCTCATCCACTTCAATGAGGTATTTCAAGATTCTGCCTGGCTTGTTGCGGGAGATTTCAACGCAATTAAAGATCCCTCTGATCGCATTGGAAGCTCTAATAGTTGGATTCCTTATTTTGATGAATTTGGGCATTGTCTAGCTCAAACTGAATTAATGAATCTCATATACGTCGGACTCCACTATACCTAGTCCACGTCCGTTCGCTCTGCTAGAAAATTGAGAAAAATTGATAGGGTGTTAGTCAATACCAAGTGGAACATGGACTTCTCCTTCTCGGAAGCCGATTTTCTAAACCCTGGGATTTCTGATCACACTCCGATGTTCGTCAGGGTTCTCAATCCGATTCCTAAGAGGAAGCCTTTTAAATTTTTTGACTTCTGGGCTGATCATCCGAACTTTCTTACTATTGTTCAACAAGCGTGGAACAGCCCGGTGATAGGTTTTCCCATGTTCAGGCTTGTTTCTAAATTGAATATCTTAAAAGCTTGGCTCAAATCACTCAACCAGGAAGCCTTCTTGGATATCTCTATGAGAACTTCAGAAGCTAGGGAGGTTCTTTGCCACACTCAGGTTGGCCTTCAATCTGATCCTAACAATGTTTATCTTGCAGAGCTAGAAAAATGCCAACGCCACACCTTTATTGACCTGCGTGGTCAAGAGGAATCCTTCTATAGACAAAAATCAAGAGTGAGATGGCTCAAGGAAGGGGATCGCAATACAAAATTCTTCCACAATTCTGTAAAAAAAAAGACACCTTACCAATCGAATCCTCTCGGTCAAGGATTCAACGGACTCTCTCGTTACCGATCCTGCTCTGGTACCGCATGCTTTTGTTTCTTTCTTCTCGGATCTCTTCTCCCCTCATGCGGCCCTGTCGAAACCTTCTTTGCAAGACTTGATGCTGGTTATCCGGACCCCCCTATCAGATGCCTAAGTACGCTCCTTAGCTTTGCCAATCTCAGACTCTGAGATTAAAGACACTCTTTTCTTGATTCCAAGAGGCAAAGCCCCAGGCCTCGACGGTTTTACAGCTGAATTTTTTAAGAACAACTAGAAAATTGTAGGCCCTTTGATGCTGGAGGCAGTCAAAGATTTTTTCTCTTCGGGTCGCAACCTAAAGGAAATAAATGCTACAATCTTAGCCCTGATTCCTCAAGTCCCTAATGCCTGCGAAGTGACTGACTTCAGACCCATTGCATGTTGTAATACAATTTATAAGATTATTACAAAAATATTGGCCAACCGCATTGCTACTATATTGAACGATTTAATAAATCCTTCCCGGAATGCTTTTGTTAAAGGAATGAGGATTAGGGATAACATATTACTGGCACAGGAGTTATTTGCTGGATTTCACCTGGACCCATACCTTCTAAAATGTGCTATTAAAGTTGATTTTCGTAAGACTTACGATACGGTTGACCGGGACTTCTTGGAGCTTACTCTCTTGGCTTTCCGTTTTCCAGAGTGGTTAATCCATTTAATTATGGTTTGCGTTCGCACTCCCAAGTTCTCTGTGTCTATCAATGGAGAGTTGCATGGTTTCTTCTCTAGTGGTCATGGCATCCGCCAGGGGGACCCTATGTCTCCTTACCTTTTCACTCTTGTGATGGAAGTTTTTTCGGGCATATTGAACTTGAGGACTTCGGTCAAAGAATTCAAGCCTTTTTGGAGATGCAAAGCTGTGAGGCTGTCTCACCTTTTCTTCGCTGACGATGTTTTCTTGTTTTGTTAGGCGGATTGGAATTCTGTGGTTGTGCTTAAAAGGAGCTTGGATATCTTCTCCTCCTGGACTGGTCTTATACTGAACAAGAGCAAGAGCGATATTTTTTTCTCTGGTGGTCCGTCTTCACTTCGGAATAATATTCTCTTGGCTTTTGGTTTTCAAGAATGTAAACTCCCTATTCGCTATATTATTTCTTCTAGGTTGGGGAAGACAGACTGCATTGAATTGATTGACCATATTACTGCAAGAGTCCAATCTTGGGCTCATCGGTTTTTATCTTTCGCGGGAAGACTTCAACTCGTAAGGTCAGTTCTCCATTCTATACAGGCTTTTTGGGCCAGTGTGTTCGTTCTGCCGTCTGCTATTTTAATTAATATTGAGCGCATCTTGAGACAATTCCTTTGGAAAGGTACTGCCCTTGGTAGGGGCGGGGCCAAAGTCTCTTGGGAAGACATTTCCTTACCTAAAAATGAGGGTGGCTTGGCTATTAGAAGCCTGAAGGATTGCAATCAAGCCCCCATACTTAAGTACATTTGGATCCTCTTTACTGATAAAGAATCACTTTGGTGCCGTTGGATTCATTCTAATTTTTTTTTTTAAAAAAAGGAAATTTCTGGACTTCTTCCCAACCTACTGTATGTTCGTGGGCGTGGAAGAAAATCTTGCAACTAAGAAGTTTTTTTCGCCCATCCTTTCGATGGGAAATTGGTAACGGTCTTTTGGTTTCTCTTTGGCATGACAATTGGCTTCCTTGCGTTCCGTTAGACTCGATGGTCCCTACTTCTATTATGGATGAATCTGGCCTACCCAACTATGCAGTTGTTGCAGATCTTTACACTCTGACTGGTTCCATGCTCAAATCTCTCCTGGAGAGTTGGGGTTTCACCCTCCCGATTTTGTCCAATGCCTGTGATCGGTTCTTGTGGTGTTGCGACCCGTCTAGTTCGTTCTCGGTAGCATCAGCTTGGAACTTCATTAGATCTAAAAAAGACCACGTTCCTTGGGCTTCTCTCGTTTGGGATAATGCTTTAGCTCTGCGGTTCCAATCTCTCTTATGGCTTATTGCTAAGAATCGCCTACCAACCCAAGTGTTTCTCCTCTCCTATGGCAGGATTGATTATTCGGTTTGTGCTTTTTGCTCCGCCCAGCCGAATTCAATTGATCACTTGTTCTTTCAATGTCACACCTCGGCTACTCTCGCATATTTTTGGGCTTCCAGGTGTAACTTACCTTGGAGGAAAAGATCCTGGAGCGAAAACCTTACCTGGGCGGTGAAGTTCTTATCGGGTAAGGACTGCTTCCACAGTATGGCGTAATTCTCTTTCGGGGAGCTCTTTGTTATCTTCTTTGGAAAAAGAGAAAATGCATTGTCTTCCGTGGTGAAATATTAGTCTTATCGGCTCTAAAAAACCACCTCATTAAGGTTGTGAAGGACAAACCACTTTCCTTCAAGAATGTGCCTGCTTCTCCAAGGAATAGAAGACTTCACAGAGGATGGGGCTTTGACCCCTCAGTGTTTATTCAGTAACCTTGCTTCTCAAGCTTCTTGGGTTGTGTGACTTTCCCCTAGCCGTCCTAGCTCTCCTGCTCGCCCCGCTTCTTGGTGTGTGTAGAGGTTTGGTAGCTGCTGGTGTTTGACTCTTTTGCCCAGGTTGTGGGCTTTTTTGCTCCACGTCTGTTGTTGCCCTTATGGTGTTTAGTTCGTCTCCCTTCCACTCTTTCTATTGTAGTTAGAGTGTAAGTTTTCGCGTCGTCTTTTCTGTATATTTGTCCAAAGCTCAATATGTATTCTTACTTTTACCAATAATAATAATAATAATAATAATAATAATAATAATAATAATAATAATAATAATAATCAAATCATATGACAATTAAAGATTAAATTGTAAAATTATTTCCTTAATAACTATCGATAATATAATATTGACAAACCATTCAAATGCACTAATTTCATTATCGAATTACAAGTGTTCATTGAACGGTTCAAGGTGGGCGGACCCTGGATTGATCTTAATTTTTTGCGAAAACCTGTTGACCAAAAAAACATTTCATGCAAATCTTCGGGCTAGATTGGATGGGGTTTCGACTCGAGCTCAATCAGGCTGAAGTAGACTTTTTTCACCAAATGCTCTCACTCAAAACTGCACAAAATGACAATGGACCTTATGGCTACGTCCAGGTCGTCGAATCCGTGGTTTTAAGTTACCACTTTCCAAAATTTTTGTTGGTTTAAGAAAATAATACATCCAAATTGTAATAATCAATGCACAAAACAAAACAAAAAATAATTTCCACCCCTAGAAGGAGGAAAAACAAAATGAAGTAACACGAAGAAGGTATTAATTGATGCCACGTGGCTTTACGTGCGCATGTTTTGTTTAGCCGTTTTTGTCCACACCCGTATTCCATATGCATAGATCGGAAAAAGTGCCAAAAAAATGTCCAAAAGATATTATATGTGTATCAATTCAGTCCATCCGGCCAATTTAGGTAGATACTGACATGGATATTTTTAGATAATATTTTAATTTTTTTTGAATTATTTACACTATTTTTATTTTTATTGTTTTTTTCTTTTTTCTTTCTTTTTTTTCTTCATTTTGGCTGGTGAGGCTTGGGCAAGGGCCACGGTCAATGATAGGGGTAATCGGTTCCAAGGTGGGCAATTCTCACCCTAAAAAGGGGAATTGCTCACTAATGGTCGGTTCCACAAAATGAGAATCGAGAATTGCCTACCGGTTTCACGGATCCATCCGAAAATTGGAACGAAATCTACCATGTCCTGGGAGGCTCAAGAAGCATAGTCGGTTCTTTTACTAATTTCAGCTCCAGAACCTTCGTCCAGGGAGAACCCTGCAGCGGTCAGCCGAAAGCCGATTTGCCCTCTGGAGATCGCATATTCCTCCATTTTCTTCTACATCTGGGCTTAGAATTACATCCATTGCTTCAGAGGGAGTGATCTGAACGCAATCGTCGCCAGAATCATCCAATGCCTTCGTTGTCTCAGAAGCAGCGACATCCTTCTCGGGCGAATCAGGAGGTATCTGATTGTTTTCCTCGCTGTTTGCTCCATCGAGTTCGGCCCGAAAATTCGCCTTTTTGAGCCTTTATCGGCCGACATCTCATCATCTCATCCTTGTACAAATCCATCCCACTGTCCTGATCAGAGCCATACTGAATCGGGTTTCTCAAATCTTTTCTCTCTGCGATTCGTACTGAACTCCCTTGACTTTGGCTTTGGACTGAGATAGAAAATGCGTTGGCTGTGGAGATCTTTGATGAAGACATGATGTAACGCCCCGGGCCTCAACTGTACATATATTGTCCGCTTTGGACACTAAGTCCTCACGGTTTTGTTCTTCTCGGGGCAGCCCATACTACCCCAAGAAAACGCGTATGTACAATTAGAGAGCCCATTGCCTTATAAGGCAGCCCAGAACTCCCTCCCTAGGCGATGTGGGACAAGAGGGAGAGGACCCCTTCCTTGCGCACGTCCGGGGACCGAGGCGCGGACGCACCGCCATCCCTCCTCCCCGCGCACCGCCGCTCGGGCCGTCACACTCTCCCCCCCTTAGCAGAACAGCGTCCTCGCTGTGGCCCCACACGCTGTCGGGAGTCGGCTCTGATACCACTTGTAACGCCCCGGGCCTCAACTGTACATATATTGTCCGCTTTGGACACTAAGTCCTCACGGTTTTGTTCTTCTCGGGGCAGCCCATACTACCCCAAGAAAACGCGTATGTACAATTAGAGAGCCCATTGCCTTATAAGGCAGCCCCTTAACTCCCTCCCTAGGCGATGTGGGACAAGAGGGAGAGGACCCCTTCCTTGCGCACGTCCGGGGACCGAGGCGCGGACGCACCGCCATCCCTCCTCCCCGCGCACCGCCGCTCGGGCCGTCACACATGAGACGAGTCCTTGTCGGCGTCCGCGAGCACTTCGGCGTTGGGACAAGGTTTCGCCTTAGTAGCGAGCGAGGATGCGACCTGCGAGTGTCGAGAGTGAAAGAGTTGCCAAAGTGGAGAGAGGGCGAGGCCACGACCCTGACGCCGCGATAGAGGGCCAAAGGTGAGAGCTCGGCCAAAGGGCAACTGAGGGCGAGGTGAGGCAATAGCTTGTGTGGACGGTTCACCCCTAGAACCGGTATATATATATATATAACAGTACAGCTTGTGTGGACGGTTCCACCCCTAGAACCGGTATCCATCTAGATACGGCCAATTTAGTTATGTTTAGTTCGGTTTGAGCGGTTCACGATTCTTTTACACACTACTAGTAGGCAATTTTCATCCCTAAATTGGCTAGATGGACAAAATTGGTATAACTCTAAAAATGTTTAAGACTAAATTGGTCAAATTAAAGGGTTTAGGACAAAATTAGTACTAATGCAATATATTTATAACTTTTTTGGTACTTTTTCCAACACGCATGAAAAGTCAATGAAAATGTTCCAACATTGTTCCCATTGACCATTTTCTTAACCATGGTCTAACATTTAGCCGAAGTACTAGATTTAATGAACAAAAATTGTGTATTAATTTTGGGATAAATGCTATTGACACATGAAGTTTGACTGCTTATTTGGTAATAAATTGCATAGAAAAATTAGGGATTAAACTTTTGTCCCTAAATAAAATAATATATTAAATTGCATATCATATAATTTTTAGGAGCGTTCATTGCATAATGCGTTGAGTCGGTGGTGGTGAATGGACCCAAATTAATCATACGGACTAGGCCTATATCCAAGCAAACTTCGGCCAAGCATGGGGAGATAATGCCCAGAAATCAAAATATGTGAGTTTTAATTAAGTTGGGTTTAGCCCATAATGATTAATGGCTTTGAGCTTAATTAGAATGAGCCGTAAAGGGGCTAAGCCTGTCATCAATCAAGCCCACGAGAGGAAATTTTGACCACACCATAGGGGACAGGCTGGCCGAAAATCATGAGGTGGTTCAGGCCAGAGTGAGCTCAATTCGATCTAATTTCAATTTATTAGACTTAGGCCTTAATAAGTTAAGTCAGAAATTTCTCGTCGTGAAAAAACTTATTTTTATAGAAGTAAGATCTAAAAATAAAAAGAAAACATGACGCATTTAATACGAAAGAAATACTCCCAATAAAACATTTAAAAAAATGTGAAATGCTTAATTATGGCTACTAAATCTTAAATAGAAATGAAAAAAAATAATAATAAGGAAGGAAATTGAAAATTTTATGGCCACCATTTTGAATTTTGCACTTGAACGATTGCAGGCAATTCTGTGTTTCTGATGAAAATAGGGTGGCTTTAGTCATATTATGTATGAAAATAGTGCCGCCCTCAATTTTGGAGTACATCGTGGCAAAAATTGGAAACTCAACTTCAGTTTAAATCTTCTAGTCATCATCCTCGGACTGAAGGGAGCCTTGCAGGAAAGCATGTCAAAACGATGAGATCTCTGTTATCGGCTCAAACTGAGCTTGCCTATATGAGGTTGTATATGGAAAGCATTCGTCAAGTCCTTTGGATCTTACTGCATCACCCACTAAGCAACAGTTTTAGTGGAGATGCTGAAGAGAGGGCTAAGGAAAATAAGCACTTAACATTAAGAATTGAGAAAGAGAATTTTAAAGCAGACAGAAGTATCCGTGTTATGCAAATAAGCATAGAAAGCCTGCTGCTATTTTTAAGGAAGGTGATCTTGTGTTGGATTCATTTGAGGGAAACAACAGTACCCACCTGGCCTTCATGTTAAATTATCTCCTCGAGGGGATGGTCCTTTTTTAGTTCTGGAGCGCATCCAAGATAATGTCTACAGAATTAATCTTCCTGGAGAGTACGGTGTTTCCTATTACTTTCACTATTGCTGAGCTATCACCATATCATGAAGACCAAAAACTTGATGAAGTCGGCCTTGAGGATGAGTCTTCTCCGTCCAAGGGGGAATGACACCGAGAATATTTCTAAATCCTTATTTGGAAATTTCAAGATTGTCTTGTTATTCGTACATATGGATGGTAAATATTTCTCGAATCTGCAAGCTCACTATGAATATTGTTATGTTTGCTTTTATCTAGTTTACGTGAGTTATCAAGCGATTTCTGTATTCTTGGAGTGGCCTAAGGGAGATATGGGTTTATCTTGTGTCTTCCATCCTATCCTCCATCGTTAGGTTTTCGACCTCGCCATCAAGACATCCCGCGCCACTACGTGGTGGCATCACGATTCACGAGGTCCAGAGCAAGAGAATCATCTTGTCATCAAACTCTCATCACAGGCTTTTCCGCCTAACCAATCCAGAGACGCAGTCATGCAGTTTTGCAGTAATGGTAGTAGCATATGCACGCCTCGAGATATATCCATTCATAAATTTGTGCAGAAGCAAATTCAACCCAAATCATTCCAGACCCAGAAGCTGGAGAATCATGGGTTATAGATTTCAGTGCCGAAGCTTGATCTGCAATCTCTGTGCAGTTCTTAGTTGGAAAGGAAAGTTGCACTGCTCTCACGGGGTTCACAGTTACTGTGAACAGGACATTGAATTTAAGGTTCAATGGTCTTGCAGCCAAGCTTGAATTGCGCATCGCAGAGTCTGATTTGGGACGAGACCAAGGTTTGGCAGCTGGAGATTCGTCATAGGTGAAGTATCATGGCCACTAGTAAACCAACCCCTTATCGCCTCTGCCTCGTAGGTAAAACCATCTGCCCCCACATGGGGATCTTGCATAATTTCCTAAAATAAAATGCCGATGAGGTGTATAACAATTTCAAGGTAGAATCGAGATAATCATGCCGACATACAGCCAAAGATCATAAGACAAAAATAATAAGCAAACTTACCTGGGAGATTGGACAAATGAAACATGGAGGAGGCTGGCTAGGCTCTTCAGGATCTGACCAATTGGATGATGAACCTTCACCAAGAATTTGCATCTGCTCAAGCACCGGCCACACTTCGGACTTGAGATCAGGCCGGTTGCTGGGATTTATGTCACAGCACCTCAATGCCATGTGAGCCAGCCCTCTGGCTTGCTCAAATGGCCATTGCCCTGCCGTAGGATCCAATATGCCCTTTAAGTTCTCTAGAACGAATGACTCTGTCACCATCTCTATTAAATTCAAGGTCGATTTCCCAGTCAATAACTGCAATATTATAAGACCAAATGAATAAACATCTGAGGCAAAAGACCGTTCCCCTGCTGTTGGCTCACAGGACAGTCCAGATTTTATTAGTTTTGGCCGAAAGTTGGTGTCAAGAAGAATATTTCCTGCTTTCAGGTCACCATGAGCTATGCCACCATGGTAATGTAGAAAAATTACTGCAACACATGTTTCCATACAAATGCGTAGACGAGTTTGCCATGAGAGAGGTGCAGCGTTGCCTGTGCAGCAGAGTCGGTCTTCAAGGCTGCCACTGGGGAGATATTCATAAATAAGAGTCCAAGCTTCAGTGCAGACTCCGATAAGGTTAACCAGATTCGGATGTCTTAGCTTACTTGCTGTTTGGACCTGAGGAAAAAAACCCACAAATTTGTCAGACTTTGCACTTAGGACCTTCAAAAATTTCACGCGTCTATCGTCTCTCGAACTTCTTGAACGGAAAAGTTAAAAAAGATATTTATTTGCCTGGAATCAAATGAAAGTTGAATGACCTTTCAATCTTATTCTTTGGATTACATATTAGAATGACTGGACTTTGATATAAGCCCGCAGACTTTTAATCATTTGTCAAGACAATCTCAACTATTCTTGAAAATATAAGACTGTAATTGCCTCACCTCTTGATGGTACTGTGATGATCCCTGTGAAAGCAACTTAATGGTCACTGGAATGTTAAAAAGAAAACCTTTGTAAGTGCTCCCATACTCTCCTTCCTCAATCTTTAGGGATGGATCGAAACTGTTGATAGCTTCCGTGATTTCTGAGAAAGAAAATTCAGAAAGGAAGTCCCGCTGATTTGCAGTCAAGGATTCGCTTTCTTGGTTCGTAAGGAGCTCCTCGTTTACTTTCAGTGCATTATCTAGCAGCATCTTCAACTCATCAAGTTGGTTCTTTGTCATTTCAAATGCTTCCTTTTCTTTAGCTAGCGATTCCTCAAGACCCTTCCTACGTTTTAGCTCCTCCTGAAGTGCTATAACCTGTAAATAAGCAACGACATTCGGATATGATATTATATTACTAAGATACTCAAAATTCTGTCCCTACCAATGTCAGCTTATGAGACTGGGGCTGTGCCAAGCACTTGCGTCAAAGATGGACTGAGCAACTTCCTCCTAATGGAGTCTGCTCAAACTTTAAAAATACTAACGTCCTAAGTTCTTTCAATTCCAGATGAAGGAACTTCATTTAGATTGGTCTACAAGAATTCTGCATCCTCAAGAGCACCATCTAGAGTACTTTGTCCAGACATCGACGTGAGGTAACAAAACTAGCAAAAAGAAAGAAGATTCTGAACATTGATAACTAATTTTTTTTTCTCTCATGCATGTGTTGTCACTGCTTTCTATCTCAAATACTCCAGAATCCATGAATACATCTGTGCACAGAACATAGTAAGATAATCACAACAAGAACGTTACTCTGCGAATAGCATCAATTGCATTTTTTTCAGCTTCTTGACGACGGTTCCACTCTTCAAATGCCTCTCGTTTTGCCTTTGCAGCCTCTGCCATTGCTCTGTCAAGTTGTTTATAGAGTTCATCGTTATTTCCTTCCTGTCAGGAAATTTGGGGCCGTAAGAATGACTCATAATCCCCGTGTTCAGTTGTATATGAAACTGTCTAGTTTACTGAAGTGACGAAAACACTTGATAGTAAAGAAATTTTGTTCTACCGTAGCACAAAATGGCATTGGAGATTCACAAGAAAGTTCATCGGAAGGTTTAAAAGAAGGTCCAGAGCTTGATTCTGATTTATGATTGATCCTCCAGCCTCCCTCAATCAAAACAAAGGGCCGAACATCTTCGACTTCACTAGAGCTGGATCGTGAAAGAGCTGATGACCCTCTAGAATCTCCTGAGTTTTGTGATCCAGATTCCGCAGCAGAATTGGCTAATAATGATGACGGGAAAAGATCCACATCGGAATTGTTCAAATCTCCTACCCTATAAATTTTTTAATAATCCACATCAGCTAACATCATAGTTGCATCCAGCGCATGAAAAGTCGAAGAAGAAACTTGAGTAACAATCTCTTTCATGTGCATAAGATGGAGAGGGCCTTCACTAATTGATAATGATACAGAGTGAACTTATGAGAATACATCAAAAAGCGTTCAGAAATAGGTTCCAGAGAAGATACGCAGAAACTCTCGTCAGCATATGAAGATGCACTCTGGAAACTCAAGATGCCATAGCTATAGAGTTCGGGAGATAGAAATGACAAGTGATTTAGGGTACACCCTAACAAGGTACTCGGACAAGAGCAGAATGGGAGGAGCAATTAAGAACAAAAAGAAAACAAACAATGTAAAAGATTGTCTTCCGTTTCTTGAGAAAAAACTGCACTCAATCTAGAAAATTCACTAATCAGAAAGCAACCCTTCAAGACCGATAACCAAGCATAAAAGACCTTTATTCATAGGACTCCCACCTAAGAAAGTAAACTTAATATTACTAGGATTCTAAAAACATAAGTAAATACACAAAAGAACTCCGGAGACCAAAATTAAAATCTGCTACAGT
The DNA here is from genome assembly GCA_017140595.1 of Eucalyptus curtisii. Classification (NCBI taxonomy): domain Eukaryota; kingdom Viridiplantae; phylum Streptophyta; class Magnoliopsida; order Myrtales; family Myrtaceae; genus Eucalyptus; species Eucalyptus curtisii. The sequence goes on from CM029498.1 coordinate 19,610,000, forward strand.
AACCCCGTAATAGGGGTGAGCAACCAATCTGGTTCAATACAGGAATCTAACCGAACCAAACTGACGGTTCCCACAGGGACCAGGCAGGTTTTTGGGTAAAAAATTGGGGAACCGGCCTGGCTCCCAATGTCAAACGGTTTCCAAGTCTAGGAAATCCATCAATGTCAAAACCGCAATGCTAAAATTGTCACCTGGTATGTTTTCCTAAACTAATAGTTGTATTACTCAAAAATTAGACCCGATCCCTATTTACAAGATAGGTTTTAGGTTATCGGTTTGGAAGCTACCCATCCTGAAACCGGTCACCCTTACCGTGAATAGTAACCCGAGAAAATAGATAATATTCTCCTATGCCCCGCATCAAAAAGTTAGAGGTTCCAAAAAGGTCAGCCATTCGGTTGTAGGTAAGTGCTTTTCTTACTCTGCTTGTTGCATCTTTCATGTTTCAATGACTTGTTTTGTAATTCTCTACATGTTATTCCAAACCCCGTGGATATTATTCTAGCCAAGATGTCGAGTTCTAACAACTATGTTTAGAGATATTGGTGGTAGTAACTACTCTCCATACACTGGCTTAACTCCTTACCTCTGTCCCTGCTCAGGAAAAGTACCGAGAATGAGGACATAAAACGAAAACTTACTTTGTGGTAGTTGTCATATTTGTCCTGTCATCGACTACATGGAGAAATAAAGTAGTATGGTCGTGTTGTTACCGGTAATGAATTAGATGTCCCTTGCAGATGAACCAAATATAACAAGATGGATCCGCCTCCTGTTTGACACATATTGCCTTCGTGGACTCAAGTTGCGCCATCCCTCTGCAATGTCCAAGGCACATCAGCGACCAAAGATTTTAAAAAAAGGAATGAGAAAGTTGCATCTGACTTTGTTAAAAAGTGCAGTTGTCAATAGGTGCAGACATATGAAGCAACATGACAGCTCAACTAAATAAGTCCTCATCCAAAATGACCTGAGTCTTACCTTAAACTTTCTCTCCAGTTGCTGCACAAAAGATATGAGGAACCGTACTCATGCAAAACTACTAGCTCGTCTTCACTGGAGATATAATGGTATATGAGACTCAAGAAAGTACTTTTGCAATGCACTTAAGATGCACTCATTGAGCAAAGTCAATGTCATTAATCTAAACTAGGACCCAAAGTAGCTTGTTGACTCCAGTAATCACATTTTCTTTTGCCTTCATGCCTATTCTAAATAAATGAAGATCAAGTCATGAGTAAATCATACTCAGAATAGCATCTGTCTGCTGCAGCTCCCATAATCAGTTTTTCAACGGCATGCTCCTCAATAAGTTGCACTATCCCCTTCCCTATATCTCGCATCTCAATGTATCTTTTCTCCGCAGGAACCTACGGACAGGAAAACATTGCATGCATGTCAATGATTAACTCCAAAAAGTTTCGAATGATGGGCTGAAGTCAGGTTACGTAAGCATATAGATTTCTGGGTACACTTACCAAAATAAAACATTAAGACAGAACTCGACACAAACCTAATCCCATACAACGATAATGTCTCTAACTTCCACCACCCTTTTGTACTCAGTTAATTCAGAAGAGTGAGTACTGAATTATGGGAACAAAAGTCAAGCAAATCTGATTTGGATGAATTAAGCTCTAGTTTTTCCCGTAACATGAAATATCCATATGAAATGTTGAAAGATACCAAACTTCACAGTCTATCTTGTCTTCTCTAGTTCACTAAAACGGGAAAATGAGAAAAAAGGATTCTTACAAAATTAACAATCATGCTAAGAAACAACGAACTGATCATATGGCAAATGTGGAGGAAGACATATGATCCGGGTGAAAACGAACCCCTGCTTGGTTACAAATGCGAATGTACTCGTCCAGAATCTTATCCATGTTCTGCCTGGCAAGTTCTTGAGGAGTCCTGGCACCATAACCATACAACCGATCCACTGGGAAATTTCACAAGTCAAGGAAACTGCTGTTACCAAACTGCCAAGAAGAATTTAAGCTAATGCCGAATTGCACAGAAAAGAACTATTAGGACTAAAATGAAGTTCCCTCCGAAGTTCATCAGTCCTCAGAATAAAGAAAAGCCTCGCGGCACACAAACATTTTGTAAATGCATCATCACAATCGGACTATACTTCCAAAAAAGCGAGTGCACACTAACCCATAGACCGAGAGTAATTTTCACATGGAAAACTACATGATCACCAACATTTACAATGAAGTCCAACGACTTGTATACACCAACCCAGAAATGTTTCTTCCAATGGGGCGCTAGGGAAGTGCTTTTCACAAGATGTTAATTTGAGATCACCTCACAGGCTAGAGGCACCAACACGAGGACGGCCAACAGTTACATTCGACCATGAATTACCAAAAATACTTGGTTCAACAACACTAAATCGCACCGCCCTCATATGCAGCCGCGGCCTCCGTGGAATTAAACAAAGCAATCTCTACAATCTCTAACGATGTATAGCAGATGAATTCAGCTTACCAGCTATACGGGGCCAGAGATAAACAAAACAGTTCTCACAAGAAGCATCATCATCATCATCGATACAGTAGACACTCATGCCCTTTTAGAGACATCCTATGAGGTGCCACTTCAGTTACCATTCTCCTAAGCTAAATCATCAAACTTTACCGGTGCGCCCCGGCATCCTAGGCGGTCACAAATTCAGTCCATTTCCGTGCAGTCCAATACAAAGCGTCTTAAAAAAGTCACCTCGTGACCAAAAAGACAAGTTTCTGTTTACGGCATTCTACGTGGATCGTCGGTGGCGGTCCAGAACCGAAACTTACGAGTCGGGCTGAAGTGTTCGCTATCGTGATCATCCTCGGGAGGCTGGTGGACGTGGAGGATGCGGAAGTGGCCGCGGAAGTTCTGGAGCGCCCATAAGAGGGTCGACTTGCTCTCCTGCACGTCGCTGCCCACGGCCACGTAGACCCGGTCGTTGACCAGCCTCGACGGCGACTGACCGTCGCTGGCCGCCATGAGAACGGAAGAATAAGAGGAAGAACGGAGCACCCTTTGTGCTGTAGTAGCACTGTAGCAGAGTGAGAGAGGGAAAGAGGTGACGACGATGACGAGTCCTTGTCGCTTAAGGAAGCCAGGAGGGCCAATCAATGCGAGCTCACTGTGTGAACAAGAATGTCCTCTTTCTCTCTTGTGGAAATGGAAACGAAAGCCGCCGTGTGGGGCCGGTCAAAGTCTTCGTGAAGTCAACACCCAACCAGAGAATACTAAAAGTCAGGGGGAAAAAAAAAAAACAAAGACGAAGACAAGGAAAAGGAAAAGGAAAGGGTGGACGCAAAAAACAAATATTTTTAACTTGACTGATCAAATTATTCTCGGTAACAAGATTTGGCTTCATATTTAATAACATTACTCCCTCTGTCTCTCTGACTTCATAGATTTCATGTTTACTCTCCTTTGCATACCACAATGTAACTAAGTTGTAAGAAATTTAAAGAAAAATATTGAATATGAGCTTGAAATGGGATTGTTTTCTTAAAAGATAGCAAAAAGTGGATTTCGGCTACTTTAATCCCGGAAGTGAAGTGGCCGATTTAGTATCAGATAAGGCCTTGAACGTGTTTTTCAAGCCATGGCGGGGGCAATCTCGTCTAGGGTGAATCTTTTCCCGTGTTTCTTCTTCTTTCTCTTTTCCTTTTCCTTTTACCCTTTCTTTTTCTTTTTTTGTCTTCTTTTGTTCTTTTCTTTTCCCCACTTTTGCCCAATCTCGCTCGACATGGGAAAAGTATAAAAAAACTCTCAAACTTATTATACTTATACCAATTCGATCATAAACATTTCAATCAAACTAATCTAGTACTAAACCTTTTTATATTGATATCAAATTACCAATTCAGTCTATCCTACTAATTTAGGTCGGACATTGTTGACATTGACACTAACTGTCCTCCATGGCATAACTAACTTTGACATAAACATTTTAAAATAATCTTTTGATTTTTTACTTTTTTTTTCCTTTTTTTCCCTTCTTTTCGCTTTTCTATCTCTTTAAACTGTAGCTAGCAACCAACCACAGAGGAGGGTCGGCGAGGGGCCATAGCAAGTGAGGGCACGACCCTCGTGGCCTGGGTGAGGGTGGTCTATGGACTCAAGCCTTATGGCCTGAGCGAGCGTAGCCCTCACTGGATCTAGCAAGGGCACAACCCTATGACCTAGGCAAGGGCTTGACCCTCCCCCAAGGCCGCGAGGGTCAAGTCCTCTCTAGTGACCGAGGGCAATCAGCCAGGTGGCAAGGGTCAAGCCCTCATTCAGGCCTTAAGATTGTGCCATGACACCCTCGTTGTCCCTCGCTAGCAAGCACGATCGGTAATGGCCACTGTCCAAAGAAAAAGAAAAGGAAAAATAAAAAATAGAAAATGTTTAAAAAATTATATTAAAATGTCCACGTCAACGCCGGAGTTCACATCAACAATTTCTTATCTAAATTGACTGGATTAACTGAATCGGTATCAAAATGATATTGTTTAGGACTAAATTGGTACAATTAAAAGGTTTATGATTAAATTGGTACTAATACAATAGATTTGATACTTTTTATGTACTTTTCCTGCTCAACGTCATGAAGTATGTGACGCCAACGGGACGTCACGCATTACACATTCATTACCAATTATATTTTTCCTTTAATTAATAGCATGTGTAAGTACCACAAAATACATAACAACACTCCATACAATAATACACGAGTTAATAATTAAACATACATTTCATTATGCCAACTTTATATTACAAACATAGAATATTATTCCATACATCACACAAAACACAAAAAAAAAACTTGGGAGGGGTTAGAGTCGCCTATCTCCATCACTACTCTCGCTTAAAAACCTGTCTGTACAAAAGACTAACCACCCGCCATGGGTCAACAACCTCACCCAATAATTCGTTGCCTTCGTCGTCAAAGCCTCTTAATGATCCAATCAAATCACCCTTAAGGTTCAAGTACCAAGCAACAAAATGGTGAGAGATCTACTATGGGAGTCCTTCGTCAACTCGTATAGTAGACATACACTTAGTATAATAGGCAATCCAACCTAGAGATAAACATAGTCTCATAATCACACTCGTGATGCATGGACACTCCAAAAAGCATAGGCGATGAGCTATGCATCCTACATTTTCAAAAAAAATAAAAATAAAGAAGTGAGCTAAAGCCTAGCAGGTGAAATCTCTAGGTTCAAGTTAATAAATCATGTTACCACTCAACTTGGCATAATAATCACAAGCATTTGAAGCAACATAATCAATACATGAGCACACACCTTACCTAGATTGCAAATGCCTTACACAAATGCATGGTACAATCTACCACTTATAATATGTAATTTCTTGATGCATCAGTATCATTTAGTGCCTCATCAACATGCAAGTATGTGTATTCATGAGTATGTATCATGCTTATCATCACTCATTCTCCCAAAACACTTCCCGAGGCATCCCGATCACACAACGGGGCATCTCAACTCCGAGACATTCCGCACCATCCGCCCACGAGATATCTTGATCACATAGTAGGGCATCTCTCCCGATCACATAACGGGGCATCCCATATTTGAGGCATCGTAGTAAACCACTATATGAGTGACGGAATCACATCACACTTCATCTTTAGTCATATGATTGAATGCACACATTATTAATATGGCATGATTTTTCATGCATTAAGAATAAAACCAATATTCATTTTAACAATCAGCATCCATTTCATAACGCCTTTCACACGCTCACCTCTTTTTCATTTTTCATGTGAACATATACAATATTCAACAACCAACATGTTTGGCACATAATTTTGAATAGTAAATGATGGTACTAAGCAGATGAGTCTGAAGTATAAGGAAGTGTTTCTAAATAGAAAGTCTAAAAGATATGCAAATGATTCCGAAATGGAAAGTTTGATACATAAAGTAGTAATTCTAAACAGGAAAATCCAAAACATAAGCGAATGATTTTGAATGGAAAGTCTGAATGTATGAATGAACACAAGAAGTAAGTCTGGATGTATGTCAGAACGTACAAATGAGTAGACTAAGGGATTAAGTTTGGGCTTGAGTCCGAACATCCAAGTGAATATATTCATGCTCAAAACGTAAATATTCTCAAGTTTATAGGGTAATATATTTTTGAGGTACAGAACATAAGTATATTTAGGTTCAGAAAGTAATATTTTGAAGTTCATAACGTAGATATACTTGAATCCATAAAGTAACATTTTGAGGTTTAAAATATAAACATACGGAGTTTAAAAAAAAATATATTTTCTAGTTCAGAATATAAACATACTAAGGTTCGGAAAATACTATTTTCGGGTTTAAAACATAAAAGTATCGAGGTACAGGATGCAAACATACTTAGTTTCGAAAATACTATTTTCTAATCCAAAACATGAATATACTGAGATATAGAAAATAATATTTTGATGTTCATAAAGTAACATTTTCAATTTCAAAACATAGATAAACTAAGATATATAAGGTAATATTTTTAGGTTTAAAACATAAAGATACTGAGCCTTAGAAATTAATATTTTTCGGTTCAAAACATAGATATCTCAAGTTTAAAACTTGAGTATATTGAGGTCCATAACCTAAACATATTGAGATTCCTAATATGATTTAGACTTAACAAAATTTAATGGATAGATTCAACGAATGAAGGGTCTCAAACTCAGTAAAATATGATAGAACGAATGAACAAATTCTGACTTAGCATTTTTACTCACCAATTGTAACACATTTTAAAAAATCTACCAGACGCCTTCTAAACATGTACAAGATCAACAAGACTAATTTAATAATCACCATATCCATAACATTATTGCATATCAAAATTATACATCTCAACCAATCAACCAAGTTCACAGTCCTAAATAGATTAGATCAACTTAATGCCTAAAGTTTTCACTTACCTCGAAAGCAACTTGAAATTAAGAATATAAATCACCTTTGAACAAAAAAAAAATACAACCAAAATTAACAAAGCTTAATTTCAAAAACTATACAATCTATTGATGGAAAGGAGGGGAAATCTGTGATTTACCCGAACCAGAAAATCAACTTAGAATCTTGATATCTTAAGAGTGGGACCTTTGCTTGTCTTTTTGAAGGCGAAAGAGTGAAAAGAGAGTTGGTGGTCGGTGATGGTTGGAATAAAAGGTTTTAACCTTGGTACTTAAGAATATTTCTTCTTGGCCAAGAAGTTATAAAAGATGAGAAGAACTAACCATGTTTAAAAATCATGATGAGTTTGGAGATAAAATGCCAAGTGGCCTAATGAATGGAATTCAAATATCCCTATGGAACTAGGTAGAGCACAAATGGTCTGATAGAATGTTGACACAAGTAGATATTTTGGAGGAGATAAGACCGGGCTTCTCTCATTAGGCCAAGCAAGTGCATGGATCATTCATGCATTAATGAATGAGAATTAAAATTGGTGATCTCATTCATGATATCATGGCTACCAATTGCAGTGTATCAAATTAAAATGTGTGCTTAAAATTTTGATAAAAGAATGAGAAATGGCATTTAGATGGAGAAAGAATAGAGATTTAGAAAGCCGATTATCGTTCTGAACATATGTGCAAACAAAATATTTTGCATCCATGATCGAAAAATATCAAAAATTTAGAAAATCTCAAGATATTAAATTTAAAATTCAAATATCTTCAAACATGAAATTTGCAACACACTGACCAAGTTCTACCAATTGTTTAGCGGGGAATGAAATATTGATGTTCTACACTATTAACGGACACTAGGGCTAAGCATGGGTTCAAGGTAGAAACTTGAAAATAAGAATTGGACTAGTGGAAACCTGTAAATTCCAGGTTACAGGCTAAGTTGGGTAGGTTCAAAGTTCTAAAACATGAGGAATCTATTTTGACGAATAGGTTCCAAATTCTTAATTGAAGAATCTGAAACTTGGAACCTGTAACCTATAACCTATAATCTAGAAAAAGTTTTAATGTTTTTCTTGATTCGTGTTTTTACGCAATCTTACAATATTTCATGTTGTTCGATGATGGGTGTATAATCCAAAAACACTAGTCCAAACTTCAATTTTATAACTGAGACCTTTATTTTATTAATATTGATATTTTCCTTTTGTTATGGTTAGTGAATTGTAGCATCAAGTAGTAATTATTAAAAATAATAATTTACTGCAATCGTTCATTTCTAATATAAATGCAACATGTGTTGACTATGAAACTAACTCTGGAATCTATGACAATGTAGATTCTGGTTTTAGGGTATGCATGATAGGTTCCACGTTCCAAAAAATAAAGAAGCTGTTTCAATGGTAAGTTCCAGGTTATATGTGGAATCTATACGGAACTTAGAATCACTCATCCGTAACAGACATATCAAAATCTATTCACTAAATTCTATCGCCTCAAATTCCTAATGATCTAGTCGTGAAAATAAATGTTAAAATCACATATAGAAAAATCCAAATGTCACGAAGTCACCAATGACCCTATGTATTGGCATCACCTAGGACTACTCCTCCATTCAACGCTAGCTCGACAAGGTCAATGGCCGTTCTCTCTCTTCTTACTCGCATCCATGGTAGCTCTATTCCCCGAGTTCCCAGCCAGGGCCATGGCAAACAAATCGCCAAGCTGGCTTTGGACCATGGCCATTCTGTCTCTCTCTGCCCCTCTAATATAGTCACCGAGTTTAAGTTTAATAGCGAAAGTAAAATGCAAGGTGCAATTCAGACATACTTAGAATTTCGGATGCTTCTAGCCTCCAATTAGTTACGCTAAATTTTGGATCACGTTAATGGAGCTCATAAGTGACTCCAAATTAAGTTCTAGCCAAAAAAAAAAAAGCGACTCCATATTAACAAACTAAACAAATTAAATTAGTACATCTCGCGTGCATCACACAAATCCAAGATTTTCTCATGCGAGTTGGGTGAACGTTTCCTACCTCGACTCCATACATATATATATCTAGATTACAGCCAAATGAAGAGAGAGAGCAGCCATGGCCACCAGCTTGGAGATTTGTTGGCCTTGGTCAAGAGCTCAAGCAGCCACGGGCGCAAGTGAAAGAAAGAGAACAGCCATTAATTAATTTTTTATTTTTCGAAATAAAAAAGTGGTTAAGAAATAGATTTGGAACATAAACAAGAAATAAAAATAAAAAATAGTTTCTTGTTCCCGGAAATAATTTCTAAAAATAAGTCTTTTTTTTTTCTTTTTGTTCTTTTCTTCTCCCTCTTCTAATCGGTCGCTAGAGCCTCACCACCCACTGTCGCCGATCGAAGGTTGTCACCGCCGTCCGCCACAACCAGTCGCATGTCACTGCCACCATCGCTCGTGGCGGCCTGCCACGGCGATCGGCTAGAGGAAGAAGAAGGGAGGAAAAAAAAGAAGAAGGGAAAAAAAAACTCAAAAAAATTATTTAAAAAGTAGAAGAAATTCCACGTCATAAAAAATTTATGAATAGCATCAAACACATTTATACTTTTTTCTGTTCCGCAAATAGAAATTTTGTATAGTTACAAAACACATTATTTTATTTAGAAACTATTCTAAGGCATAGAAATATAATAGAATTATTTTTGAAAAGAAATTGTTCTTAATTGTTCTTAAGAATAAAAATATTATAAAACGCACCCTATAAGGATTTATTTGAGAAAATATCCATTATGAACTATCTTTTGAGGAAAATGCCTCATTTTAAGCTCTTATTTGAAATTTTTCGATAAATTAATTAACTTGTTGTCGTTGTTAAACCATAATGATCGTAGAAAATGTTTGATAATTGTTTACCAACTTCAAATGTAAAGTAGTATTAAAAAACAATGTCTTTATTAGAAAAATAATTTTTCAAAGTTGAAAGATAAATTTTCTCTATTCGATCACAAATCCATCAATTTGCTTGTTGACGGCATACTGTCGTCGATTCAAGTTATTAATACATCATTCATAAGGCTTTAATCTAAACGTTGCTTTGGTGTGGGCCCAACATAGTTACTATTTTTCTAAATTTAAATTCATATATATTTTTTCCAATCAAATTTCTCACTTACTCTACTCTCTCTCTCTAATTATAATTTTCTTGAATTATGGGAGTGGAAATAGGATTAGTGACTTTCTTTAGGATTAATATCTCGATTCCAAGTCGGGCATCACCGGCCTTGGACCTAAGGCCGGGGATGGAGGGGATGGCAGCAGCCAATTATGGGGTAGGAGAGAGATGGTGGAGGAGAGGGAAGTTGAGGTGAGACGAGCCTAGTTTAGGGAGGTAAAATGCTCGTCAGGATAAAAAGGTGCAAGTTAATATGATGCAGCATAATCGAGACGCGAGTTACAAGTTTCAAAAGTTACGAAGGCATTTGATACGCATGTTCAACTATCGAGTCGTGTTTTCATGATTAATCCTAATAATAATTTGGTCGTATTGATATAATTTTGGAATTAAGATTGTGCTTTGGATCTGGTCTTTATATGCATATACTAAAAGACCCATCACCATCAACAAAAACAATTGCAATCACAGCTTTATTGTAAACTCAAATACAATTTTGCAATCTCAGCAAATGCGTCATGACATACCCCACTCCATCGTCACCCCCACCATCCCTCTCTCTCTCTCTCTCTCTCTCTCTCTCTCTAAAGCGGTGGACCCCACGTTTGATTGAGGCCGTTGATTTTCATTTAACCAATCCCAAAGCAAAAGATAGGGGAAGAGGTCACCGGCTCGAACCGGTTTTGAGTCCCCCTTTGTTTCATTTTTATTTTTATTTCTGTATTTTCAATCTGATAATAAAATACACAGAAAGATAAATATAAGGATGTAGTACGTGGCAGGTCATACCTGAATTTTTGCTACTACCTATTTTATTGTGCCATGACGGTTGCACGTAGGTCACCGGGTGATATTGACTCGACATAAATTATCATATTGGCTCCGTTAAGATCGCATGGGAAATCGTTCCACCAATTCTATATTCATTAACTTTTCAATTAATTTTGTTAATTAAGTTTTTAAGTTTTGTGTGAAATTTCATTATAATTTCTATCGAGAATCACGAACATGGCGCTATGTCACATAGAACAGTCGGCGATTACTGACCCTCCAAGGAAAGAATCATTTTTCTCGTAACTAAAGGTGAAATGTCATAGTGGCCCTCCTCCAAGGAATGAACCATCACGGTCTCCTTAAGAGGTACCCTTCGTTGTAAAATGTTCAGGACCCATGAGAACTAGGAAGGAGATTTGAAGTATCGTCCACTCTAATTCATGAGATCCCAACATATCGTAAACGATATCAATATCACTATAACGAGGCCACCTCCGTCGGTGGGTGCAACAACCACTCTAACCACAGCTGTTGCCACTGCCGATTTTGCTCCTTTTAATGCTTGTCAATCGTGGAAAACTTTTGTTTCATAAAACCAATCTTACTTGAGAAAATGGTTTTATGGAAGGAAAATCAATAAAACTTCACATACAATAAGCTCCAGCGAACTTGAAAGCTTTGCCGCTTTCAAAACTTGCTTCCATTTTATCATGATAAGATTCTATTGTTATCTTCTTTCTTACCATCTTCCATACACGTAACGGGTAAATATGTGTTATTCCAATTATGTAAGGTTACTGCTACCTAGATATAATTATTTATTTGCTCAAATTACAGTTTTTCTAGCGAAGATAAGACGTATGATATCTTGATTCTCAAGATGACAGGAGAAAATTCTATCAATTAATCAATTGAATTCTATATATAATATGGTCAAATTAACATCGAAGTTGATGTGAATTGACATGGTTTTTTATTATTTTCATGGAGATAATTTGTAATTTGAAGTAGCCTCGAGGGAGCTGGAGGGGTGACTGGGCACATGATGTCATGTCTCGAGAAAAAGAGAATGGCCTTCGTTTTATGCTGCTGAATATGAAAAAGAAATGCCAAGTCATATGCTGCCGTGAGCTATACACAAAGCACGTCATGTCGACAAGGACGACTACCGGCACCCACGATCCAACGATCGATAGCAAAATGCTTGGATCTAACGGCCGACAAGGGGTCCATTCTCTTTTTCTTGGGAGTTTTTTTAGGAGGATAAAACCGGCTTAGATAGTAATAAGTTTGCAAACTACCCTCAACTTACTCCGGGAGTGAAGAACTATTATATTTCCTTACTTGACGGTAGCTATTACGAATGTATTGACGTAAAGTCTACCTTCCCCACCAAGGAGGGCCCTCAATTCCCACACAAGCTTTTCTTCACGAGTGAGTGAGAATATGGGAGGTGACATTGCAGAATCTCACTTCGGGGCGGATCTCCCGCTTATTTCTTTTTCCTTGAGTTGATGAAAATAGATAGAAATTGAAAAAAGAAAAAGGCTTTAAGGACAATCCCTTTGTTGTTACTATGGGAAAATTGTCCAAAGAACCCTACACCTTTTGCACTTTTATCAATGCTTTTCTAGATCTTTCAATTTTGCAATTAAGTTATAAATATTTTCACGTTTTACCAATTAAATCTATTTATTAAAATCGCTCACGTGGATGCTAATTATTCTGTTTGGCATGGCCAATGTTGGCATAGACAATTTTTACTAATATTTTAATATATATATTTTTTATATTTTCATGCCTAGGGTTAAAAAAAAAAGAAAAAAGCAAAAGGAAAAAGAGAATTAAAAATTTATTAAAAATCATTCAAATCAATGCCGGCCGTACCACAAAAGAAGGGGCTAGTGTCTATATTAGCAATTTCCCGCCAAAATTGGTTGAATGAACACAATTGACAAAACATAAAAATATTTAGGACAAAATTAAAAGATTTATGATTGAATTGATAAAAATGCAATAAGTCTAGAATTTTTTGAACAATTTCTATCATCGTTGTCGCCGTCGTCATCATCATCATTATATGAAATTGCCAAATTCTTTTTATATAACATGATGCAAAAATACTCTGGCCACAGCTAGCCTTGGGCCCATACCTAAGTATGGCTCATTCAATTAGGTACATACTAGAGCCTAGAGGGTACTAGTTAGATGTGTCGGTTCTAGATACTGTGCAAAGCACATGTCTAACTAGCAAGAAGTAAGTTTTCGACAAGGGCTTCCAACGGTAGTCCAATAACCCAATACCTAGCCTAAATGCGTTCCTTATTTTGACACGCTGCTGCTCGCACACCCTATCACTCTCAATTGGAGAGAGTTTTTCTTCCTTTCCCCTTGGGAATATTTTTGAATTTTACGTCCCAAAATTCAGACGAAACAGTTTTAAAACACACTCGGGTCCAAACATAAGTAATATATCTAGTAACTTCTCATGTCCGTCTCTATGTCTATCGTTGAAGATAGCGAATATGTCTCCGATCTCAAAATTGTTAGCTGGTTTGGTTGACAAATTAGCTTTGTGAAACTATAGACTAATGTAATAGGTTTGGGCGAGTTGAGCGGAGAATAGAATGAAGGGGTTTTGTACTTGGGTGTTATCCCATCCCTATACGCCAAGAACGTTGACGTGCCCCGCCACCATCTCCGGACATCACAGACCACTCCGTCGCACGCGTCAGGTCAACGTTGATGAGCGACCGTGGCGATGGGCATTAAGCACTAGTGGTGACTTCATTAGATGAGGCGACGGTGGACAGGCTGAGGAGAGAGAAGGGAGGGAATTATCGATTTTTCCTAATTAAATATTCGATGGACACATGACGGGAATCCAACAATAATTTGGACATGGATATGGAACCCCCTCGCCTACATCAATCATGCTAGCGACGACATTAGATAAGATTGCCAGCAATGATAAGAAAGCCTAACCCCACATAACCTATATCAGTCACGCCTGTTTTATTAGGTAGATAACTCTTGCTTCGTTTCAAGAGACTACGTACTCAAAACCATTATGTCACGTATCATAGCCTAAGTAAAATTCTGACCAGAGCGAACAATATCACGCTTACACAAGCAACATCATCAATCTTAAAAAAAAAAGGGGAAAAGAAATCTCCTCTCTCTCTCTCGCCTCTCCTAATTTCACGTCGGCCATGGATCCTGTCCTATTCCCAAATAATATTCAATGCAAACCTCCATAGTTGAGTGGCGTCCTAAAGAAATGCGAATGCGTAGAAACCCCTCCTCTCTCTCTCTACACCGTGACGCAATTTGAAGAAAGAAAGAAATCTCTCTCTCTCTACTGTGATGCAATTTGAGGGGAATAAGAAAATGGCGTTGCAGGCCCACGCGGAGTGGGAGAGGGAGAGAGAGAGAGAGAGACGCAGCTGAGAACGTAAGCAGGAGCCAGCAACCGGGGGTGACGCCATCCCCTACGTCACCCACACGACTTCACCTCCCCCACCTCCTCCCCTCCCCTTCCTCCGCTTTCTTCATTCACACACCCAGTCAACCGAAGCCCCACAAGTATAGTGAAATCTTTCTTTATTCGCCTTTCCCTTTTCCCCTTCGTTTCCTACCCACGTCCCCCCTCTTTTGCCTCTCTCTCTCTCTCTCTCTCTCTCTATTTCTCTGTGCGTGTGTGGATGTGTGTGAAAGCGAAAACCGAAGTTTCGTCGGGTCTTCTTCCGTTTTCGTGTTCCCCTTCTTTCCTTATCCTTTCTGGGTTCGGTCTCTGCTCGGCCCCCGTTGAACCACCGCCCACCCCCCGCCCGGGTTTCGTACGTCGCGGCTTCCTTGATTCTTGCTGCTTTTGCCGTCGCGCTCGGACCCATCAATCTTGGAGCTCGTTCTTGATTCCGCCCCGGGGCTCTGCGGCTCGTTCTTGCAATTGGGTTGCTTGATCTCGGGTTGGCTCGGTGAGATCTGTTTGGAATTGAGCGAGAGAGGTGTTCCTGGTGCTTCTTCTGGGGATAATGTTTGCTGGGCATGCCGTGATTTTGGTGGACTCTCTCTGAGATTTTGTGTTAAGAGTGTCCGGAACCCGTCCCGGTTCCGTTCTCTTGATGTTTCATACCCCAAGCGGGTTATATTAGATTCAGGGTCGTTCTTCTGATTACGTAGTGTGCGGATTTCCGGTGTTATAGTCCCTTGGTTCTATCACCTATATGTGCATGGGCGCTTAACCTGTATCTTTGTTCTTCAGGTTTTGTAGTTATCGATCTCTTGAGTCTGTCCCTTCCTAAACCCATGTATATATTTCGTCTCTATGTGGGGTTTCTCTGATGCCCATTCAGAAGTTTTAGAACGGATTTCTTGAGGTATCGTGTTTGCAGATGAATAGCTATCACCGAATCTGGCCTGCCCGTTAAGTCTTATATGTGTAGTGCTTTTATGAATACATGAGGTTTGTGTTTTTCCAGATTGTCCTGCACTTATGAGCACTGCTAGCTAAACTGAGTTTCAGCTCCAGTCATCGCTAGGAAGTGTCTTCCCTACGTTTGGGTTTCAAGGTTGAACTTCAGTGCACTACAGTTCCTTGAGTAACCTAGCCTTCCCTAATCAGATTTATGGCTTTTTCGATGGAGCCATCGTCATCTTTGAGCTTCACTTCATCTTCCCATTTATCCAATAACTCCGTCAGCAACAACGCAGTGGGTCCTTATGGCTCTGAGACAGGGCATAGCCTTGATGCCATCAGTCTTGGGAAACTCAGCTCTAGTTTGGAGAGGCTTCTTTCTGATTCCACTCCTGATTATAGTGATGCCGATGTTGTTGTTGAGAACATCTCGGTTGGTGTTCATCGATGCATTTTGGCTGCCAGGAGTGACTTCTTCAATGACCTTTTCAAGCGAGAGAAGGGATCCTCTGAGAAGGAGGGTAAACCAAAGTATTACATGGACAATCTTTTGCCTTATGGCAAGGTCGGATATGAAGCCTTTCTGATTTTCTTGAGCTATGCATACACGGGAAAGCTGAAGCGTTCTCCAGTGGAGGTTTCTACCTGCGTTGATGATATGTGTAGCCATGATGCATGTAGCCCAGCTATCAATTTTGCGGTGGAGTTGATGTATGCCTCGTATATCTTTCAGATCCGGGAGCTGGTTTCCCTCCTCCAGGTCAGTCCCTCCCTCTCTATGCTGAGCAAAGTGCTGTACCTGTGAAAATAGATTTGTCCATCCAGCGTATGTTAATTAAAATACTCAAAATTTAGTCTTCCATAAGTGGTTGCTCCTTTATGGCCCCATTTAAATGGTGAAAGATTTATGAAATGTCAAGATAGCATTGTCACATAAAACTCCTCTACACGGTCTTTGCATCTTATGAGAATCTTCCTTACGGAAGTTTCTTTGAGAATGACTAC
Source organism: Eucalyptus curtisii (assembly GCA_017140595.1). Lineage (NCBI taxonomy): Eukaryota > Viridiplantae > Streptophyta > Magnoliopsida > Myrtales > Myrtaceae > Eucalyptus > Eucalyptus curtisii. Next base: position 19,626,278 of record CM029498.1, read on the forward strand.
TTCAAGAATGTTTGGAGCCATGAGGGTGACCAGACTTTGCTGAAATTTGTGGCAGATATATTAACTAGCAGATGCCTTAATTTGGTTTTTGCAAGGCCAAGTGGCGGAATAAGAAGGAAAGTGTAGGCGCAATCTAGGATTGTTTGTATCATCTTCATTGTCTCTTTGTGATCTGTTATAAGCTGGAAACCTGCGCATTTGACCTTTGTTTTTTGATCAATCAAAACGAACAAAAATTCCTTATTCAGATGATTTGCATTGTGCTGTAGATAATTTTTAAATTGGTATGTCGTGCAACTGCAGCGACATCTTGTCAACTTTGTTGGGAAGGCTCGATCGGAAGACATCATCCCCATCCTCACCGTCGCTTTCCACTGTGAATTGAATCAACTTGAGATGCAATGTGTTGATAGAGTGGCTCGATCTGATCTTGACAACATTTCTCTTGAGAAAGAGCTTCCCCCTAAGGTTGCAGAAGAGATTAAATTGCTACGTCTCAAGTTTCAACCTAAAGATGAAACTAATTTGGAAATTCCAGACCCCTTACGTGAGAAGAGAATTAAGAGAATTCACAAAGCGTTAGACTCCGATGATATTGAACTCGTTACGCTTCTCTTGAGCGAGTCCAATATCAGCTTAGATGAAGCCTATGGCTTACATTATGCTGCAGCTTACTGTGACCCCAAGGTCGTCTCTGAGTTGCTTGGTTTGGGCTTGGCTAATGTCAACCTTCGGAACCCAAGGGGATACACTGTGCTCCATGTTGCTGCAATGAGGAAGGAGACTAAGATAATAGTCTCATTGTTGTCAAAAGGTGCTTGTGCATCGGAATTGACACCTGATGGACAGAATGCTGTCAGCATCTGCCGAAGGTTGACGAGGCCTAAGGATTATCATGCTAAAACAGAGCAGTGTCAGGAAGCAAACAAGGACAGGCTATGCATAGATGTACTGGAGAGGGAATTGTGGAGGAATCCATTGGCAGGAGACGCTTCTGTTTCGTATCCTATTGTATCTGATGATCTACACATGAAGCTGTTGTATCTGGAAAACAGAGGTACTGAATTTTTCGGCTTATATTTGGCTTCTTGTAGATTATGGTGTTGCACTGAATGTTGCAGCATTTGCTGCCTGAATATCATTAAGATGATCCAAGCTTCTTAGTGAATTTTACAAGATGGACACCAAAGGTTGAGTGCTTTTTGTCCATGTGTGTGCAGTGCAATGAATAGTTCTGGCAGAGATGTCAGGTGTTAAGTGAGGACACCCTATGCTTCATGGAGTTTGAAAAGAAATTAAAACAAATGATGTTTTGAGTTGTTGAAAAGTTCCCCATTCTGGAAGGATAACAAATAATCTCGATTGTGTTGAAGTAATTTGCAAAATGTTTGGTATATGTTGATTCTGTGAATTCAACCCCCAATAAGTCGCATGTCTTAACATTTCTTTGCTTTCCTTGTCCTTTTGAAACCTTTAAGTGAGATAGACATTTGAAAGATTGAAAGAGAGCAACATGCTAGTGCAAGCCTAGATCCAGTGGTGTCCCACTGTTCTATAATATGGAGAGAGTTGTGGTGATAGAAGTGATTTCTGTATTAGTCAATGAATTGATGGACATAGAGGCACCTAATCTAGAAGTTCTAGCGGAGGATTTCCTTAAGGTTGGGTGTATAGGTCCATTTTGCTTTTAAACCTTGATAACTCTTTGATAAGGCGTCTAAATCATCATGGTTTTCCCTAGGGGCATTCTGAAAATCATGGTGTGTGCTTTTCTTTTGTTGTTTCTTAAGAAAGCTTCCAAATATTCTCAGTACATTTTGATTTCACATTGTTTTCTTTCTGAAAAACACCTTTTTTTTTTTAATCAATGTATATTTATGCTTCTAGGACCTCAATGACTCTTTGATAAGGCATCTAACTCATGATGGTTTTACCTAGAGGGATTCTGAGAATCCTGGTGTGTACTTTTCTTTTTGTTGTTTTTTAAGAAAGCTTCCAATATTCTCAGAACATTTTGATATCAAATTGTTTCCTGGAAAACACTTTTTTTTTTTAATCAATTTATGGTTCTGCATTTCATGATGGTTTTACCTAGAGGGATTCTGAGAATCATGGTGTGTACTTTTCTTTTCGTTGTTTTTTAAGAAAAATTCCAATATTCTCAGTACATTTTGATATCAAATTGTTTCCCGGAAAACACTTATATTTATTTATTTATCAATTTGTATTTATGCTTCTGCATTTCATGGATATCAAATTTTTTTTAATCCGCTGTTGGTATCACCAACTGCAGTTGCATTTGCCAGACTGTTCTTCCCAACTGAGGCTAAATTAGCTATGGATATTGCTCATGCTGAGATGACAGCTGAGTTTGCTGGTCTTTCTGCAAGAAAAGGTTCTAGTGGAAATCTGAGGGAGGTTGATTTGAATGAGACCCCCATAGCCCAAAACAAGAGACTGCGATCTCGAATGGAAGCCCTCCAAAGAACAGGTAACTTGAAATGTACTATTTTGCTGATCAGGTTTATTGATTAAGTAAAGTTCTTCCTCTTTCATCTTGGAATGATGTTGAGTCTATGAGTAGTAGTTTCTTTTTTCAAAAAAGGGGAAGAGCATAACTTGGCTTGTTTAGTTAATTTTTTCTTGCTTCAAACGATTTAGTTTATAAAATCCAATGCTGGGCCAATGGCTTTTGTGAAAAGAAATTGCATTTCTTACTATAAAGGCGAAAAGAGAAATAAAGCTCCAGCTAATAATAGCTGCAAAATGCTACTTCATGCTGTGATGTTGAAATGGGGTAAAGAGTCATAAGAGGCTTCGTGACTTCATGATGAAAACAGGAGAGAGTGCTCTCTACATGCTTCCTAAAAGTGCTCCATGCTGCTTTCCTTTTCCTCCTCCTCCTCGTGCTCTCTCTCTCTCTCTCTCTCTCTCTCTCTCTCTCTATATATATATATATATATATATAGAGTGTGTGGCACACATGGTGGGTAATGCCAGTTGGCATTTCGGTGGCTTATGGGGCCAAAATGCATGCATGTCATTTCCTATCGTAACTTCAATTTCAAGCTGATCGAGCGGTGTAACTAATATCTCTTGCGTTGCTGGGAAACATGCTTGCTTTAGATCCCACATTCTTTGTGATGAGCATGCTTTCTAATGCTGAACAAACTGACTTGGAACACGATCTATCTGATTGTAAATTCGAACTCATTTGTTTCAGAAGTCTGTTGATTACATGTTGATATTATGTAAACACAGTTTCTTCATTGATTTCCGTCATCAAAGTTTCATGCGGATAAGGTCAGTTCAGTTCAATTATGTAATTCACTGACGAGAACCCATTGTCATGGTGGGCAGTGGAAATGGGTCGGCGCTACTTTCCTAATTGCTCGGAGGTTCTCGATAAGTTTATGGAGGATGATCTGCCCGACCTGTGCTACCTCGAGAAGGGCACACCCGATGAGCAGAGGATAAAGACGAGAAGGTTCATGGAACTCAAGGATGACGTCCAGAAGGCCTTCTCTAAAGACAAGGCGGAGATGAGCCGGTCAGGGATCTCATCTTCATCGTCCTCATCATCCTTAAAATACAATAACAAGATTAGAAGATCGTGAGGACGCACACGAACCAAAATGGAATAAACCAACCTATTGAAGGGCAACTGTTCTTTTTTTTTTTTGGGCAAGGAAGCGAAAAATTTGGCTTCTCTCCTCAATTTGTTGAGCTGACAAAGATATATTCAGATGTTCATAGGATGTTTTGGTAGTGATTTAAGATGTTTTGGTCTTTTTTTGAGGTCTCCACTTGTTCATGCTACCCAACAAAGGGATTTGAATTGGATTATGTACAGTTGTGCATTAATTTGCATCAGTCTGTTTTGCAAATGTTACGTACAGGTATAGTTATTTTCGACAGATCAAAATCCATGTTTTGCTTTTAAATTTTATTTTTTCTGACTATCTCGATCCATCTCTGAGTAGATAAAAGTTATATAATCCGAAAAAAATCCGTGTTGGTAACTAAAACATGGATTCTGATCAGTGAAGTATGCTGAAACTGAAAGTAAAGCCGATACGATCAGGTGTTCCTGATCATCGGACAGATGATGGTTGATGTGTATTGAGTATGACACGCAGGTTCGTTTTAATTTCCTAATTGACAAGCCTAACATGCCAAGTCCAATGTCTCTGATTTCAAATGCTTGCAAGCATGCCTTCCGAATTGCGATGTCTTTACCGGATGCGATCAAGCGATGTAACAAACATCTTGACCTTCGATTTCATCGCTATAGTTCTCGGCACCAGCATGGTGCGGATCTCATAATGTAAAAACTAAATCAGAGCAACTGGTGAACAATGATTTCTGTATCACCGAGGACACTTACAGCTCGTAAACTATCGCTCTTTTGCTGCATTCAAATATATGTAAGCCTCGATCCGCTGGCAGTACCACTTCTTCAAGTAAGAAATCTATATCAAATTTGAAGACGAAATTGCTCCGCATCCGCAATTCATGATTTCTCAAGATTAGCATGTAAGAGATGATGCTTCGGATTTGTAATTCTTTTACTTCGTTGTGCTTGATCAATAGCTAAAACAATTATGGATCGTCGAATTTAATGGGATCTAACCAGACTACCGACACCAACACACCAGGAGTCTGCTCAAAAAGGGAGCAAGAGTGTGTTGCATCTTGCATGATTACAAGCTCAATCTCCAGAAGCAGAGTGCCTTTTTTCTAATACATGAACAATTACGACACTGATGATTTATCAACATTGATTGAGCAGTGTCGATGGAAGTAATCGCTATTTATGCATTCTGTCGCCTCGATTCGCAGCAATATTTCGGTACTCACATTACACCTTGTCTCACGGATTCTATCCTCTTTAGATGCAAACACCGCCTGATCCATGCCATGCCGGAGTTGCTTCACTCAGATGTTCGTAGAACACTTAAAACAGGCTCTTTGATGGACCCCAGCCGTCGCCATCGGTGGCTGCTACAAGTAGCGGGACAGCAAAGCGGCAAGAACGCCCAGGGGCCGCCAGGTACAGGCGAGATGAATACCGAAAGTATCGACATTACTGCAGTTCATTGCTCAAGAAACCGGCATCTGAAAGCTATACAACCAAGCTAGCGAGGGCAGTTCCAACGATATAATGCAACTGGGTCGATTGAATAAGCTCTTCAGAGCATGGATCGGAGTCTGCTACCGGCAAAGCAGCTGGGACTTTTACTATACGGCAGGATCGGAGCATGGATAGTGTTGAGGCAAGGAGTGAGGGACGGGCGCACCGTGCCGTGATCAGTGAAAAAAAAAGCCTCCGATGGAGAACTAGTTAAAAATGAATGAAATCTGGTCCTCTGCCGAAAGGAGATTGGCCATAGTCGTGTCACAGTCACGAAATTCCCGTAACCAAGGGACGATGCACGATCGAGGAAGATCTCCCATGGTTCCCACTAGAATTTCTGGAACGTTTCTTGAGACGGACAAGACGGTAATTGCGCCAGTATCTAGAACTCTCCTACATAAATATGGATTTCTGGAAGGTTGTTAGGGATGAGCGAGATAGTAATTGCGCTAGGATCTAGAGCTCTCTTGAGATAAATGTTGGTAGGTGCTAGTTTAATGAGATGTGATCTCGTCCGCGGGATGAGATCCCAATCAATGGTTGTAATTTGAAGGCCTTGAATATAAGAAGGGGTGCCATCTCCCTCATTTGTATCTATCCAACCATTTTAGAATCAAAGTTCCATTCTCTCTGAGCTTCTTGTATCCATCCAACCATTTCAGAATCCATGGTGTCCACGATCCAAGCTGAAATCCAAAAGAGCCTAAAAGACATCAATCCAAAAGAGCCTAAAGTCGCAAGCAATCCAAACTGCAATCCAAACCACAAGCAATGCTACAATCCAAAAACTGCAATCCAAATCACAAAACTGCAATCCAAACCACAAGCAATGCTACAATCCAAAAACTGCAATCCAAACCACAAGCAATGCTACTGCAATCCAAACCACAAGCAATGCTACAATCCAAATTGCAATCCAAACCACAAGCAATGCTACAATCCAAAAACTGCAATCAAAACCACAAAACTGCAATCCAAACCGCAAGCAGTGCTACAATCCAAAAACTGCAATCCAAACCACAAGCAATGCTACTGCAATCCAAACCACAATACAATCCAAAAACTGCAATCCAAACCACAAAACTGCAATCCAAACCACAAGCAATGCTACAATCCAAAACTGCAATCCAAACCACAAGCAATGCTACTGCAATCCAAACCACAAGCAATGCCGCAATCCAAACCCCCGTAAGTACAGCATCAACCCGTCCATGGATTGCCAAAATAACCATCTGAGCATCAGCTTCGTAAGGGGCAACAACATAAGAAACGGGGTCATACCAATCAAAATGCGATAAATTTATCAGGAATGATAACTTTAACTTACTTTAACCACACATGAGCAGGTTCATACCTTGATTAGCTCGTGTACTATTAAAGGGGTGATGTTTACTGCACTCAAGCCAATGAGCAAGACATTTGCCCTTGAACCTATGTGGGTTTGAGCTCAAAGGGCAAACTGCAATCCAAACTGTAAGCGATGCATGGTCTCAACGATCCAAGCAATGCATGGTCTCAACAATCGCGAAGTTCTGGACGATCCAAGCTGGAAGCAAAGCTGGAAGCGCCTTACAAAGAGTCTAAAGTTGTGAAGTCGCATGGTCTACAGATGCATGTATAGGAAAAAGAGCCTAAAGTCGCGAAGTCGCAGTAGTAGTAGTCTCCGTAAATATACAGTGACAATAGTGAAAGTAGCAGTCTTTCCATCTGTGTTTAGGGCAAAAGTGAGATTCTCAGTTCCTGCAAGAAAGATCAAATTCATCAGGTTTGAAAGCGAGCATTTTCTTTTAGACCAATGCAATTCAACAGGCCAGTTCGCTTAATCAAAAGTAGGTGCAATGAAAGACGCGTACTACGAGACTGTAAGGAGAGGAGGACGATTGGGAGTGCACTGTAATCTAGTATAAGGCCAGTTAGAGATTGAAAGAGAGTTTTATCACTTAAGTAATAAGTAAGTGTGAAAAGTAAGTAAATAGACTCATTCGATAATATCCCTAAAGAGCTCGCCTAGTCAATAGAAAGAGTGGCATTCCCAGTAGCAGTATACGTCTCAATAGTTGGATTCCTTCTCGATACCAATCCTAATTCCTTTATGGCAGTCTCTGTCCCTTAAGCAATCAGATAAGATATTGAATTTGTTTTGCCAGTCCCTTCCTCCTCCTTGGTCTCGACAATCCAAGCTGCAAGCAATCTATGGTCTCGACGATCAAGCAATAATGTCTGTAATCCAAAAGAGCTTAAAGTCGTCGAGACATCAATCCAAAAGAGCCTCAAGTCGCAAGCAATCCAAACTGCAACCAATGCATGGTCTCGATGATCCAAGTTGTAATCCAAAGGAGCCTAAAGTTGTCACCGGAAAAAGAGCGTAAAGTCGCGAAGTTGCACGGTCTCGACGATCCAAGCTGGAAGGAATCCAAAAGAGCCTAAGCTGGAAGCGCCTTACACATGCATGTATAGGAAACTAAAGTCGCGAAGTCGCATGATCTTGACGTTCCAAGCTGGAAGCAAATGTAGGACAAAAGACCTATCTTCATTTAAAACCTCGAATTAATGTATCATAAGTCGAATTAATATATCATGAGCCAATTAGGATATATAAACTATTCTATACACACCAATTCTCCGACGTGGGACTTACTCATGTATTTTAATACTTTTGTCTTATGTTGTCGTGACTCCTTCCAATTATTTATTCTTCGGAAAATTGGTTCTCCAATTTAGATTAGTCGATGCACATACTTTTTTGTGTCAAGTCATAAATATTCAATGGTTATCGAATACTTAATAAAGTGAACAAATTGCATCTCCTAAAACCGAGAAAAACATTTATTAATTTGTGGAAAGAGAAAAGAACTTCTTGAGCCCTAGTGGCAGTCTTATTTTGACTTTAATCAGTCACAGGTCAATTTTTTTTTTTTCAAAAGAAACCATCATGAAAACTTTCCAAACACGAAGGCTTCAAGCTGCTGCATTGCTTGCGCCGCAAGCAGCCCTGCGCAGGACCGTGAAATGAAAGACGCACGCGTTCGTGTCCCACCGCATCCCGATCTCGTCGTCCTTCCCCAGCCCTCGCCGCCGGACGAACCGCCGGTTCCAATCCCCGTTCAGCAGGTAGCTGTTCGATGACGCCCAATGCTGGAACACGAGCCGGTGCTCGTCGCCCCGTGTCCACATCCCTTACGGCCACTTCCATCCCTTCCTGGCTCTTGACCCGCCTCACCGTCTCTTCACCCATCCACTGGAGCACGGGTATCCTCACGGCATCCCGCGGGAGCAGCAGCCGCGACAGGTGCCCGAGGTCGCTGGGCTTGAGCTTCTTCTTGATCTTCCACGGGTCCTCGTGGAGCACCAGCTCCGTGGAGACGCCTGGGTAGCGCTCCTCTCCTTCCTCGCGTCTCGGGACAGGCCGGTTGTTGTTCCTTCTTGGGACGGCACTGCCCGACCATCCCCTCGTCTCCACACATGTAATGTGGGTTTCGTCGGAGGCCGACGGCTCCAAAGATTCCCGCCCATCACGCGTGGCGAGAGCGGTTTCGTTGCTGCCATTGTTGTCCCCGACCGAGGAAGAGGAGCTTTCTTGAATGTCGGTGCAGGCCTGAGTAGGGAGTTAGACGATGGTTCGCGTGCTCCCATTCCTCCTCTCATCATCACCGTTGTTGTGGGTTGCGTTGGAAACGCAGGACGAAGAGGCCATCGACGACGGCGCCGGTGGCAAGCCGCCATCCATGATGATCGGAGGAGATTTGGGGTTGAAGAAATCGAACATGCGTTTCCTAAGTCAAAATCAAGTTGTGAAGTGCGAACTTTAAATACAGAGTAATTTCCTAATTTAGGCCGGATTAGGAAAGAGAAATTTCCAGGTAGTGCAGTGAGTGCAGAACTACACGTTTCCTAAATTGTGATGATTTAACGTAAGCAAATAACGAAAGATTATTATTATTTATACAAGGCTTTTGCACACTTCATAAAAAATTAGTTTGAATGAAAAGTTGTTAATCCTTGGGATTTACTTTTTTATTAATTTGAAGTGTGCAGCCTTGTATAAATATATTTATATACATATATACATATATGTATATATGTGTATATTTATATAAATATACACATATATAACTCCCTTTTCTTGGATTAATTTGAAGTGTGCAGCCTTGTATAAATATACACATATATATGTATATATGTATATAAATATACACATATATACATATACACATATATACATATATATGTATATATATACTCGAGGTAGGCGACGCCACAGATTGGGACTAAACCAAATGCATTCCACTCTTTTACAGCAGGGACAGAATGTAACTGCGGAGAAAAGTACCCTTCAGAAAACTGCAGAGATCCTGCAGGTTGGGATCTCCATTTATGCTCCTGGATATTTGCTTGATACCCTCCTGACCAGATTGGTTACCAATCGACAATGGCTGCGGCACAAACCCCGGCCTGCTTTCAGGTGCAGACCAATGCCGATGCCGTGGTTGACGGTCTCTAGAAGAGAATTGCTTAGATATGCTAGACAAGAGAGCACCCAGAACTTAAGGATGTCACATATAAAGGAATGGTTCGCGGATATGGGAACGAGGACGCGATCCACTGAACTTGCGACTTTGAAAGCAAACCAGCATGTTCAGATGATGCTTATTTATAGGTTTGGACTCTGGTAAACCAATAACATGGGGCAACTTTCGGAACATTCGATTTTCAAAGCAAGGATTACACAAAATGAGAAACGCAGTGCATTGATAACTGCAAACTTTCCTTGATTGCCTACTCAGGGTCTTGAAGGCACTCGTTAATAAGATTCTTTGTTAATTTATAGAAAAAAAAAAAAAAACTATTACTGCAACAATCCTTCACAGCTGAAAGAGAGAGTCCTAGGCCCATACAGTCTCCCCAAATCATCAAAACAATCAACCTTGCCTAGTACGATTTGCAGACAACATTGTTGAGGCACATCTAACTATGATTAAATGTTACAGTGATGAGCAATTACATGTGAAGAACCGGCGACGAAAGCATCTGGCAACTTTTTCATTACTTAATTTCATTGGTAAAAGAACCCAGTACCATGTACCAAAATGCTCTCATTGAAAGCGTTTTTAGAAATTTTGTGTACACTGATGGCATCAGAGAATCTACACTAAAAAGAATGTCAGGAAGGGTATCTTTAGCCTGAATCTGGTGACTGTTTTATACTTTCCCACATCTCTGCACCATCAGGATGAACATCTACAAAATACCGTACAAAACGAGCATCCGAGCATGCAAGGATGGAGCTGATGGACATCATTGGCTTGACTGCACCTCTATCCCTAGACCAAATGTACATTGATACTCTTTTTTGTATTCTCCCCATATCATAGCATAAATATGCTGGAAAGGCCACAAGGATTTCCAGTGGATAGCCCAATCGGTTGATTAAGTAATCAATCTTCTTCTTAATGACATCTTTCTTCTGGTTCAGCACCGTAGGAGCTTGTTTAACGATTTTTGAGGCCAAATTGAAGTCCAGACCAGCTTGTACAAGACAGTCAAACCTTTCTTGCAACTGATCCCCTCTTCCTCTAAACCGTTTCAATGCTTTTGTCATCTCCTCTGAGTTTTCAACAAAGCCTAACCTCATCAAGAATGTTTTTTTCTCTATGTATTTAGTTGGATCTTGGTACAGTGTCCCTACCCTCCACTTGGATGCCAACTGGAACAATTTTAAAGGATCTTCCTTTATCATAAGAGCTAAGCAGTCTCTTATAACTTTCAATTCTTTACAGACAGTTTTGGGTCCTTTGAGGGAAGATGAGGCCAAAAGCTTCATGTGGTTGGAAACTATATCAGCTATTAAATCCATTTCCACTCTGATTTCAGTCAGAAAGCTTACAGCTTTTGAGATATTTTTCAAGGACTTCTCAGACAGAATGAAGGGATTTTCAGCAAACAGTACATAAGCCTCATCCACATCGATGCCCACTTTCAATAATAGGCCAAAAACCACATGCACCTTCCTTCCTGAGCCATTGAACAGAAAAGCAGGATTTCTCTTGAATAATTCACCCATCCGATTCTCTCCATTATTCGCTTTCTCAAGGAACTCTATGGTGTCAAGAATTCTGCCCCAACTGTATCTTTTCTTATCAGATAAATACTCACCGATACAATTAATATCTACGCCATGCCCTTTCAGTTTATCTAGGACCTTGACAAACTGTAAATCAATGCCACCGACCAACAGTGTAGGGCAACAAATCACCAGCTTGATAACTGTCGATTTACTCAGACCTATATCCTCGTACGCCTCCAATCTCGATATCAACACACCAATATCGCACCGAAAAATATCTCTCGCTTCTTTAAAAATCTTACCAATCTTGTTCCTCGGAATCCCGTAATTACACAAAGTCTGAAAATTCTCAAGCATCAGATGATCATCACTTAAAAACATCATGTTCCGCGGAAGAAGCGACTGCACCTCGGATGGGCGCACGCCCAAACTCTCGAAGAAAGGCTCGAACTCATTGATAGGATTATACCTAAGAAACCTCTCTATAGCCGGAGCAACTTCTTTTTCAGCATTGACATTGGAGAGCAGATCCTGCACGAAGTTCGGCGAGTTCTTGCTAATGTACTCGGCATCAGAGAAGCTGAAGCTCCTGGTGCAGTGCAAGTAGTCGAAGAGCGCATCCTGCGCCTTGCTCCTGGTGACACGAGAGAACCGGTGAGCCAACCGGGTCCCTGCCGATTCACTCAGCTCGAGGCTCGAGCGGCTAAAACATCGAACCTTCAAGGAAACGGGAGACGGGTCCATTTTGGTTCGGGACATTTCGCAAACACAAGGAGGGCATAGGAGACGGTGACCGAGTTGAGCCACCATTCTAGACAAAGGGGCCAACTTTCCGCGGATTCTGGCCGTAAACATGTCACGGAACCATTTGGGTTGAACCTATGCAGAATGATTAAGCGAAGAGGCTTCGTGGGTCATTCACCATGGCTCTTCGCGGCCGACTCTGCAGCTGAAAATGGAACGACGGCAGAGAAACCGGAAGAGGGTCTTGACGGCTTGCTCTGCGGCGGCGGCGAAGCCAGCATCGATGGCTGCTTCCGGGTCACGCGTGCCGGAGCTCGAGTTCAGCGCCGGCCGAATGCAAGGGACGGTGGAGAAGATAAACCCTAGTAAACCTCGAAGAAGAAGGGGGGAATGCAGGGGGTGAACACAGGCGGGCAATTTACCCTTAATTTTCCATGTTTGGTTTTTTTCCCTTTTTATTTTGCTTGCATGTCAAGAATTATAAGACTCCGGAGAATCCTGCTTGAAATTTAAGTTCATGATAATCGAGTTAATCATAACTGTTGATTATGTGATTATTATAAAACTCAATTATAATGAGTCCACTCAATTCGCGATCTCTAAAACAAATGAGAATTTCTTCCGTCAATCGAGGAAATTCCTAATTTTGACATGAGTCCTTAAATTTTTTGACTTTTCGATCCAATTGGAAGAAGTCTAATTTTCGAAGTATTAATTGATCATATAATACCAAAATACTAGTCAATAAGTTGGAACTCAAACAAAAAAATTCCTTTTGATTCTATGGATTCCCATGATTCAATAATTAAAAACTCCACAATAGAGAACTTGATAGAGCTTGTTCTTGCTAGGAGCTGAAGATCAAATGCTCCAAGAAAGATTGGTACCTACGGAAAGTCTTCTAGGAAAAAGAAGCATTTTAAGAAATTCTGGATAAAAGGGATCTAGACACGGATCTAAGCACTTTCGGAAAAAGAAAAAATGACGAAATCTACGCAAAAGGAAAGATCGTTCAGAACAATTAGGCCACAAGAAATCAACTCGATACTTCATCTGCAACCAAAAGGGCCGTTTCGCCAAAAACTGCCCCTAGACAAGAAAATGTCAAAATCATATAATACATCACATACAGAATAAGACAGGTATTTCACTTGACAATGACGATGTCGAATTTCTATTTTCTGTGGATGAAGAACCATCTGAACAAACTCTTTATGTCATGCCTTTGTTACCAAACTCCTAGTGAAACGATTCAGATTACATATTTCTCACTTCCTCGAGAACAAAACCACGATATATTTTTAAGCCAAATCCATTGTCTCAATTTTCCAGTAAAAATCTTCACCTCAAAATTTGCTAACCACATCATTGTCATTGCTCTCATAGATACGGGTGTGAGTTCTTCAATCTTAGACATTAAAGTTCTCCATAAAGAATATGGGATTTCATGCATTCGAATCGATATTTTAATTCTGCCTCAGGAGATACTTTTCTACAAATGTAAGAATTATCCTAGTAATTGTCCAGTTTTTTCCCCAATGTTTCATAACCATAAAAATCTTTGGATCCAGTCTTCTCAACAAAAGATCTGATCATCGTTTGTGACATTATGGCTCAAATATATCAGCTTCGTATCATTCCTAGAAAATGTCTGGACCAATGGATCCATATCCATAGAAAATAAATCTTTATGTTATAAAATCTATATAGTATCCACACATATATCACTGATATTCTTTGAATTCGTCAATATCCAAAGACTTTTTTCTATCAAGACGAATCTGTTAGATCCGATTATGCAGAAATTGTTAGAATCATGTTCACAATCTCATGCTGAATTCTCTCAAAGGTATTCTTATCCCTTATGGAAAAATCCGGAATTCTTTGTCCGACTTCCCTTAAAAAAAATGAGGACATCAATCCAACTAAGGCAAGTCACATGGGAATGAAGCCAGAGCACCTGGTTTCGGCTCAGAAGAAATGCTCAGAACTGTTGTAATAAGGCTTTATTGAAATTTCAAATTCTCAATGGGCTTGTGAAGCCTTCTATGTCAATAAGCGTGCCGAGCAAAATAGAGAAAATATGAGACTAGTAATAAACTATCAACTTCTTAACCTCTTCCTTTAAGATGACAAATTCCTTCTACTCTCCAGGAATTCTCTTTTTACCTGATTATCAAAAGCCCATATCTAATCTAAATTCGATCTTAAAGCCGAATTTTGGCAATTGGGTATTTATCCCGATGACAGAGACCCAAGATAGGGTTTTGTATTCCGAACCAACATTTCCAATGGAAAGTTCTCTCTTTTGGATTAAGGGTAACTCCATCCTTATTTCAAAAAGTCATGTGTAGAATTTTCTAACCAATCTTTTTTTTTTTTGCTTGCATGTCAAGAATTCTAAGATGCTCTCTCAAAAAAAATATGAATATTGCTCGAGATGGGAGAATCATGTTTGAAATCTAAGTTCATAATAATCTATTGTAATTAATGCTGAAGAAAAATCCCACATTTTGGGGTTAATCATAACGTCGGTGTTGAATACGAGCAACCATCCTATTCATTATGTGATTATTATAAAATCCAATTATAATGATTACACTCAATTTACAATCTTAAAAACAGATGAGAATTTCTTCAACTTCGCTCGATGGGCCGAATGGTTTTCAAAATACTATTTTGAAACCAAACACATTTTGGGAAAAAGAACGTACTTGCTAACTTTTTGTCAAATCAAAAGCACTAGTAGAAATTCTTAATTTGGGCACGAGCCTTCAAATCAATTGTTTTTTTTGACTTTTTGATTCAATTGGAAGAAGTCTAATTTTCGAAGCATTAATTGATATTTCATTCTCATCATCGGGAAAAAAACTTAAAAGCATGAGTAATCAAAAAGCATTAATTCAACCGTATCAATTTTCTTCGATTCGACATTTTATTGAGACCCACCATGCACAACCTCGAAGAAGAAGGGGGGATGCCAAGGGGGGAAGAAATGGAGAGGAACGCAAACATGCCTGCCGACACTACAAGACCCTCTAGGAATCATGAAGAAGGCACTTGCAGGACTTGAGTAAAAATATGGCAATTTACCCTTAATTTTCCATGTTTGTTTTTTTATCTTTTTTTTGCTTGCATGTCAAGAATTATAAGACCGCGGAGAATCATGTTTGAAACCTAAGTTCATGATAATCCTTTCAGGTTGATGTGGGAAGGCATATCTGTTGGAAAACTGACTCCGTCTTCCCTGGTTCTAAGCCTACAAGTCAAACAAGTCTCATTTTCCTTAAAAATCAACGAAAGTGGATAGCCACATCCTTCATGATGTGGGGGACATGCAACATATTCTCAGTACCTCAATTGGAAGAAGTCTAATTTTTGAAGTATTAATTGATCACATAATACCAAAATACAATTCAATAAGTTGGAACTCAAACAAAAAAATTCCTTTTGATTCTTGATTATGTGATCATTATAAAACCTAATTATAATGTTTTCCTTAAAAATTGCCACATCCTTCATGACGTGGGGGACTCAATTTTGTGATCTCAAAAACAAATGAGAATTTCTTCCGTCATCCGAGGAAATTCCTAATTTTGGCATGATCTCTAAATTTTTTTTGACTTTTTGATCCAATTGGAAGAAGTCTAATTTTCGAAGTATTAATTGATCATATAATACCAAAATACAAGTCAATAAGTTGGAATTCAAACAAAAAATTCAATAATTAAACATTCCAAATCCTCGTCATACAAGTTCAATGAGCCTTGTTTTCCTTAAAAATCAACGAAAGTGAGTAGCCGCATCCTTCATGACGTGGGGGACATGCAACATATTCTCAGTAACTCAATTGGATGGTACATAAAGCTCACACATCAATGCTTGTTAAGTTATCTCATTAGATTAAATTCCATTAGAAAAACTTAAAAGCATGAATAATCGAAATGCATTAAATCAACTGCATCGATTTTCTTCGATTTGACATTTCATCTGAGACCCACCGTGCATAACCCCCCTTCGTAACAATTCGGAACTTTACATGGGAGACACGATTGATCCTACAAAACTTCAGCAAAAAAACAAGATTGATCCCACATAAACCTAGGCAAACGAATTTGGCAATTCGACCAAAAAAAAGATTTTTTTTAGGTAAAAACAAGAAAACTTGACTTTGGGAACGTGTAATTCCAATGCCTTGGGCATCGGGGGGTTCGAATTATCCCGTGAAATTTTCAATTAATTTTCCCGGTGGTTGGCAATAAAGGAGAAGGGAACTTTATTTTATGAAAATGAAATCTAAAGTTGTGATTTTTCTTGGATGAAATTGCAAGAAATGGCAATCCCATCCCACGACCCAATCCGAGAGAGAGAGAGAGAGTAGAATTCACAATCAGACAGCAACTCCTATTTGCCCTCACGCACTCTGCCTGCCTGCCTGCCCACCCAATCCCTCTCCCTCTCTCTCTCTAGCCTTCCTTCATACTTTATTGGTTTGGCAATTCGCCCAAAAATCATTGCTTTCGGTGGGAGATTCCATTTCGATCGAGAGTTAGCCTCTGGGGTGGTTGAATCTCATCTGGGTTCTCGTCGTTTCGCCTTGTGATTTCGAGTTCCGATTTGCCCATCTGTCGAAAACCCCCCACCCGCATTGTGCACTTTCCCTCTCCCCGCGGATTGGTTGCGTCCTGGGTCGGTTCCGGCTTCGATTCCCTCATCTGGGTTCGGGCGCTCGGCCGGCGTTCGCGCTCTTTCGGTTCGGTTCGGTTCGGTTCGGGTGAGTGGCGTTCTCGTTTCCCCGCATTGTGCTCTCCGGTTGTATTCGTGGTAATTTGTGCTCCGCGACTTGGGTTGTGCACTATTTTCTTGGGAAGTGATTCTGGGTCGGGAGTCCATTTTCTATGCGTGTGTTGCTTGAGCACCCTCTTCATTACCTTGCAGGCATTTGCTTTTCTCTGCTTCCCCTTTTTGTTTTTTTTTTTTTGCGGGATAGATGGAATTAATAGGTGTGTGATCGTATTAAGAGTTCTTCCAGTTCAAGTTTTGTACTTGTTGTTGTTCTAGCAGCTGATCTTTGCTCTGCTAGTAAGGACTTATCTAGCACCATCTTGTGGTGCGATTTTAAGGTAACATCTGTTCGTGGGATGACCGTGTTTTGGTTAACAGAGCAGAGTGTGCGAGCATTCTTATTTCCGGTTGTGCTTTTGTTGTTCGATCAGTGCCGTTTGCGGTTCAGATCTCTTTTGGTCGCTGTTATTTGTTTGTCCATGCCCTGATGCCTCGCTTGTTAACGTTACATACTTTCCCGTTGACACCTTCAAAGTGTCTTCTCGGAACAGCTTTTGTGTTAAATACCTTGCCTCCATTGAACTCCTGTTTTTCTTTCTTTTGGGTCATAATATCACATTAAAGTGCTTGATGTGTGCATTAAAGAGTGGAATGAAAACCATAATGGATAATCTTGAAGCTCTGAATGATTTTCATGTTCTTTATTTCTGGCTGTTCCCAAAGTAGAGCTCTTGGTGTGTGTGATGTGTTCAATTATTATAATTTCCTTTCAAACATTATGGTTGTGCAAGTTTAGAGAGAACAAAGTAAGGGAAAGAACAACAAGCATTGATGTGAGGTTGATGCAGATTAGAATGATTTAACTGGTTATGCTTAAACATTGCCCAGAGAGTAATAGTCTGCTAAAGCATATTCAATAATTTGTTGGGAAAATCCATCATAGGCTCTTAGCTACGACTGACTAATTTGCTGATGCTGCTATCTATTACTGGAGTTTCTTTCTTGGTCCTTTTCCTTTGCAATAATAGTTCTTGAATTGGCAAGCCTTTCTAAAGATATGACTCTTTCTAGGTCGTACATGAAAAGCACACAGGGAAGTTTTCTTTATCAACTTCACTAAGACGCTGAAAATTATTTTCTATCAAGTGAACTTGTCATTATGGTGCTGGAGATGACTTATCCTTTCATATGCCTTGCAAATTTACCAGCTCTCTTATGAATTGCTGTTGCAGCATAAAGAGCCAAAATGGATATGGGAAGACAGCACTAGAAGAGGCAGGAGGCACAAACAAGCTGGAGATCCATATGTGACCAAAAGAGTTCATCATGCGGGCAATTTCCAACAACACTGCTATGACTATGGAGGCTTACAGGAACCAGGCTGAAGTGTTGGTCAAAAGCTATCTATTAGCTGATACCATAGTTCCATTTACGTCCGTCGTAGCTGGCATTTTGGCCTGTAAATTGGTATGCTCTTTCAGCGAATTTACTCTTTTCCCTTCCAATGTGAAGCTTTTTTTCTCCAATTTTGTTTGGCTTTCTGAGTTTTGGCTGGGTCCTTGGTTGTAGCAATGCTATTTCCATAATTGACAGTGACAAAACCTCTTTTGACTAGAAAAAGTATACATATGATCAGACATCTTCTTTCTACATTAGTAGCGTTGTTATTACTTTACTTTCCTTTTCCTGACATTCAAATATCTTACAGGTGTATGATCTCTCCGAGTTAGTCAGTATGTTTTACTTCAGAACTTATTCAAGTCTGACAAAAACACAACGCACTGAGTGGAATAACCGGTGGGTGGATATGATAAAACCTGCTTAGTGAGTTATAAGTATAGCTTTATTGTTGCTTCTAATATCAATCTTTTTTTAGTGGTATGTCAACAGTTCATGCCATTTTC
The DNA here is from genome assembly GCA_017140595.1 of Eucalyptus curtisii. Lineage (NCBI taxonomy): Eukaryota > Viridiplantae > Streptophyta > Magnoliopsida > Myrtales > Myrtaceae > Eucalyptus > Eucalyptus curtisii. The sequence continues at coordinate 19,644,912 of CM029498.1, forward strand.
ATCACGACCATGTCACTATACTTTGTGTTCTGGTCTGATCTCTTCTCTGATCGACTTGCTGGCCCTGTGACTTTTCGACATTCGCCTCTCTCTAATTTTTTCCTTGGGGTAAGTTTCTCTCCTTCTGAACTCATTTGAAGTTTTGTCTTCTTTCTGAATGGTTGGAACATGACCGTCCGTGCATAGAATGCAATGTAGACTAGTTCTAAGCCTTTCTATGCCAGAAGACTATAGTATGCAGAAACTCATTTTCTAAGACTGATACGTTCATATTATATAAATGTAACTAGGATTGATTTAACTGGCAATGTGTTGGGCAATAAGTAGAGTTTATGAGCATATTCTTTAGTCAGATAGCCTAAATCATATTCAATGTTGTGCTTTTCCACCTCCTTTCTTATGTGACTTCTCATTAAACGAATAAATATTTGCAATGACATAAGTTTTGAATCCTGACATTTCTTTCCTTTTCAATAAAGTAAAAAGGGGAGGACAACATATTCAAGTCAAAACTCGATATGGGGAAGTTTTCCTGCATAAATTGCTTTGAAATCTGGTTAAGAGGAGCCATCTACTGTTGAAATTGTTTATTTTCTTCATTTCTCACTACTATTGTGGATAGAAAGAGTCTCCACCGGGGTTCCATTTCCAATAAACATGTTGAAATCATAGGACAAGTCCTTCGTAATTGACTCCCTACACCCTTGCATTTACAAAGAGGGAAATCGTGCTTAAGGTTTTAACCAGATCTCTGCGGGGTGCACACATGAGTGATAAAGCCACCTCAAATCCAACTTAAATATGACTTTGCAAAAGACACTAACAAAAAACCTTGTGAATTATGAACAAAATTAGCTGTAACTTTTATACAGACCTCCGTTGCCTTGATGATAGTTTTTTATATCCCCAGCCCCAGCCTTCAGTTCTGGTGGTGATGCGCTCTCATAATTTTTATCCTCTTAAGTCTTCTCTAGCAAGTTTTAGTTTCTTCTGTTGTAACAAACGCTCTGTAGGTCTTCATTGAGAGGGCTAGCAAGTTCCCTAGGTAAATGCCAGAATTTTCAAACGAGCAGAGAAGCCTTCTGATTGGATAGAGAATTGTTCCTCCAGTCCAAGTGAAAACATAAATTAAAGTAGCAAATTTGAGCAATTGTTAACTGCAATTTGAAGTTATATGTACAGTAGCCTTTCTGAAACGTAGATCTCAAAATGCGTACTGCCTCTTGAGGAGCAAATTATATTTATTGCCATCAGTAGACAGTGCAAAAACAGCTGTATTATGATCCATTTTATTAATCATTGCGCTTAATAAGTTGATGTTTGAAGTTTGTCAGCAGCACCAAAATTTTTGGAGGACAAATCCATTTAAAGAACCTGTAGAAGCACACCACTTCTTTGTAGAAACAATTTCTTTGGTTATGTGCTAAATTGGCTATCCTTGGCAGCAGTCCAAGATAAGGTCCACCTGATTATGTTCTTCTTTGAAAAGAATCTGTAACATTTTTACAGGGAATGTTTTGCAGGGTTGCAACACCATTTTTTCATTATGTCCTTTTACTTGCTTGCCTAGATAATCAACATTTATGGCCCTTATGAAGATATTGCTCAAAGTGAAATCACTTGCCCTCCATGATCCTCCCTGCCCTGGCCTATTCTCTGCTTATCATGCACCACTTAGGGACCCCAATGCTTTTCCAAAGAAGCTAGAATTTTCGAAATTTGTATGATCCAATATCTCTTCTTCTGCATTATATTTTCAATTGAGAAGTCTAAAACACAATTCCATCATCCTTCAAGCTTTTCCACTCCTAGATGCAAAGTAACGCATTTAGAGTTATATAATTAATGAACTCTAGCCTGTTATAATCCTTCCTCTTCAAAATGAGCTCAAAATTCTGAGAAATTTTTGTCCATAATCATTCTTACCCACTGTCAATCCTCATTCAGTTATCAATTTTTGAACAAAGTATTTAGTAGCATAAATAGATCTTAGCATAATTATAGATGCAGTGCCAGCTTGAACCAGAGTAGCTCTAGTAGTCAATGAGCGGCAATCACTACCACAAAATACACTACACTGGATTCCCGGCTATTCTTGAGTAAATTTTGTTCCTCATACCTTGTACTTTGGAAATATCTCATACATTCACCGGGACACTTTTTGAATGGTGAACCTTGGCTTAGATTTGACTTCATGTTTGGGAAATCAACAGAGTTCCTCTGGACAAACACAGGTAAGTGCTGTGTGAACTGAAGTGGCCTGAGCTAAGTGGACTATCCTGTGTGATAATGATATATCAGAATGGTAGGCTTCACTTGAAGTTTACTTCTGTTATCATATATACTTTCTATGGATGCACCCTGTTGCTGCATTGATAGCTTGCATAATTGCCGATATATGTTGCGATGGTTCTTCAGCTGGTGGAAAATCTTTTGGCAGGTTTCTGTTGGGTATTTTCTTTCAGATCTCGGAATGATATTTTGGCTCTATCCTTCTTTAGGTGGAATGGAGTATGTAAGTGATTTCTTGCTTATGGATCCATGGATTTTATAATAAGTTTTCCTTCTTGTTGGAGCATCAGTAAAGTTTTCTTGCTCGTGCATCTTTTCGTCCGTACTGTCATCTCAAACTAATTGTATTTCTTTCTATTTAGCAAGGTAGCGAGACTTAACAATGAATTGCTAGCTAAATGAATAGGGAGATTGAAAAAGAGTTAAATCTTCATAATTAAGACAGATCTTTGGCTGAGTCTGATGATTTATTGAAATTACTAAATACCATTTGTCAAAACAAAGTTCAATTCTGAAACAATAACCTCGAACGGAGTTATATGCTCAAATATGATATTGTGGATGATTTGACTTATGCAAATACACTGAACAAGAGAAAAGGGTAGATTTCTTCATAGAGGCAAGTAATAGCTGCTGATCAGTACCCCTTGGTTTCAGGTTATACATCATTCACTTTCTGGAATTGCCGTAGCCTATTCTATGGCTTCTGGGGAAGGGCAGCTTTATACATACATGGTCCTTATATCCGAGATTACGACTCCAGAGATCAATATGAGATGGTATCTTTGTTATAACTGGAGTCCTTTATTAGCTTTTCGAGTAGTCATTGTAATATGCATTTTGAAGGTTTCTCGACACTTCTGGGATGAAGAAGTCTGCTGCGTACCTCATCAATGGTGTAGTCATCTTCATTGCCTGGTTGGTGAGTCTTTATTCTATTTCTTTGTCCTTCCGAGATCTAGACTCTCAGAGGCAATATTGAGACACAGAAAATATCTTAGATATTTGCTTGGAGGGTTGTTTATTACACCTAGGCCAGGGTATGCTGATTGTGTCTGTCAACCTTGTAGAGATATTTTCCCACTTCATATTCAGATATATCATGAACTGTCATGACTTATGAGGGAGAAGCTCTTTTTTGAGCTGGTTCTGATATAGTGCTAAGCATACTCTATGTTATGTGCAGGTAGCCAGGGTGCTTCTGTTCGTTTACTTGTTCTACCACGTTTATTTGCACTATCATCAGGTGACAGCAACTTTCTGAGAACATGCGTTTAATTTGCATCTCCAACTTTCCAAGGAATCTCCAACTTCAGATTCCTTGGAAGACCTGTTATGTCCTTCATCATAACTAGTGTCTTCTTTCGTGGTGTGCATACAAAGTCATGGCACCTTTTTTAATGGACAGCACTGGCTGTTGGAGATGTCAAGAATTTGATAATAGAACTTGAAATTTGTGGATTCTAACAAGATTTGAGTAACTGCCCTTCAGGGAAAAAGAAAGACGTAATGAACTCAGCCTGTTAAACATTATTTTTCTGGCTTCCCAGGCATGTGATGCATATCTCATCGTTTTTAATCATATTAATAGTACAGCAAGTATATTTCTTTAAAAGTCCAATACCTACTAGTTCAATGGTAATCTTGTCTAGTAGTGTAGTCTGTTGTCTTTCGACCTGTCCATCGGTTACTTCTGTATTCACATACAAATCTCAGCGATGATACCATGCCACTTTTGTCTTCTTGGCAGGTCATTGAGATGCACATATTCGGGTATCTATTGGTCTTTGTGGTGCCGGCAGCGCTTGCGCTCATGAACCTGATGTGGTTTGGGAAGATCATCAAGGGTTTGATGAAGACATTAGCTAAAAAGCGGTGAAGATCACACGTACGTACTGCCGTTCGTTTTGCTACATGCCCTCCCAGATTCTCTGTTGTAAAATTTGTGGTTACGTTACCCTCATAGTAAGAAGTCTAAACAGCCCACAGAATCAATATGATCATCAAACTGACCGATAATCTTGTCACTGTACATGTCGATAGTTTCTGATTCCGATGCCATATATAATGGGAAGAAGTGAGGTTTTCTCGACGTTGTGGACTGGTGTTGCTGATTTTGTAGTCTTGATGATGCACTGACATGATCTGTTTGAGACCTGCAATGCCAAGTGGGTTTATGGCATGCAAGTTAACATGATTTCCAAGGCCACTGGCAATTGCAAGTACCATGGAAAAGATTGAGACTTTTCTCACAAGGTAAAAATCAAACGAGAGGGCGACAAGCCAGGAAGGTAAGCAGCCAAACGGGAGAGAGTCAATGATGGATGAAGCCAAGAACAGCAATGATCACAGACGAAAGGGTGGCAGATGAAACCCAAGAAGAGAAGGCAATGTGCCTGCAAAAACGATGTGGTTGGAGGGGGGTTAATCCGAGGATCGATCGCCATAAGACAGGATAAAAGTAGGTGATCGAAAGCCGAAAGAGTGGGTGGATCTTAGGAGTAAGAAGTAAGCAAGTTAAAAACGAATCTTTTAAGCAAGTTAAAAACGAATCTTTTGAGCCGGCATAGGTTTGTTTAAAGGAAAAGTGTTTTTGGGAAATTTTTTTTGACTTTCCGATGCTTGGATGATGGAAAAATACTTGATCTATGGAAAACAAGTTTAGATTGATGGAAAACAAATTTTCCTTTGATAAGAAAGAAATTATATTGTTAAATAAATGGAAATCGACTATTTTCCTCAAAATGATTTTTATGAAATATATATTCATTTATCATGAAGTTTTCGGCAAAATAAATATATTTTTAATCTGTTTCAAGGAAGTTTTTCTATTTTTCAGCAAATGAACAAGAATTGATTTAGGAAAGGACTTGTGTATTGGACCGATGTAAATAAACGAGCCTTCTATTGTTAAGGGGTCTCAATCATTTCATACTTTGTACTTTATCTTTCACACGTTTTAATATTGAAGATTTTTCTATTCTATACCAGTTTTCTTGTAAGATTTCAAAATCTAAAAATATTATTCTTTTCCATAAATAGCAATGCATATTGCTCGTATTGTCCATTTTCATCAATAATTTCTTTATGTTACTGTCATAACTCAAATTCTCCTAATGTAATGATGTTGCTCGATGGTTTAGATGTCAATTTCCCGTGTTGCCGTGTGAAAAAAACAACTAAGTTAGCGACTACTAATATAAAAAGCAAAAGCCAACCTAACGTTATTTTTTTCTTAATTTTGTTCATAATCCCTTTCTTGCTCATTTTCGATACACTATCGTACTACTTATTATTTCTCATATGGGAATAATCATTTGAATCCTGACAACTATAATTTATCACATTACTTAATATATTAATTGAATAATTAGTTTGCACATTTGATGATCTCGTTTTAATTTTCGGCACTTGAAGCCGTTGAGCACCTTCGACAACTTTCATCTGCCAACCAACTTAATTAATGAATATGAATGAAAAATTCATTTGATGTGATATTGCGGAACTCAAAACAATCGTAAAAAAATTATCATTGGGTGATTCCTATTTCCTTTTTCTGCATTTAAAATTATCATTAATTCAAAGCTGAGTTTTGACTACTTATTTTCAGGTTTCGTCGAGGCATTTGTAGATTAAAAATTTAGCCAAACATTAAATAGGATTATGATCCTGTTGAGATTCCATCGTCATCATTATTTTATTCAGATTTTTATTTTATTACTTACCGTCACGATGGGTGTACTTGTGATTAAAAAAAACCGTCTCATACATTTTTTTTTGCCCTTTTAACAATCAAAAGATGGCCGAAGACATGATCAAGGAAAGGCAGCGGGAATTTTTCAATTGCCTAGACCAACATGGACATGGAAAACCCCAAATTGGCCTCACAAAAAAAAGAAAAATAAAACCAAAATAAAACCAAAAAAATAAAAATAAAGGAGAAGATGGACGGATCCACCACGTTATTCTCGAAAGGGGGACGCACCGGCCGCGATGTCGCCACGTGGAATTGCTGCGCCTACACTAAGATTAAGAAATTAAAGAAATAGAAATAAAAGCAAACATGGCTACTGTCATGAAAAAGAAAAACTCAAATAAGGTACATCAATTTATCTCAAATTAATTTTTTAATTACAAAAATTCTCAAATTAATATGTTTACGATAAATATACCCTTACAATCATAAATTAATATATTTATAATAAATAAATGATAAAATTTTAAATTAATATATACGCTAAAACGCTTCGTTCGGAAGTAATTTAATAGTAAAATTTAATATAAATAAATGGAGGATAAATTTATCATAATTATATCAATTGGAAATTTAATTTGAGATGTAACAATATTGAAATATTTGGTGGCGTTGACCGACGAAGAAAAGGAAAAAGATGAGCGCATCCACCACGTTTTTCCCGAGTGGCGACGCACCGGCCGCGGTGTCGCCGCGTGGAATTTCTGCGTCGACACCAAGGAAAGGAATCAAGAAAAAAATCAAAAGAAATAAAAAATAGAAAAATAAGAAATAAAATAACAATACCTGAAAAATAAAAATAAAAACGTTGCTTTGGAAAGGCGAAAAATCAATCGCTTTCGACGACGGAAGGAAGGAAGGAAGGAAGGAAGAAGCAGAAGCAAAGGAAAAAAGCTCTCCGTTGGTTGGGAACGTTCGCCCCTCCTCCTCCCCGTTGCCTCCGTCGTCAACGCCTCCCCTTCCGCCTCCGCCGCTCCCTCCGATCGCCGCCCGCCGATCGCCGATCGCCGCCCGCCGCCCGCCGCCCGCCGATCTCTGATCCGACCGATGGCCACCTCCGGCAACAAGAACATCAATGCCAAACTGGTGAGCCCCCCGCCCGCCCCCTTTTTCTTCGATCCTTGTCGCCGGCGATCGGGGGAATCGCGGCGCTCGTTTTTCCGGTCGGTGTTCCCGAGCGCTTTCCCCTGGGGGCTTGATGCGGATTGCGGATTGCGGATTGCGGATTTCGGATTTCGGATTTCGGACCCCGTCTTCTTCGATCGCGAGTTTTTTTTAGGTCGCGGATTTCCTATCGGTGTCGGTCGCGGAATCGGGAGGGATTGTTTGTTAGGGATGATGATCATCTGCTCGGGCGTGTGCGCTTTTCGTCGGGAGAGTTTCGATCTACTTGAGCGTCGGCCGTTTGATTTTTCTTTTTCTTAGGATTTGGGGGTTAGGATGACCTAAAGTGCGCGTGCTTAGTTCTGTACGTCTTCTCCGTTGGGAATTCGATGTTTTTCGCTGTTTGTGAGTAAGGAAGGGTTCGTTTTACTCGGCCTCTGACCGTCGATTTCGCCATGTAAGATAGCTTCGTGGAGCAATTTTGGTTTTGCTGCTCGCGGTGAATATGTGTGTTCGAGCTGTGATGATGTGGTTGATAGTCTTCGTACTGCGGCTTCTCTGTTCTGTAATATGTGCTGTTGCTTGCTTATGTTGAATATGCGGTGCTTCATATTGCGGGCTGCGTGTGGTGTGCAGCTTCAATTGGACTTCAAAATTTGACATGAAAATTATTGTTTTCATCATTTCTTGCTTTGTCTTTCTGGTTTTGGGAGTTCTGTTCCTTGTGTCATCCTTTTCTAAACTTGCTGAATGCCCTATTGTGCTTTGCTACGTTATCATTTGGAGAAGATAGTGCTAAAGAGGTGCAATGAAAAAAAAAAAAAGGAAAATTCTAAGGTGGGAATATAGCAGGGTAGAAAAGTGAAATTTTGGCAATGCTAGATTGAAAAATTCGATGTATAGTTGATCAAAAGTGCTTATGGGTGCAATAGAAAGATAATGAGAAAATAAAGATTTGTTGCTAGAGGCCCTTATGCAATCATTTTTCTGCATTACTGTGACTTTGTGGCCTTATGCCAGTGACCTGGTTGCAGAGAATCTAGTGCATTACTGATGGTGATCATGACACCGGAATGATAAGTGTGATGAACATATTATATCTTTCCTCTGCTTACCTAGAAAACTTGCACAGTGAAAAGCGTATCATCTTGCTGTTTCATAATGCAGGCTTTTGTTGATGACCCCCATCTATATTTTCTTAAGGTTTCATGCTTGCTTTAACTTGAAATGGTTATGATTCAGTATCATGATCTATTTATTTATGTGCTTCTTCACGAGCTGATTACTTATTTTATCGAACCTTCTGTTTTTGCTTGTTCTTTTTTGTACATTAGGTGCTTCTTGGAGATGTTGGAGCTGGAAAATCTAGCTTAGTACTGCGGTTTGTTAAAGGCCAGTTTGTTGAATTTCAGGTTCATAAAACTAGAGTATTGATTTATAATTTTCAGCCGATTTTGTTTCTTGTCATAGTAGCTTGACTATGAAGTACTTCTGATGTTGTAGGAATCCACCATCGGCGCTGCCTTCTTTTCTCAGACTTTGGCTGTAAATGATGCAACTGTGAAGTTTGAGATCTGGGATACAGCTGGCCAAGAGAGATACCACAGCTTGGCTCCCATGTACTATAGAGGAGCTGCGGCAGCAATCATTGTGTATGACATGACAAACCTAGTAAGTGAAGCTAACAACAATCCAATTATTGCCTCCAATGCTGTATGATGTTGCTAAGTCAACTAATCTTTGACTGTTGGAAGAGATCTTCATGCAAAATAATAATTTTCACTACAATGAATTCATGTAACATGCAAATCAGCTTCTTTTGGCTTCCAATTTTAGCATTCTAGCACCTAAGTTTTCGAAAGATGGTCATTTTCTGATGGAGTTGCATAAGCTGGTCCTTTACTTTTGATTCTTGGGAACCATGGCCAAATTGCCACGTACAAATTTGTGTCCTCAAGGGGTCGTTACATATTCTTTAGTTGAATTTTTGCTCCCATGGTATGAGTTCTCTGTGGAATTATCAAAGAGCGAATCAATTTATCCTTCTCTAGAGACCTGGCTGACCTTTGTTGGGTTGGAGTTATGATTAATTGTTTGGTTTTGGTTGTGAAAGTGCTCTTGTTCTTGCTGTGTATCTGGAAGTGATGGCTTATAAACTCAATGAGTATAACAATCTAATTGCTTAAGACGTTGCACACTGGCAGTCTCACATCAATGATGAAAATGTTGGCAGTCTCACAATTGTTCTGTTCTTTGATATCAGCATTGCATTTTAATGATCTTGTGGTGTCATAAGTGTGCTTGTCTTGAGTATATCTCTATTAGGTGCATACTATATTATTGTCCTTGCTCTTATGTTCAACTGTCTTTGTTGAAGATTTATTCTCTTTTTTTTTCCACAGGATATACTTGAAACTTGTTGTTGATGTATTATTCTAATCATGGTGCATGATCCAATTTTCCTTCTTATGTTCAACTGCTTTTCATGATGTTCATGTTTCCTCTTGCTAATTACTCGTATTGCCCTTATAATCTAGCTTTTCTTTTTCTCTATTCATATTTACCTGAGTGTCAGGCTTGTATATGGAGGTGAGGCATTGATGATCTGACTGTTTGTATGACATGACATATGATTTGTTCAAATATGGTTGTATTTATCTACCTTGCTAAAGATCTTTGTCCATATCAGAAGACTTTAACTTTACAGTTCTGCATCTGCTTCGGTGCTCTGCAGCTTAGTGCTTTCTTTTGGCTTAGATGTTTTCCTAGCAAAGTGACAAGACTGTTTTCTTTCTTGTAGGCATCATTTGAGCGAGCCAAAAAGTGGGTTCAAGAACTTCAGGCACAGGGTAGTGATTAAATCTTTTTGTTTAATTTCTCTATGTTATAGTTATGTGTTTGGCTTTGCCATTGGCATTTATGTTTATTTATGTTTTGTGGCTTCTAAGTAGGTAGACTTTTTTAACTTCTTGATCTCCAATATGCTTGTGACTTTTTGTTCTTCTTTTCTTGTGTTAAAAGAGACATTTTTTTTTTTTTATGTTTAGTATAACCTTGGGGTGCCAGTATACTCAATTATATTGTGTAATTTATCATGGAGGTGTTGATTTGACCTCCTTATGTTTCTTCAGCAAGAACCTTATATCATCTTATAATAATTTCATGGTTAGTAGTTGAGCTAACTAGCTGTCTCCATTCCTGTCAAAGGTAACCCTAACATGGTTATGGCTCTCGCTGGAAATAAAGCAGATTTGTTGGATGCCCGGAAGGTTACAGCTGAGGTAATTACAGTTTTCCTGCTGTTTTGCTTTTGAGGTGATTGCTTCTGTTTTGTCTGAAATTATATTTTCTTTTATCAAGAGGTAAGTGCAATTTCATTGAGGTGGCAATAAGGGGGTGCCTACCTCAGTATACGCTAGATGTTGGATATCTACATCTCCAATCTCATGCAATGTTTGGAGAAGAAATTAATTGAGAAGAACCGATACTCCTTCTTATTTACTATGTACTTCTGTGCACGCTCCTCTTCCTCTCCCTTCTCTGTAGACAAAATCTTGTATGAGAAATCTTTTGTGGATACTTGTGTTTATCTTTGCACAATCTGATGCCTATCCAACCCTTCAGTCCTCTACAGAAATCATCTCGTTGGCTAAAGATGTGTGAAATCAGGAAAGTTAGTCTTTTGAAGTTTATCCTTTTTATAGATGAATCAGTTGGGAGATTGTTCATGCTGCTTTTTGATCCTTATTTGTAACCTTGGGCAATCCTTATATTCTGCAGTCCTAATGAAAGGTGGAACTTGAGGATGACTAATTCCTGAAGGTTTAAACTTATAACTATTGCAAAGTGCAGGCATCAAAATGATACTATTTGAGTTGGTTAGATAAAGTGGGCACAGAGTGAAGAAAAGAGTGTCTCCATTGATTTTTTTATGATGTGAGTTGACTCCAATTCAAAGTGGTCATTGTCATTTATGGAGATGACTGACTTTTTTGGAGCTCAATTGGAAGTCAATCTGTGTATTAATCAACCAAGCCTAACTTTGTCAAGCTCACTGTCAATAGGCAAGGCATGAGAAGAAGTTGATTGATTATGCAATGGTACCGTTGACAATGATTTTATGGCTCGGTTTCTAGTCAGCATAAAGGTTTTAATTGATCATCTTTATAATTGATATCAGTCAAAGGAGAAACTTTAGGTTTGGTCCAGATTGTTGGATAATGAGACTCATTTTCAATTGTTGTCCTCTATAAATTGCTTATGCCTGGTCCCATTTTACCGCAGGAAGCACAAACATATGCCCAAGAACACGGTCTCTTCTTTATGGAAACATCTGCAAAAACTGCTGCAAACGTCAATGACATTTTCTATGAAATAGGTATTACTGTCTTGTCAATGTATTTGTCTTGCGAATGCTTAGTTCATATCATGCACGCCATTGCTTGACTGGTTTTCATGTTCATGTACTCGTCTTTGCTGTAGATACTGCATGCTGTGAACTCCGTTATTAGGTTTAGAAATTTGGATATTGCTTATAATTTGTCTCTGCTCTCAACCGAGGCTGGTGATTTCAGCGAATTATCTACAATACCTTCTATAATGAAATGTTCCTGTCAATTTTTGTGGTGCACATTTTCTTAGTTTGTCGATTCCATGTAACTTACTATTTTATTTTTCATGGATACAGCTAAAAGACTACCCAGAGCTCAGCCAGCACCAAACCCGTCGGGAATGGTTCTCATGGACAGACCTGCCGAGAGGACGGCAGCTGCATCGTGTTGTTCTTAAAGTAGCCTTTGTCTGTGCTTTCTGTAAAAGCCCATGACGCCTTCTCCCCCAAAATGCATGATGAATTTTCGTCACTCAGATGTTGTCTCTGCCAAAATATCGGGCGGAATTGTACATGCGATGTTAATTTAGGCCCGTCTTATGCACAGTGTTATCAAGGGCGTGTGATATATAATCTTTCATATATAAATGTAATGACTATGGTTTGGCTCCTATATTGTTATATGCTCGTGAGGATTGCGAACCAGTTTCGGTGCTCTTAATGATATTCTGACTTAGGATCCTTTTGGTAGGATCGTGGTGTGTTGGCCATTGCGGTTCTCAGCAAAATTTGCAACTCTCTATTCCATGTTTTTTGGATGGTCGAGAGTCTACAGCAATCACCTCTTATATTTTTTCAAGCTCAAAAGATTGGTCACTGAGACGATGATGTGATTTGTTAGGATATAAAACCAACAATCAATGCACATCCGTGGTCAAGTTTCCCATTCCAATTCGCACAAGCTTTTACCACGAAGTAGGAAACCTTGAGCTTCATTCACGTTCCAGGTTAATCAAATATCATTTAAAGAAGCCAACACGATATGTTTCTCTCTGAAGTATACCTTCATGCGTGTATATAATATATAAGAACGGAACGGAAAAGTACGTATATTACCATAATCACCATAATAGAAAGGAAACGCCTCAACAATATAGAAGCCATTAGAATCGGGCTTTAAAGGAAACACTCAACAAGAATTGAATAACAGCAAAATTCCATCACTTTCTCTAAAGGTTATTATAACTTTTTTCCCTTGGTCACCTACCAAACAACAAAAGAAATACTAATTCAAGTTCAGATCTAATTGAATGATATGGTGGTCACTTAATTGATCAGTAGTCGGTTTCATGAGACGCTAATTCGCCTTGTGAAGAAGGCTGAAATCGAACTTGCTAGCAATAGGATCCCAATGTATCCCGATCTCATCGCCTTCAGCCAACCCCCTCCGCTGCACGAACTCCTTCATCCAGCACCCCTTCAGGACGTAGGACCCTGACGATGTCCAGTTAGCAAACACCAGTCGGTGCTCGGAGCGCGTGTCCTCGTCCCACACCACGACCTCGGCACCCTCGCTGCTCTTGACTCGCCTCGCTCTCTCTTCATCCATGCACGGGAGCACGTAGGTCGCCACGCCCGCCCGCGGGATCAAGAGCCTCGACAGGTGGCCAAGATCGCTCTTCTTAAGCGTCTTCTTGATCTTGTAAGGGTCATAGCGCAGCACCAGCTCCGTGGAAACGTCCCCGCATCTCTCTTGCTCTTCTTCACATTCTGAGGCCCCTCTCTTTCCCTTCTGGCTTCTACAGCGCTTCGCCTTCTTATCCACAATCGGAGTTCCATCGTCAGTGAGTGAGGCCGTGGACCTTCGCTCCGGCCGGGCTGGAGCGGCACTGAGTTCCTTCGTGTCCAAGAAACCCCTCGTCGGATCCGGCGTGAGGGGAAAGAAGACGCGAACTGGCACCACCACTGCAGCAGACGAAGTTTCTCCACCCTCTTCTTCGTGGTTCCTCTCGTGGTCATGCAGATAAGAAACGCAGGACGAAGAGCCGATCGACGGCTGTAGCGTGTGTAACTCGCCTCTCGGGACGTCGCCAGTCGGAGGCAATTCCAGGGTGAAGGGATCGACAAGCTTCATGGTTTTCGGGTCGAAGAAACAGGAAAAAGAGCTCCGCAAGAACAACAGAGGGCAACACGGTGCAGAGAAATTTAGAGAGACAGAGAGAGAGAGAGAGAGAGAGAGGACAACGTTGGAGAGAGAATAGAAACCAAGACGACGAGGACTAGGAGGTTGGAGAGAATTTATAGTTTACCGTTGTTTGCCGTTGGAAATGGGATTACGAGTCCGGTTCGGATTAGTGTACGTCGGGATTATTAAAGAAAAAAAAAGGAAATAAATCCAAGATTCAAGATTGATTTCCAACGAAGATCGCCTTTCTTTTTCCTTTTCCTTAAGGGTTTGAAGGACAAATTCATTAATCTCCACTTAAATTTTCCCACTGATGGTTTATTCTTTTTCAATAAGAGAACCGCATAGATTTGTAATTGTTTTACTTATTCCGGTCAAATTATCACATTTTAGGAAATATATAGTCATACATTACATGCGCACACGTACTTGTTACCATGCGCTTTAAATCCAACCCGATTTAGGATATCCTTTGTAGTTCAACTTAATTCTTTCTAATTGTAATTCGATCACTTTGATCAATCCGTACTGGTCGCATACACACAAGTTTTTGGGTTTTGTCTTGATAAAAAATATATCACAAAAAGAAACAATATCTATTTTATTAGGCACAATAAAATGAGTAAACACCTTATTTTAGGTAGGAAAAAAAACCACTAAACCTTAAATTATACTCACTGCAATACATTTACCCTAAACTTTTTTTTTCTGTGATACGAAAAACCTCACACTTATACTCGTGTGACATATTTACTATTAATTTTTTTATGATACAAAAAGGTCTAAACTTATACTCGTTTCATATGTTTATTTTATGACATAAAAAAATCTCAAATTTGCATCCGTATGACACATTTACCTCAAATTAAGTTTGGGGTTAGTATGTCGCATAGGTATAAGTTTATGATTTTTTGATTGCAAAAGAGAATTTGGAGTAAATGTGTCACAATTTATCATAGTTTAGGGTTTTTGGTTTTTTTTTTTTTTTTTTTTTTTTTTTGCTTAAACGTATGGGCTCTTGCCTGCTACACTAAAGAGACTTGAATTTGTAGGGTAGTTTTGTCACCTAAAATTAATAATTCCTTTTGAATTACAGATTTATCTTACTCGAACCCTTACTCGAATAAGTGAATTAAGGATTCTAATTCCCATGTTTTAATGTTAAAAATTTGGAGCGATGAAAATAAGATGTACAATATATACAAGAACTACCCGAAACTCGATTTCCGTTCAAACCTTAACCAGCTTCAAATCAAATAGGATTGGAGTTACTAAGTACTAAAATTGTACGATTCCCTAAAAGAGACTAATGCTGGCAATATTAAACTATTCGAATACATTAGTGATGCAAATCAAAGAGAAATGCTAGATCCTAAGATAAAATTGATGCAATACCAATATGAAGCAGCGAATATTAATTGGGTATCAAATAAATGCCCACTTAGAGTACGACACATCATATGTAGGCTGGTCTCAGTATATTTAACACTACACTAGGAGTTCTTTTATTTCAATAAAAAATAAATGATTTGGAAAATATATGCCTAAAAATAATTGATTATATCGCTTAGAATAATTGGGCAACAAAAAGTTGTCATTATTAACAACAATCTATGTTTAAACTTTTTCGTAAATAGTGTAAATATTTTTCGTATATACATTCTTTGTAAGCATGCCAGTCATCACTTTTAGGAAAATATTTTCCAAAATGTTGATTTTCCACAAAACAAACGGACTCTTAAGTTGATCCCAATCTTTCTAGCTTCCTAACTGAAAATGGTATTAGGAAAAATTAATGTGTTGAGTGCTTCAATTAGGACAATTATCTAATGTAATTACCCACATCAGTCACTCAAGATTCAATCGTTCCGGATTCCAGAGGTACATCTCTTTATACTTAACCCGAGTTTATTTAGATTTTTCAAGAAGAAAAAGAATATCTAGAGTGTCAATATCCATCTCGCGCTCCATGCAAGATAAATTTTTTCACTCAAAAGCTTAACCGGTCCAAAAGTGTATACATATCATATTTCTTAACCATCGCCTAATTAGCAAGTGCGTATTTCACTACTAATTGGCTGGATAATATTTGTGTTTTAAAATGGTTAGTTAAAATAGTTGTTCCTACATGCACCATAGGAGTTAGCATCATGTTGCTCAACAAACGAGCATGCCCAAAAACCAGTATTTATTCTGAATACCAAAAAAAGCCTCTGTCAGTTTCAACGCATCATTTCATGTCTACTCTTATTAAAAACAAAATAATAAATTTGGGGATATATTTTTAAATCAAATTCTCCATCTTAAATTGTCTACTCTTAACAACAACCAACCCGCCCTGAGGAATCCGTACTGCTCACGTACAAGCCCCGGCTTTTCGGTTTTGTCTTAATAAAAATCTAGCGAAAAGAACTAACAGCTATTTTACTAGGCAATATAAAATGAGTACATACCTTATTTTAAGTAGAGAAAAAGTCATTAAAAACCCTAAATTATGTCTACCTAGACCTGTCAAATGGGTGGATCCAGTCAAGTTGGGTCATAAATGGTCCAATCTAAATCAACCCGTTTAACCCCTTTATGACCATTTGTTGTAATACAAAATTCTTGATCCATACCCGACAGTCTAGGGGTGAGTGATTCCTGATTCCTTACAAGTTCCGCTTGGAACCTGGAACCTACCCTCGGGTACAGGTTCCTTATTTTTTGGAACCTGGAACTTACCCGTCAAACCAAGAACCCGAACTTACCCCCGTCACAGGTTCCCGTGGTCGGTTCAGTGTTCCAACGGGTTTTTTTTTTTAGTTAAAAAAAATGGAAATGAATGCAGCAATAATAAACAAACTTGTCATTCATCAAAGATGGGACAATAAAAGGAGGAAAATAACAGATGATGAAAGTGCTTTGATGGAATCAAGTTCATCAGTTTTGATTGAACAACGCATAAACAAATTTCATGAATTTAGATGCCCATAACCTCAAGCTATAGACTAACTGACCAAGCAACGGAAGCAGTATTAGTAGAATGGACGAGAGAGCTTCAACAGCCTGATTTCTATTCAATGAAAAAATGTCACTATCCAACAAAGTACATACAGATGCGCCTCTTGCTGAGAATCATCACTTCCCCATATCTATTCCACAAACTGACTTCCCTACTTTTCAAAAAGGAAGAACAAAGCAACAATCATTCAGGAAGCCGATTGGGCGTATGAACCCTAATCAAGCACCCTTTACGTTGATATTACAGTGGAGATTGGGTAAACTTGAATGTTAGCTCTACAATTGGAAGAAACGGTGTACAACGGAATGAATTCAAAATAAAAAAGTTAATTACCTCTGGCATATCATTAGGACAGCCAAACTTATGACATCCATCCACATACCCTGCAAAGAGGCTGGTATCATTTGTCTCTCAGCTTTGAAGTCAGAAACTGGATATTCAAGAAACTATCAACGCTCTTTTCCTGGATTTGATGAACCGGCATGTATGGATATGCCCTCTCCCGGCTTTAGCTCTACTTGACATACAGCACACATGAACAGCCTAAACATGTTGCATAGGGGGTATTTTGTATCTAGCCTGCATTTTACAAGCATTTCTCAGTCAAAGAAACATTGATACGTCATGCAATCACAGTTAGGCATACAAGAGTGGTCCACCAAATTACTGTAAAAAAATATCCATTGTTGTGACTGAAAGTGGAGGTTAAGATGTAGACTTTTCTGAGAGCATTGCGGATCCATTCTCATATAACTCCTCCACTACATCTGGCTCAATATATTTTTGATCAATCTGAGAAGATGATTCGGATGACTTTTTACGAAACATTGACTTAAATACTCCTTTTCCTGGCTTCTTCGGTGGTAGCAAAGGAGCCATTGGTTTATCTTGCGGTAATATATCAATAACAATGCATGTTGTATCATCTCGAAGTCCTTTTTCATGTAAAGCTTCCTGTAATAAAAGAGGCCGTGAGTTTACATCTAATATAAAGTACATCAAGCTACGTCACGTACCAGATACAATTTCACCACACAATATTTACCACAAACAAATTAAATGTTATCCTATTAAGTAGGGTTAGCCATATGAATTCTTCCAATGCCATTGCACTTTGTGTCAAGACTTCCATAAGATCTAAGTGGTCCACATCTTTTCTTATAATCTCCTTCCTACGTCTTCCCTCTTCCCATTTAACTAGAGTCTTCATCTCATACCCACATCTCCTCACTGGAGCATCTGAAGGCTTCCCGTTTCAAACATATAAGCCTTGTCTAGGTTGTCTCCGCCTCTCCTCCTGAGCATGAACAAGAGAATGCAAACTACTCTTGTAGCAGGCGTGCCACATATTCCATATCTTTCAGTGAACATCTCTTTCCACCAATGTTGGTAGGTACTTAAGGTTACAGCTGCATTCACGAGGGAAGAAATATTCAAGAATGTTTTGCTCTCCTTTAAACAGCTTATGAGAAATGAACCTATTAGGGATAGAACATAGCATAAAGGGGACTATATCAACCAAAATCAAACATTTAAAGCACATTTCATTACAATAAATAAGTAATCATGACTCCCAAACCAGGTTCCATAAACCCCGATGGAATTACTCCTGTATTGAGCTTACTAAAAGAGAACACCTCAACAGCATAAGGACTAAAGACTTTTCAGAATTATAAGAAAACATCATATATATTGGCCATCAGGTTAAAGAAACAAAAGAGAATTGGCCATCAGGTTAAAGAAACAAAAGAGACAGCAAAATGGGGGCTTCTTCTCTGCACTTATCCAGTAAAGTGCAACCAAGTAAGCACGTCACTGAAAGACATTTTGTTTTTACATGTTCTACTTAGATTTCCAAAACATTAAGCCTAACTAACTACAAAACAACAACGAGTGTCAGACAAGCACCATGAAAAACATAAGACTCTAAGCAATGTTTCTATTTCGAAGATTAAAAGAAAAGACAAGGCAGAGCTGCGGCGTCGCGGGCTTCGGGGCACGGCTTCGGGCGCTACTTCGAGGCACGGCGAAGGCAGAGCAGCGGCGTCGCGGGCTGCAGGCGAGGCGCGGCGAAGGCAGCAGTCGGCCGAGCAGGAGCGACATCGGGGCACGGCGGAGGCACGGCGAGCAGCAGCGTCACGGGCTGTAGGCGAGGCACGGCGAAGGCAGCAGCGGGCGGAGCAGGAGCGACGTCGGTACGGGCTGCAGGCGAGGCGCGGCGGGGATGCTACTTGGTGGCGTCGAGCAGAGGGCGAAGAGAGAACATAGGGCAGAGTGTTGTGAGAGTGAGACAGTGAGAACATATGGTAGAGTGTCGTGAGAGTGAGAGTAATTTGGGGCTTTTTACCCTAACCGGACCGGTTCCGGTTCCCGGTGCGGTCTCTCCGGTTTCCAGAAAATGGAACCAGAACCGGAACCGGTCCCTTTGGAACCGGGAATCGAACCGGAACCTCCAGTTCGGTTCTCCGGTTCCCGGTTCTACCCTGGAACCGCGCTCACCCCTACCCGACACCACCAATTCCCAACATATACCCGATCCATTTAACTAAATCTTAGAAAGCTTATTTATCATGATATATTTTTTTCTCTTAAAAATGGTATTACTAAAACACTTTCATGTATCAAAAATTTGAAAAAATTCCAAATAAAGATCCGAAGTGCCATCATTTTCTCAAATAAGGGATTGGGGTAGACATCATTTTAATTAAAGGCCTTGAATACTATCATTTTCTCAAATAAGAGCATTAAGTAAATCTTGTTTCAAATAAAGGTCTAAAGTGATCATATCAATCTAAACAAAGATCTCAACTCACTATTTGATAAGGGCAATTTTGTCTTCCAAATTTTTTCCTTTTTTTTCTTTCCATTTCTTTCCATAAAAAAAAAAAAAAAACAGAGAACAAAGATGGGAGGAAGGGCTCCCTTCTACCGGTGGGGCTATAACAATGGTAGGTGGGGTCGCTGGCACTTGGGCTAGGGTCGGTGACCCTTATTAACTGGATGTGAGGCCTTCACTAGAGGCAGGAGAGGGCGATGACCCCCTCCTAGATTTGGACGAAGTCTAGGGATACTGGGCGAGGGATGCCAGTGTTTATGGGAGGGAAAGTTACCCTTGCCTAGGTGGGGGCAAGGGCAGGCAACCCTTGCCGAAATCTAGGAGAGGATCGCCGTCCTCTCTTGCCTCTGGCGAGGGCCAATAGGCCTTTATCTTTAGTCGGCGAGAGTCACCAGCCCTTGTGTTGGTGCCAACTAGGGTGAGGCGGCGGCCTCATCTTGCCTTTTTTTTTTTTTTTTTTTGTTTTTTTGTTTTTTTTTTTAAGTTTGAGTTTTTAAATTTTAAATTTAATTTTTAGACCAAAAAATCTAATTTAATCTAAATTTAAATTGTGAAATTCCTCTATTTGGTTGGAATTTTTTGTCGATTGGTGAGCTGGTAAGGCTAGGCCCTTATTTTAAACAAATATAACCACTTTAGGTTATTCTTTGATATTGACATGGCCACTTCAGGCTTTTATTTTAAATAAGGTTCATTTTAAGTCCATATTTGAGAAAATGAGTGCACTTCGACCTCTTATTAAGAATTTTTCCTAGAAATTTAGTAGAAAAGGTATATATATATATATATATATATATATATATATATATATTAAAAAGTAAGCCTCCGTTTGTTTCTTGAAAAATATTTTCCAAGAAGTATTTTTTAGGAAAAATACAATATTTTTTGGGTTTTGCTTAACATCCAAAAATAAATTAGAAAATAATTATTTTTTTTGTATGAAATATACGACTAATTTTTCCTCCGTGCATTCCTTTAAATATTTTTTAAATCGAATTTATAATTATAATTATTTTTTTAAAATCAAAATTGAAATTATATTTCTTTTTTTTAAGTAGATTTGAAGAATTTAGAGAAAAGAATTGTGATAATTCTCCGTATCTTTGTATCGGGATTACAAAGCTCTTTATAGGACTTCTACAAGTACTAACTAGGAAAAAACAGATCTGAATAATACAGCTATAATCCCACAAATCAAGGGATACTAATAAATCATATCCTAATTAATTATTTACAGCTACTTCCTAATAATTAGGATCCAGAAAATCAGGATTGAATATTCCTAATAATCAGCTCCTAAGAATCAGGATAATTCAACACTCCCCCTCAAGCGAGGAATAGATGTCTTCCATTCCTAGCTTGGAGATAATTTCATGAAAGATCCCACCATTAAGTCCTTTGGTTAGCACATCAGCTAGTTGATCTCCGGAAGGTATGTAGGACATGCAGATCAACCCCTCTTCTATCTTTTCTTTGATGAAATGCCTGTCAATTTCAATATGCTTCGTCCTATCATGCTGTACAGGATTATGAGCAATATTAATTGTTGATTTATTGTCACAATACAGCTTCATAGGACCCTCCCACCTAATTTTCAAGTCTTCTAGGATGATTTTAAGCCATAATAGCTCACATATTCCTTGGGCCATTGCTCGAAATTCTGATTCAGCACTTAATCTTGCAACTACATTCTGTTTTTTACTCCGCCAAGTCACTAAATTTCCGCCAAGAAATGTGCAATAACCAGATGTTGACCTTCTATCCACCATGGATCCTGCATAGTCAGCATCGGTATAAGCTTCCAGCACCATTTTTTGATTTCTCCTGAATAGGACTCCTTTTCCGGGACTTCCTTTTAAATAATGTAGCACTCGATGAACGGCTTGTAAGTGTGATTCTCTTGGGTCATGCATAAATTGGCTAATCACACTTACTGAATAGGCAATATCAGGTCTAGTATGAGCCAAATAGATGAGTTTCCCGACCAATTTTTGATACATTTCTCGATCTACAACACGTTCTTCCTTTGCATCCCCAAGCTTTTTATTAGGCTCAATAGGTGTAGCTACTGGTTTACAACCAAGTTTTCCAGTTTCCTTCAAGAGATCGTCACATACTTCGTTGTGAGACAAAAATTCCTTGCCTGGAGTAAGAAACTTCAATGCCAAGAAAGTATTTGAGTCTTCCTAGCTCTTTTATTTCAAACTCTTTAATCAAACACCGCTTTAGCTGCTGTTTCTCCTCATCAACGTCACTTGTAACAATAATATCATCGACGTACACTAGAAGTGCCGTCACTCTCCCTCTTGCCGAATGCTTAATGAAGAGAGTATGATCACCTTGGCTTTGTTTGTAGCCCGAAGCTTTCATAACTCGGAAAATCTCCCAAACCAGGCTCTAGGTGATTGCTTGAGCCCATATAGTGCTTTCCGTAATCTACCTGCTTTGTTTGTTGTCTTTTCTCCTTCAAATCCCGGTGGAATACTCATGTAGATCTCCTCTTCTAGGTCTCCATGTAAGAATGCATTCTTCACATCATACTGTTGAAGTTGCCAATTAAAGTGAGCCGCCAAAGAGAGTAGAATTCTCACAGTTTTCATCTTTGCCACCGGAGAGAATGTCTCTTGATAATCTACTCCATAGGTCTGAGTATAACCCTTTGCCACCAATCGTGCTTTATATCTCTCAAGAGAACCATCAGCTTTGTATTTCAAGGTAAAAACCCATTTGCAGCCCACAAGATTCTTTCCCTTAGGTTTTTCAACAATCTCCCAAGTCTGGTTTTTTTTTTTTTCTAGTGCATCCATTTCTTCTCTCATTGCACTCCTCCATTCTTCTTTAGACAATGCCTCAGATAAAGTATTTGGAATAGAAATGGTGTTTAGACTCACAATGAAATTTTTATGAGATGGTGATAGGCGGTCAAGTGACACATAATGAGATAGTGGATATAAGGGTCGCTTTGTGCACTCCCTAGTACCTTTTCTAACAGCAATGGGAAGATCCGAGTCATTTTCGGCATATCAAGTGACTGTTTATGCAAAGGAGAGTCGGAACTTACTTTGGAAATTCATTTGCAAAACTCGGATGGGAATCTTGAACTTGTGCTTGGTCTGGAACAGCTGTCTTTCTTGAGTATACCTGAGGAAATCTCATAGAGTCATAAATATAGGGAGATACGGGAGTGGACTCTTGTTCCGGAATAGGTTCAATCATAGAGAGTGAGTCTGGAATTGAAGTAGCACGAACGATTCATCGAAATTGATTCATGAGGAGCCTGTTGATCGAGTTGGAGGCTGATTGGTCAGGAGTTGATTGATCAATGATTGGTTGACCGAAGTAGGAGCTCGGATTGGAAGATTATTAGGAGATAAGTCAAGATTAAGATCGTCAAAGTCTTTATCTTCAACTAATGACTTCTCCCCCTGAAGATAAGATTGTGGAAAGTAAGGTTTGTTTTCTACAAATGTAACATCGATTGATATATAAGTTCTTCGAGAAGGAGGATGATAACATTTATACCCCTTTTGTGTAGAGGAGTAACCAAGAAAGACACACTTGATTGCTCTAGGATCTAGTTTTCCCCTTTGATGATTATGAACATGTACAAATGAGGTGCAACCGAAGACTCTAGGTGTGAGATTATTTGTTGTCCTGAAATGGGGATAAAAGCTAGAAAGAATTGCCATAGGAGTTTTGAAATCTAATACTCTTGATGGCAATCTATTAATCATGTATGTAGATGTAAGGATGGCTTCCCCCCAATAAGACTTAGGGACATTTCCATGAAACAACAATGCTCGAGTAGTGTTGAGCAAATGACCATTTTTTCTTTTAGCCACCCCATTTTGTTGTGGTGTGTTTACACAAGATGACTCATGGATGATCCCTTCCTTTTAGAAATAGTTTGACAAGATCTGATTGAAGTAGTCTCTAGCATTATCTGATCTAAAGCTCTTAATTTTAACTCCAAATTGATTTTGAACCATAGAATTAAAATTAGGAACAATACTACTTACATCGATTTGTGTTTGAGTAAGAATATCCATGTGACCCTAGTGCAATCATCGATTAGAGAAACAAACCATCGAGCCCCGAGATATTTGGAATTGTGGAAGGTCCCCAAATGTCACTGTGAATCAAATCAAAAGGACGAGAACTTCTTTTGTTGTTTATAGGAAAAGATACACGGTTGTGCTTAGCAAATTCACAAGTATCACATTGGAATTGACTCATATCTAATCGTTTAAACAAAGAAGGAAACATGATATTTAAGACACGAAAAGATGGATGACCAAAACGAAAATGATAAAGCCAAATGACATCCTTATTTGAAGCACTAAGAAATGACAAGGGAGAATTGTTTATGACTTTCTTTGAAATCCTTGGCGTCTCAAGATAGTACAACCCATTCTTTTCCTTAGCAAGTCCAATCTTCCTCTCCGAATCCCGTTCTGAAAAACACAGTAGGTAGGGTAAACAATTGCATAGCATTTGAGGTCATTGGTGAGCCTTTGTATGGAGACTAGGTTGGCTGATAGTTTTGGCACATGGAGGACATCTTTTAGAGTGAGAACAGGTGTAATATAGATGTCACCAACTCCTGCAACGGTGGCGAGAGAACCATCTCGCCACCACTATTTTCCTATTGCTTGGACATGGGGTGTAGGTACTAAAAAAATGTGAAGTGTGAGTCATGTGATTAGTGGCACCGAGTCTATTATCCAAGCTTCATTTGAAATTTTTTCTCGAGGCATTTAGACAAAAGAAGAATGGAGACTTACCCGAGAGTGCTAAGGAACATGCACCGAGGGTTTATCAAGAGACCCTAGAAGCCCTTTAATTCTTTCTATTTCCTCACTGCTGAAGGATTCTTTCACCCGTCCTTCACCGATTTGCTGGCTGGTTTGTTCAATTAGATGAGCCTGGGGCCTTGGCTGTCCTCCTTTGTTTCCCCACTCTCGGCTTGAGGTTGCTGGTTTGCCATTCAGCTTCCAGCAATGTTCCTTTGTATGTCTTGGCTTCTTACAGTAGGTACACCATAAACTGTCTCGATTATCCCTCCATGTAGGTCTCAAAGCATCCACCTTTCCTCTTTCTTGTGTTGACGCATTGCGAGTTACTAATGCTGAGCCTTCCACAGCTTGAGGCTCTAGCATTATTCCTCTTCGACTTTCTTCTGCGCGGATTAGAGAGATCGTCTCTTCCAAAGAAGAGATTTCTTCCTTTCCAAGTATTTGAATCCTGACTTGGTCAAATTCAGAATTAAGACCTGCTAGGAAATCATATACTCGATCCTTTTCAATGAAGGTTTTTAGAGTTGCAGCATCATCTGCACACTTCATCTCAAATACTCGATAATGATCGAGTTCTTGCCATAGATTTTGAAGGGAATTAGCATATTCCGTCACCGTTTTGCTCCCTTGTTTTGTTGCACTTGTCTTTACCTTGATTTCATATACTTGTGCTGCATCTCGAGCCTTTGAATAAGTCCTGCGAATAGAATCCCAAATCTCCTTTGCAGTTTTGAGAAACATACATGTATCACCTATGGCTGGATTCATTGAATCCCAAAGCCATGACATGATCATTGAATCTTCCTCATCCCATGCGTTGAACGTGGGATCTTCCGGGTGTTGGACCTGTTCCGAGAAGATGGCCGAGTCTTCCTTTACCCTTCAAATAGGTCTTGACGAATTGTGACCATTTGAGATAATTCTTTTCATTCAGCCTATAAGTTGCTCTCACATTTTGTAGATCTCCGGTCATATGGTTGGTGTTGGCCTCCTCATTTTGACCCGAAGAATTTCCAATCGTTTTGTCTCGACATGGATAATTCCAGGCACAAAGAAAGTACTTGGAAAGGAAGAGCGAAAAAACAGATGTAGTAAAGGCTGCAAGCGAATGAGGTTTTAGGGCAAAAATTGGGCAAGTTTAGAAGAGAAGAGAGAAAAATATGGCTAAAGGGATCACAATAATGAGAGTTGCGATCAGATTGTTAAGGACAAAGACAAACCCAGCAATGAAGGCTGTGATTGGAAGATTATTGCATCAATGAAGGATGCCCGCAACACTATCCCGAAAAATGAGCCTAATGCTCGATACCATGAAGAATTTAGAGAAAAGAATTGTGATAATTCTCGTATCTTTGTATCGGATTACAAAGCTCTTTATAGGACTTCTACAAGTACTAACTAGGAAAAAATAGATCTGCATAATACATCTATAATCCCACAAATCAAGGGATACTAATAAATCATATCCTAACTAATTATTTACAGCTATTTCCTAATAATTAGGATCTAGAAAATCAGGATTGAATATTCCTAATAATCAGCTCCTAAGAATCAGGATAATTCAACAAGATTTTTTCTTTTTCCTTTTTCTTCGATCGTTATCGGCATGACAATAGTCGGCAACTAGCCACAAGCGAGCTTGAACTTGCCCAATTCCAACTAGTCGAGCCTTGCTAGCCTCGAGCGAGGTTCTAGCCTCATCGGATCCGGCAAGGTTGACCTCATTGGCCTCCAACGAGCTCATCCCTCGCTTGGCCAGTTGTTGGCCATCGCTGTGCAGGCCACCAGCTAAGGAAGATGAAAGAAAATAGAAAAAAAAGGGAAAGGAAAAAGAAATATAAAAAATAATTATAATTTTTTTAAATAATTATTTTTATAAGGGTAAAGAGGGAAAGATAGTGTGTGAGCCTTGGGTTGGAATTTGGTTTTAAAGTTCAACCCATTAGATCCATTTATTTTAGGCTTTCAACTTTTAAATCCATTTAAGTGGACTTTTTGAATTTACGATCATGAAAGGAATATATAAGATAAGATGTGAAATCTAGGGAATTGATATATCATATCTATTTTTTGGTGATTACAAAAATAAAGTTGGATATATTCACATCATATCATGTATATTATTTGGTATAAACGACATATTAATAAAAATAAACCAAAAATTTTATAAATAAAAATAGTAAAAATCTCTAGCGATACTCTTGCTTACTTTATTTTATTTTCATTTCTTTTTTTATTTTTTCTTCCTCTCCCATCATTCTCTAATAAAATTCTATTAAATGGTAGATTGTGCTAATATAACCAAAATACTAAAATACCTAAAATATATAATAAATATAAATATATCTATATTTCTATATGGAAATTAGTTTATAAAATATAATTAAATTCGAATATTAAAAAATAAAAATAAGATTAAATTAAAATAACTAAATTGTTGATTTTTTTATTTTGAATTTCTTATATTAGAATTCAAATATTATTTATATTGAGATATAATTTTAATTTTATTAATTTAAAAATTTTCATTTGAGAAAAATAATTATCTCTCATGGCACTCTTATTCACTTTATTTTATTTGCTTTTCCTCTCTTTTATTAATTAATTTATTTTTTTTATTTTTTCTTCCCCTCCCATCGTTCTCTAATATAATTTTATTAAATAGTAGACTGTGCTAGTATAACTAAAATACTAAAATAGC
Organism: Eucalyptus curtisii; assembly: GCA_017140595.1. Taxonomy (NCBI): domain Eukaryota; kingdom Viridiplantae; phylum Streptophyta; class Magnoliopsida; order Myrtales; family Myrtaceae; genus Eucalyptus; species Eucalyptus curtisii. Next base: position 19,671,914 of record CM029498.1, read on the forward strand.
TAAAAAAACCAAATAAATTTAAATATATATTGATACTTATATATTGAAATTATTTTATAAAATATAATTAAATTATAATATATAAAAATAAGATTAAATTAAAAAAACTAAATTGTTATTTTTTGTTATTTTGAATTTCTTATAATAGAATTCAAATATTATTTATACTGAGATATAATTTTAATTTTGTTAATTTAAAAAGTCCGTCATTCAAGAAAAATAATTTTATTATTATGGATGTGAGAAATCTTATTCATCTTTTTCCCACTTCCCAATAGGATAATTTTATTTAGTCTATATCCCAATTTATCCTATCTTGAGCAGGCATCAAATATAGGATATGATAATTTATCTTACTCCGAATTTTATCTTGATTTGCCAAACGCAAACAAGGTCTATGCCCACAAGAACATATTTATTCCAAATTATTTTTTGATATAAAAGACTCCAAACTTATATTCGTGTGATACATTTACTCAAAATATTTTTGTAACATAAAAAACTTTAAACTTATATCGATGTGATATATTTACTCTAAACTTTTTTTTATACAAAAGACCTAATATTTGTATCTATGTGACACATTTATCGATGTGATACAAGTTTAAAATTTTTTATGTCATAGATTTTTTTTGGGTAAATGTGTCACATTTGTCATAATTTAGGGTTCTTAGTGGTTTTTGTCATTTTAGTATGGTTTCTTATGTGCTAATCTAGAGAGATTTGAATTTGTTGGGTAGTTTTGTCACCTCAAATCTATAATTCCTTTTATATTACAAATACATCTTATTCAAACCCTTACTAGGATAAGTGAATTGAGGATTTTGATTCCCATATTTTGATGTTAAAAATTGGGAGGGATGAAAATAAGATGTACGATATATGCAAGAGGCACCCGAAATTTGATTTTCATTCAAACCCCAACCAGGTTCAAATACCAAGTGGGATTGGAGTTACTAAGTCCAAAAACTGTACGATTCCCTAAAAGAGACTAACGCTAGCCATATTAAGGCACTGTTTGATAACCATTCAAACAGTGCATGATTATGATTTTTTGTTCCCAGAATCAATTTGGGATGAGAATCGCATTTGATAAAATTTTTGTTCCCGGGACCAAATTTGTTCTCACGAACAGATTGGGAAGAGAATCAAGAATAAAAAAAAAGTTGATTCTTGTTCCAGGAATAAAATTGAGAATCAAAACTCTTCTTCTTCTCTTTTCTTCTTCTTCACCGACCGCGCCCGCCACCGTCCGCCATCGTCGCAGCTGCCGTTAGTCGCCGGCAACCGGTCCGGCGAGCTCGGCGGAGGCTCGCCCGGCCACCGGCGAGCGTGAGGCTCACGTAGCCCCGCCGGTGGCCGACAGCCTCGCCCGGCCCCGGCGAGGCTCGCCGGCCATTGGTGAGGCTCGCCCTTGCCCCGCCGGTGGCTAGGCAGGCCTCGCCCAGCCCGGCGAGGTTGGCACGGCCATCGGCGAGGCTCGGTGGGGCGGGCGAGCCTCGCCCGGTTGCCGGCGAGGCTCGGCCGACGAGGGTTGGCCTCGCCGAGGGCCGGCGACGCTCCGGTGAGGTCGCCACTTGAAGAAGAAGAAGAATAGGAGAAAAAAAAGAAAAAAAAAGGAAAAAAAGGAAAAAAGAAAAAAATAGAAAAAAAGGAAAAAAATATAAAAATTATTTAAAAATGAAAAGAAATTGATTTGGAACAGAATCAATTAACACGGTACCAAATGCAATACTATTCCGTAATCGAAATTTTAGATAGTTACCAAATGCATTCTTTTACTCGAATAAGTTCTTGGGAACAGAATAAAAAATAATCATTTTTTGTCGAATCTAGTCCCGGGAAGAATCGTTACCAAATGCACCCTAAAAGATTCGAATACCTTTATTGATACACTACTATTATGAAGTAGCAAATATTAATTGGGTATCGAATAAATGCCCATTTGGAATACAACACATCATCAATAGATTGGTCTTAGTATATGCTCTACTATGTTGTTTTGCTCGAAAATAAATGATTTGAAAAATATTTTCAAAAAATTATTGATTACACTAGTTGGAATAATTAGGCAACAAAATATTTTTCATTATCGATAACATCCTATACTAAAAAATTCTCATGAACAATAAAAATATTTTTTGTTTATACATTTTTGTAAGTAATGCATGCTATTATTTTTAGGGAAAATGTTTTCTGCAAAACAAACAGGCTCTGAGGTTAATCCCAATCTTTCTAGCTTTCTAACTCAAATGGGATTAGAGAAAAACTAATGCATTAAGTGCTTCGGTTAGGACAATGATCTAATGTTAATTATGCACATCATCGCTCCAAATTCAATAATTCCTGAGTTCGGAGGTACGTGCCTTTATGCTTAACCAATTTGTTCAGATTTTTCTAGAGAAAAGGAAATTTAAACTGCATATGTTTTGTGGAAAATAAATGATTTACTTATATCCCTTAAAATAATTAATCAATAAAAATATTTTAATTAACAATAATAATAATTTATTTTTAAATATTTTCATGGACGGTGAAAGTAATTTTTTTTTTTGATCAATTGTTAAAAGCAATAAGGTAATCATTTTTAGGTAAACATTTAACTATTCATTTTTTCCGTGAAACAAAAGGAAAGTGCCAGTTTTTATCTCGCAACGTACTCCTTGCAAGACAAGTCTGTTTTCTCAAAGAAAATATAACAATGTATGCGTAGCATATTTCTTAACGATTGCTAATTAGCGAGGGTGCATTTCATCTCTAATTGGCTGGATTTGTGTTTTAAAATGGTTAATTAAAATATTTGTTCTTACCAAATAAATCATCTGGCAAATTTAACACTTCACTCCACGTCTACTCTTAACAATAACAAAATAAATATATTTGGGGAATATCTTTGGATCAATTCGACATCTTAAATTTGTCAGTTTGCGGATCAATTCTACACACTTTGTTTCTCAAAAGCTTAAACAGGCAAAATGTATACGTTGACTCGTTCCTAACAATTGCCTAATTATGATGGATTTCTCACTGAGACGAAGATGTGATTGCATCAAGAAATAAACCATGCAACCAATGTACATACGCGGTTCAGTTTCCCTATTCTTTTTCGCGTGCGCTCTCACCATAAAGCAGGAAACCTTGAACTTTCTTCATGTTCAAGATTATTCAAATATCACTTAAAGAACCCAACATAAAATATTTCTCTCTAAAGTATACCTTCATACGTGTATATAATATATCATAATTGATTTGGAATATTTAGTATATTATCATAATAGAAAAGAAACTGCTCAAGAATATTGAAGACATTAGAATCGGGCTTTAAAAGAAACACAACAAGAATTGAATAGCAGCAAGATTTCATCACTACTATGCTAGTTCTAAAGATCAAAATTTTTTTCCCTTGGTCAACTACCAAACAACAAAAGAAATACTAATTCAAGTTCAGATCTAATTGAATGATATGGTGGTCACTTAATTGATCAGTAGTCGGTTTCATGAGACGCTAATTCGCCTTGTGAAGAAGGCTGAAATCGAACTTGCTAGCAATAGGATCCCAATGTATCCCGATCTCATCGCCTTCAGCCAACCCCCTCCGCTGCACGAACTCCTTCATCCAGCACCCCTTCAGGACGTAGGACCCTGACGATGTCCAGTTAGCAAACACCAGTCGGTGCTCGGAGCGCGTGTCCTCGTCCCACACCACGACCTCGGCACCCTCGCTGCTCTTGACTCGCCTCGCTCTCTCTTCATCCATGCACGGGAGCACGTAGGTCGCCACGCCCGCCCGCGGGATCAAGAGCCTCGACAGGTGGCCAAGATCGCTCTTCTTAAGCGTCTTCTTGATCTTGTAAGGGTCATAGCGCAGCACCAGCTCCGTGGAAACGTCCCCGCATCTCTCTTGCTCTTCTTCACATTCTGAGGCCCCTCTCTTTCCCTTCTGGCTTCTACAGCGCTTCGCCTTCTTATCCACAATCGGAGTTCCATCGTCAGTGAGTGAGGCCGTGGACCTTCGCTCCGGCCGGGCTGGAGCGGCACTGAGTTCCTTCGTGTCCAAGAAACCCCTCGTCGGATCCGGCGTGAGGGGAAAGAAGACGCGAGCTGGCACCACCACTGCAGCAGACGAAGTTTCTCCACCCTCTTCTTCGTGGTTCCTCTCGTGGTCGTGCAGATAAGAAACGCAGGACGAAGAGCCGATCGACGGCAGTAACGTGTGTAACTCGCCTCTCGGGACGTCGCCAGTCGGAGGCAATTCCAGGGTGAAGGGATCGACAAGCTTCATGGTTTTCGGGTCGAAGAAACAGGAAAAAGTGCTCCGCAAGAACAACAGAGGGCAACACGGTGCAGAGAAATTTAGAGAGACAGAGAGAGAGAGAGGGAGAGAGAGAGAGAGAGGAGACAACGTTCGAGAGAGAATAAAAACCAAGACGACGAGGACTAGGAGGTTGGAGAGAATTTATAGTTTACCGTTGTTTGCCGTTGGAAATGGGATTACGAGTCCGGTTCGGATTAGTGTACGTCGGGGATTATTAAAAAAAGGAAATAAATCCGAGATTCAAGATTGATTTCCAACGAAGATCGCCTTTCTTTTTCCTTTTCCTTAAGGGTTTGAAGGACAAATTCATTAATCTCCACTTAAAATTTCCCACTGATGGTTTATTCTTTTTCATTAATAGAGAACCGCATGGATTTGTAATTGTTTTACTTATTCCGGTCAAATTATCACATTTTAGGAAATATATCTTTAAATCCAACCCGATCTAGGAAATACTTTGTAGTTCAACTTGATTCTTTCTAGTTGTAATTGGATCACTTTGAGCAATCGGTACTGGTCGCATACACACAGGTTTTTGGGTTTTGTCTTAATAAAAAATATCTCGCAAAAAGAAACAATAGCTATTTTATTAGGCACAATAAAATGAGTAAACACCTTATTTTAGGTAGGAAAAAAAACCACTAAAGCCTTAAATTATACTCACTGTAACACATTTACCCTAATTTTTTTTTTTTGTGATACGAAAAACCCACACTTATACTTGTGTGACATATTTACTATTAAATTTTTATGATACAAAAAAGTCTAAACTTATACTCGTTTGATATATTTATTTTAAACTTTTTTTGTGACATAAAAAAATCTCAAATTTGCATCCGTATGACACATTTACCTCAAATTAAGTTTGGGGTTAATATGTCGCATAGGGATAAGTTTACGGTTTTTTGTGTTACAAAAGAGAATTTTGAGTAAATGTATCACAATTGGTATAGTTTAGGGTTTTTGATTTTTTTTTTTTTTTTTTTTGCTTAAAGGTATGGGCTCTTGCCTGCTACACTAGAGAGACTTGAATTTGCTGGGTAGTTTTGTCACCTAAAATTAATAATTCATTTTGAATTACAGATATATCTTACTCGAACCCTTACTCGAAAAAGTGAATTAAGGATTCTAATTCCCATGTTTTAATGTTAAAAATGTGGAGGGAAGAAAATAAGATGTACAATATATACAAGAAGTACCCGAAACTCGATTTCCGTTCAAACCTTAACCAGCTTCAAATCAAGTTGGATTGGAGTTACTAAGTACTAAAATTGTACATTCCCTAAAAGAGACTAATGCTGGCGATATTAAAATATTCGAATACATTAGTGATGCAAATCAAAGAGAAATGCTAGATCCTACGATAAAATTAATACAATACCAATATGAAGCAGCAAATATTAATTGGGTATCAAATAAATGCCCACTTAGAGTACGACACATCATATGTAGGCTGGTCTTAGTATATTTAACACTACTCTAGGAGTTCGTTTATTTCAATAAAAAATCAACGATTTGGAAAATATATGCCTAAAAATAATTGATTATATCGCTTAGAATAATTGGGCAACAAACAGTTGTCATTATTAACAACAATCTATGTTTAAACTTTTTCGTAAACAGTATAAATATTTTTCGTATATACATTCTCTGTAAGCAATGCAAGTTATCACTTTTAGGAAAATGTTTTCCAAAATGTGGATTTTCCACAAAACAAACGGACTCTCAAGTTGATCCCAACCTTTCTAGCTTCCTAACTGAAAATGGTATTAGGAAAAACTAATGTGTTGAGTGCTTCAATTAGGACAATTATCTAATGTAATTATCCACATCGTCACTCAAGATTCAATCGTTCCGGAGTCCAGAGGTACATCTCTTTATACTTAACCCAAGTTTATTTAGATTTTTCAAGAAAAAAAAAAGAATATCTAGAGTGTCAATATCCATCTCGCGCTCCATGCAAGATAAATTTTTTCACTCAAAAGCTTAACCGGTCCAAAAGTGTATACATATCATATTTCTTAACCATCGCCTAATTAGCAAGTGCGTATTTCACTACTAATTGGCTGGATAATATTTGTGTTTTAAAATGGTTAGTTAAAATAGTTGTTCCTACATGCACCATAGGAGTTAGCATCATGTTGCTCAACAAACGAGCATGCCCAAAAACCAGTATTTATTCTGAATACCAAAAAAATCCTCTGGCAGTTTTAACGCATCATTTCATGTCTACTCTTAACAAAAACAAAATAAGAAATTTGGGGATATATTTTTAAATCAATTCTCCATCTTAAATTGTCTACTCTTAACAACAACCAACCCGCCCTGAGGAATCCGTACTGCTCACATACAAGCCCCGGCTTTTCGGCTTTGTCTAAATAAAAAAATCTAGCGAAACAGCTATTTTACTAGGCAATATAAAATGAGCAAATACCTTATTTTAAGTAGAGAAAAAGTCATAAAAAACCCCAAATTATGTCTATTTAGACCTGTCAAATGGGTGTATCCAGTCAAGTTGGGTTATAAATGGTCCAATCCAAATTAATCCATTTAACTTCTTTATGACCCATTTGTTGTAATGCAAATTTCTTGATCCATACCCGACACGACTAATTCCCAACATATACCCAATCCATTTAACTAAATCTTTGAAAGCTTATTTATCGTGATATTTTTTTTTCTCTTAAAAATGGTATTACTAAAACACTTTCATGTATTAGAAATTTGGAAAAATTCCAAATAAGGATCCGAAGTGCCATCATTTTCTAAAATAAGGGATTGATGTATACATCATTTCAAATAAAGACCTTGAGCACTATCATTTTCTCAAATAAGGGCCTGGAGTAAATCTTGTTTCAAATAAAGGTCTAAAGTGATCATATCAATCTAAACAAAGATCTCAACTCACTATTTGATAAGGGCAATTTTGTCTTTCAATTTTTTCCTTTTTTTCCCATTTCTTTCCATAAAAAAAAAAAAAAGAACAGAGATGGGAGGGAGGGTTCCCTCCTACTGGTGGGGCGATAACGATGGCCCGGGGTCGCGGCACTTGGCGCGGGCCGGTGACCCTTATTAACTGGATGTGAGGCCTTCACTAGAGGCGGAAGAGGGCGATGACCCTCTCCTAGATTTGGATGAAGTCTAGGGATACTGGGCGAGGGACGCCAGTGTCTACGGGAGGGCCAGTTACCCTCGCCCAGGTGGGGGCAAGGGCAGACAACCCTTGCAAAAATCTAAGAGAGGATCACCGTCCTCTCTTGCCTCTGGCGAGGGCCAATAGGCCCTTATCTTGATCGGCGAGGGTCACCAGCCCTTGCCTAGGTGCCAACTAGGGTGAGGTAGCGGCCTCCTCTCGCCTCTGTTTTTTTTTTTTTTTTTTTTTTTTGAGTTTGAGTTTTTTAAATTTTAAATTTAATTTTTAGACTAAAAAATCTAATTTAATCTAAATTTAAATTGTGAAATTCCCCTAGTTGGTTGGAATTTTTTGTCAATCGGTGAGCCGGTGAGGCTAGGCCCTTATTTTAAACAAATATAACCACTTTAAGCCATTCTTTGATATTGATATGGCAACTTTAGGCTTTTATTTTAAATAAGGTTCATTTTAAGCCCTTATTTGAGAAAATGAGTGCACTTCAAACTCTTATTAAGAATTTTTCCTAGAAATTTAGTAAAAATTTTTTATATATATATTTTTAAAATGTAAGCCTCCATTTGTTTCTCCAAAAATATTTTCCAAGAAGTATATTTTAGAAAAAATACAATATTTTTTGGTTTTTGCTTAACATCCAAAAATAAATTAGAAAATAATTATTGTTGTTGGTATGAAAAATATGACTAAATTTTCCTCCGTGCGTTTCTTTAAATATTTTTTTTAAAATCGAATTTATAATGATAATTATTTTTCTTTTTATTTTTTATTAAAATCAAAATTTAAATTATTTTTATTTTTCTATTTTTAAGTAGAATTTTTTCTTTTTCCTTTTTCTTCAATCGTTGTCGACATGACAACGGTCGGCAACTAGCCACAAGCGAGCTTGAACTCGCCCAATTATAACTAGTCGAGTCTTACTAGCCTCGAGCGAGGTTCTAGCCTCATCGGATCCGGCAAGGTTGACCTCATTGGCCTCCAACGAGCTCATCCCTTGCTTGGCCAGTCGTTGGCCATCATTGTGCAGGCCATCGGCTAAGGAAGATGAAAGAAAATAGAAAAAAAGGGAAAGAAAAAAGAAATATAAAAAATAATTATTTTTATAAGGGTAAAGAGGGAAAGATAGTGTGTGAGCCTCGGGTTGGAAATTGGTTTTAAAGTTCAACCCATTAGATCCATTTATTTTAGGCTTTCAACTTTTAAATCCATTTAAGTGGGCTCTTTGAATTTCTGATCATGAAAGGAATAGATAAGATAAGATGTGAAATCCAGGGATTTTGATATATCCTATCTACTTTTTGGTGATTACAGTAATAAAATTGAATATATTCACATCATATCGTGTATATCCTATCTACTTTTTGGTGATTACAAGTATCCTATCTCTTGCTTACTTTATTTTATTTTCATTTATTTTATTAATTAATTTTTTTTTTCTTCCTCTCCCATCATTCTCTAATAAAATTCTATTAAATGGTAGATTGTACTAATATAACCAAAATACTAAAATACCTAAAATATATAATAAATATAAATATATTTATATTTCTATATTGAAATTATTTTATAAAACATAATTAAATTCGAATATATAAAAATAAAAATGAGATTAAATTAAAATAACTAAATTGTTGATTTTTTTTTATTTTGAATTTCTTATGTTAAAATTCAAATATTATTTATATTGAGATATAATTTTAATTTTATTAATTTAAAAATTTTCATTTGAGAAAAATAATTATCTCTCATGGCACTCCTATTTACTTTATTTTATTTGATTTTCCTCTCTTTTATTAATTAACTTGTTTTTTTCCCTTCCCCTCCCATTGTTCTCTAATAAAATTTTATTAAATAGTAGACTGTGCTAGTATAACCAAAATACTAAAATAGCTAAAAAAACCTAATAAATTTAAATATATATTTATACTTATATATTGAAATTATTTTATAAAATATAATTAAATTCTAATATATATAAATAAGATTAAATTAAAAAAAATTAAATTTTCATTTTTTGTTATTTTGAATTTCTTATATTAGAATTCAAATATTATTTATATTGAGATATAATTTTAATTTTGTTAATTTAAAGAGTCCGTCATTCAAGAAAAGTAATTTTCTTATTATGGATGTTAGAAATCTTATTCATCTTTATTCCACTTCTCAATAGGATAATTTTATCTAGTATATATCCCCATTTATCCTATCTTGAGCAGCGCCAAATATAGGATATGATAAATTTTATCTTACCCTGAATTTTATCTTGATTTGCTAAATGCAAACAAGGTCTATGCCCATAGTGACATATTTATTCCAAATTCTTTTTTGATACAAAAGACTCCAAACTTATACTCGTGTGATACATTTACTCAATGTAACACAAAAAACTTTAAAATTATATCGATGTGATATATTTACTCTAAACTCCTTTTTTTTTTTTTTTTTATACAAAAGAGCCAATATTTGTATCTATGCGACACATTTATCGATGTGATACAAGTTTAAAATTGTTTATGTCATAATTTTTTTTTATTTTTGGGTAAATGTGTCACATTTGTCATAATTTAGGGTTCTTAGTGGTTTTTGTCATTTTAGTATGGTTTCTTGTGTGCTAATCTAGAGAGATTTGAATTTATAGGTAGTTTTGTCACCTAAAATCTATAATTCCTTTTATATTACACATACATCTTGTTCAAACCCTTACTATTACTAGGATAAGTGAATTGAGGATTTTCCCATGTTTTGATGTTGAAAATTGGGAGGGATGAAAATAAGATGTACGATATATACAAGAGGCACCCGAAACTTGATTTTCATTCAAACCCCAACCAGGTTCAAATACCAAGTGGGATTGGAGTTACTAAGTCCAAAAACTGTACGATTCCCTAAAAGAGACAAATGCTAGCTATATTAAAAGATTCGAATACCTTTCTTGATACACTACTATTATGAAGTAGCAAATATTAATTGGGTATCGAATAAATGCCCATTTGGAATACGACATATCATCAATAGATTGGTCTTAGTATATTTCGCTCTACTCTGTTGTTTTGCTTGAAAACAAACGATTTGAAAATATTTTCAAAAAATTATTGATTATACTAGTTGGAATAATTAGGCAACAAAATATTTTTCATTATTGATAACATCCTATACTAAAATTTTTTCATGAACAATGAAAATATTTTTTGTTTATATATTTTTATAAGCAAAGCATGCTATTATTTTTAGGGAAAATGTTTTCCGCAAAACAAACGGACTCTTAAGTTAATCCCAATCTTTCTAGCTTTCTAACTCAAATGGGATTAGAGAAAAACTAATGCGTTAAGTGCTTCAGTTAGGACAATGATCAATTATCCACATTATCGCTTCAAATTCAATAATTCCTGAGTTCGTAGGCACGTGTCTTTATGCTTAACCAATTTGTTCAGATTTTTCTAGAGAAAAGGAAATTTAAACTGCATATTTTTGTGGAAAATAAATGATTTGGCAATCATTTTCCTAAAAATGATCGATCATATCCCTTAAAATAATTAATCAATGAAAAATATTTTTATTAACAATAATAATTTATTTTTAAATATTTTCGTGGACGGTGAAAGTAATTTTTGTTTGATCAATTGTTAAAAGCAGTAAGATAATCATTTAACTATTCATTTTTTCCGTGAAACAAAAGGAAAGTGTCAGTTTTTATCTCGCATCGTACTCCTTGCAAGACAAGTCTGTTTTCTCAAAGAAAATATAACGATGTATACGTAGCATATTTCTTAATGATTGCTAGCGAGTGTGCAATTCATCTCTAATTGGCTGGATTTGTGTTTTAAAATGGTTAATTAAAATATTTGTTCTTACCAAATAAATCATCTGGCAAATTAAAAATTCACTCCACTTCTACTCTTAACAATAACAAAATAAATATATTTGGGGAATATCTTTCGATCAGTTCGACATCTTAAATTTGTGAGTTTGCGGATCAATTCTACACACTTTGTTTCTCAATAGCTTAAACAGGCAAAATGTATACGTTGACTCGTTCCTAACAATTGCCTAATTATGATGGATTTCTCACTGAGACGATGATGTGATTGCATCAAGAAATAAACCATGCAACCAATGTACATACGCGGTTCAGTTTCCCTATTCTTTTTCGCGTGCGCTCTCACCATAAAGCAGGAAACCTTGAACTTTCTTCATGTTCAAGATTATTCAAATATCATTTAAAGAACCCAACATAAAACATTTCTCTCTAAAGTATACCTTCATACGTGTATATAATATATCATAATTGATTTGGAATATATAGTATATTATCATAATAGAAAAGAAACTACTCAAGAATATTGAAGACATTAGAATCGGGCTTTAAAAGAACGCTCAACAAGAATTGAATATCAGCAAAATTCCATCACTTTCTCTAAAGGTTAATTTTCTTTTTTTTTTCTTTTTTTTTTCCCTTGGTCACCTAACAATTAAAAGAAATACTAATTCAAGTTCAGATCTAATTGAATGACACGGTGGTCACTAAATTGATCAGTAGTCTGATCAGTAGTCGGTTTCACGAGATGCTAATTCGCCTTGTGAAGAAGGCTGAAATCGAACTTGCTAGCAATAGGATCCCAATGTATCCCGATCTCATCGCCTTCAGCCAACCCCCTCCGCTGCACGAACTCCTTCATCCAGCACCCCTTCAGGACGTAGGACCCTGACGATGCCCAGTAAGCAAACACCAGTTGGTGCTCGGAGTGTGTGTCCTCGTCCCACACCACGACCTCGGCACCCTCGCTGCTCTTGACTCGCCTCGCTCTCTCTTCATCCATGCACGGGAGCACGTAGGTCGCCACGCCCGCCCGCGGGATCAAGAGCCTCGACAGGTGGCCAAGATCGCTCTTCGTAAGCGTCTTCTTGATCTTGTAAGGGTCATAGCGCAGCACCAGCTCCGTGGAAACGTCCCCGCATCTCTTTTCCTCTACTTCACATTCAGAGGCCCCTCTCTTTCCCTTCTGGCTTCTACAGCGCTTCGCCTTCTTATCCACAATCGGAGTTCCGTCGTCAGTGAGTGAGGCCGTGGACCTTCGCTCCGGCCGGGCTGGAGCGGCACTGAGTTCCTTCGTGTCCAAGAAACCCCTCGTCGGATCCGGCGTGAGGGGAAAGAAGACGCGAGCTGGCACCACCACTGCAGCAGACGAAGTTTCTCCACCCTCTTCTTCGTGGTTCCTCTCGTGGTCGTGCAGATAAGAAACGCAGGACGAAGAGCCGATCGACGGCAGCAGCGTGTGTAACTCGCCTCTCGGGACGTCGCCAGTCGGAGGCAATTCCAGGGTGAAGGGATCGACAAGCTTCATGGTTTTCGGGTCGAAGAAACAGGAAAAAGTGCTCCGCAAGAACAACAGAGGGCAACACGGTGCAGAGAAATTTAGAGAGAGAGAGAGAGAGAGAGAGAGAAGACAACGTTCGAGAGAGAATAAAAACCAAGACGACGAGGACTAGGAGGTTGGAGAGAATTTATAGTTTACCGTTGTTTGCCGTTGGAAATGGGATTACGAGTCCGCTTCGGATTAGTGTACGTCGGCGGTTATTAAAAAAAAAAAAAGGAATAAATCCAAGATTCCAGATCGATTTCCTAACGAAGATCGCCTTTCTTTTTCCTTTTCCGTAAGGGATTGAAGGACAAATTCATTAATCTCCACTTAAATTTTCCCACTAATGGTTTTTTCTTTTTCAATAATAGAGAACCGCATGGATTTGTAATTGTTTTACTTATTCCGGTCAAATTATCACATTTTAGGAAATATATAGTCATACATTACATGCGCACACTTGTTACCATGCGCTTTAAATCCAACCCGATTTAGGATATACTTTGTAGTTCAACTTAATTCTTTCTAATTGTAATTCGATCACTTTGATCAATCCGTACTGGTCGCATACACACACCGGTTTTTGGGTTTTGTCTTAATAAAAAAATCTTGCAAAAAGAAACAATAGCTATTTTATTAGGCACAAAAAAAGAGTAAATACCTTATTTTAGGTAAGAAAAAAGTTATCAAAAATCCCAAATTATACTCACTGCGGTACATTTATCTTGAATTTTTTGTGACAAAAAAACCAAAAACTTATACTCATGTGACACTCCAATTTTTTTTATGACACCAAAAATCCTAAATTGCATATGGGCAACACATTACCTCAAGTATTTTACATACGTACAAATTAAAATTTTTTTAGGGTACCTCAAATTAAGTTTAGGGCAAATATATTACATAGGTACAAATTTCAGACTTTTTGTGTCACAAAAAAAAAAATTAGAGTAAATGTCTTGTATTTATCATAGTTTAGGGCTTTCAGTGGGTTTTTTTTTTTTTTCCTTTTAGGTATAGTTTCTTGCATGCTAATCTACAGAGATTTGAATTTACAAGGAAGTTCTGTCACCTAAAATTTATAATTCCTTTTGAATTATTTATATATCTTACTCGAACTCTTATTCGAATAAGTGAATTGAGGATTTTAAATCCCATGTTTTGATGTTAAAAATTGGGAGGGATGAAAATAAGATGTAAAATATATACAAGAGGCACCCGAAACTTGATTCTCATTCAAACCTTAACCGGGTCCAAATATCAAATGGGAGTGGAGTTACTAAATTCAAAAATTGTACGATTCCCTAAAAGATACTAATGCTAGCAATATAAAAAGATTCGAATACATTTAATGTTGCAAATCAAAGAGAAATGCTAGATCTTAATATAAAATTGATACACTACTATTATGAAGTAACGAATATCAATTGGGTATCAAATAGATGCCCACTTAAAGTACGACACGCATCAATACATTGGTCTTAATATATTTAGCACTGCTCTTAGGGGTTCGTTTATTTCATTGGAAAATATATGATTTGAAAAATATTTTCCTAAACATAATTGATTATATTGCTTGGAATAATTAGGAAACAAAAAAAGTTTACATTGTCAACAACAATTTATGCCTAAACTTCTCGTAAACTATGAAAATAATATTTGTCTATACACTTTTTGTAAACAATGCGAGTTATCATTTTTAGGAAAATATTTTTCAAAATGTGGATTTTCCATGAAACAAACGGACTCTTAAATTAATCTCAATCTTTCTAGCTTCCTAACTGAAAATGTTATTAGGAAAAACTAATGCGTTGAGTGCTTTGATTAGGACAATCATTTAATGTTAATTATCCACATCATGGTTCAAGATTCAATAACTCCGGAGTAATGGAGATACGTGTCTTTATACTTAACTCAGGTTTATTTAGATTTTTCTAGAGAAAAAGGAATATATAGAGTGTCAATATTCATCTTGCCTCGTGCTCCATGCGAGACAATTTTTTTCACTCAAAAGCTTAAATAGAGCTTAAGTAGCATATTTCTTAACCATTGCCTAATTAGCAAATGTGTATTTCATTACTAATTGGCTGGATTATATTTGTGTTTTAAAATAGTTAATTAAAATATTTGTTCCTACATGCACCATAGGAGTTAGCATGATGTTGCTCAATCCACAAGCATGCCCAAAAGCAAGTATTTATTCTGAATACCAAATAAATCATCTAACAACTTTAGCACATCACTTCGTGTCTACTCTTAACAATAGCAAAATTAGAAATTTGTGGATATACTTTTCAATCAATTCTACATCTTAAATTGTCAATTTGCAGATCATTTCATAACGTGGAAAAATCATACATTTGTTTGAAATTGTGTCTAATTTTCTTTAAAAAAAACCATATATTACAACGGGCACATCTAACCCCAAATCCATGTTAAATTTTATACATTTTCGCTGTGTGCACAACCATTTTTATTCTGGAAATAGCAAGTGTCAAAAAATTGAAACTACTAAGAGACCATCATCCACTTAGGCTCCGCTTTGTTTCCTAGAAGACGAATGATTCAAAAAGCATTTTTCTAAAAATGATTGTTCGTATCAATTAAAATAATTAGTCAATGAACATATTTTTGTTACCAATAACAATTTATATCTGAACAATTTTGTAGACGATAAAAGTATCTTCAATTTGTTTGTTTTCAAGAATGACAGAAGTGATTTTTTTAAGAAAATATTTTTTAGATCATTCATTTTCCGCGTAATAAACGGGGCATGGGATTGTCTCTCTTTTTTATTTTGTAAGAAATATGTTGTGTTATCGCATTAGGAAGTAAAATCGCTCAACACATGCACACGTACAATTCATTTTCCTATTCTATTTCGCATATGGATTCACCATAAATGAGGAAAACATTGAACTCCATGTCCGAGATTAATCAAAGATTATCCACCAAGCATCCCAACCAAAATATTTCTCTTAATCCAACCATAATTAGGAAACACTTTGAAGTTCAAGCGCCTAATTCACAATTAAAACAATTCTCTTGGTCTTCCACACTTCTAATTTCTCATTATCTCTTCAGAGAAAAGAAATAACATGGATCACGAGAAAGCGAAAAAAAAAACCCTCCGAGATGTTCGTTTTCTTCCCCACTTCGGAGAAGCAAGCGACGAACAGTGAAGAGAACATTCAGCATGAATGGATTGCTAAGAGTTGAGCGATTCATGAATCACCTGATCTTAAAGAGTAATGATGCATGATCTGGAAGTCCATTTCGATTGCATCCTATGGCGTCACGGAGATTGTGATCATGAAACTAGATGAAGGATTTATGTCGCATCATATCCTAGTCGGACCGAATTTGGTCCGTCTGAGTTGGCTTCTGTGCCTCATCACGTGCCTGTTATCAGCTTTCCAAAGAGAAAACCGACGGTCGATATCCAATTGCCCAAGAAAATATTGTGCATGTGGTGCTTGCATAGGATCTTAGAAAGTACCGAAAGCCAAAGGGGGATCAAGACATATTCGGGAGTGACCAAGAGGATGGACAAAGAAGAAAACAGAGAACGGCTGAATTCCAAATCCAAAGGAGAAGTTTATCGAGAAAAGCTTCTTGACACTTAATTGCCATCGTCCATGCGCGAAACGAAAGCGTCTCTGACCATTGAATTCAATAACTAATTCACTTGTCCTATGGTAAAAACGTCTAAAGAAAGGATGTAGGTCTTTTTTTTGGATCCGTCCTTCTATCACCTCACTTTGCCACTCTCTAGAGAGAGTACTTGCTATATTCACCCCCAGTTTTTTAGGGAGGAAAAAAGGTGCACTAAACCGATTGCCAATCGAAGAATGCGAAAGCTGATTTATGGATTGGGTGGATCAAACGTGATAGTATAACACGAACTTCACTCGCTAGTTCTTGGGTACGGTGCGATTGATTCTATTCATTGCATCAGGATTAGTACCTGAGTCCAAATAAGAATTTTGCTATGAAAAAATAATAAGATTTCTCATTACTTTTTTAGGTTAATATGACAAAAAATACTAAATTAGTGCACATGTGACAAATATTCCTAAAACTATTTTTTTTATCACAAAAAATCTCAAACTGGTATATTTGCGATAAATTTGTCTTTCGTTAATTTATGTTAAATTGGATTAATACAACAAAAAACCACAAAACTAATAAAATCTCAAATTGGTACGCTTATCAACTATGTGTCATCTAACTCAGAAAAATTTGATAATAAAATTTAACGTAAATTAACGGAGGATAAAATTATCATAAATGCACTAGATTTGAGGTAAATTTGTCATGTGTATCAATTTGAAGTTTTACGTGATATTAATCTTACTTTTTATTAGAGATGTCAACAATTTGGTTAAGAAATTTTCTGAAAATCCAGAGTGAATCAAACCATTAAGGTGTGAGTTTGCTACGAATCACTTCGTGATCTGAATCGAATACAACCCGATTCGAAAACCTTGTTTGATTTAGCTCGGCTTGGTTTGAATTTTCAGCTCTTTTTTTTTTTTTTTACCCTAATCAAACTCACTTTGCTTTTTGAAACAAAAAGGAAACAATTTTCCTTTCCTTCTTTTTCTTACCTTTTTCTCCACTCCATTTCCCACCATTAGGTCCACCACAAACGCCCGTCCCCCCAATCTTTCAGTCCCCAAACCCTTTTCCTTCTGCCTCATCCCCAAGTCCTGACGCCACCTCTGTGTCCTGTCGGCATCCCCAGGTAGCCCCGACCACGGCCTGGAGGAGTTCCGCTGGCTTCAGGAGGAGCAGTGGAATTGAAATCAGATTAAAAGAAAAACTGAACCGAAATCGGAACCAACAAAAGAGAGTTTTTAAGAAAACTTCATTTTTTTTTTTGCGAAATAAATGGACTCTGAAATTCATTAAATTTTCTTGAATTTTTTTGGCAAAAAAGTTCCTTGAATTGAAATTAGGTAAAAAGGATCCCTTGTTATGGATGAGTAAGAGGATGATAGCTGTGGTGCACAGTATGATTGCTTTGTACGTGTATATTATTGAGAAAGTAAATGAAAATAGAGCAGTCCAATGGAAAAACAAGAAAAGAGAAATGATTTGGTGAGTATCATTATTCTATTATGAGAATAATGGTTTATTTTGAATTATAAAAATTTAAATAATAAAAAATTAAAATTTATTGTGAGATCTTTTTTTATTTATTTATTTTTATTTATGACTCATAATAAATTGTTATTCTCATAGTATCTAAACACTGTAATGCCAACAAAGCTATTAAAAATACCGATTTGGAAAACAATGATGATAACTTCTAAATAAGAATATCAGCTCAGAGAATAAATTAATAGAAAAGGATTATATATATTATATACACCCACGCAAGAGAAACACGTCAGCAGCAACCACCCACCTACTCTCTCTCCCCGCTCCCTCCGGAGACCCGCTAGACTCCGAAGTCACATAAGTCACCCGAAACGGGAAGTGGCTCCACTTTAACGGAAAAAAACCTCTCTCCCTTTTTTAAAAGAGTCCAAAGTTATGTATGATACTCATTTTAGTGCTAATTTTTTTCAGACTACTTAAGTGTTATTTTTTTGAAAAAAGATTAAGTGCTAATTCCGATCTAGGTCATTAGAAATATGACGTGATCATATTTTATGAATTTCTCAGTCCTGTGTAACCCTTAAAACGACGTTGTCGTTTAAAAGTTGTAAATAGTGATAGTTCGAGTACCAAAATTTATTTGAAGTGATCACCTCAATACCAGCCGTTATTTAAAAATGACCACTTTAGTGTCAATTGTGCCACGTGAAAATACCACGTTGACTGGATTTTTTAAATAATATGTCAAGTCATAATAAAATTTTTACTTAGAAAAGCTACGTATTATTTTTTGCAAAGGCACTTAAGTGATCGCTTTTCCTTCGATTTTGCACTTAAGTGATCCGGTGAAAGTTTCTGACACTAAAACTATTATTGTATATAATTTTGGCATTTCTTGTGATGTTTAGCCCTTAATTTTCTAAACTAGACTTGACCACTCCTCTCTCGTGCTGCTACTTAAGTGCTCCGTGACGCTTTCTGGATCTCCTCCTTTGTTCCTTCCCTCTCACCCGCTTTTGTCCCCCTCTAATCTCACTTTCCACTTTATAAATACGCTAAGAGCAGACCACCACCCTCCCCAGCCCACGCTCTCTTCACACACTTTGTGGCAATGACGGGATCCAGCTCAGACCCAACCCTCTGAAGAAGTTTAAGAGTAGGAAGTGATGGAGAGAAAATGAGAGAAAACAGAGATGAAAATGCTTCTTCTGTTATTTCAACTTCACGAAATCTACATCATGAGAGTTTTCCTTTTATATCTACATTAGCTCTCTCTCAAGAATCTGTTCTACAGGTATTGAACAGTTGAAGAAGATACAACTACCTAACTGAAGAGAAAAACTAACTGATTACCGGAAAAACAAAGAAGAAACAGAGTACAAGAACATAGTGCTAAACAGAGAGCTCTAGCTCAGAGAGAGAGAGAGAGAGAGAGAGAGAGAGAGAGAGAGAGAGAAAGATATTGGCTTTACAAGCTTCGCAGATTATTCATATGCAACAATACAATCCGTAGCATCACCCTTATCTTTATCTTCTTTTCTTTCTCTGTTTTTAATAGTGGTTCTTCTTCCTGTATGTGACATCCCGAATTTCCAATTCTATTTTCAATAAATTGAAATGGGCATTTCATCTGTGCACATATAGTTCTTTTCCCTGAACTGATCACTCACGGGATAACTAGTCTACTAGGTGAAGCCGTTAAGAAATTCTAATGCATCGGACTTGAGAATTTGACCAGGAAACGACCTTTCAACCGAGTTAATCTGCAAGGGTCATTACGGCACAGTTAAAAATCGATTAGAGACCGGAGATAGGTCGACTCGACAGAGGCATGTGATCAAGTGTGGGTGATTCCACCGGATTACCTTTGTTCTTGTCGGTCGGCACTTTGGGTCGGCTTTTACGTCGATTGGGTCCCCGTGTCCGTGTTTGAAACCTTGAGATTATCCCGACAACCGAGAGTCGCCAATGTGTCAAAGATGTACATTGTGGCTTGAATTGATCAACCACAGGTCAAATGCACGAAAATTTCTAAAAGCTACCGGTAGATCGGGACGCGCTAATATCGTGCCGAGTGAAATTAACCGTGAAATTAAGATCGAATTTAGAAATTGGAAGTCCTGGTGTGTCACAAATCATTTTAGGATCATTGACTCATCTTTTGAAGATTTTTCATGCAAGCCGAGTTTTTCAAAAGCAAAATAATCGAGAGAATGGCTAATTTGGCTCGAAAAATTAGTAGCCCCGCTTTTGGTCGTGCTTTTGGGACTTAAGTTGGTTCTACGGACAAGTGAAGATGTGAATTGAAGTGTGGTGACATTAGATTTATTTCATGGACTTTAATTGGACTCAATTTGAAGAGAATTGATTGGAATTGAAAGAATTGTTGTACAAGGTTTTAGGCGTGAAAATGAAATTGGGACCTATTGAAGATAGTTGTGGAAGTTTGAATTTGAGTGGATGATGACATCACCCTATGTCATGGTGGTTGGCCAAGAGTGAAGAAGAAATGGACAAGTGGAGGGTGGAGATGGCTTCTTGGAATTGTGCACACCCATCAACATCATCTTCTTCCTTGATTCAAGGAGGCTTGTCTTAGCTTTGGAAAGAGGAGAGAGAGAGGAAAAGCTGCGTGCAACCAGCAGCTCGCCGGTCGCCCGCACACCCCGCTCGGCCGCCCGCTCGGCCGCTCGCCGCCGCACGTCGCCGCCGCCGCCCGTCGCCCGCGCACGCCCGCGCGCGTGCTCGCCGGCAACTCGCCGATCCGCCCTCGTCCGCGTGCCGTCTCCGTCGTCCAACCGCTGCCCGTCGTCGCCGAGCCGCCGCCTAGCCCGCCGTGAGCCGCCACCGGTGGCCGCCCGAGCAGCCGCCACCCTTCGCCGCCGTTCCTCCGCCCGATCCAAGCTCGGATCCGCCTTGTTCGGCCCCAAAATGCAGCCAAGGAAAATGGGTATGGCAGCAGCTTCGTGGCCCGTTTTGGCCGGCTTCCCGGCTCCGGAGTTTAGGTCCGCCTTTGGGAAAGTCGTTCCCCTCGTCGCCCTCGTCGTTTTGGTCCGCTCGGCTCGCTAATCGGGTGAGTTTAGCTCACTAAACCTCGCTTAGAGGGTTAATTATGCTTAGGGAGGTTTAGTTTATGTTAAGTGCTATTAGGTTGTTAGTTTAAGTTATTTAAGAGTGGATTAAATTAAGGTGGTGTTTTAATTTAAAGTGTGTTTAATTAGGGTTAAGAAGGTTTATTTTAAGATAAGCCTTGATGTGACTTAAAGGAATTTATTTTTGATTTAAATAAATGTTTCGAAATTATTGGATTATTTAATAATATATTATATTACGAAATTATTAAAATATTATTATTTAATTAATTTTCGGATTAAATTTAATTATTTAATAAATTCCGAAAATTTTGTCGGGACCCTAAATTCTTAGAATTTCGTGCTGATCCGCTGTGTATTCGGATTTTGAAATTGATGGTTGGATATTACAAATTGAGCGTGGATTGTGAAAAACATGGAAATTATTATTTAATTAATTTTCGAAATAAATTTAATTATTTATTAAATTCCGAAAATTATTTCGGGACCCTAAATTCTTAGAATTTCGCGCATTGATCTGCTTTGTGTATTCAGATTATGAATTTGATGAATGGTTATTGCAAATTGAGTGTCGATTGTGGAAAATGTGGATTTTATTCAGAAAACCCCAGGTGTCGGGTTTTGATACCAAAATTGGATTTTAATGATTATATTAAATAGTGGGGTTTGCAAAAGTGAGATATTGGCTTTTTGATTCGAAATTAGCGTGTCCCCACACACGTGAGTAATTTCTGGAATATTTTTAATATGAAGAAAAATGGCGGGATCACTATTTTAAGTGGAAGCATTGAGTGAAATGCAAAGTGTCCGGGGCCGAGTATGCTTTGGCTGTGTGATAACTAAGAGGAATCGTCTGGGCTGTTGAGCCGGACTTGCCCCTATATGGGATGCCCACGCGGTGGATGCCGGTCGCGATGAGGTGGCCAACCTGGATCGATGCTCCTTCGGGAATGCCGCCGACTCGACGAAGCCGCGCTCCATGGGGGAGGCGATGCCTGGCTATATGTCGTAGATAGCTGAAATTCGAGTAAGCTATGCCCTTGTGTGGAGTGAATAACAATTGGAATGCATGTTGAGTGTTGTTGATGTGTCGGATTATGGGACGGAATTGTGTGGCATGGAATGAGACGTGTCATAGCGATTTAGTCTTATAATCAGGACCCCCGCGGTTGTTGGTTATATGAAAGTGAATGCGTTCCGGTTGTTTAAGTTCTTATTACTGCATATGATTGAATGATATGAACTGTGCTAACTGCGGGGAAGGAACCGAGGCGAGGTAAGTCCTCTATGTTGTGTGGCTAGGCCACCCTTGGGCGTATTTTCTTTCTAATAGGGATTTAGGGGTTGAACTTGCTGAGACAATGTCTCATCCCGGTTTGGGGATTACAATTTCGGTCCCCGGAGGACGGAGCGGGCGAGATAACTTTGGTTGGCCTTGAGGAGTTGCGAGGTGAAGTCATAAGGATTGGAGAACGTGTCCGATTTGTAGGTCGTAGGACAGTTCCTTTTTAAGAGCCGGTCTTTTGTAGACTTTTGGCCGTAGACCTCTCGTTTGTACCCCGTTGAATTATGAAAGTGTTATGTTGTGGTTTTGCTTCTGTTTTTCTATCCCGTATTTCACTGTCAGGGGTTTTATAATATGTTCCGCTTGCGCAATAATAAATGAATGGGGTCGGCGACACTACTTGGGAATGTCGCATTTGCATGACCATGGTGGGATGTTGGCGTGCTCGAGGTTCGGGGCGTGACACTGTACACTTCTCGGCAGCATTTATATATTCTGCTTCTTCCTCATATGCTTTCCTCCTCCTGTTCTTGATGGCATTATTAGTGGCTGAGCTGCTGCTATTTACTGAGCTGCTGCTATTTACTGTAGTCTTAACATCCCCCCGCAAATTGGGCAAGGGTGAACAGCCAATGCCCAATTTGAGACGAAGAGAAGAATGTGTTAGTCTGGATAAAGACTTTGTAAAAATATCAGCAATTTGATTGTTGCTGGGAATATATCTAACACACAAGGATCCAGAGGCAACTTTTTCTCGAACGAAGTGAAAATCTACCTCAATATGTTTTGTTCGAGCATGAAGTATAGGATTAGTGAGGGATATTGCGATTGATTATCACAGAATAGTAAGGTTGGAGAGTGTAGAGGAAGGCCAATATCTCTTAGAACAAAAGTGATCCAAGTAAGATCAGCTGTTGCCGAAGCAAGTGCTCTATATTATGCTTCAGTGGAAGAGCGAGAAACAGTTGTTTGTTTCTTGGCTGCCCATGAGATGAGATTAGAGCCAAGATAAGTACAGAAACCTGTGGTAGATCGTCTGGTTTGAACACAACCAGCCCAATCTGCATCAGAACAACCATATAAATTGAGAGAACTTCGAGAGTGAAGATAGATGCCAAGGTGAATTGTTCCTTTTACATAACGAAGTACTCTCTTCAGTTTAAGGAAGTCACCAACAGTGGGTTGTTGCATTTTCTGACACAAGATATTTGTTGCAAATGCAAGATCAGGATGAGTGATAGTGAGATATTGTAAGCCACCTACTAAGCTTCTGTAGTCTATGGGATTTGGAAGAAGATCAGCATATGTTTTCAGTGTGACTGGTTTAAGAGAAAGAGGTGTGGCAATAGGTTTGCAGTAAGACATATGTGCACGAGAGAGTAAGTCAAGAGCATATTTGGTTTGACACAAAAATAACTCAGTGGATGTTCATGTAGCTTCAATTCCAAGAAAATAATGGAGGTGGCCAAGGTCTTTCATATGGAATTGAATGCGAGGAGTGAATAAGTGTCGTAGCAACTTATCCGAGCTACCGATCGGGATTATATCGTCAACATATCGCAATAGAAGTCTTGTCTCTTGACCTTTGTGAAGTATGAACAAAGAAGGATCGATTGAGCTGCGAGAAAAAACCAGCTTCAAGCAAAAAATTGCTGAACTTGTCATACCAAGCACGCGGTGCTTGACGCAGTCCATAAAGTGATTTTTGAAGGAGACATACATACTGAGAGTACTGTGGATGTACAAAGCTAGGGGGTTGCTCCATGTAAACTGTTTCATTTAAGGTGCCATGCAAAAAGGCATTCTTGACATCAAGTTGATATATAGACCAGTGTTTTATCATTACCACAGAGAGTATAATTCGAACAGTGGCATGTTTAATAACATGACTAAAGGTTTCTGTGAAATCTATTCCTTCTTCCTGATGAAATCCCTTGGCTACTAGTCGAGCCTTCAATCGATCAAGGCTGCCATCTGATGTAAGTTTAGTCTTGAACACCCATTTACAGCCTATAACATTCATGTCATTGGTACGGGGAACTAATAACCAAGTTTGATTTTGATGTAAAGCATCCATTTCCTCTTGCATTGCCTGATGCCATCTTGGATCCGCTAGAGCAGATTTTATTGACTTTGGTTCTGGGGGAACTCGATATTCAGCAAGGCATGCATATCGAGGATTGATTTTGATGATGCCAGATTTAGATCTAGTTTGCATAGGATGAGTAGATAGTGTACCTTGTAAGGCTGTCTGAATATTAGAAACAGCTTGTTCCGTATCTGGTTCAGCTGTTGTCTCTGTTGTGGAACAAGGTATTTCTACTTGTTGTGAAATATTCTGAGAAGTAGAAGATGCTTGATCCATAGGTAATTCAGTTGTAGAAACATGAACTGCTGGTTCTGTAGAACTAGTAGAGATTATTTGTTGTTGTTTGCTGTCATAGGGTCTTGTACATAACCCGTATGATGAGATAATGAAGTGTTTATGTAATCAGACTTTGGAAGGTTGTAAAAATTTCTCTTCTTCTGTCCATAGCTTATACAAATGTGTGTAAGTTGAATAAGTTGTTGCTAATTTCTGAGAGAAAGGAAAGAAGGTCTCATCAAATACCACATGTCGACTGATGTACACATGACCAGTGGTAGGAACAAGGCATCAATATCCCTTATGGTGAGTACTGTATCCTAGAAAAACACAGGTAAGGGATCGTGGATCAAGCTTGTCTTGTGCATAGGGTCAAAGGCGGGATAGCAAGCACACCCAAAAACTCGAGATGATCATATCTTGGCTTATCTTTGATATAACTTGCTAAAGGGAGACTGCATCTTTAACTTTGGAGTGGGAAGAATATTGACAATATAATTGGCTGTCACAAATGCATCAACCTAGAATTTTAATGGGAGTTTTGCATGATACAGCATAGCCAGACCAAGTTCAACTATATGACGATGTTTTCTTTCAGATATTCCATTCTGTTCAGGTGTATATGGACAGGAGACATGCTGTTGAATGCCACAAATGCACGTAAGTGAGTTCGAACTTGTGATTGATAAACTCTCCTCCACCATCACATTGGAAAATCTTGATCTTACAAGTTGAGTTGGTTTTCTACTAGTCTCGAAACATGAGAAAAATATCATAGAAGTCGATTTTAGCTTCAATGGATAGATCCAATGAACCGAGAGAAGTTGTCAACAAAAATGACATAGTACTTGAAATTCGAAAAGAGTTAAGCGGAGTAGGTCCCCAGATATCACAATGAATTTGTTCTAGGGGTTTAGTAGCTGTAGAATTCGACAATGGGAAAGGTAGAGCAGTACTCTTAGCTAGTTGACAACTTCTACATACAAAGTGTGGTTCTATATGGCACTGAATTAGCTTTTGATTCTTCATATGCTTCAGAATATTCTGATTTGTATGAGCTAGACGTTGATGCCAGACATTCTCTCCACCAATCCTTTGTCTTTGAGTGAAGAAGACCTCTGCAGCATAAGGATCTACTCTGTAAAGTCCTTTAACCTTCCTTCCTAACATCTTGGTTGTGTTGGTGATGCTGTCCTTTATGTACACCCCGGTTTGTCAAAGACAAATGAACAGGGGATAATCATCTGTTAGTTTAGAAACCGAAAGAAGGTTTTTCTTAATTTCGGAACAATCAACACATCATTTAGAGGTAAGACATCGATAGCGGTATTCAACAATGTATTACCAATGTATTTAACAGTAAGCATGAACCATTGCCAATCATGATTGTATTAGTACCAAGCATTCTTAGAAAAGTTATGAAGAATACCAAAGCATTAGCGTAATGTGAGCTGTTGCTCCGAGTGTCCGGATACCATTCATTACCATTTTCTTCCTCAATATGTAGTGCTGATAAAGCTGTTGGTATCTCCTCGGCTTGGTAGGAATTATCAAATCGATACCAACAAGTGTAATGCATCATGACCAGGTCTTCTGCAGATTTGACACTCCAGTCGAGTGTTTTCTGTTGTTTTCTCCACCTGCATATTTTTATGAAGAGTTAAATTTGAAGATGGATAGGTCTTGGTATCTGAATACCTTTGTGCTAAGCCATTATATGGTTCTGAATCCCTGACCAGAACCCAAAGTAGAGGAGGTATTAAACTGCTTAAGCTGCTGACTTCCCTGTTCATAGTTCGAACTATTATTTCTGTAACTCATACTTCTTCCAGGATATCCAAAGTTTCTATATCTGTTATTAAATGACTTTCCTCTTCCATAATTTCTTCCTCCACGACTATTCCCTCTTGAACTTCCAAGGCTATTATTCTCGTTGTACAAAATCTCTCGTTAAACTCCTCTTTGTGTATAGCTTCGGTCTTCCTCGGCCATAGTAGGCTAGATTTGGACCGAACTGATTCGAAGAATAGTTTTGTAGCCTTGTTTCAAATCTTTCTAAATGTGAGATTACTTCGTCATATTCCGGTTGAGGCTTTAAACAATAAATTCTTGTTTTAAAGCTCTCATACTCGCACCCGCACCTTCCAAAACACCAAACAGTTTTGTTATTTCATCCACTTGGTTTCCCTATTGCATTCAATTGATCACATATTGATTTATACTCTACGAGATATGTTGATAATGTTCTATCACGCTTCGACAAGCCTGCAGTTTTCCCCTTAACTCAAACTCCTTTGCCACAGATTTTTGTGTAAACCGATTGAGCAAAGTCTGACAAACTTCATATGCAGTGTTTAAGCCAATTATCAAACTGAGTATGTTTTCTGAAACAACACCACTAATCCAAGAGGATACAAGCTAATCTGTCTTGATCCAATCATTATAATCGGGATTAGAAACCTCGTAGTTTGACCTCCTTCTTCGACCCGCAATGTTTTAGCGGGTGGTGGAACTTCTCCATTAACAAAACCAAATAGGTCTTGACTTCTTAAGAACCTATGAAATTGGGCTTGCCACGTAAGGAAATTATCCTCGCCTAATTTGATGGTAACAAAATTCGAGATATTGACATGAATAGGAAATGGATATCTCAAACTTCTTGCTGCCATTCTACTCTTCCGATCTTCGAACAACTTTAGTTGCAAACACAAACTCGCTAGTTTTGCGTATGTTGCTACGAGTATATTTCGATGATGAAGATTTAGATGTAGATGAGAAATACCAACTCACAGATCGTTGGAAGATATAGATGTCTCATAGATCAACGAAGCTTTGAATCGACTTCAATCTGCTGTAGATTCAGCCATTTATATGCAGCATCGAGATGACTTCTTCAGGATGCATGGCTCTGATACCATGAAGAAGTTTATGAGCAGGAAGTGATGGAGAGAAAATGAGAGAAAACAGAGATGAAAATGCTTCTTCGTTATTTCAACTTCACGAAATCTACATCATGAGAGTTTTCCTTTTATATCTACATTAGCTCTCTCTCAAGAATCTGTTCTACGGGTATTGACCGATTGAAGAAGATACAACTACCTAACGAAGAGAAAAACTAACGATTACCGGAAAAACAAAGAAGAAACAGTACAAGAACATAGTGCTAAACAAGAGAGCTCTAGCTCGAGAGAGAGAGAGAGAGAGACAGAGAGAGAGAGAGAGAGAGAGAGAGAGAGAGAGCTCTTGGCTTTACAAGCTTCGCAGATTATTCATATGCAACAATACAATCTGTAGCATCACCCTTATCTTTATCTTCTTTTCTTTCTCTGTTTTTAACAGTGGTTCTTCTTCCTGTACACTTCTCGGCAGCATTTATATATTCTGCTTCTTCCTCATATGCTTTCCTCCTCCTGTTCTTGATGGCATTATTAGTGGCTGAGCTGCTGCTATTTACTGTAGTCTTAACACCCTCCATAGCTGCCCCGGCAGCTCCTCCTCCTTATCTCCGATCCAGAATGCCAACATGCCGACACCCCAGGAGAGTGAGCTCCCGGTGATAGACCTGAGTAAGTAAAACACAGTTCCTTCAATTTAAAATATACGAAAGCCACCCTATGGCGACCTCCATGGTTTACATTCAAACATAATTCTGAGAAATTATTAATTTATGAAATAAAAGAGAGAGAGAGAGAGAGAGAGAGAGAGAGAGAGAGAGAGAGAGAGAGAGAGAGAGAGAGAGAGAGGGGGAGAGAACATGAAAGAAGAGAAGGAAGGAGACCAAAGGAGACTTCTTTTAGTCGCGTGTCTTAAAACTCCCGAGACGCCGGCCTCTGACGAAACCCGCCTTTGTCTGGGCAGAAGGGGAGAGGTCATCAGGTAGTGCCGCCTTGAACAAGAACGAGCGGCCCGTTCGTGGTGTCTCCATGCAGTTGGTGCTCTACGAGGACCCATGGAAGATCAGGAAGAAGCTAACGGAAAGCGACCGCGGGCACTCGTCGCGGCTCCTGCTTCCGCTGCGCTGCGTGACGGCGCACGTGCTCCAGTGGATGGGCCAGGAGATGGTAAGCCGGGTCAAGAGCAGGGACGGGGTGGAGGTCGTCGTGAGGGACGCGGACACAGGGGGTGAGCACCGGCTCGTGCTCCACTACTGGGCGTCGTCCGGGAGCTACGTGCTGAACGGGGACTGGAGAAAGCAGTTCGTCAAGGGGTGAGGGTTGGAGGTCGGGGACGAGATCGAGATGTTCTGGGACACGGTCTCTTGCAAGTTCCACTTCACAATTCTTGGCAAGGTTGCTCGTGGCACCAGCAACGCGGTGGCTTGAGTTTAGAAGCTTTTGTGAGAGGATCTTGTTTTTTAATGTCGGTCTGTGACCGGGGAAATCAAAACGATATCCATCGAAAAAGCAGATACCATAAGATATTATAAATACCGCCTCCTGGAAGGCCCTGCACACATCAATAAAAGGGGACAAGAACCCCTGGACTGCCAAAAGTTGGCACAAAGGGACACTTAAGTGCCAAAAGTTACGAAAGGTACACTTAAGTGCCAAAATCGGAGCAAAATGGATCACTTGAGTGCCAATCCGGCCAAAATCCGGCCAAAATGCCGACGTGGCATTTTTTCGCGAATCGAGCCCAAAACAACGCCGTTTTGCACGACATGGCCAAATAATGCAAAAACGACGTTGTTTTGTGCTCATGCGATAAAAAATAATATAAAAATTAAATAAATCAAATTTAAAATTAGATTTAGTTAAAATATTAAAAAAATTAAATTTAAAATTAAATTTAGTTAAAATATTAAAAAAATTTTAAAATTAAATTTAGTTAAAATATTAAAATATAATAATTTTAAGATTAAAAAATTTAAAAAAATTAATAAAAATTAATAAAAAGGGGGGGCGGTGGCTGAGGGCAGCCTTAGCCACCGCCCGCCTTTTTTTAAATTTTTAAAATTTTAAATTATTATTTTTTAATATTTAACTAAATTTAATTTTAAAATTATTTTTTTAAATATTTTAACTAAATCTAATTTTAAAATTATTATTATTTATTTTTTTAATGTTTTATTTTTAAAATTATTATTTTATAATATTTTAACTAAATTTAATTTTAAAATTATTATTTTTAAAATTTTTTTAACTAAATCTAATTTTAAAATTATTTTTTTTAATATTTTAGTTTTTTTTAATTTTAAAATTATTATTTTTTAAATATTTTAACTAAATTTAATTTTAAAATTATTTTTAAAATATTTTAACTAAATCTAATTTTAAAATTATTATTTTAAAATTATTTTTTTAAATTTTTTAAATTGTAAATTATTATTTTTTTAATAATTTTTAAAATTATTATTTTTTAATATTTTAACTAAATTTAATTTTAAAATTATTATTTTTTTAATATTTTAACTAAATCTAATTTTAGAATTATTTTTTTAATATTTTAACTAAATTTAATTTTAAAATTATTATTTTTTAATATTTTAACTAAATCTAATTTTAAATTTAATTTATTTAATTTTTATATTATTTTTTTACCACGTCAGCCCAAAGCGACGCGTTTTTGCATTATTTGCCATGTCGTGCAAAACGACGTCGTTTTGGGTTCACTTCGTCGGAAATTGTTGGAAAAATGCCACGTCAGCCTTTTGGCGGACTTTGGCCGGAGTGGCACTTAAGTGATCCGTTTTTCTTGAATGTGACACTTAAGTGTACCTTTCGTAACTTTTGGCACTTAAGTGTCCTTTGTGCCAACTTTTGGCACTTGAAGCGTTCTTCCGCCTCAATAAAAGTATTATCTTTCGGTTTTCTTTTTTGTATGGTACTTTAGAGATAAGTACATTAAAAGTTTCAAAAGTTATGTTACACTTACTTTAGTACATAAAGTTTTTGTCGGCTCATTTAAGTGCTAAATCGGAGAAAAAACTATCATTTAAGTGCTAATGGCGAGAAATTCCGACTAAATTGATTACGTGTAAATTATAATTATAATTATAATATGACTTGACAAATTTTTTAAAAATTCCAATCAACATGACATTTCCACATATTATGCTTGGTATTAAAGTGATTAGTTTAAACAAAATTTGACACTAAAATAATCATTTTAAATAAAATTTGGCACTTAAATTATTGTTATTTATAACTTTTGGATGACGTTGTTTAGGGATTATATGCTGACTAGGCACATCGCGAGCCATGTAGGACTAAAAAATTAATAAGATATATTAACGTCGGATTTCTGGCGACGTTAGATAGAAGTTGACACTTAAATAATCTTTTTTTAAAAAGTAGAATTTAAGTGATCCGAAAAAAAACTTTTTGCATTAAAGTGAGCGAAATCTTACACAACTTTTGACACTTCTAATATATTTATTTCATACTTTTATTAAGTTTCAACATAGTTTGTTTGCATTCTATCACGTAAGTTCGTTTAGAAAGTCTGTAATTTTCGATTTCATTTGTTCAAAATTAGTACATAATTTTGATTTTCTTAAATAAAAATAGAAAAGTTATTTTCGATAAAAGATATATTGTTGCGAGAACAGTTTCAAAAAACACCTGGCTATGAAATATTTCGTCGCTAAACGGTGGATCTTTCCTCGTCCTAGCTTGTCGTATTGATAGATCTTCCCCCTTAAAGCACAATCGACAAAAGCGATGATGATCGGTCGGGCCCGACTACCACTATCATCCTGCGGGCCGGACCCGTTCCACACGTCACATAGCGAACAAGGTGTCAACTGTCAACGCAGTGCATAACGAGGCGATGACCCTTCCAATAGGCTTCTCTAATGTTTTTCCTCTTCAATCAAACCATAAAGGTTTGACGTTTACATCTTTCGAAAAGCGACCATGCTCTGGAGGAGGAGTCCGCCCAGCTCTCTCTAGTAGAAAATTAGAATTCTTTTAATTAAATATGCTTAGAGTGTGTCACCTCGATCAACTTGGGAAGGACTAATATATTCAATTAATG
The DNA here is from genome assembly GCA_017140595.1 of Eucalyptus curtisii. Lineage (NCBI taxonomy): Eukaryota > Viridiplantae > Streptophyta > Magnoliopsida > Myrtales > Myrtaceae > Eucalyptus > Eucalyptus curtisii. The sequence continues at coordinate 19,703,560 of CM029498.1, forward strand.
TCTAATTGGATATGTTTTCTTAAGAAATACTAGAGAACCACATGGATTAATAACTTTGTACTTAGTTATATTAAATTATCATATTTTAGGAAACACAGTCTTATCTCCTCCCACCACAAACGCGCACTCATCGCACTTTCTTTGATCCTTTTTATCCTAATCCAACCCGAATTAGGAGATACTTTGTACTATTGCAGCCCGCACTTCACAACTTGATTTTGTGCAAATGTAGTTTGATCAGTCTCAACGATTGGTGACCTAAAATCAATGGGATTTCCACACTTCTAATTTTGTGCCGTCTCTAGAAAAAGAAATAACATGGATCGAAAGAAAGCGAAAAACCCACGAAGATGTTCGATTTCTTCGACCCCAAATCTCCTCTGATCATCATCGATCACTCGCTGCTAGTACCATCCATGGTCTCGTCGTGCTGCGTTTCCGATGTTGCCAGCATTAACAATGACAATGAGAATAATAATCGGAGCCAAGAAGAAGTTTTATCTCCATGTTTTTGGCTAAGCCTCAACTTTTTCCCTACAAATAGCCTGTACTAACATACGAGTTTCTCGGTCGGGGACAATAAAATAGATTTCTTTGAAAGCAGTCTGACGGGGATTACCACCCAACATGAAGAAAAGGAGCTTCCGAAGGCCCTGCCATCCTGTAAAAGTAGATTACTTTCAACTAAACATGCTTAATGACTACTCCACTGTCAGCAGCACGCACGTATAAAATCTAGACTTCGGTGAGTTTCTATCGACCGTTTGAATATTAACTATTTCTACGTTGATTCGATCAAGTAGCGATTTTTTCTTTATTTCTTTTTTGTCACATCTTATTTGGCCCTTTATGTTCTTGCATGCCGATTTTGAGGAAAAAAATTGTCTAGTGATTTTGTTAGATCTCACATTGGTCGAAAATTGTTGATGTGAACACCAATCATCTTACATGGAATGTCTAGTAGTTGGCACTGATGCATACAAGTTTTGCAATTTTTTTTTAATTTTGATTTTTTTAAAATTTTTTTTCTTTCTTTCTTTTCTCATTTTTTTTCTCACAGGATCCATGACCCCCACTAAACTTCGGCAAGAGCCACAACACCCTTGCTGACCACAGTGATGGCATCATGGCCCTTGCCAATGGGCCAACAAGGGTTGCCGAGTCTAGACTAGTAGGGGAAGAAAAAAAAAAAAAGAAGAAGAAAAGAACATATAAAAAATTCAAAATTTTTTTCAAAAAGTTAAATAAAAATTGTCCACATCAATACCGGCTATGCCATGTAGGAGACCGACGTCCATATTAGCAGTTTTTGGCCAAAATTTTCTGAAAGTACGAAATTGGCGAATTTTCAAATTGTTTATAACTAAATTAGCACAATTGATTGGTTAGAAAAAAAATTAGCACAATTGAAATGTTTAAAATTAAATTTATTATCGTACAATTAGTTTAGGACTTTTTGGACAATTTTTCATGATTTTCTAACTTGGGGTAATTAGTTTTAGGGTAAATATGTTACTAATGTGGAACCTTCAACCTACCATGTTAGAACCAATTCTTTATTTTTGGAATGAAACCGAATCGATCGACCCTAAAATCAGTCCGGAACTGAAACAACCACTTCCATAATCGATAGAAGAGCCGACCTACCTTCTTCTTTAGGAATCGGGAACCGACTTGGTTAAGGTCGGTTCTCAAATTTTTTCAAAGTTCTAATCAGCTATGATAACATTCGAGATGTGTTGGCCATGGTGGACTTTCAGCAAAACTCATGACATTCTTTTTCATATCTTGATGGTGGAGAATCTCTTGTTTACAACAATCACCTTTTGTTTTAGGGAATAATGCTCCATGTAAGACAATCTCTTCTCAAAAGCTTATACAGGCCAAATGTGTACCTTGAACTCCTTTCTCCACAATTGCGTCATGCTCGATTGATCACTCGGGCACAAGTACTTCAATTTCCTAGTCTATCTCGCATACGCTTTCACCATGAAGTAGGAAACTGTAACACCCCAAACCTTATAAGAATATGAATAATGACACGGCAATTCTTTTTTTTTTTTTCACCTAAAGGATGCAGTCTCAAAGTCAAAACAACATATCGGAGTCTCCATAATCCAGCAAATGAATATTTATGTTTTTAATTCAACTAAACCCAACAAATGTCATCTCAGACATATATCTAACTATCTCAACTTATACCCGAAACTACCAAATTTCCTCATTGATATGCTCTCTTCCTACTAGCCACTAGTCGAAGGACCTGAAAAAAATTTGGAATGAGAATGGGTTGAGCAACCACAACTCAGTGAGTAATAAATATCTCTTTCAGCAGATTGAGCACTCACTATGCATGCTTTTAAATCAATACCAAAACCGAATACCCCAAAATCAGTATATATAAAACTTACAAGATTAAAATGAGTTATACAATAGTACAACATAACTATACTCACACTAGAAATACCCTTTTCATCAATAATATCAAAACAAATTATCAATGGTCTAGTTCATCGATTAATCTCAAATCACATGTCGATGGTCCATTTCATTAACCAAACTCGTATCACATTACATTTCAAAGCCTTAAAAGTAGCTCTTATGAGACTCGTGTCTTATATAGCACTTTGCCCTTGAGCGGTACAAGACTCTAGAGGTTATTCCCACGAGATTTGCATCTTTACGTAGCACTTAGACATTGGCTAATACATATCAATAGCATAAGATCTTAGAAGTGGTTTTCACAAAATTACATTATCATGTAGCGCTTAGTCCTGGACTAATGTATATCAATAGTATAATATAGGTGGCTCCTGCAAACTTACCCTATCATGGAACACTTAGTCCCTTACTAGTCCGTATCATAATTAGTTTCACAAACCAAAACATAGCTTTTCACAAATAAGTTCTTTTCACAAAACCAATTCAAAATCTGTATCATAACTCGGTTTTCTATGCTGAATACCTTTTATAAACCATACACAAAGTCAATGTAGTTCTTTCGCAAACTCAAAATATATCATCTTTCTCAACTCATAAGATATTTCTCACATGATTTCAGTATTCATTTCATAAACTAGTAATATTTTGAAACATCTTTCAATAAATGTTTCCCAAATCATTTTAAAACTTATTCCATAAATCAATTTGCAACATAATACTTATATATAAACTTTCACAACACCTCACATTTCTTAAACCATTTTCAAATAATTGTGGAGCTGTAAATGTTCGATCCAGATTTTTATGCAATAAAAATGTCACTTAATAACTCATACCATTTATAATTCATATTCCTTTCGAAATATTATTTTACAAATTTAAGGAAGAGATAGCACCACTTTTCCCGAGATTGCCTACAACTAAACAATAATGGTTACTCAAACTGATGCGCTCTCAATGATATCAAATAAGTGAGAAATAATGTCAAAATCAAGTAAATCGTTACCTCATCTATGAATTGGTTAAACTAAACTTAATCGCTAACAAAACAACTCCTATGTATCAGTAAATCGCTCATTCAAAGCAATCATTCAAAACTGTCTACAAAGCATTGTTCGTGCGTGAAACTTTAAAATTTTGCTCTGACTAAACTGTTACTTCAATTGACTCCCATCAAGCCCCACGGTTTACAACTCCAAAATCGGACTTCGTAGCTCAAATTTCATATAATTTCAAAAATTCCTCCGATTGAACGAATAAAAAGGTCGAGGACTTACCAGGCGTAGCAATTCGGAGTTGACTCGGCTGGATTGCGCTTGCGCAAAATTCTCACTTCTCTCTTTCCCCCTTTCCTCCTCTCATTCACAGACGATCTCCTTCCTTGTTTTGGCCGCTGGCTTCACTGCTTCATGCGCATATCAGGAGAAGGAAATTTGTAAGTGGGCTGAAATATGGCTATTGAAACATGGGCTGGAATTATTTGGGCCCATTGATCTTCATGTCCAAAATTAATCAAATATCACTTAGACAACCCAACTTAACACAAAATATTTCTCTTTTGCTTGTGTTTAAATTTCTCTAATAGTCTATGGGAATGTCACTATGTAAGCGAGAACTACAATCCGAATGGGATAGCATGACGGATCAATCTACCATAATGAACTTTGCCCGCTCAAAGTATACCTTCTTTTATATAAAATATATGAAAAAAACAGAAAATTATAGATATCATCAAAATAGAAAAGAATGACTCAAGAAAATTGAAGACATTAAAACTAGGCTTCAACAGAAACACTCACCAACACTAGAATTTCTTGGGGAAACTTGATAGCCTGATAGCATATAACAACAAATGTTCATCGCTATTATCATTTCTCTAAAGATCAACAATTTCCCCCTTGGTCGCTGAACAAAAAAAAAAAAAAAAAAAAAAAAAAAAGAAGAAGCTAATTCGGGATTAAGTTTAATTAAATAATATTGTCAGTCAATTGATCATTAGTAAGTTTCACAAAATGCTAATTCGCCTTATAAAGAAGACTGAAATGGAACTTGCTAGAAGTAGGATCCCAATATATCCCGATTTCATCGCCGTCCGCCAATGCCCTCCGCTGCACAAACTTCTTGATCCAACACCCCTTCGTGACATAGGACCCTAACAATTCCAAGAAAACAAACACTAGTTGTTGCTTGGAGCGCGTGTCCGCATCCCACACTGTTAATTTAATATTTCGAGTTTGAATTCGGATAACGATTTGTTAAACCGAATTTGTTGATAAAGTTTTCCCAAGTAGATGAAGAAATCTTTCTTCTTATTGGAGAATCTTTTGGACGTGCAAAATAAGCAAGGAAATAAAGAGGATGTGATTTGCCACTACAAGACAAAAGTGGCACACTTTATTTTATATTTCTATCTATCTTTTGGGGGTAAAGATGACTTTGTTGGAAGAGATAAAAAGAGGAAATTCCCTTTTGCAGAAGCAAAATCCTTATAGGAGTTGTTTTGTTGATGTGGTGGGGCTCAAGGTCAAACTTTTGACTTTGGGCGCACTCGTACACACAAAAGGCGTAGGTTTTCTTTTCTTTCCGCAAGTGACTGCCGCATGTATAAGCCACAAAAGGGAGCCACGAGAAAAAACCTAGAGAACGCCGCACAAGTCTTGAAGAGGTAGAGAACACGAAGCTATATGTATGTGGAGAAGACACGGTTCTTGTTTTGGCATACGTAGAGCGTTTTGGTTTGAGCTTGAATGAGCGGTAATTTTGTGCCGTGAGTTTATGTCCAAGTGAGTTGTTTATTTATAAACACTTTGGGTTTGGAGTTAAATTTAGGTGTGGAAAACACTCGAATGTGTGAGCGATTGTAAACTTTGATTCTCCAATTATAGTGGATTATTTGCTGCTGGCTCTACCCGTGGACGTAGGTATTGATACTCGGACCAAACCACGTAAATTTCTGATGTCATTATTATTTCTCGTTTATTTCTCTGGCAATTTCGCGTTGACGTAAATTGCAAGATTCTGTCGTTTTCGCGTATTATATTCCAACAATTGGTATCAGAGCTTGGGATTGGATTTCTTTATTGTGATTTGGAGCTTTTGATTGAAACCTCGCGATTTTTACGACAACCGAGAGTCGTCTACGAGTCGGAAATGTACAAATGTGGATTGCAAATTATTGACCACATGTCAAACGCGCTAGAATCCCTAAAAGCTACCCGATATGTTAGGTCGTACTAAAGTTGCGTTCGGTTGATTTGAACCACGAAATTGAATTCGGTTTCGGGAATCGGACGTTCGAGCATGTCACGATTCATTTATAGGACGTCGTCTCATCTTTCAGAAAAATTTCGTCAAGTTCAGAATTTTGCGGAAAAATCGATTTTAAGACAAAATGGAAAATAAGTGGAAATTCGGATCAAGGGAAAAAGGAGGATTTTGCTGCCCAAAAATGGTTGATTTGTGAGAAATTAGGACTAATTTCTCATTGGAGGACCTCTTGACTTTAGGGCTTGAAGACTTTGGTGGTTTGGTGATGATGGTGTAGATATTTATTTAGGTTTGTGATTGGTTGTTAGCTTGACTTCTTGGTCTCCCTCTCTTTCTCCCATCTCTTTCCTCTCTATCTCTCACGTTCAGCCCCCATCACCAGCGGAACAGTCCCCATTTCCCTCAGATCCTCCCTCATGCATTCCCCTTCTTTTATTCTGCCATCAACCCCACGTTAATTTTCCCTCCAGCAGCCCATTTCCTCCTTCTGCAGTTTCTTCAATTCCTTTCATCTTGGTCTTGTCGCACGTCTCCATCCATCCACCATCACCCACATCCTCCTGCCAGCGTCTTCATCCCACAGCCAACGCCACCAGCACACTCCCCTCAGCCCACCATCCCATCTCCTCACGCACTCACCAGCTCACCACCACCGCCACAGCCAACAAACCACACACGTCCAGCAGCTCCAACCCGCCAGCTCCATCTTCACCAGCTCACCACAGCCAGCTCGCCCCAGCAACTTCAACCCACCGAACAGCCACCAACGTCCATTCCGCTGGCCAACAACATCTCCTCCGCAGCTCAGCCCAAGCCAAGCCAACAGCCTTGGCCGAGAGCTTGAGAAGCCATCACAGCCTTTGTCAAGCCTTCGTTCGAGATACGGTAGTCTCGGGTTCTCGCCGCCGTCGCGTTGCCGTCGCCGTGAGCTCGCCGCCGTCGAATTGTAGTGAGTTAACTCCCTAATATTTGATTATGTTGTTAATTGTGCTTAGGATTAGATTAGTATTAATTAGCTTGGTTAGATTAGTGTTAAGTTGGATTTCTCTTTAGATCGGTTTATTGAACACTTGCCGTTTGCTATTTTCGTGGATTAAAATTTGCTATGATTTTGGGGTTACTTCCTTCTTGAAAAATGTTTTAAACATATTTATTTATGACATATATTTCACTTAAGATTTTATGGATTTAAAATAATAAGATTTCAGCTTCGTTACAAGCAAGGCAGAATCTCGGTTTGTGCTGAAACCAGCGACCTTTTGGTGTTTAAAGAATTTTTATCAACTCTCACGGTTCGATTTTGGAAAGATTTCATTCACGAAAGTTTTTCATCACATCCTTTAGTTTAACATAGTCAAATTTTAGAGCAGACGGATAAGTTTTGGACCTCAAATCAAATTGATTTTGGAAAACAGAATTTCTGGACATGGACACAATTTTGGTAACGGTTTGAGCGATTTACTTCTCTTATTCTAGAAAGATCTGGGTCAAGGTGTCTTCACGAAAAGTGTTTTTTTAAGTGTGTTTTATAACATATTCAAATTTGAAAATTCTTTGAACTCGTTTGGTTATTTTTCTAGAATTAAACTTAGAGACGTGCGAGTGGACTCGGTTCCTGCTGGTTAGGGCCGGTTGTGGTCTTGTGGTTGTTCTTAGTGTCTTGCTTGCTGAAAAATGTATATTTGTGTGATTTGGTTGATTGTTGGCATGCTGAGATCTTATGCGTGATATTATGAGATTGGTTGCTCTATGTTGGTTCCGATTTCTTATGTCAAAGCTTTTAAATAGAAAAACAATGAGGTGTTGGCTTTGGACACCAAAACTTATTTGCTCAACAAAACAATGAGGTTTTAAACTAGGTGCGTGCAAAGTTTGAAGGATTAATTTTGAGTACGAGAGCACCTGCGAATTTCTTTCCAAAGTTTTAAAGAAAAAGAAAAAGATGGATTATCCAAGTTTAGTTCCAAAAAATGGTGGTTGGAAAAAAAATAGAAAATAAATTAGGTGTCAGGTTTGGACGCCAAATTTTATTTGTTCAATAAAACAAGGAGGTTTTATAATAGAAGTGTGCAAAGATTGACGGTTTGATTTTGAGTACGTGACAGCGTACAAATTTATTTTGGAAAGTTTTGAACAAAAAAAAAAAAAAGAGTTGCAACGTTTATTATTTGAAAATGGATTTTGGTGTTCTTGGTTAATGAGAAAGATAACAATGGACTTGAGTGATGGTGTGCTCGTGTGATCACCTAAATACTCCGATGCATATGAATATGCGGGATGATGCTTGATTAAGTTCGGATGCTCGATTAAGTTCGGATGCCCCACGTCAACGGATGCCAGTCACGGTGGAGGCCGGGCTGATACTCCTTTATGGAATGCTGTCTTAATGCGTATGAGTACGCGGGATAATGCCCTGCCCGACGGAGCAGGACGATGCCCAGTTACGCTGGCTGACCGCCGACTTTGAGTTGGCTGTGACCGATGGGTTGTAATAATCGGAACACGCCTGAATGGTTGTGCTATTTCGCTTAATTATGGGGCAAAATTGTGTGACACGGTATGTGACATGTCATAACAGTTTTATCTTATAATTAGGACTCATGTGGTTATTTAAATGATGAGAGTGATGTGTTCCGGTTATTAATTATGCTTGTGATATTTATAATGCATATGTGATGCACTAATATGCAAGGACATGCCGAGGCGAGGTGAGTTTTGTATGGTGCGTGTTTAGGACCGCCTTCAAGGCGAATTTGCGTCCTAATCGGGGTTTAGGGTTTTGACTCATTGAGATTTATCTCACCCCATCGTGGTTAACCTTTTTTAGGGCCGTAGCGTGGAGATCTGCTATGTGCGGATATGGTAGGCACGAGATGCGACCTTTTGGCTAGCCCTGTCGTTAGTGAAGTAGGTTGAACCCTAACCCTTAGAGGTTTTTGAGAGGGTTGATAGGAAGTGGCCGTGGAAAGGCTTGTACATGTTAAACTTCCTAGGGTTAACAGTTGATAAACGAAAATGTTGTTTTTGGCAATGTTTGCCGTATTTTCATCATCTCCATGTTTGTTTGTTGGCCAGGGTTTATTTAATTCACTTCCGCATGTGCTTAATTGAAAGATAAAAAGAATGGGTCGGCGATGCGTCTTGGGACGTTGCATTTTTAATCGACCGCCGAGGGATGTGCGTGTACCCGGGGTTCGGGGCATGACACCGAGGGCTACGAGTTGATGGTTTTTGTTTTTCGAGAACCGCCTCCAAATTCTCCTACTGTGGTTGATGTTTTTCAAACCCATTTATGTTTATCTACCTTTGAGGTGAAGAAATGAGCTTATAATAATTATGTGAAAATTCTAGTGTGTGACTAGAGAAAACTATTTTGTCTGTCCTATTATTCTAGTAATTAGTGAAAGTTTTTGGGTAGCCGTAATTTTTCCCGCATTAGATTTCCATGTTAAAATCTTGGTGTTATTGTTGGCTTTGTCTACTTATTATTTCGGCATTATATTTGCATATTGTCGGGATATATATGGCCAGTTGTTGTTGGGGTAAGTTGATTTGGATTTTTGAAAAATTCAAACAAAACTGTTGAGGTGTGAGATTGCTATGAACCAAATCGTGATCCGTACCTAATCAACCTGAATCGAAAAACTCGGTTTGGTTATGTTTGACTCGCGTTGGATTTTCAGTTTTTGTATTTTTAGCTTGGTCAAACTCACTTTCCTTTTTGAAATCCTTTTTGTAAAAAAAAAAAATGAAAAATAAACTCACTTTCATTATTTTATTTTCTTTTTTTCTTTTTCTCCACTCCATACCCCACCATCAGGTCCACCACCAACGCCCGTCCTCCCTCGCCTTCCCAGTCCCCAAACCCTCTTCTCTCTTCCTCATTTTCAAGTCCCAACGCCACCTTCGTGTCCTATCGGCATCCCCACGCCGCCCCGACTACGGCCTTGAGGAGTCCCACTAGCCTCGAGAGGTGCAGCGGAATTGAAATTGCATATTTAAAAAAAAAATAACGAACCGAAATCGGAACCAACAAAAGAGAGTTTTTAAGAAAAAGTTGATTTTTTTGCGAAATAAATAGACTCTAAAATTCATTATGTTCTTTTGAGCTGAAATTAGGTAAAAATGACCCTTGTTATGGATGAGGGAGAGGAGGATAGCTGCCGTATACAATGCAATCACTTTATTTGTGTATATTAATGACAAAGTAATTGAAAATGGAGCGGCAAGTCCCATCCAGAAACGAGAAAATAACAATTAGGAGAGCAACAGTGATTATTTCTGAATAAGAATATTAGTTTAGAGAATAAATACATAGAAAGATTATAAATATTTTTTTTATCAAAAAATATATATACACACGCAAGAGCAACAAGTCAGCAGTGGTTCCTGCCTTCATTCTCTTTCCGCTGAGCTTTAAATGAAAGTGTTTTTCTAATGTGGACTACATTAATTGATATTGTAATTTATCATTTTACGGTTATCGTAAAACATGATTGGTCTAAGGTAAGATAGAATGTTTCTTAATTAGTCTAATATGGGGCTAGCTAGTGTGGGCCATGTTGAGCTTGGCCCGTAATGAGGGGGCCTAGCTGGAAACTCTATAAATAGTGCTCAAGTCTCTCGTCTAACCATAATTCTCACATGTATCCTCACATAAAAAGCGTTAACCTAACGCTAAAGAGTGAGGGGGCCTTCTCATTAAGCTAGTGATAAAAGAGTGAGGGGGCCTTCTCATTAAGCTAGTGATGCGGAGGGCAATAGAGGAGAAATATTTGCGCGTGGAACATCGGTTTTCCGCTTCTACTTCAATAACGATGGATCCCAAAACAGGTACGTTAATCTTTCTACTCAATTATGCATGTTTTTGTTATGGTTATGGAGATATTGGGATTGCGCAATTTGCATCAAACACTAAAATCACACTATTCGCCAAAATCACCCTACCCGACCCGGTCACCCGTGTCTGTCATTGGTGCACGTTTCGCTCCATCCTCTCGTCCGTACCATCCCCCGATCAGATCAATCTTCGAAACGCCCAAAGTATCTATCCCGCTCACATGTCCTCCTCTCCCCCCACCTCGACCCTGATTCGGATCGGTTTTTACCACCCCTAATTTCTACACAAGACCTTGACTCATCGCTTTCATGAGAGAGAGAATTAGAGTGCGTATAATAATATTTTTGTTTTCAACAACAATTTTTATTTAGAAATAAATTTTTTTATTTTTATTCCCGAGATGAATTTCTGAGCCAAAAAACATATTTGATAACTGTATAAAATTTTATTCCCAAAACAGAAAAAAAAAATACATTTGATACGGCTCTAAAAATTTCTTTTTCCAAATTTTTTATTCCCAATTTTTTCATTTAATTTATAAAATGTTAGTTATACTTGATTATATAAAATTCTTGAAAGAGGAATGTGGAATTGGAATCATAAATCCATGCTTTTTAAACTAAAAAGCTACTACACGTACTTTTCTAGTTCTTGAGCTCTCCTTATATAATGGAATCAGTGCACTTCCCCAGTGCTATTCCATTATCATGTTCTGTTATATTTTCTTTCTTCCTTTCGTTTTTATTAGCTACTAGGAAAAGCTAATTTTAGAGGTTAATAAGAACATTTGATATCACAACCAGCTTGCGTTATGGAAGTTATATTTTCTAATGTATTTGTTGGGAATGTCGGATCCCCAAAAACCGGATTCGACACTAAATCGAACCCTAAAACGAATGCGGAAGATAAGCCCGGGAAAAATCACGTATCACCGATCCTAAAGCACACCACGGATTCGAGCGTACCTTGTTAGCCACAGATTAAACACCAATGCCGATAAGAGGAAGAGAATTTGGCCCTGTTCGATCCGATGACGTTGATTAGCCTTGAAGGGAAGATCGATTCGCCTTTTGCGTTTGTTTTCCTTTTTGGTGGGAGAGAGGGAGAGGAACGTACGTTCGTTATGCCAACAAGTATGTTCTTCCCTCTCTTTTCCCTTTTATACGTTCCCTCCAACAAAGGAACGTACCCCTTCATCCATGGGCCCTAATCCTGTGGGCCGGGCTTTCAGAGCCCAACATGGGCGGACGGGCCATAAGCTCATCACATAAAAAATGTATTCAACATTTATATCATGGTAAAGAGTATATGACCCATTTAGTTTGTTATTTGATAACTTTATAGAGAGAGAGAGGGGTAGGGGTCTTGTGATGCAATTGTGATGCAGGGAGTAAATGGATGAGAAATTGATTTTGTTTCTATTTTTATTCTTGAGAACAAAAAAAAAAATTGTTTATTCATTCTATTTCAAATCTGTTGTCGGAAATAAAAAAAATTACCAAACGGATTTCTATTTTATTTCTGTTCCGAAGAAAAAAAAAAAAAAGAGAGAAATTAAAGCGTTACCAAAATATCATTAACTCCTCCTTCCGATTCCTTGTGGGGCCTCAAATTTATCAAAAGTGTCTGGAAATACATGAAGGTCACGGTATCCTTTCCAACTTTTGGTTGTTTTAAAGGATTGAAGTTTTCGTTGCAATTGACACCCCACAAGAACAAAAGCTATTATAGTCCCAAACTCAAATACGTACCAGACCTCCCAACCCACACTCCACACCCACACAATGTGGCAATGACGGGATCAAGCTCAGACCCACCCCTCCGCAGTTGCCCCGGCAGCTCCTCCCCCTCCTCCTCCCCAATCCAGAATGCCGACATGGTGACGCCCTAGTAGGGCGAGCTCCCGGAGAAAGACATGAGTAAGTAAAACGCGGTTTGTCCAATTGAAAAATATGAAAGCCATCCTACGGCGACCTCCATCGTTTTTACACTAATGCATGATTTCGAGACATTATTAGTTTATTAAATTAAAAAAAAGAGAGAGAGAGAGAAAAGGAGGAGGAGGAGAAGAGGAGGAGGACAAAAGGAGACTTCTTTTTAGGTGTCATATGATGTATCTAAAAACTCTTGAATGAAACCCTCATTACTTATACAGAGAGGAAGAGATCATCAAGAAGTGTTGTCTCTGTTAGAATATTTAAATAATAAATCACGCTTCCATCTTACAGCTAATAATCATCAAGCATATTTAATTAAAGAAAGGAGGGCAACATGTTGGGGAACAACATATTGGCACATCGCTTTTGGGCAAGGGCCATGATGCATTGTTCTGATTGGCAAGGTTGTTGCGGTTCTCACGAAGGTCAAGCAGGAGTCACCGGTCATGTATAGAAAAAAGAAAAAAAGAAAGAAAAAAAGAAAAAAAAATCAATAAAAAAGCTAACAAAAGTCATCTGCATCGGTGCCAATCACTGGTTATGTCATGTAGAATGGTTGATGTCCACTTCAACAACTTCCAACTATTTTGAGATCTAATAAAATCGACATGCAAAAAGAACATGTACTACTGTGTAAGATGTGGCAAAAAAAGAACAAGCAAAAAATCGATACTTGATCGAATTCAACGTCGAAATAGTTAAATACTCAACCGTCAATAAATACTCACTAGAGTCTAGATTTTATACATGCGTGCTGCGGACGGCGGGGGTAGTCTTCATGTTCGGGGGTACTCACAATCCCATTGGTTTGAAGGAATCTATTCTGCTGTTCCTGACCGAGAAAGCAAGCTTTCTCGAGGTTAGTGCAGTGTATTAGTAGGGAGCAAGTTGAGAGTTAGCCGAAAACGTGGGGATAAAACTTCTTTCTTAGCTCCGATGACTATTCTCATTGTCATCCTTGATGTCGGCATCATCGGAAAGGCAGGACGAAGATTCTGTGGATGGTGCCGGCAGCCCAACGGCGAGCAATCGATGATGAATTGCCAAATAGCGATGGTTAGCACTTGGCAACGTGAGAGAGAGGATTCAAGTCTACCATAAAAGGTAATCGAAATCTTATTATTTTTTCGCAGCAAAATTTTTGTTTGGAATAGAATCAATGGCACGGCACCCAAGAACGGGCAGGCAAATAAAAGGAAAAAAGGGTATGAATGTTAATAGTGGGAGTCTAGAATCTATTCTCCATAAAGAATGTGATGTGTTTTTATTGATGTTGATGGTGGATGCCAAGAATCTCTTCTCAATAAACTAATGCTTGGGGCTTGGAATTCAACCGCTTTCGGATTTCTTTTGTAGGGGCCATTCTCTCTGGTTCCCACCAATATATCTTCTTAGACATGTTAGTTCTAGACACAGTGCAAAGGACATGTCTAACTAACAAGAAACAAGCTCTCCAGAGGCTTCTAGCGATAGTTCAATAACTCAACACCCAACTTGAATGCCTTTCTTATTTTAACGTGTCAGTACTTTCACGCCCTGCCTCCCAATTAGAGATAGTTTGTCTTTCCTTGCCCCTGTGAATATCCCGGAATTTTACATCCCAAAGTTCAGACAAAACAATTTTAGGACATATTGGCTCCTAGGGTCCATCCTCTTCGTGCCCCACCAATATATCTTAATCCCCCTTTGGCTTGGACCTTTTCTAAGATCATATGTAACACGACATGCATGTTATTTTCTTGCGTTCTTGGAAATTAATAGTAGATCGCAGAAAATATTACGTTTCTAAAAATTTTTTTTTTTAATAAGCTATTTTCTAGAAAAATGACTAAAATTTGACTAAAACTTGAAAATAAGCTTAAAAATATTTTCTGCAGCTTGGTATGGAAAATTTGAATTGATTTTCTCCCATGCACTCCTTTTAATAACATTTTTATTTTATTCTTTATCTTTTTAGAAATCTATCTTTTATTTTTCTTTCTATTTTTTTTTCCTTATTGTGGTTGACAAGGGTGTCATTGCTCTTGCTTAGGTTGGACGGGGTCATCGGTCCCATGGAAAAATAAAAGGGAAAAAAAAAGAGAAAATAAAATAAACAATAAAAAATTCAATAAAAAATTAAAAAATTTTAAAAAATTATTCACGTCAGCGTCAACTGTCGGCCATGCCATTAAAGACGGTCAGTGTCCACATCAACAACTCCCAATCAACGTAAGATCTAACAAAATCTCTGGACAATTCCTTACCTTGCAAAATCGGCATGCAAAAAGGTGCACCACCACGTAACTTGTGGCAAAAAAAAGGAAAAAAAGAAAAAGAATCGATGCTTGATTGAATCAACTTCGGAAAAGTAGATATTCAAACGGTCGATAGAGACCCACCGGAGTCCAGACTTTATCCAAGCTGGTGGTGGGTGACCATCAATAAGCATATTTTAATTAAAAGAATGCAGGGCAACGTATTGGGGAACGGCATAGTGGGCACATCGCTTTTCGGGAGCTGCTCCTCTTTATCTGACGTCGTGGTCAGTTTGATTTCAAAGAAATCTATTTGTGGTTCCCAACCGAGAAAGACAAGCTTTCTAGTGCAGGGGTACTAGTAGGGAAAAAGTTGAGGCTTACCCGAAAACATGGAGATAAAACTTCTTCTTGGTCTCAAGTATTATTCTCATTGTCATCGTTGATGCTGGCAACATCGCAAACGCAGGACGAAGAGACCATGGATGGTGCCAGCAGCGAGCGATCGATGATGATCGGAGGAGATTTGAATGTCTTCATGAATTTTTTCATTTTCTTCTGATCCATGTTATTTCTTTTTCTGGAGAGACGGCATGAAATTAGAAGTGTGAAAATCCCATAAATTTTGCACCTTAGCCCATTGAGAGTGATCAAACTATGTTTGTGCTACAAAGTATTTACTAATTCACGGTGGATTAGGGAAAAAGGATCAAAGGTAGTGCAATGAGTACGCACGTTTGTGGGGACTGGGCCATAAGGCTATATGTTTCCCAAAACATGATAATTTAATATGACAAAGGACATAAATTATTAATCCAAACGGTTCTCCAATATTTTATTGAGAAAGCATATTCAATTAGGAATTAATTGAATATATTAGTCTTTCCCAAATTGAGCGGTTTCCATGGATCGTAGCCGCTATCTTCCTTTTCCTCGTGTCTCTCAAAAGTCAGAACATCAAAGAAGCCTGTTGGTAGGGTCATCGTCTGGTTGTGCAATCGACAGTTGACACCTCGTGGGGGAACCTGCGAGGAGTGGAACAGGTAACTGACGCGGGGCCTCCGCAATTGCTTTTGTTGAAAATATTCTCGCGCTGAAACATCTTTCCGAATGTAGCTCTTTGGCTTGTATTAAAGAAAATCAAGGTTTTTTTAACTCCGGACATATGGCCTTTTTTCGTTTCATTCAAACAGCACTACACTATTCCGAGCCAAACTACAATTTAACAATGGTCAGCATCACACCAATGGATTTCAATTAATGTGAGATTTAACAAAATCGCTCGACAAATGTTTTCCTCACAAAATTAACGTACAAGAACATATACTATCACATGAGATGTGGCAACTAATAAAAGAAAATGGGTACTTGATCGAATCAACGTCGAAATGGTTAATGTTCAAACCGTTCATGAATACTCACCGGAGTCTAGATTTTATACATACATTCTGCTGACGGTGGGGTCTCTAATATTTAAGCATATATAATTAAAAGAAATCTACTTTTACAAGAAAGCAGGGCCGACATTGCTGTTCGGGAGCTGCGTTTCTTTATGTCACGTGGTAGTCCGATTGGTTTCGAAGAAATCAATTTTGTCGTTACCGATCGAGAAGGGCAAGCTTTCTCCATTGTTAACGCACGGTGTTAGCTGGAAAAGTTGAGGGTCAAGCGAAAATGTGGAGACTTGACTTCTTGGCTCCTGTCATAATCCTCCCCGTCATTGTCAGCGGTGGCGACATAGGCAACGCGGGATGAAGAGACTAGAGGTGAAACTTATCTAAAAATTTCTAAAAATGTTATATTTTATTAATTTAATCTTAAACATTTCAATTTTATTAATTAAATTTTAAATCTTTTAACATTTTGTCAATTGAGTCCATATGACCAATTTTGGTTGGAATTTGCAGATGTAAACGTCGACCATTCTACACGGCACGGTTAGTCTTTGATATGGATAAAATTTATTAATATTTAATATTTTTTCGAATTATTTATTTATTTATTATGTTTTAATTTTTCTTTTCTTTTCTTCTCTCTCTTTTTTTTTTTTTTTTTTTCTTTTTCTTCCTTTGGAGGTCACCCTTGTTGACCTTTGGCGAGGCCAACCCTTGCTGGCCTTGACCAAGGCCGGTGAGGTCGCCCTTTGCTAGATTCCAACGAGGGTTAACCTCCCCAAAAAAGGGAAAAAATAGGAAAAAAAAAAAAGGGAAAAAGGAAAAAGTAATTAAAAACAAGAAAAAATTTAAAAAATTTGTCGATATTAACACCAACTATATCACATAGAACAATCAATGTTCACATTAGTGAATTCTGTCCAAAATAAATGTTTATGACTCAATTAGTAAAATTGAAAGATTTATGATTAAGTTGACAAAAGTACAATAAATTTAGGAGTTTTTGGACAATTTTCCTTGTAGATGATGCCCGGCTATGAGTGATCGATGATGATCGGAGGAGATTTGGAGCCTAAAAGATCAAACATCTTCACGGGTTGCTTCATTTTCATGTGAGCCATGCTTTTTTTTTTTCTGCAGAGACAGCACGGAATTAGAAATTTGGAAATCCCACACATTTTGGGTCATAGGTCGTTGAGAGTGATCAACCTGTACTTGCACAAAATCAAGTTGTGAAGTGCGCGCTTTAATACAAAGTCTTCGGGTTGGATTAAGAAAAAAGGATCAAAGATAGTGTAAATGGTCTTTGTTGCCGAAGGGGGGGGGGGGGAGATAAGATTATGTGTTTTCCAAAATATGATAATTTAATATAACTAAGTACAAAGGTTATTAATCCACGTGGTTCCTTTAGTATATCTTAAGAAAAGATATTCAATTTAATTGGGGGGGGGGGGGGGGGAGATAAGATTATGTGCTTTCCAAAATATGATAATTTTATATAACTAAGTACAAAGGTTATTAGTCCACGTGGTTCCTTTAGTATATCTTAAGAAAATATATTCAATTAGGAATTAAAAGGAATCTATTTTTACTGGAAAGCTGGGGGGGATTCCTCCTCCAGATCACGATCGCTCTTCAAAAGCTACCTGTCTTTTTGTGACAAGATAATCATTGGTTTATACGACACAACCTTAATGAAATCGTTTGATTGAAGAGAAAAACATTAAACAAGCCTATTAAAAAAATCATCGTCTCTTTATGCACTGCGTCGACAGTTGACAGTTGGCATATGCGACATGTGGTCGACAGTTGACAGTTGGCATATGCGACATGTGGAACGGGTCGGGTCCACCATGAGCTTGGTTCCGTAGGATGTTAGTGGTCCTGGTGACTTTCGTCGAATGTGCTTTGAAGGGAAAAAGTTCCATTGGCGCCCAAGAACCTAGCATTGCAGCAAAATAGAACTAGAATAGATCCACTGTTCAATGACGAAATAATTCATGGTTTGGGTTTCGCTGGAATTATTACTATATCGAAATATTTTTCACCGAAAGTAATTAAAGGAAATCAAGATTATGTACTAACTCCAAATAAATGATATTATATGTGAAATGAGATTGATAGTTTTGATTCAAATAGAGCCATATAATTTTGAACTGAGCTGGAATACACACTTCATTATTTATGATGATGCAACAAACGAACCGACAATACGGTTTGACAACATAAAAGTACAGTACATAAAAGAAACTAACTTAGAAAAAGAGAAAGAAAAAATATAGATAACAAGCTCCTTTCGCTAAAACTTTCCAATGAAAGCTCAAGCTACCGCGTTGCTCGTGGCACGAGCAACCTTGCGATGGACCGTGAAGTGGAACTTGCGATCGGCCTTGTCCCAGAACATGCCGATCTCGTCCCCAACCTCCAACCCTCGCCCCTTGACGAACAGCTTGTTCCAGTCACCTTTCATCACGTAGCTCTTCGAGGATTTCCAGTAGCGGAACACGAGCTCATGCTCCTCACGTGTGTCCGCGTCCCTCACAGCTACCTTCATTCCATCCCCCCTCTTGACCTTCTCCTTCATCTCCTCGTCCATCCACGGTAGCACGTGCTCCTCCACGCAAACCAGCGGAAGCAGGAGCCGCGACAAGTGACCGAGGTCACTTAGCTTTAGCTTCTTCTTGATGTTACACGGGTTATCGTAGAGCACCAACTCCGTGGAGATGCCAGCAAAGTGCTTCTCTTCTTCGTTGCGTCTCGGAACGGGCCTCTCGTTGTTGTATGGGACGACACTACCTGATGATCTTTTCCTCTCTGCACAAATAAAGTGGGTTACGTTACATGTCGACGACTCAGTAGTTTTCAGTTACATCATAAAATAACTTAAAAAAAAAAAAAAGTCTCCTTTTCTCTTTTCTTGTAATCTTTCTTCTTATATCTCTCTCTCTTTTTAATATAAACTAATAATTTGTCGGAATTATGTATT
Organism: Eucalyptus curtisii; assembly: GCA_017140595.1. Taxonomy (NCBI): domain Eukaryota; kingdom Viridiplantae; phylum Streptophyta; class Magnoliopsida; order Myrtales; family Myrtaceae; genus Eucalyptus; species Eucalyptus curtisii. The sequence continues at coordinate 19,722,663 of CM029498.1, forward strand.
AGTATATAAACCATGGAGGTAGCCATAGGATGGCTTTCGTATATTTTAATCGAATGAACCGTGTTCACTTACTCAGGTTTTTCCCCGGGAGCTCACCCTCCTTGGGTTTCACCACGTTGGCATTCTGGATTGTAGAGGAGGAAGAGCTGCCGGGGCTACTGAGTTGGAGTTTGATGAAGTTGGACAGAAGGGGTGGGGCTGAGATACATCCTTCCATTGCCACAGTGTCTTTCCCTGGGAGCTCACCCTTCTGGGGTGTCACCATGTTGGCATTCTGGATTGGAGAGGAGGAGCTGCCGGGGCTACTGAGTTGGAGTTTGGTGAAGTTGGACGGAAGGGGTAGGACCGAGCTTGATCCTTCCATTGCCACAGTATGTGTCTGAAGAGAGTGTGGGTTGAGAGGGAGGTTGTCTGCTCCATCCTATTTGTAGAGTGGATGGAGACTGAAAGAGGTCAAAATAGAAGGGGACAAAAGGGGGGGAGAGGGAGGGAACAATGGAGGAGTTCCAAATAGCAACAGTTAGCAGCATGAGAGAGAGGAGTCAAGTCTACTATAAAAAGTAATGAGAAATCTTCTTGTTTTTTCGCAGCCAAATTCCTGGTGCAAAGGGAATTGTTGCACACAAGTCACTCTCAGTGACTTGTGAGCATTGCCTTTTGGAGCTCGCTATCAAAGAATGGCAAGTGACTTGTGTGCATTGCCTTTTGGAACTCACTCTCAAAGCAATGCACACAAGTTATTCTCGAAGCAATACACAAGCTTGAGATGAGAGAGTAGCTTTTGGGCTCATTCTCAGCACGCTGAGAGTGATTTGTGTCTTATTCCTAACGGCACAAGCTTGAGATGAGAGAGTAGCTTTTTGCTCTTTCTCAACACGGATCCTCCCATCCGCTAAATTTCAATGCCACATCTGCTAATTGGTCCTTAAACGGGATGGATATGACAATCTATGCCAACAATTAATTTCCAATAATCCAATTAATTGGATTGCCCACAGTAGATGTGTCTCTTGTCTTACTTAACTCTTATAAAAAGTTGGATACTTTATGAATTCGGAAATTTACCTACTAATATGGGTTACACAAATATAGAGCTGTCAAAATGAGTAATAACATCATATATGATGGGCTAAGTTGAGGTACGTGTTATACTGTCATGTTCGATCCACAAATCAGCTTTCACTTTTCGCAAATAGCAATTGCTTTTTTGCGTTCTATACTAGTGGATGCAAGAAGGGTTTTCTCAACAAACTTTGCTATAATAATTTTTGTTCCTGGAGGATGTCATGGCAACAAAACTCTGACCCTTTTGTCTCTTTCCTTCTTTCTTCTTCTCTCTTTTTTTTTTTTTTAATGTTCTTAATAGAAACTAAACATTTCTCAGAATTATGCATTAGTGCAAACCATGGAGGTCGCCATGGGTGGCTTTCGTATATTTCAACTGGACGAACTGTGTTTACATACTCAGGTCTATCACTGGGAGCTCACCCTCCCTGGGTGTCACCATGTTGGCATTCTGGATCGGAGAGGAGGAGCAGCTGCCGGGGCAACTGTGGAGGGGTGGGTCTGAGCTCGATCCCGTCATTGCCTTACTCTGTGGGTGTGTGTGTGAGCAGAAATGCGGGTTGGGAGGTCCGGTCAAGCGTACTTGAGTTTGTGCTTTTATCTCTTCTACCATGTGCTGGATAAATATATACCGAACCGGCTATATGGCTTTATTGTTCTCGTCAGCTGTCATGGCGACGGAAACTTCGACCCGCAAGCTAGAGAATATACTGCAACACGCACATATAGCCACACACTTTTGATAAAATCTTAGAGGCACCACTAGGAATCATGAGAGAGGATACGGGAGAGGGAGATTGAGTAAATTTGGCACGTGGGAAACATGTAAGAGAGAGGAGGTGAGACGAGCGAGCGGGCGAAAGGGTGGGACCAGGAAGGATTTGGGAGTTAGCGACCGTTTAGCACTTTAGGAGATTGATTTTGATTGGGGAGGGATGGTACGGACGAACGCTGGAGCGACACGTGCACTGACGACGGAAGCGGGTGACCGGGTGAAGGTGGTGCGGTGCAGGTGGCGCGATTTTAGCGTACCTGTTTTCTCTATTTATAAGGGAAAAAATCACTAAAAACCCCAAATTTTATCAAAAGTGACAAAGTTACCATAATTTTTTTTTACATGAAAAACCCTAAAGTTTGCTAACCGTAACATCTTTACCCCAAACTTTTTTTGACACAAAAAACCCTAAACTAAGGCATTTTGATATTTTTACTTTTTTTTTAAATTTTTTTTTCTTTTTTTCTTCTTCTTCTCTCTTCTCTTCGCCGGCCATGGTAGAGCCGACGTCCGGCGAGGGCTGCCCTTGCCAGCGTCGGGCGAGGGTGGCCCTACGTTGGGTTCACCCCTCGCCAGAGTCCAATGAGGAAACTCCTCGCTAGGCCCTCACTGGCGTCGGGCGAGGGGTACCCTCCCCAGATCTGGCGAGGGCCATCCTCGCCCGATGTAGGTGAGGGTGGCCCTTCGGCATCGGGCAAGGGCCTCCCTTGCCGGATCCGGCGAGGGCACCCCTTGCTCGACGTCCCAACGCTTGTGAGGGCGGAAGTAGCTAAGCCCGGGCGAGAGCGACCCTCGCCCGATGTTGGCAAGGGCAACCCTCGCCGTACGCCGGCTCCACCATGGCCAATGGAGGGAAGAGAGAAGAAGAAAAAAAGAAAAGAAAAGGAAAAACATAAAAAATAAGATGAAAATGCCATTAATGAGGTAAATGTGTTACAGTTTGCAAAGTTAGGGTTTTTAATGTTACAAAAAAAAATTTGGAGTAAATTTGTCATTTTGGGCAAACTTTAGAGTTTTTGGTTGTATTTTCCCTATTTATAATCCTTTTTTTATTAATTTATTCTCTAAACTAATATTGTTATTCAGAAATAATCATCACTGCTCTCCCAATCGTTACTTTCTTGTTTCTCGATTATACTTTCTGCTCTAGTTTTTACTTTCTTGATTAGACACTCCCCTTATCTTTTGTGAGGGGCCCCCGCTTGTCTTTGCTTTGCAAACTAACCCTTTGTTCTCTTGGAAGTCATTCTCTTTTTTTCTACGCCCTAGGCGTGAAAAGAAAGAAACAAGAAGGAAAGTTGGACCGAAAAAACAGAAGGAATCAAATAATAATTTTTTTTAAAGATCACTTTTGTAAAGTTGTATTAGGTGTGATGGGCCTCGCAAGCAATCATATAGTCAAAACATTATCAACAAAGAAAATAGGTATCTAAGTCAAAGGAAGAATGGAAAAAGTGTCGTCCATTAAGTAATTACATTGTGCATTGCCATAAAGTTAAGGGTTAGCCGAAAACATTGACATAAGCAGGTAAACAGACGTGTGATGAGGCATTGTGCACTGCCCATAAAGTTGAGAGTTAGCTGAAAACGTTGAGATAAACAGGTGAACAGTTGTGTGATGAGACATGGGAGCAAACTAAGATGGACCAAATTCGGTCCAATTAAGATACGATGCAACAACATATACTCATCATTCTAGTTTTGTGAGCACAATCTTTGCGATGTTGTAGGGTGCAATCTAAATAGACTATCGAGTCATGCATCTTTACTCTTTAGGATCATGTTAATCTCTCAACTATTAACGATCCATTCGTGTAAAAAATTTTCTTAAAAAAAATGATTGCGTGATGGTTTTTTATGTATTGTGCGAATAATAGTTTATTCTAGATCACAAATAATTATAAATTATTATGGAACTTACTTTTTTAAGAATTTGTAGTTCACAATAAACCGTTATTCTTATAATACTTTAAGTGTTGTTATGCTAGCGAAGTTTTTTCTTAATTGTTCATCCCTTGTTGGCCTAAAGTGGAGCAGGATCAAAATAAGCTTTTTTCTTAATTGTTCATCCCTCGTTGGCCTAAAGTGGAGCGGATCGATATTTCGACGCGGTTGCTGCTGCTGGTGTTCGCAACTGAAAAAGCTGTCTTGAATATTATTGCATGTCTGAGTAGGGAACAAGTTGAGGGATCGCCAGGAACGTGGAGATGAATATTCTTCCCGACTTCGACTCTCTTTCTAGTCATAGTCAATGTTATTAACATCGGAAACATAGGACGGAGAAACCATTGATGGTGCCGGCGGCGAGTGGTCAATGACGTTTGGAGGAGATTTGCGGTCAAAGAAATCCAACATTGACAATGATTAAGAGTAGGTCTAATTATACCTTTTTTCCGTGCAAGTTTTGTCAGTAAGTCCCGAGGAATGGAAACATGTTTATCACGCTTGCTCTTCCGGTGTCAGGACACCACCTAATTGTCTACTCGAGAGCGGAAAAAGCAACTGATATTTAGTCCTCTATTATTGCCAGCGCGGAAGCAGTGGCCCTAGGGATCAAGAGCACAGTGACTTTTTCTATCGAGCGTTACCAGAATTTCACTTTTTTACCCTGCAATTTTCCCACTTTGGTTTTTATTTTATTTTATTTGTTGAACTTCTTTAGCGCTGGTCTTCTCGAGACGGCGGCCTAACAAAGCTCAATAGGGCAGTGTGCAAGTTTAGAAAGAAGACACGAGGTATAGAACTCAATGAACCAAAGGGACAAAGCAACAAATGATCACATAGCAATTTCATGTCAATTGTAGCGAGCAATATGAAGCAACACGAGCTCAATATAATTGACCAACAATATGAGATCACTTGGTAACCGGAATGGTTTCCATGGATCTTAGTGTCTCCTCTCTTCCTCTTCTTCTCTCTCAAAAGTCAAACCTTCATGAAATCGTTTGATTGAAGAGGAAAAGCATCAAAGAAGCCTACTGGAAGGATCATCGTCTCTTTATGCACTGCGTTTAAAGTTCACATGAGCCATTCCCATCATTGAAATAATGTGTGAATTGAGTGTGGGTCGGGAGGGCGGTGGAGAGGGGAGGACAGATACTGACAGAGCCCGAGGAGGGAAAGGAAAAGGAAAAAGTACATGGAATCTCCAAATAGTGACCGTGGGTTCCTACAATAGCGGTTGCAAGTATCTTTTCTTAAGAAACTATTGCTTTGGGATTGGAATTCGTAGGGTCCATCCTCTCTGTCCCCCACGAATATGTCTTAATACCCCTTTGGCTTGGACCTTTTCTAAGATCCTCCTATGCAACCCGGCATGCACATTATTTTCTTGGGCGCTTGGAAATCGACAGTAGATTTAGGGGGACTCGTCAACTTAAACAAGTAACAATCATGTGATGAGGCACAAAAGCCGACAAAGATGAACCAATTCAGTGTGACTAAGATAGGATGCAATGGCGTATACCCATCATCTAATCACAATCTCTATGATGTTGTAGGGTGCAATAGAAATAGACTTTCGGGTCATGCATCATTACTCTTTAGGATCAGATGATACATGAATCACCCAAATATTTGCAATCCATTCGAGCCGAATGTTGTCTTAATTGTTCATTGCCTGTTGGCCTGAAGTGGTCGATGACAATTGTAGTTTTGTGGTTGATGAAAGCAATGTCGATGGGTATTTTTTGCTTTCATGCGGTCCATGTTATTTCTTTCACTAAAGAGACATGGTGAGAAAAAAAAAAGTGGTAGAGACCAAGGGATGGACACCGTTGTAGATGGTTACAAGTGATTGAACTACAGTTGAACAAGATCAAGTTATGAAGTAGGCGCTCGAACTACAAAGTGTTGCCTAATTCGGTTCGGATTTAGAGAAATGTTTTGGGTTGGGATTGCTTAAATGATCTTTCATAAATCTCAGACATGGAGTTCATGATTTCTCAATTTATAGTGAATGCACATGCGAAATAGAATAGAAAACTGGATTTGTACGCGTGCATATGCTGTACCATTTTATTTCCTAATACGATATAACCCGGAAGGGTGGGACCAGGAAGGAACACGGAGTCAGCGACCGTTTAGCACTTCAAAAGATTGATTTGATTTGATCGACACGTGCGCCGACGACGGAAGCGGGTGACCGGCTGAAGGTGGTGCGGTGCGGGCGGCGTGATTTTAGCGGAGCCACTTCGCCTTTCTAGCTAATAATGCGATTTTGCAGTTTAGCGGAGAGAGCAGGGAGGTGGGGACTGCTGCTGCTGCTGACGTGTTGCTCTTGCCCGTGTGTATACGTGATATATATATAAAATTTATTCTGTAAACTAATATTGTTATTAAGAAATAATCATCAATGCCAATAGTTATTTTCTTGTTTCTCGATATTAGACTCGCTGCTGCTCTATTTAACTTTCTTGATTAGACACTCCTTTTGGTTGTTTGGACTATATCATCATTTGTGAGGGCCCACTTATCTTCACATTGCAAACCAATCATTTGTTCTCTTGGAAGTCATTCTCTTTTTTTTTTCTATGGCTAAGGCGTGAAAAGAAAGAAAGAAGAAGGAAAGTGGAACCAACATGGAAAAAAAAAAAAAAGAAACAAAATAATTTTTTTTTTTAAAAAGGATCACTTTTGTAAAGTTGTATTAGATGTGATGGGCCTCGCAAGCAATTGTATAGTCAAAACATTATTAAAAAAAAAAAAAAGTGTCTAAGTTAAAGCGGCCCATCAAGTAATTACATTGCGCACCACCCATAAAGGTAGAGGTAAACAAGTAAACGGTCGTGTGATGAGGCATGGGAGCAGACTAAGATGGACCAAATTCGGTCCAACTAAGATACGATGCAACAAAATATACTCATCAATCTAGATTTGTAAATACAATCTTTGTGACATCGTGAGCTGCAATCTAAATAGACTTTCGAGTCATGCATCTTTACTTTTAGGATCGTGTGACATGTTAATCTCCCAATTATTAACGATCCATTTGTGTCGAATATTTTCTTTAAAGAAATGATTGCATAACGATTTTTTATGTACTGTGAAAATAACAGTTTATTATAGATCACAAAAAATTAAATCATAAATAATTATAAATCATTATAAAATCTACTTCTTCAAGAATTTTTAGCTCACAATAAATTATTATTTTCATAGTACTTTAAGTACTATTATGCTAGCGAAACTCTTTTCCTAATTGTTCATCCCTCATTGGCCTAAAGCGGAGCGGGATCGATATTTCAACGCGGGTTGCTGCTGGTGGTGTTCGCAACTGAAAAAGCTGTCTTGAATGTTATTGCATGTCTGAGTAGGGAACAAGTTGAGGGCTCGCCAAGAACGTGGAGATAAATATTCTTCCCGACTTCGAGTCTCTTTGTAATCATCGTCAACGTTAGTAACATCGGAAACATAGGACGAAGAAACCATTGATGTTGCCGGCGGCGAGTGGTCAATGACGTTTGGAGGAGATTTGCGGTCAAAGAAATCGAACGTCGACAATAATTAAGAGTAGGTCTAATTATACCTTTTTCCGTGCAAGTTTTGTCAGTAAGTCCGAGGAATGAATATGACATGCTTATCACACTTATTCTTCCGGTCTCAAGACCACCATCGGCAATGACCGAAAATCTTCTTCGACTAGTTATCTAGTCGAGAGCAGAAAAAGCAATTGATCTTTAAGGTGCGTTTGTTTAATGGAAAATTCAATGATTAAGGAAAATATTTTCTTGAAAAATACTTTTTAAGAATACGATTAGTTTTCTTTTATTTGGTAAATATCGTTCAAAACGTTCTTTCCTATTTGGACCTCACTAGAAAATGCTTTCTCTCAGATTTTTAAAATAATTATTTATTATTTATTTTTTTTTCCTTTTTTTCCTTCTCTCCCATCCGCCTCTCCACCTAACCCATCGCCCCTTCCTCCTGTCCACTGCCATCACCACCATCTTCGATGACCTCACCTCCCTTTGTAGCGATTCCGTCCACCGAAGCTTGGCTGAGCTCCAGGCACAAGCCGGCGAGCCTTGACCATGCCCGAGGTGCAGGCACACACGTCGCAAACAAGGACGAACCTAGGCTCACACTGGAAGAAGGCAATCAAATAAAGAAGCAGCAGAGCTCCCCAACAAGGCAAACAATGGCAAAGGGAACTCAACACGAATGGTGATGGACCAGAGCTCGCGGCAGGCTGAGCCATTCCAAAGGGCAACGATCCTCCGGACGTGACTGATGACAGCGTACCGAAGAGCATCAGCGCCGAAGTCACCGGCGTGGAGCTAATCCGTTGGAGAATGAAGGTGTAGAAGACGCCGACGAAGAGGAAGAGGAGGGAGCGAAGCCAACGGGAGCGCAGGAGGGCCAGGGGTTGGAGGAGGCGGCGGTGACGAAAGGGAGGGGGCGAAGGAGAAGGAGAGAGGGGAGGAGGAGTTAGGGTTTACGTTCACAGGCAAAGAAAGAAAAGAGAAAACAAGAAAAAAGAAAAGAAAAAAAAAATAAAGAAAAGAAAATATATAATAATAACAATTTTTTAATTTTTAATTAGAAAATATTTTTAATAATAAATTTTTCATTAAACAATGACCTTAAAACATTTTGGAAAATATTTTCCGGTTCTTTTAAAGGGGGAATTGTTTTCCTGAATTTAAGGTTTGGAAAAAGAAAATTTTCTGTTGATTAGGAAAACATTTTCCGTTGACTCATTTTCCCAAATGAACTAAACGTTGGAAAATGACGAAAACGTTTTCTTAGAAATTGTTTTTCGCAAAACAAACACACCCTTAGTTATCTATTATTGCCTGCGCGGAAGCAGTGGCCCTATGGATCAAGAGCACATTGACTTTTTCAATCGAGCGTTACCAGAATTTCACTTTTTGACCCTGCTAATTTCCTACTTTTGATTTTGATTTTATTTTATTTGTTGAACTTCTTTAGCGCTGGTCTTCTCGAGACGGTGGCCTAACAAAGCTCAATAGGGCATTGTGCAAATTTAGAAAGAAGACACAAGGTATAGAACTCCATGAACTAAAGGGACAAAGCAACAAATGATCACATAGCAATTTCATGTCAATTGTAGCGAGCAATATGAAGCAACACGAGCTCAATATAATTGACCAACGACATGAGCTCACCTGGTAACCGGAATGGTTTCCATGGATCTTAGTGTCTCGTCTCTTCCTTTTTCTCTCTCAAAAGTCAAACCTTCATGAAATCGTTTGATTGAAGAGGAAAAGCATTAAAGAAGCCTACTGGAAGGATCATCGTCTCTTTATGCACTGCGTTTACAGTTCACATGAGCCATGCCCATCACTGAAACGGTGTGGGAATTGAGTGTGGGTCGGGAGGGCGGTGGAGAGGGGAGGACAGATACCGACAGAGCCCAAGGAAGGGAAAGAAAAGGAAAAAAATACGTGGAATCTCCAAATAGTGGCCTTGGATTCCTATAATAGCGGTTGCAAGTATCTTTTCGTAAGAAACTATGGCTTTGGGCTTGGAATTCGTAGGGTCCATCCTCTCCTTAGGATCAGGTGACAAATGAATCACCCAACTATTTGCAATCCATTCGTGCCAAACGTTGTGTAATTGTTCATTGCCCGTAGGCCTGATGTGGTCGATGACAATTGTAGTTTTGCAGTTGAAGAAAGCAATGTCGATGGGTATTTTTGGCTTTCTTGCGGTCCATGTTATTTCTTTCACTTGAGAGATGGTGAGAAATTAGAAGTGGTGGAGACCAAGGGATGGAGACCGTCGTAGATGGTTTGCAAGTGATCAAACTAAAGTTGGACAAGATCAAGTTATGAAGTAGGCGCTCGAACTACAAAATGTTGCCTAATTCGGGTCGGATTTAGAGTAATGTTTTGGGTTGGGATTGCTTAAATGATCTTTGATTAATCTCAGACATGGAGTTCATGGTTTCCCAATTTATAGTGAATGCACATGCGAAATAGAATAGGAAACTAGATTTGCACGCTTGCATATGCCGTATCATTTTATTTCCTAATACGGTATAACTCGACATATTCCACACAAAATAAAAATAAAGAGATAATATTTCTCTCTCCCACCCTTTCTCTGTTAGGTTTCAATTTCTCGAAACTTGCTATCTCCAGAATAAAATTGGCTGCCTACGCAGCCAAAATGTATCGAGAGAGACGGGGATGTCAATGGATTTGATGTTAGATATGCCCGTTATAATATGTGATTTCTTTTTAAGGAAATCATACACAAATTTGAAACAATTATAATATGTTTCCACAATATGAAATGATCTGCAAACTGACAAACTTAAGATGTAGAATCGATCGAAAAATATCTCCCTGAATTTATTATTTTGTTATTGTTAAGAGTAGACAGACAAGGAGTAATGTGTTAAAACAGCCAGATGATTTATTTGGTGATAACAAATATTTTAATTGACCATTTTAAAACACAAATAATATCCAGCCAACTAGTAATGAAATACACACCTGCTAATTAGGCAATGGTTAAGAAATATACTATGTATCCATTGTTGTACCAATTAAGCTTTTCTTTGACAAGAAAAAAATTGTCTTGCTTGAAGCACAAAGCGAGACAAAAATTGACAACATCCATAAGTTTCGTGGAAAATTAATGATTTGAAAATTTTTTTTTTCTAAAAATGATCAGTCATATCAAAAATTAAATGAGGGAGAAGTATTTTCATCATCCATGAAAATATTTAAATATAAATTATTGCTGGTAATAAAAATATTTTTTAGTAACTAATTGTTTCAAATGATACAAACAATTATTTTTACGAAAAATGATTTTCAAATTATTATTTTTTTCCAAATAAACGAATCCTAAATTCTCTTTTTTCTCAAAAAATCTAAACAAACTTGCATGAAGCATAAAGACATGTACCTCCAAACTCCAGAACTATCGAATTTTGAAAGACGATGCGGATTATAGACATTAGATGATTGTCCTAATTGAAGCACTCAACGCCTTTGTTTTTCTTAATAACATTTGAGTTAGGAAGCTAGAAAGATCAGAATTAGCTCAATAGTCCGTTTATATCGTGGGAAATCTACATTTCGAAAAAGAAAATTCTAAAAATAATAGCTTGCAACGCTTACAAAAAATATATAAATATAAAAATATTTTCATCGTTTACAAAAAAAAGTTTAGGTATAGGCTGTTGTCATAGTGAAAACTTTTTTGTTACCTAATTATTCCAAGCAACATAATCAATTATTATTTAGGAAAATATTTTTCAAACTATTATTCATTCTCCAGCAAAACAAATGATCCCTAAGATTAGTACTAAATATACTAAGACCGATCTCCCGATGATGCTTCATACTCTACGTGAGCATTTATTCTATACCCAATTGATAATTGCTACATCATAATAGCAGTGGGTCAATATTATCTTAAGATCTAGCATTTCTCTTTAATTTGCAGCACTAGATGTATTCGAATCTTTTCATATTGCTGGCATCAGTGTCTTTTTAAGGAATCGTACGATTATAGTAGTCTGTAAGTCCAATCCCACTTGTTATTTGAACTTGGTTGAAGTTCGAATGATGCAATTATTTCATCTCAAATAGACAAATATCAAGTTCCACGTGTTTCCTGTATATATTGCGCATCTTTTTTTCATTACTCCCGATTTTTACCGACGAAACATGGGCATAGAATCCTCAATTTTTTCAAGTAAAAGTTTGAGTAAGATATATCGGTAATTCAAAAGGAATTATAAATTTTAAGTGACAATACTACCCTGCAAATTCAAATCTCTCTAGTTTAGCATGCAAGAAAACATTCCTACAATAAAGTATATACTCATTTTATTGTGCTTAATAAAATAGCTATTTTTTCTTATCGTGAGATTTTTTTATTAAGACAAAACCCAAAAATCTGTGCTTGAACTGTTTCCTAAATCGGGTGGATTGAGAGCGTGTTGCAGTGCGTGGGTGCATGTGCGGTCACACAATATGTTTCATAAAATGTGATGATATAACAGAAATAAGTAGAAAAATTATAAATTCATGTGGTTCTCTATTATTTAAAAAAAAAAAAAAAATTATCAGTGGAAAATTTAAGTGGAGATTAACGTACTTGCCCTATAATCCCTTAAGGGGAAAAAAGTTGATCTTGTAGTAGTAGTAGGAAATCAATCTTAAATCTTGAAATTATTCCCTATTTTATTATTCCCCGCACATACACTAATGTCATCAAATTAGGAAAAGAACCTCTCACTCCTCAGTGCACTCTGAAAACTTGACTACAAAGCCATCCCAATTCCAACGGTAAACTAACCATTTATTTCCCTATCTAATCTCCGAGTCTATGTCCTCAGTCTTTCTATTCTCTCTCCAACGTTGTCTTCTCTCTTTAGCTCTCTCTTAATTTCTCTGCACTGTGTTTCTCTTTGTTATCGCGAAGCACTTTTCTGATTCTTCAACCGAAAACCCATGAAGGTCATGCATTTCTTCAGCCCCAAATTGCCTCCGATTGGCAACGGCCCTAGAGGCGAGGTCCACTCGCCGCCATTGATGAACTCTTCGTCGTGCCTTTCTTATCTCCACGAACACAAGAAGAATCGCGACAAAGAGGCCAGAGGAATTTCATCTGCAGTGGCGGTGGTGAATCGCGACAAGGAAGCCGTTCCTGCCCAACCGAAGCAAAAGTCCATGGCCTCGATCACTGGTGATGGAACTTGTAGGAAAAATATTAGAATACATTAAAACAAAAATAATAATTGTTGGAAATACATTTAAAAAAAACAAAAACAATTATCTGAGGCGTGCAAGCACTGTCCTTAAAGATAATTCCTCCCTCATACGAAACTCCGTGTGTAAGGCTTTAGTAGCTATTCTCCTAAAAAACAATCGATCTTATTCTTTATTCCATACAGAATAATAGAAGGAAATAAGAATAACATTATGTGAATAACTCAGCAAATAATAGAAAAGACATAAGCAGATAAATTAGAATATTCTGGTTTAGATATGTCTATATTACTTTTCAATTACGTTTGGAGTAACAATTTGTAGGTAAGAGAAAGAGAGAACTGTTAAGAAACAATTATTAATAAATCGGTAATTATTGTAGAATATGACCGTTTTATAACCATTATAAAATAAAGAAGAGTTTATGTAGAAATAAATGAAACATTATAAAGCCATTATACGGCCATTAGAAAGTCGTCATACAATTGTTATAAGACCACTAAGGGTGCGTTTGATAACGTTTCTGTTCCGAGGAACAATTTTTGAACAGAAATAGTTTTTTTTTTTTTTTTTTTTTTATGTTCCCGGGAACAATTTTTGAGTATAAGAACGCATTTGGTAACTGCAAAAAATTTTTATTCCAGGAATAAAAATGTGTTTGGTAAACTTGTATAATTTTGTTGTTTTTTTTTTAAAATTTTCAATATTTTTATTATATTTTTCCTTCTTTCTCCTTTGTGGCCAGTCGCCGGCCACGGCAGCGGCCAGTGATCGGCTGGGCGAGGTCCGGCGAGCTTGCAAGAGCCTCGCCAAGCTATCGCGAGGGCCAGCAAGCTCGCCGGAGCCTCACCGGTGGCCTTAGTGGCCAAGCGAGCCTCGCCCTCGCCGACCCTCGTCAGCTAGTCGTTGGCCATGGCCGAGGTTGGCGACCGGCCAAAAAGAAGAAGAAGGAAAGAAAATAGAAGAAGAAAAAAGATAAGAAAAAAGAAGAGAGAGAAAAATTGTTTCTCGGAATTGTTCCTGGGAGCGAGAAGTAACTTTTTTCTACTTCTTGTTTTTATTCCAAATCTGTTCCTAAAAACAAAAGTTTTACCAAACACGTTTCTGTTCTTTTTTTGTTATCAGAAACAAAAGAACAGAATTTTTTGTTCCGGGGAGCAGAAACACTTTTTAACAAACAAGCCCTAAATAACCATTATAAATTGTTACAAAAAAGTTTTATATTAATAGCAAACAAAATCCGTTACAAATTGATAATGGTAAAAAACTGTTGCAAAAATTAATAAATTTCAATATTTCAAAACTGCTGAAATATCCAACAATTCTCCACATATTTTGAAAATTTTTGAAAAGAAAAATTAGAATACTACTAGATTATTAGAGAGTAATGCATCGAAACTAGTGCTTGTTAGGCCATGAGTTGGCCTTAGAAAGAATGAAATATAATTCACGAAATAATTGGCGAAGTTTGAAACTTCTATGAACCAAGAATTTATTTTTGTAAATTATAATATTCACCAATCACATTACACTCCCACAAGGTTTGTTGTCCAACGCGGTTTTGCGCTAATAGGCCTTGCACGTGCTTGGTTTATTCGCCAATACTCTAGAGATTATCGCCAATAATTCTCATAGGAGCGGCCCAACTCCACACTTATATAGGTGATTCCATCAAGTCTATTATATAGTTTAATATACCGCTAATAATGGTTATGAAATTCCATTAAAAGCTTAGTTCAACATCTTTTTCCTAGCAGATTTGCACTATTTTCACGTTGGGAGGGATAACAATTTTTATAGTGGATCACTAGATCAATAAGTTACTTGTTATTATCCATATGAACCTAATTCATGGGATCACCAATCACATAGGTTATGTTACCATCATTGTTGATTTTCTTTAATTGGTTTGTCCCATTCCCCTCAATGTATAGTCAAAGAATAGGCCACATTCACTTATGACTTTATGTAATCGATGGACATAATTCCATCTTTAAGTAATTGCTTTACCACGTCACATCTTAATCAAAAGGGTTCTTTTTTTTTTTTTTGAACCATCGAAAATTTCATACTTTATAATGTCTATTGCCTCTTGGCAATCACAATGCCTATACATAGGAGGTGTCGGTTACATTCCCAAAGGAACATCTGCTGAGAAGTTCCTCAACTAGTCATCATTTTCAAATATGAGTATGAGAAGAATTTTCCTTTCCCAAAGAACTTGAGAGGTTATAGAATTACCAAAAATAATAAATATTTTCTTCTCATTCCCCTACTAGATATAGGAGGATAAAGCACTATGTTTTTACATAAATGTTTGGTAAGTCTACCACCCATACTTTCACACTCGTCACAATATTGGCTATGGAAATTTCCGCAACAATTTTATCACTAGAACCATTTCCCCCACAATTTTTTTGTTTGGTTGAGCACCTTCACCCGGGTGAACACATATTCATTTGTGGATTTTATCTCATTTAAATTTGAGATTCAGTTAGCATCACTACAGTAGGAAATCCACTAACATAGGATGCCATAATTTATGGTTCCTTGAAAGTTGAAGACTAAGCCTCAAGCGCTTCATAACACTATGCACTGCACAGCTTATGAATCCGCTTACATAGAGACAGCCACACAACTTGCAAGGACGTGAGTAGATGCATGCAAACGCCACTTTGAAGTTTAGAACACTAAACACACAACATGTCAATAACAGGTGCAACTGAATATTTATTGCTCATAATTCTAACAAAATATATTAGACCACATTGGTAAGATGCGCGGTCCTACAACACCTAGTAAGCGCGGTCCTTAACTAGAACAAAAAATGAGGTCTAAACACACTTAAAAGTACCTAAAAACCATTCACAATGATTTTTAAACATGCTTTGAACCCTAAAAAAGACATCAGAAACACCCAGTAAGCACGGTCCATAACTAGATCAAAAAATGAGGTCTAAACACACTTCCGTCACAACGCTTTTAGCACATTACACAAGCGTAAATTAGTAAGAGTCCACACACGATTATCAACCCATTCATTTGCGTGGACACGACAAGTTTCTCCTAACTTTGAGGATCGGCTATATATAATCTATGACAAATTAAATGATTTTGTACTCAATCATCCTCTCATAATTAAGATATAACAATGGAACACTGCTGAAGGAACATATTATACGATGACTTTCTTGGTTTTATGGAACTCATAAGGGGTTTTGATTATACCTTCAATGTGGATGTCGAAGATTATACGTGGTTGGTAGCCAAGGCAAGTAGACAAGAAATAACCGATGTTACAGTGCTTTGATGCTGCAGACGTAAAAGACTCTCTAGGGCAACCCTTGAGACATTCGAGATTGCATTGAAATGGCTCGGGTTCCAAGACACAATACGCTGCACACTTCAACGTGCACTCCCTAGATTTGGCCAAGTTGGCACCGATGGATGACCACAGTATGAGAGCTACCATGAACATCATCGACTCTAATCTCTTGAATGTTGTTGCCTCCATGGCTACTCACATTTAGAAGGGGAAAGTACCAAAAAAGTCTTAAATTTTTGGCATTGATATCAATTCACTCCTAAACCTTTCAATTAGACTAATTTAATCCTAAACATTTTCACATTGATATCAGTTCAGTTTTTTCTACCAATTTTGGCCGGCCGATGTTAAAACGGACGCAAGTCGGCTGGGGAACGCTGACGTGGCAATTTTTAGATTATTTTTTTTATTTTTTTTGAATCTTTTTATTAATTTTTTTTCTCAGCTGTCGTAGGAGAAGAAGTTAAGAGGAAGAAGAGGAAAAGGGGAAAAAAGGGAAAAAAGAAAAAAAAAAATTGATTGAAAAATTTCAAAAAAATAAAATAAAAAATTATTTAAAAATTGCCATGTTAGCTTTTGCCAATTGGTCAATGTCCATGTCAACACTAGTCAGCTAAAATTGGCTGAAATGAATGAATTGATACTAATATGAAAAAGTTTAGGACTCGTGGTGCATTTGATTCAACATTTCTCAAGGGCTCTCAACCTCCAAAGTCCCTTGGGAAAATGCTTGACCATTTGGCAATTATTTTGAAAGTTTTCAAATGAAAGCTAGCATTGAGAATGCTAAAAGCCTAATGTTAGTAGGAACTAACATTGAGCTTTCAGCATTGGCCAAATGTTGAAACTCATTTTTTTCCTTCCAAACTACTCCCACCAATTCTTCAATTATTTTATTTTATTTTATTTTGTCCCTCATTATTTTTTTAATTAAAAAGGACCAAACCCTTCGCTAGTCCAGGGAAGCGCTACAATCGTTGGCGAGCCAAATTTAGCGCCGACGGCCATCATATGAGGTCACTCGAGGTTGGGGGACCTCTAACGAGGGTCATGCGACCTAAGCAACCGCCACTTGGGTCTCGTGGCCTTGGGCAGCCCTCGACTGAGTCTCGCAAAGGTTATGCGACAACGGTCGTCAATCGTGCAATCTTCGCGAGACTCGGGTGAAGGTCGCCTGAGGTTGTAAGACTTAGGTGGCACGTGACCCTCACCAAGGTTTTCCTGACGGTAGCCCTTGCCAGGGTTGCGCAACCCTCATCAGAGGTCGCTCAAACTCGAGCGACCTCGACCGACAACTGTCAAAGTTAGATTTGGCTCGTCGGTGGCCGTAGCACTTTGACGGACTGATGAAGGGTTTGATCTTTATATATAAAAACATATATTAATTTTAAAGAAATAAAAATTGAAAAAATAATATTAATTACACAAAGTGTTTTTCAAATGTGTTTTTTACCAAATAGTATTTCTTTCAAAGTTACTTCTCAAAGCATAGTTTACCAAACATATTTTGTATTTACCTACAGCCCTTTAAGCTAAATTACTTTGCATTTCCCCAATGAACTTTAAAATGCTAAACCAAACGCATCCTAAATTGGTCCAATTGAAAATTTTAGAATTGAATTGATACTAATGCCTAAGATTTAGGATTTTTTTTTGTATTTTTCCCCTCTTAGAATGTTCTTATGTTCTTAGCCTCTCTCTCGCAATGAGTTTCGAGAGCTTTGTGACCAAATATAGTGATATCTTGAGATGAACCAATTTAGCACCTTTATATATGCTCAAAGATTCATTCTAATCCTTGAAGGTGGATGACTAGAAAGGAATGAAGAGGAGAAAGATCGTCCTCTTCATTTTTAAGAGAATATGCTTTCCATATCATCAAGTCAAATGAGAAGGATTCCTTAATAAATTTCATGGTCCAATAAAAATGTGTCAATAAGGACCTATTTGTTAACCATCTAAACAGTGCCAGATTCTATTTTTTTGTTCTCATGAGTAGTTTTGGAACATAATCGTGTTTGGTAAAATTTTTACTCCCAGGAACAAATCTCTATTTTTTTGTTTCCGAAAGTAGATTTGGAACATAATCAAGAATAATAAAAAAAAAAGTTGATTCTTGTTCCCGGGAACAAATCTAAGAATCAAGCCATTTTCTTCTTCTTCTTCCATTTTTCTTCTTCTTCTTCCCTTTTCTTCCTCTTCATCATTTACCGCCATCACCGCGGTTGCCGTATGCCATCCGCCGCCCACCACCACTGGTCGCCAACAACCGGTCCGGCGAGCTGGCCGGAGGCTCGCCAGCCGTGGTGAGGTCCGGCGAGCTCGTCGGAGGCAAGCCCGGCCTCACCGGTGGCCGGGCAAGCCTCGCCCAGCCCTTGGCGAGGCCGAGCCTTGGCAGGGCTAGGCGAGCCTCGCGATCTGGTGAGGCCGAGCCTCGTCAGTGGCCAGGCAGGCCTTGCCCAGCCCTGGTGAGGCTTAGCCGACGAGGGCCGGCCTCGCCAAGGGCCGATGACGCTCCAGTGAGGTCGCCGGCCCTCGTCTGGCCAGTCGTCGGTTTGGCGATCGATCACTTGAAGAAGAAGAATAGGAGAAAGAAAGGAAAAAAAGAAAAGAACAAAAAAGGAAAAAAGTAATAAAATTATTTAAAAATTAAAAGAAAATGATTTTGAGTAGAATTTTTTAGCACGGTACCAAACGCAATTCTATTCGAGAATCAGAAATTTTGGACAATTACCAAACGGCTTAAAATGCTTAGAAATTGTTTCCGGGAACATAATAAAAAAGAATCATTTATGGTCAGAAATTGTTCACGGGAACAGAATTATTACCAAACGCACCCTAAATTGCCATCTATTGAGAGACTTTCTTCTTAAATTCAGATACTTGTCAAATATAATCTCATCAACAAGTTTCTTTTTAAATAGCCATAATTTTCTACAATACATTCAGTCTAATCCTTGACAAATTATCTTATTCTAGTCCACAGTGGAGCTCCTTGGGAAGCCCCCAAGCGAGTAAAGAAAGATCACATCTTTTTTCTTTTTTCTTTTTTCTTTTTAATTGAGTCCTTAACACATCATGTTATCCTTCAAACGCTTGTTGACATCCGTATTTTATACGGTTCTAATTAATCATTAACACATCGTGTTATCCTTCGGTTGTGTACATCCAGATTTTTTACAAATTTAATTAATTATTCATTGTATAGGAAATATTTGGAGTGTGAAGTGATAAGGATGAACCCAATCCCCATCCTTTCACCATCGATTCATGCTCTAACGTCTTGTCATAACAGAGATTGATGCTTTTTCGCACATCGTATGACTTTGATTGTTTGAAGACACATTCGTTACCAAGCCTGAGAGCATAAAACTTAGTTCACATTAGCTTATGATCCAGCAGATATTAAAAAATTTATTAGTTGTGGAATGAAACCCCAAATGTATTATATAACAATTTTTTAAGAAAAATTTCCAAACTTTAGTTCAATAAAGAGGTCTTCTCGCAACCCCGAGAGCATGAATCTGCGCAAGCTCCAACCTTCTTCGCATCTGCTTCAACTTTCTTAGCGTCTACATGAGTTCAAATATAAAACAGGAAATTAAAAAAGTCACATCAAGATTGAAATTGATTTCTTAACAAGAGCATATATTGAAGTCCGAGGAAATTAAATAATTTAGTACACAACCATCCTCTCCTAATCAAAATATAACAATGAAACATTGATGAAGGAACAAGATTATACAATGACTTTCTTAATTTTATAGATCACTCAAGAAGTGACTTTATATCTTCAATATAAACGTGAAGATTATTACCTGGATGGTAGCCAAGGCAAGTAGACAAGAAACAACCCATGTCACAATACTCTAATGCGACATATGTAGAAGACTGTCTAGGGCAAGTCTTGAGACATTCGAGATAGCATTGAGCTGGGCCAGGATCCAAGATACAAGCCGCTGCACACTTCAACTTACAGTCCCTAGATATGGCTGCGTTGACACCGATGGACGACCATAGTATGAGAGTCACCACGAACATCATTGACCCTAATCTCTTGGATGCCGTTACCTCCATGGCTACTCACTCCTAGAATATTCTTATGTTTTTAGCCTCTCTCTCAATGAGTTTTGATAGCTTTATGACCTAGTGTATTGATGTTTTGAGATGAACTAGTGTAGCACCTTTATATGCTCAGAGATTCATGACCTTCGATGAGTAGAAAGGTAAGATTATCCTTTTCATTTAACAAGGATATGCTTACCATATTATCTAGTCAAAATGAGATGGATTCCTTAAGTATCCTTTTCATTTAACAAGGATATGCTTACCATATTATCTAGTCAAAATGAGATGGATTCCTTAAGTTTCATGGTCCAGTAGAAAGGTGACGATAAGTTGCCATCTAGGTGAGATTTTCTTCTTAAATCCAAGTACTTGTCAAATTTAATCTCATCAACAAGTTTCTTTCTAAAGGGCCCTAATTTTCTACAATAAATTCAATCTAATCCTTAACACATTATATGATTCTAGTCCACAGTGGAGTTCTTGCGGATATCCCCCGAGCAAGTAGAGAAAGGTCTATTTTTTTTCTTTTTCCTGAAGTCTTGACACATCATGTTATCCTTCAAACACTTGTTGATATCCAGATTTTTCATGACCCCAATTAGTCATTCATTGTATAGAAAATATTAGGAGTGTTCAAGTCATAAGGATGAACCCAATCCCCATTCCTTCACATTAAAATGACACATTTACGGCAAATACAAGTAGAAGCCAAAGAGGAAACCAAAAGATTGCCAAGAAGGTGAGGTTTGAAAGTAATATGTGTCACACCCTGAAAATTACAAAAAAGGAGGATGGCATGACCATCCTTTCACAAAAAGGACATAATCTTAAATATAACCAACAACATAATATCTGTATATGTATATATCTTAAACATATATATATATATATATATATATATATATATATATTGATAAATCAACAAGTTTGTTGCAACATTAGAGTTTTTATAATCCACAAAAAAAAAAGGATTATACTCACCCAACCCAACAAATTATCAACAATTATATTCAGAACTCCCTTAAGCTATACCCACAATACAACTCTCAAAAGTTCCCCACCAATAGCACTCTCATCCAACTTGCCGCTAGCCGAGAGGCCTAAAAATATGAAAGACGAGTGAAATAAGTAACCATAACACAGTAAGTAGTATATATCTTCTAAGAAGATTGAGCGACTCCTATGCATGTATATAAAGTAATACAAGAACTTCAAAACTTAAATTCAAAATATAAAATACATATCAAATCATATATGAGTTATTTCTTATCAACGAGGTTTTATACTAATACAAAATTCCATTTAAACGATCATCACAATTCAAGCATTTATTGTCAAGTTCATTGATTAATTTCTATCAAAAACCATGTCAATAGTCCATTCCATTAACTAATCTATTGCTCGATATACTACCATGGTCATGAAACAGCTCTTGATGACAAGATGACCAAAATTTTTTTCTTGGCAAAATCTCAACCTACAAAGCCAGTGGCTCGGTCCAAAAGAATATTCTAGATGGTATGCGTACACTACAAACCTTTCATCAGGTTCACAGTCATATTGAGTATCAAACAACCATAATCTAATTCCAAAAATCTAATCCAGAAATCAATCTCTTAAACTAAGCAAATAATTTTTTGCAACATAACTCATCCATTATTTCTCAATCATTTCTCAAATCATTTATGAACCCTTCCATAAACCAATTGCAAAGCAGTTACATATATACATTTCTTCATAATACCTTGCATAACACGCTTTCTAAATATTCGCAAATAACCAAGGAGTAGTAAATGCTCAATCCGGCTTTTTGTGCAACAACAATACAATTTCGTGATTCATCTTTATATAATCCGTAGCATTTTCGAAACACATGTTTTACAAATTCAAAGAAGATAGTACTACCTACCTTGGAATGCCTACAACCAAACAATAAACTTTACTTGAAAAGTCAAACTTACAATCCTAACAAATAAGTGAGAAATAAGGTTAAAATATAGCAACACGAGCTTGTTCCGATTCCCGTTCAACAGCGATCACTTGCTAGCAGGAACACGAGCTGGAGCCTGGTGCTCGGTGCCCATGTCCGGGTCCCCCATGGCAACATCCATCCTTTCACACACTGTTGACAATGAGCTTAGGACTCAGATTTTAGTCAATATAAAGGTTTTAATTAATTTTTTCTATAATGAAAATCAGTCAAAGGAAAAGGTTTATTTTAAACAAACCATAGGGTTGGTCCAGATTGTTGGATAAGGACTGGGACGTTAATGAGACTCGCTTTAAATTATCGTTCTCTATAATCTCTTTATATCATGTCTGGTCCCTTTTACTGAAGGAATTGCGAACATATGCCCTCTTCTTGATGGAAACGTCTGCAAAAAAATTGGTGCAATGGAATTGGTATAACTGTCTCGTCAATGTATTCATCTTGTGAATGCATAGTTCATATTGTGCGCACCATTGCATTGACTGGTTTTCATTTACGTGTACTTGTCTTTGCCATGGATACCGCATGCTGTGAGCTCCGTAGTTAGGTTTAGGAATTTGGATATTGCTTATAGTTTGTCTCTACTCTCAACCGAGTATGGTGATTACAGTGAATTATTTGCAATACCTTCTACGATGATATGTTCACGCCAATTTTTCTGGTGCACATTTTCTTACTTTGGCAATGCTGTGTATTTTACTGGTATGTTTCATGGAGACAACTAAGAGACTACTTAGAATTCAGCCAGCACCAAACCCGTCAAGAATGGTTCTTATGGACAGACCTGCTGAAAGGACAGCAGCTGCATCGTGTTGTTCTCAAAGGAGTCCTCGCCTGTGCTACCTGTCAAAGCCTATGTTTGTCTTCTCACAAAATGCATGATGAAACTCTCATCACTCCGTAGTTATCTCTACCTATCAAGCGGAATTGTACATGCGATGTCAATTGAGGACCATGTTATTGCACAGTTGTTGACACCTAAATTTTGACAATCTGGTCATTTATTTATTGCATAGAAAATTAGGGGTTAATTTTATCCCTAAAAAAAAAATTAATTGCATAGCATATAGATGTAGGTGCACTTCTTTTTAATTTACATGTTTTGCATTTATTTATTGGACTGGTGACGGGTGGATTTGAATTAGTGGTTATGAGTTTTAAATTGACAGGCCGGACTAAGCCCATGAAGCGAGCAAATTGGCCCAAGCTTTTTTTTTTTTTAAGTGATCGGAAATTATCTCGTGAGAAAATAAAAATTTGAAATTTTCCGAGATATGATGAATCTTTCGGATAGGGCAAGTGGAAAAAAACGAATATTGCGAATATTGCGTTTTGGAAAAAATCTTTGTGGATATCAATTTTTGAAAGACTAAAAAACCATAATTCGTTGTCTATAAATAGATTAAAACGAATAGGGTTCAGGGGAGGCCACACAATACATTGAATACCCGGCCACCACAGCAAAATCGTTAGTGAGAGCGGTCTTGGGTGGGACGTTTTGAACGGAGTAGACAAGAACACAATCTCCCCCGGCTGCCGTGGCCTCGCACCACCCCTCGCTTTCTCGTCGGCTTGCCTGAAGAACGGTTGCAGAGATTCTAGCGGCACCAGCAAGGCCTCGTCCAATGCTGCTTCTTGACTTAACAGCAGCCCTCATCGCAGCTTAGCAGTCCCTGGCATCCATCTACCGCGTCCACCGAGCTCCAGTCGCCGTCTATCTGAATCACCGTTTCTCGCGGTCCTCATTCAGCATCTTCATCTATTTAATTTTCGGCGGCTACCTCCAATGAGCAGATGGCGTTCTCGTCCCATGCATAATGTAAGAGAAAATTAGGGCACCAAGGCATCTAGCACGCCCACATGAAGAATTCTAGGTTATGATGTCTTGAATAGGATTAAAAAAAAAGAGGAAGAGACAAACTAAAGGGGAAGTGGTGGAATTTGTCTCTCCTTGAGGGTGAGATTTGGAGAACCGGCTGTGAGTTCTCAAGAGAGACCACGTGGAATTGAAGCAAGAGAAGATCGTGACTTTGTGGTTCAATCAAGGAGTCCCACCGAGCAGCACTCATCACGGCAGAGTCATCGTAGGACGTGAATTCATTGATCACCGAACCACTCCAGCTGTGGATTCTTTGTTTTTGCAGGTTCCCTAGGCGTTCCTCGCAGCCTTGCCGAGCCCTGTCCTTAGCCGTGCCGAGCTTCTATCGTGATCCACCTCACCGTTCGGATTTGGAAAAAAAAATCAATTTAGGTAGTTTTTTTATTGTTTACTTTATTTTATTTCTTTTATTTATTTATCTTATTTTATTTTATGTTTTTTTTAGAATCTGTCTTTAGGTATGATTGAGATTCCGACATGGAATAGCCCTTTTAATTAGGGATTTATAGTCCGATTTTCGAGCCCGAAATCCGACTCATAATCCCTTGCAAAAATCGACAATCCAATCTCACGCCCGAGATTCGATTCGCGATTTAATTTTAAAATTGGCCGACCCGATCTCATGCGCGAGATATGGTTCGCCAATTTTGGATATCAATGTTATCTTGTTCTCATTTGTCGTCGTGGTGTTTGAGTCAGTTTTATTTTCGTAAAAGGAAAAGGAAAAAAAAAATTGAATTAGGATTAGGTTCGTTTTAGAATATTCCTAGTCTTAGGGTTATCTTGCATATTTAGAATTGCAATCTTATTTCGAATTTTTAAATAAAAAATAAAAAGAATGCATTCATTTAGGATGTTAGTTTTTTCTTTTTGAAATTGCATGTTTAATTATGTGTAAATTTTTAATTTCGAATTTCATAAAAAAGAAAAAAAAAAGAATTTGAACTTGGGCATTCTTTGCACGTCATTGCATATTATGATAAGATTGCGTCTTTTTTTAATTAAGTATAGGTTTAGATAATTTCTCTTAGATAGATTGCATTTTAGGATTACTTGGTTAAGATAAGATTCTAGTTTAAATCAGGATTTGGCTTAACCTAATTCCTAATACAAATTGAATAGAATCTTGATCTAGCTAGATAATCCTTGCATTTATCTAATTTCGAATTTCATGGAAAATACAAAAAAACTTGTCTTTAGAGTAGATCAATTTCATTCTTTAGGATAGGCTGCATGTTCATATTTCACTTTTGTCATATAGCTTGGGTCATATTGTCATGTCACATCATTACATGTTAGATTAGTAGCATGCATTGCATAAAGCATGATTCTCATTTAAAAAGTGAAAACAAAATTGAGTGATTGCGTGTTAATTAGAAATCATATCTAGGATTGTCGATGTGAATTCTGATCTAACAACGCAGATGCTTTCGTTGCTTTGAGGTAAGTTTTGTAATTTATTCATCGCTTTCTTGAGTGTTAAATGGGTGGTTTGCGCACTCGCATGATCGCCTCACATGTTAGGGAATTAGATTTAAAATCAATTTAAGCTGCCTGTGAAAACATTTTTTTGAAAATAAAAGAATGGTACCGAAAGGGCGTTAGAGAAATCTAGCGTAATCAAGTCCCCAAACTCACAATCTCTGGTTCGTAGGAGTAAGGTAAATCTCCCGTTACTTTACTTGGGTGTCTAATTGACCTACCGTAAACTGATTAGTGGCAGCTCCTAATTGAAAATCATTTGCATGTTAAGAACTTGAACCTAAGTCGTGAATTGGTATGGGCTTGGGAGAGCCCGAGCTAAGTCTAGGCTTAGCAATCCATTAGCCAAATTTTAGGTGGTTCACCCGAAAATTTGGTCGCGACAACAGTTTACTAAGGGTGTGTGATCTATGTTTTGGCTCCTGCATCGATTTCTATCGGCAAGGATTGCAAATAAGTTTCGATGCTCTTGATGACATTGTGACTTATATCTTTTTACACGAAAAGGTGGAGGTAGTTTTCATTCTTGGGTGAATATCTCACTGATTGAAATGCGGGGTACGGAAAGCAAACTCGAGCCCATACACGAATCATTTTGCAGATCCTTCCATTTTTCAAAGTTCTAATCTTCTTTGATAACATTCGTTGTGTGATGGCCATTGTGGACTCTCAGCAAAATTCATAACGTCCTTTATGTAATAGAATGGACAACATCGCTTTTATGAGGAGAGACTTTCTTGCCCGATTTTAGGCTATATCTAAATTAGCATGACCATAAAAAATTTGATGACATGTCGTACTGCAATTGCCATCCAAACATATTCCTCAATGCTAACTTTTGGCGAATGGTATATACGGTTCTTTTTTCTCATAAACATTTACTCGTAAATTAACTTTTGATCATCTAGTTAGCACCACCATCAAGTCATGCCAGATTGACATTTGTTATAATTTTATATAGTGTGAACCCACGTTCAGTTTAAAATTGCATGTTAGATTTCATTGAAGATTTATTATCTAAATCTAATTTCTAATAACTATGGAGATTACCCATATCTACTAGGATTAGTCTTGATGGAAGACTATATCTATTAGGATTTGTATGAGGCATATAAATAGGACATCTAAGCCAAACCATCTCATTATTCTCACTATTCCAATTATTTAATAATTGGAGAGCACACCATCAATGTCGAGAGGGTATTGGTTAAAAGTGTCTATTCATGATCGTTCAAGCTCATGCGTATGTGTTTTTGGTGTCATCAATGGCTGAAGGTTAATATAGAATTTACATGTTTCCACATTTGATCCCAATTATAGGGATCATGGTTTTCCGCAAAATTTCTAACAATTAGTATGAGAGCTAGTAATATCTCTGACTTGATGATTTGCGTGGGGCTTTTGATTGAATAAAAAAAATTTGGGGCAAGATCTGACTGGTGATTTTGGCAAAATTTGGGCAACTCTCCGCCCTTCTTCGAATGAGTACTGTCGTGATCGCCAAAGGCAAATTGCGTAGCGGAAATCATGGTGGTTAGGGTCTGCGTTTTGGGGAATTTTGCTTGATTTCAAGCAATTTTTTTTGCTATTTTCACCGAATCTTGGACCTGTGTGGTCGTGCTGGCATGGTCTCCAAAATCCATCACTTATTTTGGTCTGAGGTGGGCTGAAGGAGAATCGGGCGGCGGAAGGCACGGTGAAACGGCAAAAAAACAGTGTCTGTTCGCGCAAGGAAGAAGGTGCATGGATCCACGTGCCCCCACGTGCGCCGAACCGCCAAGCACGTGCGCTATGCACCCGCGTGGTGAAGAGGGTGTGTGCGGCATGCGCCCGACACGGCTACTCCCTCTCTGCGTTTTATATACTGTTTTGTACCCTTTGGTAGCTAAAATTACGAGTCTACCTTTGATCGATTTATTTACGATGTTGCCATTGGTCGCCTTAAATTACTGTTTTGCCCTTCATTAATTTTTGTGAATATTTTATTGTGAAATTAAATGTCTAGTGATCGGTAAATATTTAATTAAGTGAAGATTAGCTACAACATCTTTGATTATATTATATTACATACATTAAGACTATGTGGATAACACATAGTCAAAAACATTAATTGTGATTAGTCACCTTAATATTATGAATTTTATCTCATATGAATTTTCAATATATTAATATGATTAATTAGGATGAAATATCATTTTATCTTTCTTAATTTACCCATGGGGATTGAGGAAATGAATATAATTTGATAGTTTTATCATGAAGTAATTATAAATTTGTTTAATTTAGAAACTTAGCCTATAGGCAATTTTTTGTTTTATGTGATTCATATTTTATAACATGTTTTACATTAGTAAAATATGATTTAAATTTATTGGCCTCAAATATATGATTTATAAGTTCTCCTTTTAATTATAATGTAGTTTTACGATGTAAGATTAGTTCTAGTATAATTGTTTTTAAGCTAAACAATTATAATTATAAAGAATGGAGGGAATTAATCCTTCTCCAATTGGGGTGCATGGATATTGATTATGCTATATGGTTAGATGAACCACCTACTCCTACTGAGATTAGGACCCAGGCTAAAGTTACTCTTTATGTGCAATGGGAGCGGTGTAATCGCCTTAATGTAATATACATAAAGACAACTTTTTATTAGCATTTGTGGTTCGGTCATTTAACATAACAATGCCAAAGAATTGCTCAAGGTTATTGATGTGTAATTTGAATCTTCCAAGAAAGCACATGCCATAAACCTAATTATGAAGTTCTCATCGTTGAAGCTTACTAGTATAAAGGGTGTGCGTGAGCACATCATGAAGATGAGGGAATTTGTAGCTCAGTTGAAGCATCTTGAGGTTGGAATATCAAAAATTTTTCTTGTATACTATATCATGAACACTCTCCCACAAGAGTGTGCTCATTTTAAGATCTCTTACAACACACATAATACTAAATGGTCAATCAATAAACTTATGACTATATGTGTTCAAAAGGAAAAGAGGCTGCTCATGGAAAGGGGAGAAAGTGCTTATATGGCAATACAGGATAAGTATAAAGAGAAAATGTAAAACACCTCTCCAAACTGGCATTAAGAAGGAATTGAAGGGTTTCTTCTATAAAAAGAAGGGGCACATGAAAAAAGATTGCGCCAAATTTAAGACCTAACTCAAGAAGAAAGGTAACCCACTCCGATGTATTTGTTATGAATCTATTGATTGATATGGGTCACAACACTTGATGGATTAATTATGGTTCTACAATCCACATTTTAAATTTCTTGCAAGGTTTCAGAACTAGCATGAACCAACGGAAAGTGAACAAAGCATCTATTCGGAAAACAAGATGTGTTCGCATGTAGAATCTATTGGGACATGTAAATTGATTCTTAATAGTAGTTTTGTTTTGAATTTAGAAAGAACCTTTTATATTTCTCGTTTTTCTAGGAATTTAATTTCAGTTTTGAGAATGGTACCATTAGGATACTCCTTTGAATTTTCAGTCAGTTCATCATATAAATTTGAAATTGTTGGGAGTGGTATTGTGTTTGACAGTCTCTTTCAAATTAATTTACAAGACAATATCATTTATAATATCATGCATGTTCATGATAATGCTAGCATAAAGCGACGTATTGTGAATGATGATTCTTCTATTTTGTGGCATCGAAGATTGGGACATATCTTCATAGATAAAATTAAACAATTAGTAATTGATGGACTACTTGATACTCTATTTTACTTATTATGACACTTGTGTGGACTGTATGACACTTGTGTGGAGTACATAAAGGGAAAGCAAACCAACAAGTCAAAGAAATGTGCCCAATATACTATACTTGGTTCCCGGACTAGAATGGTTTGGTTCCCAGACTAGAATGGTGTAGTAGAAAGAAAAATCCAAACTTTATTGGACATGGTGCATAGTATGTTTAGCATCTCTAAACTTCATAGGTCTTTGTAGACTAAGGCTTTTAAAACAAAAGTGTACATATTAAACCAAGTTCCGACCAAGGTCATTTCTAAGACGCATTTTCAGTTATTCAAAGATAGGAAACCGAGTTTACGACATGTACGCATTTGGGGATGCTCATCTAAACTAAGAATCTATAATCCATAAGAAAAGAAGTTAGACCTAAGGATTATAAGTGGGTATTTCATTGAATATCCGAAAAGTCCAAGAAATACAGGTTTTATTGTCCATGCCACATCACTAGGTTTGTGGAATCGAAATACGCTAAGTTTCTTGAGAATGACCTAATTAGTGGAGAGATCAATTCAAGGACCTTGGTTCTGAATGCAATCATTCGGATAATCAACCTTCCGCTTCAGGTATTGGATTGGTTGTTGTTTGCAATGCCCCTTCAATTCAACTAGCCGTTGAACAACCAATCATTGAAGATCCATAAGCTACTAATATTGATCCAATAGACCTAGCTGTTCAACAATTACTAGAAACTGTTGAGCATCTAGTTAGACGACAGACTTCTCAGGAGAATGTTGATGCAACATTAAAAATGTTTACTAGGATGAAGAAATTAGCGATCTCTAGTGACTACATTGTGTATCTACAAAAAATTGATTATAATGTTGGAGCTAAAATGATCCTAAAACATTTTTACAAACTATGAATTGTGATAAATTCAATTTGTGAAACAATGCCATGAAAGAAAAGATGAGTCTTATGGCATCTAACGAGATTTGGGATTTAGTTGATTTGCCTAATGGTGCAAAGGCCATTGATTGTAAATAGGTCTTCAAAACTAAGAAAGAGTCATTGGGCAACATTGAGAGATACAAAGCCAAACTCATTGCCAATGGATTCACTCAAAAGGAGATAATCGATTATACGGAGATATTTTCTCATGTATCTAATAAAGATTCTCTCCATATTATCTTGACATTGGTTGCTCATATTAACGTGGAGTTATATTAAATGGATATGAAAACGGCGTTCTCCAATGGAAAACTAAATGAAGTGGTTTACATGAAACCATAAGGATTCTTCTTTAGTGCTGTTGAGCATTTGATGTGCAAGATTAAAAGTCTCTATATGGCTTGAAACAAGCACCCTGCCAATGATATTTGAGGTTCCATGAGGTCATCTCTTCATTTGATTTTATAAAGAATGTCATGAATCAATAATATATATATATATATATATATATACCAAAATGTTAGTATGAGTAAGATTTACTTTCTTATCTTATATGTGAATGACATTTTACTTGTAATTATTGACAAGAGGTTGCTACATTAGGTGAAACAATTCATTTCTAAGAGTTTTGACATGAAGAATATAGATGATGCATCTTATGTCACTGGCATAAAAATCCATATGGATAAATTTCGAGGTATATTAGGATTATTTCGAGAAACCTATATTAACAAGGTCTTAGAGAGATTTCAAATGAAATATTGTTCATCAAGTATAGCACCTATTGTGAAAGGTGATAGGTCTACTATGAACCAATACCCCAAGAACGATTTTTAAATGGAACAAATGAAGAACATTCCTTATACTTCTCCTATCAGAAGTTTGGTGTATACTCAGGTTTGCATCCAACTTAACATTACTTTGCTATGGGAATGTTGGGAAGATGCTGGAGTAATCTAGGTTGGAGCACTAGAGAGTTGCAAAGAATGTGATAAGGTACATTCAAGATACAAATGGACACATACCTATGTAGTTGGTTACTCAAATTTAGACTTCGTTGGGTGCATTAATTCCCATAAATCTACATCAGGAAACATTTTTATGTTTGCTGGCGGAACTTTGTCCTAGAGGAGTACAAAACAGACTTTGGTTGTCACTTTCACTATGGAGGTAGAGTTCGTTTTTTGTTTTGATACCACCTCACATGGTGTGATTGAAAAGTTTCATATCAAGGCTTAGAGTTGTGGATTCCATCGCTTGGCCATTGAGAATGTTTTGCGACAATTCAATTGCAGTTTTCATGGCTAAGAACCATAAAAGTAGTAGTTGAAGCAAACACATTGACATCAAATATTTCGCCATCAAAGAACGTGCTAAAGAGAAAAAAGTTGTCATAGAACATGTAAGCACTATGTCACGACCTATCATTGGGTGAATCATTTAGGATTTGGCTAATGAATTACTAAACTTAAACTTAACTCGGACTCTCCCAAGCCCATATCAATTCACAACTTAGGTTTAATTTTTTAGCATGCATATGAATTTTATCTAGGAATCGCCACTAATCGGTTTATAGTAGGTCAAGTAAACACATAAGTAAAGTAATAGGAGAATTTTTTTATTCCTATGAATCAAAGATTGTGAGAATGAGGTCTTGATTACGCTAGATTACTATAACGCCCTTTCAGTACCTATTGTCTTTTATTTTCAAAAATATGTTCACGCAACCATTATTAAACAATTAATGAATCAAATAAGTTGCACCAAAGGAATTAAACACACCAAAGCAAGCAATTTTTTTTTTTTTGGGTTTTCTCTTATCTTGAATTTAAAGCCTATATGACATGCACAAGCTATTTTTGTCTTTTTATATTAAAATTAGAAATAATAAAAACCCTAATTAAACTATCTAAATTGAATAGTTATCTAATCTAGTTTAGGGATTAATTGAACCTAAACCCTATCGTATCTCAAAATTTTTTTTTTTTAATATGCAACATTATCTAAACATGCAAGCATCATTTAGGACCCTATCTATAAAAGAAAATGCTATTTAGAATCAATTATGATATATTCTAGAATTATCTAAACATGCAATCCTATTCAAGCTAGGCAATATTATCTAGAAATCCTATATATTCTAACATGCAATCTAATCCAAAAAAAAAAAAAAAAGAAACATGCAATCCTAATTTAGGAAACTAGCCTAGACAATTTGATCTTTTTTTTGGGTATTTTCCAAAACAATGCAATTATTAGATATAGGCATTATATTCAACCCACTCAAGATATTTGTCGAGAATTCACATAAAGGATTAAAATAATTGAAAAACCAATCCATTGTCTCATGGATTAAATTAACATTATTCTAACCTTGAACATCACAACATGCGAGAAAAATCAAAATAATTGAAAAATTGATCGGAAGTCTCGCGGATCAAATTAATAATTATAATAATTTTAAAGTTAAAACATCATCAACGCGCAAAAAAGATCAAAATAATTAAAAAAAGTCATCCGAAATCTTAAGGATCAAATTGGTAATTATAATGATTTTTTGCCAATAACATCCTATCGGATAATGCCTAAAGTCTCAATGAAATCACTAGTAGCATCAAATATTCCAATTTAGGGAATAATATTTTGTTGAAATTTGGTTTAAGAAAATTACTTTGTTTGAATTATTTGCTTCCAAAACAGGACCGGCGCGAAGAATTCACAAACGGCATTTTGCGTCGAGATAGGCTTAGCAGCAGCATGCTCACAACCAATGAACCTGCAAGAATAGAAAGCTCGCGGAATCGACTCGGTTTAGACAAGAGCGGGAACCACGGTTGGCGTCAGGGGGTTCGGATGGTATACACGGCCAAGGTGGGACTGTCTCGTTGTGGGAAGGCAATCACGGGCGGCTTCGTGGGCTTTGGACACTGGTAATTCTTGGTGTGGCCTTCTTGGATCGATACTGGAAACTGCCAACAACAAAAGTCAACTTTTGTCTGCTTCCTTCACAGGTTGCTCTTTAGTTTAGCCTTTCTTGCGTCAATTGTAGCCCCTGGCACCCATGCGAACGATCGTTGGAATTGTTATATCGGCTAGTTGGAATTTGTTGGGTCCACAGCACGACCGTTGCGGACGGTAGGGACGCAACAGTGGCTCCCGGTCAGGCTCGTCACGGCTTTGTGGAGGTAGCTCAGGCGCAGCAACTCGGGAGGGAGGGCTGGTGGAGTTGCATGGGGAAAGCGAGCAGTAGTAACGCCGCCGGTGGTTGCGCCCGTCGTGGAGCAGCAAGAAGGACGCGTCTCGTCGTGGACCAGGGAGTGGCGGCGGGCCTTGCAATCGTGGTGCAGCAGGGACGATGGTGTGGACGGCAGCAAGATTGACGTGAGCAAGCAGTGTCGTTGGTGGCTGAACAGCAGTGGGCATCGAGGGGCGGATTTCGCCGGGAGAAGGGGGGCAGCAGCGTGTTGCGGGCGTCGGCATTAGCGTTTGAAGACCCACCGAAGAAGAAGGCCTCCTTTCTCTCTCACGTTCTCTCTCTCTCACGTGTCTTTAAGAAATGCGCCATCGTCCATTCCCTCCCTGTTCTGTCTTGATCTTTTGTTCTTGATCTTCCACGTTTTCGTGCTGCTACGAATCTTCATAAATTCTCTCCTTTTGACCAAGAATATCTCCCTTATTATATCAAGTCCACTTTTATGTGTGAGAAAGCTTATTCCTCTTTGGACAAATATATCTCTTCCTTCCCTTTTGCTTGACCGAATATTACCTCACGTCAAATCTTTTCCTTTTTGAAGTCAATGTAATATTCTCTTGATAATGCAATATCCCCTTCATATCATATGAGCTTTAGCTATTATGTGAAAGGCATTATGTGATTCTCATTCATGGACTTGGCCAAATTCGCAGGCTCAATAAAATTCAAAGCTAATTAGTTAAGTCCATCTGTTGTTAGTTCAATGCAAATGCAATTATATCTATATGCAATGCAATTTAATTTAATATATATGTTTATGGGCTAACTTTTAGTCACAATTTTTTATGCAACAAACAACTAACTATATCGCCAAAATTTAGGTGTCAACATACTAAATTAATGATAACTGATCCTTTAATTAAACGCATGCCACCAATGGGTTATAATGATCATGTGGTCAAAATGGTATAGGTCCAATCATTTAAATTTTTCTTTAAATGAAAGAATTTGTGAAACTTTTATTCATTTGCAATATTTTTCTCAATACATTTGTATATATTCAATTATTCTGAACCTAGAATAAATATAAGGTTTATTCATTATGTTGTATTATCACATATGGGCTAGTGAGACATATTTTGATACATAAAAGATAATACTTGTTCTAAGAGAACTTATTGACATGATTTATGTGTTTTATTTTCAGCATGAAGTTTTGTGGATTTGGTTCACGATTTTGTTCAATGAAATATTAGGATCAAGTGGGAGAATGTTATGATTTTATATAATATGATCCCAAATTTAGTTTAAAATTGCTTATATTAGATTTCATTGAGGATTTATTATCCAAATCTATTTGCCAACTATAGAGATTGTCATATCTACTAGGATTAGTCTTGATGGAAAACCATATCTATTAGGATTCGTATGGGCATATAAATGGGACATCTAAGCCAAGCTCTCTCATTATTCTCATTATTCTGATTATGTGATAATCGAAGGGCACACCATCAATGTCGAGAGGATAATTGGCTAGAAGTACCTATTCATGATTGTTCAAGCTCTTGCATATCTATTCTTGGTGCCATCAATGGCTGGAGGTCAGTAAAAAATTTACACATTTTCGCATTTGATCCCAATTATCAAGATCATGGTTTTCCACAAAATTTCTAACAACTCTTTCATATATAGTAAAACTTTGATTGTGTGAAGACAAATTTGTGACCAACCCAACATGGTTTTATTCTAAATGTTACCTTTTCTTTTATATTTACATATCATAATCTAAATTTGGATAATAGAGCTTAGGCTCATTTTCTTACAATTGAAATTTTGTATAAATGTACTTCACTCATGGTCAATTAGATAATAAAAAAAATGCACTATTTATTAGTTGCGGAATGTCACCACAAAGGTATTACGTAAATCAACTGCCTTTATATAACTATATATAAAAAAAAAAAAAAGGGAAATTTATGAAGAGGTCTTAAATCGCAACCTTGAGAGCAGAAATCCGCACAAGCTCCAATCTTCTTCATGTCCACTTCAACTTTCTTGGTGCCTGTATGAGTGTCTATATGAGTTCAAAGATGAAACAAGAACTTAAAAAAGCCACTTATATCAAGATTTAAACTGATTTTTAACTAGCATATATCAAAGTTCGAGGAAATAAAATGATTTTTTACACAACCTTCATCTCGTAATTAAATTATAGCAATGAAACATTGATAAAAGGAACAAGATTATATAATGACCTTATTGATTTTATAGATCTCATAAGAAGTTACATTATATATTCGATGTGGATGCAAAGATTATTACCTGGATGGTAGCAAAGGCAAGTAGACCAAAAAACAACCCATGTCACAATGCTCTGATGCCGCAAATGTAAAAGAGTCTCCACGGCAACCCGTGAGACATTCTAGATTGCATTGAAACGGTTCGGGTCCCAAGAAATAGTACGCTGCACACATCAACGGGCACTCCCTAGATATGGCCGCATCGGCATTGATGGACAATCAGTGAACGGGTTAGCCCAGACAACTTACCTACCCCGCCCGGGTCCGGAGCTGCATCGCCGGTTCTACTCTGTCCTATGGTCTCTCTCGGGGCAAGGTAAGCTTATAGCACGCCTGCCCTTTCTTTATAGGGAGCCCCCTCTTCCTTTATGAAGGAACCGAACCCAGAG
This sequence comes from Eucalyptus curtisii, assembly GCA_017140595.1. Lineage (NCBI taxonomy): Eukaryota > Viridiplantae > Streptophyta > Magnoliopsida > Myrtales > Myrtaceae > Eucalyptus > Eucalyptus curtisii. The sequence continues at coordinate 19,758,482 of CM029498.1, forward strand.
GCTGCCTGTCTTCGCTCCGATAGACATCGAAGAAATTCATCGAATCGGAATACCATAGTATGAGCGCCACCACGAACATTATTCACCCCAATCTCTTGGATGTTGTTACTTCCATGGTTACTAATACCTAGAATATTCTTAGCCTCTCTCTTGCAATGAGTTTCGACAACTTTGTGACCTAGCGTAGTGATGTGTTGAGATGAGCTATTGTAACACCTTTATATACTTAGAGATTCATTATGGTTGCTAAATGAGTAGATGACTAGAAATGAATGATTATCCTTTTCACTTAATGAGGACATGCTTGTCATATCATCTAGTCGAATGAGATGGACTTCTTACCATATCAAGTCCAATTAAAAGGTGACAATAAGTTACTATTTTTTGTAAGAATTTTACCTTAAATCCAAGTACCTATCAAATTTTCTTTTTAACGGGTCCTACTTTTCTAACTTTGACAAATTCTATAGTCGATTATCCTACATGGCATAACCAGCGTTAATGTAGACATTTTTAAATAATATATTAACATTATTTTGAATATTTTATACTTTTTGTAATTTTTTTCTTTTTTTCTTTTTTTTTTCCTTATTCTTTTTTTCTAGTGGTTGATGAGCAACCACTGACCATAAGCATTGGCTAGCGAGAGCTAGCCTTGCCAGACATGGTGAGGCCAAGCCTCATTTAGGCCATGGTGGCCTCACCAGGCATTGCCTTGCCCTTGCCGACCCTTGCCCAGTGAGGCTGCCATGGCCTAGGTAGGAGTCAGCATCACCAAGCACCACCTATAGCTGGTGGCCATTTGTGAGCCATCAGCAAAAAGAATAGGGAAAAAAATAGAAAGAAAAAATTCAGAAAAACATTCAAGATATTATTTAAAAATGTCCACATTAGCGTTAATCGTGTCATGTAGGACAGCTAGCATCCAGGTCAATAATTTCTAATCAAAATTGGCCAGATGAGCTCAACTTGTAAAAAGTAAAAGGGTTTAAGACTCAATTGGAAAAATTAAAATGATTAATATTGAATTTACAAAAATACAAAACGTTCAGGACTTTTCAAACAATTTTTGCCGAGCCTAGGCAAGTGGCCAAGACTACTCCTCTTAAGCTTCTTCTTGATCTTATAAAGGTCGTAGAGCAGCACCAATGCTGTGTAAACGCCATTGTATCTCTCTTCCTCTTCTTCACATTTTGAGGCCTCTTTTTAGGTTCAAATATCTGCGTCTGAAGAGGATAGAATCAGTAAGACGGGGCATAACACGCGAATTGAGGTGACGGAATGCATGCATATCAATATGCGCCCGTTGACACTTCTTTATCAATGTAGACAAATTATCAAATGTTCTAATTGTTTCTCCATTAGGAAAAAAAAAAAGAAAAAAGAAAAAAAAGAGACACTGTTTCTGGAGTTGAGCCTGTAATCATGCAAGATGCAACACCCTCTTCCTCCCTTCTTGAGCAACCCTTCGTGTTTTGGTGTCGGTAGACTCTCTCCGATGAGAAATTACTCCGTAAAGCGTAAGACATGCTCTCAGCTAAATCTGGATCATCAAAAGTGATGGGTCTCCATGGATCCCGATAAATTTTACAGTCCATCATTCATTTTAGCACATGTAAGTAGGTTCACTTAAATGATTTCCCACAATATATATTGTTATTTAACACATACTTAGTGGGCCGATGGTGGCCCACGGCCGCTCGATCCAAAAAGTTTCATCAAGTAAAAAGGAAAATTTAAAAAAGAAAAAAAGAGTATGCATATTTATATAAATGAGCAATTTGTGTCTCGCCGCTGGGTATGACGGTTCTGTATGTCCTCACGTGACGACTTCAAAGAAAGAAAAACATGAATAATGCCCAGAGGCCGGGTAGATTATAAGCTATTTGTCATACGGGACGATCCGTTCAAAAGATACGCAAGACTACGTAATCTGTCAAGGTGAGATGAAACTATGAAGTTCACATACCACGTGGATTCGAGTGAGGGAAACCGGATACATTGAAATCTTCGTTCAAACTATTGCCAATTTTTGGCGTGCAAGGACACTCCCTGGAGTCGATATAACCCACCATCACAAGATCCCACCCCATCTTCGCCTGGAATAGGTAAGTCCAAAGGACATTTCAACATCACTTGCTAATTTAAGGTTTGCTAATATTTCTAGGTTAAGAGCATGATACATCCCCCAGGAAACAAGCCAGACTTAGTTCTGTATACCAGTCAGGCGGCGCTCCCTGTACTTAGCAACATTGGAGATGGCTTTTAGCGGTCGCATTCCAAGCTATTATTCCAGAATCGGAGGCCGATTCAATTCCCTTTCTGTGCAAAGGTGTATGGATCCTCACTGCACAACCAGGGAGATAAATAGTCTTGAGTCTCTCCCCTAGACAAGCAGAGAACTGCCTGAGTTACAAACAACAGCGAAAAGAGTCGCAGATGAAGAGGAAAAAAGGATAAGAGGCCTCTTTCCCTTTTCGTCGGCAATCGTAATGTATATAAATAGAATATAACTAAAAGCACATGCATCGACTAATCTAAATCAAAGAATTGAATTCCTACTCTGAATGAAGTTACAATCAAAATGAAAGGGAAATTATTCATTATATACAAATCCATGCCCTCCAACACCTTTCTGAGGCATCCCCCGTTGCGGACATGCCTCTCTTCCCCTTGAGAAAGAGCAAAGCATTCCAACCGAGTACACAAGTTTTTTCATTCGTTCTTTCTTTTATTCCCTTCCTTTCATACATATTAAGAAGCTTCAGTGCAACTAAAGAGAAGGGGCAGTCACAGAAGTGTGTCCACCATCCACTTGTATTTGCCCAGAGAGACTGGGAGAGCCTGAGCAAGCAGAGCCCATTCAAGAGTCAAACACTCCTTTGACAAAAACTATATGACTCTAAATTTCTAGTCTGCATAAAATTTGCGTTCATGCCCACATTTCTGATTTCTGAGTGCCTTTATAACTTTTTTTCTTTTTGACACTTGTAGAAACTCCGCTATTACCATGCTGTAATTATCAGAAAACTACTTAAGAAAGCAACGTTCTTACCTTAAAATCCGACGCCAGCAAGTTTACTGAGACATCTCATCCCCACATAAGGCCTGATACCTGGCTCTTAGCAAAAAGATAGTGAGAGGGGCAGACTGGCCAGACATGTTGCAGCAAGGTTTCCCGTGCAAGGTGGGGTTGCCAAGGATTTCCAATCCTCTCTATGGCTAATCTCCTAAGAAACTTTCAATTATCAAACAAAAGTAGTTCAGTGGAGACCTGATTCTGTCCTTTTTTCACTCGTTTGGGCAACATCTCCAGCCATCGGAGCTTTTCTCCCCCTCAGGCAAGCACTGTGTTCCGCGTTTTTTATAAACGGAACACAAGGTGGAGCTTGAGTTTGGCAAAGATCAAAATACAAAGAGGACAAGCAATTAGTGATCTCTCTTCCACATTGGTCCAGAGGAACCCTGCTGCTTCTTCTGTGCACCATATTGCCAGGATTCTCTTGATCTGTCACCCACCTGATCAACACCTTCCAGTGAATTCTCCACAGGTTGCTTAAGAGGCCGGAAACTTCCATTCCTAGAGATTAGGGATGCTGGCAACTTCTCATCATCTTCTGGTGCCACCACTGACCTGGGCTCTGTGTTTGTGTCTGTCAATCTATGCCTCGACCCACTTGACCTCAACCCCCTTGAATTCAAAGGAGCCTTACCTGGCAGGGGAGCTAGAGTCGGTCCTTTGGGTATGTAGAACTCTTTGGGGACAGAATCCATGTCCATGTAACAATTTCTGGTTTTGGCATCATCAATCAATGCAGCCCAGTCTTCAGACTGAATTAAAGCATTAGCATTTCCCATTACCTATTAAGACAAAAAGGCACAAAAACAATCAGAATCTGTCCCTGTAAGTTGACAAGCGGACAGGACAGGGAGAGAGCAAAAAACAGAAATGTAAAAGAACAGAGTAGATGAACCCATACCCATAGAGCTCTCCTAGCACGAGTTAGAGCAACATTCATTCGACGAATATCTGCAACAAAGCCAACTCCATGACCAGAAGCACGAACACACGACATTATAATGACATCACGTTCTTGTCCTTGGAAAGCATCAACAGTATTGATATAAATATCCTTCCCTTCTTCTGAATTCAGAACCTCCTCAAACTCACGTTGAAGGCATTTTAACTGCAACTTGTAAGGTGTAATTATGCCCACGGTAATCTTCCCCACACCCATAGATTTCAGAGTTTTCTGTAAATGCTCATATATACGGAGACAAAACTGTGCTTCGTGTATATTTTGGTAGGAGACAGAACCACCTCGGTGGGATTCCCGTCCGTGTGTAATATCATAAAATAAGTAAGGTCTTAGCAATGGATCCCTGTAATATACCTCATCAGGTAACTTCACTACACTCTCACTATCGCTTAGGCGTCCCTGGTAGAAGTACCTCGAAGGGAAATCACGGATTTGTGGATGCATCCTATACTGAACAGACAACAACATTGTTGGGCATCCAGCCTGTTGAAATCTCTCAAAAAGGCTCCTGCTGTATAGCAGAGTCCCAGCTGCTTTGCTGATCACAGTGGCAGGAAGCTGCTGTGGATCCCCAACCAGAACACATCTAGCAGCACCAAGAGAAAGGGGAGGAAGGACTGCCACCTCACTGGCCTGTGCTGCCTCATCAATGACCACCATATCGAAACCATGAGAAAGGCGAGAGAATAACTTTCTACCACTGCTTGAAACAGTAGTGAAGACAATCTCAGCTTCATTGGCATAACTTGCCTCAAGACTGGCACGGGCCTCTTCCAAATTAAAATTACTACCAGTACGAAATTTTACTTCTACAATGAGGATGCGAGACATCTCAACCAGCACTTTGTCCCTGTTCTCAACTGCTTGAGCAAGTTGCTTGAGCAATGCATCACGATTCTGGTCCCTTGCCATCAAAACATCAGGATCCACACCTACAGATCCTTGAGAACGAATAGCAGCAGCTGCACTGTTGAGTTTCATCTGAATTTCGGCTATCTCCTGAGAGAATTGAGCTTCACTACTTCTCAATCTGTGCAACCAAGCATACACCTCCTCTTTACCCATGGCAAGAAGTTGCTCAGTTCTCCTTTCAACAGAGACGGCCTGAGCTGCACGTGTTTGTGAGTCAACTCCAACTCGGGCTACATCAGGTTTATATATCCTCATTTCCCCATCAATGAAACCACGATCAAGAACACGAGCCAGGAGCTCATCTGTTGCTGCATTGGAAGGAGCACACACTAACATTCTAGGCTTTGGGCAGAGCTTTGGAAGAGTCCGAAAAAGACTCTGATCCATGCTCTGAAGAACTTCATCAATTGATCCAGTTGCATTATTATCAGAACTGCCCTCGCTAGGTTGCTTGTAGCTTTCAGGTGCCAGTTTCTTGAGCAATGAGTTGTAATAATGTTGATACTGAACCAGATGGATCACATTCAACATACCCCATACAGTATGTGTCTTGCCTGTACCTGGAGGGCCTTGAACGAGAGTAAAGGGCCATGGTTCCTGCCTCTTTGTTGTCCCACTACTTGTACCGGCAGCCGTATGCATAGCAGCCCACTGTATTGCTGACAGTTGGGGTAGGTTAAAGGTCCTGTTTAAGTGTTCTGCAAACTTCTGAGTGAAGCACTCCGGCGTGGCAGGGATCTGCTGCTCATAATTAGGAAACTGCTCAGGACTAGGCTGAAGTATCGCTGTTTGCATCTGAAAAGGAGAGAATCGGTTGGACGTGATTTAACCCAAGTAAAATTGCAGTTATATTGAAAAAAAAAAAAATCCAGCTGTACCTGCAAATTAAGGCGACGAAATGCATGCAAAGCAACATACTCCCGTTGAGTTGTAGCAAGAGAGCCCAGGACAGTTAAATACCAGATGCCTCTAGGCTGGATTTTCCTTAAGATGTGTTCTTCATTGCCCTCACTGAAAATGTCCGTTAGGAGAACAAGATTAGAGTTAGTACATGGGCATGACACAACATAGATAATATATAGAAACAATTCCATTCAAGGGAAAATAATCTAATGCTGAATACAGTAAACTTAACCTGCTGGGATCATAAGAATCGCCAACATAGAAGTGAAGGATTGCTCCAGGAGGGTCACGAGTATCAATAGGCATAAATCGCCTAACCGTACCAGCCACACGTCCAGTTATCTCATGCTCGTCCCCCTCGCCATTGACAGAGAAATTGTTTCTTTTGGATCTGAATGATCCAGGCCTAGGGGTTGAAAGGACCCCAACATCCCCCTCCTTAAACATCCATTTGCACTCGTTGACTGGAAGAACCGTCACATCATACCATCCTAAGAAACAATTTAGTCAGTACATAGACACATACAAAAATGTGTGCAGGTGCGTGCGTGTGTGCGAGAGAGAGAGAGAGAGAGAGAGAGAGAGAGCCATAATTAGTACGTTTACCATCTTAACTTTCTACAACCTATGATGCCTGAACTGCTAAAACAACGGTTAGTAAAGAATAAGACCATGCAAGCGCTAATCTTCAATTGCAAGCACACCTAGTGAACATAAATCCATCATGGAAGAATAGGTACAAAAGAACTTCAACAGAACAAAAGCTAGGTCAGAGGTCCACAACGTCTAAATCCAGTACAAGAGCAGCATGGTTTATGTGAACTTACTCAGATGAATTTTTTGTGCCTCATGCCTACCACACAATTCTTAAAAAAGTTTTTACTCTAAGAATACACAAGGCCATGCATTAATGATTTCACATCTGACAGCATCCAAGTGACCGACTTAAGAAATCCTCGATTCCTAGACAGACTATTAAAACGTCGCACTGGGTAAGACAAAAGTCAGACTGTTTCTTAAAAAATAAATTCACAAGACTGAAGCATGTGAGCCAAGTAAAAACCAAATGCTTGACCTATTAAAGAGGTACAACATGCAAACGGCCATGGGCAGGCCTACTCGCTTTCAGCTATTATTTAGGTCAATCAATTACAGAGTCTAGCCTAAAATAACAAGCACACCACTGCTGCAGCAAATGCGCAACACGCCTTACATAATGTGATTCCACTTCAGACAGAACCCTTCCAAAATGTTGGCTACAAAACGATGTTGTACATAAAAAGAGTGATATGGAAGTGATAGATGTGTAAAATGTCTTAAAAACTATGCAACATAAGTTCCAAATTCCTGAAAAAGAAAACACCTCCAATTTGGCAAAAGTATCATTACCTCTTTCCCTCCTTTCGATATTCCGCACTCGAACCGTTACATGTGTATCTCTCGAAATTGTTTCAGTTAACTCCTCCCATGTACTGTAAAGCTGTGCACGGCATTCCTCAAAAAGTAAAGGCTCAAATACTCTGACGTACTCTTCTACAGATTCAAATCGACCGGGAACGCACTGTAGATCAGTCTCCCCTGGAAGACAAGAAACCACATCACATTTTACACTCAAGAGAACCAGCAAGGAATCAAACACATAACTAAGCTAATTAAAATAAATATCATCACCTGCAAAAGCAAAAACAGACAAGACAGTATAGGCTAATAAAAACTGATATCACCATCTGCAGTATGACTGCATACAAATAAAAGAACATGCATTTGGACCAAGATATTCTGGGCCCCTTCCAAACTCAAATGCATGTTCTCAAGTGCTGCAATGTGCAGGTAAATGCATGCATAATCACGCAGGAGCCTCATGCCAGCCAAAGAAAGGGTTAGAATTCATATGTGGAAAGATTAACTCTAATCTGGATCTCAGATCTCACATACAGGCCAAAAACTCCCATGAATAGGAAATATCCAGATCCGAATCACTTCAATAATCAATGAAACCCTAACATCCAACTGACTCTTATACTCACCACATGTTTCAAATCACAAGTAACAACTTAGCCTTTAGCCACCCCAGTCCAATCGTCCCCATTATACCAGTCGAATTGGGTTGATTTCAGTTTGATCTGGTTTTGGTCAGAGATGATTAAGTAGGCAAGACCAGACTTGACTATAAACTGATTTCCAGCCCAACCAGCCAAAACAGCCCCTTGATTTTAACTGTAAACTTTACAGCAACCTTGCACGAAAAGAATGAACCTTCTTGGTTCTTACAACGTGCTACACAAATGTCTAAGTAACAAGCATGGCCTTTCATGGGAAGCCCTACCCTTCTCAGTGAAGCAAAAAGGCAATGATAAAAAGTCAGAGTGTTGATTGCACAGCACAATATACCCTTTTGATGTCTTTCAAGCATTAAATTCATCAAAATACTATAGGAAAAATGTTATCCAAAGGAATGAAACATATGCATCGTAGCATCAGCAAAATTTTCCAGTGCACAGTGACCAATTTTTAAAAAACATGAACAGGAAGCATGGCTGATGTTATTATACCAGGTTGTTGCCAAAATTTCTGATTGGTCACCTCACGTATCAGGCGCTCAACTGATGTATCTTGATAGGTAGAATTAATTATCGTTTGCTTCTTGGGGACAAGATGCTTCTTATTCACCGACTTTGAATCCAAGGAGATCTGACTGATTAAACCTGGCTTCTTGTTAGGAAGTGGAGAACTTTTTGGCTGCCTTGGATCCATGGGTTGCTTCCAGGAACTCTGCCTTGAAGGTTGTGACAATTCAGCAGGTGGGTCATTATTGTTAATCAGTTTCTTAGGCTTAGCAAGTACTCCAGCATCTACATCACCATTGCACTCGGGCTTAGAATCACTCTGCTCAGCAGTATTGCCTCCTTCAATAGCAGATACATCCACTTTTTTCAGGTCCTTAGATATGGATTGACCCAGTCTTTCGACAACGCGTTCAGAAGGAGGAGGAATAGTTCGAGTTTCTTTTGCAGAACGAGTACTTGTAGTTGATGAAAAGTTTGGTCGCCTTGGAGTTGAAGTCTTCATTTGTCCAGCTTGCTTTACATCTTCCAGATTAAGAAACATGGTCTGTCTGTTGCGCTTCTTACCTAGCATAGCTTCTTTATGTTGGTCCATCTTCCTCTTTCCAGGATTATTTGCACATTTCAGAGCATAGCTCGCCTCAATGCCTTTGACTTCTTTTTGTTTCGTACCTACACTACCTTCCTCCAGAATACCATTAGAAGAATCTATTTTAGCATTGCCCTCGACATTGTGGCTGTCGTTGCTTTCATTATCATTTGGGTGCAAGTTTAGACCAGCAGGTGCAGAAGCTGAATTCTCACCCTTAACACTTTCAGAAATTTTGCCGTTGCAAGAAACAATCTCATTAACCACCCCTGAAGCATTAGAATCCTCCAATTCAATCATTCCTTTTCCTCGTGAAGCTTTGCCTGGTTCATGCAAACTGCTAGACCTATGTGTATCAGCAGCGCCATCATCATCCAACCATTCACCTTCTTCTCTCTCAACATTACGACCTGCCACAGAGTCAGAAACCAACAGACTTGCTGGATTCTTCTCCTCAAGACTTGCTGGATTCTTCTCCTCAATATCACTCAATTTTGATGATGAGGCAACAACGGAATTCCTATCCCCCGCATTCTTCTGCTCAGCACAACCCAGCTCAGGGATATGAGCAGCTTTGGGACGAACAAAAGGTTGAAAACCTGACACAGATGATGCATGTGAGAAAGCATTATTGTTGACAATTCTTTGAGGAACTACTGATGACACAAGCATGGCGGAACTGTGAGGATTTGAAGATGGAAGAGCCTTCTGCGGCAGCATGCTGACAACACTATCATTCTCTTCATCATCCCCCGGAGGAGGTTCATTCAGATCAAACATGGGCCTTCCCCGAGATGTCATCTCATAGGTAAACACATACAAACTGTATTGTCAGTGCATATAACTTAAACCGGCAACTGTCGTGCCGCCCCCTCAACATACAATTCACACTTCCAACAGAATGTGTATGTCCAAACAAAATACCTACAGGGAGAAACCAAATAATCCTGATGACCGAACGGGACCTGTAAAAATCACAAGACAATAATTATCCGCCTATCCAACGTAGGAACAAGGCACACAACAAAAGACCAGCAACTCCAACAAAAAATGTTTGAATCGAATAAGCAATGGAAGGGGAAAAAAACAGTAATTGCTCAATCAAGGATAGCCGAGGCTGCCTAATTGCTACTTCGACACGTGAGGTGTCAACAAAGATAAAGATTCCACAGCAGTGTCACCAGGGTCGATCTCTGTGATCCAGGACACCACGGATCAGACCAAACCAATTCGTCTTCTGAGAAAACCCTGAACTTCCGTTTAGGAAACCAACCCAACCCGTCCCAGACCAAAATCGCAAGCATCTCCCCAATCAGCCCCCATCCTCGACGAAAACCCTAAACCGACCGAATCGGCAATCCCCTTTTTCCCACCGCACCACATACACGATCTCGCCCCAATAAAAGAAAAATATTAAAAAATACAAAAAACCTAATTCCCCGCTAGTCAAACCAAATGCGGATTCCACAATCGAGCCCCCACCCCCATCGACCCGCTGACCCGATCGGGCGCCCAGGTCGGGAGGTCGGAGGTCGGAGGTCGGAGGCGGAGACCGCAACGCGCCGAGAGAGGACTCACCGGACTCACCCGCAAACGCGCACGGAGCCAGATCAAACCGCGAGGGCGCCGGGCGACGCCGGAGACGGATTGTCGCGGCTTCCTCGGAAGGGCCCCCCGGAGACGGCGGCGGCGGCGGCGGAGACGGTCGTCGTCGGTGGCGGCGGCGGCGGCGATCGGCGGAATCGAAGAGGGAGAGGGAGGGGAGAGGGGAAGAGCTCGATTCGATCGAGCGAGAGAGGCGGAGTCGATGATGATGATGATGTAGGCGAGAGGAGGAAGAGGAGAGAGAAAGAGGAGAGAGAAAGAGAGAAAGAGATCTTGGTTGGGTTTTCGTTTGGGCTAGGGGGAGGGAGGGAGAGAATATCCAACGTAATGTCTATGTAGGCATTTGGCAGCAGCGGGCGAGGAGCAGGAGGCAGCAGCAGCAGCGCTGCCCTGGGCGTTGCGTTTTTAGGTTTTAGCCCTCACCAAAGCGTGAAACGACACGAGCTCCTTTTTTCTCTTCCCTCCTCCTCCTCGCCGAGTACTACTAGTACTAGTCAAAAGGTCCATTTCACTGACCCTCCAATTATATATATAATACATATATGTGCGCGGGTATGTCAAATATATTTTAATTTTACTTTTTGGATTTATTGAAGTGTGGTTTGGTTCGGTTCGGCATGTTCTTTGCACTAGATTATTTTTATTTCGAAAAGAATTTTATTGGGAAGTTCGGATTAATAAAGATTGCTAGATTTGGGTTAGATAGGGAGTGGAAAGTGACAAAAAAAAAAAGGATCAATTTAATTTGGATTTATGAGAGGCAATGAGAGCAGTAATAGCGATTCTTTGGGTGGGATTTAATTCGGAGGCAGGTTACTTGTCTCGTGATTCACTTGCGATTTAAAGCTTTACTAACTTTCCATGCGCATGCCGAGCACCTCCAGAATTATTTTGATAACCTTAATTGGACGGAGAGATAAAAAAACAAAAAATAAAAACCTTTTCATATTACACTTTTAAAAACTAAGCATTTTTATGTTGATAACAAAATTTTGGATGAAGCGATTTGCTATTTTTATAAATAATTGTAAACAACCATCAGTTTTTTTTTTTTTTTACTGGTAAACAACCAACTATTTATTTCTAAATTTATTTCTAAACAACTATTTGTTCCATAAATAGATGGGAGAAGGAATTGTATGAGGTGGGTTTATGCATAAAAGGAAAGCGGGTGGCTAATCCATAAGTCGGCATTATATGTTTTTAATAGTAATTCTGGAAAATGGGGGCCACCCTAGCCCATTGAATGCTTCTTGACCCGGGCAACGGAGGGATTCTTGTTGGAATATAAATGACACTTTCGGTTTAAAAATCTAGATCCAAAAAAATTAGCAAAAAATAAAATAAAGCTAATAATTAAATTTTTGCTAAATGGATGATTCCACTCATACCTAATATGTCGACTACATAATGAGGAAGGGTGGAAATTGGGCCGGGCCTGGTCGGGCTGGCGCAATCAACTTATTTGGGCCCTAAGGCCCAAACTCCAGGCCTTGGAGGGATTCTCGTAGGAATATAAATGACACTTTGGTTTTAATAATATATATCCAATAACTTCAGCCCAAAAAAAAATATATAGTAAAAAAGTTAATGGTTGGATTTTCATTGAATTAGGTGATTGCGTGCTTACCTAATATATCGACTTACATAATGAGGAGGGGGTGGCAATTGGACTGGGCCGGGTAGGGCTGTGTCGATCAGGCCCATCTTCTCTCGAGATGGCCTGGTAAAAGGCTCGGCCCAAAATCTGGGCCCCATCTACTTGACCGGTGGCCGTTGGGCCAGCAGGGCTTTGCCAATGGGCCTCCAAAAGAGAAAAAAGGAAAGTTCCTCCCCAATTAATCTCCCTTTCCGTCTCAAAATTCTCCTTTCCTTCACTCGTCGGATTGATCTGTTGCTAATGACCAATTACAATTGTAACCATCAATTTGTCTCAAATGAACCTGGAAAGTTACTTAATTACACCTGAATATATTGTACGGAAATCAAATCAGCCCTAAAACTTTTTAAATTTTTGCTAATATAATCATAAGTCTTTACATAAAATTTTAATATAATATTTTTGATTAATTTTCATCGGAAATTACTGACACGATGACAGGCCACGTGCCGCCACGCAAGACAACTCTATCATTAGGTCATGGAAAAAGAGCTTTGTATTTCAAAATACATGCGTCAGGCGGTACTCTAGCCATGCAATGCCGGACAAGGCTGCTCCAAGCAAGGATTTCGTCGTGTCATGCTGTTGCAACTTGGGAACAGGTGAAGAAGTCGACGCTAGCCAAAACCTCGTGACGATGAGAGCATTATCACACGGTATGGACGACGCGTCAAGGCGGAGGAGGCGAAGACACGCCATCGTCGGAGCGTTCATTTTGGTTTTGTTGAAAAAGGCGAAGTCGCGGACGCGGCGAAGACCCGCCGTCAGGAGGAGTGCACTGGGCCATATGTGCCCCTGATAAAACCATAGAAGACACAAAAACATGGAATTGTAATGTCAAAACGCGTTTAATTTTTTTAGAAAAATCTTCATGTCACCACGGGTCACCTCAAATCTTTCCAAAGTTTTTATAAGATATTGGGAGGTTCTTTTATTTCGGTGAAAAAAAACATTAAATATGACTAGGTGAACGTCAAACTAAACAGCCTCATGGTTTTGCATAATTCACACAGGCATCCATGCACATGTATTAATCCATCAGCTTTCTTTCTTTCTTTCTTTTTTCCTTCCAAACCTAGCAAAAGAGCTGCTGGCCAACCCTTGCCAACCATGAAGCCCTCAATCATCACAGCCCTCACCCAGTCGCCAGCAAGGGTTAGCTGGCAATCCTTGTCGGACTTGGTAGGAAAAAAATGAAAAAAATAAACAAAGAAGAACAATTATAAAAAAAAATTGGTCACATCAACCCCGACCATCCTATGTAGCTCTACTAGCATCCACTTCAGTGATTTCCGATTAAAATTAGTCGGGTAAACTCAATTAACAACACGTGAAAATGTTTAGGACTCAACTGACACAATTGAAATGATTAGAATTGAATTGGTCAAAATGTAATAAATTTATGACTTTTTAGATCATTTTTCCTCTTAATACGAATGTACTTTGTAAAATTGATTTGAAACAAGAACTTGAAATCATTATTTGTGTATTTCAGTACGAAAAGATAATAGTAGCATTCATGCCCATAAATTCAAGCAACCAGCCCGCGACAAGGCCGTCCCACCAGCCCAACCATGCGTGCCGATAGCCTGCTCGTGCTTGGTCATACCGGCGCAACCTGCATCATTGTACTATATGGAAACTTAACAATATCCCAGATTTCCTCCTCTTAGGACTTCGGGCATAATTTCCTTCAAAGGACTTCCAAATTGCAGGGAAACTTGATAAATCGAAGCTAGACATGTCGGGCTTTCAACAAAGCATCATACGACCATATTAGAGCATCTCGAGACATTGACAGTTCGACGCGGGCGATAACGGGACCAGTCGCTTTGGGGCGTTTCGAGGTTGAGAACTTCCTCAATGAAGAAGCTGCCCGAGCTGCTGAGGCAAGCCATAGCCAATTGCCTTTCCTCCACGGCCGCCTTCGAAGCTTCCGAAGATCTTCGGGTTGCCCTTGAATTTCGGTTCTTTCTTGGTTTTTTTTATTGGTCTTGCCAACCCGGTTAGAACATGCCCAATCTTCATTTTGGTCGTAGAGAATGGTGTTTGGAATCCTATAGAAACAATGGAAAGTCAAAGAAGAGAATGTTCTTCAAATCATAACTGATACGGTTGTTTTTCAAAGTATATATGGGTGGAGACATGCATTCAAAGTACAAGAGAACCAAGGCTAAAAAGGGCATCAGCAAATGCATTGATGGATCATGGAATGTCATTACACACACTAGGAGCATTTTTTTTTTTATAACTATTCGAAATGTTTTTATAAGTAGACAAAGGCGTCAGCAAATGCATTGATGTAGCATATACGAACTAGTTCTGCTATCTAATTAAATTCGGGTTTCGTCCCTTGAAAATTAATAGGGATATAATGCCATGCCTCTTACAAACAATCTAAGAGTATAGCAGGAAAAGAAAAAAAAAAACGGAAGTACGGTGATGGAAAAACTAACTTATTCTCTTATTCTTAAAGCATCTAAAAAGAGACGATCACTTTTGCAAAAACGAATATTGCAAAAAAGAGTTGGTATGAAACCACGGGACGACCCATAAAGCACGTTCAAGCGATGCGATTACTTAATCAATAAGTTAAAACCACCCACCTCCACCAGAAAGTCTCATCTTAGACTTTGGACCCCTACAATTACATTATTAACCAAATCTTGCAATTCAAGCTCAAGACTAAGAAATTATCATCAGACAAATCAAAGGGAAACGATAAAAACATCATTGTCAAGTATATGGTATTGTTAGAGCATTGTTCTCTAATAAATTTGTCCTCCCAAAAATCCCTCAACTAGAACACCCCCCAAAAAAAAAAAAAAAAAAAAAAGAAGAAGATCATCCCCTAATTTGTTTGTTTTTGTTTGACATACAAACAACTGCTTTATCGAAAGAAGACAAAAATGCATCGAGCAGAACCAGACTAAGCAATCCCGACCCTCCATCACGCGTTTAAGGCCTCCCGCGTTGGCCCGATTGGATGCGAGACTTTTCATGTGCCAACTTTCCCTATAAATACGCCCCTCCTTCTCTAACGGTCTCACAACGCATGCCATACACTTCAGATATAGTCCTTTGCCTGATTCTTTGTCAATTCTAGTATTCCTCAAAAAAACAACCACCAACCATGGCCGAAGGACACCACCATCACCACCACCACAACCACCACCGCAGCCACCACAAGAAGGATGATGTCTTCATGGAGCCTGGGGTAGTCTTCACGGAGCCTACGGTCGATTACAGGAAGGAGGAGAAGCACCACAAGCACCTCCAGCAGCTCGGCGAGCTCGGTGCCGTCGCTGCCGGTGCTTATGCCTTGGTAATAATTATCATCTTCTTTTCAATTCTTGAAATTCTTTTCCCATTTTATAATTTAGATAAAATTTACTTCTTCACCTTATTGACCTGAATCATCAGGTTATTCACGAACATTGATCTCGATTAAACTCACATATTTCAACTCGACATGATAATGGCATGCCATGCAAGAATGGACATCCTTATAAATGAACAATAGATTGAATTTAATTGATTTCCTTCACCCATCAGCTAGAGGAATAAGATTTCCCTACAATTGGCTTAAACAAAAAACATAGTTGTAATCCATAGCACTATTTACATGATCAAATACTTCTTTTCAAAGTGAATAAATTAATTTTTTTTCTCGAACTTATCTCATGCTCAGAGCTTGTATAAAAAAAAAAAAAAGTATACACAATAGAGAACTTTTTTTTTTTTTGGCTCCTTTCCACTTTACCTTAACTCATTTTGTGTCGTGCACGCAATTCCTGATTAATGATGTGCAAAATGCAGCATGAGAAGCATAAGGCCAAGAAGGACCCGGAGCACGCTCACCGGCACAAGATAGAGGAGGAAATAGCTGCCGCCGCTGCCGTCGGGGCTGTCGGGTTCGCCTTCCACGAGCACCACGAGAGGAAGGAGGCCAAGAAAAAAATATAAAGAGTCTCATCATGGCAAGAAGCACCACCATCACTTCTAAACCATGGAGGATCTCCGTCTCTTTTTGCTGCTATCTGTCTTGTTTATATAATTTTATTTACTTAGAGACCGCCTTCAATAGTCGCTGTACATTTGCGGAGGGTGGTTCTTGAATCTTGAATTCTGCTGCTTGTGAATGCTTCCCGGAGAGGATGAGCATGGGTGTGTTTGGGCTTTGTCTTGTACAGGTTGTACCTTGGGTGTTCTGATGATCTGATTTCTAGCGTTTACATTTCCACATATTGTTTTAGGTACAATGATTATATTGAATATTATTTTCCAAAACCAATTAGCACACAGTCTCCGCATACGATGGATCCACACCCGGTTAGTCAATGTCAATTAACTAAAACGCGATGGCGTCAAATTCAAAAAAAAAAAATCACTTGATCGCAATGGTGTATATAGTTATAATTCAAAAAGTACGTAAAAAAGCTGTACATGACATAAAAGTATACAAGAGTTTCTTAGGATTGATGTTTTGAGTCCTCCCATGAGGACACGTACAAATTAGCAAATTATCTAATAATAGTCCATTGCGATATCTTCATCGTCACCTCACTAAGCACATTGACATTTTCTTCTAATTTGGTGGGATCTATGTGCAAGGTGCATGTCATTATCATCGTCCATTATCGTGATATTTTCCAAGTTAGCTCTTTCAAATATGGCTGAGTCAATTATCTGTGATTTAGTTTGAAATGAACTCACAAAATGACATAATTAATAATCTATATTGTCCCAGATCAAGCGATATAGGGAAAAGTGTTAACAAAGTCATAAACATTTTGTATTTGTGCCAATTTAGTCTTAAACCTTTTTTTTGTGCCAATTTAGTCCTAAACCTTTTTACTTAGTGCCGATTCAGTTCTTTCCGGCTAATTTTGGCTAGATTTTGCTGACTGGACGCCGGCCGGCTGATGTGGCCTGATCAATGCTAACGTAGACAACTTTTAATAATTTTTTAGTTTTTCTTTTTATTTTTCTTTTTTCCTTCCCCTCCTCTAGCCGGTCGCCAGACCTTGGCAAATGGCCAGAGGTGACGGCCGGCGATGTCTTCCTCGTCAGATATGGAGACCTAGCGCCGGGCTAGGCGACCTCGCCGACCGCGGCGTGGGCGCGGCCCGAGGCTTGCCCTCGCCGATCCGGGTGGAGCTAGTGAGGTCGAGCCTCGCCGGCCATTGCCTCTGGCCAATCACTGAGGTCCGGCGACTAACTGGAGGAGGGGAAGAAAAAACAAAAAGAACAAATAAAAATAAAATTCAAAAATAAAAAAAAATCAAAAATTTTAAAATATTATAAAAGTTGTCTACATCGCATCGATTAGGCCATGTCAGCCGGCCGGCGTCCAGTCAGCAAAATCCGGCCAAAATTGGCCGGAAATGACTGAATCGGCATTAAGTAAACATGTTTAGGACTAAATTAGCACAAAAAAAAGTTTAGAACTAAATTGGCACAAATACAAAAGGTTTAGGACTTTTTTAACACTTTTCCTAGTGATATATGATGGCTGGCCCATTTATATATCCTAAAAAAGGTTCAATAAAGTGTCTTTAATTCCACAAAAGTTATATCTCTTAGATCATATAGAAGTTGTCAATAAAATTATTATCATTGGAGGGAATTAGCTCATTTCTCTCTCTCTTTGATGTAGCCCATATTCAAGACCAACTTGTTCAACCAAGAAGATTAGTGTGCATTCAATATCAATGACACTCTGTTTTGTCATGAAGATTTTGTCATTTCTCAAACAATAAAACTTGCATCAAGGCACTTTGAGGAGAGCAAAAGCATTGGTAAATATTGTTTCAATTTTAATAGCTTCTAGTTTCTACTTACATTAATGACTATTAGTTTCTATGTTTGAGTCTAGCCTCTCACTCTTCTTTTGTTTTGATATAAAAGGTCAATGAGTCTCTATAAATTATAGACTGAATTTGGTTAATGAAATTTGCTTAGTGTAACTCTCTTGAACCTTAAGGAGTTCAAATCCCTTGAAAACCTAGAAGAGTTTCCACTCTGTCCTTGAAGAGTTGGGGCTTTTAAAGCCTACATCTTTGAAGAGTTGTAGCCATCAATCTCGAAGAATTGATGCTATTTCATCTTCCTCAGGGGCTTAGAAAAGCAACCATTGAAGTTCCTCTACTTTTTTTTCATTTTGTCCACCACCGTTTAGCCCACTTTCATAAAATATCGACAAGCCTATAGTGCTTAGTTGAGGAAATTGAAAAAACAACATTTGTGATTCTTCGAGTCTCCATTCTTTTGCTTTGGAATCAAGTCATTATGATCTGAATCGACAAATTTATGCTCATTTTCCTGAACTAGCATGGAAAAAAAAATTGTTCGATTTTATGACTAAGTTTCCATACGTGTAACTCACTCTCCCGATTCTATCGTCTAAGTAGCCGATTCTCTCTCTCTCTCTCTCTCTCTCTCTCTCTCTCTCTCTCTCTCATGCGACTTTGTTCCCTAATATCTCTCTACATAGGTACTTATGAGTATGATGCTATGAGATTGGTCGGAGTCTAGCGAGTCAGAATGATCTTTGATTATTGAGAATATAGCACCACAACACAAACCCTTAACCTACGTTTACCGTGTGATTCTTAAACTATTCGAAAACATGTCAATAATCTACTTATAGGATGTTTCTTAAAGCTTTGGAAGTTACGTATTTCATTTGAGTGTTTTTGATTTTGGTCGGAAAGTCAAATCAAACTTCAATCTTGACTACAATATAAATATGCAAGTCTCTATTCACGAACTATTTGTATTCATACACAGCCCTCGTTGATGGCTGGCAGAGGGAAAAAGGGAAAAATGAAAAGAGAAGAGAGAAAAGAAAATGAAACATAGAAAAAAACCAGAAAATCAAAAGAATTACAAAAATTGCTTTTACAAAAAAGAGAAGAGATTAAAGTGTATTTTTAGCTAAGGGAATTCCCCCCATATTTCCTTTTATTTTCTGGATCTTTCTCCTCTGTACTTCTATCATACATAGTAGCCTGTAGTTCTTCACTGTGCTTTTAATTCCAAATGCGAGTAATTTCTTTGTTTTTACGTTGTGATCTAGAGTAATTTCTTTGTTTTTACATTGTGACCTATTCTCTAGCTAAGTGTCCATACCCTATTGAATCTCCACAAGGCAAAAGGGTTTTGAGCAGTTTTTGAAGTGCTAGTTGGCTGGTATAATACCACAAAGTCGGATCTGAAATTTCAAGCAGGTGTCGCCTTATTGGAAGGGTATGTGTTAAAATATGTCTCGAGTTTGAGTCCAATGTGAAATTCCGAATATTTCGAATTAGATATTTTGCAGACGTTCGAAATTGAGCAAAGAAGATCCGAAGATCAACTCCCAAAATAGGAAAGTCCAACTTTCACTTGGATTTGGATTTTGTTTAAAATATACTGAGATATGTTTTGGATAAAATCGTTTTAGATAGGAAACGGAATCCTATGAGAATTTGGCAAAAGAATAAAGGTCTCACTTATATATATAGACTCGTGGCCGTGGATGGAAGAAGGTTGATCATGAAGAAATGTTCTTGAAGCGTCGTCTCGTTGTCGAGTGATTGAGGGATTTTCTTGCCGTCTCGTTATCGAGTGCTTGTGAGGGATTTACTTTGTCGTTCTTGTCTTTGAATTACATCCAAGAAAGATTAGTGTTTATAGCCGATTTACAACTTGTGGTAAGATTGGCGTGTAATTCTTTGGTGAGATTGAGAGATTATTTCTTGAGGAATTTCTGGGCTAAACACTGTGTGCGTTGTTGGGTGTAATTGGGGATTGGGAAACACCGAGAGAGTGTTTGAGTGACTTGAGTGTGTAATCTCCTTGTATCGCTTGATATATAGTGAAATTCGCTACTGCTCTCCCCGTGGACATAGGTCTTTACGACCGAACCATGTAAATCCGGTGTTCGATATATTTTCTTCTTTTGTCTATATTATTGTTCGATCGCTCGCCTTTTCGCAACAAGTGGTATCAAAGCCAGGCTTGGCTAAGTTGAAGCGAATTGATGGCGATAGAAGAAGTAAAAGTGAGAATCGACAGATTTGATGGGAAGGATTTTAGTTTCTGGAAGATGCAGATTGAAAATTATATTTACTAGATGAAACTGCACTTGCCCTTATCTGGGGAGAAACTAGAGATGATGAAGCAAGCTGATTGGGATTTGCTGGATAGACGAGCTATGGGTGTTATTTGACTGACGTTGGCTCGTAATGTCGCGTTTAATATCCTGGAGAAGACCACTGCTGATTTGATGCAAGCCCTGTCGGATATGTATGAGAAGCCCCGCAATCAATAGGGTCGATTTGATGCGACGTCTATTTAATTTGAAGATGAGCGAAGGTGCATTAGTTGTAGATCATATCAATGAATTCAATGTGATTGTTAGTCAATTGAGTTCAGTTGAGATTGACTTTGAAGATTAGGTACGTGCTTTGATTCCGTTATTCTCATTACTTGATAGTTGGAATACTATCGTTACTGCTGTTAGTAATTCCTCTGGGTCAACAAGTTTGACGTTTGATGGGGTTCGAGATTTGATTCTAAGCGAGGATATTCGTAAAAGAGAATCTAGCGAACCTGTATCTGCTGCTTTAGTAGGTGAAAATAGAGGAAGATTTAGAACACGTGTGGGTAAGAGTAGTATTAATATGAACAGGCATAGTCAGTCTAGGAACTGGTGATGTTGTCTGTTGGAGCTGTGGCAAGAGGGGGCATCTTAGAAGGAATTGCCTTAAGTTGAAGAATGAGAAGGGGAAGAAAATTATAGTTGATTATGCAGATAATGTTGCAGCTATAGCAAATAATGCCAATTATGTCTTGTCTGTCACTAATGATTCATCGTTTGATGGATGGATTATGAATTCTAGTTGTTCTTTTCATGTTACACCAAATAAAAACTGGTTTATCACTTACCAGTGCACGGGTAGTGGTAAAGTCTAGTTAGGTAACAACGCTGAGTGCTGTGTTGTGGGTGTTGGTGATGTTAAAATCAGAATGCATGATGGTAATGTGAGGACATTGACTGGAGTAAGGCATGTTCCAGAGTTAAAAAAGAACTTAATTTCCTTGGGTGCCGTAGATTCAGCTGGTTGCAAGTATTCTTTAGAAGGTGGAGTTCTGAAGGTTGTTCGAGATGCCCTAGTGATAATGAAAGAAATCAAGCACGGAGGCTTGTATAAACTTCACGGTGAGACAATGACAAATTTCGCTGCGAAGACGTCGGATGCATCTGTTTGAGAGTCTATTTACTGCTCGAGGAAGACCTGGGTGTTTGTACCAATGCACAAGTTTGATGCTGGTGTCAGGATCACGCGATTGAAAGCTTTGATCGAGACAAAAATTGGTAAGTCGATCAAGCATGTGTGGACTGACAATAGCATGGAATTCTGCTTGAAGCTGACAAATAAATGAAAGAGGGCATAGTGAAACATTGCACTAGTGCTAGAAAATCACAACAATTTACAGAATTGATGAGCAGAACATTACTAGAGACGGCCCGTAAAATGATCTCTAGTGCTGGTATTGCTAGGAGAATCCTAGCTGATGTGCTTAGTACGATGAGCTGCCTGGTGAATAGATCCCCATCAACTGCTACTAAATGGCGGACTCCTAAAGAAGTGTGGTCAGGTAACGTTGTTGGTTATTCTATTATTAGAATGTTTGGTTGCCCGTGTTATTTTCGAGTGAGTGATGGTAAGCTCGATGGGAGGGCAAGATGCATATTCCATGGCTATGCACAAGGTGAGCGAGGCAATCTGTTGTGGTGCCCGGATATAAATTCACCTGTTAACAGCAGATAAGTTACTCTTGATGAGTCTTTGGTACTTCTGGCTAGGAGTATTTGTGGCAGTGTTAATACGGATCTAGACGGTGTTCAGCTTGAGGTGGAGTTGCGACCAGAAACTCTTAAGGTAGCATACACGGGTACTAGCAAAGAAATCGACACAGATGGTGCTTGTAGCGAGGTGGAGCCTACAGAGCCAATGGTTGCCATAATTGCTGAAATTAACAAGGTACGTATTCGATCTCTTAATAGATATGGATGCAACAATGGTTTTGCTTTATTTGCGGTTAAGGAGGTTGCGTCGGAAAATCCTTGCGGAATAGTTAAAAGTGCATGTGGAGTTGGTATTCTGATGAAGTCCTCGGTTATGACGAAGTACAAGCGAGGCTTGGACTTGGATAATATCTGTGGCGGTTGAGCCCATCGGGGGATATGGGAAAGTAGCGACATAGTTTGATTTTTGCGAAGCAATGGCAACTTGGCTCAAACGTCGAGCCAAGGTGGAGATTGTTAAAATATGTCTCGAGTTTGAGCCCAATGTGAAATTCCGAATATTCCGAATTGGATATGTTACGGACGTTCGAAATTGAGTAAAGAAGATCCGAAAATCAACTCCCCAAATAGGAAAGTCCAACTTTCACTTGTATTTGGATTTTATTTAAAATATACCGAGATATGTTTTGGATAAAATCGTTTTAGATAGGAAATAGAATCCTATGAGAATTTGGCAAAAGAATAAAGGTCTCACTTATATATATAGACTCTTGACCGTGGATGGAAGAAGGTTTATCATGAAGAAGTGTTCTTGAAGTGCCGTCTTGTTGTTGAGTGCTTGTGAGGGATTTCTTTGTCGTTATTGTCCCTGAATTACATTCAAGAAATATTAGTGTTTGTAACCGATTTAAATCTTGTGGTAAGATTTGCGTGTAATTCCTTTGTGAGATTGAGAGATTATTTCTTGATGAATTTCGGAGCTAAACACTGCGTGCGTTGTTGGGTGTAATTGGGGCTTGGGAAATACTGAGAGTGTGTTTGAGTGACTTGAGTGTGTAATCTCCTTGTATCGCTTGATCTATAGTGAAATTCGCTGCTGCTCTCCCCGTGGACGTAGGTCTTTATGACCGAACCACGTAAATCCGATGTTCGATATATTTTATTCTTTTGTCTATATTATTGTTCGATCGCTCGCCTTTTCGCAACAGTATGAATAACTTTAAAAAAAAAATGCTAAATAGGATAGCTACAAAACTGCAGCAAGAAAGAAATTCATCGAATTTGGGACACAGATTGCCCTAATTAAGGAACTATATGATAGGACAACTCCCACTTGTCCATTGCCGATAGCGGGGAATGCAAATGGTATCATAGGGCATGGCTCTCATACATCAACTTTGCTGGGCATGGAGTATGCAGATATGTACAATGTCAACCCATATATGCCCTAAGAAGCACAAGCATTATGTGCGCGCGCGAGAGTGAGGGCCGTTGTCAATTTGTCGAATTTGCTTAAACCCAAATGTTCAATCATGAAGAACTCAAGGCCATGGAGCATGCAGATATATATAGTGGCATCATATGCCCTAAGAAGTACAAGCAATGCGAGTGCACGTCCGCGGGAGTGAGACAATTGGCACAACGAATTTCATGTTCATTTGAAAATATAATGAGCAATTCATACATGACGCAAATCATATCAGGAATATCGAATGATTCTCCTTGCACATTCTGCTGTCTGTCTTTAGTTAGTAAATGATCATCTTCAACCTAATAAATAAGTCTCTGATCGACTGCTGAAAACATTCCCCTGAAGCGCATGAGACAGCCACTTGCAACGAAAAATGATTGAAGAAAACTTAGGGACACAGAAAGAAGCCCAGGTATAAACAAAATGCCCAACTGTCTTGATCTTGTCTCTTTTCTTTCACCTCCTTTCGCTTTGTTGTAGGCAAACTTAGTCAAGGGATGTTACAATTGGCGGAGGTAAAAGCAACATAAGACTACACAGTGACGAGATCAGGTGTTTCTGCTTCAACGGATAGCAAAGCAGGTGTGTACTTTATCCAGCCAACCATCCAATCGATCTCGCTAGGATTTAACTTGCAAAATGCCCAGAACTCTTGGTTGGACACAGGAAACATACATTGTTCCCTCTACTTGGACTTTGAGATTAACCAGAATAGAAGAGAAATAGCGAATAACAAAAGATCTTCGCTGCCCATGTTTCTGTGGGATCAGACCAAGGAGAAAAAGAGTAGTTCTTTTATGCTCTCTTAATTAGGTATAAAGCTTCCACCCATCCATATGACTATCAATTATTCATTTTATGAAACATCTAAACCACCAATCTATCCAGATGGAGTTCATTTTGTCTTCAAGCTTCGTGTATACAGCTGCACCATAAGGCTGAGTCAAACTATAGCCAAATGAACTCTAAACTAGAAAAGGATCATATACACACAGCCAGAATAATGATGACGTCCAATCTACTCATCCAATGTCATAGAACACAGCACGACACAACCACCAAGGAAAATACAAAAGAATCAGGAAGACTTACAGAAAGACTTTTCATGAGAAGGTGCTCAACGTGAGCTACACAAAGACTTTGGGCGTTCAGCAATAATGCTGGGTGGAATTGTCCTATCTTCTGATGCACGGCTACAGGATAAGATTGTATATTTTATATGTGGAGGAATACACAGTAATAATGAAAAATGTGAAATAATAAGTATGACAGAAATGGAGATAAGAAAAGAATAGAAAGCAAGACCTGCATATAATTTCCATTAGGCAGAGAATGTTGATTTTCTCCTATAGTTTTTTGTCATTTTCGACCAAACCAGGTTGTGCATTGAGAGCAGCCTTGTGTACATGACATAGTTCCCAATAGCGTTGCAAATCACCAGCATTAAATGCCTTGAGAATATAGTACATCCACTCAACCTGTGTTCCCAAGAGGCTCTTTATCTGTCAAATTTGTAAAAACAAATCAAGATATTAACACTTGAAGAATTGGAAAAAATGTCATCAACATAACATTAATAGCTACACAATGAACACGTGTTACAAATGTTTCTCAAGTGAATCTAGGAAAAGTGATAATGAGACCTACCACTAAGAATTTGATGCAAAAAGTACAACAGATAGAAAACCTTGATTGCATTTGATAGTCATGATAAAATTTATATTATTTTTCATTTGATGTGTGCTCAAAATAAGATAAAGTCAGATATAAGGGGGATATAGACCGGATAAAATAATTTCATGGGAGGGTGGAATAAATGTGGATATGATTTATAATATTCATATTAAGAAAATTATTTTTATCGGAAACTAGACTTCTTAAATTAACAAATTTAAATTATTCAACCAAAAAAATTAACAAAATTAAAATATATTTCAATATATAAATAATATTTGACACTTTTGGTTTAAAAATCTAGATCCAAAAATTTTTGCAAAAAATAAAATAAAGTTAATGGTTAAATTTTTACTAAATTGGATGATTCCACTCATACCTAATATATCGACTAAATAATGAGGAAGGGTGGCAATTGGGCCGGGCTTGGTCAGCCGGGCACAATCAACTTATTTGGGCCCTAAGGCCCAAACTCCGAGCCTCGGAGGGATTCTCGTAGGAATATAAATGACAGTTTGGGTTTAATAATATAGATCCAATAACTTCAGTCAAAAAAAAAATAATAATAGTAATAAATTTAATGGTTGGATTTTCATTGAGTTAGGTGATTCCATGCTTACCTAATATATCGACTTACATAATGAATAGGGGGTGGCAATTGGGCTGGGCCGGACCGGCCCGGCACAATTGACTTATTTGGGCCCTAAGGCCCAAACTACGGGCCTTGGAGGGATTATTGTAGGAATATAATTGACACTTTGGGTTTAATAATATAGATCCAAAAACTTCAGCCAAAAAAATAAAAATAAAAATAAAGTTAATGGTTGAATTTTCACTGAATTAGATGATTCCGTGCTTACCTAATATATTGACTTACATAATGAGGAAGGGGTGGCAATTGGGCTGGGCTGGGTTGGGCTGTGTCGATCAGGCCCATCTTCTCTCGAGATGGCGTGGTAAAAGGATCGGCCCAAATTGGATTATATGGGCCCAAAGACCCAAACTATGGGCCCATCTACTTGACCGGTGGGCGTTGGGCCAGCATGGCTTTGACAGTGGGCCTCCAAAAGCCCCAAAAAGGAAAGTTCCTCCTCCAATTAATCTCCCTTTCCATCTCAAAATTCTCCTTTCCTTCACTCGTCGGATCGATATGTTGCTAATGACCAATTACAATTATAACCATCAATTTGTTTGAGATGAACCTGGAAAATTACTTAATTACACCTAAATATTTTGTACGGAAGTCAAATCAGTTCTAAAACTTTTAAATTTTTGATAATTTAATCCTATGTCTTTACAGGAAATTTTAATATAATCCTTTTGATTTTTTCATCGGAGATCGCTGACGCGGCAACAGGCCATGTGCATCCACACAAGACAACTCAATCATTAGGTCATGGAAAAAGGAGCTTTGTATTTCAAAATCTTGCAATTTTGCGTAGCTACATAAACTCTATACTCTCATGGCTTGATCGGATTTAGTCTTCTCCCGCTAGGATGCGACAGATGATCGAACGTTTTCATATGTGTAGATCCCATTAGCTTCCGATTCGACGCGTGCGTCAGGCGGTACTCTAGCTATGCAATGCCGGACAAGGCTGCTCCACGCAAGGATTTCGTCGTGTCATGCTGCTGCAACTTGGGAACAGGTGAAGAAGTCGATGCTGGCCAAAACCTCGTGACGATGAGAGCATCATCACACGGTATGGACGACGCGTCAAGGCGGAGGAGGCGAAGACACGCCATCGTCGGAGCGTTCATTTTGGTTTTGTTGAAAAAGGCGAAGTCGCGGACTCGGCGAAGACCCGCCGTCATCCGAGGATGCATTTTACGGGCGAACGCGAAGGCACCAAAAACCGACACGCGACTTCAGGAGGAGTGCACTGGGCCATATGTGCCCCTGATAAAACCATAGAAGACACAAAAACATGGAATTGTAATGTCAAAACGCGTTTAATTTTTTTAGAAAAATCTTCATGTCACCACGGGTCACCTCAAATCTTTCCAAAGTTTTTATAAGATATTGGGAGGTTCTTTTATTTCGGTGAAAAAAAAAAATTAAATATGACTAGGTGAACGTCAAACTAAACAGCCTCATGGTTTTGCAAAATTCACACAGGCATCCATGCACATGTGTTAATCCATCAGCTTTCTTTCTTTCTTTCTTTCTCTTTCTTTTTTCCTTCCAAGCCTAGCAAAAGAGCTGCTGGCCAACCCTTGCCAACCATGAAGCCCTCAATCATCGCAGCCCTCACCCAATCGCCAGCAAGGGTTAGCTGGCAATCCTTGTCGGACTTGGTAGGAAAAAAAAAGAAGAAAAAAATAAACAAAGAAGAACAATTATAAAAAAAATTGGTCACATCAACCCCGACCATCCTATGTAGCTTTACTAGCATCCACGTCAGTGATTTCCGATTAAAATTTGTCGGGTAAACTCAATTAACAACACGTGAAAATGTTTATGACTCAATTGACACAATTGAAATGATTAGAATTGAATTGGTCAAAATACAATAAATTTATGACTTTTTAAATAATTTTTCCTCATAATGCGACTGTACTTTGTAAAATTGATTTGAAACAAGAACTTGAAATCATTATTTGTGTATTTCAGTACGAAAAGATAATAGTAGCATTCATGCCCATAAATTCAAGCAACCAGCCCGCGATAAGGCTGTCCCACCAGTCCAACCATGGGTGCCGATAGCCTGCTCGTGCCTGGCCATACCGGCGCAGCCTGCATTGTACTATATGGAAACTTAACAATATCCCAGATTTCCTCCTCTTAGGACTTCGGGCATAATTTCCTTCAAAGGACTTCCAAATTGCAGGGAAACTTGATAAATCGAAGCTAGACATGTCGGGCTTTCAACAAAGCATCATACGACCATATTAGAGCATCTCGAGACATTGAATTCGACGCGGGCGATAACGGGACCAGTCGCTTTGGGGCGTTTCGAGGTCGAGATCTTCCTCAATGAAGAAGCTGTCCGAGCTGCTGAGGCGAGCCATAGCCAATTGCCTTTCCTCCACGGCCGCCTTCGAAGCTTCCGGAGATCTTCGGGTTGCCCTTGAATTTCGGTTCTTTCTTGGTTTTTTTTATTGGTCTTGCCAACCCGGTTAGAACATGCCCAGTCTTCAATTTGGTCGTAGAGAATGGTGTTTGGAATCCTATAGAAACAATGGAAAGTCAAAGAAGAGAATGTTCTTCAAATCATAACTGATACCGTTGTTTTTCAAAGTATATATGGGTGGAGACATGCATTCAAAGTACAAGAGAACCAAGGCCAAAAGGGGCATCACCAAATGCATTGATGGATCATGGAATGTCATTACATACACTAGGAGCATTTTTTTTTATAACTATTCCACATGTTTTTATAAGTAGACAAAGGCGTCAGCAAATGCATTGATGTAGCATCTACGAACTAGTTCTGCTATCTAATTAAATTCGGGTTTCGTCCCTTGAAAATTAATAGGGATATAATGCCATGCCTCTTATAAACAATCTACGAGTATAGCAGGAAAAGAAAAAAAAATCGGAAGTACAGTGATGGAAAAATTAATGTATTCTCTTATTCTTAAAGCATCTAAAAAGATACTATCACTTTTGCAAAAATGAGTCGGTATGAAACCACGGGACGACCCATAGAGCACATTCATGCAGATGCGATTCCTTAATCCATAAGTTAACCACCCACCTCCACCAGAAAGTCTCACCTTAGACTTTGGACCCCTACAATTACATTATTAAACAAATCTTGCAATTCAAGCTCAAGAACGGAAGAAATTATCATCAGACAAATCAAAGGGAAACGATAAAAACATCATTGTCAAGTATCTGGTATTGTTAGAGCATTGTTCTCTAATAAATTTGTCCTCCCAAAAATCCCTCAACAAGAACCCAACCCCCCCAAAAAAAAAAAACAAAACAAAAACAAAAACAAAAGAAGAAGATCATCCCCTAATTTTTTTGTTTTTGTTTGACATACAAACAAGTGCTTTATCGAAAGAAGACAAAAATGCATCGAGCAGAACCAGACTAAGCAATCCCGACCCTCCATCACGCGTTTAAGGCCTCCCGCGTTGGCCCGATTGGATGCGAGACTTTTCATGTGCCAACTTTCCCTATAAATACGCCCCTCCCTCTCTAACGGTCTCACAACGCATACCATACACTTCAGCTATAGTCCTTTCCCTGATTCTTTGTCAATTCTAGTATTCCTCAAAAAAAAACAACCACCAACCATGGCCGAAGGACACCACCATCACCACCACCACAACCACCACCGCAGCCACCACAAGAAGGATGATGTCTTCATGGAGCCTGGGGTCGTCTTCACGGAGCCTACGGTCGATTATAGGAAGGAGGAGAAGCACCACAAGCACCTCCAGCAGCTTGGCGAGCTCGGTGCCGTCGCTGCCGGTGCTTATGCCTTGGTAATAATTATCATCTTCTTTTCAATTCTTGAAATTCTTTTCCAATTTTATAATTTAGATAAAATTTATGTCTTCACCTTATTGACCTTAATCATCAGGTTATTCACGAACATTGATCTCGATTAAACTCACATATTTCAACTCGACATGATAATGGCATGTCATGCGAGAATGGATCATCCTTATAAATGAACAATAGATTGAATTTAATTGATTTCCTTCATCCATCAGCTAGAGGAATAAGATTTCCCTACAATTGGCTTAAACAAAAAACTTAGTTGTAATCCATAGCACTATTTACATGATCAAATACTTCTTTTCAAAGTGAATAAATTAATTTTTTTTTTCTCGAACTTATACCATGCTCAGAGCTTGTATAAAAAAAAAAGTATACACAATAGAGAACTTTTTTTTTTTGGCTCCTTTCCACTTTACCTTAACTCATTTTGTTTCGTGCACGCAATTCCTGATTAATGATGTGCAAAATGCAGCATGAGAAGCATAAGGCCA
Organism: Eucalyptus curtisii; assembly: GCA_017140595.1. Taxonomy (NCBI): domain Eukaryota; kingdom Viridiplantae; phylum Streptophyta; class Magnoliopsida; order Myrtales; family Myrtaceae; genus Eucalyptus; species Eucalyptus curtisii. Next base: position 19,788,649 of record CM029498.1, read on the forward strand.
AGAAGGACCCGGAACACGCTCACCGGCACAAGATAGAGGAGGAAATAGCTGCCGCCGCTGCCGTCGGGGCTGTCGGGTTCGCCTTCCACGAGCACCACGAGAGGAAGGAGGCCAAGAAAAATATAAAGAGTCTCATCATGGCAAGAAGCACCACCATCACTTCTAAACCATGGAGGATCTCCGTCTCTTTTTGCTGCTATCTGTCTGGTTTATGTAATTTTATTTACTTAGAGACCGCCTTCAATAGTCGCTGTACATTTGCGGAGGGTGGTTCTTGAATCTTGAATTCTGCTGCTTGTGAATGCTTCCCTGAGAGGATGAGCATGGGTGTGTTTGGGCTTTGTCTTGTACAGGTTGTACCTTGGGTGTTCTGATGATCTGATTTCTAGCGTTTACATTTCCACATATTGTTTTAGGTACAATGATTATATTGAATATTATTTTCCAAAACCAATTAGCACACAGTCTCCGCATACGATGGATCCACACCCGGTTAGTCAATGTCAATTAACTAAAACGCGATGGCGTCAAATTCAAAAAAATCACTCGATCGCAATGTTGTATATAATTATAATTCAAAAAGTACGTAAAAAAGCTGTACATGACATAAAAGTATACAAGAGTTTCTTAGAATTGATGTTTTGAGTCCTCCCATGAGGACACGTACAAATTAGCAAATTTATCTAATAATAGTCCATTGCGATATCTTCATCGTGACCTCACTAAGCACATTGACATTTTCTACTAATTTGGTGGGATCTATGTGCTAGGTGCATGTCATTATCATCGTCCATTATCGTGATTTTTTCCAAGTTAGTTCTTTCAAATATGGCTGAGTCAATTATCTGCGATTCAGTTTGAAATGAACTCACAAAATGACATAATTAATAATCTATATTGTCCCAGATCAAGCGATATAGGGAAAAGTGTTAACAAAGTCATAAACATTTTGTATTTGTGCCAATTTAGTCTTAAACCTTTTTTTTGTGCTAATTTAGTCCTAAACCTTTTTACTTAGTGCCGATTCAGTTCTTTCCGGCTAATTTTGGCTGGATTTTGCTGACTGGACGCGGGTCGGCTGACGTGGCTTGATCAATGCTAACGTGGACAACTTTTAATAATTTTTTAATTTTTTAGTTTTTCTTTTTATTTTTCTTTTTTCCTTCCCCTCCTCCAGCCGGTCGCCGGACCTTGGCAAATGGCCAAACGCGATGGCCGGCGAGGTCAACCTCGCCGGATATGGCAACCTAGCGCCGGGCTAGCGAGGCTCGACCTCGCCGAATCGCGACTAAGTAAAAAGGCGACGCCAAAAAAAAGATTTATGACTAAAGGCTCGCCTTTTCCCAGCGATATATGATGGCCCATTTATATATCGTCAATTAAATTATCATCATTGGAGGGGTTCTCTCTCTCTTTGATGTAGCCCATACTCAAGACCAACTTGTTCAACCAAGAAGATTAGTGTGCATTCAATATCAATGACACTCTGTTTTGTCATAAAGATTTTGTCATTTCTCAAACATTAAAAATTGCATCAAGGCACTTTGGGGAGAGCAAAAGCATTGGTAAATATTGTTTCAATTTTAATAGCTTCTAGTTTCTACGTACATTAATGACTATTAGTTTCTATGTTTGAGTCTAGCCTCTCACTCTTCTTTTGTTTTGATATAAAAGGTCAATGAGTCTCTATAAAATATAGACTGAATTTGGTTAATGAAATTTGCTTAGTGTAACTCTCTTGAACCTTAAAGAGTTCAAATCTCTTGAACACCTAGAAGAGTTTCCATTCCGTCCTTGAAGAGTCGGGGCTTTTAAAGTCTGCATCTTTGAAAGAGTTGCAGCCAACAATCTCGAAGAATTGATGCTATTTCAACTTCCTCGGGGGCCTAGAAAAGCAACCATTGAAGTTCCTGTACTTTTTTTCATTTTGTCCACCACCATTTAGCCCACTTTCATAAAATATCGACAAGCCTATAGTGCTTAGTTGAGGAAACTGAAAACACAACATTTGTGATTCTTCGAGTCTCCATTCTTTTGCTTTGGAATCAAGTCATTATGATCTGAATCGACAAATTTATGCTCATTTTCCTGAACTAGCATGGAAAAAAAAATTATTCGATTTTATGACTAAGTTTCCATACGTGTAAGTCACTCTCTTGATTATATCGTCTAAGTAGCCAATTCTCTCTCTCTCTCTCTCTCTCTCTCTCTCTCTCTCTCTCTCTCTCTCTCTCTCTCTCTCTCTCATGCGACTTTGTTCCCTATTATCTCTCTACATAGGTACTTATGAGTATGATGCTATGAGATTGGTCGGAGTCTAGCGAGTTAGAATGATCTTTGATTATTGAGAGTATAGCACCATAACACAAACCCTTAACCTACGTTTACTGTGTGATTCTTGAACTATTCGTAAACATGTCAATAATCTACTTATCGGATGTTTCTTAAAGCTTTGGAAGTTACGTATTTGATTTGAGTGTTTTTGGTTTGGGTCGGAAAGGGCTATCTATAAATATATATAGTCAAATCAAACTTCAATCTTGACTACAATATAAATATGCAAGTCTCTATTCACGAACTATTTGTATTCATACACAGGCCTCGTTGATGGCCGGTAGAGGGAAAAAGGGAAAAATGAAAAAAGAAGAGAGAAAAGAAAATGAAAAATAGAAAAAAAAATCAGAAAATCAAAAGAATTACAAAAATTGCTTTTACAAAAAACGGAAGAGATTAAAGTGTATTTTTAGCTGAGGGAATTCCCTCCATATTTCCTTTTGTTTTCTGGATCTTTCTCCTCTGTAGTTCTATCATACATAGTAGCATGTAGTTCTTCATCGTGCTTTTAATTCCAAATGCGAGTAATTTCTTTGTTTTTACGTTGCGATCTATTCTCTAGCTAAGTGTCCATACCCTTATTGTTCGATCGCTCGCCTTTTTCGCAACAAGTGGTATCAAAGCTAGGCTTGGCTAAGTTGAAGCAAATTGCTGGCGACAGAAGAAGTAAAAGTGAGAATCGACAGATTTGATGGGAAGGATTTTAGTTTCCGGAAGATGCAGATTGAAGATTATCTTTACCAGATGAAACTGCACTTGCCCTTATCTGAGGAGAAACCAGAGACGATTAAGCAAGCTGATTGGGATTTGCTGGATAGACGAGCTATGAGTGCTATTCGGCTGACGTTGGCTCATAACGTCGCGTTTAATATCCTAAAGGAGAAGGCCATTGCTGATTTGATGCAAGCCCTGTTGGATATGTATGAGAAGCCATCTGCGATCAGCAAGGTCTATTTAATTTGAAGATGAGCGAAGGTGTGTTAGTTGCAGATCATATCAATGAATTCAATGTGATTATTAGACAATTGAGTTCAGTTGAGATTGACTTTGAAGATGAGGTACGTGCTTTGATTCTGTTATCCTCATTGCCTGATAGTTGGAATACTACTGTTACTGCTGTTAGTAACTCCTCTAGGTCAACAAGTTTGACGTTTGATGGGGTTCGAGATTTGATTCTAAGCGAGAATATTCGTAGAAGAGAATCTGGCGAACCTGTATCTGCTACTTTAGTAGATGAAAATAGAGGAAGATTTAGAACACGTGTGGGTAAGAGTAGTATTGATATGAACAGGCATAGTCAGTCTAGGACTGGTGATGTTGTCTATTGGAGCTGTGGCAAGAGGGGGCACCTTAGAAGGAATTGCCTTAAGTTGAAGAATGAGAAGGGTAAGGGAATTATAGTTGATTCTACAGATAATGTTGCAGCTATAGCAAATAATGCCGATTATGTCTTGTCTGTCACTAATGATTCATCCTTTGATGGATGGATTATGGATTCTGGTTGTTCTTTTCATGTCACACCAAATAAAAATTGGTTTATCACTTATCAGTGCACGGGTAGTGATAAAGTCCAGTTAGGGAACAACGCTGAGTGTGATGTTGTGGGTGTTGGTGATGTTAAAATCACAATGCATGATGGTAATGCGAGGACATTGACTGGAGTAAGGCATGTTCCAGAGTTGAAAAAGAACTTAATTTCCTTGGGTACCCTAGATTCGGTGGTTGCGGGTATTCTTGGAAGGTGGAGTTCGAAGGTTGTTCGAGGTGCCCTGGTGATAATGAAAGGAATCAAACATGGAGGCTTGTATAAACTTCAAGGTGAGACAATGACAAATTTCGCTACGAAGACGTCGGATGCATCTATTTGAGAGTCTATTGACTGCTCGAGGAAGATCTGGGTGTTTGTGCCAATGCACAACTTTGATGCTGGTGTCAGGATCACGCGGTTGAAAAATTTGATCGAGACGGAGACTGGTAAGTTGATCAAGCATGTGCGGACTGACAATAGCATGGAATTCTGCTCGGAGCTGGCAAATAAATTCTGCACGAAAGAGGGCATAGTGAAACATCGCACTAGTATTAGTAAATCACAACACTTTGCAGAATTGATGAGCAGAACATTACTAGAGACGGCACGTAAAATGATCTCTAATGCTAGTATTGCTAGGAGAATCCTAGCTGATGTGCTTAGTACGATGAGTTTGCACGGTGAATAGATCCCCATCAAGCGCTATTCAATGGCGGACTCTGAAGAAGTTTGGTCGGTAACGTTACTGGTTATTCTATTATAAGAATATTTGGTTGCCCATGTTATTTTTGAGTGAGTGATGGTAAGCTCGATGGGAGGGCAAGATGCATATTCCATGGCTATGCACAAGGTGGGCGGAGCGATTTGTTGTGGTACCCAGATATAAATTCACTTGTTAACAGCAGATAAGTTACTCTTGATGAGTCTTCGGTACTTTCGGCTAGGAGTGTTTATGGCGGTGTTAATACCGATCTAGACGGTGTTCAGCTTGAGGTGGAGTTGCGACCGAAACTCCCGAAATAGCGTACACGGGTACTAGCAAAGAAATCGACACATATGGTGCTTGCAGCAAGGTGGAGCCTATAGAGCCAATGATTACCGTAACTGCTGAAATTAACAAGGTACGTATTCGATCTCCTGATAGATATGGATGCAACAATGGTTTTGCTTTATTTGCGGTTAATGAGGTTGCGTCGGAAAATCCTTGCGGAACAGTTAAAAGTGCATGTGGAGTTGGTATTCTGATGAGGTCCTCGGTTATGGCGAAGTGCAAGCGAGGCTTGGACTTGGATAATATCTGTGGCGGTTGAGCCCATCGCGGGCTATGGGAAAGTAGCGGCAGAGTTTAGTTTTTGCGAAGCGATTGCAATTTGGCTCAAACATCGAGCCAAGGTGGAGATTGTTAAAATATGTTTCGAGTTTGAGCCTAATGTGAAATTAATATTCCGAATGGGATATGTTGCGGACGTTCAAAATTGAGTAAAGAAGATCCGAAGATCAACTCCCCAAATAGGAAAGTACAACTTTCACTTGGATTTGGATTTTGTTTAAAATATACCAAGATATGTTTTGGATAAAATCGTTTTAGATGGGAAACAGAATCCTATGAGAATTTGGCAAAAGAATAAAGGTCTCACTTATATATATAGACTCATGGCCATGGATGGAAGAAGGTTGATCATGAAGAAGTGTTCTTGAAGCGTCGTCTCGTTGTCGAGTGCTTGTGACAGATTTTCTTTGTTGTTCTTGTCTGTGAATTACATCCAAGAAAGATTAGTGTTTGTAGCCGATTTAAATCTTGTGGTAAGATTTGCATGTAATTCCTTCGTGAGATTGACAGATTATTTCTTGAGGAATTTCGGGGCTAAACACTGCATGCGTTGTTGGGTAATTGGGGCTTGGGAAACACCGAGAGAGTGTTTGAGTGACTTGAGTGTGTAATCTTCTTGTATCGCTTGATCTATAGTGAAATTCGCTGCTGCTCTCCCCGTGAACGTAAGTCTTTACGACCGAACCACGTAAATCCGGTGTTCGATATATTTTCTTCTTTTGTCTATATTATTGTTCGATCGCTCGCCTTTTCGCAACAGAATGAATAGCTTTAAAAAAATGCTAAATAGGATAGCTACAAAACTGCAGCAAGAAAGAAATGTACAATGTCAACCCATATATGCCCTAAGAAGCACAAGCATTATGTGCGCGTGCGAGAGTGAGAGCCGTTGTCAATTCGTCGAATTTGCTGAAACCCAAATGTTCAATCATGAAGAACTCAAGGCCATGTATATATAGTGGCATCATATGCCCTAAGAAGTACCAGCAATGCGAGTGCACGTACGCGGGAGTGAGACAATTGGCACAAGGAATTTCATGTTCATTTGAAAATATAATGAGCAATTCATACATGACGCAAATCATATCAGGAATATCGAATGATTCTCCATGCACATTCTGTTGTCTGTCTTTAGTCAGTAAATGATCATCATCAACCTAATAAATAAGTCTCTGATCGAATGCAGAAAACATTCTCCTGAAGCGCATGAGACAGCCACTTGCAACGAAAAATGATTGAAGAAAACTTAGGGACACAGAAAGAAGCCTAGGTATAAACAAAATGCCCAACTGTCTTGATCTTGTCTCTTTTCTTTCACCTCTTTTCGCATTGTTGTCAGCAAACTTAGTCAAGGGAAGTTACAATTGGCGGAGGTAAAAGTAACATAAGACTACACAGTGACGAGATCAGGTGTTTCTGCTTCAACGGATAGCAAAGCAGGTGTGTACTTTATCCAGCCAACCATCCAATCGATCTCGCTAGGATTTAACTTGCAAAATGCCCAGAACTCTTGGTTGGACCCAGGAAACATACATTGTTCCCTCTACTTGGACTTTGAGATTAACCAGAATTGAAGAGAAATAGCGAAGAACAAAAGATCTTCGCTGCCCATGTGTCTGTGGGATCAGACCAAGGAGAAAAATAGTAGTTCTTTTATGCTCTCTTAATTAGGTATAAAGCTTCCACCCATCCATATGACTATCAATTATTCATTTTTTGAAACATCTAAACCACCAATCTATCCAGATGGAGTTCATTCTGTCTTCAAGCTTCGTGCATACAGCTGCACCATAAGGCTGAGTCAAACTATAGCCAAATGAACTTTAAACTAGAGAAGGATCATATACACACAGCCAGAATAATGATGACGTCCAATCTACTCATCCAATGTCATAGAACCCAGCACGACACAACCACCAAGGAAAATACAAAAGAATCAGGAAGACTTACAGAAAGACTTTTCATGAGAAGGTGCTCAACGTGAGCTACACAAAGACTTTGGGCGTTCAGCAATAATGCTGGGTGGAATTGTCCTATCTTCTGATGCACGGCTACAGGATAAGATTGTATATTTTATATGTGGAGGAATACACAGTAATAATGAAAAATGTGAAATAATAAGTGACAGAAATGGAGATAAGAAAAGAATAGAAAGCAAGACCTGCATATAATTTCCATTAGGCAGAGAATGTTGATTTTCTCCTATAGTTTTTTGTCATTTTCGACCAAACCAGGTTGTGCATTGAGAGTAGCCTTGTGTACATGACATAGTTCTCAATAGCGTTGCAAATCACCAGCATTAAATGCCTTGAGAATATAGTACATCCACTCAACCTGTGTTCCCAAGAGGCTCTTTATCTGTCAAATTTGTAAAAACAAATCAAGATATTAACACGATGATTAACAAAAAAATGAAACAAATAAGGGCAAATTGGAAAGACCATGTAACCAAAAAGCAAGTTATGCTTGAAGTTGCTTCGTAGAAAATGTCATCAACATAACATTAATAGCTACACAATGAACATGTTTTACAAATGTTCCTCAAGTGAATCTAGGAAAAGTGATAATGAGACCTACCACTAAGAATTTGATGCAAAAAGTACAATAGATAGAAAACCTTGATTGCATTTGGTAGTCATGATAAAATTTATATTATTTTTCATTTGATGTGTGCTCAAAGTAAGATAAAGTCAGATATAAGGGGGATATAGACCGGATAAAATAATTTCATGGGAGGGTGGAATAAATGTGGATATGATTTATAATATTCATATTAAGAAAATTATTTTTATCAGAAACTAAACTTCTTAAATTAACAAAATTTAAATTATTCGACCAAAAAAATTAACAAAATTAACAAAATTTAAATATATTTCAATATATAAATAATATTTGACACTTTTGGTTTAAAAATCTAGATCCAAAAAATTTTGCAAAAAATAAAATAAAGTTAATGGTTAAATTTTTACTAGATTGGTAATATAGCAACTAAATAATGAGGAAGGGTGGCAATTGGGCCGGGCTTGGTCGGGCTGGCACAATCAACTTATTTGGGCCCTAAGGCCGAAACTCCGAGCCTCGGAGGGATTCTCGTAGGTATAGATCCGATAACTTCAGCCCAAAAAAAAAAAATTATAATAGTAATAAAGTTAATGGTTGGATTTTCATTGAATTAGGTGATTCCGTGCTTACCTAATATATCGACTTACATAATGAGGAGGGGGTGGTAATTGGGTTGGGCCGGGTTGGCCCGGCACAATCAACTTATTTGGGCCCTAAGGCTCAAACTACGGGCCTTGGAGGGATTATTGTAAGAATATAAATGACACTTTGGGTTTAATAATATAGATTCAAAAACTTCAGCCAAAAAAAAAATAAAGTTAATGGTTGAATTTTCACTGAATTAGATGATTCCGTGCTTACCTAATATATCGACTTACATAATGAGGAAGGGGTGGCAATTGGGCTGGGCGGGGTTGGGCTGTGTCGATCAGGCCCATCTTCTCTTGAGATGGCGTGGTAAAAGGCTCGGCCCAAATCAGATTATATGGGCCCAAAGACCCAAACTATGGGCCCATCTACTTGACCGGTGGCCGTTGGGCCAGCAAGGCTTTGATAGTGGGCCTCCAAAAGCCCCAAAAAGGAAAGTTCCTCCTCCAATTAATCTCCCTTTCCATCTCAAGATTCTCCTTTCCTTCACTCGTCGGATCGATCTGTTGCTAATGACCAATTACAATTATAACCATCAATTTGTCTGAGATAAACCTGGAAAAATACTTAATTACGCCTAAATATTTTGTACGGAAGTCAAATCAGCTCTAAAACTTTTAAATTTTTTATAATTTGATCCTAAGTCTTTACAAGAAATTTTAATATAATCCTTTTGATTTTTTCATTGGAGATCGCTGACGCGGCAACAGGCCATGTGCCTCCACGCAAGACAACTCTATCATTAGGTCATGGAAAAAGGAGCTTTGTATTTCAAAATCCTGCAATTTTGCCTAGCTACTTAGACTCTATACTCTCATGGCTTGATCGGATTTAGTCTTCTCCCGCTAGGATGCGACAGATGATCGAACGTTTTCTTATGTGTAGATCCCATTAGCTTCCGATTCGACGCGTGCGTCAGGCGGTACTCTAGCTATGCAATGCCGGACAAGGCTGCTCCACGCAAGGATTTCGTCGTGTCATGCTGCTGCATCCTGGGATTATGTGAAGAAGTCGATGCTGGCTGAATTCTCGCGACGATGAGAGCATTATCACACGGTATGGACGACGCGTTAGGGCGGATGAGGCGAAGACACGCCATCGTCGGAGCGTTCATTTTGGTTTTGTTGACAGAGACGAAGTCGCCGACGCGGCGAAGACCCGCCGCCATCCGAGTATGCATTTTACGGGCGAGCGCGAAGGCACCAAAAACCGACACGCGACTTCAGGAGGAGTGCACTGGGCCATATGTGCCCCTGATAAAACCGTAGGAGACACAAAACATGGAATTATAATGTCAAAACGCGTTTAAGTTTTTTAGAAAAATCTTCATGTCACCATACGTACACCTCAAATCTTTGCAAAGTTTTTATAAGATATTGGAAGGTTCTTTTATGTCGGTGAAAAAGAGATTTGAATATGACTAATTTGGTGAATGTCAAACTAAGCAGCCTCTTAGGTTGCATAATTCACACAGGCATCCATGTATATGTATTAATCGATCAGCTTTCTTTCTTTCTTTCTTTTTTTTCTCCCTCCCAAGCCTAACAAAAGAGCCGCTGGCCAACCCTTGCCGCCCTCACCCAGTCGCCAACAACGGTCGCCCAACCCTTGCCATTGGGCTGGCAAGGATTATTTGGCGATCCTTGTCGGACTTGGTAGGAAAAAAATGAAAATAAATAAACAAAGAAGAAAAATTATAAAAAATTGGTCACATCAACCCCAACCATTCTATATAGCATTACTGGTGTCCACATCAGTGATTTCCAATTAAAATTAGCTGGGTAAACTTAATTGGCAACACGTAAAAATGTTTAGGACTCAATTGATACAATTAAAGAATTAGAATTGAATTGATCAAAATGCAATAGATTTATGACTTTTTAGATCATTTTTCCTCATAATGCGACTGTACTTTGTAAAATTGATTTGAAACAAAAACTTGAAATCATTATCTATATATTTCATTATGAAAAGATAATAGTAGTATTTATGCCCATAAATTCATGCAACCAGCCCGCAACATGGCCGTCCTACCAGCCCGACCAAGCGTGCCAATAGCCTGCTCATGCCTGGCCATACCACCCGCGCAGCCTGCATCGTACAATACCGAAACTTAACATTATCCCAGATTTCCTCCTCTTGGTACTTCGAGCACAATTTCCTTCAAAGGACTTCCAAATTGCAGGGAAACTTGATTCATCGAAGCTAGACATGTCGGGCTTTCAACAATGCATCATACGACCATATTAGAGCATCTCGAGACATTGACAGTTCGACGCCGGTGATAACAGGACCAGTCGCTTTGGGGCGTTTCGAGGTTGAGAACTTCCTCAATGAAGAAGCTGCCCGAGCTGCTGAGGCAAGCCATAGCCAATTGCCTTTCCTCCACGGCCGCCTTCGAAGCTTCCGGAGATCTTCGGGTTGCCCTTGAATTCGGTTCTTTCTTGGTTTTTTTATTGGTCTTGCCAACCCGGTTAGAACATGCCCAGTCTTGATTTTGGTCGTAGAGAATGGTGTTTGGAATCCTATAGAAACAATGGAAAGTCAAAGAAGAGAATGTTCTTCAAATCATAACTGATACGGTTGTTTTTCAAAGTATATATGGGTGGAGACATGCATTCAAAGTACAAGCGAACCAAGGCCAAAAGGGGCTTCAGCAAATGCATTGATGGATCATGGAATGTCATTACATACACTAGGAGCATTTTTTTTATAACTATTCCACATGTTTTTATAAGTAGACAAAGGCGTCAGCAAATGCATTGATGTAGCATATACGAACTAGTTCTGCTATCTAATTAAATTTCGGTTTCGTCCCTTGAAAATTAATAGGGATATAATGCCATGCCTATTACAAACAATCTAAGAGTATAGCAGGAAAAGAAAAGAAAAAACGGAAGTACGGTGATGGAAAAATTAACGTATTCTCTTATTCTTAAAGCATCTAAAAAGAGACGATCACTTTTGCAAAAATGAATATTGCAAAAACGAGTCGGTATGAAACCACGGGACAACCCATAAAGCACGTTCAAGCGATGCGATTACTTAATCAACAAGTTAAAACCACCCCCCTCCACCAGAAAGTCTCATCTTAGACTTTGGACCCCTACAATTACATTATTAACCAAATCTTGCAATTCAAGCTCAAGACTAAGAAATTATCATCAGACAAATCAAAGGGAAACGATAAAAACATCATTGTCAAGTATATGGTATTGTTAGAGCATTGTTCTCTAATAAATTTGTCCTCCCAAAAATCCCTCAACAAGAACCCAACCCCCCCCCCCAAAAACAAAACAAAAACAAAAACAAAAGAAGAAGATCATCCCCTAATTTTTTTGTTTTTGTTTGACATACAAACAAGTGCTTTATCGAAAGAAGACAAAAATGCATCGAGCAGAACCAGACTAAGCAATCCCGACCCTCCATCACGCGTTTAAGGCCTCCCGCGTTGGCCCGATTGGATGCGAGACTTTTCATGTGCCAACTTTCCCTATAAATACGCCCCTCCCTCTCTAACGGTCTCACAACGCATACCATACACTTCAGCTATAGTCCTTTCCCTGATTCTTTGTCAATTCTAGTATTCCTCAAAAAAAAACAACCACCAACCATGGCCGAAGGACACCACCATCACCACCACCACAACCACCACCGCAGCCACCACAAGAAGGATGATGTCTTCATGGAGCCTGGGGTCGTCTTCACGGAGCCTACGGTCGATTATAGGAAGGAGGAGAAGCACCACAAGCACCTCCAGCAGCTTGGCGAGCTCGGTGCCGTCGCTGCCGGTGCTTATGCCTTGGTAATAATTATCATCTTCTTTTCAATTCTTGAAATTCTTTTCCAATTTTATAATTTAGATAAAATTTATGTCTTCACCTTATTGACCTTAATCATCAGGTTATTCACGAACATTGATCTCGATTAAACTCACATATTTCAACTCGACATGATAATGGCATGTCATGCGAGAATGGATCATCCTTATAAATGAACAATAGATTGAATTTAATTGATTTCCTTCATCCATCAGCTAGAGGAATAAGATTTCCCTACAATTGGCTTAAACAAAAAACTTAGTTGTAATCCATAGCACTATTTACATGATCAAATACTTCTTTTCAAAGTGAATAAATTAATTTTTTTTTCTCGAACTTATCCCATGCTCAGAGCTTGTATAAAAAAAGTATACACAATAGAGAACTTTTTTTTTTGGCTCCTTTCCACTTTACCTTAACTCATTTTGTTTCGTGCACGCAATTCCTGATTAATGATGTGCAAAATGCAGCATGAGAAGCATAAGGCCAAGAAGGACCCGGAGCACGCTCACCGGCACAAGATAGAGGAGGAAATAGCTGCCGCCGCTGCCGTCGGGGCTGTCGGGTTCGCCTTCCACGAGCACCACGAGAGGAAGGAGGCCAAGAAAAAATATAAAGAGTCTCATCATGGCAAGAAGCACCACCATCACTTCTAAACCATGGAGGATCTCCGTCTCTTTTTGCTGCTATCTGTCTTGTTTATGTAATTTTATTTACTTAGAGACCGCCTTCAATAGTCGCTGTACATTTGCGGAGGGTGGTTCTTGAATCTTGAATTCTGCTGCTTGTGAATGCTTCCCTGAGAGGATGAGCATGGGTGTGTTTGGGCTTTGTCTTGTACAGGTTGTACCTTGGGTGTTCTGATGATCTGATTTCTAGCGTTTACATTTCCACATATTGTTTTAGGTACAATGATTATATTGAATATTATTTTCCAAAACCAATTAGCACACAGTCTCCGCATACGATGGATCCACACCCGGTTAGTCAATGTCAATTAACTAAAACGCGATGGCGTCAAATTCAAAAAAATCACTCGATCGCAATGTTGTATATAATTATAATTCAAAAAGTACGTAAAAAAGCTGTACATGACATAAAAGTATACAAGAGTTTCTTAGAATTGATGTTTTGAGTCCTCCCATGAGGACACGTACAAATTAGCAAATTTATCTAATAATAGTCCATTGCGATATCTTCATCGTGACCTCACTAAGCACATTGACATTTTCTACTAATTTGGTGGGATCTATGTGCTAGGTGCATGTCATTATCATCGTCCATTATCGTGATTTTTTCCAAGTTAGTTCTTTCAAATATGGCTGAGTCAATTATCTGCGATTCAGTTTGAAATGAACTCACAAAATGACATAATTAATAATCTATATTGTCCCAGATCAAGCAATATAGGGAAAAGTGTTTAAAAAGTCCTAAACATTTTGTATTTGTGTCAATTTAGTCATAAACCTTTTTGTGGTGCCAATTTAGTCCTAAACATTTTTACTTAATGCCGATTCAGTCATTTCCGACCAATTTTGGCCGGATTTTTCTGACTGGACGTTGGTCGGTTGACATGACCTGATCAATGCTAACGTGGATAACTTTTAATAATATTTTAATATTTTTGAATTTTCTTTTTTCCTTCCCCTCTTCCAGCCGGTCTGACCTCGGCGAATGGCCAGAGGCGACAGTCGGCGAGGTCGACTCGCCGGACCTCGCCGAATCTGGCGACCTAGCGTCGGGCTAGCGAAGCTCGACCCCGCCGAATCGCAGCCTAGGCGGCGCCGGCGAGGCTCACCCTCGCCGGCCATGGGCGAGGCTCGACCCTCGCCTGATTCGGCGAGGTCGACCTCGCCGGCTGTTGCCTCTGGCCGGTCGCCGAGATCCGGCGACTGATTGGAGGAGGGGAAGGAAAAAAAATTCAAAAATATTAAAATATTATTAAAAGTTATCCACGTCAGCACTGATCAGGCCATGTTAGCCGGCCACCATCTAGTCAGTAAAATCCGGCCAAATTTTGCCGGAAATGACTGAATCTGCACTAAATAAAAATGTTTAGGACTAAGTTGGCACAAAAAAAAAGATTTAGGACTAAATTGGCACAAATACAAAAGGTGTAGGACTTTTTTAACACTTTTCCTAGCCATATATGATGGCTGGCCCATTTATATATCTTGAAAAAGGTTCAATAAAGTGTCTTTAATTCAATAAAGTGTCTTTAATTCCACACAAGTTATATCTCTTACATCATATAGAAGTTGTCAATTAAATTACCATCATTGGAGGGAAATAGCTTCTTTCCTCTCTCTTTGATGTAGCCCATATTCAAGACCAACTTGTTCAACCAAGAAGATTAGTGTGCATTCAATATCAACGACACTATGTTTTGTCATAAAGATTTTGTCATTTCTCAAACTTTAAAACTTGCATAAAGGCACTTTTGGGCGAGCAAAAGTATTGGTAAATATTGTTTCAATTTTAATAGCTTCTAGTTTCAACGTACATTAATGACTATTAGTTTCTATGTTTGAGTCTAGCCTCTTACTCTTCTTTTGTTTTGATATAAAAGGTCAATGAGTCTCTAAGCATCGTGACCTCACTAAGCACATTGACATTTTCTACTAATTTGGTGGGATCTATGTGCTAGGTGCATGTCCTTATCATCATCCATTATCGTGATTTTTCCCAAGTTAGTTCTTTCGAATATGGCTAAGTCAATTAACTGCAATTCAGTTTGAAATGAACTCACAAAATGACATAATTAATAATCTATAATGTCCCAAATCAAGCGATATAGGGAAAAGTGTTAAAAAAGTCCTAAACCTTTTGTATTTTTGCCAATTTAGTCCTAAACCTTTTTACTTTAGTGCTGATTCAGTCCTTTTCGGCTAATTTTTGCTTGATTTTGCTGATTTGGATATAGCCGGGACGACGTGGCTTTGATTAGTGCTGACATGGACAACTTTTAATAATATTTTAATTTTTTTGAATTTTTTATTTTAATTTTTCTTTTTATTTTTCTTTTTATTTTTCTTTTTTCCTTCCCCTCCTCTAGCCGGTCACCGGACCTTGGCGAATGGCAAGAGGTGATAGTCGACCTAACCGGACCTTGCCGGATCTGGCGAACTAGCGCCGGGCTGGCGAGGCTCGACCTCGCCGAATCGCGGCTCGGGTGGCGCAGCGAGGCTCGCCCTCGCCGAATTTGGGCAGCGCTGGCGAGGTCGAGCCTCACTGGTCATTGCCTCTGGCCGGTCGCCGAGGTCTGGCGACCGACTGGAGGAGCGGAAGGAAAAAATAAAAAATGAAAAATAAAAATAAAGAAAAAAATTCAAAAATTTACAAATATTAAAATATTATTAAAAGTTGTCCACGTCAGCACTGATCGAGCCATGTCGGCCGACCGGCGTCCAGTCAACAAAATCCGATCAAAATTGGCCGGAAAGGACTGAATCGGCACTAAGTAAAAATGTTTAGGACTAAATTAGCACAAAAAAAATGTTTATGACTAAATTGGCACAAATGCAAAAGGTTTAGGACTTTTTTAACACTTTTCCCAGCGATATATGATGGCTAGCCCATTTATATATCTTGAAAAAGGTTCAATAAAGTGTATTTAATTCCACAAAAGTTATATCTCTTACATCATATAGAAGTTGTCAATAAAATTATCATCATTGGAGGGAAATAGCTCCTTTCTCTCTCTCTTTGATGTAGCCCATATTCAAGACCAACTTGTTCAACCAAGATGATTAGCGTGCATTCAATATCAACGACACTCTGTTTTGTCATAAAGATTTTGTCATTTCTCAAATATTAAAACTTGCATCAAGGCACTTTGGGGCAAGCAAAAGCATGGGTGAAAGGGCTAGTAAAGACACCTAGAGGGGGGGTGAACAGGTGTATTAAAAATTCTCGCAAGATTCAGAAGTAATAACTTCTTTTTAGAGAAAGATAAACTAAAGTCAAATTTAGTCTTTAGTAGTTAAATAAAACCTTAAATAAAATAAAGGAGTTTAAACTTAAACAGTTAAACAAGGCTACGAAATAAAATAAAAGGGTTGAGGGAAGAGAATAAGAACACAAGGTTTATAGTGGTTCTGCTTAAATCATGCCTACGTCCACTCTCCCATGCTGACAGCCTACTGGTTGGATTCCACTAAAAATCAAAAGAGATTTTATAGTCTTGCAATCTCGACTTCACAGTGAAGAACCTCTACTGGTCTCACACAAAGTCTCACTATGAGTTTCTCTCTTTTGTATACAACTTTGAGTTCAGTAAATGAAATAACAAGGAACGAGGAAGCTTCAGACTTTGAAATTTTTCTTTCACGCTCTTACTCGAACAACTAGAGAGTCCGCCTTAAATACTCCTTCATGTCTTCATAACCGTTAGCACTTTCCAAAGAAATTCTTCCAATCTACCCGTTGGACAGAATCAATCAAGGGGATCTCGAGATGATTGATTGATTGAGATGAAAGCCCATCAATCCCGCTTGCCCATACAAACAAGATCTTGGTTTCCATAAGTAGAACTTTCCAAGTTTGCTTGCCTTTCAAAAGATTTAATTATCGGAATTGATTCCATTAGGGATAATCAATCATGTAGGTACTTTATCCAACCAGAGAATCATCCATAAGCCATACGAATCGAATCCTTGAAGAATTAAAGATAATCTTGTATCTGGATAAGTCTTCATCCTTCAGTAGCATTCAATCTGGAATTTGTTAGTGTGGGCAAATTTTGAACCTAAAGTCTGATGGTCTTCACACTTTGACACTTCAGTCTGGAAGTCTTCAGACTAGACTATGGAAATGTTTTGTCAACTTCAAAAAAATAAAGGAGTTTTCTCCAACAATTGGTAAATATTGTTTCAATTTTAATAGCTTCTAGTTTCTAGTTACATTAATGACTATTAGTTTCGATGTTTGAGTCTAGCCTCTTACTCTTCTTTTGTTTTGATATAAAAGGTCAATGAGTCTCTATAAATTATAGACCGAATTTGATTAATGAAATTTTCTTAGTATAACTCTCTTGAACCTTAAAGAGTTCAAATCCCTTGAAAACCTAGAAGAGTTTCCACTTTGTCCTTGAAGAGTCATGGCTTTTAAAGCCTGCATCTTTGAAGAGTTGCAGCCATCAATCTTGAAGAATTGATGCTATTTCAACTTCCTCGGGGGCCTAGAAAAGCAACCATTGAAGTTCATGTACATTTTTTCATTTTGTCCACCACCATTTAGCCCACTTTCATAAAATATCGACAAGCCTACAGTGCTTAGTTGAGGAAACTAAAAACACAAAATTTGTGATTCTTCGAGTCTCCATTCTTTTGCTTTGGAATCAGGTCATTCTGATCTGGATCGACAAATTTATGCTCATTTTCCTGAACTACCATGGAAAAAAATTCGATTTTATGACTAAGTTTCCATACGTGTAACTCACTCTCCCGATTCTATCGTCTAAGTAGCCGATTCTCTCTCTCTCTCTCTCATGCGACTTTGTTCACTAATATCTCTCTACATAGGTACTTATGAGTATGATGCTATGAGATTGGTCGAAGTCTAGCGAGTTAGAATGATCTTTGATTATTGAGAGTATAGCAACACAACACAAACCCTTAACCTACGTTCCTGATACCGTGTGATTCTTAAACTATTTGAAAACATGTCAATAATCTACTTATAGGATGTTTCTTAAAGCTTTGGAAGTTACGTATTTGATTTGAGTGTTTTTGGTTTCGGTCGGAAAGGGCTATCTATAAATATAAATGTATATATATATATATATAGTCAAATCAAACTTCAATCTTAACTACAATATAAATATGCAAGTCTCTATTCACGAACTATTTGTATTCATACACAGGCCTCATTGATGGCCGGCAGAGGGAAAAAGGGAAAAATGAAAAGAGAAGAGAGAAAAGAAAAGGAAAAATAGAAAAAAAAATCAGAAAATCAAAAGAATTACAAAAATTGCTTTTACAAAAAAGAGAAGAGATTAAAGTGTATTTTAAGCTGAGGGAATTCCCCCGTATTTCTTTTTATTTTCTGGATCTTTCTCCTCTGTAGTTCTATCATACATAGTAGCCTGTAGTTCTTCATCATGCTTTTAATTCCAAATGCGAGTAATTTGTTTGTTTTTACGTTGCGATCTATTCTCTAGCTAAATGTCCATACCCTATTGAATCTCCACAAGGCAAAAGGGTTTTGAGCAGTTTTTGAAGTGCTAGTTGGCTGGTATAATACCACTGAATCGGATCTGAAATTTCAAGCAGGTGTCGCCTTATTGGAAGGGTATGAATAGCTTTAAAAAAATGCTAAATAGGATAGCTACAAAACTGCAGCAAGAAAGAAATTCATCGAATTTGGGACACGGATTGCTCTAATTAAGGGAACAGTATGATAGGACAACTCCCACTTGTCCATTGCCGATAGCGGGGAATGCAAATGGTATCATATGGCATGGCTCTCCTCTCATACATCGACTTTGCTGGCCATGGAGTATGCAAATATGTACAGTGTCAACCCATATATGCCCTAAGAAGCACGAGCATTATGTGCGCACGCAAGAGTGAGAGCCGTTGTCAATTCGTCGAATTTGCTTAAACCCAAATGTTCAATCATGAAGAACTCAAGGCCATGGAGCATGCAGATATATATAGTGGCATCATATGCCCTAAGAAGTACTAGCAATGCGAGTGCACGCACGCAGGAGGGAGACAATTGGCACAACGAATTTCATGTTCATTGGAAAATATAATGTGCAATTCATACATGACGCAAATCATATCAGGAATATCGAATGAGATTCTCCTTGCACATTCTGCTGTCTGTCTTTAGTCAGAAAATGATCATCTTCAACCTAATAAATAAGTCTCTAATCGACTGCCGAAAACATTCCCCTGAAGCGCATGAGACAGCCACTTGCAACAAAAAATGATTGAAGAAAACTTAGGGACACAGAATGAAGCCCAGGTACGGACAAAATGCCAACTGCCTCGCACTTGTCTCTTTTCTTTCACCTCCTTTCGCTTTGTTGTCGGCAAACTTAGTCAAGGGATGTTACAATTGGCGGAGGTAAAAGCAACATAAGACTACACAGTGACGAGATTAGGTGTTTCTGCTTCAACGGATAGCAAAGCAGTGTGTACTTTATCCAGCCAACCATCCAACCGATCTCGCTAGGATTTAACTTGCAGAATTGTAAGAAGTCGAGAGAGAGAGGAATTTGAGAGAAAGAGTTTTGGGAATTTTCCTCTGTATTCACTGCTCTGATTCAATGTACATTGTCCTATTGTTATAGTGCAAAGTGTGTACAAAACAAGTAACTAAATATATTACAATTTGTATCCAATTAGATACGATACATAATTGATCTTTGAATGATACTCTGGAATCTTTTCTTGCGTATCTTCCAACACTCCCCCTCAAGCTGGTGGCTTGTAGATACCCAAGACGCCTAGCTTGCTTAGGAGATACGCATGCTGACTTTGACACAAAGGTTTGGTGAAAATATCTGCCGGTTGTTCTTCTATTCGAATCCCTAGTATCTCGATTATCCCTTCCTGGATTTTTTCCCGTGTGAAATGGCAGTCTACTTCTATGTGTTTCGTTCTTTCATGAACGATTGGATTTGAGGCAAGTTTGAGGGCTGCATCATTGTCACAAAACAATTTCGTTGGTCCTTGAACTTGTACTCCAAGATCACGAAGTAATCCACGTAGCCACACTATCTCACACGTGGTCTTTGCCATGGCCCGATATTCTGCCTCTGCTAAGGATAATGAAATAGTCGGTTGCTTCTTTGTTTTCCATGAGAGTAAAGAATCCCCAAACTTGACACGAAACCAGTTATGGACCTCCTACTCATCGGACAGGTTGCATAATCCGTATCACAATATGCTGTCATTCTCATATCACATTTCTTGGATAGAAGGATCCCAAGTCTAGGATGATATAGCTAGTATAAACACCTAGAGGGGGGTGAATAGGTGTAAAAACAATTTATCGAGATACGAAAGCAATACTAGGCAGACAATAGAAAGGAAGTTCTCTAAAACAGATTATGATCAAAGTAAAAGAGAGTAGGGAAGAGAAAATTGAACACAAGGTTTATAGTGGTTCGGCTTATTCCAAGCCTACGTCCACTCTTTCGCACCGACAGCCCACCGGCTGGATTTCACTATGAACAAAAGAGATATTACAGCAATGCTTTCCTTGATTCCACAAGTGTAGATATTCTACCACACTTCCTCAAGGTATCTCAAAATATAGACTCTCTTTTGGCACTTACCAAAGGAATTCTTCCAATCTTCCCGTTGGACAGAATCAATTAGGAAGATCATTCGAGCCATTAAAGGAACATGTCGATAGCCCATCAATCCTGCTCGCCCATACAATCAGGATCTCGGTTTCCATAAGTAGATACTTCCAAGTATACTTCGCCAATCATCGGATCTTTAATCAATCTTGATTCGAATAAAGGAATCCGTTATGTCATATCCAGCCAAGAGATTTTCGTCGATCGATAAGATCAAATCCTTAACGAAACACACGATCCTCGGATAGACCTTCTTCGACAAACTATAAACTGTCAATGAGAATAGACTTTGAGTCTTGAGTCCTGGCGATCCGCAGGTCTTTAGACTTTAAATAGTAGAGTCTGCAAATCTTCAGACTAGACTGATAGAAACGTTTTGTCAGCTTCAAAATATTCCAGAAAGATTTCTCCAACACAGGACATTTCTTCAAATAGTTTAGCACTTTGAGTGCAGCATTCATATAAGACTGCTTGGGATTGTGCATTAATTGACTAAGGGTTTGAACAGCATAAGTAATAAATGGCCGAGTCATAGTCAAATATATGAGCTTCCCAACCAGTTTCTGATAACTCATTGGATCTTTAAGTACAGGATCAACATCTTGAGATACTCCGGCATCATAATCTGCTATGGTTAGCCTAATGTTCTGCTCAATTGGAATTACAATTGGCTTACATCTTGACAATCCTGCTTCTGATATAATTTCCAAGGCAAATTTCCTCTAGCTTAGGGATATTCCTTGGTCTGATCGAGCAATTTCTATTCCAAGAAAATACTTTGGCAAACCTAGATCTTTATGAAAAGTAGAATGCAGGAATTGCTTGAAACCTTTGATGGCTATCTCATCATTGCCCATAATCAGTATATCATCTACATATATCATCAAGTATATAGATGACGTACATTTAGTCCATGTGAAAATGGCATAATCAAATTTGCTCTGTTGAAAACCAGCTGCTATCAAGGACTCAGAAAATTTTGCATACCATTGTCTAGATGCTTGCTTAAGCCCATATAGGAATTTGCGGAGACGACATACTTTATTCTCCCCCTGTCTCCGTAAACCCCGTGGGATGTCCATATAAATCTCTTCATCTAGATCTCCATGAAGGAATGCATTGTGAACATCCATCGATGTAAGGGGCCGGTCTTGATAAGTCGCTACGACGAGAGGAAGGATCAGACTATAACATCTTTAGCCACAGGAGAGAAGGTCTCATGATAATCAAACCCTTCTTTCTGTGTGAAACCCTTTGCTACCAACCTGGCTTTGTATCTTTCAATCGAACCATCAGCTCGATATTTGATCTTGTAAACCCATTTGCATTCGATTGGCTTACGATGCGGAGGTAAATTGACGAGTTCCCATGTCTGATTATCCACCAGCGCCTACAATTCTGCTTTCATAGCATCCTGCCAACGCTGATCTTTGCTTGCCTCGTCATAACTCGAAGGCTCACGTTCTTCAGAAATGCGGGTAATGCAACATCTATGTTCCTCGGATAATCGATCGAAGGAAACATAAGAAGAAATAGGGAAAAGAATACCTGGTGGATTTCTTACTCCGCATATGTAATCTTTAGTCCAAGTTGGTGGACGTGTGGCTCGTCTGGAACGTCTGGGATGAACATCGTCAGAAGATGTTCGGATTACTGGAGGCTCCATAGGGGATGACTGAGTCACTAGAGGTTCCACAGGAGGTGATTCTAAAAAAGTTCCTGTATCCAAGTGCTGATCCGTGTCCACTGCCAAAGGTGTTAGGGCTGTAGTAGATATATGATCAGTATTTATATTATCCGAATACAGATATAGAACATATCCCGGATCATGGGCAGAGTCTTCGATATGATGAGCAAGAGAATGTCCCGCTCTATCTTTGCTTGATTCCTAGGCAGCAAAAGGAAAAGAGTCTTCATGGAATTGAACATCTCTACTAACAAAAAAATCACCTGTAGATGGATCAAACATGCGGCACCCTTTCTGTAGGGTAGGATACCCCATGAATATGCACCGACGAGCTCATGGACCCATTTTATCCTTAGGTCCTACTATGGAAGGATAGCATAGGCATCCAAAAATCCTCAGATGATGAAGATCTGGTTTCTTCCCAAAAAGAAGTTCGAAAGGACTTCGACCGTTAAGAATCTTGGTCGGCATACAGTTGATCAAGTATGCTGCAGTCAAAATACAATCTGCCCAAAAAATATCTGGAATAGAAGCCTGGAACTTTAAAGAACGGGCAACTTCCAACAAGTGACGGTGTTTCCTCTCCACTATTCCATTCTGTTGTGGCGTGTAAGTACATGAACTCTCATGTAGAATCCCTTGGGATGATAATAAAGCCGTGCACTCATAATTAAAAAATTCTTTCCCATTGTCTGTTAGAATTTTTTGGACAGTTTTCCCGAATTGTGTCTTTGATAAGGAAAGGAAGGTTCTTAAGTGTGACACGACTTGACTTTTGAATTGCATGAGAAAAATCCATGTGGCCCTTGAATGGTCATCCACAATGGTAAGAAAGAATCGAGAACCATCATGATTTAGAGTATGGTATGGTCCCCAGACATCAATGTGAAGTAAAGAAAAAACATCAGCTGCACAACTGCTGCTTATTGGAAAGGACATACGCGATTGCTTTGCGAGGGGGCAAATATGACATTGAGAATAGAGAAATAAAGAACTATGACCCATTCTAGAATGGAAAATGAAATTTTTATCATTGGTAATCGAATTACACGATGATGCTTATTACAAGGAAATTGATCTAGATGCTTGGCCGAATTTCTCCAGAAAAATAATCCTTCCGATAGATTACCCCACCCCCATCGGTTTCCCAGTCGAAAGGGCTTGAAATTGACAATTATCAGCATTGAAGGAAACTTGACAGGAATTTTCTCTACAGGCTCTAGACACAGATATAAGATTGAATTGGAATTCAGGAATATATAGGACGTTTGTGAGAACAATTTGAAAACTAACATTAACTCGTCCCGATTAGAGTGACATGAGTAACGTTGCCGTTTGGCAATTGTACTACAATAGGGCTATCTAGTTCTTCATTAATGGAAGTAAATAATTTCTTCTCACATGCAATATGATCACTGGCTCCAGAATCAACAATCCAAGTATTTCTCAATATATTGTTTATCAAACATGGAGAAATACTTGTAAAACTGCTCCCCCTCTTTGGAACTTCTAATTTTTGCAGTGCCTGCATCAACTGCTCATATTCACCATGAGTGATAGGTTGATTTGCATCTACCTGTCCTGTGATCTGATATGCCGCTGCCGATATCTCCTTGCCCTTTCTTTCTCCAGGTCTGCCATGCAATTTCCAGCAATTTTCAACTGTGTGATGAGGTCGTTTGCGAATTCACAATACAATTTTCCCTTATTTTTTGAATTCGGCCCATAGGAATTAGGCCCATAGGAGTTCGGCCCATGAGAATTATGCCCATTCAAATTGGACCGGGAAGAATTCGGCCCATAATTTCTTGCGAAATTCCCGTCGTTCGATCCTTTAATGACAGGGAAATCTCCACCTTCCAGATCTGAGGAGTTGCACGCCCATCGTGAGCCGTCCGATCGAGACGCGCGATCGTGGCCGTCCAAAGAGGCCCCTTTAAAAGGCTTCGGTTCGACGGCAAACCCTAGCACCGCATCTCCTCTCTTCTCTAGGGTTCGCGAACCCCGTTCGATCCTTGCGGCCGGGGCTAGGGTTTCTACCCCCTTTCCTTCGTTGAGGCAAGCCTTTGGCTTTCCTCTTGCATGCCAAGCTGGAATATACGGCCGATCGAAGCGCGCAGTTCCATGGCAAGTATCTCGTGACCTGAAATGGAGGTACGATTCATTAAGGATGAGTAAAAAACAAGTCGCCTTCTCTTTGTCTTTTATCGCTTTGTATTGTTGGAGAGTGGCTTCGGGTCCATCAAGTTTCTCTTCCTTTGCTTCCAGCTCATTCCAGAGGGCTGAAAGTTTGTTGAAGCACGTCGTCACGTACGTGTTTCCTTGCTTCGATTCGAGAAAGTGCTTGATGTAGTGAGAAAATCCTTGCCCGATCCAGTTTTCCATACATCTCGCGTATATTTTCCCAAAAAATTTTTGAATCCTCTGTGGGAGGCAATCCGGCAGCTATTTCTGGGTTTATACAATTTGCTATCCATGTCCTGACCAACTGATTGCATTTTTTCCAATGTCGCCCTAATTTCTCATCAACTGGGACCGGAATGGTTCCGTCGATGAATCCCTCCTTATCTTTTGTCACGAGGGCTCGACGGAATTCACGCGCCCAATTTGAGTAGTTCTCCGGCCCTATGAGGGGGTTGTTGATGAGCTTCAACTCTGGGCCGTCGGCATTGGAGACATACAGCGCGTCGCCGGGTTCTGGGCGACCCATGGCGGCCGCAAAGGGAAAAGGTATAAACCCTGTTGGAAATCTCGCATTGGTTGTAGTCTGGCTCGAATTGGTTGTAGTCTGTCCCTGATTCGAATTCCCTGATCCGCCCGTCTACTCAAGACCGATGGTCGAGCCCGCCCATGACATTGGTTGGTAGGCCTCCATCGGTTTGCACGCTTTGGTACCCTGGCTGTGATGCATCTGGATTTGATCCATGAATCCATGGGTACGGCATCCACTGATAAGGATAGCTAGAGAAAGGTAACCCTAGATTGAACTGAGCCGGATGAGGTTGCCAAAGTGTGTGCTGCGCGTGAATTTGGCTTTGACTCGGTTGTTGATCGGCTGCTGGATTGATAATGGATGGGTTCGGAGTTGGCGAAGCATTATCTTCAGTGGGTAAGGTACGTGTTTGTGGGTCTGTCATGATGAATCAAAAAATCTACAAGTAACTCTTTGTTCGCAGGTTGGCAAAGAACTAGGACTCAAGAATTCCTGCCGGATGCTGTTTTGGTTTGCAAGCGAAGCAAAGACCAAGAACAGAAGATCACAGGAGGCAATTCAGAAAAAAAAAAAACGCGGAAGCTAAGTCAAAACCAGAAGTGCTCTGATACCATGTAAGAAGTCGAGAGAGAGAGGAATTTGAGAGAAAGAGTAGTGGGAATTTTCCTCTATATTCACTGCTCTGATTCAATGTACATTGTCCTATTGTTATAGTACAAAGTGTGTACAAAACAAGTAACTAAATATATTAAAATTTGTATCCGATTAGATACGATACATAATTGATCTTTGAATGATACTCTGGAATCTTTCTTGCGTATCTTCCAACAAGAATGCACAGAACTCTTGATAGGACCCAGGAAACATGCACTGTTCCCTCTACTTGGACTTTGAGATTAACCAGAATTGAAGAGAAATACTGAAGAACAGAAGATCTTCGCTGCCCATGTGTCTGTGGGATCAGACCAAGGAGAGAAAGGGTAGTTCTTTTATGCTCTCTTAATTAGGTATAAGCTTCCACCCTTCCATATGACTATCAATTATTCATTTTTTGAAACATCTAAACCACCAATCTATCCAGATGGAGTTCATTCTGTCTTCAAGCTTCGTGTATATAGCTGCACCATAAGGCTGAGTCAAACTATAGCCAAATGAACTCTAAACTAGAGAAGGATCAATAACACACAGCTAGAATAATGATGACATCCAATCTACTCATCCAATGTCATAGAACACAGCACGACACAACCACCAAGGGAAATACAAAATAATCAAGAAGACTTACAGAAAGGCTTTTCATGAGAAGGTGCTCAACATGAGCTACACAAAGACTTTGGGCGTTCAGCAATAACGCTGGGTGGAATTGTCCTATCTTCTGATGCACGGCTACAGGATAAGATTGTATATTTTATATGTGGAGGAATACGTAGTTATAATGCAAAATGTGAAATAATAAGTATGACAGAAACGGAGATAAGAAAATAATAGAAAGCTAGACCTGAATATGATGACAGAAACGGAGATAAGAAAATAATAGAAAGCTAGACCTGAATATGATTTCCATTAGGCAAAGAATGTTGATGTTCTCCAATAGTTTTTTGTCATTTTCGACCAAATCAAGTTGTGCGTTGAGAGCAGCCTTGTACATGACATAGTTTTCAATAGCGTTGCAAATCACCAGCATTAAATGCCTTGAGAATATAGTACATCCACTCAACCTTTGTTCCCAAGAGGCTCTTTATCTGTGAAATTTGTTAAAACAAATCAAGATATTAAAACGATGATTAACAAAAAAATGAAACAAATAAGGGCAAATTGGAAAGGACCATGTAACCAAAAAGCAAGTTATGCTTGAAGTTGCTTCGTAGAAAATGTCATCAACATAACATTAATAGCTACACAATGAACATGTGTTACAAATGTTCCTCAAGCGAATCTAGGAAAAGCGTTAATGAGACCTACGACTAAGAATTTGATGCAAAAAATACAATAGATGGAAAACCTTGATTGCATTTGGCAATCATAATAAAATTCAGGATATGATAAAATTTATCTTATTCTTCATTTGATGCATGCTCAAAATAGGATAAAGTCAAATATAAGAGGGATATAGAACGGATAAAATTATTTCATGAGAGGGTGGAATAAATGTGGATATGATTTCTAATATTCATATTAAGAAAATTATTTTTATCGGAAACTAAACTTCTTAAATTAACAAAATTAACAAAATTAAAATTATTCGACCAAAAAAATTAACAAAATTAAAATATATTTCAATATATAAATAATATTTGACACTTTTGGTTGAAAAATCTAGATCCAAAAAAATTAGCAAAAGACAAAATAAAGTTAACGGTTAAATTTTTACTAAATTGGATGATTCCACTCATACCTAATATATCGACTACATAATGAGGAAGGGTGGCAATTGGGATGAGCCTGGTCGGGCTGGCACAATCAACTTCTTTGGGCCCGAAGGCCCAAACTCCAAGCCTCGGAGGGATTCTTGTAGGAATATAAATGACAGTTTGGGTTTAATAATATAGATCCAATAACTTCAGCTCAAAAAAAAAAAGTAATAAAGTTAAGGGTTGGATTTTCATTCAATTAGGTAATTCCGTGCTTACCTAATATATCGACTTACATAATGAGGAGGGGGTGGCAATTGGGCTGGACCGGGTCGGCCGGGCACAATCAACTTATTTGGGCCCTAAGGCCCAAACTACGGGCCTTGGAGGAATTCTTGTAGGAATATAAATGACACTTTGGGTTTAATAATATAGATCCAAAAACTTCAGCCAAAAAAAAAATAAAAATAAAGTTAATGGTTGAATTTTCACTGAATCAGCCATGCTTACCTAATATATTGACTTACATAATGAGGAAGGGGTGACAATTGGGCTAGGCCGGGTTGGGCTATGTCGATCAGGCCCATCTTCTCTCGAGATGGCCTGGTAAAAGGCTCGGCCCAAATCGAATTATATAGGCCCAAAGGCCCAAACTCTGGGCCCATCTACTTGACCGGTGGCCGTTGGGCCAGTTGGTCTTTGACAGTGGGCCTCCAAAAGCCCAAAAAAGGAAAGTTCCTCCTCCATTTTATTTATTTTTTTGGGTGCTGGAGGAACCGCCTCAACCGGTAGCCGAAGCGTAAACCCCCAGGTGCTACTTAAGTGAGAGGACCCACCACCCCCGAAAGCACACTTAAGACACCAAGTAACTCCGCCAGAGTCCTCCTCCAATTAATCTCCCTTTCCGTCTCAAAATTCTCCTTTCCTTCACTTGTCGGATCGATCTGTTGCTAATGACCAATTACAATTATAACCATCAATTTGTCTCAAATGAACCTGGAAAATTACTTAATTACACCTAAATATTTTGTACGGATGTCAAATCAGTTCTAAAACTTTTAAATTTTTGCTAATTTAATCCTAAGTCTTTACAGGAAATTTTAATATAATGCTTTTGATTTTTTCATCGGAGATCGCTGACGCGGCAACAAGTCATGTGCCTCCATGCAAGACAACTCTATCCTTAGGTCATGGAAAAAGGAGCTTTGTATTTCAAAATCCTGCAATTTTGCGTAGCTACATAAACTCTATACTCTCATGGCTTGATCGGATTTAGTCTTCTCCCGCTAGGATGCGACAGATGATCGAACGTTTTCTTATGTGTAGATCCCATTGCCTTCCGATTCGACGCGTGCGTCAGGCGGTACTCTAGCTATGCAATGCCGGACAAGGCTGCTCCACGCAAGGATTTGGTCGTGTCATGCTGCTGCATCCTGGGATTATGTGAAGAAGTCGATGCTGGCTGAATTCTCGCGACGATGAGAGCATTATCACACGGTATGGACGACGCGTTAGGGCGGATGAGGCGAAGACACGCCATCGTCGGAGCGTTCATTTTGGTTTTGTTGACAGAGACGAAGTCGCCGACGCGGCGAAGACCCGTCGTCATCCGAGTATGCATTTTACGGGCGAACGCGAAGGCACCAAAAACCGGCACGCGACTTCAGGAGGAGTGCACTGGGCCATATGTGCCCCTGATAAAACCATAGAAGACACAAAAACATGGAATTATAATGGCAAAACGCGTTTAATTTTTTCAGAAAAATCTTCATGTCACCACACGTCACCTCAAATCTTTGCAAAGCTTTTATAAGATATTGGAAGGTTCTTTTATTTCGGTGAAAAGAAATTTGAATATGACTAATTTGGTGAACGTCAAACTAAACAGCCTCTTGGTTTTGCAAAATTCACAAAGGCATCCATGTATATGTATTAATCGATCAGCTTTCTTTCCTTCTTTCTTTTTTCTTTTTTTTTCTTTTTTTTTTCTACTTCCAAACCTAGCAAAAGAGCTGCTGGCCTATCTTGCCAATCGTGAAGCCTCAATCATCGTGGTCATCGTGGTCCTCACCCAGTTGCCAACAAGGGTCGCCCAACCCTTGCCTTTCGGCTGGCAAGGGTTAGCTGGTGATATTTGTCGGACTTGATAAGGAAAAAAAAAAAAAATAAATAAACAAAGAAGAAAAATTATAAAAAAATTGGTCACATCAACCCCAGCCGTCCTATGTAACATTGTTGGCATCCATATCAGTGACATTAAAATTTGTCGAATAAACTCAATTGGCAATACGTAAAAATGTTTAGAACTCAATTGACACAATTAAAATGATTATAATTGAATTAGTCAAAATGCAATAAATTTATAACTTTTTAGATAATTTTTCCTTATAATGCAACTATACTTTGTAAAATTGATTTGAAACAAGAACTTGATATCATTATCTGTGTATTTCGATACGAAAAGATAATAGTAGTATTCATGCCCATAAATTCATGCAACCAGCTCGCGACATGGCCGTCCTGCCAGCCCAACCATGCGTGCCGATAGCCTGCTCATGCCTAGCCATACCACCGGCGTGGCCTGCATCGTACTATACCGAAACTTAACAATATCCCAGATTTCCTCCTCTTAGTACTTCGGGCATAATTTCCTTCAAAGGACTTCCAAATTGCAGGGAAACTTGATTCATCGAAGCTAGATATGTCGGGCTTTCAACCATGCATCATACGACCATATTAGAGCATCTCGAGACACCGGCAATTTGGTGCCGGCGATAACGGGACCAGTCGCTTTGGGGCGTTTTGAGGTCGAGATCTTCCTCAATGAAGAAGCTGTCCGAGCTGCGGAGGCGAGCCATAGCCAATTGCCTTTCCTTCACGGCCGCATTCGAAGCTTCTGGAGATCTTCGGGTTGCGCTTGAATCTCGGTTCTTTCTTGATTTTTCTTATTGGTCTTGCCAACCTGGTTAGAACATCCCCAGTCTTAATTTTGATCGTAGAGAATGGTGTTTGGAATCCTATAGAAACAATGGAAAGTCAAAGAAGAGAATGTTCTTCAAATCATAACTGATACGATTGTTTTTCAAAGTATATATGGGTGGAGACATTCATTCAACGTACAAGAGAACCAAGGCCAAAAAGGGCATCATCTCAAATGAGCTTTGATATTTACCACAGGAAATAAAGATGTACAGCCTGCTTTCAAATCATAGGTAAAGAGTGTTAGTACTTGGATGCTTTGGATAATGTGCAATGTGCGATGTAGTCCTTGGATTTTTAATTTTACTTATTTATTTGTTTATTTATATATGTTTTATTGATGTCCATCTTCTAATCAACACCAGATAGCATCTACCCCATTGATTTTATATGTATATAGGCGCGTCAGCCTACTCTAAAATGAAGGGGTTCCACTAAATTAAATAACTAAAATAAAGTCAATGGTGCCGGCATCTAATAATCTCAAGAAGAAAGGGCATAAAGTTGTTCACATTCAAGGGAGCCACTAACCATCCCCGAGGTGTTGTATGGCACAGATGGATATATGAGCTGATTTAGCTTTGTCTGTCAAGTAGAATCAGAACGAGACTATCCATCGTGCCTCAAGGTCATGGAATGTCAATACATACACTAGGAGCATTTTTTTTATAACTATTTCACATGTTAGTATAATTAGACAAGGCGTCAACAAAATGCATTGATGGAGCATATATGAACTAGTTCTGTTATCTAATTAAATTTGGGTTCCGTCCCTTGAAAATTAATAGGGATATAATGCCATGCCTCTTACAAATAATCTAAAAGTATAGCAGGAAAAGAAAAAAAAACGGAAGTACGGTGATGGAAAATTAACGTATTCTCTTATTCTTAAAGCATCTAAAAAGAGACGATCACTTTTGCAGAAACAGCTCAGTATGAAACCACGGAATGACCCATAGAGCACATTCATGTGACGCGATTCCTTAATCAATAAGTTAAAACCACCCACCTCCACCAGAAAGTCTCATCTTAGACTTTAGACCCCTACAATTACATTATTAAACAAATCTTGCAATTCAAGCTCAAGACCGGAAGAAATTATCATCAGACAAATCAAAGGGAAACGATAAAAACATCATTGTCTAAGTATATGGTATTGTTAGAGCATTGTTCTCTAATAAATTTGTCCTCCCAAAAATCCCTCCACTAGAACCCCCAAAAAAAAAAAAGATCATCCCCTAATTTATTTATTTTTTTGACATACAAACAACTGCTTTATCGAAAGAAGATAAAAATGCATCGAGCAGAACCAGACCAACCAATCCTGACCGTCCATCACGCGTTTAAAGCCTCCCGCGTTAGCCCGATTGGATGCGAGACTTTTCATGTGCCAACTTTCCCTATAAATACGCCCCTCCCTCTCTAACGGTCTCACAACGCATACCATACACTTCAACTATAGTCCTTTCCCTGATTCTTCGTCATTTCTAGTATTCCTCAAAAAAACAACCACCAACCATGGCCGAAGGACACCACCATCACCACCACCACAACCACCACCGCAGCCACCACAAGAAGGATGATGCCTTCATGGAGCCTGGGGTCATCTTCACGGAGCCTGGCGTAGTCTTCACGGAGCCTACAGTCGATTACAGGAAGGAGGAGAAGCACCACAAGCACCTCCAGCAGCTCGGTGAGCTCGGTGCCGTCGCTGCCGGTGCTTATGCCTTGGTAATAATGATCATCTTCTTCACAATTCTTGAAATTTTTTTCCCATTTTATAATTTAGATAAAATTTGCGTCTTCACCTTATTGACCTGAATCATCAGGTTAATCATGAGCATTGGATGCAAAAGATCTCGATTAAACTCACATATTTCAACTCGACATGATAATGGCATGCCATGCGAGAATGGATCATCCTTATAAATGAACAATAGTTTGAATTTAATTGATTTCCTTCACCCATCAGCTAGAGGAATAAGATTTCCCTACAATTGGTTTAAACAAAAAACATAGTTGTAATCCATAGCACTATTTACATGATCAAATACTTCTTTTCAAAGTTAATAAATTAATTTGTTTTTCTCGCACTTATCCCATGCTCAGAGCTTGTATAAAAAAAAAAAAAGTATACAAAATAGAGAACTCTTTTTTTTTTTCCTTTCCTCTTTACCTTAACTCATTTTGTTTCGTGCACGCAATTCCTGATTATTTTTTTTTTTTGAGCAACACGCAGTTCCTGATTAATGATGTGCAAATTGCAGCATGAGAAGCATAAGGCCAAGAAGGACCCGGAGCACGCTCACCGGCACAAGACAGAGGAGGAAATAGCTGCCGCCGCTGCCGTCGGGGCTGTCGGGTTCGCCTTCCACGAGCACCACGAGAGGAAGGAGGCCAAGAAAAAATATGAAGAGTCTCATCATGGCAAGAAGCACCACCATCACTTCTAAACCATGGAGGATCTCCGTCTCTTTTTGCTGCTATCTGTCTTGTTTATGTAATTTTATTTCCTTAGAGACTGCCTTCAATAGTCGCTGTACATTTGCGGAGGGTGGTTCTTGAATCTTGAATTCTGCTGCTTGTGAATGCTTCCCCGAGAGGATGAGCATGGGTGTGTTTGGGCTTTGTCTTGTACAGGTTGTATCTTGGGTGTTCTGATGATCTGATTTCTTGCGTTTACATTTCCACATATTGTTTTAGGTACAATGATTATATTGAATATTATTTTCCAAAACCAATTAGCACACAGTCTCCGCATACGATGGATCCACACCCGGTTAGTCAATGTCAATTAACTAAAACGCGATGGCGTCAAATTCAAAAAAGTCACTTTTTCGCAATGTTATATATAATTATAATTCAAAAATTACGTAAGAAGGCTGTACATGACAAAAAAAGTACATAAGAGTTCTTAGAATTGATGTTTTGAGTCCCCCCATGAGGACACGTACAAATTAGCAAATTTATCTAATAATAGTCCATTGCGATATCTTCATCGTGACCTCACTAAGCACATTGACATATTCTACTAATTTGGTGGGGTCTATGTGCTAGGTGCATGTCATTATCATCGTCCATTATCGTGATTTTTTCCAAGTTAGTTCTTTCAAATATGGCTGAGTCAATTAACTGCGATTCAGTTTGAAATGAACTCACAAAATGACATAATTAATAATCTATATTGTCCCAAATCAAGCGATATATAATGGCTCGCCCATTTTTATATCCTGAAAAAGGTTAAATAAGTGTCTTTAATTCCACAAAAGTTATATCTCTTACATCATATAGATGTTGTAAATAAAATTATCATCGTTTGAGGGAAATAGCTCTTTTTTCTCTCTCTTTGATGTAGCTTGTATTCAAGACCAACTTATTCAACCAAGAAGATTAGTATGCATTCACTATCAACGACACTCTATTTTGTCATAAAGATTTTTCATTTCCCAAACATTAAAACTTGCATCAAGGCACTTTGGGACGAGTAAAAGTATTGGTAAATATTGTTTCAATTTTAATAGCTTCTAGTTTCTACGTACATTAATGACTATTAGTTTCTATGCTTAAGTCTAGTGTCACGGGCCGATCGATTGGGATCGTTACCGTGCGGCGACTCAGGCACTTTTGGATCACCTAAGCCAAGCCTTACTCGATCAATTGCACACTCGCTCGCTTTACCCGGATCGTAGAGAGAGAAAGCTTCTAGAGTGAGGAACTCTGGAAAGAAAGGAGCTTTGATATTATTGAAAGGATTGAATGGATACAAATGAAGGGGATGGCACCCCTTCTTATACTAGAGGCTCTTACATTACATCCGTTGATTGACTCTTTATCCGGCGGACGAGATCGCACCGCCTTATCTACCGACACTAATGACAACTACCAACTACCGACATAAATAGCAAGAAACTTCTAGAACTTGGCGTAATGACGATATCGCCCGCCCTTGGAAAGTTCCGGAATAAGTCTCATCGGGAATCCAAGCGATCCCAGGAGGTCCTCCGCAGCAAGGTACGGTCCTTTAGATACCATAACCTCTTGGCCGTGACATTCTCCCCCACTCAATCGAGCGAAGCCCTCGTTGCTCATAGCTCGACGGGTAGCCTTCTTGGCACAAGCACGGTCTTTCCTCCTTCGATTTTTCTTGGTTCGGACGCTCATGAACGACGGACCACACCCTTCTATCTTTGGCTCCAACTTTGGCTTGGGCATGGTGCGCGATGAGCACTCAACTTCGGGAAAAAACACTTAGATCGGCATGTCGCGAGTTGGAATAGGAGGATCCAACTCTACCTTCAGCTTCTCCATGGATGGCGGCTTGTGCAAGCACTTCTCAGCCTTCAAGCTCTTGTTGAGGCATCGGATCGTGGCAATGGTCTTGGTGTCAACCACCCCTTTTATCATGGGGATCATCGCCGGGCATTTCGGATCGAGGATCATAATGCATTTGGTTCTCATGTCGATCATCGATCTCACGCTATGGAAAAACTGCATACCCATAATGAGATCATAATTCATCGAGAGGGATTACCTCGAACGATAGCTTGCCATTCCATCCGCCGATTCGGAGGTCCACATCGGGAGTCGATCCTACACCATGGAAGTCACCCAAGTTGATGGGCTTGTATGACTTCCCAGTTGGCTCCACATGAAGTCCCAAGGCTTTCGCCACCTCGGTCGACATGAACATGTTTGAGGCTCCAATGTTGACCAAGGCGTAAAGCACTTGGCCACACACTTCGACCTCCACGAAAAACATGTCCGTGTTTGGTGTAGCTTCTTCTTCTTTGGACGGTGATCGAGCTTGGACGGTGTTGACGACCTTCACAGCTCCAAGCTAGATTTGCTGCTTTTCTTCTTTGGGCTCCTCCTCCTCTTCTTCAATGGCAAGGAGGGCGTTGATCCTACCCTTCTTCGGGCACTTTTGGGTCCAACACGAACGTTTGCAAATGAAGTAAGGAGAAGGCAGGGGTTGATCGAACTTACTCGTCGTGCTGTCCGTTTGTGGTCGACCCCTTTGGAAGGACGGCTTGGAAGTGCCTTCACCCCATGTCTTGACTCGGCCGCCTTGTTCATGCACGCCTCGGGGAGTGCTTCTTCCTTCATCCTCGGAGGATCGATCCGACCTCCGATCTCTTGCTCGATTCTTTGGTTCGGCTTTGGTGAGGTCGACGAGGGACTTGGTCACGCTTAGCGCTCTTGCAAGAGTACTCACATCCCGTCGCTTGAGCTCGAGTTGTGCCCACGGCTTCAGTCCATCCATGAACGCTCCGAGAGCTTCCTCCTCTCCTAGATTGCGGATTTGGAGTTTGAGCTCCGTGAACTCCTTCACGTACTCTCGGATCGTGCCCCTTTGTTTGAGGCGATGGAGCTTGCTACAAGCTTCTTGTTGAGCAAACTCAGGGAACAAGTAATCTCGGAACTCCCTCACAAAGTCATCCCATGTATCCACAGGATCGGCGTCGTGCTTCGTCTCGTCGCACCTATTGCGCCACCAAAGCATTGCGGTATCGGAAAAGAACATCGAAGCGGTTCTTACCTTGATCGACTCGTCTTGGATGCTGACGGCGCCAAAATATTGCTCCATGCTCCAGACAAAGTTGTCCACCTCCTTGGCAGATCGGTCACCTTTGAACTCTTTGGGTTTCGGCACCTCAAGCTTGGGCACCACTTGTGTAGGCATCAACCCATTGGTGATGCTCAATTTGCATAGGGTGAGCTCGGTCTTGAGCTCTTGGATCTCCGCCTTCATGGCTTCGACCTCGTCCTTACAAGGGCTTTCTTGCTCGATCACTTGGACGCTCTCCTTCAACACATCGATCGACGCTTCAAGGGCTTCGTCCTTGTCGTGCAATGGGGCTGTAGCTTCGTTAATGCCGGTCGTGAAGTCTTCACGGAGCGAGGTCTCAACCTCCATGATCCGGTCTCTCACGTCATCAAGACCTTCCATGAATTCAACCATGGCACTCTAGACCTTCGCGAGCTTCTCATCCAACGCAGTTATGGCATCCATCGAGGCTTCTCTTTTCTTCGTTTGGCCACGGGTCTCCTTGACTTGTACGGCCTCTCCATCCATAACAGCATCTTGACTTGACATTCTCTCGAACAGTTGGTGCTCCTCAATCTCTCGAAACGGATCCCTCCTTAGCTCTGATACCACTTGTCACAGACTGATCGATTGGGATCATGACCGTGCGGCGACTCAGGCACTTTTGGATCACCTAAGCCAAGCCTTGCTTGATCGATCGCACACTCGCTCGCTTTACCCAGATCGTAGAGAGAGAAAGCTTCTAGAGAGAGGAACTCTGGAAAGAAATGAGCTTTGATATTACTGAAAGGATTGGATGGATATAAATGAGGGGGAGGGCACCCATTCTTATACTAGAGGCCCTCAGATTACATCCATTGATTGACTCTTTATCCGGCGGACGAGATCACACCGCCTTATCTACCGACACTAATGACAACTACCAACTACCAACATAAATAGTGAAGGACTTCTAGAACTTGGCGTAATGACGGTATTGTCCGCCCTTGGAAAGTTCCGGAATAAGTCTCGTCGGGAATCCAAGCGATCCCAGGAGGTCCTCCGCAGCAAGGTACGGTCCTTTAGATACCAAAACCTCTTGGCCATGACACTAGCCTCTTACTCTTCTTTTGTTTTGATATAAAAGGTCAATGAGTCTCTATAAATTATAGACTGAATTTGATTAATGAAATTTGCTTAGTATAACTCTCTTGAACCTTAAAGAGTTCAAACCCCTTGAAAACCTAGAAGAGTTTCCACTCCGTCCTTGAAGACTCAGGGCTTTTAAAGCCTGCATCTTTGAAGAGTTATAGCCATCAATCTTGAAGAATTGTTGTTATTTCAACTTCCCCGAGGGCCTAGAAGAGCAACCATTGAAGTTCCTGTACTTTTTTTCATTTTGTCCACCACCGTTTAGCCCACTTTCATAAAAAATCGACAAGCCTACAATGCTTAGTTGAGGAAATTGAAAACACAAATTTGTGATTCTTCAAGTCTCCATTCTTTTGCTTTGGAATCGGATTAGTCTGATCTGAATCGACAAATTTATGCTTATTTTCCTAAACTAGCATGGACAAAAAAATTTATTCAATTTTATGACTAAATTTCCATACGTGTAAGTCATTCTCTCGATTCTATCGTCTAAGTAGCTGACCTAAGGCTTCATCTCTCTCTCACGTGACTTTGTTGGGTAACCTAGCCTAAACCATGTACGAGCTCAAAGGGAAGACTGACCTTGATAATGCCTTTAGCCTACGTTCATGATGAGTCATTGTCGAGGTGGGTTGATCTTTCTTCTAGTAAGATGTTATGGATTCTTTCTTCGTTTCTTTTCCACACCAAATTCTTGGCCTTATATGGCTTAGGCTTTTTTGCCGCGACTAGCGCTGGCTTGACGTGTATGATATGAATCTGATTAATTTGTTGCTATAAATGACGCATTCATCTCTTCCTTTATGTCCTTCTCTTGAGTTCGTGTTATGTTACCCCCTGGACCTTAAATTTCCCTAGCTTCAAACCATTGGTCTTCCGGTGGGTCTTCGGATATCTTCAGTGTCCGTTTGGGATTTAGTGAATTAGGCAAACTGAATTGCCCGAGAGTGAATCAAACTCCTCTCCCCATCCAAAAGGATTATAGACACAAGGGTAGGAAGGAGGTGGTTTATAACTGACATAATAATCAAACCTACAACTGATATTGATGGGTCTCCCTCTTCATATCTTTGTTTAAAATATATGGACGTTCCTCGATTGGGAAATTGCCTTCTTGGATAAGTTATCCTAATAAAAACATGGGACTTCCGGTGCGAATTCGATGGCTTCGTATTATAAGGACTTTCAATGAAAAAACGCATTGCTTGTTCGTTTTGTTCCTTAGGATAATGATGATATTCCCAACCAATTTCCGCCTGCATTGGATACACAAGTTTGGCGGCTAGTGTTTTTGCCTTTGGACCTCAATGACACCATCCCTGTCATTATAGGGAATGCGTCAACATCAACCTCCACTAGGGCTTTATTCTTATCAGGCGAATTTTATCTTGCCCTCGCGAAGTGCTTCCTGAATGTTATTCTTGAAAACTATGCAATCGACGGTGTTATGACTTCGTGAATGATGCCATTTGCGATATCTCCTGTCCAACAATTCATCTTTAATTGGTATAACTTGACCTTCATTAATTTTATCTAACAATTAGTCAACAATATATCAAAATTTTCAGTTGTCCTATTATCATCAAAAGCATAATATGTAGATTCTTTCACGACGGACTTCCTCGCTCGGCCTTCACGATCGCCGCTCCCGACGCCGTGACCTGCCTGACGATGCTGCAACTCCGATTTAGCAGTTGCTCCATCCTCATAATGTTCAACTTTTCCTTCATTCTTGCTGGCTTCAATCACCGCTTGCAAGCCGTCCGTTGACAAGTTACCGTTGAGAATTCCACTCCATCGTGAACCATCCATCCGTCTGGCTTATCTTTTAATTTTTTTGTTTATCCCAAAAATACAAAAAATTGCATATTTGTCTATTACCATCTTAGCAATGGCAAAAATATTTTTACTTAGGCAAATTCAATCCATTAGCCAAAACCCTAGGTGGTTCACCGAAAAATTTGATCGCGACAACAATATATCAAAATTTTCATTTGTCCTATTATCATCAAAAGCATAATATGTAGATTCTTTCACTTTAGCCATAATGTTCGACTTTTCCTTCATTCTTGTTGGCTTCAATACCTGGCAAAATTTGTCTATTACCATCTTAGCAATGGCTACTTAGGCAAATTCTGTTTGCCCCCATTTCCTCGTTGAACTGAGAAGTGTCAACGAAACTGACCTCATTTCTTCATCCGTGCCTCTTGAATTTCTCTTTAAGCAAAATTTTGTGTTTAGTTGCCATGGTGGATAATTGAAACAAGTCTGAATAAGATTGTCCCACCATTCTCTCCCTTATTTCGAACTTCAAACCATAAAAGGCCAAATCCACGAAGGTCTTTCCAGGTAAAGGGACAAGACATTTGTTTCTAGTTCTTTTGAATCTAGATATTGTAAGAGTTTTCCTAATGTGGATTACATTAATTGATATTGTAATTTACCGTTTAAGGGTTACCATTTTACGGAGTTTGGTTTAAGGTGAGATAGAAGATTTCTTAATTAGTCTAATATATAAAGATTTAGTATGTGGGAGTTCTTACCGTAATGAGGGGCTAATTTTAAACTCTATAAATAGTGCTCAAGTCTCTCCTCTAACCCTAATTTTCACACGTATCCTCACCTAAG
This sequence comes from Eucalyptus curtisii, assembly GCA_017140595.1. Taxonomy (NCBI): domain Eukaryota; kingdom Viridiplantae; phylum Streptophyta; class Magnoliopsida; order Myrtales; family Myrtaceae; genus Eucalyptus; species Eucalyptus curtisii. The sequence continues at coordinate 19,828,226 of CM029498.1, forward strand.
GGGCGTTTACCTAACGCTAAACGTGAGGGGGCCGCCTCATTGAGCTAGTGTTACGGAGGGCAATAGAGGAGAAGGACTTGCGCGTGGAACATCGTGTTTCCGCTTTCGCTTCAAGAACGATGGATCATAAAACATGTGCGTTAATCTTTCTACTTCATGTTCTTGTTTTGGTTATAGTGATCTAGGGATTGCGGAATTTGCATACAACAGATATATGCTGGTTGACCGATTCATTTCCCATCTGTTTCATAGTTAATAGATCAGCAACCGATGAGTAAGGGACTGCTCTTTGAAATTGGCTATGGAAAAATATTTGCATCTACTCCCACCAAATGATTGAATTTGCTGGTAACATTGTAGACCATGTAAAAGCAATTTTGACAATAATAGTGGTGACAATCATAATTTTCAATGGTCACCATATGTAGCATCACCACATAATGCAAAGAATTAGTTGACATGTTCAAAAGTAGACTGATCATCTTCACCAGTAAACAACATAAATTTTGGCATTTTAAAGCCTCGTGGGTATGTGATTGCATCCATCCAATTTGGATATGGTTTCCTGTAGACATTTCCCACACATCCCATATCATAACCGTATTACCTCATTGATGGGTCAATTACTAGTTGGTTCTGAGTGCAACTATGGGCACCCTTGTAGCATGTTGAGCGCGAAAATTGGATTGCCACATCTGATTCGCATATTGGGGCATGAATTAGGGTAATTGCTGCTGTGGGCTGTAAGGTTGTTGCTGAACTTGGAATTGCAAAAGTTGTGGGTTATTCGGTGGGATTGGTGGAATGTTTGGCTATTCTGGCAGTTGCTGAGGAACATGTAAAGGAGCAGGTTGAGGGACAGTCAAAGGGATTAGTTGAAATTTATGTTGGGGGTAATTGTTGCAGTTAAGGAAGTTACTCCTACCCCCTAGGTGGAGTCAACAATGTCCCCTGATTATTGACAGCAGTACTGGGCACAAGGATGTGATTAGGTTGAGACATGGTACCACAAGCCTAAGCACTCTCATTAGCCACAAACAATGTATTCTGGCGAGATCCTTGACCAATTATTCCACTATTGTGAGTAAGAAATTTTGTTTGAACTAAGCCAAGCGTATAATTCCCATTAGGTAACGCTGCTCCACAGGTCTAAGTTATCCCTGGGGTATCATTTCTTTGCAATGATGTTGAAGGGCTATTGGCATTGATGCCAACAGGTCCACAGGTCTGGACCGCTATAATAGCCTCTCCTCTTTGCAAGATCCTGAGTGGCGCTGGGGTCGATGTGCCCTGTCCCACAACACCAAAAGTTATCTAAGTACCAATTAATGGAGGAACAAACTTGGAGGATGTGGCAATTGGTTCAATTTGGGGTTGAATTGATCTATTCGATACTCTATGTTGCCCTTGTGTACACTCATGATAGGTGTAAATGATCAATGATTTGACCACATCTGTCATGCACTTGACGGCATAATCAAGGACTTGTTCTGGCTCTCCTCTAGTGTCATCCTTTTAGATGACAACATTATAGGGGTGAGCTCCATCTGCCTTCTTTGCTCCTCTATGTGCTGCCTTGGAACACTAGTGTCCTCTTGGGCATGGCTCGGGAGAGGTTGTATTGATGATGAAATAGCACATCCAAGATCTTCAGTCATCAGTGGTAATGGCTTGTCAGCAATGTTGTCAAAATTGGACTAACTTCTAGTCTGTGGCATATTATCCTCTCAAACTAGCACAATAGGTCCCCTCGAGCCTACCAAAATGATGTTTCGTCAGTTTTGTTCCCATAATGAAATATCTTTTATCGAGAGTCGTTCCTCGATTTTTATTTAGAAAGGACAAAGGTTTTGTGCTGTTTTAGGATAGAGGATATCAAATCAACATGAATATTGAATTTCCAACTTTTGACAACAATATACAATGCTAGACTTTGAGGTTAAGTTTAAACTATGCCGGATTTAATCGACGACATGGTTCGAGGATAATTGGATACAATGTCGGAATGTAATCAATGACAATGCACTAAGACAGAGGACACAACGCTGAAATCTAATCGACGACGCTAGATTAGATAAAAGACACGACATTGGAATCTAATCAACGACGTTGCATTGAGATATAGATACACTCCGGAATCTAATCAATGATGGGAATCTAGGAACTACAACTATAGAAATTGAAGTACAATACAGGAAAGATAAAGGAACAACATTTTGATTGATTTGTCATGGGGTTTCTCACTGGATGACCGATGGTATTTATAGAGGTGCCTATTAACTGCTAAATAGTTATTCATCTTCTAGTAGCCACAGCACATTCCATCTTCTCTAGAAATCAATTGTCCATTTCCTTTGCAACTGCCTTGATCGTGCTTTGATAGTCCCTTATTTATCAATAACATCTTCTTAACCAAGTCTTCATAAAACAACTGCTTTCTAACCGCATGCGCCTTTGGCGCTCTTCTAGTCAATATTTCAAAGGTTTTTGTCTGAAAGTTTGCCGCCGAAGCTACTCAAGCGACCATCAGATATCCGTCATTGCATTCCAATAACTGTACATGTGGCGGCTTCTTGCTTTGCTATTGATTATCAAGTTTTTGTCCTCACGCTTATCGATAATGGGTCCCGTATCATCATCGTCTCACCGCTCTTGTGATCAGCACATGGCGACAAGGTCCATTTTGAGTGTCACCACCAGGCAATTTATCTAATGGTAATGAAAAGTCAATTTCCTCGAAAACTTTTAAAGCCTGAGCTAAAATTTAGCTGTGATGGCGAAGCCAGATCAGTTCACATCCGGGCAATACATGACCAAACTCCAATTGCAGTATCCAAGTATGAAGTAGAGCGTGGTAGTTAAGCCGAAGAATATGTTAATCACAGTAAAACTTAATCGTAATGGGCAACTTGAAACAAGTAACCACAGTTAGAAATACTTATTAACACACGAACAATTGAAATGCGGCAAAGCATGCGTTTTGAGGAGGATAACCTTACAGACTTCTTTTGTTCTGATCTAAGGACGAGATGGGTTATGGTCTTTCACTAACACATATAAACTGCAAGACCAAAGTCACAGAGACGAGAACCCTCCTCGAATCGCACGTCGCATCCTAGACCATGGTATACTTCTGCGTCCAGCTTATTCTGGTGGCCGCGCACTTGGTCCTGTTGGTCTTGCACACGTACGCCATTTCTGGTACCAGAGGATCATTGGGATTCGGGTCCGTCAAAAAGTTCGAACAGATCGAGAGCAGCACCCAAGACTCAGAAATATGAACCTTTCTCCATCCAGCTGTAGCCACAGTAACAGAAAGCGATCTCAACAAAGCAACATATTCACACTTCTAACGTATAGAACCAAACAATTTATAAGATTCTAGGATGCAAAGCAAGATTTGGGATAAAAAAATTAGGAACAAGTTTTCTCCGACCGACTTTCTTGAAAAGAATCATCTACCAATTGCTTGAGACTGGTTTTAGAGTCTTTGACAAAACATTTCAGATCTTTAGGGAAAGACTTGAACAAAGTAGCGTGAAATTGGTGTTCCGCCATCAACTAATGATGCAATCTCCGAGAATTAAGGACACGCATAATAATCATTCTATCTCTATTCAATTTTTTTTTCTTATTCTAGAAACAAATTTGGAATAAAAATTCGTTTGTTAACGTAATTTCATTTTTCTAAATCCGGAATAAATTCTTGGTCCAAAAATAGATTTTGAACAGAAATAAGATGTAAAATTTTTATATTTCTCTATTTCTAGAATAAAAATGAGAAATAAAACTCTTCTCATTGCTCGTCTTCTACTAATCAATTGCCCACTTGCCATAGCCCACCATCCGCCACTGGTCACTAGCGGCCTCTTGTTGGTTGTCGGTGGCCGTCACCAACCCCCTACTGTCCACTACGGCTCAGGAGGGAGAAATTTTATGTCGTTTCTAATGATTTTTTATTTCCAGAAATATAAACTTTGTGTCATTATCAAACACATATTTTTACTTAGAAACTCATTTAGGAATAGAGATAGAATCAATTTCTATTCCAAAAATCAATTTATGGTCAAAATAGTTATCATTCATGCCCTAAATTGCAATTTGATAAAGTTATTTTTCAAGGTATATATGGTGTAAGACATACGTTCAAAGTACAAGAGAATGAAACGTGAAAGCCATCATCTCAAAAGAGCTGTGATATTTACCACAGGAAATAAAAATGTACAGACTGTTTTCAAGCCATAGTCTAACAACATTAGTACTTAGATGCCTTCAGTAATTCTCTAAACTTTGGCTCAATGTAAAATGTGGTTCCCGAACTTTTAAGTTATTTATTTATTCATTTATTAATGTTTTATTGATGTTCACCTTCTGCGCACCACCAAATAATTTCAACCCCATTGATTTTATATGTATATAGATGTCGGATCTAAAATGAAAGGGGTTCGACTATATTAAATAATTAAATAAATCAATGGTGTCGGCATCTAGTAATCTCAACAAGAAGGGGCATAAAACTGTTCACATGCGAGGAAGCTACTATCCAGAGGAGTTAAATGGCACAGACAGATATTCAAGCTGATTTAGTTTTGTCTGTCAAGTAAAATGGGAGCAAGACAATCAATCACGCCTCAAAATCATGAATTGTTTTACGTGCACTAGGAACAATTTTCTACTATTCCACATGTTAGTAGAAGTAGACAAGATGTTAGCAAATGCATTGATGGAGCATATACAATCTAGTTCTGCTATCTAATTAAATTGGGGATCCGTCCCTTAAAAATTAATAGGGATACAAAGCCATGCATCTTATAGACAAATTAAGAGTATAATAGGAAAAGAAAATACAAAAAAGACAAAAAAAAATGGAAGTGCATGATTGAAAATTTAACATATTCTCTTATTATTAAAGCATGTAAAGAGAGAGAATCACTTTTACGAAAACAACCGAGAAAGCTCATTTTTTTCTCTTTATTCAAAACCCTATCGATAGATCTTCGATTAAAAGCATACGTAGACCACATTCGTGCGACGGGACTATAAGTCAAAACCACCCGCCTACACCGGAAAGCCTCATCTTAAACTTTAGACTCCTGCAATTACATTAGTAAACAAATCTTGCAGTTCGAGCTAAAGACAGGATGAAAATATTATCAGAGAAATCAGCTGGGAAACGATGAGAACATCATAGATATATGTGGTTCCATTAGAGCGTTGGTCTCTTTTAGAGAAGTTACTTAAATTTGGAAGCTACTCAAATTGAAAAGAAACCACACAAATTAGAAAACCTATTTGGATTGGGTCCTTTATAGATTCAAACTCAGAAAGATATCATCGACATATTACTTTAAATTTTCACAAGATCGCTAGTGGCTAAAGAGGGCAAGCCTTGTCATTGGCTAGTGGTGATCAACTAGAGGAGGAAAGAAGAAGGATGAAAAAAAAAAGAGAGAAAAAAGGAAAAATTCCAAAATTCCAAAAAAAAAAATTATTAAAAAATTATTCATGTTTGTGTCGATCGGCCAAATTTAGCTAAATGAACTGAATTAGTATAAAAGGTTTAAAACTAAATTGACAAAAAAATTATGATTAAAATTAGAACATTTACGATAAATTTAGAATTCTTTTGATGATTCTCTTGGAATGTACTGAAGGTTTTTCACTATTTCCTGTGGCAACTCATAAAAATCATCTGGCAAATAAATTTGTCCCCACAAAATGTCCTTCAACGAGAAAGAAAAACGAAGTTCATCCCCCTTTTTTTCTTTGGCTTGACATATAAACAACTGCTTTTATCGAAAGAAGATAAAGATGCATTTAGTGGAATCGCATCAACCTATCCTGACCGCCCACGACGCATTTATGGTCTCCCACGTAGGCCCGACTGGATGTGACTTTGCAAGTGGCAACTCTCCCTATAATTACACCCCTCCCTCTCAAACAATCTCACAGCACATACCACACCATACATTTCAGCTGTATTCCTTTCCCTGATTCATTGTCAATTCTAGTATTTCCCAGAAAAACAACCACCGACCATGGCCGAAGAACACCACCACCACCTCTTCCACCACAAGAAGGATGACGACACCGCGGAGCCTGCGGTCGTCGATTATGAGAAAGAGGAGAAGCACCACAAGCATCTCGAGCAGCTCGGTGAGCTCGGTACCGTTGCTGCTGGCGCTTATGCCATGGTAATTATTATCATCTTCTTCTCAATTCTTGCAATTTTTTCCCCATTTTATATTTAGATAAAATTCTCGTCTTCACCTTATTGACTGAACCATCTTGTTGATCACAAATTATGAATGCGAAGAATCTCGATTAAACTTACAGATTTCAACTAGCCATGATGATGGCATGCCATACAAGAATGGATCATCTTTATAAACGAACAATAGTTTGAATTCAATCGGTTTCCTTCATCGATCAACTAGAGGAATGATATTTCCCCACAATTGGCTTAAACAAAAACATAGTTGTTATCCATAACATTATTTACATGATCAAATACTTCTGCTCAAAGTGAATAAATTCTTTTTTTGAATAAATTCTTTTTTTTTTTAACTTATACCATGTTTAGAGCCTCTATTAAAAAAAAAAGTATACAGAGTAGAGAACCTTTTTTTTCCCCTCTTTACATTTACTCATTTTGTTTCATCCACTCAGTTCCTAATTAATGATGTGCAAATTGCAGCATGAGAAGCATAAGGCCAAGAAGGACCCAGAGCACGCCCATAAGCACAAGATAGAGGAGGAAATAGCTGCTGCCGCCGCCGTTGGGGCCGGCGGGTTCGCCTTCCATGAGCACCACGAGAAGAAGGAGGCCAAGAAAGAAGATGAAGAGGCTCATGGCAAGAAGCACCACCATCTCTTCTAAACCATGAGAGGATCTCTGTCTCTCTCTCTCTTCTTGCTATCTGTGGTGTTTATGTAATCTTATTTCAAGAAAGAAGATGAATAGACTGCCCTCAATAGTCGCTGTACTTTTGCGGAGGGTGGTTATTGAATCTTGAATCTGCTGCTTGTGAATGCTTCCCTGTGAAGATGAGCATGTGTGTGTTTGGGCTTTGTCTTGTACCGGTTGTATCTTGGGTGTTTAATAATATTATCCTCTGATGATCTGATTTCTTCCGTTTACATTTCAACATATTATTTTAGGTACAAAAACTATATTGAATATTAGTTCTCGAAAAACAATCAGCCCAGAGTCTCCGCGTAGAATGGATCCACACCTGGTTAGTCAATGTCAATTCACTAAAACGCGGTAGCGTCAGATTTAGAAAATTACCTGATTGCAATGTTGTATACAATTATAATTCAAAAATCATGTAAAAGAGCTGTACATGATATAAAGATAGGGACCCGTACAAATTAGCAATTTTTTCTAATAATAATCCTTCACGATATCTTCATTGTGGCCCCACTATGTATAATGACATTTTCCACTAATTTGGTGGGATCATGTGTTAGGTGACATGTCATTATCATCATCCATTATTGTGATTTTTGCTCGGTTAGTTTTTTAAAATATGGCTGAGTCAATCACCTGCCATTCAGTCGGATATGAACTCGCAAAATGACATAGTTGATAATCTATATTGTCCCAAATCAAGCGATATCTGATGGCTTGCCCATTTTATATATCCTAGAAAAGGTTCAATAAAGTGCCTTTAATTCCACAAAGCGTTTGACTCGCTCGGTTCGTCTGTTCATTGAAGGAAAGCGTTTATGGAGCTTCACGGGTTAGCCTTATAGAAGTTGTCAATAATGTTATCATCATCTGAGGGACTTAGCTCCTTTCACTTTTTGTTTTTTATATGTAACTTTGTTCCGTAGGTTTTTTACATATGTAATTCTGAGTATGCCGCATATGAGATTGGCCGGGATCTAACGAGTTAGAATGATCTTTGATTTTTGAGAGTAGAGAACCACAATACAAACCATTAAACTATGTTCCCGATACCAAGTGACTCTTAAAAAATGTTTGAAAATCTGTCAATGATCTACTCGTAGGATGTTTCTTAATGCTTTGGCTATTACGTATTTGATTTCGCTTTTAGCCGGGGAGGGCTATCTATAAGTGAGTAATAAGTATATATGTAGTAAAATCACACCTCCCTCTTTGACTACATTATAAATATGCAAGTATCTATTCACAGGCTATTTGTCTTCATACACGGGCCTTGTCAATGGCCGGTAGAGGGAAAAAGGCCAAAAAAAAAAAAAAGAGAGAGAGAGAGAAAAGAGTAAATCAAAAGAATTACAAAAGTTGTCCACATCATAATCACACAGGATGGTTGGCATTGATTAGACTATCATTTCAGCGATTTTTGTCCAAAATTGACCGGAAAGACTAAATTCGGCAAATCGTTAAAATGTTTAAAAACTAAATTTGCAAATTATCAAAAGGGTATAGACTAAATTGACACATTTGAAAAGTCTAAGACTAAATTGGTAATTGTCAAAAGATTTAGGACAAAATTGGTACAATTGAAAGGTTTGTAACTGAATTGATCACCGCATAATAGATTAATGACTTTTTAGATAATTTTTCAGATCAGCTGGAATGAGAATCAAGCACAAGAACACAGACCAAGAGGGACGTCGGTTTGGCCCCTTTAATTTTGACCTAATTGTTTGACCACCACTGCCGACACCTCCATCACCATCTCATACCATTCTTATAGTTTTCCCCGGGGCCAGCCCTACTCTGCGCCCCTGCCGGAGCCAATCCTACTTGAAGACGAAGCTAGTTCATAGATTGATAGTCTTATGATCTATTTTGTCTTTTGATGTACTCAATTTATGTAGTTTCCTCACTATCTTTTAATGTTGTTGTGTTGTAGCTTGTTGACACCTAAATTTCACCAAAATTAGTCAATTTAAAGTAGCGTTAAAGGTTATGAATTAGTCACAAAAAGGGTTATTATTTTAAAAAAAAAAAAACAAAACAAAACAAAAAAAAAAAAATTGAAAATGGTCGGGTCGGGCCGGATCCAGCCTTGGCCCGACCCGCCCTTTCCTTCTCTTTTTCCATGCCCTGGGCTCGGCCCAGCCCATTTCCTCCTTCAGCCCAGCCCGCGAGCGAGCTGGTCGTCTTCCCCAACCGGTCTTCGCTGCAAGACCTGCAAAGAAAAAACAGAAGCAGAGCAGCGACAGAGGGAGCAAGGGGATCGGTTGCAGACGAGCGGCGTGATCCGCGGGTCGGGAGGCAGTCCGGCCGGCAAGCTGGCAGCTGCAGAGGCCATGCGCGCTTGCCGGTCGAGCATAAAAGCCAGAGGAGAAGAACCGAAACAGGGGAGAGACCGGAGACCCACGAGAGAGAGAAACATCGAGAGAAACACAGAGGGAAACCAAGGGGAAAGGAAGGAGAATTGGCCGGATAGGGAGCCGAGAAGCTCCGGACGTCCAGCTGCCGTCGGTGAGTTGCCGACCGCCGCTGTAATCTTCGGAGCCCAGCAACACAGGAAAGGGCAGAAAAGAGGCGAAGCACAGGGAGAATCGGAGAGAAAAGCCGAGCTCGAGAGAACGGTGAGCCGTTGCCGAAGTCCCGTACGTGTGCCATCGTCCACCGCAGCTCTTCCCCGGACAAGGTAGGTCCCCCTGAAACCCGTTGCCCCGTTCTTGGAAAACGCCGGGCCGGAGCTCGCGGCCGACCAGTTCGCGCAAGCTCCGGCCCTCGCCGCCTCTGTATTTTGCTCCCATGCTCCTTATAAGTCATGTTCGAAGACTCTTAAAGCGTGTTAGACGCTCGGTTGAGCCAAAATCCTTCGAATTTGGTAGTGTCCAGTAGCTGTTCGACGAAATGCCTCACTGAAAGTGCCGAATCTAGCCCTCGACCAGTTCGGTTTTTGGTTTATTTTTGCGTTGCTCGGGATTATATTGTTGTCATGCATCGTTCCCGTCGTTTTTCTAGCTTTTCGGTAGATTCCTTCACGCTATTTGGCTGAGATGGAGCGCGCGCCTTGCCGAGGTCTACCCGGCGCCTCTCGGAATACCGGCTGACTAGCGGCCGGCGGTGCTCGGCGTCGGTCGGACAGAACCGTCGACGCCAGGCGATGGGTCGGCGACTTCCTTAGGGCGGTCGGTACTCGCGGCGTTGTCGGCGTCGGACCGGCGGAGGAGCTGCAGAAGCTTCGGTACGCTGCGGCTGCGGGAGAAGAAGAGTCGAAGAAGACGACCGAAAGGGGTAAAAAAAAAAAATGAAAAGGAGAAAAGAAAACACAAAAAGATCAAAAAATGAAAAAAAGAGAGATGGGTTTCGTGTTGGGCCTTTTTATTTTGTTCATGGGCTGATTAGGTTGGGCCAGAAACAGAAATTAGAAAATGGACCCTCAGGTGGGCTGAAGTAAAAAGAAATCAAGATGGGTTTGGGCTGATTTAGGATTTGGACTTGTGGGCTTCCCTTTTTTAAAAAAAAAATAATAAATAGATTGGACCGGGCCTAGTTTCTTTTCGAAGGGGGGCCGACCGGCCCGCCTATCAGCTGGACCGAACCCGGGTCCGGTCGGAGACCGGACCCGAATCTGCAGACCCGATCCGCGTTGACCGGGTCGGGTCGAACCGAACCCGACCCGGTTCACCTTTTTTTTTTAAAAAAAAAAATTAATTTTAGAAAAAAAAAAATTAAATAAAAAAATATAAAAATATTCTCTTTTTTTTTTTTAAGAAAAATTAAAAGAAAATTAAAAAATTTCGCAAATCCAAAAAATGATGGGGTTCGATTAAGATTTGACGTGTATTCCCTTTTTAGTGTAATCAGGCCTTTATTTACTTGCATATTAATTATATTGCATGTTTAATTTCTATATCTAAATATGTTTGCATTGTTTAATTGCACGTGTTCAATTTTATTGCAATTAAGATCTTGGTAGCTATGATTGTTGCTTTAATGATTGCGCACTCGCATGATTATCTCGCATGTTAGAGGATAGGTATAAAATTAATTCAAACTGCCTGATAAAAAAAAATCATTTATTTTAAAATGAACAAGATTAGGTACCGAAAAGGCACTAATTAGTCAATTAGTGTAATCAAGTCCCCGACCCTAGATTCTCTGGTTGCGTAGAAAGTGTGGCATACTCTCGTGCCTCATTTGGTTTCTAGCCGACCCGATAAGCTAGTGGCGACTCCTTTTTGCACAAAATTCTTAAAATATCCCAACGTCACGCGGGGTATGGGCTTGGGAGAGCCCGTACCTAATCATGGGCCTTAGACCCGTTCTTTAGGCAGTACCCCTAAACCTATTCCCTCCCCCCGAGGGTAGGTCGCGACATAGCTCTTTCTTAAAGACGATTGAAAATCGGAAAGAAGAAATGTTGTAATTTGAAAAAAAATATATAGAGAGTTTATAATTGAAGGATATAAAGAGAAGTCGGAGTGGAGGAGCAAATTAAACTGGTTTAACTAAAATCTTATATGGGGAACGGATAATTTAACCCCAACGTCAAATTGTCCCATTAGAAAAAGAAATGTGAAGAAATTGATTCAAAAGAAGACAAAGGAAAAACAATAAAAAAAAAAGATAAAAATTTTCACTAGGAAAATTATTCAAAAAGTCTAAAACATATTTCACTTTTACCAATTCAATCCTAAATCTTTTAATTTTGCTAATTGAGTCATAAACCTTTCAATTTTGCTAATTGAGTCCTAAACATTTTTACTTTTTATCAATTGAGTCCATCCCGATAAATTTAAATTGGAAATCACTGACGTGGAAGTCGACAGTGTCACGTAGGGCTACCGGCGCTAAAGTTGACAAATTTTAATAATAATTTAATTTTTTGAATTTTTTATTTTTTTTTTCATATTTTTTCTCTTTTTTTTTTTTCTTTTCTTTTTTTGCTTCTTCTTCTTCCTTTTGCCAATGGTCGGCCACTCCCCATGTTAGGCCGACTGGCCTCACCTACAATAGGTGAGGCGTGGCCGGGCAAGCCCCGGCGAGAGGAGCCCTCGCCTAGGCAAGGTGAGGTCGGCCCTCGCCTAGGCCAAGGTGGCCTTACCAAGAGGGGTGGCCTCGCTAAGCGTTGCTTGGGCATAGGCAATGCACGGTGAGGCTGCCTTGGCCCGGGCGAGGGCGACCTCATCGGGACTTGCCCGCCTAGGTGAGGCCCAACGAGGGTCAACCTAGCCCAAGCTAGATTGGGCGAGGCCGGCCCTCGCCTAGGCTAGGTCGACCTCACTCGGCATCGCCTTCACCTGGCCAACACCTGGTGAGGGCTAGCCTCGCTTGAGGCTGACCTTCGTCGGGTCTTGCCCGGGCGAGGGTGAGCCTCGTCGGAGCTTGCCCTCGCTCGGCCATGCCTCACCTATTACATCCGAGGCCAAGCAGCCCCACATGGCCAATGGTCGGCCACTAGCAAAAGGAATAAGAAGAAGCAAAAAAGAAAAGAAAGAAAAAAATATATAAAAATAAAAAAAATTAATAATATTAAAATATTATTAAAAATTGTCAATGTCAGCACCGTCGGTCCTATATGACATCGTTAGCATCCACGTCAATTATTTCCAATCAAAATTAGTCGGATGGACTTAATTAGCAAAATGTGAAAATGTTAGCAAAATGTGAAAATGTTTAGGATTTAATTGGCAAATTTAAAAGGTTTATAATAGAATTGGTAAAAATGTAATAAACTTAAGACTTACTGGACAATTTTCCCAGCATAATGCAAGTTTTACAATATGCCATGCCAATGTCATTTCTTTTTCTTTTTTTCCCTTATTGGTCAAATGCGAAATTTCCGGAAATCCACCTAATATGTTGTCCTTAAAATATGATTTATGATGCCTTGAGTAAGTTTCAAGTCTCACTCACGACTAGGAAGGAATCACGTGGATTTGGCTCCCCCCTCATCGCACGATCCAAATAAATTAAAATAAAGTAATGAAATCAGTATTCAAATCGCAATCTTAATTAAGTTTTGCTGTTTCCTAGTATTACGGCATTATTTGGGGGAGGGGGGATCTTAGGTATATATCCACCGGGCGAGGACCTTTGACGCTAATTTAGAAATTCATTTTATTTTTTGGGACTTACGGCAAGAACATGGCCCGCACGCAGCGCTGAACATGGGCAAGAGCATGTCCCAGGGGATCTACGAGGGCAGAATTTTCAACGCTCTCCTAATTTCCAGTCTGTGAATTTCCGTGGTATTAATCCAAATTAACGAAAACTAATGAAAAGTAAACTTATGACTAATATACTAATTTTTGCTTATAGAAATTCATTTTAGTTTTTGAGACTTATGGCAAGAACATGGCCATCATGCAGCGCTAACATGGGCAGAATATTCAGCACTCTCCCTATTTCTAGTTTGTGAATTTTTGTGGTATTAATCCAAATTAATGAAAACTAATCGAGACCAAATTTATGACTAATATATTAGTTTTTGCTTTTTGGTTGTCAAAAATTTAATTTGAGATCAATTTGTTAAAGGTATACCGCTATGGAGTTTGTGGCGAAAAAATTAATTCAAAGTAAATTTATACAAGTGTACCACTTTGAAATTTTCCATGGTATTAATCCAAAGATAAAAGAGAGATTCTGAATCCATAGCTGTCTAATTCAGTGTGGTGTAACCTAATCCAAGGGTTTTCTTGGGCACAAAGGAACACTCATCAGTGAAGCTCTTCACCTAAAAAGAGATTTAAACAAGGGTACTTCCTCGGGAACCCAGCCCAACCATACCGAAAACCTGCCCTCCTAAAAAAATTGTGTCAGTTTAGTAAATATGTTTGCCTACTCTTGAAAACTAATTAGAAAAAAAAAAAAAAAAACTTTGTCCTACCTTGTATTTAACATTTGAGAATTTCAAATTAGAAAATGTGTTAGTTTTACAAGATTATGAGTTACTATTCGAAAAAACTTAAAACCGATATACCAAAGACAAATTTATCCAAATTATTTTTTGGGTTGCAAATAACCCTAACTCGTACATGTGACATATTTGCCTAAACTAATTTTTGGATCATTGAAAATCGCTAACCATTATACTTGTAATAAATTTAACCCAAACTAATATGGACTTTCACGTGAACTTACCAAGTCGATTGAGTTATTGCCATACGTCTTTCAACTCAACGATTTCAATTTAACAGAAGCTAAAAGAAGGTAAATGTGTCATCAGTGTACCAATACGGAGTTTTTGGTAATCTAAAAAATAATTTTGGATAAATTTGTTAAATGTGTGCCATTTTAAGGTTTTTGGTAACCTAAAACTTAGTTTAGTATAAATTTGTCATAGGTGTATAAGTTTAAGGTTTTTCATAGTATTAATCCTAAGATTATTAATGAGTTCACATGTTAATGGTTAGATGTTTTGGAATGTTTGAGGTCTCTCAAGCTAAATAAAAGTCAAATTGTGAGATTATTGAAAGATTGGGAAAAAGTAAAATTCACTTCAAAGATACAAGGCTGCATTTATAATTTGACCAAAACAATTTATGCCCTTTGTTATGTTATTTTGAATATTTTATTTTATTTTTCACTTTTTTTCCAAAGTTTTAAACATAAAAACAGCATTGTTTTGACATGAAATGATGAAGAACCAAATCTATATGGCTACATGTTAGTAGCTGTACATTGAATGAGAACTCAAATTTCATAATCTCTAAGAAAAACGGGATGGAAAAAAAAAAATTAAAGAGCATAAATGTCATTGAATAGAAGCAAAAGCCTCAGTATCAGTTGGATGGTAGTAAAAAGTCATAGCAAACCCCGTAGCTACTTGTACTAAAAAACAAGTAAGCGTAATCAGTTTTGGGATAAGTCAATTCTCAACTTAAAACTAGGATCCAGCCCCGTGACTCCTGGTCTGTTATGGAACCACCGGTCCGAGTTTTATTATGTGCAAAAAATCATATTCTAAAAGTGGCACCATTTACATATGGCAGTTAAGTGGTTATAGTGATGTTTCTTAAAAGTGTGATATCATGGCTTGATTCTCGTGGGTGCAAAAGATTTTTCTGAAAGAAGCTTCGAAGCTGATTCCAACCTTGAAATCGAAAATCAAACCGGTTCTCCCGGGATTCAGTCCGGATTGAACCGGTGCTCCACATGGACACGGAGTACATCTGAACTTTCTTCCGGTCAACTACAGAGCTTATCAGCTTGGGTCAAGTTGCAAAAGTCATAAAGTCTGTGTTGAGTGCTGGGAAACTCTGACGGATCAAACTCATTGGTGCCGGTCTGACATCATACTGCAGCCCCTGAGATGTATAGTCTTGCTTTGGATCCCCACGGAGATTATCTGCCACATGTTGCTGCATCTCACGCAAATTAGAAATCCGAGACTACGAGATGCGATCCCCAGCTGTTAGGATAGACCCCTTTTCGTACCTGTTTCTGGGAAGATATTTGTGCCCCCCTAGAGTCATCTTCCCTGCTTGTTTTGATCAGGAGAAGCTTTCAGAGCTCGTTCTCGACACTTTCAGGATGCTTCAGTGTTTGGAGGGGGAACCCAGTGGCTCATCTTACCGGTCACCTAGAACCAAAATTGCTGCTTCTGCTCCAATTAGTACTGACCACTCTCAAGGTATTGTTGATCATAGTTCACCTACAAACCTGCGAACGCACCAGGTGTTCGATGGAAATTAATCTGGTGATGGAGCTGGGTCGTTGTTGTTTCTCTGGTGTTGCTTAGTGATCGGAAGAAATGGAGCAATTCAATGTTCCGGTTCGATTACTGTTTGTGTCGTCTCTCATCACTCATTCTTCCTGGACCTCATGGAATTGCTTGTGTCTGTACTGTTTCTTTGCCTAGTTCCTTTTTGCACATATAATCAGTGAACTCGGATCGATATCTTCTTTTCTTAATTACTCTTACTGCACTCAGCTTTTCAATCGCCATGTACAGAGTTGCTTGGAAATGCTACTAATCGGTTGTTTGCTTGGGCAGGACACTTCTCCTCCGAGGAACCCATCTTGGGATTCTTTTGTACCTTGAAGTTCTCGTGTCCCATATGTGAAGTATCTTCTCATACTCGGTGAAAGTAAAGGCAAGTCTGAGAGTGTCAAGTGGATGTAGCTGCTAGCTTAAACTGCTCTCTTTTACTTCTTTCTCGATCTGTCTCGGTAGGGTGCGGTTACCCTGCATTAAGATGCTTCTTTCAGTAATGCATTTACAGGCTTCTCTTGGGTCCATATGCGTTTACAGATCTTCGAGAGAAATATTGACTTTCCTGCTTTACGCGTCTCTGAACACAATAGACATGCTACAACTGCGAAGCATCCATGTAAAACATACCTGAAAACCGAGTGAGTAGCACGAGTTGTTTGATGCCAAAGGATCGCGTGACGTTGAGGGTATCAAGGGCAAGATTGACGACAGAACTGTTGGCAAACGGGAGACATGCAAAGAAAAAAGGGAGCCGTGAAGAAACGAAAAAGGAGAAGAGAGAAGATACTTGAAGTTGGGTTTAGATCTAGGGATTTGAAGAAGGAAGAAGAAAACAAAGTGAGAGCTGACATAGAGAGTAACGAGAGCTGTGAGGAAACAAAAAGGAGTGATGAAGTCAGAGTGGCACCCAATTTGTACACGTGGCAGCTGATGAATGGATTACTGTAATCCTATGTGGCACTACTCAAGCACCCAATCATCAATTCTGAGACAACTATGAAATTGCCTTAGGAAGAGGAAGATTTCCCATTCCACTGTCAGCATGGGTCGGAGACTACAGAAGACATAGCAAGAAGCCTCCAGACCATCTGCCATATCTCTTGATGAAACCTCTAGCGTTCCCTTTGGCTCCCTAAAGTGATGATGTACCTCCATCTAGACAGAGCAAAGGCGATTGCATACGTTGTGAAGTCCTGGTTTCCAGTTCAGTAGGCATAACGATGGAGGTAATCTCTGGCAATGGTTGTTGACAACTACTTACAAATATAATATGTTTGTCTATGCATGCATGTGAATATTGTATTGTCTATCAAGACCTACATTCTGATTGCATCTGAGTGTATAGATTTCTTTCCTTAATTGTGACTGTACTTAGTCCACAGGGATAGATGTAGAACATTCGCGGTTGTAGAACTAATCTGTCTTTTTGCAGCTTCTGCCTTCGTTGAAGCATGTTGGAAAAGAAGAAAAGCATCGGCAATCTTTGATCTTATGCGGGAAACGTTCTCCTGTCTATGAATGAATTATCCTCCAATGGATATTGTCATGTCATGCCTGGTGGACATTGCCTTGGTCTTCATCGTCAACTGAAACAAAATTCCTAAATTTGCCTCTGGTGTTGAGGGGAATAATTAGTTATTGATGTATTTATTATATGATAAGTGACTGCCAGTTGATGAAACTAAGACGAGATAAGAAATGTGATTAACTGCATATTATATGAGCCATGTGGTCTGAATACAAAACATATCTGCATGCAGAAAAACATTAGGAATGTGAGAATGACTCTGATTCACTTTCACTGGATGTGAGAATGACTCTGATTCACTTTCACTGGATTCAGACACTGGGACTGCATCCTTAAAAACGAACTTCTAAACGGAAAAGATGGTCGTTAGCAATCTGCCAGATTTAGACACCAAAGCAAGGATTTGCTTCCCCAACTCCACCGATAGTACTGACTGTAAAAATTCAAAGGCACCAAATTTAGCGGATGCTTCTCGGTACAAACTTCAGGGGTACAGCAGAGACTCCGGACAACCTCCTCAGAAGTTCAAAGCCATAGGGAAGAACAGTACTCCCCTTCAAGCTAGATCACTAATCATGTATCTTGATCTTAGCTCACCTCTCTCCACGAGCTAACCATAATTGCAAGAAAACTAGACAATGGAGCCAAATCTCAACAAAGCCGGCATCAGTGTTGTTAGGCCGACGTAGTCAACGAACCTTTCTGATCTGGGCAGAGTGAGTGAGTGTGATGATCTGCGGGTTAAAGTTGTTTGTTTTATTTTTATTTTTTGGCATTAGACAGATAAAGGTAACTAGATTTCCATGTTGGTGACGGAGAGCTCATGAAAAACTAACCTCTCTGGACTACAGTCACAAGGAATCCTGTACTTGGAAAATACATGAATCTCAATGATATCATTATGAGTAAATCCCTGAACCACTTTTGGAAAATATTCAAATTATTGATAAATCACGACCCCTTTTGATCTCTCCTCTTCTGATCATCGAAGCTATTACATTGCACATTTGATCTGGAAAAACGCTCAAACAAAGAGAAGGGATTTCCTAAAACTAATAAGTTAATGTTGCAGAGAAATAAACAAACTGCCTCTGCTTGGAAGTGAGATGCTTGAAATCCATATTGATTGCTCACCTTTCGAAACGATACAAAGTCTATGGCAATCTTTAGGACCAGGTGACTATTTCATTATGATCAAACACGGGCATGCCAGTGTGCAAGCAGGGATTTGGAAGTTTTTCCAAAAAGTGTCCAAGGCCAAAGCTGGAGAAAGCTACAAGAAGTTGACTTTGGCACCTTTGGATATCCTATGCTATCGCAAAACATCAGAGAGCTGTTGATCTGGATAGTTCAGTAGAAACATCTTGATGAAACAGTGACTAAAAAGCAGCTTATGCATTCACTGTTGAGGCGAAAGCGCAAAATATGTGGGCATGTATTGAACTCTCAACAGCATTGCAATCTGCACACTCATCTATAGGCATGTGGTGTAAACCAAGCCAACTTATACATAGACATGCCCGGTAATGCGGTCACTATTACAAAACTGAACTCTATTCGCAGAAAGCCTATTTATATAATAGGAAATTAGAGTCACATCGATCATTACAAAATAAGAAGTCCATCTTAAAAAAGGATCACTTAAAATTTGTGCTTAAACAGAATTAAGAAAGTCAGATATTGCCAGTCTACAATAATCAATTTCATCCACTCAAAGATATTACCACAGTGAAAACTCTCACAAGAATATTGAAGACAAAACCAGGCTTCAAAGAAGCATTCACCAAGAATTAAATTTCCTGCGAGATAGTGCCATTGCATACAATAGAATTCTATCACTAATATCCTTTTGCAGAGATCAAAATTTTCCTGCTGGTCAACCGAAAAAAAAAAAAAAAAAAACAATACTAGATCAAGATCAAACCTGATTCGCTTTGTGGAGGAGGCTAAAGTGGAACTTGCTAGCAAAAGGATCCCAATATATCCCGACCTCATCGCCAGCTACCAAGCCCCTCCGTTTCACGAACTCTTTGATCCAACCCCCCTTGAGGACGTACGACCCAGACGACGCCCAAAACACAAATACTAGTCGATGCTCAGAGCTCGTGTCCATGTCCCTCACGATGACGTCGGCCCCCTTGCCGCTCTCGACTTGCCTCACCGTCTCCTCGCTCATCCACCGGAGAAAGTGGCTCTTCACGAAGTCCCGCCCGATCAAGAGCCTCGACAGGTGGCCGAGATCGCTTTGCGTGAGCCTCTTCTTGATCTTATAAGGGTCGAAGAGCAGCGTCAACTCTGTGGAAACTTCCTCGGCGTCACATCCCGAGGCCTCTTTCTTTCCCTTCTGCGTTCTTTGGCACTTCGCTTTCTTCTCCCCAATTAAGGTTTCGGCATCGGTAAGTGAGGCCACGGATTTTCGCTTCAGTTGGGCAGGAACGATTTCTTGAGAAGGGCCGCCAACTTCCTTCGTGGTCCGATCAGGCGCAAGGGAGAAGAACTCGCGAGACACCACCACTCCTGCAGACGAAGTACCTCTGGCCCCTTCGTCGCGGTCCTTCTCCTGATCGTGCAGAGAAGAAAGGCATGAGGAAGAGTCCATCGACGGCGGCGAGTGGACCTCGCTTCTCAGGTGGTCGCCAACGGGTTTCTGCTCGTGATCTTGCAGATAAGAAACGCGCGACAAGGAAGAGCCCATCAATGGCGGCGAGTGGATATCACCTCTCAGGATGTTGCCGATGGCAGGTGATCTCTGGCCCAAGAAATCGATGAAAGAAACAGGAAAGTGCTTCGCGAGAACAACAAAGGGCAACGCGGTTCAGGGGAATTTAGAGAGAAAGAAAGAGAGAAAGACAACGTTGGAGAGAATAGAGAGACAGAGGACGATGAGGACTCGGAGGCTACAGAGAGGAAAATATATAGTTTACCGTTGGAATTGGGATGGCTTTGGAGTCAAGTTTCGAGAGTGTGCGGAGGAGTGAGAGGTTCTTTCCTAATTCGAGTCAGGTTAAGATTAGTAAATTAGGAAATAATTTCAAGATTCAAGATTGATTTCCTAATATGTTGCATTATTTTCATCATGCGACAGGACGGAACTTTAAAAGGCTGGAAAAAATTGATTTATTTTAACAAGAGAAAGAATTTAAAATGTTTATAATAATGAGCTTATAAAAACATGGGTAGTTACATTACAAAAAATTACACAAAATAAAGAAAAGGGACCGCATCGGAAAGGGATACTATAAGCTTATTTTATATTTGCCTTCTTCTTCTTATTTTTTTTTAATCAATTTGTTCACATTTTTTGAGAGGGACACTATCCAGTTCTAGTTCAATTATCTGTGCCCTGTAAGGTTTTAGTTGAATATGTTATAGGGATGATATAAAAAAAAATCCTAAATTATGCATTATGTAACTTCAATAATCAAATTTTCTTTGTAACATCAATAATCTTGAATTAGTATTTCTTTTGGGAGGAGTTTGTAATCCTTAGAAAAAAATTTATTGTTATGCATAGCATTTTATTGTTGCGCATTATCGGGCTATCATTATTTTCTTCAAAAATTCAATTCTTGATGAACGTTTTGAAAGTTAGGGTGTCTTTAACTTTTTTTAGCCTTGTTTTTCCCTGCTGTAGTGAGTATAAAAAATTTAATGTTATAAATATGTTTGCATTTTATAAAGCGACGTTCCAATAGACTAGATGCTCAAATTATTTCTTGGAAATTGGGATAAAATTGAATTCTTCCTTGTCATGTTGAAAATTCTTTATAGTCCAAAATAATACATGTTGACGGCCAGCAAGTAAGGACTACAAAAGTTTATTCTCTACTAAAGTTGCATTTCCTATAAAAAAAATAAAAAAAAAACAGAGAGTAGATTTTGTTTGTTTAACAGAAAATAAATAATTTGGAGAATATTACAAAATTATCACTTATAACGCTAAAAAATATAAATAAATTTTCATCGCTTGTGAAAATATTTAAACATAACTTATTGTTGATAATAAAAATCTTTTTTATTAACTAAATATTTCAAGTGGTAGAAATGACGATTTTTAAAAAAGAATTTTTAAATTATTTATATTTTGTAAAAGAATAAATGTAGTAGAAACAAAAAATATTTTTAAATAAATGGGGCTTAATAAAAGTAAAAGAATAAATGTAGTAGAAACAAAATTCAATCCCATTAAACCCTCCTCCTTCGCAGATAGCTCCACCCAAGAAGTACATTGTCCTATTATTTTATAGGGAAAAAGCCACCAAAAACTCTAACACTATACCCAATGTGACATTTTATTTATTATTTTTGTGACGCAAACAACTCCAAACGTATATCCATGTAACACATTTATCCCAAGCGATATCAAATATTTTGTATCTACGCGACACATTCACCTCAAAATTTAGAGTAATTGTGTTATATAATCACAAGTTTGGGGTTCTTGGTATTAGAAAAAAAAATTGAAGTAAATATATCATATGGGTATAAATTTATAATTTTTATATCACGTAGAAAAAATTGGATTAAGTATATCAAATGGATATAAGTTTGGAATTTTTATGTTACAGACAAATATGTCTCCTTACGTATCGATCAATGCCACGTAAGATCAATACGAGTCGATTCATCAGTCACGTGTACGCACACTGGTCCACCCTGACTTCATCAGACTCTTTTTCATTTCTTCCCTGTTCACCAGCCAGCGGCCGCCGCCGCCACCACCGACGGCGGAGCCTCCGGCGAGGGCCCCAAGAGCGTGCCGAACCAGCCCCAACAGTCGACACTCTGAGACGGCGGCAGATCGATGGACATCAACCCCACCTTCGTCCCTCCCTCGAAGCGGGAGGCCTGGGCTTGGCTTCCCGCCTCTGCCGTCTCCGCATTCCAACTTGCAGAGGCCGACTCCATGTCCGTCGTCGTCACGCCGTTACATCTCTGTCCGTTGTCGATACCCTTTGTGCTCCTTCTGTGTTTATTTTGGATTTGTTGCTTTGTCGTGGAACGCTATGCCTACCGGGTGTCCGATGAAAATACTCCGACGATGGAGCTGGGTTTTTGTTGTTCCTTTGGCGTTGCTAAGTGCTCCCAAGAAATTGAGCAATTCCATGTTCTGGTTCAATTACTGTTTTTGTCGGCTATCGTCAATCATTCTTCCTGAAACCCACGGAATTGCTTGTGCCTGTACTATTTCTTCGCCTAGTTCCTTTCTGTACCTATGATCCCGAACTCGGATCCATCTCTTCTTGTATTTATTACTCTTACTGCACTCGGTTTTCTAGACTTGCTTGGCAATGCTACTAATTGGTTGTTTGCTTGGGCAGGACACTTTTCTTCCGAGGAACCCATCTTGGAATTGTTACTGTACTCTGAAGATGTCAAGTCCCATAGGAAAAGTTTTTTCTATCAAACTGGGTGAAAATAATAGCAAGTCTGAGAGTATCAAGTGGATGTCTACTAGCTTGACCTGCTCTCTTTTACTTTTTTCTTGGTATCTGTCTCAGTAGGGCGTGGTTCTCCGGCATAAAGATGCTTCTTTCAGTAATGAATTTACAGGTTCTTCTTGGGTCCGTATGTGTTTACACATCTTCAAGAGAAATATTTACTTTCCTGTTTTACGCGTCTCTGAACACAATAGACATGTTGCAACTGCGGCACCATCCATATAAAATATATCCAAAAGCTGAGCCAGCAGTTCGGGCTGTTTGACGCCTAAGGATCCCGCGGCAGCAAGGGTATCAAACTATCAAGGGCAGATTGAAACACCAGTAAACCAAAGAGGAGAAAAAGAAGAAGAAAAAAGTAGATGTGAAAGAAATGAAAATGTTGAAGAGATTTGAAGTTGAGATTCGATTTAGGAAGAACAAAAGAAGAAAATGAGAGGCGAAAGAGAAACGGGAGAGGTGAGGACAAAAAAAGGAGTCTGATGAAGTTAGAGTGGGAGCCATGTTTACACATGGCAACTGATGAATGGACTGCTGCGAATCCTATGTGGCACTACTCAAGCACCCAATATTTTCTCTCAAGGATAATTATCAATTCTGAGACAACTATGAAATTGCCTCAGGATGAGGAAGATCTCCCATTTCACTGTCTAGCGGGGGTGGGAGCTTTTTCTGATGCTACAGAAGACATAGCGATAAACCTCCACGCCGTTTTCCACATCTTCTGATGAAGCCACTAGTGTTCCCTTTGGCTCTCTAACTGATGATTTACCTCCATCTGGACAAAGCAAAGGTGTCTGCATGCATCACCGAAGTCCTTGCTCTGCAGTTTGGTAATCGTAACAAAGGAGGTAATCCCTGGCAATGATTGTTGACAACTATTTACAAGTTTTATATGTCTGTCTCTGTACCCATGTGAATATTCTCTATTGAGACATACATTCTGATTTGATCCTTGTGTATGAGTTCTTTCCTTAATTGTGACTGTACTAGTCAACTCGGCATGATGTAAAGCATACTGCAGTTTTCTTTAATGAGAAGCTCTTATTGCTTCTAACTTCGTTGAAGCATGTTGTGAAAAGAAAAAAAGCATCAGCAATCTTTGCCAAGTTTAATTTCATACAGGAAACAATCTAGTAATAATGGAATGAATCATCGTCCAATGGACATTGTCATGTCATGCCTCGCGGACATTGACTTATTCTCCATCATCGAGCAAAACAAAAATCCTAAATATGCTTTTGGCATTGAGGGGAATAATTAGTTATTGATTTATTATATGATAAGTGATTGCCAGTTGATGAAACTAAGATAAGAAGTGTGATTAGCAGCATAGTATATGAGCCATGTGGTCTGAATACAAAATATATTCCCGCACAAAAATATGAGGAAGGTGACATTGACTCTGATTCACTTTCTCTGAATTTAGACACTGAGATTGCGTCCTGAAAATTGAACTTCTTGTAAACAGAAAAGATGGTTGTTAGCAATCTTGCGGATTCAGGCACCAAAGCAAGGATTTGCCTCCCCAATTCCACCAATAGTGCTGACGAAATATCTAAAGGCATCAAATTTAGCGGATGTTCCTGGGTACAAACTTTAGGGGCACAGCAGAGACTTCCGACACCCTCCTCAAAAGTCCAACACCATAGGGAAGAACAGTACTCCCCTTCAAACCCGTGTCTGATTGGTAATCATGTTCACTGATCTTAGATCACCTCTCTCTCTCTCTCTCTCTCTCTCTCTCTCTCTCTCTCTCTCTCTCAGCTAGCCACGATAGCGAGACAACTATACGACAGAGCTAAATCTCAACAGAGCCGGCATCAGTGTTGTTAAATCGGCGCAGTCAATGAACCTTTCTGTTCCGGGAGGGCAGAGTGAGTGAGTGTGATGAATTGCAGGTTAGAGCTTTTCTGTCTTGTTATTACTTTTATTTCTTATTTTTTGGCAGTAGACAGATAACTAAATTTCTGTGTTAGTAACAGAGAGTTCATGAAAAACTGCTCTCTGGGGACTGTAGTCACAAGGAAAATTCTGTACTTGGAAAATACTTGAATCTCAATGCTATTTTATTGCACATTTGGTCCCAAAAAAACACTCAAACAAAGAGAAGGGAATTCCTAAGACCAATAAAGTTATGTTATAGACGAATAAACAAACTGCCTGCTTGGAAGTGAGAAGCTAAAATCCATATCGATCGCTCATCTTTCGAAACGATATGAATTGTAAGACAATCTTTTGGATCTTTAGGACTAGGTGACTTTTCATGATGATCAAACACGGACATGCCGGATACTTGAAATTTGGCAGACAATTAAGCTGTGTAGTCAGGGATTCAGAAGTTTTTCAAAAAGTGTCCAAGGCCAAAGCAGGAGGAAGCCGCAAGTAGTCAACTTTGGCACCTTTGGATATCCTATGCTATGGCAAAACGTCTGAGCAATTGATTTTTAGTGTCTAACTAAAAGCCAGCTTATTCATTCACTGTTGAGGTTAAAGCGCGGAATACGTAGGCATGTATTGAACTGCCAAAAGCATTGCAATCTGTACATTCATCTATAGGCATGTGCCGGAAACTAAGCCAACCTATACATAGACTTGCCCAGTAATGTGGCCGCCACTACAAAATTGATTCTAAAATCAGAAGCAAATATGAAATGTGTATTTGCAGGAGACCGATTAGTACCAAATAAGTAGTCTGCATTAAAAAATGATCATTTACAATCTGTGTTCGGACAAGATTAAGAAAGTGAGATGTTGCCAATTTACCATAATCTACTCTCCCCATTTAAAGATATCGCCATAGTGAAAACTTCATAGAAGAAAATTAAAGACACAGAACTTTTATTCAAAAGAATTCCATCACTATATCCTAATTGGTCAATGAACAACAACAATGCTAGTTCAAGATTATGTCTAATTTGCCTTGCGAAGAAGGCTAAAGTGGAACTTGCTAGCAATAGGATCCCAATATATCCCGACCTCATCACCAGCTTTCAACCCCCTCCGTTTCACGAACTCCTTGATCCAACCCCCCTTGAGGACGTGGGACCCAGACGACGCCCAAAACACGAACACCAGTCGATGCTCAGAGCACGTGTCCATGTCCCTCACGATGACGTCGGCCCCCTTGCCGCTCTCGACTTGCCTCACCGTCTCCCCGTTCATCCATCGGAGAAAGTGGCTCTTCACAAAGTCCCGCCCGATCAAGAGCCTCGACAGGTGGCCGAGATCGCTTTGCGTAAGCCTCTTCTTGATCTTATAAGGGTCGAAGAGCAGCGTCAACTCTGTGGAAACTTCCTCGGCATCATATCCTGAGGCCTCTTTCTTCCCCTTCTGCGCTCTATTGTACTTCGCCTTCTTCTCCACAATTAACGATTCGGCATTGGCAAGTGAGGCCATGGATTTTCTCTTCAGTTGGGCAGGAACGATTTCTTGACGAGAGCCGCCGACTTCCTTCGTGTTCTGATCAGGCGCGAGGGGGAAGAACTCGCGAGCGACCACCACTCTTGCAGACGAAATACCTCTGACCCCTTCGTCGCCATTCTTCTCCTGATTGTGCAGATAAGAAAGGCACGAGCATGACGAAGAGTCCATTGATGCCGGCAAGTGGACCTCGCTTGTCAGGCGGTTGCCAATGGGTTTCTTCTCTCGATCCTGCAGATGAGAAAGGCGCGACAACAAAGAGTCCGTCGATGGTAGCGAGTGGACCTCCCCTCTCAGGATGTCGCCGATGGGAGGCGATTTGGGGCCCAAGAAATCGATGAGCTTCATTGGTTTTTGGTTGAAGAAACAGAAAAGCACTCCGCCAGAACAACAAAGGGCAACAAGGTGCGGAGAAATTCAGAGAGAGCGAAAGACAGAAGAAAGACAACGTTGGAGAGAGGATAGAAACACAGAGGAAATATATAGTTTACCGTTGGAAATGGCATGGCTTCGAGGGTGCGCTGAGGAGCGAGAGTTTCTTTCCTAATTCGAGTCAGGTTAAGATTAGTAAAATAGGAAATAATTTCAAGATTCAAGATTGAAGATGGATTCCCTGTGTAAACTATAATATCGCAAACTCTTTAATTATTCTAAATAATGAGTTGAAGATAATTCCCTGTTAGATCTATGCTATGATTGAGCTTCTTCTTTTTGTTAGATTGTTATCATCATGTAATAAGACAGAATTTTAAAAGGCCGGAAATTTGGTTTGAATTACTTTAACGAAAGAAAGTTTTTTAAATTTATATAATAATGAGTTTATAGAAAAAAACACGGATGTAAGTTTATTTTACCTTTGTCTTATCTTTTATATCAATTTGTTCACATTGTTCGAGTAAGACACTTTCCTATTCTAGTTAAAATATTTGTTTCCTATATAAGGTTTTATTTGAATATATTGTAGGGGTAATACCACAAAAAACTTTAAACTATACCCATCGTAACATCAATAACCAAAACTTTTATTTTGTAACATCAATAATCTTGAATTAGTACTTCCTTTAGTCAGTAACCAGTGGGAAATTTGAAATCTTTAGAAAAAGGGTAATAGTATGGGACTTTATTATTACATGCAAATAGGCTATCTCTATCTTCCCCCAGAAATTCAATTCTTGAGTAGTGTTCTTATGAAAGCCAAATCAGTCTTTAATTTTCTTGAATATTTTTTTTCCCACTATGGTGAATATAAAAAATATAATGTCATATATATATATAAAGTGATGTTATGATAGACTAGATTCTCGAATTATTTCAAGGAAATTGAATTCTTCCTTGTAATGTTTAAAATCCTAAATAGTCCAAAATAATACATGTTGACGGCCAGCAAGTAAGGAGTACAAAAGTTTAATCTCTACAAAAGTTTCATTTCATAAAAAAACAATAAAGAATGTGCCATAGCTTGATTAGGTTTATTTGTTTAACAAAAAATATTCATTTAAAAATATTTTAAAATAAACACTTGTATCGTTAAAAAGATAAATACTAAATATTTCTGGTGTTTTGGAAAATATTTAGATATAACTTCTTATCAATAATACATTTTATTATCTATTTTTTTCGAGTTATATAAATGATGATTTTTAGAAAAATATTTTTTAAATTATTTAATTTTCGTAAAATAAATAGAGCTTCAATGAAATAAAAGAATAACCGTATTCAATCCCATTGACATATCTTCTCCTATACAACTAGGCTCCACCCAAGGAATCTCTTTTATGATTACGTAAGTAAGAAGAAAAAGTGAAAAAAAATATATATAGACATACTCCATAAGAAAAAGAAAGTAAGCAAAGATAAATTATCAAACGAAGATAGAGAAACAGAGATGGGAAGAAATTATGACTCAGTTTATTTAACGACAAATAAATAATTTAAAAAATATATTTTTATAAAAATAATTGATTATATCCCTTAAAAAAATGAAAAACATTTTTATCGCCGTCGAAAATATTTTGATATAATTATTATCAATAATAAAAATATTATTTGCTAATTATTTTGGGTAGTGCCATTGATTATGAGAATACGAAATGCGATGCTAAGCAGCCATCACGTAACTTGTAAGCTGGTAGGGCCCTTTACGTGCTTAATCAGTGCCACATAAGATCAATCGCAGTCAAACTCCTCAGTTACGTGTACACGCTGGCCCTCTCTGACTTCATCGGACTCTCTTTTTCATTTCTTCGCAGCTCGCCAGATCGCCGCCGCCGACGACGACGACGGCGGAGCCTCTGGCGAGGGCCCGAAGAGCGTCCGGAACCAGCCCCGACAGAGGTTCGAGACGGGAGACAAGGAGGCTTCCCTCCAGTACACGCTCCGAGATGGCGGGCTTGGCTTTCCGCCTGTGCGTCTCCGCATGCCGACGCGGCAAGACCAACTGCAGTGTCCTTAGTCGTCCCCACTTGCTCTTACATCTCGGTCCGTTCTCGATGCCCTTTGTCCTCGTTCTCAGGAGTTCGATGAAATAGCTCTGATGATGGAGCTGCGGTTTTTGTTGTTTCTCTGGCGTTGCTTGGTGATTGGAAGAAATGGAGCAATTCAATGTTCTGGTTCAGTTACTGTTTTAGTCCTCTATTTTCACTCATTCTTCCTGGACCCCACCGAATTGCTCGTGTCTGTACTGTTTCGTTGCCTGGTTCCTTTCGCTACTTATAATCAGTGAGCTCAGATCGATATCTTCTTGTGTTGGTTACTCTTACTGCACTTGGTTTTTCAGTCACCATGTACAGAGTTGCTTGGAAATGCTGCTAATTGATTGTTTGCTTGGGCAGGACACTTTTCTTCCAAGGAGCAGCCCATCTTATTCTTTTGTACCCTGAAGATCTCGAGTCCTATATCCTTTACTACTTCTGAGTATCTGTCTCAGCGGGGCGTGGTTCCCCTGCATAAAGATGCTTCTTTCAGTAAAGCATTTACAGGTTCTTTTTGGGTCCGTATGCGTTTGCACATCTTTGAGAGAAATATTGACTTTCCTGTTTTATGCGTCTCTGAATGCAATAGATATGTCACAACTGCAATGCACCCATACGGAACACATCCGAGCCTGAGTGAGCAGCACGACCTGTTTGATGCCAAAGGATTGCACGATGGCAAGGGTATCGGAGCAAGATTGACACCAGAACCACCAGTGAACCAGAGACGTGCAACCAAAAAAAAAAAAAAAAAAAAAGGCAGTTTTGCAGAAACGAACAAGGAGAAGAGATCGAAGGTAGTTGAAGTTGGGTTAGATTAAGGGATTTGGACAAGGAAGAAGAAGAAAAGAAAGTGAGAGATGAGAGAGAGTAACGGGAGCTGTGAAATTGCCTCAAGAAGAAGATCTCCCGTTTCACTGTCAGCAGTGATTGGACCTTTTTCCGATGCTGCTGAAGACACAGCGAGAGACCTCCAGACCGTTTTCCACATCTTCTAATGGAACCTCTAGTGTTCCCTTTGGCTCCCCAACTGATGATGTACCACCGTCTGGACAAAGCGAAGGTGACTGCATGCATCACCGAAGTCCTTGCTTTTCAGTTTGGTAATTGTAACAAGGGAAGTAATCTCTGGCAATGATTGTTGATAACTATTTACAAATTTAATATGTTTGTCTATGTACCCATCTGAATATTGTATTGTCTATCGAGACGTACATTCTGATTTCATCCGAGTGTATGAGATCTTTCCTTAATTGTGACTGTACTAGTCCACACAGCATGACGTAAAGCATGCTGCATTCTTTAATGAGAAGCTCTTGTCGCAGCTTCTAACTTCATTGAAGCATGTTGTGAAAAGACAAAAAAAAAAAGAAGCATCAGCAGTCTTTGCCAAGTTTAATCTTAGACAGGAGTTAATCTACTAATAATGGAATGAATTATTGTCCACTGAACATTGTCATGTCATGCCTTGTGGACGGTGTCTTATTTTCCATCATCGAGCAAAACAAAAATCCTAAATATGCTTTTGTTTTTTAGGGGAATAATAAGTTATTGATGTATTATATGATAAGGGAATGGCAGTTAATGAAGCTAGGATAAAATAGAATTGGAATTAGAAGTATATTGTATTGCCATGTTGTGTTTTTTTTTTTTTTTTTGCGGTAAGTATTGCCATGTTGTTTGAGTACAAGACATTTCTACACACAGAAAGGCATCAGGAATATAAGATTGACTCTTATTCACTTTCTCGATGTTCAAACTCTGGGATTGCTACTGGAAAATTGAATTTCTTGAAAGTAGAAAAGTTACTTTTGTCAAAAGGCACTCTGTACACTTGCCAGAAAACTACGACCTCTTGAACAGTTAAGCTTGATAATCACAACTGTAAACTGAATTTAAAGGGAACAGTTATTGCCGATAAATCATTGTAAGATTAAGATTCAATGCACAAGACAAAAAAAATGATGTAATGTGTGGGAGGAGATTAGATAGCTTTCATCGTGGAGCGAAAGCTGCTCTTTTCTTGAGCAACAGGCTTAAAAGCCTGATTGCGCTTATCGATATGCAAAAATATTTAGTAGTTTTTAAGGTTTTAATGAATCATAATAAATAGAAAGAGAGATATATGCAGAGGATGCGAAGTGTAAGACAATCTTTTGGATCTTTAAGACACCGATCACTACCAAATAAGAAGTCTCTCTTAGAAAAAGATCATTTAAAATTTTTGCTCAAACAGGATTAAGAAAGTCAGATGTTGCCAATCTACAATAATGAACTTTACCCATTCAAAGATATTACCACAGTGAAAACTCACACAACAAAATTAAAGACAGAATTGGGCTTTAGAAGAAGCACTCACCAAGAATTGAATTTATGAGAGATAGTTTGATTGCATACAGTAGAATTCTATCACTAATATCCTTTTGCAGAGATCAAAATTTCCTATTGGTCAATCAAAAAAAAAAAAAAAAAAAAACAATACTAGATCAAGATCAAGCCTAATTCGCCTTGTGGAGGAGGCTAAAGTGGAACTTGCTAGCACTAGGCTCCCAATATATCCCGACCTCATCGCCAACCGCCAACCCCCTCCGTTTCACGAACTCCTTGATCCAACCCCCCTTGAGGACGTACGACCCAGACGACGCCCAAAACACAAATACCAGTCGATGCTCAGAGCTCGTGTCCATGTCCCTCACGATGACGTCGGCCCCCTTGCCGCTCTCGACTTGCCTCACTGTCTCCTCGCTCATCCATCGGAGAAAGTGGCTCTTCACATAGTCCCGTCCGATCAAGAGCCTCGACAGGTGGCCGAGATCGCTTTGCGTAAGCCTCTTCTTGATCTTATAAGGGTCGAAGAGCAGCGTCAACTCTGTGGAAACTTCCTCGGCGTCACATCCTGAGGCCTCTTTCTTTCCCTTCTGCGTTCTTTTGCACTTCGCTCTCTTCTCCGCAATTAAGGTTTCGGCATCGGTAAGTGAGGCCATGGATTTTCGCTTCGGTTGGGCCGGAACGATTTCTTGAGAAGGGCCGCCAACTTCCTCCGTGTTCCGATCAGGCGAGAGGGAGAAGAACTCGCGAGACACCACCACTCCCGCAGACGAAGTTCCTCTGCCTCCTTCTTCACGATCCTTCTCCTGATCGTGCAGAGAAGAAAGGCACGATGAAGAGTCCATCGACGGCGGCGAGTGGACCTCGCTTCTCAGGTGGTCGCCGACGGGTTTCTGCTCGTGATCTTGCAGATGAGAAACGCGCGACGATGAAGAGCCCATCAATGGCGGCGAGCGGACATCACCTCTCAGGATGTCGCCGATGGGAGGTGATCTGGGGCCCAAGAAATCGATGAGCGTCATGGGTTTTCGGTGAAAGAAACAGGAAAGTGCTTCGCAAGAACAACAAAGGGCAACGCGGTTCAGAGGAATTTAGAGAAAGCGAAAGAGAGAA
This sequence comes from Eucalyptus curtisii, assembly GCA_017140595.1. Lineage (NCBI taxonomy): Eukaryota > Viridiplantae > Streptophyta > Magnoliopsida > Myrtales > Myrtaceae > Eucalyptus > Eucalyptus curtisii. The sequence continues at coordinate 19,860,150 of CM029498.1, forward strand.
AGACAACGTTGGAGAGAATAGAGAGACAGAGGACGATGAGGACTCGGAGGCTACAGAGAGGAAAATATATAGTTTACCGTTGGAATTGGGATGGCTTTGGAGTCAAGTTTCGAGAGTGCGCTGAGGAGTGAGAGGTTCTTTCCTAATTCGAGTCAGGTTAAGATTAGTAAATTAGGAAATAATTTCAAGATTCAAGATTGATTTCCTAATTTGTTACATTATTTTCATCATGCGATAGGACGGAACTTTAAAATGCTGGAAAAAAATGATATATTTTAACAAGAGAAAGAATTTAAAATGAGCTTATAAAAAACATGGGTAGTTACGTTACAAAAAATTACACAAAATAAAGAAAAGAGACCGCATCGGAAAGGGATACTATAACCCTATTTTATATTGGCCTTCTTCTTTTTTCTTTTTTCTTTTATAATCAATTTGTTCACATTTTTTGAGAGGGACACTATCTTGTTCTTGTTAAGTTATCTGTGCCCTATAAGGTTTTAGTTGAATTTGTTATAGGGATGATATCACAAAAAATCCTAAATTATGCATTATGTAACATCAATAATCTTGAATTAGTATTTCTTTTTGGAGGAGTTTGTAATCCTTAGAAAATTTTTTATTTTTACACATAAAATTTTACTGTTACGCGCAATCGGCTATCATTATGTTCTTCAGAAATTCAATTCTTGATGAATGTTCTTTTGAAAGTTAGGGTGTCTTTAATTTTTTTTAGCCTTGTTTTTCCCTGCTGTAGTGAGTATAAAAAATTTAATGTTATATATATGTTTGCATTTTATAAAGTGACGTTCCAATAGACTAGATGCTCGAATTATTTCTTGGAAATTGGGATAAAATTGAATTCTTCCTTGTCATGTTGAAAATTCTTTATAGTCCAAAATAGGGAAATTGTCACAAACAATCCCTAAACTTCCACTTAATGTGCAATTTCGTCCCTAGTCTTTTAATTTGTTCAATTTGGTCCCTGAATTATCGATAAATGTCCGATCTAGTCCCTGACTATTTGAAAATTGACCAATTTCGTCCCTGAGCTTTCGATTTGCTCAATTTGGTCCTTCAACTATTAACAATTGTTCCATATAGTCCTTCTGTTTGTTCAAACTGTTAAGTGATGATGTGGAGCATTAATTGATGATGTGGAACTAAGTTGGATTACTAGAATTATGAGTCAATATATATCTTAAAAAAGGAAAACAAATTAGGGATTAGTTAGAGATGAAAGCACTGATCACAAAAGCAAAGAGAATAAGTGGTTCTATATCTTTTTTTTGGACGAGGGCCACAATTTGACCTGTTTTAAAAGTAATTTCCATTATATTTAAGAGACTAAAAGCTATGGAAGCCAATTTCGTTAACTTTATCTAATAAAAGGATGAAAATTAATAGTCATGAACTAGATCGGACATTTATCGATAATTCATGGAGCAAATTGAACAAATTAAAAGTTTGGGGACGAGATTGCACATTAAGTGATAGTTCATGGACCAAATTGAGCAAATCGAAAGCTCATGGATGAAATTGAACATTAGATAAAAGTTCAGGGACCATTTGTGATATTTTCCCTCCAAAATAATACATGTTGATAGCTAGCAAGTAAGGACAACAAAAGTTTATTCTCTACTAAAGTTGCATTTCCAAAAAAAAAAACAAAGAGTAGGCTTTGTTTGTTTAACAAAAAATGAATAATTTGGAGAATATTGTAAAATTATCACTTATATCGCTCAAAAATATAAATAAACTTTCAACACTTGCGAAAATATTTAAACATAACTTATTGTTGATATGAAAATCTTTTTCATTGATTGAATATTTCAAGTGATAGAAGTGACGATTTAAAAAAAAAATTAATTATTTTTTGTGAAATAAATGGGATTTAATAAAAATAAAAAAATAAATGTAGTAGAAACAAAATTCAATCCCAATAACACCTCCTCCTTCGCAGATAGCTCCACCCAAGAAGTACATTGTCCTATTATTTTCTATGGAAAGGCCTCTGAAAACTCTAAACTATACCCAACATGACATTTTATTCAATTTTCTTTTTTTTGTGATACAAATAACTCCAAACTCATATCTATGTAACACATTTACCCCAAGCTATACCAATTTTTTTTTGTATCTATGGGACACATTCACCTTAAAATTTAGAGTAAATGTGTCTTATAACAACAAGTTTGAGGTTTTTGATATTAAAATAAAAAAGATAATTTGAGGTAAATATGTTATATATGTATAAGTTTATAGGTTTTTTATTGCACATTAAATATGTTAAATGGGTATAAGTTTGGAGGTTTTATGTTAAAAAGAAAAATTGTCTCTTTCCGTACTTGATCAATGCCATGTAAGACCAATAGTGGTCGATTAATCAGTCACGTGTACACACGCTGGTCCACCCTGACTTCATCAGACTCTTTTTCATTTCTTCCCTGCTCACCAGCCAGCGGCCACCGCCACCACCCACGGCGGAGCCTCCGGCGTGGGGCCCCAAGAGCGTGCCGAACCAGCCCCAACAGTCCGCGCTCCGAGATGGCGGCAGAGCGATGGACATCAACCCCACCTTCGTCCATCCCTCGAAGCGGGAGGCCTGGGCTTGGCTTCCCTGCCTCTGCCGTCTCCGCATTCCGACTTGCAGAGGCCGACTCCATGTCCGTCGTCGTCACGCTGTTACATCTCGGTCCGTTGTCGAAACCCTTTGTGCTCCTTCTGCGTTTTTGGATTTGTTGCGTTGTCGTGGAACGCTATGCCCACCTGTTGTCCGATGAAAATACCCCGATGATGGAGCTGGGTTTTTGTTGTTCCTTTGGTGTTGCTAAGTGCTCTGAAGAAATTGAGCACGTCCATGTTCTGGTTCAATTACTGTTTTTGTCGGCTATCGTCACTCATTCTTCCTGGAACCCACAGAATTGCTTAAAATCGCCTCAGGATGAGGAAGATCTCCCATTTCACTGTCTAGCGGGGGTGGGAGCTTTTTCTGATGTTACAGAAGAGATAGCAACAAACCTCCACGCCGTTTTCCACTCTGAAGAGCCTCTAGTGTTCCCTTTGGCTCCCTAACTGATGATGTACCTCCATCGGGACAAAGCAAAGGTGACTGCATGCATCGCCGAAGTCCTTGCTCTGCAGTTTGGTAATCGTAACAAAGGAGGTAATCCCCCGCAATGATTGTTGACAACTATTTACAAGTTTTATATGTCTGTCTAAATATCTTTTGGCATTGAGGGGAATAATTAGTTATTGATTTATTATATGATAAGTACCCATGTGAATATTCTCTATTGAGACATACATTCTGATTTGATCCTTGTGTATGAGTTCTTTCCTTAATTGTGACTGTACTAGTCAACTCGGCATGATGTTTATTGCACATTTGGTCCCAAAAAACACTCAAACAAAGAGAAGGGAATTCCTAAGACCAATAAAGTAATGTTACAGACAAATAAACAGACAAACTGCCTGCTTGAAAGTGAGAAACTGAAATCCATATTGACCGCTCACCTTTCGAAACGATACGTAGTGTAAGACAATCTTTTGGATCTTTAGGACAAGGTGACTTTTCATGATCATCAAACAAGGACATGCTAGATACTTGAAATTTAGCAGACAATTAAGCTGTGTAGGCAGGGATTCAGAAGTTTTTCAAAAAGTGTCCAAGGCCAAAGCAGGAGAAAGCCGCAAGTAGTTAACTTTGGCACCTTTGGATATCCTATGCTATGGCAAAACATCTGAGCTATTGATTTGTAGTGTTTAACTAAAAGCAAGCTTATTCATTCACCGTTGAGGTTAAAGCGCGGAATACGTAGGCATGTATTGAACTGCCAAAAGCATTGCAATCTGCACATTCATCTATAGGTATGTGCTGGAAACTAAGCCAACTTATACATAGACTTGCCTAGTAATGTGGCTGCCACTACAAAATTCAACTCTAAATTCAGAAACAAATATGAACTGTGTATTTGCAGGAGACTTATCAGTACCAAATAAGTAGTCTGCGTTAAAAAAGGAATTAAAGACATAAAACCGGGCTTCAAAAGAATTCCATCACTATATCCTTTTCTACAGATCAAAAATTTTCTGTTGGTCACTGAACAACAACAATGCTAGTTCAAGATTATGTCTAATTTGCCTTGCGAAGAACGCTAAAGTGGAACTTGCTAGCAAAAGGATCCCAATATATCCCGACCTCATCGCCAGCTACCAGGCTCCTCCGTTTCACGAACTCCTTGATCCAACCCCCTTGAGGACGTACGACCCAGACGACGCCCAGAACACAAATACCAGTCGATGCTCAGAGCTCGTGTCCATGTCCCTCACGATGACGTCGGCCCCCTTGCCGCTCTCGGCTTGCCTCACCGTCTCCTCGCTCATCCACCGGAGAAAGTGGCTCTTCACGAAGTCCCGCCCGATCAAGAGCCTCGACAGGTGGCCGAGATCGCTTTGCGTAAGCCTCTTCTTGATCTTATAAGGGTCGAAGAGCAGCGTCAACTCCGTGGAAACTTCCTCGGCATCACATCCTGAGGCCTCTTTCTTTCCCTTCTGCGTTCTTTGGCACTTCGCTTTCTTCTCCACAATTAAGGTTTCGGCATCGGTAAGTGAGGCCATGGATTTTCGCTTCAGTTGGGCAGGGACGATTTCTTGAGAAGGGCCGCCAACTTCCTTCGTGGTCCGATCAGGCACGACGGGGAAGAACTCGCGAGACACCACCACTCCTGCAGACGAGGTACCTCTGGCTCCTTCGTCACGATCCTTCTCCTGATCGTGCAGAGAAGAAAGGCACGAGGAAGAGTCCATCGACGGCGACGAGTGGACCTCGCTTCTCAGGTGGTCGCCAACGGGTTTCTGCTCGTGGTCTTGCAGATGATAAACGCGCGACGATGAAGAGCCCATCAATGGCGGCGAGCGGACATCACCTCTCAGGATGTCGCCGATGGGAGGTGATCTCTGGCCCAAGAAATCGATGAGCTTCATGGGTTTTCGGTGAAAGAAACAGGAAAGTGCTTCGCGAGAACAACAAAGGGCAATGCGGTTCAGAGGAATTTAGAGAGATCGAAAGAGAGAAAGACAACGTTGGAGAGAATAGAGAGACAGAGGACGATGAGGACTCGGAGGCATAGAGAGAGAGGGAAATATATAGTTTACCGTTGGAATTGGGATGGCTTTGGAGTCAAGTTTCGAGAGTGTGCGGAGGAGTGAGAGGTTCTTTCCTAATTTGAGTCGGGTTAAGATTAGTAAATTAGGAAATAATTTCAAGACTCAAGATTGAAGATAGATTCCCTGTGTAAACTATAATATCGCAAACTCTTCAATTATTCTAAATAATGAGTTGAAGATAATTCCCTGTTAGATCTATGCTATGAACGAGCTTCTTCTTTTTGTTGGATTATCATCATCATGAAATAGGACGGAATTTTAAAAGGCTGGAAATTTTGTTTGAATTACTTTAACAAAAGAAAGTTTTTTAAATACATATAATAATGAGTTTATAGAAAAAACGCTGATGTAAGTTTGTTTTATCTTTGTCTTATTTTTTATATCAATTTGTTCACATTATTCGGATGAGACACTTTCCTGTTCTAGTTAAATTATTTGTTTCCTATATAAGGTTTTATTTGAATACATTGTAGGGGTAATACCACAAAAAACTTTAAACTATACCAATCGTAACATCAATAATGAAAACTTTTTCTTTTATAACATCAATAATCTTAAATTAGTATTTCCTTTAGTCAGTGACCAACGGGAAATTTGAGATCTTTAGAAAAAAGGGTAATAGTATGGAGCTTTATTATTATATGCAAATGCGCTATCTTTACCTTCTTTAGAAATTCAATTCTTGAGGAGTGTTCTTATGAAAGCCAAATCAGTCTTTAATTTTCTTGAATCATTTTTTTCCCACTATGGTGAATATAAAAAATATAATGTCATATTTATAAAGTGACGTTCTAATAGACTAGATGCTAGAATTATTTCAAGGAAATTGAATTCTTCCTTGTAATGTTTAAAATCCTTAATAGTCCAAAATAATACATGTTGACGGCCAGCAAGTAAGGAGTACAAAAGTTTAATCTCTACAAAAGTTTCATTTCATAAAAAACAATAAAGAACGTGCCATAGCTTGATTAGGTTTGTTTATTTCGCGAAAAATATTCATTTAAAAATATTTTAAAATAAACACTTGTATCGTTAAAAAGATAAATACTAAATATTTCCGGTGTTTTGGAAACTATTTAGATATAACTTCTTATTGATAATAAATTTTATTATTTATTCTTTTCGAGCGATATAAATGATGATTTTTAGAAAAATATTTTTTAAATTATTTATTTTTTAAAATAAATAGAGCTTCAATGAAATAAAAAGAATAACCGTATTCAATCCCATTGACATATCTTCTCCTATACAGCTAGGCTCCACCCAAGGAATACCTTTTACGATTACGTAAGTAAGAAGAAAAAGTGAAAAAAAAAAATATAAACATACTCCATAAGAAAAAGAAAGTAAGCAAAGATAAATTATCAAACGAAGATAGAGAAACAGAGACCGGAAGAAATTATGACTCAATTTATTTAATGACAAATAAATAATGTAAAAAATATATTTTATTTTTTCATTATATCTCTTAAAAAATAAATGAATGAAAAATATTTTTATCGTCGTTGAAAATGTTTTGATATAATTATTATGGATAATAAAAATATTATTTGCTAATTATTTTGGGTAGTACATTGATTATGAGAATACGAAATGCGATGCTAAGCCATCAGGCCCATCACGTAACATATAAGCTGTTGGGGCCCTTTACGTGCTTCATCAGTGCCACGTCAGATCAATCTTAGTCAAACTGCTCAGTTACGTGTACACGCTGGCCCACTCTGACTTCATCGGACTCTCTTTTTCATTTCTTCGCGGCTCGCCAGACTGCGGCTGCCGCCGCCGCCGCCGCCGACGGCGGAGCCTCTGGCGGGGCTGAAGAGCGTCCGCAACCAGCCCCGACAGAGGTTCGAGACGGGGACAAGGAGGCTTCCCTCCAGTACACACTCCGAGATGTCGGGCTTGGCTTTCCGCCTGTGCGTCTCCGCATGCCGTAGTGGCAAGACCAACTCCAGTGTCCTTGGCCGTCCCCACTTGCTCTTACATCTCGGTCCGTTCTCGATGCCCTTTTTCCTCGTTCTCAGGAGTTCGATGAAATAACTCTGATGATGGAGCAATTCAATATTCTGGTTCAGTTACTGTTTTAGTCCTCTTTTATCACTCATTCTTCCTGGACCCCACCGAATTGCTCGTGTCTGTACTGTTTCGTTGCCCGGTTCGTTTCGCTACTTATAATCAGTGAGCTCAGATCGATATCTTCTTGTGTTGGTTACTTGGTTACTCTTACTGCGCTTAGTTTTTCAGTCACCATGTACAGAGTTGCTTGGAAATGCTGCTAATTGGTTGTTTGCTTGGGCAGGACACTTTTCTTCCGAGGAGCAGTCCATCTTATTCTTTTGTACTCTGAAGATCTCCAGTCCCATATCCTTTACTGCTTCTGTCTGGGTATCTGTCTCAGTGGGGCGTGGTTTCCTGCATAAAGATGCTTCTTTCAGTAATGCATTTACAGGTTCTTTTTGGGTCCGTATGCGTTCGCACATCTTTGAGAGAAATATTGACTTTCCTGCTTCGTGCGTCTCTGAACACAATAGATATGTCACAACTGCAATGCACCCATATGGAACACATCCGAGCCTGAGTGGGCAGCACGACCTGTTTGACGCCACAAAATTGCACGATGGCGAGGGTATCGGAGCGAGAATGACACCAGAACCGCCGGTGAACCAGAGACGGAGGAAAAATAACACACAAGGCAGTTTTGAAGAAACGAACAAGGAGAAGAGATCGAAGGTATTTGAAGATGGATTAGATTAAGGGAGTTGGACAAGGAAGAAGAAGAAAAGAAAGTGAGAGATGAGAGAGAGTAACGGGAGCTGTGAAATTGCCTCAGGAAGAAGAAGATCTCCCGTTTCACTGCCAGCAGGGATTGGACCTTTTTGTGATGCTACTGAAGACACAGCGAGAGACCTCCAGACCGTTTTCCACATCTTCTAGTGGAACCTCTAGTGTTCCCTTTGGCTCCCTAACTGATGATGTACCTCCATCTGGACAAAGCGAAGGTGACTGCATGCATCACCGAAGTCCTTGCTCTGCAGTTTGGTAATCGTAACAAAGGAGGTAATCCCCCGCAATGATTGTTGATAACTATTCACAAATTTAATATGTTTGTCTATGTACCCATCTGAATATTGCATTGTCTATCGAGACATACATTCTGATTTCATCTGAGTGTATGAGATCTTTCCTTAATTGTGACTGTACTAGTCCACACAGCATGACGTAAAGCATGCTACAGTTTTCTTTAATGAGAAGCTCTTGTCGCAGCTTCTAACTTCGTTGAAGCATGTTGTGAAAAGACAAAAAAAAGCATCAGCAGTCTTTGCCAAGTTTAATCTTAGACAGGAATTAATCTACTAATAATGGAATGAATTATTGTCCACTGGACATTGTCATGTTATGCCTCGTGGACAGTGTCTTATTTTCCATCATCGAAAAAACAAAAATCCTAAATATGATTTTGGCATTGAGGGGAATAATTAATTATTGATGTATTATATGATAAGGGAATGGCAGTTGATGAAGCTATGATAAAATAGAATTGGAATTAGAAGTATATTGTATTGCCATGTTGTTTAAGTACAAGACATTTCTACACACAGAAAGGCATCAGGAATATAAGATTGACTCTGATTCACTTTCTCTATGTTCAAACTCTGGGATTGCTACTGGAAAATTGAACTTCTTGTCAGTAGAAAAGATACTTTTATCAAAAGGCACTCTGTACATGTTAAAAAGTGATCCATTTTTGGAAAGATCTAGACTACACCAGACTTAATGAGAAAAGACTAATGGTACAAGATGAAGATTCAGTTGAAAATGCCTTTCGGTCTAAAGTAAATATACGGTCTCATCAAACTAAAAATGGTGGAAGGAGCTCATGGAAAAACAAAAGAGGAGGAGAAACTATACAAAAGGAAAATTATCCACCTTGTGGTATTTGCAAGAAAACAAATCATCTGGAGAAAGTTTGTTGGTTTAAAAATAAAAAACAATGCCGCTTTTGTAAAAGATATGGCCACATAGAAAAAGATTGTCACTCGAAAATAAATAATCGAGCAAACTATGTAGAAAAAAAGGAAAGTGAAGAGAATACATTCTATGCAGGCCAAGTGGCAAATGACAATAAAAATGAAACATGGTATCAGAGCTAGATGCGCCCAGGTTTGTAACTGAGCCAGGCGTAAGGGACCTTGAAGCCAGAGCTAGGCATACTTGGATGGAGTTTTTGGCGTTTGTCCTCATCATCCTCAACTAAAAAAGGCCAGAGCCCAAGCGAGAGCCAAGAGAGCCGGAGCCGGAGCCAGAGCCAGAATCAAAGGCCAGAGCCGAGCGAGAGCCAAAGAGCTAGAGCTGGAGCCAGAGCCAAAACCAAAGCCAGAGCCAGAGCTAGAGCCTACAAGAGCCAGAACCCGAGCTAACAACTACAACTAAGAGCATTTTGATGCCCCGAGACATATGGGACATCATTAAAAAAAGACATGGACATTCGAAAGCAGGTACGAGTGTGCCAACAAAAGGATACAAGCGATCGTGGAACGAAGACGGAATAAAAGGCATGGAACAAATTACAAGAGAAATTTCAAGGTACGTCCGAGACTTTTAATACAAGTCCGGAGTATCCCGAAATTGGATCTGTTGGAATTTGTGATCCAATTCTAGAAACTTCAAGATAGATTTGAGCTAGAAAATTCAAGAAAAATTCTAGAAGAGTCTACAAGCCGCCATCTCTTGTGTGTTCTAGAACACTCCATCTTATGTTACTATAAAATAATAGTAGTTATTTGTAGAGAAGTCTGCAGCTTATATAAAGGAGCAAGTGCTCCATGTTTTGGGTGGGAGCTAACCATAAAAACTACATCATGTAGATCCCTCACCAACACTTCCTTCACCTATTGTAAAATTATTTTATCCAACAAATGAAACTATTTCCCATATCCCATGTTCTTTGTCCTTCAATTATCCTAGTTTATCCCTTGTCTATCCACTACAAATTATATCATAAACTTGCACACAACATCACTAATCAAAAACTATCATCAATACCAAAACCATACTTCAGAGCGCACATCCAAAATTTTTAACAGTACACTTGCCAGAAAACTATGATCTCTTGAATAGTTATGCTTGATAATCACAACTGTAAACTGAATTTAAAGGGAACAGTTATTGCCGATAAATCATCGCAAGATTGGCATTCAATGCACAAGACAAACAAAAATGATGTAATGTGTGGGAGGAGATTAGATAGATTTCATCGTCGAGTGAAAGCTGCTCTTTTCTTGAGCAACAGGCTTAAAAGCCTCATTGCGCTTATCGATATGCCAAAATATTTAGTAGTTTTTAGGGTTTTGACGAATCATAATAAATAGAAAGAGAGATATATGCAGAGGATGCGAAGTGTAAAGACAATCTTTAAGGCCAGGTGACTTCTTCTTGATGATCAAACACGGACATGTTAGATACCTGAAATTTAGCAGACAATTTAGATGTGCAGGCAGGGATTCAGAATTTTTGCGAACGAGTTTCCAAGGCCAAAGCCGGAGAAAGCTACAAGAAGTTAACTTTGGCATCTTTGGATATCCTATTTAATGACAAAACATATGAGCTATTGATAATGAGAGCTAAGTAGAAACATATTGATGAAACAATAACTAAAAACCAGCTTATGCATTCACTTTTGAGGTGAAAGAACAATCTATGTAGGCACTCATTGCAGTGCCAACAGCACTGCAATCTGCACATTCATCCATAGGCATGTGCTGGAAACCAAGCCAACTTAGACTTACCCAGTAATGCAGCCGCCATTACAAAATTCAACTCTAAATTAAATAGCCAACAGAGACACCGATCACTACCAAATAAGAAGTCCCTCTTAGAAAAAGATCATTTAAAATTTTTGCTCAAACAGGATTAAGAAAGTCAGATGTTGCCAATCTACAATAATGAACTTTACCCATTCAAAGATATTACCACAGTGAAAACTCACACAACAAAATTAAAGACAGATGTGGGCTTCAAAAGAAGCACTCACCAAGAATTGAATTTCTGAGAGATAGTTTGATTGCATACAATAGAATTCCATCACTAATATCCTTTTCAAGAGATCAAAATTTCCTGTTGGTCAACCAAAAAAAAAAAAAAACAATACTAATTCAAGATCAAGCCTAATTCGCTTTGTGGAGGAGGCTAAAGTGGAATTTGCTAGCACTAGGCTCCCAATATATCCCGACCTCATCGCCAGCTACCAAGCCCCTCCGTTTCACGAACTCCTTGATCCAACCCCCCTTGAGGACGTACGACCCAGACGACACCCAAAACACAAATACCAGTCGATGCTCAGAGCACGTGTCCATGTCCCTCACGATGACGTCGGCCCCCTTGCCGCTCTCGACTTGCCTCACTGTCTCCTCGCTCATCCATCGGAGAAAGTGGCTCTTAACGAAGTCCCGCCCGATCAAGAGCCTCGACAGGTGGCCGAGATCGCTTTGCGTAAGCCTCTTCTTGATCTTATAAGGGTCGAAGAGCAGCGTCAACTCTGTGGAAACTTCCTCGGCATCACATCCTGCGGCCTCTTTCTTTCCCTTCTGCGTTCTATTGCACTTCGCTTTCTTGTCCCCAGTTAAGTTTTCAGCATCGGTAGGTAAGGCCATGGATTTTCGCTTCGGTTGGCCAGGAACGACTTCTTGACGAGGGCCGCTGACTTCCTTTGTGTTCTGATCAGGTGCGAGGGGAAAGAACTCGCGAGCCGGCACCACTCCTGCAGAGGAAACACCTCTGGCTCCTTGGTCGCCATTCTTCTCCTGATCGTGCAGATGAGAAAGGCACGATGAAGACTCCATCGATGGTGGCGAGTGCACCTCGCTCCTCAGGTGGTCGCCAATGGGTTTCTTCTCGTCATCATGTAGATAAGAAACGCGCGACGACGAAGAGTCCATCAGTGGCGGCCAGTGGACCTCGCCTCTCAGGACGTCGCCGATGGGAGGCGATCTGGGACCTGAGAATTCGATGAGCTTCATGGGTTTTTGGTTGAAGAAACAGAAAAACACTCCGCGAGAACAACAGAGGGCAACAGGACGGGGTGCAGAGAAATTCAAAGAGAGCGAAAGAGAGAAAAACAACGTTGGAGAGAGAATAGAAAGACAGAGGACGATGAGGACTCGGAGGCTACAGAGAAGGAAATATATGGGTTAGTTTTCCGTTGGAAACGGGATGGCATGTAGTCTAGTTTACTAGTGTGCTGAGGAGTGAGAGTTTCTTTCCTAATTTGAGTCAGGTTAAGAGAATATTAAAATAGGAAATAATTTCAAGATTGAAGATTGAAGAGTGATTTTCTATGGAAACTGGCTCAATCTCTGTAGCGTCTACCAATTTCGCCATATCCCCATTTTTTTTTTATGCTGAAATCCTTCATTTATTTGAATTAGATACCGATTTTTTCTTTTTCCATATAAACTAGAGAAAAAAAGCGTTTCTTGTTCTTTAAATTTCTTCCCTATCTTCTTTAATATCTATCAAAGACCTCCATTTGATAATGAGTTGGAGATGATTTCTTGGAGCTTCTTCTTTTTGTTACATCAATTACACAATGTAATTATAGGACGGAATTTTAAAAGGCTGGAAATTTTTTTGATTTATTTTTCCCAAATAAAATTTTTTAAACGTATATAACAACGAGTTTATAGAAAAAAACACAGCTAAGCATGAGTTTATAGAAAATTTGCAAAAAATGATGCAAAATAAAGAAAAGAGATGGCGTTGGTATGGGATAAAGTAAGCTTGTTTTATCTTTGTCTTCTTCTTTTTTCTTTTTTTATCAATTTGTTCTCATTTTTTAGGGAATTTTGTAATATTTAGAAAAAGAGTGATATCATGGAGTTTTATTGTTACAACTCCCTATTTTCCTTGGAAATTCAATTCTTGATGAGTGTTCGTTTGAAAGTGAGAGTGCTTTAAATTTTTTTTTTTATTTTGAGTTTTTTTTCCCACTGTTGTTGAATATTAAAAATTTAATGTTATATATATATTTACATTTTATAAAGTGATGTTCCACTAGACTAGATGCTTGAATTATTTCTCAGAAATTGGGATGAAATTGAATTCTTCCCTGTAATGCTGAAAATCCTTTGTAGTCCAGAACAGTACATGTCAACGACTAGCAAGTAAGGACTACAAAAGTTTAACCTCTAATAAAGTTGCATTTGCTAAAAAAGAAAAAAAGAGAGAGAATGTGCCATAATTTAAATAGGTACTGTTTGTTGTATGAAAAATGAACAATTTAAAAATATATATAAATAATCGTTTATATCTCTAAAAAACATAAATAAATATTATATATTTTTACCGTTAGCGAAAACATTTAGATATAATTATTTACTTAAGTAAGAAGAAAAAGTGAATATAATAAGCGAGGATAAACAAAAAAGAGGATAGGAAAATCAAAATACATATAAATTAAGGCTCCATTTATTTCTTAAATAATAGATGATTTAAAAATTATTTTTTTTAAAAATTAACTGCTTATATAGAGAAAAAACTAAAAGAACGAAAAATATTTTTATTACTATCAAACTTGTTTGACATAATTGGTGTTGATAATGAAAAAAATATTTAATACATATTTTTAAACAATATAAGTAATTATATTTATAAAAATACTTTCATATTTTCATTTTTCACAAAAATAAACCAAACTGAATCAAAGGAAAAAAAAATGATAATTGGTAACACCTCGACTGTTAGGCCCTTTACGTGCTTGGTCAATGCCATGTAAGATCTATAATAGTCCATTCATCAGTTATGTGTACACGCTGGCCCACTCTGACTTCATTTACTCTGTTTTTCATGCCAGCCCGCGACCACCGCAGCCGCCGCCACAGGCGGTGAAGCCTTTGGCCAGGGCTCGAAGAGTGTGGCCAACCAGCCCCAGCAGAGGTTCGAGACGGAGGACAAGGAGGCTTGCCTCCAATACGCGCTCCCAGCCTGCGGCAGAGCGATGGACGTCATTCCCACCTTCGCCCCTCCTCGAAGCGTGGCCTGGGCTTGGCTTCCCGCCTCTGCGTCTCCGCATGCCGACCCACCAAGACCAACTCCATGTCCTTGGTCGTCCCAGCTTGCTCTTACATCTCGGTCCGTTCTCGATACCCTTTGTCCGCTTCCTCTGTTTTGGATTTGTTTCTTCGTCACGGAACACTATGCCCACCGAGGGTTCGATGAAATTACTCTGACGATGGAGCTGGGGTTTTGTGGTTTCTGTGGTATTGCTTGATGATTGGAAGAGATGGAGCGATTCAATGTTCTGGTTCAGTTACTGTTTTAGTCGTCTACTATCACTCATTCTTCCTGGACCCCACAGAATTGCTCGTTTCTGTACTGTTTCTTTGCCTAGTTCCTTTCTGTACTTATATCAGTGAACTCGGATCCATATCTTCTCGTGTTGGTTACTCTTACTGAAATCGCTTTTTCAATTTCTAATGTATAGAGTTGCTTGGAAATGCTATTAATTGGTTGTTTGCTTGGGCAGGACACTTTCTCCAAGGAACCCATCTTGGAATTCTTTTGTGCTCCAAAGATCTCAAGTCCTATATGTAAATTTTCTTCTCATGCTCGGTGAAAAAAAAAAGAGCAAGTGTGCGAGTGTCAAGTGGATCTAGCTGCTAGCTTGAGCTGCTCTTTTTTATTTTTGCCTTCGTGGTAGCTGTCTCAGTAGGTATCTGTTTCCCCTGCATTAAGATGCTTCTTTCAGTAATGCATTTACAGGTTCTTCTTGGGCCCGTATGCAGTTTCACATTATCGGAAGAAATATCGACTTTCCTGGTTTATGCGTATCTAAACGCAATAGACATGTTACAACTGTGACGCATTTATATAAAACATATGCAGAACCTGAGTGAGCAGTCCAAGCTGTCCAATGCCAAAGGATTGCGTGGCGGCAAGGGTATCAAGGGCAAGATTGACAATAAAATCGTTAGCAAATGAGAAACGTGCGAAGAAAAAAGGAAGCTGTGAAGAAACGAAAAAGGAGAAGAGAGAGAAGAGATTTGAAGTTGGGTCTAGATTTAAGGATTTGAATACGGAAGAAGAAGAAACAAAGTGAGAGATGACTGAGGGAGCAACGGAAGCTATGAGGAAACAAAAAGGAGTCTGATGAAGTCAGGGTGAGGCCTAGTGTGTCCATGTGGCAACTGATGAATGGATTACTGTAAATCCAATGTGGCACCGCTCAAGCACCCAATCATCAATTCTGAGACAACTAATAAATTACCTCAGGAAGGGGAAGATCTCCCATTTCACTGTCACCATGGGTTGGAGCTTCTTCTAATGCTACAGAAGACATAGCAAGAAGCATCCAGATCGTTGCCATATCTTCTGATGAAACCTCTGGTGTTCCCTTTGGCTCCCTAAGTGACGATGTACCTTCATCTGGACAAAGCAAAGGCAATTTCATGAATCACCAGAGTCCTTGTTTCGCAGTTTGGTAGTTGTAACAATGGAGGTAATCTCTGGCAATGGTTGTTGACAACTATATACAAATGTAATATGTTTGTCTATGTATGCATGTGAATCTTGGAAGACCTACATTCGGGTTGCATCTGAGCGTGTAGAATTCTTTCCTTAATTGTGACGGTACTAATCCACAGGGATAGATGTAGAACATTCGCAGTTGTAGAACCAATCCATCCTTTTGCAGCTTCTGCCTTCGTTGAAGCCTGTTGGGAAAGGGGGGAAAAACATCAGCAGTCTTTAATTTTATACAGGAAATATTCTACTATCAGGGAATGAATTATCCTCCATTGGACATTGTCATGTCATGCCTTGTGGACATTGTGTTAGTCTCCATCGTTGACCCAAACAAAAATCCTAAATTTACTTTTGGTGTTGAGGGGAATAATTAGTTGTCTATGTTGTATGATATGTGATTGCCGGTTGATGAGACTAAGATAAGATAAAAAGTGTGATTAGCAGCATATTATATGAGCCATGTGGTTTGAATACAAAACATATTTGTGCATAGAAAAACATTAGGAAGGTGAGATTGACTATGATTTACTTTTACTGGATTCAAACACTGGGATTGCTCCTTGAAGAACGATACTCCCCTTCAAGCCAGTGTCTGATCTTGGATCGCCTCTCTCTCTCTCTCTCTCTCTCTCTCTCTATCTATGGAGCCAAATCTCAACAGAACCGGCATTAGTGTTGTTAAACCGATGCATTCAATGAACCTTTCTATTCCGGGTAGAGTGAGTGAGTGTGATGAATTGCGGGTTGGAGCTATTCTAATTTGTTATTACTTTTATTTATTTATTTATTTATTTTTTTGGCATTAGACAGGTAACTAAATTTACATGTTGGTGACAGAGAGTTCAACAGAACCGGCATTATTGTTGTTAAACCGATGCATTCAATGAACCTTTCTATTCCGGGTAGAGTGAGTGAGTGTGATGAATCACGGGTTGGAGCTATTCTAATTTGTTATTACTTTTATTTTATTTTTTATTTTTTGGCATTAGACAGGTAACTAAATTTACATGTTGGTTACAGAGAGTTCATGAAAAATAGCCCTCTCTGGACTGCAATCACAAGGAAAATACTGTACTTGGAAAATACTTGAATCTCAATGATATCCTTTTGAGTTAACTCCGAATTACTCTTGGAATATTTTCAAATTATTGACACATCAACAATTCGCTTTTGATCTCTCCTCTTCCGTTTCATCAAATCTATTTTATTGCACATTTGATCCGGAAAAAACACTCGAATAAAGAGAAGGGATTTCCTAAAACCAATAAATTCATGTTAAAGACAAATGAACAGACAAACCGCCTTTGCTTGGAAGTGAGAAGCTGAAATCCATATTGATTGCTCACCTTTCGAAACGATACAAAGTCTATGGCAATCTCTTAGATCTTTAGGACAGGATGACTTTTTCATGATGATCAAACACAGACATGCCAAATACTTCAAATACAGCAGACAATTAAGTTGTGCAAGTAGGGATGTAGAAGTTCAAGGCCAAAGCTGGAGAAAGCTACAATAAGTTAACTTTGGCACCTTGGGATATCCTATGCTATGGCAAAACATTTGAGCTGTTGATTTGGACAGTTCAGTGGGAACGTCTTGATGAAACAGTGACTTACCCAGTAATGCAGCCGCCATTACAAAATTCAACTCTAAAATCAAAAGCAAATATGAATCTGTCTTAAAAAAGGATCATTTAAAATTTGTGCTCAAACATGATTAAGGAGGTCAGATGTTGCCAATCTACAATAATCAACTTTACCCATTTGAAGATATTACGACAATGAAAACTCACACAACAAAATTAAATACAAAATTGGGCTTCCAAAAAATCACCGACCAAGAATTGAATTTCTGAGAGATAGTTCGATTGCACACAATAGATTTCCATCACTAATATCCTTTTCCAGAGATCAAAATTTTTCCTGTTGGTCAAAAAAAAAAAATGGAATACTTAATTCAAGATCAAGCCTAGTTCGCCTTGTGAAGAAGGCTAATGTGGAACTTGGTAGCACTAGGATCCCAATATATTTCGGCCTCATGGCCAACCGCCAACCCCCTCCGTTTCACGAACTCCTTGATCCAACCCCCTAGGGGACAGACGACGCCCAAAACACGAACACTAGTCGATGCTCAGAGGACGTGTCCATGTCCCTCACGATGACGTCGGCCCCCTTTGCCGCTCTCGATTTGCCTCACTGTCTCCTCGTTCATCCATCGGAGAAAGTGGCTCTTCACAAAGTTCCGCCCGATCAAGAGCCTCGACCGGTGGCCGAGATCGCTTGGTGTAAGCTTCTTCTTGATCTTATAAGAATCGAAGAGCAGCACCAACTCTATGGAAACTTCCTCGGTATCACATCCCTAGGCCTCTTTATTTCCCTTACTGCGTTCTTTTGCACTTCGCCTTCTTCTCCACAATAAAGGTTTCCGCATCCGTAAGTGAGACCATGGATTTTTGCTTCGGTTGGGCAGGAACGATTTCTTGAGAAGGGTCGCCAACTTCCTTCGTGTTCTGATCCAGTGCGAGGGGTAAGAACTCGCGAGACACCGCCACTCCTGCAGACGAAACACCTCTGGCCCCTTCGTCGCGATCGTTCTCCTGATCGTGCAGAGAAGAAAGGCACGAAGAGTCAGGGGACCCCTGATTTCGAACCGAGAGCGAGGAAGCCTCCGGCTGCGAGGCCACGCCTGAACCTCGGCCGACGACCGCCGCCGACGCTTCCCCTTCTTCCCCGGTCCTCTTGCCTCCCTCTACATCCCCACCGAAGGATTCCTTGTGGGTTGGTCTAGAACTCGAGGTCCATCCGGCCCTAGGCGCGCGCGCGGGACTGACCGTCTGGACTGCCTGTCGCGTGCTGAGGTGATTCCTCACGGTGGTTTGGGCTCTCCTTTGAAGGTTGAAGTCGGCTAGCCCTTGTACACCGCCCCTCCAAGCCGCTTCCTCCCAAGTGGCCTGCTTCTTCAGTTCTTGCGGTTTTAGGGCCCGCACTCTGCTGCTGCGTTTTTCTGGATCCGGATTCTGCTGGTGCGGCTTGCTGGTCCTTTGCTGTGCTGGCTTACTCCTCCTGCTATCCCGAGTTGTGCCATTGAAGCTGGGCCTGGTAAGTCTCTTTCATTCAATGGTTTTTCATTGGTAGGAAACGGGCTGCACACCAGGTGTTTGTGGAATGGCCTCAGCTGCTGTTGGGGTTGGAAACCTCACTCGAGAGGCTCGGCATTCTGCTGGAACCTCAAGGGGGCGAAGCCCTTCCTCCCAGGGCCTTGCTGGACTACTGTCTGAGCTTCCAGGTCAGGCCTCCGCCTCGGCCTCCAAACCCGACCATGCTGGACCGAAGGACAAGCAGCATGCACCGATCAATCTTCCTGCTCGCCCAGGCAGGTCGCGTGGCCGAAGCCGTGGGCGGTCCATGTCCAAGCGATCACAGGCCCCCGCCAATCGTCGAGGTGCCCCAACCCCTGCTCGTACATGGGCTAATGTGGCCCGACTTGCTGCGAGAGGTTATGATCTCTCCTATATTCCTCTTCCTTTTATGGACAGCAAGCCAGTGGTTAATTTGACTAAGGAGGTGCTAGATGCGGTTGATCCTAATTGGCATGAGTGCCTCGTTGGGTACTATGTAGGGAGGAAGCTCCCTTTCAGGCTCACGGAGCAATCCTTGACAAACGCTTGGGGTCTTAAGCTCGTGGAAGTAATGGCCAATGATCAATGATTCTTTTTCTTCCACGTCCCTGACCCGGTGTTTCGGAGGAAGATCCTTGAGGATGGACCCATCAAGGGTTCTCCTCATTCTCCGACAATGGCAACCGCTCATGGACCTCAAGAAGGAAAACCAAACCTCAATCCCGGTGTGGATCCAATTGAAGAATTTGCTGTTCGACTTCGGTCGGCGCCGGTGATAGGTGCTATTGCAAGTGTGGTGGGGACCGTATGTGGACCAACGAACGGAGCAAATGAAAATGGTTTCGTTTGCAAGGGTATGTGTGGAGATTCAGATAAATCGGTGAGATGTAAGCCCGTTGATGTGGTCTTGAATGGGGTCTCTCGCTCGATCTCCATTGACTTCGAATGGCTACTAGCGAATGCCCTAGATGTGGGACATTCGGCCACAGTGTGAGGACCCTCCTCACGCCCCTCCCACAGTCAGACCGACCAGCGATCCGCAACATTCCCAGGCTGGTTCTGCTCCCTCGGCCCCTGTTGTGGTCCCCATCCTCGTCCCTGCCCCAGTTGTGGCAGATTCGCTAAGAGAGCAAGAGCAACCGTGGAAACAAGTTAAGGGAAAAAAGAAGAAAGCCATGCCTTCGAAGGAAGGACCCTCCTCCCGGCCGGTCAACTCTGGAGATGAGGGGCGATCTGGAGGCTAACGGTCCCTGGATCGGTAAAGGCCGTGCCTTCAATCTCTTCTCGGGAGCCATTGAGGGGTTTTAGTGTTCCCCCGAAGGTGGTGCTCTCTCTTTCTAGCCCAGGTGTGGAGTCTTCCAGGCCAATGAGGCCTCGATCTTGATTCATGATCAAGGCAGGGGAAAGAAAAAGAAGTCCCCTCCTCCTAGGGAACCTGCTGCGACCCTTTCGGTTAGCTTAGGTGATGAGGAGCATTCGACCAAATGCTGCTGCGGCTGCGAAGTCTCTGCCCTCAACCTCAACTTGCAGGGCCATTAGAGACCTGCAGATTGAGAAAATTCTTAGACAATTCCTGTGGAAAGGCCCGGAGTTGGGTAGGGATGGTGTCAAGGTAGCTTGAGATGATGTTTGCCTTCCAAAGGAGGAGGAGGAGGGAGGGCTTGGTATCAGGAGGCTCCGAAATTGCAATAGGGCCCCCATGCTGAAGCACATCTGGCTCCTGTTTTCAGACAAGGAGGCGCTCTGGTGCAGATGGATTCATTCCACCTTCTTAAAAAACAAGAACTTCTGGGTAGTGGGGAAGCCAACCTATTGTTCCCGGGCTTGGAAGAGCTTGTTGAACCTCAGGAACGATTTCCGAAAGGCCTTCTTCTGGGAAATTGGCGATGGTCTCTCAACCTCTTTATGGTTTGATAATTGGCACCCCAGGGGGCCTTTGAACTTGATTTTTTCGGACTCAATTATCTACAATTCAGGGCTCTCTAGACAGGCTTCTGTGGCTGATCTCTTCTCAAACGATGGACAGGCTCTTAAGGCTGTGATTGAGTCATGGGGTTTTCCTCTCCCAACCCTCTCTCAGAACTCGGATTGCTGCTGCTGGAGGGATAGCCCGTCGGGCCGTTTCACGGTGGCTTCGGCATAGGATTCCGTTAGACGGAAGAGGGCCCGAGTCTACTGGCATGCCTTCATTTGGAACAATGCCATATCGCCTCAGTATCAACTTAACCTTTGGCTCATTGCCAATCACGAGCTTCCCACCCAAGCTCTCCTACTTTGTCATGGAAGAATAGCTAGTGGGGCTTGCGCTTTTTGCAAGGGTATGCCGAACTCGATTGATCATCTATTTTTTGGCTGCGGCGTCACGGCTAGTTTGACTTTTTTCTGGGCTGTTAGATGTAATTTGCCTTGGCGCAACAGGTCTTGGAGGGAGAATTTACATTGGGCCGCTACCTTTTTGATGGGTAAAGATTTTTATAAATGCATTTGCCGTTTTTCCTTCGGTGCTCTTTGTCATATCATTTGGAAAAATAGGGATAGCATCATCTTCAGAGATCGGCCTCTTTCGGTCCCGGCCATGAGGAACCATCTTTTCAAAGTGGTCCGAGACAAGGCTATCACCTTCAGGAACGTTGAAGATAATTTTAGGAATAAAAGGATGCAACGAAGTTGGGGTATTGATCCGATCATATTCTCCGGGGACCCGTAGCCTTGTCGGAGTCTCTTCGATTTGGAGCCGTGGGCTACTCTTCTCCCTAGCTGTCACTTTTTGCTTGAATGTCGGTTGTCTATGCCGTGCTTGTCTTTAGCGTTGCGTTGTAGGGTGTGTGCCGCGTGTCCGTGGCTTTTACATCACAGCATTCTTCCACTCCTTTTGATCTTCTCATTTGGAGTGCAAGTTTTGAGGGAAAAGTACCAAAACAGTCCTAAATCTTTTATATTGGTACCAAATCAGTCTTAAACTTTTCAATTGGACCAATTTAGTAATAAACGTTTTCATATTGGTACCAATTCAGTCCATCCGGCTAATTTACGCTGGAAATTTCTGATGTGGCCGCTAGCAGTCTTATATGGCGTCATGTGGACAAATTTTATAATTTTATAATTTTTATTTTTTTTTCTCTTTTTTTTTTAATTTTTTTTTCTTTTAGCCCTTGGCCGGTGAGGTTGCCGGCCAGCCGACCATCGCTGGCCATAGGTGGTCGGGGCGAGGGCCCTCGCGCCCTCGCCGGCCACAAACGAGGCGTCGGCCCCCGCCAAGATCCAAGCGAGGGCCGAAACCCTCGCCCGTTGGCCGGCAAGGGCCTTTGCGCCCTCGTCGGCCACAGGCGAGGGCGCGGCGGCCCTTGCTCGTGGCAGGTGAAGGCGCGGCCAGATCCAAGTGAGGGACGCCATGCCCTCGCTAGCCAACGGGCGAGGGTTTCGGCTCTCGCCTGGATCTGGGCGGGGGTCGACGCCCTCGCTTGTGGCCGAGGAGGGCGCGGCGACCCCTCGCCCCGACCAGCCTGTGGCCGGCAATGGTTGGCCGGCCGGTGACCTCGCCTGCCAAGGGCTAAGGAGAAAAGAAAAAGAAAAAAAAAAAGAATTTAAAAAGAAAAAAAGAACTTAAAAAATCTGCAAAAAAATATAAAAATTATAAAATTTGTTCACGTGGCGACACATAAGATCTCCGGCGGCCACATCAGTAATTTCCGTCTTAAATTAGCCGGATGGACTGAATTGATACCAATATAAAAAGGTTTATGACTAAATTGGTCCAATTGAAAAGTTTAGGACTGACTTGGTACAAATACAAAAGGTTTAAGACTGTTTTGGTACTTTTCCCCAAGTTTTGAAGCCCTGATCTTGTGTACTTTTGGCCTCTCTTCAATATATTTATTACCTTTCACCAAAAAAAAAAAAAAAGGCACAAAGAGTCCATCCACGGCAGCGATTAGACCTCGCTTCTCAGGTGGTTGCCAATGGGTTTCTGCTCGTGATCTTGCAGATAAGAAACGCACGACGATGAAGACTCCATTAACGGCGGCAAGTGGACATTGCCCCTTAGGATGTTGCCGATGGGAGGTGATCGGGGCCCAAGAAATAGATGACCTTCATGGGTTTTTGGTGAAAGAAAGAGGAAAGTGGTTCGCGAGAACAACAAAGGGCAACGCGGTTCGGAGGAATTTAGAGAGAGCGAAAGAGAGAAAGACAACGTTGGAGAGAATAGAAAGACGGAGGACGATGAGGACTCGGAGGCATAGAGAGGAAAGTATATAGTTTACCATTGGAATGGGGATGGCTTGGTAGTCAAGTTTCGAGAGTGCACGGAGGCACGAGAGTTTCTTTCCTAATTTGAGTCAGGTTAAGAGAATTAAAAAAAAAAAAATGGAGTAGGTTCTATTTATTTCACAAAAAATGAATAATTTAAAGAAAATTTAAAAATTATAGCTTATATTGCTAAAAATTAAAAATGAATTTTCATTGCTTGTGAAAATATCTAAAGATAACTTGTTGGCGATAATGAAAACTCATTTCATTAACTAAATATTTCTAGTGATAGAAGTGATGATTTTGAAAAAAGATTTTTAAATTATTTACTTTTCCCGAAATAAATAGAGCTTAATTAAGTAAAAGAATAAATATAGTACAAACAAAAATTGATCCCACTAACACCTCCTCCTTCACATATGGCTCCACCTAGGGGTGAGCGCAGTTCCGGGTAACCGGGAACCGGGAACCGGAGAACCGAACCGGTTTTGGTTCCCGGTTCCATTTTTCCGGGAACCGGAACCGGAACCGGTCACGGAACCGGTTTCGGAACCGGTTAGGGTTCCAAAAGGAACCCCTCTCCCGCACGGTGCTCGCTCTCCCGACCCTTTCACGGTTTCACTTTCGAGACTTTCTTGTGACGCCGGACGCCGCTTTGAGTCACACCGGACGCCGCTCGCCCTCAAGGCCACCGCCGCCGGACGCCGCTCACCCTCAAGGCCGCCGCCGCCGGATGCCGTTAGACGCCGATTCCGACGTCGCTCGACGCCCGCATTCGCGACACCGACGCCCTGCTGGCTGGGTCCTCCTCGCTCCACCGCGCGCAACCGGACGCGAAGCCACCGTTCTGCCCGCGATTCCGTCCTCGGGCCGTCCGATCGTAGCTGCGGTCTTCGGTTCGACCCACGACGCCGCTCGCTGCTGTCTCCGCCTCGCTCCAACGACCCGACGCGGTGGTCGCGACACCTAACGCCGTTGCCCGAAGACTAGCGGCGAGGAACCGACGTCGCGGCTCGGCTCGGCCAGCCCTTTGCCGCGGGGACGCCACTTGATGCCCGTCGCCGACTAGCCGACGCAGGCAAATCTGAGCGAGCTCGTCTCCACTCGCGACCCACCGCCTCTGCTCGCGCCAGAAGCCCCGACGCCCCTGCTGCTGGGTCCTCCTCTGCTCCACCGCCGCTGCAACCAGACGCCAGAAGCCAATTTTGACCCACGGGCCACGACGCCGCTGCTGTTGTCTCTGCCTCTGCTCCGACGACCCAACGCCAGCAGTCGCCACGACGCCGCTGTTGTTGTCTCCGCCTCGCTCCGACGACGCCTTATTTGTTGTTGTCAAAAGCGTATGCATTTCTGCCTTGTTTTTTTTTCCTTCATTTTGATAAAATCCCTATGTTTATGGAAGTATGACTTTGAGGGACAAAGTTACCAAATGAATGAATCATGGGTGTGATTCCTTCTTGGAGCAAAGTTGGTTCATCATGGACTGTTGGTAGTCCAAGTCTTCGTAGACTTTTGATGCAGTCTTCTTGCATCAACCGTACGCTGTTCTGTCTTATGTTCTTCTCTCTTTCTGAGAAAGCCTAGGTAGCTAATGTTAATGCCGCCTTAAAACGAGGCATAGGGAGCTTAACTCAATTTCATTATCATGTTCATACTTGCATGCTTGTAAGTGTGTGCCTTGTGTGTCCACTGCTTTAGGACTAGTAGAACCGCTTAAAACTAGTCATCGGATTGATAATTGCTCGAAGGATGGTAATTTGGGAATTTGTCTACGGCACAATGCCGTTGCTATTTTTCTCATATTAAAAATTGTTGATAGGGAGCAATTTGCTTGAAATCAATTATAGGTATTTTGTTAGCCGGGACAAAGGATCTTGCTCGATTTTTCATGGTAAAATCGAGTAAGTTGACCATATTTAGTTCCAGCTTTTTCTTGTAATGGGTTTTCACCCCCAATGTAAAGGTTCAAGTCATTTCCTACTTTTTGAATGTATATTCTTTAATGTTTTGTTGCCAGCCCAAAAAGGTCAAGCGGAACGGTCCCTTAGTTTGTCTTGTTTTATGAAGTGAAGAAGTGTCAATTAATTGATTAGAAATCAATATAGCATGTAACCTGTGAATCTTCTTTTCCCACACAACTTATATGCACCAATGAAGACACAAGAATATAAGAAACAATTCAAAATTAATCGATTGGCACATTTGAGTAAACCATTTCACACCTATATCATTTCATAAATATAACATCAACTCCAACGTACGACTCTCAAGTTGTTAAGATACTACAGCTGTATGAGAGGTCATTCATCGCTCAAACGATCTAATTGTTTCTCCCTCTTCATTCCAAACATCGACGTCCGAAGGCACAATGAGACTGTAGTGAGATACCCGCACCAACTGCAACAAACCCATTCTTGTTGACAAAATCAGCACCAACCTTGTTCACCCCATAAAAGAGTAGTACAATGGCTAGTCGTTCCTTAGAGTAGACGGCTCCCATGAATAGCAGAACATTTGGATGTCTCAATCTCTTCATTATTTCGATCTGAATAACGGCAAGGGAGAGCCAAAAATGATCGTTGACAAGCATGTTCTGAATGTAGTTAAAAGTAACAACTTCAAGTGTACCTCTTTCTTGTAGTCCTGTAAAGTGTTTTCACTATATTCGTTCACACCATAGACCTTAATAGCAACATCCGATGGACCAAATCAATTTTCCAAGATCAAGATATTGTTTGTCATTCTTATTAAGACATATAAGCATCAATTAAGGTAATTACCGATCCCTTCCACATGCCACGATAAACCATTGCATATGAACCTGCAGCATAGGTCGGTTTTTTGGACATAAGTTATTGTTTTTATGTTTGTCCATTGGTCGAATGGTTTGTCTCGAATTAGTCTGGTTTTTTTTGTTTCTTCTACAAGAGGACTATCTTGACGGTTAAAGCAGCATGCGAATTCATGGAGCTGCAATTAAAGAACGTTTCTTTTAATCGGCAAGTTCTAGAAGAAGAGGGATGTATGGTGGGTTTTATTTGAGGG
This sequence comes from Eucalyptus curtisii, assembly GCA_017140595.1. Taxonomy (NCBI): domain Eukaryota; kingdom Viridiplantae; phylum Streptophyta; class Magnoliopsida; order Myrtales; family Myrtaceae; genus Eucalyptus; species Eucalyptus curtisii. The sequence continues at coordinate 19,886,248 of CM029498.1, forward strand.
GAAAGTTGTGTATTGATTTATTTTTTAGCAACCGCCTACACATTATTCTATAACTCAATTTACATTCTGTTTTGAAATTTCTAATTATATTCTATTATTGTTGTGTAGTGCAAAGTTAATGTATCAAGATAACACATCAATGGAGGTGGAGGGATGTGAGGAGATCACTCCGATTACGGAATCGGAGTTTTCCGGCGATGAAATTGAAGAAGAGGCACCCCTACCTCGAGTGCCACAAATAAGGTACCCGATTTTCATCTTCCCCATGATAAGAAATACACATCCGAATGCTGGAATCATTATTCGAAAATTAGTGATAAGGATGGAAAAATATATCAAGTGAAGTGTATTCATTGTGGGTCAATGCTTAAGTATCGTGTTGCTAACGGTACTTCTGCAATGAGGAATCACTTAACCACATGCAAGAGGTTTCCCCGTAATCTAGATAAGAGGCAGAAATTTTTTGTACCACGTAATGTCAACATAGCTGGCAAGGCAGGAGGAGATTCTAGTACTAGTAGCGTCTTATCGACATGGGCATTTAATCAAGAACGTTGTAGGCTCATGCTTGCTCGATTCATCATCCTTGATGAGCAACCTTTTCCTTGGTTGAGCGTGTTGGATTTCGTGAATATGTTACTGAGTTACAACCTCTCTTCAAACATGTATCACGTTTCATAGTGGCAAAAGATTGCATGAAGTTGTTTTTATGTGAAAAAAGTTCTTTGAAGAATTATTTTGGAAAGATTAATTCTAGGATCGCACTCACGGCGGATACATGGACTTCCAATCAAAATCTGAATTATTTGTATCTCACTGCACATTTTATTGATGAAAATTGGAAGTTGCATAAAAGAATCATCAACTTTATGGTGATGCATAGTCACAGGGGTAGGGAGATTGGGAAAATGGTGGAGGAATGCATTGAGGAGTGGGGAATAGAAAAAAAGGTGTCCACAATTACCGTGGATAATGCTAGCTCGAATGATGTTGCAGTTGGCTATTTGAGGGAAAAACTTTCGAAACAAAAGTCGTTGATATTAGATGGTAGTGTTTTGCACATGAGGTGTACAGCTCATATATTAAATTTGATTGTGAGAGATGGCTTGACTATGGTACATGACTCTATTGCACGTATCCGAAATGTGGTTAGGTATGTAAGGAGTTCTCCCATAAGAGCCCAAGGATTTCAATCTTGTATTAAGAAAGAAAATATCACTTATAAGGGTTCGGTAGTTCTTGACGTCGCCACTAGATGGAACTCAACTTACCTCATGTTAGACACCGCCATAAAGTTCAGAAAAGCTTTCGAAAGGATGGAAGATCACAATCCATCTTTTGTAAGTGAGCTTAATCATGAAACTCCTAGTGAAGATGATTGTGACAATGCTATTATTCTTTCGGATTTTCTCAAAGTATTCTATAAGGCCACCAATCGATGTCGAGACTTCATATGTTACTTCAAATGATTATTTTGAAGGGAAAGCTCTTTTGTATAGAAATTTGAAAGATGCGATCAATGCTTCGGATCCTAAGCTTCAAGCTATGGGTGTGAAAATGAAAGAAAAATTTGACAAATATTATGGAGGCTTGGATAAAGTGAATATGATGGTGTTGATTGCGGTTGTGTTAGATCCTAGAGCCAAGTTAAATTATGTGAGTTTCTTGTATGGAAAAATTTATGATCATGAATCGAAAATTAAAGAGATGCATTACAAGGTGAAGGATACATTGGAGTGTTTGTATGAATTTTATGAGCAATCTTCTCTTATTTCAAGTGATCAAGATCTCGGTGGCCATAATTTGGGTGCAAGTAGTGGTAGTTCCAATTCCAATACCGATACGGGTGGTATTAGTGGAGGAATAGATAAGCATAACGCCCAAGATTGGAAGAAAATGTTTTTATACTCGAATGAACAAGGGCGTGATGACAACAAGTCCGAGCTTGATGAGTATCTTCAAGAAAAAAATGAAAAGGATCTTGGTCTTGACATTTTGATTTGGTGGAAGACTAATAGCTCAAAATATAAGATCCTTTCCTTGATGGCTCGAGATATTTTGTCAATTCCTGTAACTACCGTTGCTTCAGAATAAACTTTTAGTACATCGGGTCGTGTGCTTGATGGCTTTCGGAGTTCTTTAACTCCAAAAGTAGTGGAAGCTTTGATTTGCACTCAAGATTGGTTGAGAGCCGTTCGTGTACCGCTTGATGTTGAAGAGTGTATTGAGAATGCAGAACAATTTGAGTTGGGTAAGTAATGTTTATATTTTTATATATTGTAATTCTTTTTGTATATCTGATAAGTGAATATTTTATTTAATCTCTTCCTCTCTTTTTTTTTTTTTTTTTTTTTCAGATATGGTTGGTCTTAATGCGGAGATTATCGTCAATAAATAGAGTTGGTGGTGTCGCATCTGCAATGGATCCAACGGTTGAGAAGTCAAGCAAGGTTTTTTGTTGGCTTTGTGCTGCTTTAACTGTGCAGAAGTTGATTGATGAGCAACTTTGTTTGTCGTAATCTTAATGCAGACTCCTCTTATGTACATTGAAGTTTTGAACTATGTTGTCAAAGAATTTAGGAGCCTTTAGATGGGCAAAATGGCATGCTTCATGGAGTATTATCGATATTGATTTTTTTTTTTCTGTGTCTTTACTTAGGATTTTGACTGATTTTCATTCATATCTTTGCAAGGTTTTGCTGTGCCAAAGGAATCACAGGAAAATGTTGCAGAGTTCACATTATAGAGTAGATGAAAATTTGAGATCTTGTTGGCACTTCTGATTTTTCATCTCCTTAGTATATTTTGTTTTATCATTTTCATTTGACTCAGCTGATAAGGCATATGACATATGGCAAATGTGACGATTTAAGCTTTAGTGCATATATATTGACATATGTGGGCACAATAATTATAGTTAATCAAGCGTCTCATTTCCTCTTTGGAAACTTCTTATTAGTTTTGATTATGTATGTCCAAATTCTTGGCGTCGGCATTGGTATGTTTGCTAAGATGTGGGAAGTTACCGTAAAGTATGCGCGTACGTTATATTTTTTTTTTGTAAAGTTTTTTTTTTTTCGCGTACGTCATAGTTCAAATATGAAAAAAAAACCAAAAAAAAAAAAAAAGAACCTGTTGGAACCTAGAACCGACCTTGGAACCTGTGACAGTGTAGGTTCCAGGTTCTCAGTTTTGACGGGTAGGTTCTAGGTTCCAAAAAATGAGGAACCTGTACCCGATGGTAGGTTTTAGGTTCCAGACGGAACCGAACCGTAACACCTGGAACCGCTCACACCTAGCTCCACCCAAGAAGTAAATTATCCGATCGGGGTGCATTTGGTAATGGGTTAAATAGTAATCGATTATATTTTTTTGCTCTCAAAAGTAGATTTGGAACAGAAATTTGTTTGGCATATTTTTTGTTCCTCGGAATAAAAATCTATTTTTTTTGTTCCCGAAGTAAAATTGGAACAAAATTAAGAAGTAGAAAAAATTGATTCTTTATTTCTCGGTAACAATTCCAAAATCAAGCATAATTTTTCTTCTTTTCTTATTTCTTCTCTTTGATTTTCTTCTTCTTCCTCCTTTTGGCTAGTCGTTGGCCTCAGCCATGGCCGACTGGCGACCTCACCGGAGCGTCGCTAGTCCACGACGAGGCCGAGCCTCACTGGTGGCTAGGCGAGGCTCGGGTCAACGAGCCTCACCGTGGCTCAGGTCGCCGTCCCTTGTCTGGCCAATCGCCGACCATGGCCAATGACCATTGGTGATCGGAGGAAGGAGAAGATGAAAAGGGAAAAAGAAAAGAAAAAAGAGAAAAATTTAAAAGAAAATGGTTTGGATTAGAAATTTTAAGAGTTTTTTCAAACGTATTTCTATTCTAGGAATAAAAATTTTGAGTAGCCACCAAACGCCTTCAAATACTCAGACATTGTTCCCGGAAGCGAAATAAAAAAGAATCATTTCTAAGTGGAAATTGTTCTCAGAATAGAATGGTTACCAAACGCATCATTATTTTATAGGAAAAAAGCTCTAAACTATACTCAATGTGACACAATTTTCCTTTACTTTTATTTGTGACACAAAAAACCCCAAATTTGTACTCATGTAACACATTTGCCCCAAGCTTATATCAGTGTAATACATTTATCCCAATTTTTTTATGACATCAAAAACCCTAAACTTGTATTCGTGACACGGGAATAAATGTGTTACATAAATACAAGTTTAGGTTTTTAGTGTTATAAAAAAGTAATTTGAGGTAAATGAATCATACCAATATAAGTTTGAAGTTCTTATGTTATAAAAAATTTTGAAGTAAATGTGTTACGGTAGGCATAATTTATGGTTTTTGGTAACTTTTTCCCTATTTTATAAAATTACATACGTAAGACACTAAAAAAGTAAAATAAAATGGAAATACTCCTTATGAGAAAGAAGGTGAGCGAAGATAAACCAGGAAAAGACGGTAGCAGAGCGATGGACATGTCCCCACCTTTGCCCCTCCCTCGAAGCGAGTCCTGGGCTTGGCTTCCCGTCTCTGGATCTCCGCATTCCGACTTGCCAAGGCCGACTCCATGTCCGTGGCCGACTCCATGTCCGTGGTCGACCAGCTCTTACATCTCGGTCCGTTCCGATACCCTTTGTCCTCCTTCTGTGTTTTGGATTTGCCGCCTTATCATGGAATGCTACGCCCACCAGGTGTCCGATGAAATTACTCTGACGATGGAGGTGGGTTTCCGTTGTTCCTTTGGTGTTGCATAGTGTTCCGAAGAAATTGAGCAATTCCATGTTCTGGTTCAATTACTGTTTTAGTGTCTGTCATGGCTCATTCTTCTTGGAACCCACAGGATTGCTTGTGCCTGCACTGTTTCTTTGCCTAGTTCCTTTGTGTACTTATAATCAGTGAACTCGGTTCCATATCTTCTTGTATTGATTATTCTTACTGCAATCGGTTTTTCAGTCACTTCGAATAGAGTTCTTGGAAATGCTACTATTTAGTTGTTTGCTTGGGCAGGACACCTCGAGGAACCCATTTTGGAATTCTTCTGTACTCCAAAGATCTCAAGTCCCATAAGTAAAGTTATTCTTAAACTGGGTGAATATAATGGCAAGTCTGAGATTGTCAAGTGGATGTAGTTGCTAGCTTGACCTGCTTTCTTTTACTGCTTCTTTCTAGGTATCTGTCTCAGTAGAGTATGGTTCCCCTGCGTAGTGATGCTTCTTTCAGTAATGCATTTACAGGTTCTTATTGGGTCCGTATGCCCATACACATCTTCAAGAGAGATATCGACTTCCCTGTTGTATGCATCTATCGAACACAATAGATATGTTACAACTGCAACACATCGATATAAAACATATCCGAAACCTGAGTAAGCAGGGCGAGCTGTTCGATGCCAAAGGATGGCACGGCAATGAGGGTTTCAAGGGTGAGATTGAACCGCCAGTAGACCAGAGATGAGCAAAAGGTAACTGTAAAGAAACGAAAAAGGAGGAGAGGGGAGTTTTAAAGTTGAGGTTAGATTAAGGGATTTGAAGGAAGAGAGAGAGAGAGAGAGATTCGGGACCTCTACAGAAACTTTAAAGGAGTCTGATGAAGTTAGAGTTGGGCCCAGCGTGCAAACGTGGCAACTGATCAATGGACTACCATGAATCCTATGTGGCACTACCCAAGCACCTAGTATTTTCCAAGTCAAATCATCAATTCTAAGACAACTATGAAATCGCCTCAGGAAGAGGAAAATCTCCCATTTCACTTTGATGCTACAGAAGACATAGCGAGGAACCTCCAGACCGTTGCCAAATCTTCTGAGGAAGCCTCTGGTGTTCCCTTTGGCTCCCTAAGTGATGATGTACCTTTATCTAGACAAAGCAAAGGCGATTTCATGAATCACCCAAGTCCTTGTTTTGCAGTTTGGTAATGGTAATAATGATGGTAATCTCTGCCAATGGTTGTTAAGATATACTATTTATAAATGTCATTTGGTCGTCTATGTATGCGTTTGACATACATTCTGATTGCATTTGAGAGTATCGAATTCTTTCCTTAATCGTGACTGAACTAATCCATGGAGCTAGATGTAAAGCATACTGTGACTTTCTTTAGATAGAAGCTCTTGTTCCGGTTTCTGACTTTGTTGAATCGTGTTTTGAAAATAGACTTGGTACATCCTAAACCCGTTTTCCTCTTCTATGTCATGCCTTGTGATTCGTGATTGCCGGTTGATGAAACTAAGATAAGAATTGAGATAGTTTGTGGGAAAGAGAGAGAAAATATGCTTTTCTCTTGTCACACCTCTCGAAAACCAGGATCACTCCTCTCAAAATGGAAGAAAAGGCCAATTGACACAAAACATTTCTGCGCACAGAAAAACATCAGGAAGATGAGATCGACTCTGATCACTTTCTCTGGATTGAGAGACTGGGATTGCTTCCTGAAAATTGAACTTCTTGTAACCAAGCATGAGTTTATAGTCATTTCAAAGATACCCTGTCAAGAGGCACTCTGTACTCTTCCCAGAAAACTATCGATCTCAGAAGCTAAATTGCTAGAACAGCTAAGCTTGACAATCCCAACAGTAAACTGAATTCAAAAGAATAGTGACTGGTGATAATCATTGCAGGATTGGCATATAATGCGCAACGCACTGGAAAAGGATGTAGTGTGGGAGCAAATTGGGGCAGCTTGTCCATTGCTGAGCGAAAGCTGCGCTTTTCTTGAGGTAGCCGGCTTAAAAGCCTCATCACTCCCTTATCAATATGCCAAAATATCCACCAGCTTCTTCTGATCTGTCGTAATATTTTTGAAAATCATAATTTCCAGAAAGAGAGGTTTAAGCAAAGGATTTAAAGTGTAAGACAATAGTTTGGATCTTTAGGACCAGGTGACTTTTCATTATGATCAAACGAGGACATGCCAGATACTTGAAATTTAGCAGACAATTAAACGGTGCAAGGAGGGATTGAGAAGTTTTTCAAACGAGTGTCCAAGGCGAAAACTGAAGAAAGCAACAAGAAGTTAACTCTGGCCCCTTTGGATATGCTATGCGGGATGTGTTGGACAAAAACTACACAAACTAACTAGCTGAACATCTCTGTATCACTGCATATGGAGTCACATATGGTAAATTATCTGAGCTGTTGATTTGGAGAGTTCAGTAGAAACATCTTGATGAAACAATAGCTAAAACCAGTTTATGCATTCACGGTTGAGGTGGAAGCGCAAAATACGTGGGCATGTATTGAACTATTAATAGCATTGTAATTTGCACACTCATCTATAAGAAATCTGCATTAAAAAAGGATCATTTAAAATTTGTCTGCATTAAAAAAGGATCATTTAAAATTTGTGTTCAGAAAAGATTAAGAAAGTCAAATTTTGCCAATTTACCATAATCAGCTGTCCCCATTTAAAGATACCACCACAGTGAAAACTTTCACAAAAGAAAATTTAAAGACATAGAATCGGGCTTCCAAAGAAGCGAGAATTGAATTCCTGGGAAAACTAGAGATAGTTGGATTGCATAAAATAGATTCCATCATTAATATCCTTTTCTAAAGATAAGCGATTTTTCTGTTGGTCACTGAACAATACTAGTTCAAGGTTATGTCTAGTTCGCTTTGTGAAGAAGGCTAAAGTGGAACTTTCTAGCAATAGGATCCCAATATAGCCCGATCTCGTCGCCAACTGCCAACCCCTCCGTTTCGCGAACTCCTTGATCCAACCCCCTTGAGGACGTAGGACCTTGACGACGCCCAAAACACGAACACAAGTCGATGCTCAGAGCACGTGTCCACGTCCCTCACGATGACGTCGGCCCCCTTGCCACTCTCGACTTGCCTCGCTGTTTCCTCACTCATCCATCGGAGAAAGTGGCTCTTCACAAAGTCCTGCCCGATCAAGAGCCTTGACAGGTGGCTGAGATCGCTTGGCGTAAGCTTCTTCTTGATCTTATAAGGGTCGAAGAGCAGCACCAACTCTGTGGAAACTTCCTCGGGATCACATCCTGAGGCCTCTTTCTTTCCCTTCTGCGTTCTTTTGTACTTCGCCTTCTTCTCCACAATTAAGGTATCAGCATCGGTAAGTGAGGCCCTGGATTTTCGCTTCGGTTGTGCAGGAACGATTTCTTGACGATGGTCGCTGACTTCCTTTGTGTGCCGATCAGGCACGAGGGGGAAGAACTCGCGAGCCACCACCACCCCTGCGGATGAAACACCTCTGGCCCCTTCGTCACGATTATTCTCCTGATCGTGCAGATAAGAAAGGCATCGCCCGAGGGAGACATTACTAAAGTTATAGGTATGGATTTAATCTCTCGAGTTATAAGCTGCAATTCAATCCCTTTCACGTCTTAATTTTTTAACGCGAGGGAGACATTACTAAACCTGGGAAGAAATATACACAAAAACAAAATTATTTGGTACAAGATCATTGGTCGTCTCACCATTAACCACATGGCACCACCATGAAATATAAGGAGAAAAGTGGACCATAAGGTGAAAAAGTTATTGAATAGACTTTATGTATGTAACAAATCCTTATGAAAAGCAATGCGAGAAGCAAGAAGCAAGAACTATACTAATAGCTTAACGCTTCACGCTAACCATCTGCTTAAATAAATCTAAGATACTTCAACGACTGTATGGATAATGGAACAAGTAACACATGATTTTATATAGATGAGGAGATAAGGTGCATGACCTATCACATTATATAAACTCGGGTAAAATTAGAGAGATTGAATGGAGTGGGGAAACAAATGCGCTTAGAAAAGAGAAAAGGGGGGTGTGAACATGGAACATCTTGTTTACATTGCTGGCGCCGAAGACCTTGTGGGCGTTGGTGAAGTTGTGGGGCTCGTCAGCCGGGAAGCACGGGCTGAACACGCAGTCCTGCGCGCACCTCCTCTGCAGTAGCTCGCATACCGCGCATGGTGACGGCATCCCCTGCTTCCGGCCCTCACCGCTCTCCTTCATTGTTCTCCTTATTCTCTGGTCGAAGTCAGCGCTGAGCTTTTGCTTGGCCTGCTTCTGTCTGTACGCGTGTGCGGGCGTGTGAAGACAAATATGAAGGGAAGGAAGGGAAAAGAGGGGAAAAAGAGGGAAAAAAGTGGCAGGGGAGAGGCGTAGGGGGAATGTGAAGGAGAGAGCGTGGGATTTATATTGTACATATTGGAGGGATCACGTGAGGAGTGGCAAGCAGGAAGAAGTTTGTATCCATGGTGACATTGACACAGTTGTGACACCTTTTGACAATTTTCAATGTCAATTATGAGTGCTCAGTTATGAGTCCAATAAGGGCTTGTGGATATATACTAATTAATGAATTCTTTGTGGGCCAGCCAACGAGCCTATTTCTATATGTATGCGCGCGCGTGTGGGCGTGTGAAGACAAATATGAAGGGAAGGAAGCAAACAGAGGGGAAAAAGTGGGAGGGGAGAGGCGTAGGGGGAAAGCGAAGGAGAGAGGGTGGGATTTATATTGTACATATCGGAGGGATCACTTGAGGAGTGGCGAGCAGGGAGAATTTTGTGTCGACGGCGACGTCGGGCATAACTGTGACACCTTTTGACAATTTTCTATGTCAGTTATGAGCGCTCAGTTATGAGTTTAATTAGGGTTCGTGGGTATGCATACTAATTAATGATTTCTTTGTGGGCCAGCCAACAAGCCTATTTCTATCTGTATGCGCGCGTGTGTGTGGGCGTGTGAAGACAAATATGAAGGGAAGGAAGCAAACAGAGGGGAAAAAGTGGGAGGGGAGAGGCGTAGGGGGAATGTGAAGGAGAGAGGATGTGATTTATATTGTACATATGGGAGGGATCACTTGAGGAGTGGCGAGCAGGGAGAATTTTGTGTCGACGGCGACATCGGGCATAACTGTGACACCTTTTGACAATTTTCTATGTCAGTTATGAGCGCTCAGTTATGAGTTTAATTAGGGTTCGTGGGTATGCATACTAATTAATGATTTCTTTGTGGGCCAGCCAACGAGCCTGCTTCTGTCTTTATGCGTGTGTGTGGGCGTGTGAAGACAAATATGAAGGGAAGGAAGCAAAAAGGGGGAAAAAGCGGGAGGGAAAAGGCGTAGAGGGAATGTGAAGGGGAGAGGAGGGATTTATAATGTAGATACAGGAGGGATCACGTGAGGAGTGCCTCACTCACCACCTCTCAAGCAATACAAAAGAGGAAAGATGAGTGGCGCAGCAGGGAGAATTTTGTGTCGACGGTAACATCGGGCACAGCCGTAACATTCTATTGCGAATTTTTGTGTGTTAGGCACAATTAATGGGTGTCAGGCAGGGTCCCGCGACACCTTTTTGACAATTTTTCTGTGACGAATGTACACAATATTAGGAATTAGAACAGCAAATTAAAAGGAAGGATAAATTAAAAAAAGAGGACAGAAAAAACAAAATACAAAGAAATTAAGCTTAATTTATTTCTTGAAAAATGAATTATTTGAAAATTATATTTTTAAAAAATGATTACTTATATCAGGACAAAAATAAATTAACGAAAAATATTTTTCTAACCATAAAAAATGTTTATATATAATTGTTATTGATAATGAAAAAAATATTCACTAATTACTTCAAACAATATAAGCAAAACCTCGTGCCAAAACAAATCCAAAACCAGGACACAGGTACCGAGAACAGACCTAGATGTAAAAGCAAGTGGGGACGATTATCACTCATTCTTCCTGGAGCAATCGGGAAGCAAAGCCTCATGCCAAAACAAATCCAAAACCAGGGACACAGGTACCGAGAACGGACCTAGATGTAAAAGCAAGTGGGGACGATTATCGCTCATTCTTCCTGGACCCCGCCCGATTGATCGTGTCTGTACTGTTTCGTTGCCCCGTTTCTTTCGGTACTTGTAATCAGCAGACTTCGATCGATATCTTCTTGTGTTGATTTTTCTTAGGGTACGCATGATAAAATTTCTAAAATAGAAATTGATTTCTGATCAAAAATTGATTTCTTCTTCAAATCAATTTCGGAATGAAATGCGTTGAGAAATAGAAAAATCAAATGCGTTATCAAAGCGGTTTACATTTAAAGCGTTTTGAGCGAGAAAGCGAGAAAAAAGAGAAGTAGAAATTTTATCATGTGTAGCTTTATTATACTTGGTTTTTGGTTGGCGGTATAATGACTTTTCCAGGTTGGCGGTATAATGACTTCCGTGGAACGAACAATCTTGGAATTCTTTTGTACGCTGAAGATCTAAGTCCCTCGTGTAAAGTTTCTTCTCACACTCGGTCAAAATAGAGGCAAGTCTGTTAGTGTGTTCAATGGCGCCACCTTTCATGCAACTTTGTGTGGACAGTGACATCGGGCACAGCCAAGACACCTATATTTTTAGTTGGCTGGACAGTGACTTTTCCGACTCTATCATTCATGTTTTGTCCACACTTTGGAATTTTTCTTTTCTCTTTTTAATTCTTTTTGCGATTGACTAAGGAACAAAGGGCGTTACGAAGGAAGAGAAGGGGAGAGAGAGATGGTTGACGTGACATGACAACCGTGGCTGCTCTTGCACGAGGAGAACCGTCTCGTTGAGACGGAGGTTGTGCAAGTCTAGTTTAGTTTAATTAAGGCTCTATTTGCTTTTATAGAAATGAATGATTTAGAAAATATTCTTTTTAAATAATTATTTTTAAATAATTATTTATATCACTTGTAAAAATAAATGAATAAAAAATATCTTCATCGTTTATGAAAATTTTAAGGTATAAATTATTGTCGATATTATAAATATTTTCCATTCACTAATTATTTTTAGGATAATGTATTCCAAATTATTCATTTTTCGTAAAATAAATAGATTCTAAGCCCAGGGTTCGGTATTATGGATGGATTGATCCCGTCTCCTATCCCTCTATTCTAAGTAGTTACTTTTTTTCTCCAATTTCTCTATAATATAATATAACCACCGTCGGCAGCACTCTAAAGTTTCAAGATTGTTGGCTTTAACCATTTGGAGGGCCCCAACTCTTCTATTAATTTACTATGAATATGACCTAAGACAAGACCATTCGTATCGGAAGATTCATTGATCTTTACGCAAGCCATGGTTAGAGTTTTCTAAATTATTGATATTTGTTGTTAGAATATGTTTGATTTTGATGATTACCCCCGTTGACTTATTGCTACTCGGATGCCTAGCCAATGGAGGATTAGATATAGAGTTGGAGAAACTAACGAAGTGAAGGCTTAATAGCCTCGGGCTAGGGTTTTCGAATCTTTGTGCTTCCTCCTTTATTTATTCTAATGATTTTTTTCAATCAAAAGGCTCTTCTTTTAATCACTCTAATATTGTTTTTTTTTTTTTTCAATCTCTCTCCCTCCCTCCCTCTCCCAGTAGTGTTTAGGATGGAAATTTTTTATGTAAAAATTATCCAAAAAGTCTTAAAATTATTATATAACCTTCAATTCAATCTTCAATTTTCCGATTTGGCCAATATAATATTTCTAGCCAATTTAAGTCGAAAATTGCTCGATTGACATCTAGTTAATGCTGGTCATCTTATGTAACACGATCGGCGATCTAACGTGTCCGATAGGGCTCAAATACTGTCATTTTTTAATAAAGCGGCATCACTTTCCTCTTGAGAAGTTGCCTATATTGTCTTGCCGACGTGCCTATAGTACACATCAGCATTGTTAATCCCATCAAATGCCAAATCATCTTGCATGGATGGAAAACTTGAAAGTTCGTATTTGTGTAGCCCAAGTAAAAGTTCTTACATTTTGGTAGGACCTTTCAAAAAACATGGGTAGTTACATGTTGACTGCCAGCAAGTAAGGACTATAAAAGTTTAATATCTAATAAAGTTGTTGTAGTACTTAATTAGTACGTCCATAATGTGGTGCGATTAGAACGCACCGTTTCATCTTGATATGATACGATGGAAAGACACCCTTTCAGGTATGAAGGGAGTTGTATAAAAGTCTTCGGAAGATAACCGTTTGCATGGTTGGCAGAATATACGCTCAGAAATTCCTCTCCTTTGTTTGTCCCATTTCCATCAAAATAGAGAAGGCGTTCCATTTCACTTTTACAAGAACAATTGGCATTTACGTTGTGGAAATCGGGTGCTTTCCTCGTGATTGCATTTAGACCAACGTGAGGTAATATTGTTCGTGATTCATCCGCAATTCAACGTTCGTTCCGGGGTTAATTGTTGTTTGCGCATCGGATAAAGGTAAGTCGTCTTCCGCCGACTTGAATTCCAACTGTTGCATTTCCTAAGAAAGAAAAAAAGAGATTATGCAACGGCTTAATTATGTTCCGTTTATTTAACGGAGAATGAATAATTTTAAAAATATTTAAAAACGATTGCTTGTGCCGCTCAAAAAATAAATAAACATTAAATATGTTCATCATCTGTGAAAATATTTACACATAACTCATTCTTTCGATAATGAAAATATTTTTCACCGACTAATTATTTTAAACGATACAAGTTTCCATTTTAAAAAAAAATAATTTTTAAATTATTTATTTTTCGCAAAATAAATGAAGTTTAAAGAAAATAAAAGAATAAATGTCGTAGAAACAAAATTCAATTCCACTGAATTCTCCTCCTATGCAGATAGCTTCACCCAAGAGTGCATTGTCCTTATTTTCCAAGATTACGTAAGTAAGAAGAAAAAGGGAAAAAAAATATAGAAATACTCCTTATGAAAACAGAAAGTAAGCGAGGATAAATTAAAAAAGAGGATAGAGGAAGAAAATAGGAAGAAATCAAGGCTCCATTTATTTCTCGAAAAATGAATAATTTTAAAAATAATTTTTTTAGAAAATTATCGTTTATATCACATACAAAAATAAATTAATAAAATTTATAGCCATGGAAAATGTCCACATATAACTATTATTGATAATAAAAGATTAGTTACTAACTACTTTAAGTAATATAAGTATTTATATTTATAAAAATAATTTTCCTACTTTCATTTTTCCCAAAAGGAGATTAATCAAAGAAAAAATGATAATTTGTAACATGAGAGCTGTTAGGCCCCTTTATGGAGAAAATATTGGGTATACAAGGAAGGCCAACTGAGCAAATTATCAGTCCATTCATTGGCCCATACATATCGCATCGGGTCTCGAAAAGATGGAGAAAGCTATAAGAAGTTAACTTTGGCGCAAATTATATCACCACAATGAAAATTCACACAAGAAAATTAAAGACATAGAAGCAGGCTTCAAAAGAAGCGTGAATTGAATTTCCAGAGGAAAATAGAGATAGTTCGATTGCATGCAATAGGATTCCAACACGAATATCCTTTACTAAAGATCAAAAAAATTTCTGTTGGTCACTGAACAACAACAATACTAGTTCAAGATTATGTCTAATTTGTCTTGTGAAGAAGGCTAAAGTGGAACTTGCTAGCCCTAGGATCCCAATATATCCCGACCTCATTGCCAACCGCCAAGCCCCTCCGTTTCACGAACTCCTTGATCCAACCCCCCTGAGGACGTAGGACCCAGACGACGCCCAGAACGCGAACACAAATCGATGCTCAGAACTCGTGTCCAAGTCCCTCACGATGACGTCAGCCCCCTTGCCGCTCTCCACTTGCCTCACTATCTCCTCGTTCATCCATCAAAGAAAGTGGCTCTTCACAAAGTCCCGCCCGATCAAAAGCCTCGACAGGTGGCCGAGATCGCTCTGCGTAAGCTTCTTGTTGATCTTATAAGGGTCGTAGAGCAGGACCAACTCTGTGGAAACTTCCTCGGTATCACATCCCGAGGCCTCTTTCTTTCCCTTCTGCGTTCTTTCGCACTTCGCCTTCTTCTCCACTATTAATGTTTTGGCATCAGTAAGTGAGGCCATGGATTTTTGCTTCAGTTGGGCAGGAACGATTTCTTGAGAAGGGTCGCCGACTTCCTTCTAGTGCTGATCAGGCGCGAGGAAGAAGAACTCGCGAGACACCGCCACTCCTGCAGACGAAATGCCTCTCGCCCCTTCGTTGCGATCCTTCTCCTGATCGTGCAGTGAAGAAAGGCACGACAAAGAGTCCATCGAGGGCAGCGAGTGGACCTCGCGCGAGGATGAAGGTTCCATCAACGGCGGCGAGTGGACATCGCCTCTCAGGACGTAGCCGATGGGACGTGATCTGGGGCCCAAGAAATCGATGAGCTGCATGGGTTTTTGGTGAAAGAAACGGGAAAGTGGTTCGCGAGAACAACAAAGGGCAACGCGGTTCAGAGGAATTTAGAGAGAGCGAAAGAGAGAAAGACAACGTTGGAGAGAATAGACAGAGGGGGACAAGGACTCGGAGGCATAGAGAGGAAAATATATAGTTTACCATTGGAATTGTGATGGCTTTGTAGTCGAATTTTGAGACTGCACTGAGGAGCGAGACTTTCTTTCCTAATTTGAGTTAGATTAAGATTAGTAAAATAGAAATAATTTAAAGATTCAAGATTGATTTCCTAATTTGTTACGTTATTTTCATCATATAATAGGATGGAACCTTTTTTTTTTTTTTTTGGGTCGAAATAGGACAGAACTTTAAAAGGCTGGAAAAAAATTTGATTTATTTTAACAAAAGAAAGAACTGAAAATGTATATAATAATAAGCTTATAAAAAACACAGGTAGTTACATTACAAAATATTACATAAAATAAAGAAAAGAGACGGGGTGGGAAAGGGATACTATAAGCTTGTCTTATATTTGTCTTCTTCTTTTTTAATCAATTTGTTCACATTTTTTTTAGTGGGACACTTTCTTGTTCTAGTTAAATTATTTGTGCCCTATAAGGTTTTAGTTGAATATGTTATAGGGACGATACCACAAAGAATCCTAAATTATGCATTTGGTAGCATCAATAATCAATGTTTTTTTTGTAACATCAATAATCTTGAATTGCTATTTCTTTTGGTTGGAGTTTGTAATCCTTAGAAAAACTTTTATTGTTACGCATAGAATTTTATTGTTACGCAAAATCAGGTTAACTCTATTTTCTTTAGAAATTCAATTCTTGAGGAATGTTCTTTCGAGGGTTAGGGTGTCTTTAATTTTTTTGAGCCTTTTTTTTTCCGTTGTGGTGAATATAAAAAATTTAATGTTATATAGATACATATACATTTTATAAAGTGACATTCCAATAGACTAGATGCTCAAATTATTTCTCAGGAATTGGGATGAAATTGAATTCTTCCTTGTCATGTTTAAAATTCTGTATAGTCGAGAATAATACATGTTGACAGCCAGCAAGTAAGGACTACTAAAGTTAGGACTACTAAAGTTTAATCTCTACTAAAGTTGCATTTCCTAAAAAAGAGAGTAGGTTTTATTTGTTTAACAGAAAATGAATAATTTGAAAAATATTGTAAAACTATCATTTATATTGCTCAAAAATATAAATAAATTTTCATCGCTTGTGAAAATATTTAAATATAATCTGTTGTCGATAATGAAAAATTTTTTCACCGACTAAAAATTCCAAGCAATAGAAGCGACGATTTTTAAAAAAATATTTTTAAATTATTTATTTTTTTGCGAAATAAATGGGGCTTAATAAAAGCAAAAGAATAAATGTAGTAGAAAAAAAATTCAATCCCACTAACACCTCCTCCTTCGCAAATAGCTCCACTCAAGAAGTACATTATCCTATTATTTTCTAAGGAAAACACCACTGAAAACTCTAAACTATACCCAACGTGACATTTTTTTCAAATTTTTTTGTGACACAAATAACCCCAAATTTGTATCCATGTAACACATTTACTCCAAGCTATACCAAATTTTTTGTGACACCAAAAACTCTAAATTTGTATCTATGTGACACATTTACCTCAAAATTTGGAGTAAATGTCTTACATTAGTACAAGTTTAGGGTTTTCGGTATTATAAAAAAATAATTTAATGTAAATGTATCATGTGGGTATAAGTTTAGAGTTTTAATGTTACAAAAAAAATGTTTAGGATAAATGTATCATGGTGGGCATACTTAAGGATTTTAGGTAGCTTTTTCCCTATTTTCTAAAATTACGTAAGTACGAAAGTGAGAAAAATATAGAAATACTCCTTATCAAAAAGAAGGTAAGCAAGGATAAACTAGCGAAAAAGGATAGAGTGAGAGAAATGGGAAGAACTTAAAGCTCTGTTTATTTTGAGAAAAATAAACGATTTGAAAATTATTTTTTTAAATAATCGTTTATATCACGACAAAAATAATTGAAGAACCAATATTATTATAGCCACGAAAATGTTCATACATAATAATTATTGATAATGAAAAAATTATTTACAAATCAATTTAAATAATATGAGCAATCATATTTATAAATTTTTTTTATATCTTCATTTTTCGTGGAAGAAATGAAACTTAATCAAAAGAAAAAATGATAATTGGTAACACGTGAGCTGTTGGGCCCTGTACGTTTTCTTACGTACTTGACCAATGCCACGTTAAGATCAATAGTAGTCGATTCATTAGTTACGCGTACACGCTAGTCCACTCTAACTTCGTCAGACTCTTTTTCATTTCTTCCCGGCTCACCAGCCAGCGGCCGCGCCACCACCAACGGCAAAGCCTCTGGCAAGGGCCCCAAGAACGTGCCAAACCAGCCCTAACAGTCCGCGCTCCGAGATAGCGGCAGAGCGATGGACATCAACCCCACCTTCGTCCCTCCCTCGAAGCGGGAGGCTTGGGCTTGGCTTCCCCGCCTCTGCCGTCTCCGCATTCCGACTTGCCAAGGCCGACTCCATGTCCGTCGTCGTCCCGTCGTTACATCTCGGTCCGTTGTGGATACCCTTTGTGCTCCTTCTGCGTTATGGATTTGTCGCCTTGTCATGGGACGCTATGCCCACCAGGTGTCCGATGAAATTACTCTGACGGTGGAGTTGGGTTTTTGTTGTTCCTTTGGTTTGCTAAGTGCTCCGAAGAAATTGACCAATTCCATGTTCTGGTTCAATTACTGTTTTGTTCTGTTATCGTTACTCATGCTTCCTGGTACCCACAGAATTGCCTCAGGATGAGGAAGATCTCCCATTTCACTGTCTAGCGGGGGTGGGAGCTTTTTCTGATGCTACAGAAGACATAGCGATAAACCTCCACGCCGTTTTCCACATCTTCTGATGAAGCCTCTAGTGTTCCCTTTGGCTCTCTAACTGATGATTTACCTCCATCTGGACAAAGCAAAGGTGTCTGCATGCATCACCGAAGTCCTTGCTCTGCAGTCTGGTAATCGTAACAAAGGAGGTAATCCCTGGCAATGATTGTTGACAACTATTTACAAGTTCTATATGTCTGTCTCTGTACCCATGTGGATATTCTCTATTGAGACATACATTCTGATTTGATCCTTGTGTATGAGTTCTTTCCTTAATTGTGACTGTACTAGTCAACTCGGCATGATGGAAAGCATACTGCAGTTTTCTTTAATGAGAAACTCTTATTGCTTCTAACTTCGTTGAAGCATGTTGTAAAAAAGGAAAAAAGCATCAGCAATCTTTGCCAAGTTTAATTTTATACACGAAACAATTTACTAATAATGGAATGAATCATCGTCCAATGGACATTGTCATGTCATGCCTCATGGACATTGTCTTATTCTCCATCATCGAGCAAAACAAAAATCCTAAATATGCTTTTGGCATTGAGGGGAATTATTAGTTATTGATTTATTATATGATAAGTGATTGCCAGTTGATGAAACTAAGATAAAAAGTTTGATTAGCAGCATAGTATATGAGCCATGTGGTCTGAATACGAAATATATTCCCGCACAAAAATATGAGGAAGGTGACATTGGCTCTGATTCACTTTCTCTGAATTTAGACACTGGGACTGCGTCCTGAAAATTGAACTTCTTATAAACAGAAAAGATGGTTGTTAGCAATCTTGCGGATTCAGGCACCAAAGCAAGGATTTGCCTCCCCAATTCCACCAATAGTGCTGACGAAATATCTAAAGGCATCAAATTTAGCGGATGTTCCTGGGTACAAACTTTAGGGGCACAGCAGAGACTTCCGACACCCTCCTCAAAAGTCCAACACCATAGGGAAGAACAGTACTCCCCTTCAAACCCGTGTCTGATTGGTAATCATGTTCACTGATCTTAGATCACCTCTCTCTCTCTCTCTCTCTCTCTCTCTCTCAGCTAGCCACGATAGCGAGACAACTATACGACAGAGCTAAATCTCAACAGAGCCGGCATCAGTGTTGTTAAATCGGCGCAGTCAATGAACCTTTCTGTTCCGGGAGGGCAGAGTGAGTGAGTGTGATGAATTGCAGGTTAGAGCTTTTCTGTCTTGTTATTACTTTTATTTCTTATTTTTTGGCATTAGACAGATAACCAAATTTCTGTGTTAGTAACAGAGAATTCATGAAAAACTGCTCTCTGGAGACTGTAGTCACAAGGAAAATTTTGTACTTGGAAAATACTTGAATCTCAATGCTATTTTATTGCACATTTGGTCCCAAAAAACACTCAAACAAAGAGAAGGGAATTCCTAAGACCAATAAAGTAATGTTACAGACAAATAAACAGACAAACTGCCTGCTTGAAAGTGAGAAGCTGAAATCCATATTGACCGCTCACCTTTCGAAACGATACGTAGTGTAAGACAATCTTTTGGATCTTTAGGACAAGGTGACTTTTCATGATCATCAAACACGGACATGCCAGATACTTGAAATTTAGCAGACAATTAAGCTGTGTAGGCAGGGATTCAGAAGTTTTTCAAAAAGTGTCCAAGGCCAAAGCAGGAGAAAGCCGCAAGTAGTTAACTTTGGCACCTTTGGATATCCTATGCTATGGCAAAACATCTGAGAAAGTGGCTCTTCACGAAGTCCCGCCCGATCAAGAGCCTCGACAGGTGGCCGAGATCGCTTTGCGTAAGCCTCTTCTTGATCTTATAAGGGTCGAAGAGCAGCGTCAACTCTGTGGAAACTTCCTCGGCGTCACATCCCGAGGCCTCTTTCTTTCCCTTCTGCGTTCTTTGGCACTTCGCTTTCTTCTCCCCAATTAAGGTTTCGGCATCGGTAAGTGAGGCCACGGATTTTCGCTTCAGTTGGGCAGGAACGATTTCTTGAGAAGGGCCGCCAACTTCCTTCGTGGTCCGATCAGGCGCAAGGGAGAAGAACTCGCGAGACACCACCACTCCTGCAGACGAAGTACCTCTGGCCCCTTCGTCGCGGTCCTTCTCCTGATCGTGCAGAGAAGAAAGGCATGAGGAAGAGTCCATCGACGGCGGCGAGTGGACCTCGCTTCTCAGGTGGTCGCCAACGGGTTTCTGCTCGTGATCTTGCAGATAAGAAACGCGCGACAAGGAAGAGCCCATCAATGGCGGCGAGTGGATATCACCTCTCAGGATGTTGCCGATGGCAGGTGATCTCTGGCCCAAGAAATCGATGAAAGAAACAGGAAAGTGCTTCGCGAGAACAACAAAGGGCAACGCGGTTCAGGGGAATTTAGAGAGAAAGAAAGAGAGAAAGACAACGTTGGAGAGAATAGAGAGACAGAGGACGATGAGGACTCGGAGGCTACAGAGAGGAAAATATATAGTTTACCGTTGGAATTGGGATGGCTTTGGAGTCAAGTTTCGAGAGTGTGCGGAGGAGTGAGAGGTTCTTTCCTAATTTGAGTCAGGTTAAGATTAGTAAATTAGGAAATAATTTCAAGATTCAAGATTGATTTCCTAATTTCTTACATTATTTTCATCATGCAATAGGACGGAACTTTAAAAGGCTGGAAAAAAAAAAAACTGGTTTATTGTAACAAGAGAAAGAAATTAAAATGTTTATAATAATGAGCTTATAAAAAACATGGGTAGTTACATTACAAAAAATTACACAAAATAAAGAAAAGAGACGGGGTCGGAAAGGGATGCTCTAAGCTTGTTTAATATTTGTCTTCTTCGTTTTTTAATCAATTTGTTCACATTTTTTGAGTGGGACACTTTCTTGTTCTAGTTAACTTATATGTACCCTATAAGGTTTTAGTTGAATACGTTATGGGATGATATAACAAAAAATCCTAAATTATGCATTTTGTAACACCAATAATCAATTCTTTTTTTTTTTTGGTAACATCAATAATCTTGAATTAGTATTTCTTTTGGGGGGAGTTTGTAATCCTTAGAAAAAAAAAATTTATTGTTACACATAGAATTTATTATTACGTGCAATCGGGCTATCTCTATTTTCTTCAGAAATTCAATTCTTGATGAATGTTCTTTTGAAAGTTAGGGTGTCTTTAATTTTTTTGAGCCTTTTTTTCTCGCCGTGGTGAATATAAAAAATTTAATGTTATATATATGTATGTATGTATGTATGTATGTACATTTTATAAAGTGGCGTTCCAATAGACTAGATGCTCAAATTATTTCTCGAGAATTGGGATGAAATCGAATTCTTCCTTGTCACGTTGAAAATTCTTTATAATCCAGAATAATACATGTTGACGGCCAGCAAGTAAGGACTACAAAAGTTTAATCTCTACTAAAGTTACATTTCCTAAAAAAAAAAAAAAAATTAGGTTTTGTTTGTTTAACAAAAAATGAATAATTAGGAAAATATTGTAAAATTATCACTTATATCGCTCAAACATATAAATAAATTTTCATTGCTTGCAAAAATATTTAAACATAACCTTTTGAAGATTATATAAATTTTTTTTATTGATTAAATATTTCAAGCAATAGAAGCGATGATTTTTTAAAAGAAGATTTTTAAATTATTTATTTTTTACTAGATAAATGGGGCTTAATAAAAGTGAAAGAATGGATGCAGTAGAAACAAAATTCAATCCCACTGACACCTCCTCCTTCGCAAATAGCTCTACCCAAGAAGTACATTGTCCTATTATTTTCTAGGGAAAAAGTCACCAAAAACTCCTTCACAAAAGCCTCCTCCCTCGCAAAATTCATTTTTTTTAAACTTTTTTTTTTTTTGTAACACGAACAACCCCAAACTTGTACTAACATTTACCTCAAGTTATATCAAATTTTTTGTGATGGTAAAAACTCTAAACTTGTATCTGTACGATACATTTACCTCAAATTTTGGAGCAAATGTGTACAAATTTAGGGTTTTCGGTAATATAAAAAAATAATGGTAATTGTGTCCCTTTCCGTTCTCCGCAACATACCCCACGAGTGTTTCCCCGATCTTTCTCTCCATCCTCTCTATTTTGGCTTTCGATACATCCGTTCTCCGCAACAATTTGACTATGTACCTTTCCTTCCGATACATCCGTTTTGACTATGTCCCTTTCCTTTCGATACATCCGTTCTCCGCAACCGAAAAAATCGGTATCTAATTTAAATAAATGCAGGATTTCAGCATAAAAAAAAAGGGGGATATGGCGAAATTGGTAGATGCTACGGACTTAATTGGATTGAGCTAGTTTCCATAAGGAAATCACTCTTCAATCTTGAATCTTGAAATTATTTCCTATTTTAATATTCTCTTAACCTGACTCAAATTAGGAAAGAAACTCTCACTCCTCAGCGCACTAGTAAACTAGACTACAAAAGCCATCCCATTTCCAACGGAAAACTAACCCATATATTTCCCTCTCTGTAGCCTCCGAGTCCTCATCGTCCTCTGTCTTCCTATTCTCTCTCCAACGTTGTCTTTCTCTCTTTCGCTCTCTCTGAATTTCTCTGCACCCCGTCCTGTTGCCCTCCGTTGTTATCGCGGAGTGTTTTTCTGTTTCTTCAACCAAAAACCCATGAAGCTCATCGAATTCTCGGGCCCCAGATCGCCTCCCATCGGCGACGTCCTGAGAGGCGAGGTCCACTCGCCGCCATTGATGGACTCTTCGTCGTCGCGCGTTTCTTATCTACATGATGACGAGAAGAAACCCATTGGCGACCACCTGAGAAGCGAGGTCCACTCGCCGCCATCGATGGAGTGTTCGTCGTGCGTTTCTCATCTGCACGATCAGGAGAAGAATGGCGACCAAGGGGCTAGAGGTGTTTCCTCTGCAGGAGTGGTGCCGGCTCGCGAATTCTTTCCCCTCGCACCTGATCAGAACACGAAGGAAGTCAGCGGCCCTCGTCAAGAAGTCGTTCCTGCCCAACCGAAGCGAAAATCCATGGCCTTACCTACCGATGCTGAAAACTTAACTGGGGACAAGAAAGCGAAGTGCAAAAGAACGCAGAAGGGAAAGAAAGAGGCCGCAGGATGTGATGCCGAGGAAGTTTCCACAGAGTTGACGCTGCTCTTCGACCCTTATAAGATCAAGAAGAGGCTTACGCAAAGCGATGTCGGCCACCTGTCGAGGCTCTTGATCGGGCGGGACTTCGTGAAGAGCCACTTTCTCCGATGGATGAGCGAGGAGACAGTGAGGCAAGTCGAGAGCGGCAAGGGGGCCGACGTCATCGTGAGGGACATGGACACGAGCTCTGAGCATCGACTGGTATTTGTGTTTTGGGCGTCGTCTGGGTCGTACGTCCTCAAGGGGGGTTGGATCAAGGAGTTCGTGAAACGGAGGGGCTTGGTAGCTGGCGATGAGGTCGGGATATATTGGGAGCCTATTGCTAGCAAATTCCACTTTAGCCTCCTCCACAAAGCGAATTAGACTTGATCTTGAACTAGTATTGTTTTTTTGTTTTGGTTGACCAACGGGAAAATTTTGATCTCTGCAAAAGGATATAAGTGATAGAATTCTATTGTATGCAATGACGCTATCTCTCATGAAATTTAATTCTTGGTGAGTGCTTATTTTGAAGCCTGGTTCTGTCTTCAATATTCTTGTGAGAGTTTTCACTGTGGTAATATTTTTGAGTGGATGAAATTGATTATTGTAGATTGGCAACATCTGACTTTCTTAATTCTGTCTAAGCACAAATTTTAAGCGATCCTTTTTTAAGATGGACTTCTTATTTCGTAATGATTGATGCGACTCTAATTTTCTATTATATAAATAGGCGTTCTGCGAATAGAGTTCAGTTTTGTAATAGCGGCCGCATTACTGGGCAAGTCTATGTATAAGTTGGCTTGGTTTACACCACATGCCTATAGATGAGTGTGCAGATTGCAATGCTGTTGACAGTTCAATACATGCCCACATATTTTGCGCTTTCGCCTCAACAGTGAATGCATAAGCTGGTTTTCAGTCACTGTTTCATCAAGACGTTTCTA
The DNA here is from genome assembly GCA_017140595.1 of Eucalyptus curtisii. NCBI lineage: Eukaryota > Viridiplantae > Streptophyta > Magnoliopsida > Myrtales > Myrtaceae > Eucalyptus > Eucalyptus curtisii. Next base: position 19,910,367 of record CM029498.1, read on the forward strand.
CTGAACTGTCCAGATCAGCAGCTCTCTGATGTTTTGCAATAGCATAGGATATCCAAAGGTGCCAAAGTCAACTTCTTGTAGCTTTCTCCAGCTTTGGCCTTGGACACTTTTTTGAAAAACTTCCAAATCCCTGCCTGCACACTGGCATGTCCATGTTTTATCATCATGAAAAAGTCACTTAGTCCTAAAGATCCAAAAAATTGCGGTAGACTTCGTATCGTTTCGAAACGTGAGAGATCAATATGGATTTCAAGCATCTCACTTCCAAGCACAGGCAGTTTGTTTATTTCTCTGCAACATTAACTTATTAGTTTTAGGAAATCCCTTCTCTTTGTTTGAGCGTTATTCCAGATCAAATGTGCAATGTAATAGCTTCGATGATGAGAAGAGGAGAGATCAAAAGGGGTCGTGATTTATCAATAATTTGAAAATTTTCCAAAAGTGGTTCAGGGGTTTACTCATAATGATATCATTGAGATTCAAATATTTTGCAAGTACAGGATTCCTTGTGACTGTAGTCCAGAGAGGGTAGTTTTTCATGAACTCTCCGTCACCAACATGGAAATCTGTCTAATGCCAAAAAATAAAAATAAAACAGGCAACTTTAACCCGCAGATCATCACACTCACTCACTGTCACGTGCACACGCTGGCCCACTCTGACTTTGTCGGACTCTCCTTTTCGTTTCTTCACGGCTCGCCAGACGGCCGCCGCCGCCGCCGCCGCCACCGCCGGAGCCTCTGGCGAGGGCCCGAAGAGCGTCCAGAACCAGACCCGACAGAGGTTCGAGACGGGGGGACAAGAAGGCTTGCCTCCAGTACGCGCTCCGAGATGGCGGCAGAGCGATCCCACCTCGAAGCGAGGGCTAGGCTGGGCTGGGCTTGGCTTTCCGCCTCTGCGTCTCTGCATGCCGACGCGGCAAGACCAACTCCAATGTCCTTGGGCGTCCCCACTTGCTCTTACATATCTGTCCGTTCTCGATGCCCTTTGTCCTCGTTCTCGGGAGTTCGATGAAATAACTCTGGTGATGGAGCTGGGGTTTTTGTTGTTTCTCTGGCGTTGCTTCGTGATTGGAAGAAATGGAGCGATTCAATGTTCTGGTTCAGTTACTGTTTTAGTCCTCTTTTATCACTCATTCTTCCTGGACCCCACCGAATTGCTCGCGTCTGTACTGTTTCGTTGCCCGGTTCCTTTCGCTACTTATAATCAGTGAGTTCAGATCGATATCTTCTTGTGTTGGTTACTCTTACTGCGCTTGGTTTTTCACCATGTACAGAGTTGCTTGAAAATGCTGCTAATTGGTTGTTTGCTTGGGCAGGACACTTTTCTTCCGAGGAGCAGCCCATCTTATTCTTTGTACTCTGAAGATCTCAAGTCCCATATCCTTTACTACTTCTGTCTGGGTATCTGTCTCATTGGGGCGTGGTTCCCCTGCATAAAGATGTTTCTTTCAGTAATGCATTTATAGGTTCTTTTTGGGTCCGTATGCGTTTGCACATCTTTGAGAGAAATATTGGCTTTCCTGTTTTATGATTCTCTGAACACAACAGATATGTCACAACTGCAATGCACCCATATGAAACACATCCGAGCCTGAGTGAGCAGCACGACCTGTTTGATGCCAAAGGATTGCACGATGGCAAGGGTATCGGAGCGAGAATGATACCAGAACCACCGGTGAACCAGAGATGGAGGAAAAAAAAACAAACAAGGCAGTTTTGAAGAAACGAAAAAGGAGAAGAGATCGAAGGTATTTGAAGATGGATTAGTAAGGGATTTGGACAGGGAAGAAGAAGAAAAGAAAGTGATAGATGAGAGAGAGTAACGGGAGCTGTGAAATTGCCTCAGGAAGAAGAAGATCTCCCGTTTCACTCCCAGCAGGGATTGGACCTTTTTCTGATGCTACTGAAGACACAGCGAGAGACCTCCAGACCGTTTTCCACATCTAACCCACAATTCATCACACTCACTCACTCTACTAGGAACAGAAAGGTTCGTTGATTGCACCGATTTCACAACACTGATGTCAGCTCCGTGAGATTTGGCTCTGTTGTATAGTTTTCTTACAATTGTGGTTAGCTCTGAGGGGAGGGGGGGAGAGAGGTGATCTAAGATCTGACACTGGCCTGAAGGGGAGTACCGTTCTTCAGGAAGCAATCCCAGTGTCTAAATCCAATGAATCAGAGTCAATCTCACTTTCCTAATGTTTTTTCTGCACACAAATATGTTTTGTATTCAAACCACATGGCTCATATAATATGCTGCTAATCACGCTTTTTATCTTATCTTAGTTTCATCAACTAGCAATCGCATATCATACTACATAGACAACTAATTATTCCCCTCAACACCGAAAGTAAATTTAGGATTTTTGTTTCGGTGCATGATGGAGACTAACACAATGTCCACAAAGCATGACACGACAATGTCCAATGGAGGATAATTCATTCCATGATAGTAGAATGTTTCCGGTATAAAACTAAAGACTGCTGATTTTTTTATTTTTTTTTCCTTTTCCCAACATGCTTCAACGAAGGCAGAAGCTGCAACAAGATGGATTAGTTCTACAACTGTGAATGTTCTACATCTATCCCTGCGGATTAGTACCGTCGCAATTAAGGAAAGAATTCCATACACTCAGATGCAACCCAAATGTAGGTCTTGACACACAATCCAAGATTCACCTGCATACATAGACAAACATATTACATTTGTAAATAGTTGTCAACAAACATTGCCAGAGATTACCTCCATCGTTACGACTACCAAACTGCGAAACAAGGACTTTGGTGATTCATGAAATTGCCTTTGCTTTATGTTGGGGAGAACGGAAAGGGACATTTTGTAAAATTGTCATGACTTCAAAGTCTCGGAGGACGCGAACGGAAGTCCCTGAGCTTGAAGGAGCTTCCCATCGGTGCAGAGAAAAATGGAGACCCAGCAAAGAAAGAGAAGGAGGACAAAACACTACAGACAAGCAGCTGGGTGGGGTCCAGGAAGAATGATCGATAATCACCCCCCTTGGCTCTTACGTCCAGGTCGGTTCTCGATAGTCTGCGTGCTCTTTCTCTGTTTGGATTTGTTTCGGCATAAGGTTTCGCTTGAAGTAATTAATTGATATCATTTATTATCAATAATAATTATATATAAATATTTTTTATGATTTTAAAAATATTTTTCTTTCATTTATTTTTGTCGTGATATAAGTAATCATTTTAAAAATATGATTTTCAAATCATTTATATTTAAGAAATAAATAAAACTTAATTTCTTTGTATTTTGCTTTTTCTGTCCTTTTTTTTTTTTTTTTTTAATTTATCTTTGCTTACGTTCCTTGTCATATGCCGTAATAACTCCAAGTCCTGTATAAATGGACTACCATGAATCCTATGCAGCACTACCCACGCACCCAATATTTTCCCAGTAAAATCATCAATTCTGAGATAACTATGAAATTGTCTCAGGAAGAGGAAAGTCTCCCATTTCACTTTGATGCTACAGAAGACATGGCAAGGAACCTCCAGACCGTTGCCATATCTTCTGAGGAAGCCTCTGGTGTTCCCTTTGGCTCCCTAAGTGATGATGTACCATTATCTGGACAAAGCAAAGGCGATTTCATGAACCAACCAAGTCCTTGTTTTGCAGTTTGGTAATGGTAATAATGAAGGTAATCTCTGCCAATGGTTATTGAGATATACTATCTATAAATGTAATTCGTTCGTCTATGTATGCATTTGACATATATTCTGATTGCAATTGAGAGTATGGAATTCTTTCCTTAATTGTGACTGAACTAATCCACGGAGCTAGATGTAGAGGTGGCAAATGGGTGGGGGTCGGGTCGGGTATGAGGCGAATTCGAAAATGGGTCGACCCATATTTGACCCATTTAACCCGTTTTGACCCATATTCTCAGTAATGTAAATCTAGTGACCTATATCCGCTCGACCCGTATTCTTTAAAACCTATTTATTGTTAAAACATTTTTATGTAATACAAATTTTTTAACAATTTTTATGCAATACAAATTTAATGGAAAATTTTTATAATTATTTTTAAAATATTTTTAAAAAATCGATTTTTTAATTTTTTAAATATAATTTTTAATTTTTTTAGAAAATATAATTTTTATTTTTTAAAATATATTTTTTATTTTTTAATATTTATTTTTTATTTTTCTCTTTTTCTTTTTTTTTTTTTTCTTCTCCTTCGGCTCTTTTGCCACGACGACGCCGGCGACCGGCCACATTGGCGAGATCGAGCTCGCGGTGTCGGGCGGGCCTCGCCTCGCCAGATCGGCAAAACCGTCGCCGGCCCCGGCCGGCCGTCGCCGCCGCCGACCGCCGTAAGGAATGAAGAAAAAGAAAGAAAAAAGAAAAGGAAAAAGAAAAAAAAAATTGAAATATGAAAAATAATTATAATTTCGATTTTTTATTAAAAAATATTTTTATAAATTTAAAAAAGGCCAAGGGTTTAAACTTTAAAATGGGTTTCCTTATAACCCATTTAGACTATTTCTTTTTGTGTTTTACATTCATTTGACCCATTTTCGACCCAAATTTAACTTTCACTTAACTCATTTCTGACCCATATTTAACATTCACTTGACTCATTTCTGACCCATATTTAACTTTCACTTGACCCATATATGACCCATTTAACTAAAAATGGGTCATAATATGAGTTTTTGACCCATATTGTCAGCTCTAGCTAGATGTAAAGCATACTTGCGACTTTCTTTAGATAGAAGCTCTTTGTTGAGCTTCTGACTGTGTGAATCGTGTTTTGAAAAGACTTGGTACATCCTAGACCCGTTTTCCTCTTCTTTGTCATGCCTTATGATTAGTGATTGCCGGTTGATGAAACTAAGATAAGAATTGGGATTAGTTTATGGGAAAGAGAGAGAAAATATGCTTTTCTTTTTGTCACACCTCTCAAAAACCAGGATGTTGACACCTAAATTTTGGCGATCCGTTTAATCATCTATCGCATTAAAAATCAAGGATTAATTTTAACACCTACAAAAAAAAATATTAATTGCATAGCATATAAATTTAGGTGCATTTTTTACATTTATTTATTGAACCGGTGGCGAATGGGTTCGAATTGGTGGTTCTGAGCTTTAATTTGACAGGCCGGATTAAGTCCACCAAACGAGCAAATTGGCACAAGCCCCTTTTTTTTATGATCGAAAATTATTTTGTAAAAAATAGAGATTTGAAATTTTTCCGGGATATGATGGATTTTTTGGATAGGGCAGATATGACAAAAAATATTGCGTTTGGAAAAACAAATATTGTGTTTGGAAAAGAAATTTTTGTGGATATGAATTTGGAAAAATTAAAACCCTAACTCGTGATTTATAAATAGGTTAAACGCGTAGCCTTTCGGAAGGCCACACATATTAAATATACGGCTGCACAAGGGGAGAAGAAAACCATGAGAAAGAACGAAAAGGAGCTTGATTTGCATCCAAATCAAGCGCTTTCGAACGTACCCAAGAACCGCTACCAAGAAAGCGCTGCGAGAAACACCCACGAACCCACGTAATGGAAAGTGGGGAGGATTAAATTATAACCCGGTTCTTGCTTCCAGAACAAGAGATCCCGCGAGAGGAGCCGGGGCGAATAATGGAGGGACAAGAAGCGATGCCTCAAGAGACTCAGAGAGAGAGAGAGAGAGAGAGAGAGGGAGAGGGAGAGGGAACGGAAGTGGGAATTTTCCTTTTCTGCTCTCTCTAATTTTGTGGAGGAAAAACCAGAAAGAATCAAAAACGGTGCTCGGAAAAAAATTAATAAAAAAAAAAAAAGATCGCTTTTTGGCCTTTTTTTTTTTTCTCAACTTTCGATTTTCTTATTCTGCTGCAGTAAGAAGTTCTGCAGAAGAGAGAGAGAGGGAGGAGAGAGAGGGGGGCGGGACCTAACACGTGGAAGATGGAGAGGCGTGACACGTGGAGGTCCTGCAGTCTCAGGCTGACTTTGGGAGTATTAAAATTGAAATTGAGAATTATTTACAAAAGTGAAGCATCGTTCATGAAAATATCTAAATTTAAATTATTATTGATGGTGAGAATTTTTTTATTAATTAATTACTTTAATTGATATAAGTTAGAAAAATATTTACTGATTTTTTTTTAGCGAAACGAATGGTGCCTTAAAGTTTCAATGAAGAGCTGTCCCTTTACAAGGAGAATTCCACACGTAAGAATTTGCGTCCATCGCAAATTAATAAATATCGCGACTCGCGCGATGATCCAAAAAGTCATCAAGGTAAAAAGGGAAAGAGAGAGTGTGACACTTGGCGTCCGTCCGGCGCCCCTACAAGCCAAAACAAGAAGAAGCAACTGCACACGCGCAGAGAGAGAGAGAGAGAGAGAGCTAATGTTAGAAAGACCCAAAAAGTCAAGCCTTTAGCGGATCTACTAATATAACCCTACCGGTGGACTTCGAAATCAAGATGGCGCTAGGGTATTCTCTATGGCGAGAATGATGCCCAAAAGTGGGAGTCAAATAGTCTGTTTGTCCCTCTCATGGGAAAAGTGCTATAAGAAGGATTCGCTTGGCCAAAAAGACCTTAAAAAGTAGAGACAACGAAACACTACAGGCTCCTTCACATTCCCTCTACTCTTCTACCTTCCCATTTGTTCCCCTGTTTTCCCCTGTTTTCCCCTGTTTTTTGCTTCCTTCCCTTCATATTGCATTCACACGCAGGGGATGCCGTCGCCGTGCACGGTGTGCAAGCTGCTGCAGAGGAGGTGCGCGCAGGACTGCGTGTTCGCCCCGTACTGCCCGGCTGACGAGCTCCACAAGTTCGCAAACGTCCACGAGGTCTTCGGCGCCAGTAATGTCAACAAGATGTTCCAGGTTCACCCCCTTTTCTCTTTCCTAAGCGCATTCGTCTCGCCCCCCCCCCCCCCCCCTCATACTCTCTAATTTTACCCGAGTTTATATAATCGCGTGATGCCCTTCTTCTCTGCACGATCAGGAGATTAATCGTGACGAAGAGGCCAGAGTTGTTTCATCTGCAGGGGCGGTGGTGGCTCGTGAGTTCTTCCCCCTCGTGCCTGATCTGAACACAAAGGAAGTCGGCGACCCTCGTCAAGAAATCCTTCCTGCCCAACCGAGGGCGAATTATGCCGAGGAAGTTTCCACAGAGTTGACGCTGCTCTTCGACCCTTATAAGATCAAGAAGAGGCTTACGCAAAGCGATCTCGGCCACCTGTCGAGGCTCTTGATCTGGCGGGACTTCGTGAAGAGCCACTTTCTCCGATGGATGAGCGAGGAGACAGTGAGGCAAGTCGAGAGCGGCAAGGGGGCCGACGTCATCGTGAGGGACATGGACACGAGCTCTGAGCATCGACTGGTATTTGTGTTTTGGGCGTCGTCTGGGTCGTACGTCCTCAAGGGGGTTGGATCAAGGAGTTCGTGAAACGGAGGGGCTTGGTAGCTGGCGATGAGGTCGGGATATATTGGGAGCCTAGTGCTAGCAAATTCCACTTTAGCCTCCTCCACAAAGCGAATTAGGCTTGATCTTCATCTAGTATTGTTTTTTTTTTTTTTTTTTTTTGGTTGACTAACAGGAAATTTTGATCTCTGCAAAAGGATATTAGTGATAGAATTCTATTGTATGCAATGGCACTATCTCGCAGGAAATTCAATTCTTGGTGAGTGCTTATTTTGAAGCCCACTTCTGTCTTTAATTTTGTTGTGTGAGTTTTCACTGTTGTAATATCTTTGAATGGGTAAAGTTGATTATTGTAGATTGGCAACATCTGACTTTCTTAATCCTGTTTGAGCAAAAATTTTAAATGATCTTTTTCTAAGAGGGACTTCTTATTCGGTAGTGATCGGTGTCTCTGTTGGCTATTTAATTTAGAGTTGAATTTTGTAATGGCGGCTGCATTACTGAGTAAGTCTAAGTTGACTTGGTTTCCAGCACATGCCTATGGATGAATGTGCAGATTGCAATGCTGTTGGCACTGCAATGAGCGCCTACATAGATTGTGCTTTCACCTAAACAGTGAATGCATAAGCTGGCTTTCGGTTATTGTTTCATCAATATGTCTCTACTTCGCTCTCCTCATCAATAGCTCATATGTTTTGTCATAGAATAGGATATCCAAAGATGCCAAAGTTAACTTCTTGTAGCTTTCTCCAGCTTTGGCCTTGGAAACTTGTTCGCTCGTGATCTTGCAGATAAGAAACGCGCGACGATGAAGAGTCCATCAATGGCGGCGAGCGCACATCACCTCTCAGGATGTCGCCGATGGGAGGTGATCTGGGGCCCAAGAAATCGATGAACTTCATGGGTTTCTGGTGAAAAAAACAGGAAAGTGCTTCGCGAGAACAACAAAGGGCAACGCGGTTCAGGGGAATTTAGAGAGAGCGAAAGAGAGAGAGACAACGTTGGAGAGAATAGAGAGACAGAGGACGATGAGGACTCGGAGGCATAGAGAGGAAAATATATAATTTACCGTTGGAATTGGGATGGCTTTGTACACTTTCTTGTTCTAGTTAAATTATATGTGCCCTACAAGGTTTTAGTTGAATACGTTATGGGATGATATTACAAAAAAAAAAATCCTAAATTATGCATTTCGTAACACCAATAATCAATTTTCTTTTTTGTAACATCAATAATCTTGAATTAGTATTTCTTTTGGTGGGGGGAGTTTGTAATCCTTGGAAAAAATTTTATTGTTACACATATAATTTATTGTTAGGTGCAATCGGGCTATCTCTATTTTCTTCAGAAATTCAATTCTTGATGAATGTTCTTTTGAAAGTTAGGGTCTCTTTAATTTTTTTGAGCCTTTTTTTTCTCGCTGTGGTGAATATAAAAAATTTAATGTTATATATATGTACATTTTATACAGTGGCGTTCCAATAGACTAGATGCTCAAATTTTTTCTCGAGAATTGGGATGAAATTGAATTCTTCCTCGTCATGTTGAAAATTCTTTATAATCCAGAATAATACATGTTGACGTTCAGCAAGTAAGGAGTACAAATTTCCTTAAAAGGAAAAAAAAGAAAAAATAGGCTTTGTTTGTTTAACATACAATGAATAATTTGGAGAATATTGTAAAATTATCACTTATATCGCTCAAACATATAAATAAAATTTCATTGATTGCAAAAATATTTAAACATAACCTTTTGAAGATGATATAAACTTTTTTCATTGATTAAATATTTCAAGCAATAGAAGCGACGATTTGTTTAAAAAAAAAAGATTTTTAAATTATTTATTTTTTACGAAATAAATGGGGCTTAATAAAAGTGAAAGAGTTGATGTAGTAGAAACAAAATTCAATCCCACTAACACCTCCTCCTTCGCAAATAGCTCTACCCAAGAAGTACACTGTCCTATTATTTTCTAAGGAAAAAGCCACCAAAAACTCCTTCGCAAAAGCCTCCTCCCTCGCAAAATTCAATATCCAATGTGACATTTTTTTCAAACATTTTTTTTGTAACACAAACAACCCCAAACTTGTACTAACATTTACCTCAAGTTATATCAAAAACTCTAAACTTGTATATGTACGACACATTTACCTCAAATTTTGGAGCAAATGGGTACAAGTTTAGGGTTTTCGGTATTATAAAAAAATAATTTGAGGCAAATGTGTCATGGAGATATAAGTTTGAAATTTTTTGTACCATGTTAAAAATTATAGGGTAAGTGAGTCACGCGAATATAAGCTTGAAGTTCTTATATTACAAAAAAAAATAATAATAATTAAGGTAAATGTGTCACAGTAAACATAGTTTAGAATTTTTTGTAGCTTTTTCCCTATTTTCTAAAATTACTTAAGTAAGAAAGTGAAAGAAATATAGAAATGCCTCTTATGAAAAAAGAAGGTAAGCGATAATAAACTAGGAAAAGAGGGTAGAGTGAGAGAAATTGGGAAGAAATTAAAGCTTCATTTATTTCGCGAAAAATAAATAATTTAAAATAATTTTTTTGAAAAATAAATGGTTTATATCACGATAAAAATAAATGAATAAAAAGTATTTTGATAGCCATAGAAAATTTTAGTGAAAAAATTATTTACAAATTACTTTAAACAATATAATCAATCAAATTTATAAAAATCATTTTCTATATTTTCATTTTTCGCTAAAGAAAGGGAACTAACCAAAAGAAAAAACGATAATTGGTAACACGGGAGCTGTTAGGCCCCTTTACATTTTCTCTTTACGTACTTGATCAATGTCACGTAAGATCAATAGTAGTCGATTCATCAGTTACGTGTGCACGCTGGTCCACTATGACTTCGTCAGACTCTTTTTCATTTATTTCCGGCTCACCAGCCGGCGGCCGCCGCCGCCGCCGACGGCGGAGCCTCAGGCGAGGGCCCGAAGAGCGTGCCGAACCAGCCCCAATAGAGGTTCGAGACGAGGGGGACAAGGAGGCTTGCCTCCAGTACGCGCTCCGAGGCGGTAGCAGAGCGACGGACATCGTCTCCACCTTTGCACCTCTCTCGAAGCGAGGCCTGGGCTTGGCTTCCCGTCTCTGCATCTCCGCATTCCGACTCGCCAAGGCCGACTCCATGTCCGTGGTCGACCCGCTCTTACATCTCGGTCCGTTCTCGGTACCCTCTGTCCTCCTTCTTTGTTTTGGATTTGTCGCCTTGTCATGGAACGCGATGCCCACCTGGTGTCCGATGAAATTACTCTGACGATGGAGGTGGGTTTCCGTTGTTCATTTGGTGTTGCCAAGTGGTCCGAAGAAGTTGAGCAATTCCAATGTTCTGGTTCAATTACTGTTTTAGTCGTCTATCATCGCTCATTCTTCCTGGAACCCCCAGAATCGCTTGTGTCTGTACTGTTTCTTTGCCTAATTCCTTTCTGCACTTATAATCAGTGAACTCGGATTTATATCTTCTTGTGTTGGTTACTCTTACTGAGCTCGGTTTTTCAATCTCTATGTATAGAGTTGCTTGGAAATGCTACTAATTGGTTGTTTGCTTGGGCAGGACACTTCGAGGAACCCATTTTAGAATTCTTCTGTACCCTAAAGATATCAAGTCCCATAAGTAAAGATTTTCTCAAACTGGGTGAAAATAATGGCAAGTCTGAGATTGTCAAGTGGATGTAGCTGCTAGCTTGACCTGCTCTCTTTTGCTGCTTCTTTCTCAGTATCTGTCTCACTGGGGTATGGTTCCCCTGCGTAATGATGCTTCTTTCAGTATTGCATTTACAGGTTCTTATTGGGTCCGTATGCCCATACACATCTTCGAGAGAGATATCGACTTCCCTGTTTTATGCATCTATCAAACACAATGGACATGTTACAACTGCAACACGTTGATATAAAACATATCCGAAACCTCAGTGAGCAGCGTGAGCTGTTCGATGCAAAAGGATAGCACGGCAACAAGGGTGTCCAGGGCAAGATTGAACCGCCAGTAGACCAGGGATGAGCATAAGGTAGCTGTGAAGAAACGAAAAGGAGGAGAGGGGAGTTTTGACGTTGAGGTTAGATTAAGGGATTTGCAGGAAGAAGACGAAGAAGAAGGGAAAGTGAGAGATGAGAGAGAGAGAGAGAGAGAGAGAGAGAGATACGGGACCTCTACAGAAACAAAAAGAGAGTCTGATGAAGCTAGAGTTGCGCCCAGCATGCAAACGTGGTAACTGATCAATGGACTACCATGAATCCTATGCAGCACTACCCAAGCACCCAATATTTTCCCAGTAAAATCATCAATTCTGAGATAACTATGAAATTGCCTCAGGAAGAGGAAAATCTCCCATTTCACTTTGATGCGACAGAAGACATGGCAAGGAACCTCCAGACCGTTGCCATATCTTCTGAGGAAGCCTCTGGTGTTCCCTTTGGCTCCCTAAGTGATGATGTACCTTTATCTGGACAAAGCAAAGGCGATTTCATGAATCAACCAAGTCCTTGTTTTGCAGTTTGGTAATGGTAATAATGAAGGTAATCTCTGCCAATGGTTATTGAGATATACTATCTATGAATGTAATTCGTTCGTCTATGTATGCATTTGACATACATTCTGATTGCAATTGAGAGTATGGAATTCTTTCCTTAATTGTGACTGAACTAATCCACGGAGCTAGATGTAAAGCATACTGCGACTTTCTTTAGATAGAAGCTCTTTGTTGCAGCTTCTGACCGTGTGACTCGTGTTTTGAAAAGAGACTTGGTACATCCTAGACCCGTTTTCCTCTTCTTTGTCATGCCTTGTGATTAGTGATTGCCGGTTGATGAAACTAAGATAAGAATTGGGATTAGTTTATGGGGAAGAGAGAGAAAATATGCTTTTCTTTTGTCACACCTCTCAAAAACCAGGATCACTCCTCTCAAAACAGAAGATGAGATCGACTCTGATTCACTTTCTCTGGATTGAGAGACTGGGATTGCTTCCTGAAAATTGAATTTCTTGTAACCAAGCATGAGTTTTGTAGTCATTTCAAAGATACCCTGTCAAGAGGCACTCTGTACACTACCCAGAAAACTATCGATCTCAGAAGCTAAATTGCTAGAACAGCTAAGCTTGACAATCCCAACGGTAAACTGAATTCAAAGGGAATGGTGACTGGTGATAATCATTGCAGGATTGGCACACAATGCGCAAGACAAGGCAAAAGGATGTAGCGTGGGAGCCAATTGGGGCAGCTTGCACATTGCTGAGTGAAAGCTGCTCTTTTCTTGAGGTAGCCGGCTTAAAAGCCTCATCGCACCCTTATCAATACGCCAAAATATCCACCAGCTTTTTCTGATAAGTTGTAAGGTTTTGACAATCATAATTTCCAGAAAGAGAGTTTTATGCAGAGGATGCAAAGTGTAAGACAATCTTTTGGATCTTTAGGACCACGTGACTTTTCATGATGTTCAAACAAGGACATGCCAGATACTTGAAATTTAGCAGACAATTAAGCTGTGCAACCAGGGATTGAGAAGTTATTCAAACAAGTGTCCAAGGCCAAAGCTGGAGAAAGCCACAAGAACTTAACTCTGGCCCCTTTGTTTATGCTATGCTGGGTATGTTGGACAAAAACTACACAAACTAACCAGCTGAACATCTCTGTATAACTCCATATGGAGTCACATATGGCAAATTATCTGAGCCGTTGATTTGGAGAGTTTCAGGAAAAACATCTTGATGAAACAATAACTAAAACCAGCTAATGCATTCACTGTTGAGGTGAAACCGCAAAATACATAGGCATGTACCGAGCTATCAATAGCATTGCAATTTGCACACTCTAGCATGTGATGAAAACCAAGCCATTTTATACATAGACTGGCCTAGGCCGTCATTACAAAACTCAACACGAAAATCAGAAGCAAATGTGAAGGTCTTTTGCAGTATGCCTTTCTATTCGATAGAAATAAATGGCCAACAAAGATACGCTGCTCATTATCAAATAAGAAGTCTAATTCGCCTTGCGAAGGAGGCTAAAGTGGAACTTGCTAATAAAAGGATCCCAGTACATCCCGACCTCATCGCCAGCTACAAAGCCCCTCCGTTTCACGAACTCCTTGATCCAACCCCCCTTGAGGACGTACGACCCAGACGACGCCCAAAACACAAATACCAGTCGATGCTCAGAGCTCGTGTCCATGTCCCTCACGATGACGTCGGCCCCCTTGCCGCTCTCGACTTGCCTCACCGTCTCCTCGTTCATCCATCGGAGAAAGTGGCTCTTCACAAAGTCCCGCCCGATCAAGAGCCTCGACAGGTGGCCGAGATCGCTTTGCGTAAGCCTCTTCTTGATCTTATAAGGGTCGAAGAGCAGCGTCAACTCTGTGGAAACTTCCTCGGCATAATTCGCCCTCGGTTGGGCAGGAAGGATTTCTTGACGAGGGTCGCCGACTTCCTTTGTGTTCAGATCAGGCACGAGGGGGAAGAACTCACGAGCCACCACCGCCCCTGCAGATGAAACAACTCTGGCCTCTTCATCGCGATTATTCTCCTGATCGTGCAGATAAGAAGGGCATCACGCGAGGGAGACAATACTAAAGTTATAGGTATGGATTTAATCTCTCGAGTTATAAGCTGCAATTCAATCCCTTTCATGTCTTAATCTTTTAACGCGGGGGAGACATTATTAAACCTGGGAAGAATTATTCACACAAAAAAAAAAAAAAAATTATTTGGCACAAGATCATTGATCGTCTCTCCATTAATAACATGGCACCACCATAAAATATAAGGAGAAAAGTGGACCATAAGGAGAAAAAGCTACTGAATAGACTTTATGTAACTAATCCTTGTGAAAAGCAAAGCAAGAAGCAAGAACTATCCTAATAGCTCAACGCTTCACGCTAACCATCTGCTTAACTAAATCTAATATACTTCAACGATTGTATGGAACAAGTAAGACATGATCTTATACAAATGAGGAGATGAGGTGCGTGACCTATCACTTTATATAAACTCTGGTAAAATTAGAGAGTTTGAGTTTGGGGGGGGGGGGCGGCGGGGGTGGAGGGGGAGAGAGGTGGAGAACAAATGCGCTTAGAAAAGAGAAAAGGGGGCGAACCTGGAACATCTTGTTGACATTGCTGGCGCCGAAGACCTCGTGGACGTTGGCGAACTTGTGGGGCTCGTCGGCCGGGCAGTACGGGGCGAACACGCAGTCCTGCGCGCACCTCCTCTGCAGTAGCTTGCACACCGTGCATGGCGACGGCATCCCCTGCTTCCAGCCCCCACCGCTCTCCTTCAGTGTTCTCCCTCTTCTCTGGTCGAAGTAAGCGCAGAGCTTTTGCTTGGCCTGCTTCTGTCTGTCTGCGTGTGAATGCAAATATGAAGGGAAGGAAGCGAAAAGCAGGGGAAAAGAGGGAAAAAGTGGGAGGGAAGAGGCGTAGAGGGAATGTGAAGGAGAGAGGTGTTATTTATAATGCACGATGCACATAAAGGAGAAAACACCAGAGGACACTCTATGCCTGTTCCGCCCCAATTTTTTAAGAGGCGAAAAAGCCTCCAGATATCGCGACTCGCGCGATGATCCAAAAAGTCATCAAGGTAAAAAGGGACAGAGAGAGTGTGACACTTGGCGTCCGTCCGGCGCCCCTACAAGCCAAAACAAGAAGAAGCAACTGCACACGCGCAGAGAGAGAGAGAGAGAGAGAGAGCTAATGTTAGAAAGACCCAAAAAGTCAAGCCTTTAGCGGATCTACTAATATAACCCTACCGGTGGACTTCGAAATCAAGATGGCGCTAGGGTATTCTCTATGGCGAAATAGTCTGTTTGTCGCTCTCATGGGAAAAGTGCTATAAGAAGGATACGCTTGGCCAAAAAGACCTTAAAAAGTAGAGACAACGAAACACTACAGGCTCCTTCACATTCCCTCTACTCTTCTTCCTTCCCATTTGTTCCCCTGTTTTCCCCTGTTTTCCCCTGTTTTTTGCTTCCTTCCCTTCATATTGCATTCACACGCAGGGGATGCCGTCGCCGTGCACGGTGTGCAAGCTGCTGCAGAGGAGGTGCGCGCAGGACTGCGTGTTCGCCCCGTACTGCCCGGCTGACGAGCTCCACAAGTTCGCAAACGTCCACGAGGTCTTCGGCGCCAGTAATGTCAACAAGATGTTCCAGGTTCACCCCCTTTTCTCTTTCCTAAGCGCATTCGTCTCGCCCCCCCCCCTCATACTCTCTAATTTTACCCGAGTTTATATAATCGCGTGATGCCCTTCTTCTCTGCACGATCAGGAGATTAATCGCGACGAAGAGGCCAGAGTTGTTTCATCTGCAGGGGCGGTGGTGGCTCGTGAGTTCTTCCCCATCGTGCCTGATCTGAACACAAAGGAAGTCGGCGACCCTCGTCAAGAAATCCTTCCTGCCCAACCGAGGGCAAATTATGCCGAGGAAGTTTCCACAGAGTTGACGCTGCTCTTCGACCCTTATAAGATCAAGAAGAGGCTTACGCAAAGCGATGTCGGCCACCTGTCGAGGCTCTTGATCGGGCGGGACTTCGTGAAGAGCCACTTTCTCCGATGGATGAGCGAGGAGACAGTGAGGCAAGTCGAGAGCGGCAAGGGGGCCGACGTCATCGTGAGGGACATGGACACGTGCTCTGAGCATCGACTGGTATTTGTGTTTTGGGCGTCGTCTGGGTCGTACGTCCTCAAGGGGGGTTGGATCAAGGAGTTCGTGAAACGGAGGGGCTTGGTAGCTGGCGATGAGGTCGGGATATATTGGGAGCCTATTGCTAGCAAATTCCACTTTAGCCTTCTCCACAAAGCGAATTAGGCTTGATCTTCATCTAGTATTGTTTTTTTTTTTTTTTTTTTTTTTTGGTTGACCAGCAGGAAAATTTTGATCTCTGCAAAAGGATATTAGTGATAGAATTCTATTGTATGCAATGGCACTATCTCGCAGGAAATTTAATTCTTGGTGAATGCTTCTTTTGAAGCCTGGTTCTGTCTTCAATATTCTTGTGAGAGTTTTCACTGTGGTAATATCTTTGAGTGGATGAAATTGATTATTGTAGATTGGCAATATCTGACTTTCTTAATTCTGTTTAAGCACAAATTTTAAGTGATTCTTTTTTAAGATGGACTTCTTATTTCGTAATGATCGATGTGACTCTAATTTCCTATTATATAAATAGGCTTTCTGCGAATAGAGTTCAGTTTTGTAATAGTGACCGCATTACCGGGCATGTCTATGTATAAGTTGGCTTGGTTTACACCACATGCCTATAGATGAGTGTGCAGATTGCAATGCTGTTGACAGTTCAATACATGCCCACATATTTTGCGCTTTCGCCTCAACAGTTGCTTTTTCGTCACTGTTTCATCAAGATGTTTCTACTGAACTGTCCAGATCAACAGCTCTCTGATGTTTTGCGATAGCATAGGATATCCAAAGGTGCCAAAGTCAACTTCTTGTAGCTTTCTCCAGCTTTGGCCTTGGACAATTTTTGGAAAAACTTCCAAATCCCTGCTTGCCCACTGGCATGCCCGTGTTTGATCATCATGAAAAAGTCACCTGGTCCTAAAGATCCAAAAGATTGCCATAGACTTTGTATCGTTTGAAAGGTGAGCAATCGATATGGATTTCAAGCATCTCACTTCCAAGCAGAGGCAGTTTGTTTATTTCTCTGCAACATTAACTTATTAGTTTTAGGAAATCCCTTCTCTTTGTTTGAGCGTTTTTCCAGATCAAATGTGCAATGTAATAGCTTCGATGATCAGAAGAGGAGAGATGAAAAGGGGTCGTGATTTATCAATAATTTGAAAATTTTCCAAAAGTGGTTCAGGGGTTTACTCACAATGATATCATTGAGATTCAAGTATTTTCCAAGTACAGGATTCCTTGTGACTGTAGTCCAGAGAGGGTAGTTTTTCATGAACTCTCCGTCACCAACATGGAAATCTGTCTAATGCCAAAAAATAAAAATAAAACAGACGACTTTAACCCGCAGATCATCACACTCACTCACTCTGTCACGTTCACACGCTGGCCCACTCTGACTTTGTCGGACTCTCTTTTTCGTTTCTTCACGGCTCGCCAGACGACCGCCGCCGCCGGAGCCTCTGGCGAGGGCCCGAAGAGCGTCCGGAACCAGACTCGATAGAGGTTCGAGACGGGGGATAAGAAGGCTTGCCTCCAGTACGCTCTCCGAGATGGCGGCAGAGCGATCCCACCTCGAAGCGAGGGCTGCGCTGGGCTGGGCTTGGCTTTCCGCCTCTGCGTCTCTGCATGCCGACGCGGCAAGACCAACTCCAATGTCCTTGGGCGTCCCCACTTGCTCTTACATATCGGTCCGTTCTCGATGCCCTTTGTCCTCGTTCTCGGGAGTTCGATGAAATAACTCTGGTGATGGAGCTGGGGTTTTTGTTGTTTCTCTGGTGTTGCTTGGTGATTGGAAGAAATGGAGCAATTCAATGTTCTGGTTCAGTTACTGTTTTAGTCCTCTTTAATCACTCATTCTTCCTGGACCCCACCGAATTGCTCGTGTCTGTGCTGTTTCGTTGCCCTGTTCCTTTCGCTACTTATAATCAGTGAGCTCAGATCGATATCTTCTTGTGTTGGTTGCTCTGACTGCGCTTGGTTTTTCAGTCACCATGGACAGAGTTGCTTGGAAATGCTGCTAATCGATTGTTTGCTTGGGCAGGACACTTTGCATCCGAGGAGCAGCCCATCTTATTCTTTTGCACTCTGAAGATCTCGAGTCCCATATCCTTTACTACTGTCTGGGTATCTGTCTCAGTGGGGCGTGGTTCTCCTGCATAAAGATGCTTCTTTCAGTTATGCATTTACAGGTTCTTTTTGGGTCCGTAAGGGTTTGCACATCTTTGAGAGAAATATTGGCTTTCCTGTTTTATGAGTCTCTGAACACAATAGATATGTCACAACTGCAATGCACCCATATGGAACACATCCGAGCCTGAGTGAGCAGCCCGACCTGATTGATGCCAAAGGATTGCACGATGGCAAGGGTATCGGAGCAAGATTGACACCAGAACCGCAGGTGAACCAGAGACGTGCAGGGGAAGAAAAAAAAAACAGGGCAGTTTTGAAGAAATGAAAAAGGAGAAGGGATCGAAGGTATTTGAAGTTGGGTTAGATTAAGGGAGTTGGACAAGGCAGAAGAAGAAAAGAAAGTGAGAGATGAGAGAGAGTAACGGGAGCTGTGAAATTGCCTCAGGAAGAAGATCTCCGGTTCCCCTGTCAGCAAAGTGAGAGATGAGAGAGAGTAACGGGAGCTGTGAAATTGCCTCAGGAAGAAGATCTCCGGTTCCCCTGTCAGCAGTGATTGGACCTTTTTCTGATGCTGCTGAAGACACGGCGAGAGACCTCCAGACCGTTTTTCACATCTTCTAATGGAACCTCTAGTGTTCCCTCTGGCTCCCTAGCTGATGATGTACCTCCATCTGGACAAAGCGAAGGTGACTGCATGCATCACCGAAGTCCTTGCTTCTCAGTTTGGTAATTGTAACAAGGGAAGTGATCTCTGGCAATGATTGTTGATAACTATTTACAAATTTAATATGTTTGTCTATGTACCCATCTGAATATTGTATTGTCTATCGAGACATACATTCTGATTTCATCTGAGTGTATGAGATCTTTCCTTAATTGTGACTGTACTAGTCCACACAGCATGACGTCAAGCATGCTGCAGTTTTCTTTAATGAGAAGCTCTTGTCGCAGCTTCTAACTTCGTTGAAGCATGTCGTGAAAAGACAAAAAAAAAAAAAGCATCAGCAGTCTTTGCCAAGTTTAATCTTAGACAAGAATTAATCTACTAATAATGGAATGAATTATTGTCCACGGGACATGGTCATGTCATGCCTTGTGGACAGTGTCTTATTTTCCATCATCGAGCAAAACAAAAATCCTAAATATGCTTTTGGCTTTGAGGGGAATAATTAGTTATTGATGAAGCTATGATAAAATAAAATTGGAATTAGAAGTATATTGTATTGCCATGTTGTTTAAGTACAAGACATTTCTACACACAGAAAGGCATCAGGAATATAAGATTGACTCTGATTCACTTTCTCGATGTTCAAACTCTGGGATTGCTACTGGAAAATTGAACTTCTTGTCAGTAGAAAAGATACTTTTGTCAGAAGGCACTATGTACGGCACTCTGTACACTTGCCAGAAAACTACGATCTCTTGAACAGTTAAGCTTGATAATCACAACTGTAAACCGAATTTAAAGGGAATAGTTATTGCCGATAAATCATTGCAAGATTGGCATTTGATGCACAAGACAAAGAAAAATGATGTAATGTGTGGGAGGAGATTAGATAGCTTTCATCGTGGAGCGAAAGCTGCTCTTTTCTTGAGCAACAGGCTTAAAAGCCTCATTGCGCTTATCGATATGCAAAAATATTTAGTAGTTTTTAAGGTTTTGATGAATCATAATAAATAGAAAGAGATATATGCAGAGGATGCGAAGTGTAAGACAAACTTTTGGATCTTTAAGGCCAGGTGACTTCTTCTTGATGATCAAACATGGACATGTTAGATACCTGAAATTTAGCAGACAATTTAGTTGTGCAGGCAGGGATTCAGACGTTTTGCGAACAAGTTTCCAAGGCCAAAGCTGGAGAAAGCTACAAGAAGTTAAGTTTGGCATCTTTGGATATCCTATTCTACGACAAAACATATGAGCTATTGATAAGGAGGGCTAAGTAGAAACATATTGATGAAACAATAACTAAAAACCAGCTTATGCATTCACTGTAGAGGTGAAAGCACAATCTACGTAGGCGCTCATTGCAGTGCCAACAGCATTGCAATCTGCACATTCATCCATAGGCATGTGCTGGAAACCAAGCCAACTTAGACTTACCCAGTAATGCAGCCGCCATTACAAAATTCAACTCAAAATTAAATAGCCAACAGAGACACCGATCACTACCAAATAAGAAGTCCGTCTTAGAAAAAGATCATTTAAAATTTTTGCTCAAACAGGATTAAGAAAGTCAGATGTTGCCAATCTACAATAATCAACTTTACCCATTCAAAGATATTACCACTGTGAAAACTCACACAACAAAATTAAAGACAGAAGTGGGCTTCAAAAGAAGCACTCACCAAGAATTGAATTTCTGAGAGAGAGTTTGATTGCATACAACAGAATTCCATCACTAATATCCTTTTGCAGAGATCAAAATTTCCTGTTAGTCAACCAAAAAAAAAAAACAATACTAGATCAAGATCAAGCCTAATTCGCCTTGTGGAGGAGGCTAAAGTGGAACTCGCTAGCAATAGGCTCCCAATATATCCCGACCTCATCGCCAGCTACCAAGCCCCTCCGTTTCACGAACTCCTTGATCCAACCTCCCTTAAGGACGTACGACCCAGACGACGCCCAAAACACAAATACCAGTCGATGCTCAGAGCACGTGTCCATGTCCCTCACGATGACGTCGGCCCCCTTGCCGCTCTCGACTTGCCTCACTGTCTCCGCGCTCATCCATCGGAGAAAGTGGCTCTTCACGAAGTCCCGCCCGATCAAGAGCCTCGACAGGTGACCGAGATCGCTTTGCGTCAGCCTCTTCTTGACCTTATAAGGGTGGAAGAGCAGCGTCAACTCTGTGGAAACTTCCTCGGCCTCACATCCTGAGGCCTCTTTCTTTCCCTTCTGCGTTCTTTTGCACTTCGCCTTCTTCTCCGCAATTAAGGATTCGGCACTGGTAAGTGAGGCCATGGATTTTCGCTTCGGTTGGGCAGGAACGACTTCTTGACGAGGGCCGCCGACTTCCTTCGTGTTCTGATCAGGCGCGAGGGAGAAGAACTCGCGAGACACCACCACTCCTGCAGACGAAGTACCTCTGGCTCCTTCCTCACGATCCTTCTCCTGATCGTGCAGAGAAGAAAGGCACGATGAAGACTCCATCGACGGCGGCGAGTGGACCTCGCTTCTCAGGTGGTCGCCGACGGGTTTCTGCTCGTGATCTTGCAGATGAGAAACGCGCGACGATGAAGAGCCCATCAATGGCGGCGAGCGGACATCACCTCTCAGGATGTCGCCGATGGGAGGTGATCTGGGGCCCAAGAAATCGATGAACTTCATGGGTTTTCGGTGAAAGAAACAGGAAAGTGCTTCGCAAGAACAACAAAGGGCAACGCGGTTCAGAGGAATTTAGAGAGAGCGAAAGAGAGAAAGACAACGTTGGAGAGAATAGAGAGACAGAGGACGATGAGAACTCGGAGGCTACAGAGAGGAAAATATATGGGTTAGTTTCCCGTTTTACTAGTGCGCTGAGGAGTGAGAGTTTCTTTCCTAATTTGAGTCAGGTTAAGAGAATATTAAAATAGGAAATAATTTCAAGATTCAAGATTGAAGAGTGATTTCCTTATGGAAACTGGCTCAATCCAATTAAGTCCGTAGCGTCTACCAATTTCGCCATATCCCCATTTTTTTTTATGCTGAAATCCTGCATTTATTCGAATAGATACCGATTTTTTCTTTTTCTATATAAACTAGAGAAAAAAGCGTTTCTTGTTCTTTAAATTTCTTCCCTATCTTCTTTAATCTCTATTAGAGACCTCCATTTGATAATGAGTTGGAGATAATTTCCTGGAACTTCTTCCTTTTGTTACATCAATTACACAATGTAATTATAGGATGGAATTTTAAAAGGCTGGAAATTTTTTTGATTTATTTTTCCCAAAGAAATTTTTTTAAACGTATATAATAATGAGTTTATAGAAAAAACACAGCTAAGCATGAGTTTATAGAAAATTTGCAAAAAATGATGCAAAATAAAGAAAGGAGTTGGCGTTGGTATGGGATACAGTAAGCTTGTTTTATCTTTGTCTTCTTCTTTTTCTTTTGTCTTTCTTTTTATATCAATTTGTTCTCATTTTTTAGGGAAATTTGTAATATTTAAAAAAAGAGTGATAGCATGGAGTTTTTTTTTTTGGTTACAACTCCGTATTTTCCTTGGAAATTCAATTCTTGATGAGTGTCCGTTTGAAAGTGAGAGTGTGTTAGAATTTTTTTTTTTTTGAGTTTTTTTCCCCACTGTTGTGAATATTAAAAATTTAACATTATATATATTTACATTTTTTAAAGTGATGTTCCACTAGACTAGATGCTTGAATTATTTCTCAGAAATTGGGATGAAATTGAATTCTTCCTTGTAATGCTGAAAATCCTTTGTAGTCCAGAACAATACATGTTGACGACTAGCAGGTAAGGACTACAAAAGTTTAACCTCTAATAAAGTTGCATTTGCTGAGAGAGAGAGAGAGAGAGAGAGATAGAGAGAGAATGTGCCAGAATTTAAATAGGTTCTGTTTGTTGTATGAAAAAATGAACGATTTAAAAATATATATAAATGATTGTTTATATCTCTCAAAAAAATAAAAAATATTAAATATTTTTACCGTTAGCGAAAATATTTAGATATAATTATTTACTTAAGTAAGAAGAAAAAATGAAAAATATAATATAAGCGAGGATAAACAAAAAAGAGGATAGGAAATCAAAATACATATAAATTAAGGCTCCATTTATTTCTTAAATAATAGATGATTTAAAATTTTTTTAATTAATTGCTTATATAGAGAAAAAAATAAAGGAACGGAAAATATTTTTATTACTATCAAACTTGTTTGACATAATTGGTGTTGATAATGAAAATAAATTATTTAATACATATTTTTAAACAATATAAGTAATTATATTTACAAAAATACTTTCATATTTTTATTTTTTGCAATAATAAACCAAACTGAATCAAAGGAAAAGATGATAATTGGTAACACCTCAACTGTTAGGCCTTTTACGTGCTTGGTCAATGCCATGTAAGATCTATAATAGTCCATTCATCAGTTATGTGTACACGCTGGCCCACTCTGACTTCATATGACTCTGTTTTTCGTGCCAGCCGGCGACCGCGGCCGCCGCCGCCGCCCCAGGCGGCGAAGCCTTTGGCCGGGGCCCGAAGAGTGTGGCCAACCAGCCCCAGCAGAGGTTCGAGACGGAGGACAAGGAGGCTTGCCTCCAATACGCGCTCCCAGCCTGCGGCAGAGCGATGGACATCGTCCCCACCTTCGCCCCTCCTCACAGCGCCGCCTGCGCTTGGCTTCCGGCCTCTGCTTCTCCGCATGCCGACCCACCAAGACCAACTCCATGTCCATGGTCGTCCCGGCTTTCTCTTACATCTCGGTCCGTTCTCGATACCCTTTGTCCGCTTCCTCTGTTTTGGATTTGTTTCTTCGTCAGGGAACACTATGCTCACCGGGAGTTCGATGAAATTACTCTGACGATGGAACTGGGGTTTTGTGGTTTCTGTGGTGTTGCTTGGTGATTGGAAGAGATGAAGCAATTCAATGTTCTGGTTCAGTTACTGTTTTAGTCGTCTACTATCACTAATTCTTCCTGGACCCCACAGAATTGCTCGTTTCTGTACTGTTTCTTTGCCTAGTTCCTTTCTGTACTTAAAATCAGTGAACTCGGATCCATATCTTCTCGTGTTGGTTACTCTTACTGAACTCCGTTTGTCAATTTCTAATGTATAGAGTTGCTTGGGAATGCTCCTAATTGGTTGTTTGCTTGGGCAGGACACTCTCTTCCAAGGAACCTATCTTGGAATTCTTTTGCGCTTCAAAGATCTCAAGTCCTATATGTAAATTTTCTTCTCATGCTCGGTGAAAATAAAAGCGAGTCTGTGAGTGTCAAGTGGATCTAGCTGCTAGCTTGAGCTGCTCTTTTTTATTTTTGCCTTCGTGGTAGCTGTCTCAGTAGGTATCTGTTTCCCCTGCATTAAGATGCTTCTTTCAGTAATGCATGTACAGGTTCTTCTTGGGTCCGTATGCAGTTTCACATCTTCGAAAGAAATATTGACTTTCTTGGTTTATGCGTCTCTAAACACAATAGACATGTTACAACCGTGACGCATTTATATAAAACATATGCAGAACCCGAGTGTGCAGTGCGAGCTGTCCAATGCCGAAGGATCGTGTGGCGGCAAGGGTATCAAGGGCAAGATTGACAATGGAATCGTCAGCAAACGAGAGACGTGCGAAGAAAAAAGGAAGCTGTGGAGAAACGATAAAGGAGAAGAGAGAGGAGATTTGAAGTTGGGTCGAGATTTAGGGATTTGAATACGGAAGAAGAAACAAAGTGAGAGATGACTTGAGGGAGCAACGGGGGCTATGAGGAAACAAAAAGGAGTCTGATGAAGTCAGGGTGGGGCCTAGTGTGTACACGTGGTGGCAACTGATGAATGGATTACTGTAAATCCAATGTGGCACCACTCAAGCACCCAATCATCAATTCTGAGACAACTAATAAATTACCTCAGGAAGGGGAAGATCTCTCATTTCACTGTCACCATGGGTTGGAGCTTCTCCTAATGCTACAGAAGACATAGCAAGAAGCATCCGGATTGTTGCCATATCTTCTGATGAAACCTCTAGTGTTCCCTTTGTCTCCCTAAGTGATGATGTACCTTCATCTGGACAAAGCAAAGGCAAATTCATGAATCACCAAAGTCCTTATTTCGCAGTTTGGTGGTCGTAACGATGGAGGTAATATCTGGCAATGTTTGTTGACAACTATTTACAAATGTAATATGTTTGTCTATGTATGCATGTGAATCTTGGATTGTGTGTCAAGACCTACATTTGGGTTGCATCTGAGTGTACGAAATTCTTTTCTTAATTGTAACGGTACTAATCCACAGGGATAGATGTAGAACATTCGCAGTTGTAGAACTAATACATCTTGTTGCAGCATCTGCCTTCATTGAAGCATGTTGGTAAAAAGGGGGAAAAACATCAGCAGTCTTTAGTTTTATACCGGAAACATTCTACTATCATGGAATGAATTATCCTCCACTGGACATTGTCATGTCATGCCTTGTGGACATTGTGTTAGTCTCCATCGTAAACCGAAACAAAAATCCTAAATTTACTTTCGGTGTTGAGGGGAATAATTAGTTGTCTATGTAGCATGATATGTGATTGCTAGTTGATGAAACTAGGATAAGATAAAAAGTGTGATTAGCAGCATATTATATGAGCCATGTGGTCTTAATACAAAACATATTTGTGTGCAGAAAAACATTAGGAAAGTGAGATTGACTCTGATTCACTTTCATTGGATTCAGACGCTGGGATTGCTTCCTGAAGAACGGTACTCCCCCCCTTTAGGCTAGTGTCTCTTCTTGAGTTTGGGACACCTAGAGTGGCATAACTTGGCACGGGAGGACACTTAAGTGCCATAACTTCGAAAAGGTACTTAAGTGCCAGTTTCAAAGTTAAATGGAACACTGAGGTGCCACTCCGCGAAAATCCGGCCAAATGGGCGCGTGGCAATTTTCCGGCAAGTTTTGGTCCAAAACGGTGTCGTTTTTGCACGCCGACGTTGCGAGAAAATGCAAAAACGACGCCGTTTCGTGTCCGATGTGTAAATAGTAATATAAAAATTAATTAAATTAGATTTAAACTTAATTTTATTTAAAATATTCTAAAATTTTAAAAAAAAATTAAAAAAATGGAGGCCGAAGGGGGCGGTTGAGGGCCGAGCCCTCGCCGCCGTCGCCTCCCCGCCGTCGCCGGAAGGGCCGCGATGGAGGGGGGGAGGGTCGACCGGGGTCGGCGGCCCCGGCCGGCCGCGGCGGCGAGGGCCGCGAGCCCTCGCCCCAAATCTAGGCGAGGGCTCGTGGGCCCTCGCCGCCGGTCGGCCGGCATCACCGCCCCCCGCCGGGGCTCGCAACCCCGGCCGACCCTCCTCCCTTCGTCACCGGCCCTTCCCCGGCGGCGGCGGCGGAGAGGCGGCGAGGGCCCGCGAGCCCTCGCCCAAATCCGGGCAAGGGTCGCGGCCCTCAACGCCGGGTCGGCCGGGGCCGGCGACCCCGCCAACCCTCCCCCTCCGTCGCCAGCCCTTCCGGCGACGGTGGGGAGGCGGCGGCGGCGAGGGCTCAACCTCGGCCGCCCCTTCGGCCTCCTTTTTTTTTTTTTAAAAAAAAATATTTAGTTTTTAGATTTTTAGAATATTTTAAATAAAATTAAGTTTTAATTTAATTTAATTAATTTTTATATTATTATTTACACATCGACACGAAATGGCATCGTTTTTGCATTTTCTCTCCACGTCGGCGTGCAAAACGACACCGTTTTGGACCAAACTCGCCGGAAAATTGCCACGTCAGCCATTTGGCCGAATTTTGGCGGAGTGGCACCTAAGTGTTCCATTTAACTTTGAAGCTGGCACTTAAGTATACATTTTCGAAGTTATGGCACTTAAGTGTCCTCCCGTGCCAAATTATGGCACTTGACTGTTCTTCCGCCGTCTCTTCTTAGATCACCTCTTCCCCCCCCTCGGAGCTAACCACAATTGCGAGAAACCTATACAACGGAGCCAAATCTCAATGGAGCTGGCATCAGTGTTGTTAAATCGGTGCAATCAACGAACCTTTCTATTCCAGATAGAGTGAGTGAGTGTGATGAATTGTGGGTTAGAGTATTTTTTTTTTTGGTTATTACTTTTATTTTTTCATATTTTAGCATTAGACAGATAATTAAATTTACATGTTAGTGACAGAGAGTTCATGAAAAACTGCCCTCTCTGGATTGCAGTCACAAGGGAAATCCTATACTTGGAAAGTACTTGAATCTCAATGATAGCCTTTTGAGTAACTCCGAACTACTCTTGGAAAATTTTCAAATTATTGATACATCAACAATTTTCTTTTGATCTCTCCTCTTCCGTTTCATCAAAGCTATTATATTACATTTGATCCCGAAAAAAGACTTAAATAAAGAGAAGGGATTTCCTAAAACCAATAAAGTCATGTTAAAGACGAACAAACAGACAAACTGCCTTTGCTTGGAAGTGAGAAGCTAAAATCCATATTGATTGCTCACCTTTCAAAATGATACAAAGTCAATGGCGATCTTTTGGGTCTTCGGGACCGGGTGACTTTTTCATGATGATAAAACATGGACATGCTGTGCAGGCAGGAATGTAGAAGTTGAAGGCCAAAGCTGGAGAAAGCTACAAGAAGTCAACTTTGGTGCCTTTTGATATCCTATGCTATGGCAAAACATCTGAGCTATTGATTTGGACAGTTCAGTAGGAACATCTTGATGAAACAGCGACTTACCCAGTAATGCGACCATCATTACAAAATTCAACTCTAAAATCATAAGCAAATATGAATTTTTCTTAAAAAAAAAGAATAATTTAAAACTGGTTCTCAAACAGGATTAAGAAGGTCAGTTGTTGCCAATCTACATTAATCAACTTTACTCATTCGAAGATACTACCACAGTGAAAACTCACACAACAAAATTAAAGATAGAACTGAGCTTCAAAGAAGCCCTGACCAAGAAAAGAATTTCTGAGAAATTGTTTGATTGCATACAAAAGATTTCCATCACTAATATCCTTTTCTAGAGATCAAAATTTTTCCTATTGGTCAAAAAAAAAAAAAAAAAAAAAAAACAATACTGATTCAAGATCAAGCCTAATTCGCCTTGTGAAGAAGGCTAAAGTGGAACTCGCTAGCACTAGGCTCCCAATATATCCCGACCTCATCGCCAACCGCCAAGCCCCTCCGTTTCACGAACTCCTTGATCCAACCCCCCTTGAGGACGTAGGACCCAGACGACGCCCAGAACACGAACACCAGTCTATGCTCAGAGCCCGTGTCCATGTCCCTCACGATGACGTCGGCCCCCTTGCCGCTCTCGACTTGCCTCACTGTCTCCTCGTTCATCCATCGGAGAAAGTGGCTCTTCACAAAGTCCCGCCCGATCAAGAGCCTCGACATGTGGCCGAGATCGCTTTGCGTGAGCCTCTTCTTGATCTTGTAAGGGTCGAAGAGCAGCGTCAACTCTGTGGAAACTTCCTCGGCATCACATCCTGAGGCCTCTTGCTTTCCCTTCTGCGTTCTTTTGCACTTCGCCTTCTTCTCCGCAATTAAGGATTTGGCATTGGTAAGTGAGGCCATGGATTTTCGCTTCGGTTGGGCAGGAACGAATTCTTGACGAGGGCCGCCGACTTCCTTCGTGTTCTGATCAGGCGCGAGGGGAAGGAACTCGCGAGCCGGCACCACTCCTGCAGAGGAAACACCTCTGGCCCCTTGGTCGCCATTCTTCTCCTGATCGTACAGATGAGAAAGGCACGACGAACACTCCATCGACGGTGGCGAGTGGACCTCGCTTCTCGGGTGGTCGCCAATGGGTTTCTTCTCATCATCATGTAGATAAGAAACGCGCGACAACGAAGAGTCCATCAATGGCGGCGAGTGGACCTCGCCTCTGAGGACGTCGCCGATGGGAGGCGATCTGGGGCCTGACAATTCGATGAGCTTCATGGGTTTTTGGTTGAAGAAACAGAAAAACACTCCGCGAGAACAACAGAGGGCAACAGGACGGGGTGCAGAGAAATTCAGAGAGAGCGAAAGAGAGAAAAACAACGTTGGAGAGAGAACAGAAAGACAGAGGACGATGAGGACTCGGAGGCCATAGAGAGGGAAATATATAGGTTAGTTTTCCGTTGGAATTGGGATGGCTTTTGTAGTCTAGTTTACTAGTGCGCTGAGGAGTGAGTTTCTTTCCTAATCTGAGTCAGGTTAGGAGAATATTAAAATAGGAAATAATTTCAAGATTGAAGATTGAAGATTGATTACCTATGGAAACTATACTATGTCAAACTCTTTAATTATTATAACAATGAGTTGGAGATAATTTCCCGGAGCTTCTTCTTTTTGTTACATTAATTACACAATGTAATTAATTTGCAAAGCAAGATTTTTAACGTATATAATAATGAGTTTACAGAAAAAAAAAACAGCTAGTTAATTTGCAAAAAAAAGATACAGAATAAAGAAAAGTGACGGCGTTGGTATGGGATACAGTAAGCTTGCTTTATCTTTGTCTTTGTCTTCTTTTTTTTTTTATCAATTTGTTCACATTTTTTAGGGAGACACTTTCGTACTTTGGCTAAATCATCCTATTTTTTGTTAGATATATTATAGGGATAATATTGCCAAAAACCTTAAATTATGCACAATGTGACATCAATAAATTATCCTATTTTTTGTTAGATATATATTATAATAAAATAGGAAATAATTTCAAGATTCAACATTGAAGAGTGATTTCCTATGGAAACTGGCTCAATCCAATTAAGTCCGTAGCGTCTACCAATTTCGCCATATCCCCATTTTTTTTTTTTATGTCGAAATCCTACATTTATTCGAATTAGATACCGATTTTTTCTTTTTCTATATAAACTAGAGAAAAAAGTGTTTCTTGTTCTTTAAATTTCTTCCCTATCTTCTTTAATCTCTATCAGAGACCTCCATTTGATAATGAGTTGGAGATGATTTCCTGGAGCTTCTTCTTTTTGTTACATCAATTACACAATGTAATTATAGGATGGAATTTTAAAAGGCTGGAAATTTTTTTGATTTATTTTTCCCAAAGAAAATTTTTTAAACGTATATAACAATGAGTTTATAGATAAAACACAGCTAAGCATGAGTCTATAGAAAATTTGCAAAAAATGATGCAAAATAAAGAAAAGAGATGGCGTTGGTATGGGATACAGTCAGCTTGTTTTATCTTTGTCTTCTTCTTTTTTTTTTTTTTCTTTTTTATCAATTTGTTCACATTTTTTAAGGAAATTTGTAATATTTAGAAAAAGAGTGATAGCATGGAGTTTTATTGTTACAACTCCCTATTTTCCTTGGAAATTCAATTCTCGATGAGTGTTCGTTTGAAAGTGAGGGTGTTTTAGAATTTTTTTTGAGTTTTTTTTTCCCACTGTTGTGAATATTAAAAATTTAATATTATATGTATTTACATTTTATTAAGTGACATTCTACTAGACTAGATGCTTGAATTATTTCTCAGAAATTGGGATGAAATTAAATTCTTCCCTGTTATGCTGAAAATCCTTTGTAATCCAGAATAATACATGTTGACGACTAGCAAGTAAGGACTACAAAAGTTTAATCTCTATTAAAGTTGCATTTCCTAAGGAAAAAAAAAAAAAAAAAGAGAGAGAATGTGCCATAACTCAAATAGGTTCGGTTTGTTTCGCGAAAAATCAATAAATTAAATATATTTATAAATGATCTTTTATTTTACTCAATAAATAAATAAATATTAAATATTTCATCGTCTACAAAAATATTTAGACATAGTTTATTATTGATATTGAATTTTTTTATCGATTAATTATTTCAAGTGATATAAACAATGAATTTTAGGAAAATATTTTAATTATTTATTTTTTGCGAAATGAATGGAGCTTAATGAAAATAAAAGAATAAATGTGGTAGAAACAAAAATTGGTCCCCCTAGTACCTCCTCCCAATACAGATAGCTCTTCCCAAGGAGTGAATTGTCCTATTATTTTCCAAGATTACTTAAGTAAGAAGAAAAAGCGAAAAAAATAAAGTAAGCGAGGATAAATAAAAAAGAGGATAGGAAAATAAAAATACAAATAAATTAGGGCTCCATTTATTTCTCAAAAAATAGATGATTTAAAAATTTTTTTTCTAAAAACGATTACTTATATAGAGACAAAAATAAATAAACGAAAAATATTTTTATAACTGTCAAAATTGTTTAGATATAATTGATGTCGATAACAAAAAAAAATAATTTAATATTTTTTTTAAGCAATATAAGCAATTATGTTTATAAAATTACTTTCATACTTTTATTTTTTGCAATAATAAACGGAACTTAGTCAAAGGAAAAAATAATAATTGGTAACATGTCAACTGTTAGGCTTCGACCAAAAAAAAAACTGTTAGGCCACTTTACGTGCCTGGTCAATGCCACGTAAGATCTATAGTAGTCCATTCATTAGTTATGTGTACACGCTGGCCCACTCTGACTTCATTTGACTCTGTCTTTTGTGCCAGCCGGCGACCGCCGCCGCCGCTGCCGCCACCGACGGCGAAGCCTTTGGCCAGGGCCCGAAGAGTGTGGCCAACTAGCCCCAGCAGAGGTTCGAGACGGAGGACAAGGAGGCTTACCTCCAATACGCGCTCCCAGACTGCGGCAGAGCGATGGACGTCATCCCCGCCTTCGCCCCTCCTTGAAGCGCGGCCTGGGCTAGGATTCCCGCCTCTGCGTCTCCGCATGCCGACCCACCAAGACCAACTCCATGTCCTCGGTCGTCCCCGCTTGCTCTTACATCTCGGTCCGTTCTCGATACCCTTTGTCCGCTTCCTCTGTTTTGGATTTGTTTCTTCGTCATGGAACACTATGCTCACCCGGAGTTCGATGAAATTACTCTGACGATGGACCTGGGGTTTTGTGGTTTCTGTGGTGTTGCTTTGTGATTGGAAGAGATGGAGCGATTCAATGTTCTGGTTCAATTATTGTTTTAGTCGTCTACTATCACTCAATTCTTCCTGGACCCCACAGATTTGCTCGTTTCTGTACTGTTTCTTTGCCTGGTTCCTTTCTGTACTTATAATCGGTGAACTTGAATCCATATCTTCTCGTGTTGGTTACTCTTACTGAACTCGGCTTTTCAATTTCTAATGTATAGAGTTGCTTGGAAATGCTATTAATTGGTTGTTTGCTTGGGAAGGACACTTTCTTCCAAGGAACCCATCTTAGACTTCTTTTGTGCTCCAAAGATCTCAAGTCCTCCTATATGTAAATTTTCTTCTCATGCTCGGTGAAAATAAAAGCGAGTCTGTGAGTGTCAAGTGGATCTAGCTGCTAGCTTGAGCTGCTCTTTTTTTATTTTTGCCTTTGTGGTAGCTGTCTCAGTAGGTATCTGTTTCCCCTGCATTTACAGGTTCTTCTTGGGTCCGTATGCAGTTTCACATCTTCGAAAGAAATATTGACTTTCCTGGTTTATGCGTCTCTAAACACAATAGACATGTTACCACGGTGACGCATTAATATAAAACATATGCAGAACCCGAGTGAGCAGTCCAAGCTGTCCAATGCCGAAGGATCGCATGGCGGCAAGGGTATCAAGGGCAAGATTGACGATGGAATCATCAGCAAACGAGAGACATGCGAAGAAAAAAGGAAGCTGTGGAGAAACGAAAAAGAAGAAGTGAGAGAAGAGATCTGAAGTTGGGTCTAGATTTAGGGATTTGAATACGGAAGAAGAAGAAACAAAGTGAGAGATGACTGAGGGAGCAACGGGAGCTGTGAGGAAACAAAAAGGAGTCTGATGAAGTCAGGGTGGGGCCTAGTGTGTACACGTGGCAACTGATGAATGGATTACTGTAAATCCAACGTGGCACCACTCAAGCACCCAATCATCAATTCTGAGACAACTAATAAATTACCTCAGGAAGGGGAAGATCTCCCATTTCACTGTCGCCATGGGTTGGAGTTTCTTCTAATGCTACAGAAGACATAGCGAGAAGCATCCGGATTGTTGCCATATCTTCTGATGAAACCTCTAGTGTTCCCTTTGGCTCCCTAAGTGAAGATGTACCTTCATCTGGACAAAGCAAAGGCAATTTCATGAATCACCAAAGTCCTTGTTTCGCAGTTTGGTAATCGTATCGATGACGGTAATCTCTAGCAATGTTTGTTGGCAACTATTTACAAATGTAATATGTTTGTCTATGTATGCATGTGAATCTTGGATTGTGTTTCAAGACCTACATTTGGGTTGCATCTGAGTGTATGGAATTCTTTCCTTAATTGTGACTGTACTAATCCAGAGGGATAGATGTAGAACATTCGCGGTTGTAGAACTAATCCATCTTGTTGCTGCTTCTGTTTTTGTTGAAAAAGAGTTGTGAAAAAAAAAAAAAAAAAAGCATCAGCAATCTTTAATCTTGTGCAGGAAACGTTCTACTATCAATGGAATGAATTATCCTCCATTGGACATTGTCATGACATGCCTTGTGGATATTGTCTTAGTCTCCATCAGCGAGCGAAGCAAAATTCCTAAATTTGCTTTTGGTGTTAAACCAGGCAAGTGGAGTTTTCACTGACCTTGTACAAGTCTAGAGCTGCTGTTAGGGTCTTGAGTTCATGGATTAGCTCCGCTAGCTGTGCATGTCGATTTCGGGCTTGGTATTGCGATGAGGGTGCAGAGGACGGGCGATGAAGCTCTGTCCAGAGTTGGGTCAGTAATGTATGAGGTCTTCCGCTGTCCAGATGTGACTGTGGAGTCGCTCTTGGGGTCTAAAGCACACGGATAAGCTCTAGATAGCTTTGCATGTGCAATCCATGGGCTGGGGTGGTTGCTGGATCCGAATTTGGGTGCTGGAACGCCCGCTCTTGGACAGGGCAGGCTCCCAGTTTTGTTGGCCATTGTCAGAGAGTTGTGGGTGTCGAGTTTTGCCCGGTCGACAGCCCATGGACCCAGGTTCTGTGATTGGTTTCCTTTAGGCTAAATCTCGGTTATGGGTCTTGAGGATCTGGGTGATTTGAGAAGCTCGGGAAACACTGAAACTCTATTTAGACCTCCCCGAGCTAGTTACTTGGTCCAAAATGTTTAGTAGGCGAGCTCGAGCGATGAACAGTGAAGTCCAGAAGCGGTGCATGTGTGTGTCCGTGGGGCTTGGAGTGAGAGAAAGTAGTGTCATAAGGCCGGATAATGCTTAGTGATCGGGGGGTGGTGCTGCAAGCCATGTGGGCTGTGTCCGTGAGACCTGAGTGAGAGAGAGGACAGTGCGCCAAGCGTTGGGTTAGTAATTCGTGAGGTTCGAAGTGAGAGCGGGTGTGGTCTGAGAGCCCGGTGAGGTCGTGTGAAGTCCAGCGCGCTTTGTGAGCAAGCCATGAGTCTTGAGTGAGGAGGAGAGTGGTGTCGTGAGCTGAGTGGTGTTCGGTGAGCTTGAGAGAGAGAGAGAGAGAGAGAGAGAGAGAGAGACCATGGGCTGTGACGTTCCATAATATCCGAGTGAGGAAGAGCGTGACACGAGTTGTGAATGAGAGGCGTGTGGACATTAGGAATTCGAACTAGCTAAGGGAAGTGCTCATGAGGGCTTGGAGTAATTATGGGGATTTCGAGACCGTCCTGTCAACATGAGGCCAGTGAAGTGTCTCATGAGGTCATTTAAACCATTAGAGGAATAGGTTAGGATTCGGCCCTGGAAAATAGGTTTCAGTCTATCCGTTTGTTGTTTTGTTAGTGATGCATGACCATTTGCTGGAAGTTAGGATCTTATAGTTAATCTCACCGAACTTTGCTTGCAGTTGGTCCTAGTTATTGTACATTGTTTGGTAGTGGCCCTATGCATGTCAAAGTATTGCATTGTTGTATAAGACATTGGATTATCGAATTGCCGCACCATGATAATGATACAATCGACTACTGTCGGTTCTTGTGACGATGATGCCTTGGGTGCGAGGTGCCTAGAGGGGGTAACGTGGTGCCCTCCGAAAGACTGAGGGTGGATGTTGTAGGACTCTGAGGGGTTTCTCGCAATGCCAAGTTGGGTGTGAGATGCCTGAAAGGGGTAACGTGGTGCCCTTTGGTTGCCTAGTAAGGAATTCGATTCTTGCTAAATGCCCTAGGTGCAAGATGCTTGGAGAGGCTAGTAAAGGAAGGAGGAATTAGGTGCTCTTCGGAAGCCGGGAAATAAGACGTGAGTCCCCGGGATGCCTCGTGATGCCTCGTGATGCCAAGTTGGGTGCGAGATGCCTAGATGGGTTATGCCCTGACCTTTCTGGAAGATGGTAGCAGCTGGACTCCTCAAGGGGTTACACATGTTGTTGTGAGGGCAATGGATGTTTACGCTTGATCATGTGTGTGCACTATTATACTATTATGCGTGGTGGCACATTTGATGACACATATGCATATAGTGGTTCGTATTATTGCTTGTGTTGTTGTCGGCACATGTTCTACCTTTTGTGAATGGGTTAATCTTAATGGCTTACATCATCGTTTATGAGAGCTTGGTAAAGGCTACCCGTGTTGGTAAAAAGGTTCTCAAGCAAGTTGTGATTTCCTCTTACTTAGTGGCTTTATGCTTGTATCCTAATTAGTGGATCCTCTACTTGCTGAGTTTTACTTACTCTAGTTTGTTTCACATTTTTCCAGGTTGAACCATGTCGATCCCACTTGGCTCCCACTAGATTTTGTATGGCACGCCCGTGGATTTCTCCTGATACTGTGACGAGGTAGAAGACCCTCACGTGCCCGGAGCCACTTTCCTCGGAGTCACCTAGTTGATGGTTGTGGATGTAGGGGTACCTGTAGGCCGCCCCGTCACTCTTCAATTCATGGCCTTGTACGGTCACGTTGGTGGACGCCTAATGGGACCCGTCCCCCTGCATAGTGGTGGCCACGGTGGAGGCGGTTCGACACTATAGGCAGGCCGGGGAAGGGGCAGCCAGAAGCTGGGATGGAGGTGGATGGATGGCATGACAGGCAGATAGCTTGAGAAAGAGAGTTCAATAGGACGGGGCTAGGGAAGGGCATTAGCATAGATACTGGATGTTACTCTTTTTTTTTTTTTTCGGAAAGCCTCGTGTCTTTTGTTTTTTTGACAAACCTGATTGAACTCTCTATATATAAATAAGCATGTAGTAGGAAAGGAGCGAAGCTTGATGGTTGTTCCCAGTACTATGTTTGCTTTTTTACTTTTACCAAATTTACTGCTTACGCTGATTTATTTTAAGTTTTCAAAAAAAAAAAAAAAGGGTTGAAGGGAGCGAGCGTGCCCTCTTGTGATGGCTGGTGTGACAATTTCAATCAACGTCCTCTCAACAATCTTGTCGTCCATTAAATCTGATGGCCTCCCGCTTTGGTTTCTTCATCCATTTGTCTTCCCATTTCTTTGTGCTTCTCACAATTCTCGCAAGTCATTTGGGTCTTTCAATGTCACGCAAAATGTATACTACGAAGATCCCAGTATGATTTCATATGCGTAACATATCCTCATTGCCTTCACTCAAGCCAGCTTCCATGCTTTCTTGTAGCATCCTCTTGGATGAATGACAATGGTAGTGGAGGGAGTTGAGCATCCCCAAGCATACTTTCGGTAGTGGAGTTTCACGCAAGCCCGAATGCCTACTAAATGAGTGGCTTGAAAGAGTAAATTAAATCAAGGATGGAACTTTAAATGATCGGTTTCTAAAAGTCACGGCACTAATTTTTCTGCAAGTCGAATACTCTGCTTGTGCGAATCTCTAAATTCCATATTTTAAGGTTTCCATTAGAGTTTAAATTAGTGTGCCGGCCAAAAGAAAAGGATTTAAACCAGCATGAATGTATGGATGGAACTTGCACACGTCCATCAAGAAATCAAGGTCTTCGGGGTTTTGTGATGATTTTGCGACCATAAGATCATAACTCTACGATAGAATAGACATGTGCCTACTCAACAAGTCATGGTCTTTTAGGGTTTCCCATGTGTTGAGTTCTGGATCAATACACGTTTGAATGGTTCTTGGGCAGTCATGGTCTTTGCGCACATTTATTGGTGATGTTAGGCCCGTCGATTTATTGGTGGTGTTAAGCCTTTGAAATTTCTAATTCATCCTAAGGGAAAGGTCATGGGGCGATTATCCAGTCTTTTTCTTTTTTTGATTCACAAGGCTTTGACTTATAAAGCAAAAGATCCTTGTCATTCCAATGCACCATGTGTAAATATCAAATCGATTGTACTGACCATACACTCCAATCTTATTGGAAACACAAAAAGAGTAAATGACAACCGTCCTATTAACACCACCTCTCATGACATAGTTTGGACAAAGTTTAATGCATGACTTGAATTGTAGATGGCATATAAATCTTATATCCTTAAAAAATTTCACCAAAGTGCAGCCTTATTTTATCAAACTAACGGTCAAGCTTGTTAAATTGGCGCATGAGCCTCATCTCAACCAAACTCTCAAGTCCAACAGGGATCCATCCTAAGAAGTTGTTAAAGCTCAAATCACAAATCAAACCTAGATAAGTTAGACTCTTTAAAGGCTCCATTTGTTTCGCGGAAAATTTGACAATTCTAAAAATATTTTCCAAAAAGTCATTTTCTAGGACATTGACAATATTTTCGTTGTTTAGCTCAAATGTGTAAATGTAAGGGAAATTATTTTCCATCAATTGAGAAGGGAAACTTGATTTTATTTATCTAAAAAGACATGTAGTATTCATATGATATAAGGGATATCCAGCTGTTGAGGTCCTGGTTATAGGAGCTAGGATTTCGCGGGTGCAATCACTAGAAATTCAGCATGAGCGCTAGGGACCCAAGCTCAGCCTTGATAGTCTTAGACCTCGAGAGGGACTTGGGCATGAGAACCTAATATCCAAGTATGACTGTCAAGGAATTGGGCATGAGCATTGGGGTCTTGGACATGGTCGTTGGGGACAATAGCATTGGCATTAGGGTTTCGACTTATGCACAAGCACCAAGGTCTTGAGCCAAACCTCTGTGGACCTGGGCCCAAGTATCAGATTGGGGTCCCGAGCCCACACCTAGGCCCAGGGGGCCAATGACTTGGACATGGGAACTAGGTACAAAGGCATGGCCGCTCGAGAGGCACAAGCACCGAGGTGTTAGGCCTACGCATTGGTGATTGGGGTGTATGGGTCGAGTACCCAGGCACAAGGCACCAAGGTCACA
The DNA here is from genome assembly GCA_017140595.1 of Eucalyptus curtisii. Taxonomy (NCBI): domain Eukaryota; kingdom Viridiplantae; phylum Streptophyta; class Magnoliopsida; order Myrtales; family Myrtaceae; genus Eucalyptus; species Eucalyptus curtisii. The sequence goes on from CM029498.1 coordinate 19,948,350, forward strand.
GCCTAACCACCATGGACTTGGGTTCAGTCATTGAGGACCTGAGCATGGGTGTCAAGCGCCAAAGTTTCTATCCAAAGAATGTTCTCTAGTCATATTATGGAAACTATTTTCTGATTTTTTAAACAAAATATTTTTTTGAATTTAATTATGGGTTTTTTGTTGGATCATTTTCCTAAACTATGCAAATGTAAAAAATGAGGAAAATGTTTTCCAATAAAAATTTCTTTTACAAAATAATCGAAGCCAAAATCTCATGTTTCGGATGGAATAGCTCCGTTAAATCCATTCTCATACAAATTTAGCACGGCCAACGTTAAATTGGGCTCAAGATGGAGGTATAGGGCAAGTAAAAGGAGTTATGGCTGGGCCTCACCTCAATCAAGCTTTTCAATTGAACCAAGCAAGCCATCATTCGGGCAAGCTCGACAATGCATTCTGACTAGGGCTTTGCCCATATAACAGTCTTTGTGCTAATATTATTCTAACTGCATATTGTGAGCTATAAACTCTTTAAGAAGTAGACCCTACAACAATTTTTAATTATTTATTATTTATTTATTTTAATCCAAAATAGGCTATTATTCTCATAGTTTATTGTCATGTAAGCATTTCTCTTTTGACTCGATGGATGGGGCCTGATTGGACAAGAGTTTTAGCCCACTCCCTGGCGCAGCCCGCCTGTTAATGTTATCTTCACCTTTTGCCTAAGCCCATCGAAGCTCGCGGATCGATCCAAGTCTACTTTGGAAATGCAAGTAATGCCCGCCATTCCTTCAATGAGATGACGATGTAGTAGACCTAATCATGGCCGAACGCCTCGGTCGCTCAGGCCTGGAAGTGCTATTCTATTCCAATACTCTACCCATCTAGAGATTCACCACCGGCAACTACTTTAGGCGGGAAAATTTGATCCATATTCTGTTTTTGTTTAATATGAAATGGATTAAAATGGATGACGAAATTATGCCAGACTGCGATTTTGAATGGATCAGCCCATGAGCAAGTTTAGACGAGACATGAGGCAAATCCGCATGTGAAAATGTTAGTGCTTGAATATGATAAGGCAAGTCATGAAATGCTGAAAACTTTTCACTGCTAGTTCCAAAAGACGATACACTATCATTTAAGGATCGTGATTTTGGACATGACTCGAAATCAACATTCTAACAAGCTAGTTGGAATTTGTATTAATCGTGTTTCTGTCATAATTTTCTCTCCCCGTTTGACATGTTTGTACTTGAGTTTTATCCATGTAACCTGAATTTGGCCTGTTTAGTCAAATGGGCTGTGTTGACTTGATTAATGACTTGATTCACATTGACCTAAATAGCTAAGCCTAAACTTATTCGAAGGTAGCTCACGCTGCAACAATTGAATTGTTGTAGGAGAAAGCTATATTAATCAGTATAACCAATGACATGTTGCATATTATGCTCATCATAGGTGACCTCTTTTTTGGCTTTCTCCAAGCTAGACACCTTTACGGACACGAGTCTTTAATCAACGTAACTTTCCAGACATAACCCCAGCGTTCGAAACGGGGAAAAATCCGCAAAAAAATATCAGTGGACAAAACCGAGAATTGACTCATTTCGAACGGAATAATCTCCTTCCACCTTAACTTTCTATTAGCCGTTCGGATGAAATCTGATTTGTCTAGTTCCCGACATTAGAAGAGCATCCCGGGATTGAACTTTCTATTGACTTGATCCTTACGTTCAACTGTGATTCTCTTCATCTTTCCTTCCTTTCTTTTGAAAACATGCAAACATACTAGTTTGTAGGGAAAAAAAAAAAAAGATTGAGATGACTTAAATTGTACAAGCCGTATACTTCATATCCTCAATCACGGTCACCAATTTTTATCAATCAACTCATCACTTTTTGGAATCTATTGTTAGAATCGGGGGAAACACTTCATGGTCCTTGCTTTTGTTGTAGGCTCGACGAAGTTTCTCTTGATCCACCTTCCCCCATACTCTTTGATTATTTTCTTGGAGCTGCGCAAGCGAGATTGAAGGGAAGGGCGTGGGCAATGCAAGTTTTTGAGCTAGAAAAGCTTCCGAAACTTGTTTCATTGTGGGTCTTGACTTTGGATCCCCACTTAAGCAAGCAAGCGCCAGAGAAACTATCAGAACAATACTTCTTGTGACAGAATTCTGTCTTGGAATTGGCAAGCGTGGATCTAATATTTGATTTAGCATAATATCATCTTGGAAAAGTGTCGGCAACATTAAGATGATATCACTTGGATGCTTCCCCATTATCGTTTCTATTGCTAGCACTCCAAAGCTATATACATCGCATTTCTCATTAACAACCAAAGCGTAAGCAAGCTCTGCAAAATAGAACAAAACATTGATGAATTATATGAGGCTCTAAACCAAGTTCTCAATGTTAGCTAGTGCACTATCAAATGATAAATTTTGTTAGCATGATAAATTGTCCACAGTTTTATTTACCACATGGCAGGTAAGGTATATTGATCTAGGTATGTACCTCTAGTTATAACATTCTAGAAAAGTATAAGGGATTGTTGCTCACCTGGTGCTATATATCCAGGAGTGCCTACAATATTTGAAGTTAGATTAGATGAGAAATTAGGTTCTAGGAGTCTTGCCTAGGCCAAAATCTGATAGGAAAGCCTGGAATTTGTTGTCAAGCAAAATGTTGTTGCTAGATATGTCTCGATGAACAATTGACTTAGTGCAATCGTGGTGTAGGTAAGATAAGGCATGTGCCATATCCCAAACAATATTGAGTCTTTTAGGCCAGTCTAGCTCCACTGCTTCAACATCATCTCTCAAAGCACAAAATAGACTCCCCCTTTCCATGTATTCATAAACCAAGAACATACATTGTCTGTGTAAGCAGAAACCATGAAGCTTAATTATACTTCTATGTCGTACTTCCGTCAAGTGTTTCACTTCATTTCTGAAGCTCTGATCAAAAGATGGGTCTTCTGCTTCAAAACGGTGAAGTTTCTTTAATGCCACGATTTTCTCATTGGGCAATTGAGCTTTATAAACACTACCGTAACCGCCAGTCCCAATGCAATATTTGATATCAAAGCCTTCTGTTGCATTGATTATGTCTTCATATGCAATTCTCCCATCATAATTCCATATTGACAAGAAATCTCCATTTTTTTCAACTGTCTCCAATTGCTTGCTCGTCATTCTACGTCGAAGTATGCAGCAAGAGCAAATAATTAAATTGAAAATGAATGTTATGGCCACCGGTGGTATAACTATAGTCATAAGCTCCCTAGACATAGTCGGTGTTAAAGCGACAGTCATAAGCTCCCTAGACATTCTTTTGGAAAGTTCAATCTCTTTCAAACCTTCATTGCCTAGGAAAAATCCATAACGAACATGGCCCAGATTATTTGGAATATTTCCTGTGAGATGATTGTAGGCCAAATTGACGTAATTTAATTTCAAAAGCATTTGAAATTCGGGAATTGTACCTTGTAGAGAATTGTTCTGAAGATTGAGATAGGTTAACATGACCAAACTCCCAAGTTCATGGGGGATTTTTCCACAGAAATTGTTAAGGCTCAAATCGAGATGAGTGAGACTTTTCAACTCTCCTACTTCTGAAGGAATGGATCCATTGAAGAAGTTCCTTTGCAAATAGAGTTGTGCCAAGTTCTTCAATTTTGCTAAAGTCGTAGGGATCATGCCATTAAGCAAATTGAAACTGAGATCTAGGTATATCAACCTCTTCAAATTTCCCAATTCGGGAGGGATAGGACTATTGATTTGATTATCATGAATGTCAATAACTTCTAGCATGGTGAGGTTTTGAAGACAAAGAGGTAACTCACCGGTTAGGTAATTGTGAGACAAGTTGAGGTGCCTGAGCTTCTGGAGTGCACATATCTGAAGGGGAATGATATCGGTGAGGTGATTATTAGGCAGCCAAAGAGAGACAAGATTCGGGAGTAGAGAGAAATTCATGTTGTTCAAATTTCTTATGACCATGTAGTCATGTGGGCCTTGTTCTGGTATGTTTATTTCAATAATGCTTCCGGAATCATCACATGAAACCCCAAGCCACATGCAATGTGATACATTGAGACTCGTATCGGAGTCGAGCCACCATCCACTGTGAAGAAGAGCATCTACCTCTATTTTGGTGGCAAGGGCAGGGAAGTTGTGGGAGAGAGCCAACGCAATAAAGATCCAAGTAGTTGCAGTCATCAGTTGGTGAACACGCAAGCCGATGAGTTTGCCTTCAAAATTCATGCTTGAGAGAGAGAGAGAGAGAGAGAGAGAGAGAGGATCTCTTCTTTTGCTTGGGAAGTGGAGGACCTGAGTTTGCCGTAAGGACAATCCAAAAGAAATTACTTGAGTGGAGACCAATTCAACAAAACGACTTTGAAGGATCTCTTCTTTTGCTTGGGAAGTGGAGGGCCTGAGTTTGCTGTGATACATAGAAGGGCAATCCAAAAGAAATTACTTCAGTGGGGACCAATTCAACAAAACGACTTTGAAGTCTCCCAAAGTCTCCCTGTATGAGACATCATTATCACGTGGTCACCAAGCGGTGGAGCCCCATGATGTTAGTGCGGATCCAATTCACACTTCGCATTCCATGAAGCATACACACAATAATAATTGCTCTCCTCGGTCTCGCATGTAATGCTTTTCTGCCTTCAAATTTTGTTGTGTAACACATGTTACTTCAGTTTGGTCTCGAGAGAGGGGCCTAATGGACTTTACATCTTATATAAGAAATGATTGTTCTAAAGAGGACTCTCTTATCAAAATAATTCAATCATAGGTTTCATCTTAATCAAATCGTGTTGTTTTAAAACCTTGAATTAATGGCCAAGTGATTATACACATAATTTATATACAACGGATTCCTTCATAACGTCTCGTATTCATAATAATTTCGCCAACCACCTTGTGGATGGAGCTTTACTAGATCCACATGAAGAGGCGAATTACATGTGTTCGTGACATTTGTTTGAGTTAAATGGTCCAAATACCTTGTATTGTCAAAAAAAAAAAAAAAAAAAAAAAAAAAAAAAAAAAAAAAAAAAAAAGCCAAAAAGAAAGAAGCTAACAACTTATTTTAGACTACATGTCAAGGTTTTTGAGGTTGTGATAGCAAGTCAATTACCCTTATACCCATGAGCTAATACCTTGTTTGATTGTTCAATGTAAACAAAATTAGCTCTTATTTCCCATGAGCTGCTCTATCGAGGTGGATCACTTAAGTTACGCTATTGATTGTCGTGCTGGAAATTCCTACATGACATTACCTTCCGATGAGCCACGTTGGATGATTTAATATTAATTTAATGCCACAATGGACTTTCAAGTAAGGAAAATCGTTATGTAATTTTAGGTGTTTGGTTTTAAAATTTACAGAACTAATTTTCCGACAAGCAAGATACTCTACTCATGCAATCTCTAAATTTAGTATTCGATTTGAAATTAAATTAGAATACCAGCCAAAAAATAATAATAATTTAACCAGAATGCATGCATAATTTGAATTTTTATGCATCCATCAAGAAGTCAAGGTGTTTTGGGGTTTCATGTGTGTTGACTTTTGGATTAGTACATGTTCAATGGTTCATGAAAAGTCATGATCTTTACAACATTTCTATTGGTGATATCTGGTCCCAAAAATTTCTACCCATCGTATCAGAAAAGTCATGGACCAATTTTTCAGCCTTTTCTTCTTTTAAGAAATTGCAAGGAACTGAATGGTCAGTGGAACAAAAAGACTGGAGTCAAAAGCAGCTTCCGACATACTTTGCCTAAGTTCAATTTTGGTGGCCCCAAAACCTATTTACATGTTTTCCACCCCACCCATATTTTTCAAGAGTCTTCTCTCATTTGATTTCCTTGACCCCCATGTAACACGTTGTGTTCGAACAATTTGAGAACTTGCATCAATTATTGAGTAAATAAAGACAGACGATAATTATGGAGTTTCTAATAGAAAAATCGGAAAAGATTCAATGAGGTCGATATATGACTGGTTTTTTTTATACAGGTGGCTTCTGATATTCCTCCTTAAATGGACGATCTAGGTCCGTTAAATCAATCCTGAATTGATTACACTCGGGTCTCTACGAGACAGGAAGGAGTTTCTATCAAAAAGTACCCTAAACCGTGAAATTTATCCAAGATATTAATTTCTTTTTCTGTATCGAGATTGCACTTAGTCAATTTAGCTACTAAGAAGACCGTGAAAATATTGATGCGCCAATTAGATTTTGACAGAGCTGGGCCAATAAGAATACGTGGAATGGTTCGACCTTCGGCATTTTTCATCTAAAAAATTATCGTTCTAAAGAGGACTCTCTCATCAGAATAATTTGGTGACGACTTCCATCTAAATTCAAATAATAACATTGAATTATCAGCCGAGTATTAAACATTTAATATAGACATGATAGATTCGTTCACGATGTCTCACGTTCAGATTAACCTCCCTAGCCACCCTGTGTAGGGAGCTTTACTTGATGCACGTGAATAGGCAAATCGTGTGCATTTGTGACATTCGTTTAAGTTGAACAATCTTGATACTTTATTAATGTAAAAAAAAAAACAATTAATAACTTGTTTTGAACAAGATGTCAAGGTGTTCAGAGTTGTGATAACAAGTCAATTACCCTTACGAAGGTCAATCCACAAATTCACATTGTATCGATCGAACACCATACAAAATAAAATCAGCAATGGCTATTCATGCAAATAAAATCTCAAGTAGGGTGTCATGACATCACTTGAATTTCGCAGTTTTGTATCTCAATAAAATTCGACTTTCAAAAGCAAATCATTAAATTACATTGGTGAGTTTTTCACCGACAAATCCTACACCACATTAATTTCCTACGAGCCACGTTGGGTAATTTAATATTAAATTAATGCCACGATGGATTTTCAAGCAAGGATATGGCTGATTAACTTGATTGATTGGTTTTCAAAAAATTATGCCACTCATTTTCGAGCAAGCAGAACATATTGCTCATGCAAATCTCTGATTTTTAGTTTTATGATTTAATTAGAATCCAAACAAGCATTTTTATAAAACAACAAAAAAAGAATTTTAAACCGGTATGCTTGTGTAGATGGAAATTGTACGCATGCATGTATGGGTTCAAACCTAAGCCCGGGGTCCAATGACTTAGATGTGTGAGCTGGGTACTAAGGCATGGCCGCTGGAGAGCAAGGCATGAGCATCGACGTCTTGAATCCTGGCGCAAGTGACTGGAGTGTAGGAGCCATGTACCTAGGCACAGCCACTAGGTCCCACTCCAATCTCTGTGGACCTAGGCCACGCCGTCAAGGACCGGTGCATGGGTATCAGGTACTGAAGTTTCTACACCAAATGTTGGAAGATTTAATATTACATTAATGCTAATTTTCAAGTAAGAAAAATCGCCAATGTAATTCGAGTGATTGGTTTTTAAAAGTTATGGCACTAATTTCATGCCAATGTAATTTGAGTGATTGGCTTTATGATTCAATGAGAATTTAAACAAGCTATATCAGCAAAATAAAAAGTTAAAAAAGGAAAGAAAGAATGTAACAAGTGTGCATGTATGGAAGGAACTTGAACACATCCATCAAGGAGTCAAGGTCTTTTGGAGTTTTATATGTGTTGACTTTTGGGTCAGTGCGTGTTCAATGGTTCATGGAAGTCATGGCCTTCATTGGCGATGTCTAAAAATTTCTAACCTATCGTGAGGGTAAGGTCATGGACCAATTTTCCAGCCTTTTCTTTTTTTGACTAACAATCCTTCAACTTATTGAGAGAGAGAGAGAGAGAGAGAGAGAGAGAGAGAGAGAGAGAGAGAGAGAGAGAATTTCTAACCTATCATGAGGGTAAGGTCATGGACCAATTTTCCAGCCTTTTCTTTTTTTGACTAACAATCCTTCAACTTATTGAGGGAGGGAGGGAGGGAGGGGGAGAGAGAGAGAAGTTCAATACACGACTTAAATTGTAGATGCAATATTTAATTCCAAACAAATTATAGATGCCCATGTTCATTAATAGGAGCCAGATCATCAATATGGAGGAAACCCCTTTCATGGTGCATAGTTCTTACACCAAAAAATAAAATAAAATGGTGCATAGTTTTAATTGACATCCCCTCAACAATCTTGTAGCTCATGAAATCCAATGGCCTTTCGCTTTGGCTTCCTCATCCATTTGGTTTGCCTTTTCTCTGTCCTTCTCACAGTTCCTTTAAGCCATTTGGGTCTTTCAATTTCACATGAAATGTAAATCCCAATATGATTTCATATGCATAATTATCCTCATCGTCTTCCACTCAAGCTAGCTACCATGCTCTGTTGTAGCATCCTCTTGGATGAAGACAATGGTAATGGAGGAGGTTGAGCATCCTCAAGGCATACTTTTGATAGTGGTCTTTCACATAAGCCCGAACTCTCCTTAAACGTGTCGATTGAAAAAGTGCTCAAGTGAGTTGGTTCTTGGAAAGGTCCAAGTATCCAAGAGATGCCAAATCACCAATACTCTAGAAATTCCCCATTAAGCTTGTTTGAAAATAGATCAAACCGCCTAGGTCCACTCACAAATGCGTGGGCTTGGCCCAAATCTGTACCTCATGTGTGGGCTCAATCAACTTGTTTGGGGCCAGAACTTGGGGCTTGGGTAAGACCCTCATAGCCCACCCAAGACCATCGAGTTCATCCATCCCAAAGACATGAACGAGGGCCATATTGTTTAGCTCTAGTTAGTGCTCTAACCGATGTCGAACGAGTGAATTGTCAAGGACAAGACACAGTTGATAATTGCAGCTGAAATGGATTCCAATGTCACCCTGTCGTTCTACACAAGGGAAATGGATTCCACGTGGCTGATTGGGCCGCAAGAGCCCATCGAGAAAAGAAGGCTTCGAAGTGATTCTCGTGCCGAATGATCTTTCTCATATCGCAAAAGGGGATGAAAACTTTTGCAGTTTGGTACATGAGGAGATCTCACACTACTACCCCTTAGATTGGTTTGGCTCACATGAGCCGTGCTAGGATTCTAATTGTATACATAGAGACAAATCCACGGGATTAGAAAAGACAGTAAGAAGGAATTATTAGCAGTGCTGGGGATGCGTTCCAGCTCACGCCTCAAGAAGAAAACACAATTATTTTGCCATGATTTATGTTTGATAAGCCAATTTGATTAGCAACTTATGTTCTTGATTTTTTCTTCATGAGATTACATTTTGCTCGTCTTTCATACTACATCGAGGGTGTTCGTTTGGAATGAAGTCGGAAAGAAGTTTCCTCGCTCTTTCACAGTCTACTGGAAGTTAGTTCTTGCTTGCCTGACCAAGTCTAACCCTCAAATTCGACCAAAAAAAAAAAAAAAAGAACTAGACCATGTGACAAGAAATAATGCGGAAGAAAGAATTGTATAAGTTTTGTGTATTCCTCTGCATATTACTATATGGAATAATGAAAAATATGCGAGCCTATCTAAAGATTTTATTAGATGATTATTTAAGGTAATATAATGATAGAATATGCAATTAAAGTAAGATATGTAAAATTTAATGAATTATCTATAATATTTCTAACATCCCCTCAAACTCAATGTGACGTTAAAGAAGTTGTTGAGGAAACTCCTTGTGATATTGTGATGATTACAAAATTATCCTTGGCTTAGTATCTACTTGATTAATGTGGGTGTTCATTATGATGCAATTGTAATCGTTTCAAAAAGACTGTGATAGTATTGTTGGTCTCTAACACCATGCTCGTTGAATTATAAAAGATTATTCATGATGAATTAATCGTTTGTGATTCAACTACTAGTGATGGTATCGAGTAGGAATCAAAATCCAAGACCGATTAAAATTTCTCACAATTAGATGGAAATATCTCTCCTTGACAATCATACATACCCCCAAAGACATCTTGATTTTGGCTTTCTTTTTTGGGGGTGATATGAAAGATCAAACTTGTGAACAGCTGGTATTGAATTGTCTTAGGATGGCAAACGACATTATGGGTGAGCCCATGGGATTGAATTTAGGCTAAGGTAAGTGTATAGTTCCACAATTGATCAAAACAAACTAGGTAGCTATCTTATCCCATTTCCTCATTCAGATTATGGTGTGCAAAGCAACAAATAAAAGAATAAACCCACAATATCCTTTTTCATGTGGACTGGTTCATGGCCACTTAATTCTCCCTAGATATCTTGGGATAAGATAATTCAACATAATTCGTGCCAAAAGTCTCTAATTGCCTTAGATCCCGGCATTCCTTTTTCAAGTTTTGTCAAATATCTAGATTTGATCACCTCGAATCTTGCATCTTCCCCTCTTCCAAAGGCGAGTTTGAAGATAGAGTGGACCTTTGCTCAACTCATTCCTTCAAGAGGTGGCCCTTCTTTGGCCAATGAACATTCTACTCTTACTAATTTTTTCATTAAATTAATGATGCAGCTGATACAAATCAGAGTGAACTTATCAAGGATAAGGTCGACTAAGCTCGTTCATGTATCAACTTCATCTAGGCATTTCGCCAAAACACATGAAAGGCATCTCGGCCTAGTGATCAAAACGCAGGGACGAAGCAGCAACTTAAAATCACACGACCACAACATCATCATCCAAGCAGGCTCAAATCAATAACAAATCCTCAATAAGATGCTGCGTTCACTCTAGAGATCTCGGTCTCAGTCTCACGTGCAAAGCGACAGAAACACAATACCTTGAAGAAAAACAACAAAGGGCCTTGAATGACGATGGAATCGTAGGGAGAACTCGTCAGAGACAACGACACTGAAGATCGGAGCCAGTGAAGGAAAAACGAGCAAGTTGACATTTCTTCGAGCTCACTGACTGGAAAACAGGGGGCGGCCAGTGCACCTCCAGCAACTGCGACGGAAACCGACGACGGAGAGAGAGACAGGGGTAAGGATTCGAAGAAGAAATCGATAGATAAAATCACCGCTCAATTCGAGAATTCTTTCTCTATAATCCCCGCTCTATCCACGTCTGGTGGGCGATCATTTCGACTTGAAGGTGCAGTCGTTAGCCACGGGCGGTGATCACGCCTAGGAGTGGAACTCTAGGAAAGCGTCACGACCGAAGACTGGTGCCGGTGGAAGAGGAACTCGGAGCGACGGCGATCGGAGGTAGAGCGCCGCCGGCGAAGTCGTCGCCTGTGGGAAAGAGCAAAATCGAGACGGTCAACTTTTCGAAGCTCCAGAGATGTAAAGAAGCTGAGACGAAGATGCTCAAAGACGAGAAGAAGAAGGCGGCGCTGGCGAGATCGTAAATCCGGCGAGGAAAAACGCGCGCGCTGGTTCCGTCGTCCTCGTTCGCCGACTGAGGAAGAGCGCGTGCCCGCGGCGGTGGTCCGCTGGCGCCGCCGCCGCACGAGAACGGGCGGCGGGTGGCGTCGTCGGCCTCCGCTTCTTCATCGGGCGGAGTGCGCGCTTTCTCTTCCTTCTTTATAGAGAGAGAGAGAGAGAGCGTCGATGTTTTCTCATCGGAGGGAGGGAGCGAGCGGTTACGATACGGAGAGAGATTTTCTCCGGTCAAGCCGTGGGGTTTGTTGCTGTGGAATCTTCTAGAATTTCGCTTTTGCTCGCCCGCCATCTAACTCGCTTCGATTGAAGCTTTCCGTTCGAAAAGAAAAGAATAGAAAAGAAAAGAAAATGGATACATGTATTATAAATCTTAAAATTTATCGTAAAAATATAATTTAATTTTAAAATTTTCTAAAAATATAAATAAGTTATAAAATTTATTATAAAAGTGCAATCGAGTTTAAAATTTTTAAAAAGTATAATTTAGTTCTAAAACTTTTAAAAAGTATGATACTGCTTATAACACTTTTAAAAAGTATAATCAAATCCTAAAATTTATCAAATTGATTAAATCAAGTCTTTTTATTAATAAAACTTTTTAAAAGTTGTAGGACTTGATTAGATAAAGTTCTATCAATAAAAGGATTTGATTTAATCAATTTGACAAATTTTAGGACTTTTTAACAAGTACTTTTATTTCATCAATTGTGTTTTTTGAAAGTTTTAGAACTCGGTTGCACTTTTTGAAAGTTTTAGGATTCAATTATATTTTTTAAACAAATTTTAAGACTTATTTGTATTTTTTGAAAGTTTAAGAATTTATTACACTTTTGTAATAAGTTTTAGGTTTTTCAATGCATTTATCTTAAGGAAAAAAAAAAAAGAGCTAATTTTCATGGGCTTAGCTTTATGGGCCCCCTTTTATTGGGCCTACTTGATGCAAAATGGGCTTAAAGGATGAGCTAACGTAAATGGGTAAATGGGCTTCCGAATTGATCCCCTTTTTGTTTTGTTGGTTTGCTTATTATTTCGTCTAACTATCTATTCTTCTGTCATTATCTTACTTTTTTTTTTCTTTCCTTTTTTTTTTTTGTGTATTTTCACAACTATGAAATTTGAACCCTAATTTCTCCTCTACGATGAATCGATTTAGTCTTCTTCAATTGTTTTTTTATTGTTGACATTCAACCCCTTCCTTCATGTACACCAATGTTAGTGTATTCACTTTTTTAGCAAAGTGTATGATGAACTTCCCGGCAAACACTTCGTTTGTGAGAAGTTGACGAGGGTTCCTATGAATCAAAAGGTCCAGCAAATGCAACTCCATTATCAGAAAACGAACGTCTTTTGAAGGACTAGGTGCCAGAATGATAGAATTGAAAGCCAAAAAGAAGCTGATTCACATATTGCATGCATACTTCACAAAAAGAACTCTCGCCACAATTAAAGATTTCTCAATAGCAAAAACAGATTGTTGAATAAAATAAGTAATTAGCACGAGAAAAGAAGAACAAGAAATATTTCATAAAATTGAATTGTAACCATTTCAAATTTAAGCAAGTATGTACACTTAAGGAAATATATATTGAGGTTATCCAAAAAAACTAGATCAAAAGATAATCCTTTCACTTACACTTATAAACTGGCCACTAACCCTTTTCATAACTGATATGGTATAATATAATATTTTGCAATCAAATTAGCATATATCACGAAATCACAGAGAAGTAATGAATCGGTAATTCTTCATTGCTTTTGTCTCGCTGTAACTTGTGTAAAGAGAAAAACGTCATTGAAAACAGAAAAAATGACTGCATGGGGGCCTCTAACCACTACTCTTTAATTTCGCATTAGCTCTCTATTGCGTACGCATAAGCACTCTGGATCAAGAATACATTGAACTTTTTCGGTCTGCTTCACCAGAATCACACTTTTGCACCCAGCTATTTTCCCACTTTGATTTTTTATTTGATTTTATTTGCTGAACCTCTTTAGTGGTTGCTTTTTTTGCTCCCATCCTATAATCGTATTGACCATCTCTCAGGGTGATTGTAGATCATGCTTCTGGTTCTGTTACTGTTTTGGTCGTCTGTCATAACTCATTCTTGCTGGACCCCATGGAATTGGCTGTGTGTGTACTGTTTCTTTTCCTAGTTTTTTTTCCCCATACTCGGATCGATATGTTCTAGGATTGGTTACTCTTACTGCACTCGCGTTTTCAATCAGTTTGAATAGAGTTCGTGGAAATGCTACTAATTGTTTGTTTGCTTGGGCAGGACGCTTTTTCTTCCGAGGAACCCATTTTGCAACTCTACTGTACTCTAAAGATCCTAAGACCCATAGGTAAAGTTTATTTCTCAAACTGGGTGAAAATAATGGCGAGTCTGAGATTGTCAAGTGGATGAAACTGCTAGCTCGAACTGCCCTCTTCTACTCCTTCTTTCTCGGTATCTGTCTCAGTAGGGCATGGTTCCCCTGCATGAAGATGCTTCTTTCAATAATGCATTTACAGGTTCTTATTGGGTCTGTATGCCGATGGATCGATTAGTGAATGCTACCAAAGGGAGTGGCGATGCCATACATGAAATGGAAGAGACTCATAGTGCATGGCAGAGAGGGTATCAAGGGCAAGATTGAACCGCCGGTAGACCAGAGATGAGCTAAAGGTAGCTATGAAGAAACGAAAAAGGAGGAGAGAGCGGAGTTTGAAGAAGGGAGAAGAAGAGAGTGAGAGAGACAAGAGAGAGAGAGAGAGAGAGAGAGAGAGAGAGAGAGAGTGAAGGGATCTGTACAGAAACGAGAAACATAGCGAGGAATCTCCAGACTGTTTGCCATATCTTCTAAGGAAACCTCTAGTGTTCCCTTTGGCTCCCTAGGTGATGATATACCTCCTCCATCTGGACAAAGAAAAGGCAATTTCATGAAACACCGAAGTCCCCCTTTTGCAGTTTGGTGAGGGTAATAATGAAGGTAATATCTGCCAATGGTTTATGCATTTGAAAATTATATTGTCTATCGAGGCATACATTCTGACTGCATTTGACAGTATGGAATTCTTTCCTTAATTGTGACTGAACTAATCCACGGAGCTAGATGTAAAGCATAATGCGACTTTCTATAAATAGAAGCTCTTGTTGCAGCTTCTGACTTCATTAAATCGTGTTTTGAAAAGAGACTCGGTACATCCTAGACCCGTTTTCCTTCTCTTTGTCATGCCTTGTGATAAGTGATTGCTGGTTGATGTAACTAAGATAAGAATTGGGATTAGTTTGCGTGAAAGAGAGAAAATATGCTTTTCTCTCGTCACACCTCTCAAAAACCAGGATCACTCCTCTCAAAACAGAAGAAAAGACCAATTGACACAAAACATTTCTGCACACAGAAAAACATTGGGAAGATGAGGTCGACTCTGATTCACTTTCTCTGGATTCAGAGACTGGGATTGCTTCCTGAAAATTGAACTTCTTGTAACCAAGAATGAATTTTATATTATTTCAAAGATACCCTGTCAAGAGGGACTCTGTACACTTCCCAGAAAACTATTGATCTCAGAAGCTAAATTGCTAGAACAGCTAAGCTTGACAATCCCAACGGTAAACTGAATTCAAGGGGAATAGTGACTGGTGATAATTATTGCAGGATTAGCATACAATGTGCAAGACAATGGAAAGGGATCTAGTGTGGGAGCAAATTGGGGCAGCTTGTAAATTGCTGAGTGAAAGCTGCTCTTTTCTGAGGTAGCCGGCTTAAAAGCCTCATCACTCCCTTATCAATACGCCAAAATATGCACCAGCTTCTTCTGATCTGTTGTAAGTACTTGAAAATCATAATTTCCAGAAAGAGACGTTTATGCAGAGGATTTGAAGTGCAAGACAATAGTTTGGATCTTTAGGACGAGGTGACTTTTCATTATGATCAAACGAGGACATGCCAGATACTTGAAATTTAGCAGACAATTAAGCTGTGCAAGCAGGGATTGAGAAATTTTTCAAACGAGTGTCCAAGGCCAAAGCTGGAGAAAGCGACAGAAGTTAACTCTGGCCCCCTTTGATATGCTATGCATAATATGTTGGACAAAAACTACACAAACTAACTAGCTGAACATCTCTGTATCATTGCATATGGAGTCACATATGGCAAATTATCTGAGCTATTGATTTGGAGAGTTCAGTAGAAACATCTTGATGAAACAGTAACTAAAACGAGTTTATGCATTCACTGTTGAGGTGAAAGCGCAAAATACGTTGGCATGTATTGAACTATTAACAAACAGCATTGCAATTTGCACACTCATCTATAAGAAGTCTGAGTTAAAAAAGGATCATTTGAAATTTGTGTTCAGAAAAGATTAAGAAAGTCAAATGTTGCCAATTTACCATAATCAACTTTCCCCATCTAAAGATATCACCATACTGAAAACTTCACAAAAGAAAATTTAAAGACATGGAACCGGGCTTCAAAACAAGCGTGAATTGAATTTCTGGGGGAAAGCAAAGATATTTCGATTGCGTACAATAGAATTCCATCACTATATCCTTTCCACAGGTCAAAAATTCTGTCTGTCACTGAACTACAGCAGTACTAGTTCAAGATTATGTCTAATTTACCTTGTGAAGGAGGCTAAAGTGGAACTTGCTAGCAATAGGCTCCCAATATATCCCAACCTCATCGCCAACCGCCAAGCCCCTCCGTTTCACGAACTCCTTGATCCAACCCCCCTTGAGGACGTACGACCCAGACGACGCCCAGAACACGAACACCAGTCGATGCTCAGAGCACGTGTCCATGTCCCTCACGATGACGTCAGCGCCCTTGCTGCTCTCGACTTGCCTCACTGTCTCCTCGCTCATCCATCGGAGAAAGTGGCTCTTCACAGAGTCCCGCCCGATCAAGAGCCTCGACATGTGGCCGAGATCGCTTTGCGTAAGCCTCTTCTTGATCTTATAAGGGTCGAAGAGCAGCGTCAACTCTGTGGAAACTTCCTCGGGATCACATCCTGAGGCCTCTTTCTTTCCCTTCTGCGTTCTTTTGCACTTCGCCTTCTTCTCCACAATTAAGGATTCGGCATTGGTAAGTGAGGCCGTGGATTTTCGCTTCAGTTGGGCAGGAACGATTTCTTGACGAGGGTGGCCGACTTCCTTCGTGCTCTGATCCGGCGCAAGGAGGAAGAACTCGCGAGACGCCACCACTCCTGCAGATGAAATACCTGTGGCCCCTTCGTCGCCATTCTTCTCCTGGCCATTCTTCTCCTGATCTTGCAGATAAGAAAGGCATGACGAAGAGTCTATCGACGCCGGCGAGAGGACCTCGCTTCTCAGGTGGTCGCCAATGGGTTTCTTCTTCTCATGATCCTGCAGATAAGAAACGCGCGACGGCGAAGAGTCCATCGACAATGGAGAGTGGACATCGCCTCTCAGGACGTCGCACATGGTTGCCGTTTTGGGTGCCAAGGAATCGACGAGCTCCATGGGTTCGTGGCGAAAGAAACAGGAAAGTGCTTCGCGAGAACAACAGAGGGGTAACAGGGTACAGAGAAATTCAGAGATAGAGCGACAGAGAGAGAGACACACAACGTTGGAGAGAGAGTAGAAAGACAAGAGGACGACGAGGACTCGGAGGCATAGAGAGAGGGGGGGAATATATGGTTGGTTTACCGTTGGAATTGGGATGGCTTTGTAGTCAAGTTTGGAGAGTGCACTGAGGAGTGAGAGTTTCTTTTCTAATTCGAGTCAGGTTAAGATTAGTAAAATAGGAAATAATTTCAAAATTCAAGATTGAAGATTGATTTCCTACGGAACTCTAACTTCACAAGCTCTTTTAATTATTATAATAATGAGTTGGAGATGGTTCCCCAGAGCTTCTTCTTTTCGTTACATTATCTAGGACGGGATTTTAAAAAGTTGGAATTTTCTTTTTTGATTTACTTTAACAAAAGAAAGATTTTTAGATGTATAAAATAAAGAGTTCATTAAAAAAAAAAAAACATGGGTAGTTACATTGCAAAAAAGTTACACAATATAAAGAAAAAAGACGGCATTGATACAGGATACAATAAGCCTTTATTTTTTTTTTTTTAAATCTTTGTCATCTTTTGTTAATCGATTTGTTCATATTTTTTGAGTGGGACTTTTTTCTGTTTTGGCTAAATTATCTGTTCTGTATAATAATAATAAAAATTTGTATTGTCAATAATCTTGAATTAATATTCCTTAATCTTTAGAAAAATAGAAATAGATAAAATTTTAATGTTGCGCCTCTCTATTTTCCTCAGAAATTCAATTATTGATGAGTGTTCTTTTGAAAGTCAAAAGCGTCTTTAATTCTGAGACAGCTATGAAATTGCCTTAGGAAGAGGAAGATCTCCCATTTCACTGTCAGCAGGGGGTGGAGCTTTCCTAATGCTGCAGAAGACATAGCAAGAATCCTCCAGACCATTGTCATATCTTCTGATGAAAACTCTAGTATTCCCTTTGGCTCCCTAAGTGATGAATGATGATGTAGTACCTCCATCTTGACAAAGCAGAGGTGACTGCATGTATAACCGAAGTCCTTGTTTGCAGTTAGTTAATCGTAACAATGGAGGTAATTTCTGGCAATGGTTGTTGATGTTGATAACTTTTTACAAATTGAATATGTTTGTCTATATATGTATGTGAATATTATGTTGTCTATCGAGACATACATTCTGATTGCAATTGAGTGTGAGTTCTTTCCTTAATTGTGACTATACTAATCCATGGAGCTTGGTGTAGAGCATACTGCAACTTTCTTCGGATAGAGGCTCCCGTTGCAGCTTCTGACTTCATTGAAGCGTGT
Organism: Eucalyptus curtisii; assembly: GCA_017140595.1. Classification (NCBI taxonomy): domain Eukaryota; kingdom Viridiplantae; phylum Streptophyta; class Magnoliopsida; order Myrtales; family Myrtaceae; genus Eucalyptus; species Eucalyptus curtisii. The sequence continues at coordinate 19,966,482 of CM029498.1, forward strand.
TCTAAAAAAAGACTTGGTACATCCTAGACCCTTTTCCCTCTTCTCTTTGTCATTCCTTGTGATTAGTGACTGCCAGTTGATGAAACTAAGATAATAATTGGGATTGGTTTGCATGAAAGAGAGAAAAAATACTTCTCTTATCACACCTCTCGAAAGCAGGATCGCTCCTCTCAAAACAGAAGAAAGGCCACTTGACACAAACTTGAAACCACCCAAAACTCAAACACAACAAATCTAATTTGGCAGCCCCACAAAGTTTTTGCAGCATGTTATATGAGCCATGTGGCCTGAATACAAAACATATCTGCGCACAGAGAAACATCAGGAAGATGAGATCCACTCTGATTCACTTTCTCTGGATTCAGACACTGGGATCTTTCTGAAAATTGAAGTTCTTGTAAAGAAGGGTGCATATTATAATCATTTGGAAGATGCCCTGTCAAAAGGCACCCTGTACATTTAACAGAAAACTATCAATCAGAAGATAAATTGCTAGAACAGCTAAGCTTGTAATTGCTGAGCGAAAGCTGCTCTTTTCTTGAGGTAGCCGGCTTGAAAGCCTCATCACTCCCTTATCAATATGCCAAATTATCCACCAGCTTCTTCTGATCTGTTGTAAGGTTTTGACAATCATAATTTCCAGAAAGAGAGGTTTATGCAGAGGATACGAAGTGTAAGACAATCTTTTGGATCTTTAGGACCAGGTGACTTTTCCAGATGCTTGAAATTTAGCAGATACTTGAAATGATCAATTCTGAGACAACTATTAAGGACATTCCAGATACTTGAAATTTACCTGACTAAGCTGTGCAAGCAGGGATTGAGAAGTTTTTCAAGCAAGTGTCCAAGGCCAAAGCTGGAGAAAGCTACAAGAAATTAACATTGGCCCCTTTGGATATGCTATGCTAGATATGTTGGACAAAAACTACACAAATTAACCAGCTGTACATCTCTGTATAACTCTGTATAACTGCGTATGGAGTCACATATGGCAAATCATCTGAACTGTTGATTTGGAGCATTCAGTAGAAACATCTTGATGAAACAGTAACTAAAAACCAGCTTATGCATTCATTGTTGAGGGGAAAGCGCAAAAGATGTGGGCATGTATTGAACTATCAACAGCATTGCAATTTGCACACTCATCTATAGACGTGCTGGAAACCAAGCCAACTTATACATAGACTTACCCAGCAATACGGCTGCCATTACAAAACTCAATGCTAAAATCAGAAGCAAATACGAAGTGTCTATTTGCAGAAGCCCTATTTGTATAATAGAAATAAATAGCCAACAGAGACACTCTGATCATTACCAAATAAGAAGTTTTCCTTAGAAAAGGATCATTTAAATTTTGTACCCAGATAGGATTAAGAAAGACGTTGGCAATCTACAATTATCAACTTCACCCATTTGAAGATATTACCACAGCGAAACTCGCACAAGAAAATTAAAGACTGAGAACTGGGCTTCAAAAGAGGCACTTATCAAGAATTGAATTTCTGAGGGAAAGTAGAGATAGTATGATTGCATACAATATTCCATCACTAATATCCTTTTCTACAGGTAAAAAATTTTCCTGTTGGTCACCAAACAAAAGCTATACTAATTCAAGATCAAAATCTAATTCGCCTTATGAAGAAGGCTAAAGTAAAACTTGCTAGCACTAGGATCCCAATATATCCCGACCTCATCGCCAGCCACCAACCCCCGGCGTTTCACGAACTCCTTGATCCAACCCCCCTTGAGGACGTACGACCCAGACGACGCCCAGAACACGAACACCAGTCGATGCTCAGAACACGTGTCCACATCCCTCACGATGACGTCGACCCCCTTGCCGCCCTCAATTTGCCTCACCATCTCCTCACTCATCCACCGCAGCAAGTGGCTCGTCACAAAGTCCCGCCCAATCAAGGGCCTCGACAGGTGGCCGAGATCGCTCTGCTTAAGCCTCTTCTTGATCTTGTAAGGGTCGAAGAGCAGCACCAGCTCTGTAGACACTTCCTCGGTATCACATCCTGAGGCCTCTTTCTTTCCCTTCCGCGTTCTTTTGTACTTCGCCTTCTTCTCCACGATCAAGCTTTCAGAGTCGGCGAGCGAGGCCATGGATTTTCGCTTCCGTTGGGTGGGAGCGATTCCTCGAAGAGGGTCGCCGACTTCCTTCATGTTCTGATCAGGCGCCAGGGGGAAGAATTCGCGAGCCACCACCACCACCATTGCAGGTGAAATATCTCTGGCCCCTTCGTCGCGACTCTTCAGTACGTCGCCGCCGATGGGAGGCGATGCAGGGCCCAAGAAATCGATGAGCTTCATGGTTTTTTTCGGTTGAAGAAACAGGAAAGTGCTTCGGAAAGACAGAGGAGGACATAGGCTCGCAGGTTAGAGAGGGAAATATATAGTTTACCGTTGGAATGGGAAGAAGGGTGACGTCATCAATCTTGGCAGTGAAGTTTTGGGAGTGTGCTGAGGAGTGAGAGCCTGAGAGGCTCTTTCCTAATTTGAGTCAGGTTAAGATTAGTAAAATAGGAAATAATTTCAAGATTCAAGATTTTATTTCCTAATTTGTTACGCTATTTTCATCATGAAATAGGACGGACCTTCAGAGGCCCGAAACAAAACTATTTTTTTTTTTTTAACAAAAGAAAGATTTCTAAATGTTTATCATAATGAGTTTATCACGAACTTGGGAAAAAAAAAATAACACGGAAAATAAAGAAGAAATGGGGTCGGTATGGGAAATTGTACATTCGTCGTTCCTTTGTCTTTTTTTTTTTTTAATCAATTTGTTCAAATTTTTAGGACGGGACAGTTTCCTGATTTTCTTTTGTTGAATATGTTGTTGGGACAATACTACCAAAAATCCTAATTATGCCTATTATGACATCAATTATCAAATTATTTTTTGGTATCATCAAATATCTTAAATTATACCATTTCTGGTAATAATACCACAAATTTGTTTGTGTTACCAGAAATCTTAAACTTGTACTAGTGTGATTAAAACAAGTTTGGATTTTTGCAATAGATTAAGGGTACTTTTTTAAACTTATACAAGTATAGTTTAGGATTAAGGTGCTTTCCTTATATTTTATGTTCTCCTCCAAATTCCTTCTCATTATTGCTTTCAATTATAAACTGTTTTCGTTTTCATTTTCTTTTGTTTTTTTTTCAGGTAACAACATTTCTCTTTCCAATTGTACGCCTTGGGTTGGCCTCTTTTGTTTGTGCATTGCTTTTTGACTGTTGTGCCTCTTTTGTTGGCTTTTCTTTTACATCTCGGCACCCTTCCACTCATAATGTCTTGGTACTTTGAGTGTAAGTTTTTGGCGCCATGATCGCGTTGTTCAGGTTGGTTTAAAGCTCAATATATTTTTTAATTTCACCAAAAAAAAAACATTTCTCTTTCCAAATTTTCGTTCCTCTTTAAAAAAAAATGAGAGGTTCCTTTTGCACTGTGGAAGAGTGCTCCCTTCTAGGGAAACCAGTTTGGATGGAATACTGTTAAATTCCTTCTATACATACTTACTTTTTCTAAGTAAACAATTTCATTTGTTCAAAGTGATTATACATCTGTCGAAAAGAGTAAAACCTCATAACCAAAAAAGAGAGAGAGAGAGAGAGAGAGAGAGAGAGAGGGTGGGGGGAGGGGAGGGAGAGCGAGGGGGAGAGGGGGAGACAGAGTCAAACAAGAGCCAACTTTCAGCAAATCACAACACCAAATATTACTAACTATTTCGGACAAGTAGCACATTAATTGCTATAATTAATTAATTAAATATTTATTCAATTAAAATTACTAAAAGTGATAGTCTTCTCTTTAGCATATTTTAATTGATTAATTTGATAGATTGCAACGTGACTGACACATTTTAAATTTTTATATTTTTTGCCGATTTATCTCGTGAATTTTTTTTTCATGATTTTTTTTCTTTCTTAAATAATTAGAGTCAAAGTGTTTTCTTGAAATTGAAGACCGAATTTTTTGTCCATGAGAATTTGCCAAATTTTTTATTGCGAGGACAAATGGGTTCGCAAGTCTTCAAACCCTATTAGGACAAATTATATGGTGGACTTTGAAACTATTGCACCAAATAACTCTGTCGTCATAGCTATGAACGGTCACGAAACTTTCATAGCTAAAAGATCGAAACTTTAGTCGCCTCTGACCCTATCATAAATCATCATGGTATATTCAAAATATGTTATCATATTGGACCGTGGGGTTTTCGCTATTATGCAACTTTTGTAAGGTTTAATCACGGATGATCAAAAGACTTGGATCTTCGTCCCTCGGATAAATTGGACCGTGAATTAGGCTCACTTGATCCTACCATTCGACACACATGATAAACCATCTAGAAATGTAGATAATAGATTAAACATCTCCTGAAAACTGTCCTTCCATTTTATTTTATGTTTTTTTGTATAGGTTGATAATGAAAAAAGGAAATATCACGGGTTCCATTCTTTTATTTTTATATGTTAAAGGGTTGTAGAGTCGATACAGGAGTTTATCCTACTGACAATGATAGAAATTATGTAGTTCAAGAAGTTTTAAGCTATCAAAAGAAGAAAATCGAATGTTTATGGAATTTAGTCATTTTATCAGCACTCTGCTAATGTGCTGAAATGTTAATGCTAAGTGATAGAAATACGACATGTGGTGCTAATGCGTCACATCACTTCCACAAATAATTAGAACTGAATTGAGATTCGAAGTCTGTAAGCCCGTTAGACATGAAGCAAGAGTGAGGACCTATAGGCAACCAATGCATGAGCAAGCTGGGCCTTACCATATTTGGGCCAGAGCCCTCATCCATATATACGGAAATTGATTCTTATTTTGAGTTGTTTTTAAATAATACTTGTAAGTCGTCACAGCATGCGTAAGAGTTAATTTGAATTTTAGTAGGCACGAGCGATTTTATGAATTGTTTTTATTTATGACGTGGGTCATTGTTTAGGAATTGATGCTCCGTCATCATTGCTCTTGATAATTACAAGCTTGGCTATGAGGAATTTTCTATTGCAAATTCGGGATTGAGAGCAATTTAGGCCTCGTTTTACATGAGAAGATGTCCCTTTCTTTCGCTCTTCCTCTCTTTTGTTGCGTTGAAGACCGAAATATGTTCCTTGCTCAATTGAGCTTATACATTTCGTCCCCAGCTATCGTTACATTCGTTATATGATATCCAAAACCTTGGGGAGAGATGTGGACTCACTTAGCAAATAATTATCAAAGTAGAATGGATGGATAAGGATAAGAGAGGCTAACACGACATATCAATCGCTCTATATCAATCATCCTTTTATTCTCATCTCCTCTATTAAATAGATGGGAAGAGTAAATTATACCGATCAAATTTGTTTCGCATGGACTGTGACTCCAAAAGAGACTACTCTTTTTCTGTCCTTTGAAGGATGAGACTACACTCGATAACCATATCACCCCTGTAAACAAGTAAATGTGAGACTTGACATAAAATTGTCGCTCGAAGGTTGTCATTATCTACTCATGCCATGCAAGGACACTCCTCCTATTTGATGTGCGAGTATGTTCGTTGAAAACTAAATTATCTGAACCCTCCATCTCGTCTAGTAGGACTGGCTAGGGGTCTAGCCTCTCTAGAACAACACATGCATTAATATAGATCTTGCTATGGTACCATTTGTTAATGTACCGACTAGTGCCATGTGAATCAAGTCCCTAGAAAAGGTACTTAGGCGGTGCGTATAGTTACCCACACCGGTGGGTCTTAAGTTGAAAAAAGTACTTCCAGCTTTCAAATCTTTGACTTTAAAGGCTTTACAGTATTATTAGATTTATGTATTAGCTGAAATTAGGGGAAACATAATATAGTTTTATATTTTATGCCCAAAAATTCATTATTAAATAGTTTGTATCTAGGTCCAACCAACATGCAAACACAAGCTAAATGTAAAATTTTATATTTTGTTAACAAAATTGGTTATATTTCATATGTACTAGCAAGTGTGTACAAGCATTGCATGAATGCAAACAAAAAATTTGTTACGAGATATTTAAATTATTAATTGATGAAAAGTCATTGACCTGATAGTGTATCCGCATATATGAAAGAGAGATATATTTCAACATTTGAAAATTTTTAGTAAGGTAGTATGATAGAAAAGATTAAAATTTAAAATTTAAATATGTGAAAGATAAAAAAAAGAATCGCTTTTTTTGTATTTTTCCATTGATTAAATACCACTTGTGAGATATTTGAGGAAGAAAAAAAAAGGAATTGCGATCCCTGTGGTCCTCTTTAATTTATGCAATAGTGGATTTTAATAATTAAAGAAAGAAAGAAAGAAATTAGAAAAAATAAAATAGATTAAGTGCGTGCGTGCGTGCGTGCGTGAGAGAGAGAGAGAGAGAGAGAGAGAGAGATATTCAACTGAAACTTTTACCATTAGAGAAAAAGATCATGCTGAAGACGGCGGCTGAGCTTATTTTTATTTGTTTCTAATTGAATTTATTTTCACGGTTCCGAATTGTAAGTAATTGTAGTAAAAGACCAAAATTTGAGAATGCCATGGCATGTCAGGTGAAACTTTAAAGGATTGACGAAAAATCAATTTTTGTAATAGTGGATTTTAATGTACATCCCGTTGAAGCTAGATTGGGAACCATAAGCTTAGTCTGCAACTTCATTGAAAAATTGATAGATGTCACAACAAAGGGGTTGAAACGTCCCGAATGACTATTCAAATATTACTATTGAAGGGTTGTCAGACTATATTGAACATGTGGCAATCTATAGATGATAAGTGGTGAATGAGCGTAACGAATAATATCTATACCGTTTCACAGGCCAATGCAAATCCAACTTTTTAAAAAAGTGTTGGAATCAATACGTATCCAATAAAATAACAATAAGTGATGTCTTGTCATGATTAACCCCTATCAGACAATTAGGTATATCTGTCGGGTCGAATACAATTGTATGTCAATATCATGCCTACTCATTAGAGTAATAATTACATGTGTCGAGAGTTTGATTGGTTGGTCAAATAAGCCTCATCACGTTCATTCATCGAGTCTGCGGACTAGTTTATTTGAGTATAGAACTGTACATATATTGGCTGCGAATATATGAAGATCCTTGACCGAATTTGTAAAGTGGGAGACCACGCACTTGGAGATAGGAGAGAAGAGTGAGGGGCCTAGTACTGACGAAATCTTCATTCGTGCATGCTTATAGAGATGGAAGTAGGTCGGATTCGATCCGTTTCCAACCCACCATGATTCGATCTCTTTACAAAAATATAGAAAAAACATTTACAACTCTATCTTTCTTTTCACATGGCAACATGGTTTTGATGTGGACTGGAGACAAACTTGATATGGGGTAATTTTAGCTTTGGAACGTGTACTTCTTCCATCCTTACATGCTTAATACCTTCGCCCCATTTATATCGGTACCTATCCCTCTATATGAAAATGGGTAGCAGCATATATATTTCATTCAGTGATTTCACTTTCGTTTTGAAAAAAAAAAAAAAAAGGTGAGAAGCCGGAAAGAAATACCTTTTTCTCATTCCATATTTAACATTTCACTAATGAAGATATGAGATTCTGTGATCAACCACTGATCCTTTTGATTTGATGCAATTACAGATCTATTTGCCACGCTATAATGACCCACATTGATTGTAGAATTTGATTTGTTTTGTAGTTTCATGAGCTTGCTTTGCTGTGATGATTTTTGGGATTTGCTATATATCCTTTATCATTTTGAAAAATGAATGAAATTTTTTTTTGACAAAAAAAGGGTCTTTAGGATTTTCTTCTGTTATTGAGAAAGGGGGAAGATTGGAGGGGAACAACGTCGTTGAATTTGTGTTTATATCAAACTATTCTCCTACATGACTTGACTTCAGGATTTCATGAGGGTTAATATGCATATTGTCTCCCTCCATCTAACAAAAATATAGATTTTCAGAGCCAGGCTTCCGCATCTTGCATTCTCCAAGGCTAAATTTATCTTTCATATTTTGTGGCTCCTGGCTCTTCAATCACATGCCTTCTCCCAGGCAATCTCAATCCTATTTGCTGCAAGCTCGTTTCTGAATTTAGCTTGATCCCTCAAGCCCCATTCACTCATTTATGTGTTTCCCATTATATTATGCACGATTAGAGCCGTCAAACGGGTGAACTAATTCGAGTTGAAAAGGTGTGATTAAAATAGATTCATTTTTTTACAATGCAAATCTAAAGACTAATATTATTAAAACCAATTCATGAAAACTCATAACCAAATTGAGGGAAGAGTATGGAGTAAGCGAGTGTGAGATCAATTAAGGGTTAGAAAGAATGAAGAAAGAGATATAAAGATAAATTGAGTCTAAGAAAGTTGTAAACTGGTCATAAACCATTTAGCACTCATATTATTTTTAAATCCATTTACGGCCAATTTATTTAATATAACTAATCTATTATGCTCATATGGATTAAGAAATGAATCAATAACTCATTTTGATGGGTTTATGCACGATGCACTTCAATAATATTTTTTTCACCCATCCTTATTGGTCGCAAGCCCTATAGTTTGTCCTTGTCGAGGAGTCTTAAGATACATAAAATATTTCACATCATATTCTATTAACTTATCGAATTTCACTTTCTAATGCAATATCAAAGTTAGGTTTCATCCTAAATGTATTTGTGCGTGACTTCCCAATCGTCATTATCACCTCTTGTAAACAATCCAATGCGCTAAATTAGAAAAAGAAAAAAAGAAAAAAAAGGTATCTACTATCTACTTATGAGGTTTTAATGTAGCTTATACACATATTTTCCCCTCAATTGTCAATCTAAACTTTTGTATTGGACAATAACGCGTTCCATATTGTAGCTTTTTGGGCTAACTAACTGAAAGTTATTTTCATTAATTTATCCCCGAATTGAGAGTTTTTTTTTTCCCTCAAATTGAGAGGTTGAGTTGTACAATAATTATACTTCAATGGGTGTGACAAGACACCTAGGATGACCTACCTGCATGTCCCCAGCATCCGATTGAACAGCATGGCAAGACAAACTACTTTTTGAAGAGGGGAGCTCGTGATACGTTTGCTCTTTTCCATCACAAGGATTCCAATCGATCTTAAAATAACTACTAAAGTACAAGCAAAAAGTGAGGCAGTTAAAGAAATAAAAACATTCGTTAAAGTACAATCGAAGGGTCCCCCCTGTTATCCGGAATGCGTAGGGGTTTAAATATTCTTCTCCAACCAGCCGTGACAAATCAGCTCTTGAAATCGCAACTTAATATGCAATTTAAGGAATATACATGGTCAGCATAGCAACAGTATACTTTATTGGCGTCGATTTCAAAAGCTGCTCTAGGATACCGGATGTTGCGGCATCTCATTGTCAGCACTAGCTTATCAAAGTGCAACAGCCAAAAGAAAACGCGTTGCAAAAAGTAGACTCGGAGTGCCTCGATCTAAGTACGAAATCACATAAAATAGTGAGTCGAACACATAATATTCAAGACGAAAAGATGCAACAGATCCAGCACAATTCATGCCATCTCAAGAAATTCGATCATCTAATTATTTGTCGAACACGAATAATGAATATTATTATTCTGCTTATTTTGTGAAAAATAAATTATTTAAAAATATTTTTCTAAAAACAATAGTTCATATCGTTTGAAATAATTAGTTAATGAAAAATATTTTATTGTTGAAGACAATTTGTATCTAAACCTTTTTTTATTTTTGTAGACAATGAGAATAATTTTTATTCATTTATTTCTATAAGCATTGTAAGTAAATATTTTTCGAAATAATACTTTTCAAATAATTCATTTTTCACAAGACAAATGCACAAATTAGAAATTTTTGGGATAACAAATTAGAAACTTTTTTTACTCTTTGCCCACTAAGTTTAGGTCAATTGTTATTGAAGTACACTTATAAATACTAGAGAATGCCAGTTAGGGAATATCGATAGAGATATCATATTTCGTCATTTCCTAATAGTGATACTTTCCTCATTAAATTAAGATAGTTAATTTTCTTGTTAGATTTATTACCTTATTTTTAATTTTCTTGTTAGATTTATTACCTTATTTTCAATAGATATATTTGGGCATAGATATTAATTGATCATAACACATTAAAAGTCAAGTTACTGTCTTAAAAAAATGTAGCTTTTGACTATTTTCTCTCCCCTCTTGGGAATATCCTAAGAATTTACAATTGATTTGTTTCTATGTATTTTCAGTCAAGAATTGATGCCTCTTGTGGAATATAAGAAGCCAAATTTGGTCATATATACCATTATAACGAAACACAACCACAAATGGCAAAATTCAAAAAGGAGGAAGTGTAACTGGTCTGTAACAATGAAGCTTCATGTCATACTACAGCTCTTGTAAATATGAACCCTTGAGGTTGGTTGGTCAGTTAAGAAATGAAATTGCGTGTGCGTGTGCGTGTGAATTAAACACATGACATAGGTTTGTTTAGCCAAACATCAATCGCGTAAAATTTGATGGCCGGCCCACTCAAAAGATTAATGAAGTGTTTAATATGCTTAGGATTTACCTAATTAAAGTGGTTTTTTTTTTTTTAGTTATTAAGAAATAGCTCTTAGAAGAATGAAAAATCAAAATTTAAGTCGATTTCTAAAGTGAGATTGTGTGCACCCAATTGATGTTATCGACCCTACCGGAGATGTATTATATTCAAGAGTCCAGATATCCATTTTCTTGGCATGATTTTGTGCGCATGCACTAATATCTTGTCACTTATTTGGTCCATTTAACCTCAAGTGAATTTGTCTATAAGTTTCTTACGTCCTCTTTATTTCATGCGAGAATCTGGATCCTTTAAACTTAGGGGATCTTAAAAGATCATAATGCAGCTACAATTAGAGAAAATTCATCTAAGAAACTGAAACCCGGAACAAAACATCTCTTACTCCTCCCACCTCCCCTGCCGCACAACTACAACCAGGATCGCATCGAGCCTCCCTCGTTGCTTGCTCTTGGTGGTCATCACACGTTGCACTTGTTGCTGTTGCGCTGTGGACCAACTTAGCCTCAACTTTTCTTTTGAGAGCTCATGGGTACGGGTGTGGAGACCTGACATTTTACTGGTCCATGAAACATCCTGTAAGTCTCTTACATAAGTTCTATTTAGACCTTTGCTTATAGTTGCCACATAGTTGGTGTGATTTAAGTAAATAATCTCCATTTCCTAACTTTTGTAGTAAAGAGAATGTCTCATCTACTTGGAGTAGGCACTTTAGTTAACTCTCTCTCTCTCTCTCTCTCGCCACCACAATTGCTCGCTTTGTTGTCGCTTTAGCACCTCCACCTCCTTGTTGCCTTGCAATCTCTCCCTCTGAGCCTCCCTGACGAACAAGCCCTAGATTCGTGCAGTCGCGACCATCGCACAAATCACTCATGTAATGGAGGTTTCCTAGGGTGACCTTCAATTTGGATCGCCTTAGGTTCACAACCTCTGAACCTAAAGCAGACCAGGGCGAGGCGGGGCGGTGATGAGGTCAAGCAGCTGATGTGTCGACTTTCCAAGGATGTAAATTTACTGGATAGCAACCCTTCTCACAAAATCAACCCAATATTGAGTTACGAACACCTTTTGGATTTGAACAAAAGATACATTTTCCTTGATTTATGACAGTAGTATCAGTAGTATCAAACTAATACCTTTGGATATATCTTCGTTTACCTTTTTTCTTTTTCTTTTTTGATTTAGAGAGCAATAGTAGATTTGCCACTTGTTATATCCCTGACTTGATCAAACCGATTTGTTACAAAATCTCAGCAGAAGTGGAATCCGCACTCCTCTTCTAGGCTTTAAATGTAGGATGATGAATCAATAGCTTTGGAAAGACAAGAAACCCATCTCCTCTTCATGTGAACTATCAAAATCAATCCAAATCACAAATGATGAACGATTTGAATAACAAAAAAAATTAAGAGAACAGAGACACTAGGGCACATGCATCCACGACGGGTTTTTGCTGCATAAGACGCATCTGTCCACGTCGTCAATTCGTTTAACATGTCAATCCCTCTGTCGGCTCGTGCCTTCCACTGGCGTCGAGAACGATGACCTCATAAGCACGTCAGCATCAATATTCCATGGGGCACGAGATGAGGCACGAAAAAGTGCAAATGACCTTTTTCTGCCAGAAACCTACTATGCAAATCTCCAACGATGATTACGGTGATGCCTCCCAAGTACTCCTTAACCTTAAAGCATGCGCACTAATCTGATCATCGCTTTGGCTGTAGTGACGACATCGTACCTGTCAACTTCATGTTGCTTATCCATTCGCGGAGCGCCGCCCATCGCCGTCTTTCCTCAATAAGTAAACAATCAATGCGATTGATTCTTCCGCGACAGACCATTCTTCTTCCGCCACGCGCCGATTTCGCTCAGTGATGAACACGTCAGCAAAAAGTTCCTTGTCAATCTCACTCCTCCCGCCCCCTCCTCTCCTCCATCATGCACAGTGACCGTCGCCAACTGCTGCCAGCGCCGAAAGCTACCGCCGAAAAAATGGCAGCCGCCCTATAGCGATGCTCTCTCTCTCTCTCTCTCTCTCTCTCTCTCTCTCTGTGGCCCCCACGCGGTGTGTTCTGCCATTCCTTGTCACCCCGGTCTCGTTCTCACTGATTTCGTTCATTATGTCCGGTCATTTGTAGAGATGACAACTTCAAGATCTGGCTCGTCATTCGCGACTTAACGCAAGCAGAGATGCAGATGGTGGATGCCATTGTTGTTGTAGATATGGTGGCTTTGACAGGTGACAACGGCAGCGGCTGGTTAAGAAGAGAGAAGGGGAGGAGGAGAGAGAGAGAGAGGTGATGACTTAGGGTTTGGTGGAAATCGAATGTAACTTTCTGTTGTGGCTCAAGTTAGACACAATTACCATGTGTCATTCATATAATGGAAGACATAAATTGATGAAGACCAGGCCCACCCTTTTTTTTTTTCTCTCTCTCTCTCTCTCCTTTCTGTTGTGGCTCAAGTTAGACACGATTACCATGTGTCATTCATATAATGGAAGACATAAATTGATGAAGACTAGGCCCACCCTTTCTCTCTCTCTCTCTCTCTCTCTCAATAATGCTAAAGATAATAAAACTATTAAAGAAAATTCATTTATAAAGTAATGCGATAGATTTAAATAACAGTGAGAAAAATAATAACTAATATGTAAAATTGATTTCTAAATTGTAAGTCTATTATGAATATACATATTTATATATATTAAACCACCTAATGAGAGTGCCGCGTTATTTTATAAAGTAATTTTACATACCAATGTTTTGTCTAGAGCTAGCATTAATATTTTAAAAAAGAGAAATGCATGATATCTCAAATTGTGCAACACGCATTCATTCAATTAAACGCAACTACTTTGTTTATGGGTTGTCAGTGCTCGAAACATAAAACTTTTAATTAGCTAATGTTTTGTACATTATCGTGTCATTAAATATATGGATCTTATTAAACATTTGTAGTATTGACATTCCACGAGATGTCAAAATGAGATAAATTATCGAAAGTTGAGTATTCAAATAACACTTTACCAAGCGATTGAAATGAATATTTAATTAGATAAGTAGCTCCATCTACAATGCGATGATAATGGTATAGCAAGTCATGTGATATATATGTTACACAAAATATTTGTGTTTTCTTCTGGTAATTCGAAAGCTCAACTTAAAATAGATAAATCTCGAACCAATGAAAAACTCCCACGTGCATGCTTTGCCTGAACCCCCAATTTATGCACTTTCTGGAGAGCCTAGTTCATCTTCTGTGGGCGTGCAACACGTGTTTCTTCAGAGACCCCACCTTCTAATCCTTGAGCTATCACGACACCACCTCTCTATAAATAAGGGTTGGCGGAATAGCCTCAGCATCGTCGTCTAAACAAAGGAGCTTAAGATGGCATATAAGCCTACATACTTCTTCTTACTCCTAATTTCTTCTGTATTTTATACTTCCAACAAGTCCTTCTGCTTTGCAAGTGAGGGAAACCCTAGTTCACTCGTCCTAGGTTTGAGAAGTTCCCGAACAAACCTTCCATCTCGAAATGCATTACCTTATTGGAGAAGAAAGACCGTGGAAATGCAGGACATGGTGGAGCCTCTGAGAGAAGTACGAGATGGTTACCTCATATCTCTCAACATAGGAACACCCTCCCAAGTCATTCAAGTGTATCTAGATACCGGTAGTGACCTCACATGGGTTCCATGTGGGAACTTGACTTTCGATTGCATTGACTGTGATGACTATAGGAACAATAAGCTGAATACCGTTTTCTCTCCATCTTATTCCTCTTCAGCACTTAGGGACACTTGCTCTAGCCGTTTTTGCATTAATGTTCATAACTCAGATAACCCGTACGACACATGCATCATGGCCGGGTGCTCATTATCGACTATCCTCAAGGCCAAGTGCATTTGGCCGTGCTCCTCCTTTGCCTACACTTACGGTGCAGGCGGGATTGTCGCTGGGACATTGACTAGGGATACCATCAGGGTTCACGGTGCTAACCCTAATGTTATAAGGGAAATCCCAAATTTTGCATTTGGGTGTGTTGGGTCCACCTACCATGAGCCGATAGGGCTTGTGGGGTTCGGGAGGGGCTCTCTTTCTCTTCCTTCTCAATTAGGGTTCCTCCAAAAGGGCTTTTCGCATTGCTTCTTGGCGTTCAAGTATGCAAACGACCCCAACATCTCAAGCCCTCTAGTCATAGGAGATGCGGCCATAGCCCCAAAGGGAGACTTGCAGTTCACCCCGATGTTGAAGTGCCCAATTTACCCCAATTACTACTACATCGGTCTCGAGGGCATCACGGTGGGGAACGCGGGTGTGACCACAGTGCCTACTAATCTGCGAGAGTTCGACTCTCAAGGGAACGGAGGCCTATTGATAGACTCGGGAACCACGTACACCCACCTGCCAGAACCGTTCTATTCACAGCTTCTGTCCATCATTGAGTCCGCGATAAGTTACCCGAGGGCCAAGGAAGTGGAGGCACGAAGCGGGTTTGATCTTTGCTACAAGGTTCCATGTCCCAACAACACTAACCCAATGAATGATGACCTCCCTCCAATCACATTCCAATTCTTGAACAATGTGAGCTTGGTGCTTCCTCATGGGAATAGCTTCTATGCAATGGGAGCTCCAATCAACTCGAGTGTGATCAAGTGCTTGTTGTTCCAGAGCATGGATGATGGCGATGGACCAGCTGGGGTTTTTGGGAGCTTCCAACAGCAAAATGTGGAGGTTGTGTATGACTTGGAGAAAGGAAGAGTTGGGTTTCAGCCAATGGATTGTGCATTGTCTGCTTCTTCAAAAGGACTACTTCACAAAGGCTAAAATAACTCCAACACACCCCCTCCCCGCCCTCCCCCGGCGGCTTGGTTAGTTAATGGCAGTTCTTGCTGGGTATGGGCCTTTCCCTTGCTGGATTACAAGGATCAAGAATTGAATAATCTGTTGTAACATGTCTTTGTTTCGATTTCGTTCTGTTGAACTTTGTTTGTATGTGAGTTGTGTGGCTTTAATGAATTGATCAAGAAGAGTGAGCTGGATATATTCTCGTTGCTTGTGTGGCCGAGAACATGTTGAGGTGGAATGGAAGGTACTATTATGTTTTTATATGCTTCGCTTTTAATCTCGATGCACTTTTCATGTGGGTTTCCACATCTAACGAGCAAGAAAAAGTATTAGCAAAGTAACCTTAAACAGCTGCCATGAAGAATCTTTTCCGCGCAAATTTTAGTAGTCTGCGTCTGAGATTTGTACTTGATCCTAGTTCGATTGCAAATTTTAATTTGTCTCCATTAGGATCCCCTAATTTATAGAAGTTATGATTTGTGTACCTATCATTGTGCTTCAATCTACAACTAAATTAAGATTCGCCCACTGCCTCGAATGACCAAAAAAAAAAAAATAGCAAAAATAATATATATAAGTGAGGCAACGGTTTGAAAAGATACATAGACATATATTATTAATGTACTTAGAATGATGGGTCTACCATATCGTAAAAATATGGCCTAATAACATTGAACACATTAATTAAATTTGTTAGTAAGAATCGAGGATAATAATATCAAGGCAGTAGTTTATGCGAGTATATACATTCCAAGTTAATTCTATGTAATAGTTCAAAATCTAGACATATCGGAACCGTCATTGATTAAGTCATTACTTATATTTTGTATGGAAAATTTTTGGATTCATGTTTTATATTATAAGAAAGTGCATATTTTTCTCTACATTAAACAATGGTTGTCAAAATACATAATTACTTTATGAATTTGTCATATTAATGGTCTTTTATTAAAACATCTCCACATCTGATCCTCATTAAAATACGTAAAATTTGTATTGATAGTCTAAACTAATCTCGATGAATTCACGTAAACGTGTCGCCACTGATAATCTATTAGTCACTAAAATTTACAATTTAATTAGCACTCCAAGAAACTGAAGACCTAAAAAAAAAAAAAACTCATAAAATACTAATAATTGCTCACGTTGCAAGTTATTGAAACACAATACAAATTTTCATCCAAGAAGTAGACGCTCAACTTGACTAAAACCAAATTTTCATCTTCATCCTATAAATATAGATATGTAAACTGCAGTAGAAGTTACTTCGAAAACTCTTAAAAGAATTTTACAGATTTTGGTTATAATATGGAAAAAAGAGAGTGGAAGTAAGGTTATGTTTGCTTCGCCGAGTACGAATAATTTGAAAAACATTTTCCAAAGAATGATTGTTCGGATCTTTTGAAATAATTGGTCCATAAAAATTATTTTTGTTATTAACAATAATTTATATCTAAATATCTCCATTGACAATAAAAATACATTTCATTTCATTTATTTTTGTAAATGATAATAGGGATTATTTTTTAGAAAATGTTTTCAAAATCAATCATATCTCATGAAATAAATGATGCCTAAGAACTTACATAAGATTGTTGAAACCCGAAACTTAATTAACAACCCCACAGCAATTTAATGGAAGGATATAAATGACAAGATCACTCACTTTCGAGCATTAAATATAAGTACTTAAACTCGACTAGTAATTTTCTAGCATTATGGAGCGAACCATTTGCCTCAGTCATTGAAGGCAAGGCTTAGCCAATTTTTCATGATGTCATTCTTTCACTCCTTGAATAGAACCGAAAATCGATTGGAAGCAATACTTCCAGTCTGCATTGAATGTGATATCCCGAAATTTGGCCCTATTTCGAAATATATGAAATAGTTATTTTGTGGGAAAAGTACCAAAAAAGTCCTAAACATATTGTATTGGTACCAATTTAGTCCTAAACTTTTCAATTGGACTAATTTAGTCCTAAACATTTTAATATTAGTATTAATTCAGTCCATCCAGCCAATTTTGATCGGTCGGCGCTGACGTGCCAATTTGTATGATTTTTTTTATTTTTTTATTAATTTTTTATTAATTTTTTTTCTTTTTCCTTTTCTTTTTCGGCGGTGGCCGCGAACCCGGCTCCCGCTACCGGCGAGGGTCGCGGCCCTCGCCCGGCCTCTCCCAGGCCGCCGGGGAGGCGGCTTCGCCCGGATCTAGGCGAGGTCGGCCTCGCCTAGGCCTTGCCGCGGGCGAAGGCAGCCTCGCCCGCGGCTGGCGAGGCCATGGCGGCCATCGCAGGCGAGGGCCGCAAAGCGAGGCGAGGGCTTTCGCGGCCCCCTCGCCTCCGCCTCGGCGATGGCCGCCTTCACTACCAGCGAAGCCGGAAGCACAACGCTGCACAAAGCTCGGATTTTTCCATCCCGTGAAGCGAATCCGCAAAACCAATTCCTCATTTCTCTCTCTCGAGCGCCTCTGCTGAACCCACCATCTCCCGTAGAAGCTTCGGGAAACGGCGGAAAGCCCCGATCGAATCTAGAGAACTTCCCCCTTCTTCTCACCGCGGATTGGAGGAGAGCGGGTGGTGGTTGCTTGATCGGGGGGAGCAATGGGGGATGCGAATGCCATGGCCGGCAACCTGGCTCGCGCCATTGCCATTGCTTGACTAGAGCTCCACTCCCGATGCTCACCGGGCCGCCGTCTCTTTCCTCGAATCCATACGCCCTCTCTACCCCTCGCTTTCCCTCTCCCCCTCTCTGTGTTTTGAGGCGTTTCCCCGGGTCGATGACACGTGGGTTTCGGTTCGATGCCGACGAGGGTCGTGGCCCTCGGCCCTCGCCTCCGCACTGGCGATGGCCACCATGGCCTTGCCAATCGCGGTGAGGCCGCCTTAGCCCGCGGCAAGGCGTGGGCGAGGCTGGCCTCTCCCAAATCCGGGCAAAGTCACCTCGCCAGCTATCACACCCCGAACCCCAAGATGCGTGAACAACCCACCATGGTCATGCAAATGCGACATTCCCAAGTAGTGTCGCCGATCCCATTAATTTATTATGCGCATGCTAATATGAAACCCCTAACAAGACTTACGAGATAGAAAAGCAAGAAACCAAATCATTCAAAAACAAACATACTTTCATATATAATCACACCGAGTTTACATATACACCAAAAATGGATCAGTCTACAAAAAGGGGATCGATCCACCAAAAAGAAGGAACGGTCCTATGACTACTAGTCGGACTCGTTTGTCGATCCCGCCTCTGACCGATCAACCACCAGAGACGATGGGTCCTCCACTCCACCATCAGAAAGGATAGTTACGCCCTCTCTTAGAATGGCTTCCATCACAGCAGGTGGAATATCAAAACTACTAAGGGGACCAATCCTGAAACCATTGGGCCTAAAGCGGAACCACGCCCTATATCTATGAGGCACTCTGACAAGCACGACCTCCTGGATCTAGAGCGTGGTCCAAATCAGCTCATAGATCCAATGACTATTAGGATCGGGGAAGCTATACACCTGCTCAAAAATCTGCACTGGGACACCATAACGCTCCGGGGGTTCTGCCATCTACGGTCTTGAAATTTTGGCCCACAACGGGGTGAAACATTGTTTCAGCAAATTCACCCCCCTAAACCCCTATTAGAAAGAAAATACGCCTAAGGGTGGCCTAGCCACACAACACAGAAGACTTACCTCGTCTTATTTCCTTCCTACAGGTTAGTACAATTCATATCATTCAATCACAGGTAGTAATAAGAACTTAAACAATTGGAACGCAATCACTTTCATATAATCAGTAACCACACTCAGCATACGTTCCAATTTTTACTTATCACCACACATGAACATAGCCTACTCGCAGTTCGGCTATCTACTGGCATATAGCCAGGCATCGTCTCTCCACCTTGGAGCACGGCTTCGTTAGTACGTCGACGGCGTTCCCGAAGAAGCATGGGCCCAGAATCTACTACAACCCACATCCGTTGAAAATGCATCTCATATAGGGGCAAATCCGGCTCAACAACCCAGGATGATTTCCACTTAATTATCACACGACCAATCCATACTTGGCCCAGGACACTTTGCATTTCACTCAATACTTTAATTTAAAATAGTAATCCCGGCCTCTTTTTTTCGTATTAAAAATATTCCAGAAATTAATCACGTGTGTGGGGGCACGTTAATTTCGAACCAGAAAACCAATTTCTTACTTTCTCAAACCCCACTATTTAATATAATCCTTAAAATCCAATTTTAGTATCAAAACTCGACACCTGAAATTTTATTAATAAAATCTCTATTTTTCACAATCAACAATCAATTTGCATTATCCACTCATCAAATTCAAAATTTGAGTACACAGCAGCGATCGGCGCACAAAATTCGTAAAAAATTTAAGTCCCGAAATAATTTTTGGAATTAATTAAATAATTAATTTTATTCCGAAAATTAATTAAATAATAATATTTTAATAATTTCGAATAACAATATATTATTAAATTATCAAACAATTTCGAAATATTTATTTAAATAAAAAATAAATCAATAATGTCAAATCAAGGCTTATTCTAATATAAAACTACTTAGCTTTAATTAAACCTATTTTAACTTAATCATACTCTTAATCTAATTTACACTTAAATAAATTAAACTAACCACCTAACAACACTTAACATAAAATAAACCTCCCTAAGCATAATTAACCCTCTAATTGAGGTTTAGTGAGCTAAACTCATCGGAATCGCTTTCCGATAAGTCTCCGGCGAAGAGAACGGCAAGGCCGTCGACAAATTCTCCTCGGGGCTACACCAAAGGAGGACCAGAATGCGCCTAAAACAATTCTTAAAGGTCCGGCTAGGACTGGAACTCCGGTGGCTGTCCAAGCTCGGTCGGAGGAGCTTTGGTCACCGGTTTGGCGCGGGACAGGCGGAAAGGGACAGCGGTAGCTCGGGCGGTTGCTGGCGGTAGCTTCGGCGACCAGGCGAGACCTTCAATGATTGCTGGCAACGAGGATCAGCTGTGGACGAAAGGGCTTGAGGCTCAGGGTCACGCGAGGAGTGCAGAGCAACAAGCGAGCTGGCCGGCCAAGCGCGCGCGGGCCTTCACGCGTGGAAGGGCGGCGACTGCGGCAAGTGGCGGCATCGAGCGGGTGAAGGGGCGATCGGGCTTGGCTGGTTCGCACAGTGCAACTCCTCTCTCTCCTCTTTTCAAAATCCAAGAAGCCAAAGGTTGAAGATGATGGTGATAGGTGGAAGTGAAATCCCAACTTTTTGAGAGCCAATCCCCACCCTCCACTAATCAAGATCTTCATCACTTTGGCCCAAACCACCATGACATCACATGATATCACACTCCACTAACTCAAATTCTCCACAACATCTTCCAATGGGTGCAATTTCTTCCTCCGCCGTGGCATAAAAATCTTGTACATTTATTCAATTCCATTCAATTATCTTCCAATTAAGTCCAATTGAAGTCCATAAATTAATCCAATGTTCTTAATAAGATTTGTGACACAACAAGACTTCCAATTTATGAATTCAATCTCAATTTCAAGGTTAATTTCACTCCGGCACGATACTAGCGCGTCCTAATCTACCCGGTAGCTTTTAGAAATTTTCGTGCATTTGACTTGTGGTTGATCAATTCAAGCCACAATGTACATCTCTGACACATTGGCGACTCTTGGTTGTTGTGGTAATCTCAAGGTTTCAAATACGGGCATAGGGTACCCAAACAACAGAAAAGTCAGTTCAGTGCCGATCGAGAAGAATTGTGCAATCTGGTGGAATCACCCACACTTGATCACATGCCTCTGTCGAGTCGACATATCTCCGGTTTCTAATCGATTTTTAATTGTGCCGTAATGACCCTTGCAGATTAGCTCGGTCGAAAGGTTGCTTCCTGGTCAAATTCTCGAGTCTGATGCATTAGAATCTCTTAACGGTTTCACTAGATAAACTAGTTTTCACATGAATGGCCGACTCAAGGAAAAGAAGTATATGTGTGAAGATGAAATGCCCATCTAAAATACTGAAAATAGAATTGGAAAATCAGGATGTCACATCGGCGGCCTGGGAGAGGCTGGGCGAGGGCCGCAATCCTCGTCGGCGACAAGCGAGGGCATCGCGGCCCTCACCCAGTGACTGGCGAGCCTCCGGTGAGGCTTACCGGCCACCGCTGAAAAAGAAAAAAAAAAATAAAAAAAAAAAAAATCAAAAAAATCATTAAAAAAATCATAAAAATTGCCACGTCAACGTATGGCCACCGGCCGACATCAATGTCAACGCCAACCAGCCAAAATTGGTTGGATGGATTGAATTGTTACCAATATTAAAAGGTTTAGAACTAAATTTGTCAAACTGAAAAAGTTTTTAAATTGGTACTAATGCAATAAGTTTAGGACTTTTTGGTACTTTTCCCGTTATTTCGTCGATGCGTTTATAGTTACTTTACTCTGAATTGATCACTCACAAATTAACTAATCCATTGGGTGAGGCCGTAAATGGTTAAAACGCAAAAAAACCAGAGAATTTGATCAAAAATTGATCGCTCGATTTGATGGAAGTACGTGTTGGAGAAAACTTCCTTGAGTGTTTTGAAGTTGACAAAACGTTTCCATCAGTCTAGTCTGAAGACTTGCAGACTCTTCCATCAAAGTCTGAAGACTCCGGACTACCAAACTCAAGACTCAAAGTCTATCCTCATTGATAGTTTCTAGACCGTCGAAGAAGGCTTATCCAGAATTGGATGTTTCGTTAAGGATTTGACTTTATCGACTGGAGAAGATCTCTTGGCTGGATATAGCATGTCAAAATCCATTATTCAAATCAAGATTGATTCAGGGATTTTGGATTCGTTGATTGGCGAAGTATACTTGGAAGGTTCTACTTACGGAAACCTAGATCCCGATTGTATGGGTGAGCATGATTGATGGGCTATCGTCATGTTCCTTAAATAGCTCGAAGATCTTCGTAATTGATTCTCTCCAACAGGTAGATTGGAAGAATTCATTTGGTAAGTGCCAACGGGTATGATGGCATAAAGGAGTATATAAGGAAGACGTTCCAGTTGTTCGAGTGTGTGCGCGATAGAAGAATTGCAAAGTCCGAAGCTCATTGTTCTTAGTAAATTAAACTATTGAGCGAAATCTTGTACGCAAAAGAGATTCTATATCTTTGAGAGACCTTGAGGAAGTGTAGTAGAGTTTCTACATTATGGAATCAAGGAAGAGCTTTACTGTAACAACTCTTTTGTTCATAGTGAAATCCAGCCGGTGGGCTATCAGTGCGGAAGAGTGGACGTAGGCTTGGATTAAGCCAAACCACTATAAACTATGTGTTCATATTCTTTTCCCTACGCTCTTTTACTTTGATCGTAACTCGTTTTGTTTACAAGAGACGAATTTCATTTTCATAATCTATTGCTGATTTGAGTTGCATACTTCACTAAGGGAAATTTGTTTTTACACCTATTCACCCCCCTCTAGGTGCTCATACTAGCTTTCACAATTGGTATCAGAGCTTGTGTACTCACTTAAGTTGAAGTGTTTTACTTCAGAGTTAAAGATCCATGGCTAGTATGTTGGCTCCAGGACTGGTTGAAGGGCAAAACAATACCAGACCACCTTATTTTGATACAACTTATGGAAAAACAAGATGAAGGCATTTCTAAGATCAAAGGATCCTCTGGAATGGGATGTGGTAGACAAAGGAATCATTCCTAAAGCTGCACCTGTCTCAGAAAGAGGAAAAGAAACCGTTGAGTCTAGCAAAATGACTCAAGAAGAGATAACCAAGAGACAAGCTCTTGATGCAAAAGCAATTTATTCTTTATATTGTGCATTATCACCTACTGAATATAACAGAATATCTTTTTGTGATACAGCTAAAGAAGTTTGGGATAGATTACACATCACCTATGAAGGAACTGATTGAGTGAAAGAAACCATAATCAACATTCTGCTCGGTCAATACGAATCATTCAAAATGAAATCAGGAGAATCTATCACTGACATATTTAGTCATTTTATAGAAATCGTGAATGGTCTTGAAAATCAAGGTCAACCAATTTCTGATCCCATGAAAGTAAACAAGTTACTGCGTGGACTCTCCAAGGATTGGAATCACATAAAGACATCAATAAAGGAGACACAAAGAATTATGTCACTTTATGTCGATGAATTGGTTGGGACTCTTCAGTCTTATGAAGTGGAGCGAATCAATGAAGATGAAGATCCTAAAGGTAAGAAATCCATTGCATTAAAATCTAATGATGATTCTGATGTCACAGATTCTGAAGACGATATGGATGATGAAGAGCTTGCTCTCATGATAAGAAGATTTAGAAAGCTAAACAGAAAGGGGAGAAGATTCAATCCAAAGAAACAAAGTTTTCAAAAGCAATAGACTAAGTCTGTTGAGGATGATGAATCCAATAGAGATGTAGTCTATTTTGAATGTAAGAAAAAGAGACACATCGACCTAACCGTCCCATTCTAAGGAAAAAGAAAGGAAAAGTCGAGACTCCGAGACGGACTCGATTCGACAATGAAATCGAGGTAAGTAATTTGAAAATCCCTACTAAAGTCTCTAGATACATTGATGAATTGTGTCTTAGTCTCAAAACTTCTCTTAAAAGGATTTCCGAACTTAAAAGAGAAAATTCTGCACTAAAGCAACAGGAAAATGTTTGGAAAGAAAATGTCAAAAGTTTAGACAAAAGTGTTACTACTTTGAAAGAAAATGAAGACAATCTTTCAAAAGAAAATGCATTCCTGAAAAATGATATCTCAAGTATTTCTAAAAGATTTTTCTATAGGATCTCGAGAAACTTGAGAAAATTCTTTCAAGCACAAAGACCTTATTTCAACAAATCAGGTTTAGGAATGATTGCTGAAACTATTCCTCTAATTGATTTTCCTAAAGTAAAGGAAAGAATTAAGCAAAGACCTACAAGAGATGCTTACAAAAATCATTTCCAAAAAGTTTTTGTAAAACTAGTAGGTCGCAATGCTCTTAAATGTTCTAAGTGCAATAGCTCAGATCATTTTGAGAAAGAATGTCCTATGGTTTGGAAACCTGTTAAGAAGGTATGGGCAAAGACCGTATATTACACTAACACCAATGGACCCAAGAAAATATGGGTACCAAAGAAAGCTTGAGTCTCTTTTCTAAATGCAGTCACTATTAAGAAAAAAGTTAAATGGTACTTGGATAGTGGATGCTCAAGGCATATGACGGGAGATTCAAATTACTTCATAAAGCTTGTTCAAGTTAATGGTGGAAAAGTTTCATTTGGAGGAAACAACAAAGAAAGAATTGTGGGATACGGAACTGTAAAGATTGGAAGTTTCACGATCTGTAATGTGTCATTAGTGGAAGGACTCAACTACAATTTGCTAAGTATCGTCATTTGTGTGACACCGGTTTCAAAATAAATTTTCAAGAGGGAATATGTTCAGGAACCAAGTAAAGACTCCTCTCAGTCTTTTACGGGTCGAAGACATGGAAATATCTACCTCTTGGATGTCAAACCAGATGAAACACAATGTTTAATCTCAATTCAAGAAGAAGCAAACTTATGGCACAGAAAACTTGGGCACATCAACATGAAGCAAATAGCCAAAATTTCAGCAAAGAAGCTTGTTCGTGGTCTACCCAATCTGTCATACCAAAAGTCTGATCTATGCACACCATGTGTGTTGGGAAAACATGTAAGAAACTCATTCAAACCAATAAATCAAGTTTCCACTAATCATGTACGCGAGCTCTTGCATATGGATCTCTTTGGACCAACCGAACTCAGAGCATTGGAGGTAAGAAATACTGTTTAGTGATTGTGGATGATTATTCACGATTCACTTGGGTATATTTCCTAGCAAGTAAGTCTGAAACCTTTTCTTATTTTATAAAGTTTGCTAAAAAGGTCCAAAATGAGAAATGGTATGTTATTTCAAGTATACGGACAGACCATGAAGGTGAATTTGAAAATCAAGATTTTACAAAATTTCGTGATGAATCTGGTTTTTAGCATATGTTCTCTTCTCCATATACTCCGAGCAAAATGGAGTCGTGGAAAGAAAGAATAGGTCGCTTCAAGAAATGGCTAGAACTCTTCTAATTGAAAGTAACATCTCTTCACGTTTTTGGGCTGAAGCAGTTTCTACAACATGTTATATTATTAATAGAGTCTTTCTAAGGCCTATTCTGGAGAAAACTCCCTACGAGTTATTCAAAGGAAAGAAGCCCATTGTTTCATATTTTCATGTGTTTGGATGTAAATGTTGATATAGCTAGTATAAACACCTAGAGGGGGGTGAATAGGTGTAAAAACAATTTATCGAGATACGAAAGCAACATCGGGCGAGACAATAGAAAGGAAGTTCTCTAAAACAGATTATGATCAAAGTAAACATAGAGTAGGGAAGAGAAAATTGAACACAAGGTTTATAGTGGTTCGGCTTATTCCAAGCCTACGTCCACTCTTTCGCACTGACAGCCCACCGGCTGGATTTCACTATGAACAAAATAGATATTACAGCAATGCTTTCCCTTGATTCCACAAAGTGTAGATATTCTACCACACTTCCTCAAGGTCTCTCAAAATATAGACTCTCTTTTGCGTACAAGATTTCGCTCAAGTAAATGAATTGACTAAGAATAAGGAGCTTCGACTTTGGAATTCTTCTATCGTGCACCCTCGAACAACCGGAACGTCTTCCTTATATACTCCTTTATGCCATCATACCCGTTGGCACTTACCAAAGGAATTCTTCCAATCTTCCCGTTGGATTTAATCAATTAGGAAGATCATTCGAGCCATTAAAGGAACATGTCGATAGCCCATCAATCCCGCTTGCCCATACAATCGGGATCTCGGTTTCCATAAGTAGAACCTTCCAAGTATACTTCGCCAATCATCGGATCTTTAATCAATCTTGATTCGAATAAAGGAATCCGTTATGTCATATCCAGCCAAGAGATCTTCGTCATCGATAAGATCAAATCCTTAACGAAACACACAAATTCCGGATAGACCTTCTTCGACAAACTAC
Source organism: Eucalyptus curtisii (assembly GCA_017140595.1). Taxonomy (NCBI): domain Eukaryota; kingdom Viridiplantae; phylum Streptophyta; class Magnoliopsida; order Myrtales; family Myrtaceae; genus Eucalyptus; species Eucalyptus curtisii. The sequence continues at coordinate 19,992,965 of CM029498.1, forward strand.
AAACCGTCAATGAGAATAGACTTTGAGTCTTGAGTCCGGCAAGTCCGAGGAGGTCTTTAGACTTTAAAGTCTGCAAATCTTCAGACTAGACTGATGGAAACGTTTTGTCAGCTTCAAAATATTCCAGAAAGATTTCTCCAACAATTGTTTTATATTGAAAAATGCAAATGATCGGGTTGGTAAGTTTGAAGAAAAATCAGATGAAGGTATTTTCCTTGGATATTCTATCACAAGCAAAGCTTACAGAGTTTACAACAAGAAGACTCAATCTGTGGAGGAATCAATGAATGTCAAATTTCAAGACTTTATGCAAAATCAATCAATTCATACTCATCTTGAAGAATCGAACCTGCTCCAAACTCTACAAAGTCTAAATCTCCGAAGCAGTTCAACCTTTAGAAGACGAGCAACAAATGATCAACGAAGATTCAAATGAGGAAAAAGATCAACGATCGACAAATCAACCAAAGAATCGGAAGCATAAGTCCGGTCATCCCAAAGATCTCATTATTGGTGATATTAATGAAGGAATTCGCACAAGATCCAAAAGGCGTGAAGAGTTTAGTGTTGTGGCTCTTATTTTTGAAATAGAACCCAAGAGCATAGAAGAAGCTTTAACTGATGAAAGCTGGATTGAAGCTATGTAAGAAGAACTCAGGTAATTCAGCATTAATGATGTCTGGAATTGACTCCTAAACCGAAAGATAAATCCATCATTGGAGCTAAATGGGTTTTTAGGAACAAGATGAACGAGAAAGGTACAGTCGTAAGAAACAAAGCAAGACTCGTGGCCAAGGGATATATGCAAGAAGAAGGGATAGACTATGATGAGACTTACGCACTAGTAGCAAGGTTAGAAGCAATTAGATTATTACTTGCTTTTGCTTGTCATAAGAATTTTAGGTTATTCCAAATGGACGTCAAAAGTGATTTCCTAAATGGATTTATCCAAGAGGAAGTCTATATGGAACAACCACCTGGTTTTGAAGACCCAAGAAAACCGACTCGTATTCGATCTGAAAAATGCTCTATATGGTTTAAAGCAAGCACCTCGAGCTTGGTACGACAGACTAAGTAAGTTTTTAATTCAAAATGGCTTTGTCAAAGGTAAAGTAGATACTACATTGTTTATCAAAAGTGAAAGAAAAAGTTTTTTACTTGTTCAAATTTATGTTGATGATATCATTTTTGGATCTTCTAATAAAAATCTGTGCAAGAAATTTTCTAAGTCTATGCGGGATGAGTTTGAAATGAGCATGATGGGTGAACTAACCTTCTTTCTCGGGCTTCAAGTTAAACAACTGAAGGAAGGAATCTTTATTCATTAAGAAAAATATGCTAAAGAACTTGTCAAAAAGTTTGGACTAGAAAATTGCAAAAAGACTTATCTACCAATGTCAAGTTCTTTGAAGATGGACAAGGATGAAGAAGGAAAGAAAGTTGACCAGAAGCTATACAAGAGTATCACTGGTTCACTTCTTTATCTAACTGCTTCTAGACCTAACATTTTGTTTAGTGTTTGTATTTGTGCCAGATTTCAATTAGACCCTAAAGAATCTCATTTAAGTGCTGCAAAGCGTATTATCAAATACATTGCCTCAACTTCAAACTTGGGTCTCTAGTATCCTAAAGAAAGAGACTTCACTCTTCTTGGATACTCAGACGCAGACCTAGCCGGTTGCAGAGTTGATAGAAAGAGCACCTCGGGCACCTGTTAACTACTTGGAAGGGGACAATATCTTGGTTTTCAAGGAAGCAAAGTACGGTAGCTCTTTTAACGGCGAAGCAGAGTATGTAGTTCTTGGAAGTTGTTGTTCACAAATTCTGTGGATAAAACAATAGCTAAGAGACTTTGGAATTGAAGATTCATGCACTGAAATCAAATGTGACAACACCAGCGCAATCAATCTCACCAAGAATCCGATTCTTCGCTCAAGAGCAAAACATATAGAGATTCAACATCATTTCATTAGAGATCATGTTCAAAATGGAGAAGTTTCGATTCAGTTTATTGATTCAAAGAATCAACTGGCGGATATATTTTCAAAGCCTTTGGAGAAAAATCAATTTGAAGTTATTCGTTCTAGACTAAATATCTTAAAGTCTAAAGAAGTTCGACTCGGGACCGAAAGTCTAAAGGCACTCGACTCGGACAATCAAGATCTACGACCGTAAGTTATTTCTATTTTAGAAACTTATATCTCGGTTCAAATCTTGAAAAGGTACGATCATCTATCCAAATTTAATTGGTGTAATTTTCCCAATTTTTCGTGATTAGTGCAATCCTTCCTTTTCGAAAAGAAGTTATTTTTGAAATGACAGTTATCTAATTTTTAAAAAGACAGTTATTTTTAAAAGACATTTTTATATTTTCTTTTTCACGACGCTCCGTATGCCTCGCTTCGATCGCCTTATTTACCGTCGGTTCTTCTTCGTTTTACTCACAAAAACCATAAGAGAGCACCGATCTTCCACTTCTGTCTTCTTCTCTTGTTTAATCCTCGAAAATTTTTCATCTTTCTTGGGAAACAAGCTTGGAATCTCTCAAAGACTATGAAAGATGTCGTCTCAAAGAAAGTCTTCAAGGATCGCGAACAAGGGGACCATAGCAAATGCGTGAGGGCCTACGCACTTTGATCTCACCGAGGAAGAAGAATCTCCTAGACAAGCAGAGCCCACAACATTCTCAGCAATATCCATCTCCTCCATCTAGACCTCAGGATGTTGCACATCAAGAAGAGGAAGAAATCATCGAAGACGTAGAACCCGTAAGAACTCTTAAGCTCGCTTTTACCTACAAGCTTTATCGTGCTTTGAAGAGGAGTGGTACTCCGTTGAACTACATTGATGAATTTCGAAAGACAAAGGGTTTAGAAATGAAACTTTCTTTTTACGCACAATGGAACGATTGGGAATTGCCCCGCGGGTCGGTGGAAGAGGCATTGGCAAATATCCCAAGCGATCCACGTGTTGGAGGGCCTGAGTCAACCATATGGGAATGACGATGATGGGATGTACGATCGGTTTAAAGCGAAAATGGGTGTTGCGGCAAAAATCCGAAGCAAAAGGACAGACTTGTTTCAATCGGAGGATCACAAGCAACTGTACTCTAAGTTGCTTAAGCATGGCGTGATAAACCCTAGAAGGGTGGACTTTGATTTTCTTGATTCTGTGAATGTCAATCTGCGGGAAAAATCCAGTCTTCTTCAACTCAAACAGTTTTGTTCTGAAACTACAGAGGCTTATGCTGAACTTACTGCTTACTTCTATTCGAATCTCAGTTTTTTGGATGCGAATAGGTTTTCTTTTAGTGTTCGAGATCAGGACTATGTGGTTGACATGAATACTCTGGCCAATGTGATTGGGGTTGAAAGAGGGAGATATCAACCTATCAGTGTGTCTATCGCTCGTGCAACGTTGGAGCTTGTTCAGGATAGAAGGACGGAAGGAAATATTTCCTATTTGAGAATGAATGCGTCCAACATCTTGCTTCACAAGATAGTAATTAATTGTCTCGAGACAAAATCAACTTTAAAGACCGACGTTTCAAACTCGGAGGCAAAGTTGATGTACGCCATCAATGCTTTGGTAAAAAGTTTTCTCTTCCACACACTATTATGTTCCACATGTACAGAGCAGTGGTGAAAGACAAGGGTCAACTTCCTTACCTAGCACCTGTGACCAAGTTATTTAGACATTTTAACGTTTAGCCTCCCCGGATTCTTTTTGTTCGAACGTGCGATCAAATGGTGGTGGGACTGAAAATGGTCTCTAAAATGCGTCTGAAGGAACTCAACAAGGCATTTGGAGCAATTCAAAGTGAAAACCCCTGTCAAGACTCATTTAGTCTCTTCGGCGGCAAAGTGAAAAGGGAAGGAGCCCATGGTTGCTCCATCCAAGAAAAGAAGAGCTCTCATCATTGAGGATGAAGAGGATGAGGATGATATCATCATTTCTGCAATGGCATTGAAGAACTTGAGTCGTTCTATTCCAAAAACAACGGAGAGACAGGAAAAAGACACGGATGAGACAGAACAGAGGACTGGAGAGAGAGAAGATTTGGAGAAAGAAGCAGAGGAGAGAGATGAAAGAATTGAGGAAGAAGAAGAAGAAGAGGAGAGAGGAGATCAAGCGGAAGCGAGCATGAGGAACACTTTTCTCCACCGAAGGCATGGAAACAGAGGGAGATCGAGAAAAGAGGAACGTCCTCATTCCCGCCACCGGTGAAGGAATAAGTCGTTCTCCGGCAGATCCGAGAGGACATCTATGCCTCTCAATTTCCCGAGGAGGACATGATGTTTCATCGCCCAATTTACGTGACCATGCTGATTTGCCATCATCGCCTATACTCCGTTTGATCTTGCAGAAGCCAATACTCAGACTGATAATTCAGCAGACTTTCGCAGAATACTTGATGTTCTCTTGGAGATGCGGGGTCAAATATCTGTTCTGGGATGCGAAGTACAAAACTTGCAAAATGCAGGTCAAACCTCTTCAGTTTCTTTACATGATCAAATTCATGCCCTTGCTCTTCAAGTTCAAGCAAATGCCAAGGGTGAAGATGTGGCGCAATCGAAGGAGGATTTGAAAAAGCTGGAAGGGATTGTCCAGTCAATGGGAGATTTCCAGCTTGTTCGTGTTCCCAAGCAATCGTAATTCCATTCTCTTTTCATCTCTACCTTTTTAATGATGACAAAAATGGGGAGAGATGTGGTGCATATTTGATTTTAAACTTTGAACTCTTGACTTTTGTGATGTCTTGACTTGACTTGACTTTTGTGCTTGGCTATTTGGATTTGGACTGGATTTGGATTTGTTGTTTGAACATTTGTTTATCTTAAGTACTATTGATATCTCATGGCTTTGTTCATTTACATAACTAACCTACTTTATGTGGATGCAGATTCTAGTGTTATTTTTACTAAGCCATTTATCTTTGTGAGATATCCATATTTGCTTGAGTAATGTTTTGTAGGTCAAAGTTATCCAAATCTGCAGGAAAGTTTTGTCACCATCAAAAAAGGGGAGATTGTTGGAGAAAACTTCCTTGAGTGTTTTGAAGTTGACAAAACATTTCCATCAGTCTAGTCTGAAGACTTGCAGACTCTTTCATCAAAGTCTGAAGACTCCGGACTGCCAGACTCAAGACTCAAAGTCTATCCTCATTGACAGTTTCTAAACCGTCGAGGAAGGCTTATCCAGAACTAGATGTTTCGTTAAGGATTTGACTTTATCGACTAGAGAAGATCTCTTGGCTGGATATAGCATGTCGAAATCCATTATTCAAATCAAGATTGATTCAGGGATTTTGGATCCATTGATTGGCGAAGTATACTTGGAAGGTTCTACTTACGGAAACCTAGATCCTGATTGTATGGGCGAGCAGAATTGATGGGCTATCGTCATGTTCCTTAAATAGCTCGAAGATCTTCCTAATTGATTCTGTCCAACGGGTAGATTGGAAGAATTATTTTGGTAAGTGCCAACGGGTATGATGGCATAAAGGAGTATATAAGGAAGACGTTCCAGTTGTTCGAGTGGGTGCGCGATAGAAGAATTCCAAAGTCTGAAACTCCTTGTTCTTAGTCAATTAAACTGTTAAGCGAAATCTTGTACGCAAAAGAGAGTCTATATCTTTGAGAGACCTTGAGGAAGTGTAGTAGAGTCTCTACTTTGTGGAATCAAGGAAGAGATTTACTTGTAACAACTCTTTTGTTCATAGTGAAATCCAGCCGGTGGGCTGTCATCGGTGCGGAAGAGTGGACGTAGGCTTGGATTAAGCCGAACCACTATAAACTCTGTGTTCATATTCTCTTCCCTACGCTCTTTTACTTTGATCGTAACTCGTTTTATTTACAAGAGATGAATTTCCTTTTCATAATCTGTTGCTGATTTGAGTTGCATACTTAAGGGAAATTTGTTTTTACACCTATTCACCCCCCTCTAGGTGCTCATACTAACTTTCAAAATACGTAGTTAGTTTGTGGGTGATTCTGCACGATTACGATATTTGCGTCGAACGACAATAAACCAATTTTTTATTGATCTTATATTTATGGTACGTAATTGAACCCTTGTGATTACATGACAACCGAGGGTTGTCTACGATTCAAAGAGGCACAAACGTGGATCGAAAATTATCGACCACAGACCAACCGCGTGAGAGCCCCTAAAAGCCACCCAATAGCTTAGGTCGTATTAAAGTCACGTTCAATCGATTTTTAACCATGAAATTTAATTCGATTTCGGGTATCCAACTTTCGATGATTTTGAAATTAAATTATTGGACATCACCTCATCATCCGTCAAATTATTGGCGAGTTCAAAATTTTCGAAAAAGGAATTATCGAAGGAAAAATTGGAGACTAGAAAAAAAAATTCGGATCAAGTGGCAAAATTAAAAAAAAAAAATTGGTCCAAAAAGGATTGTTTTTAAGAAAATAGAAATAAAAAGAAAAGTGGGGACATAATACTAGGCCAAGAGGGTTTTAAGGAAGGGTGGGTGAAGAAGAGTAGGATGGGAGATTAGGAAATATTGGGAAAATCTTGTTTTTATTTCTTTTCTCTTCTCTCTCCCCACCCCTCACGTCCTCCCCCATTTTGTTGAACCCCACTTTCTTTTCTTTCTTTTTTCTTCTCTCTCTTTCTCTTCCTTCACGCTACCTCTCTGCAGAACAGCTCCCCCCCCCTTTTTTTTTTTCGTTCTCTTCTCTCTCCCTTCTCTCTTTCTCTTCTCCACCTCACGCATTCCCTCTTCAGCCGCAGCACCACCATCTTCTTCCCCTCCATTTCTTTGCTTTCATTTCCTCTAACTTCATCTTCTTCTCCCTTTTCTTCTTTCCTTGTTCATCATCCCCCATCTCCATCACCATCATCATCACCATCTCACACCACCTTTGTCTGCCACTTGAAGCTGTGCCATTCGCGGCCGAACCACCAAGCTTGGCCGCTCCTCAACTTCATTGAACCACCATCTTTGGCCTCCATTCTTTGCCATCGGATCACCACCGCTTATCGCCGTGCCCGTGTTGCCGTTCGAGCCCCCACCTTCGCCGTCCTATTGTCGGTGCCGTGGGACTCGAGTTCTCGACGCTGTCGCGCCGCCGTCGCCACGAGCTCGCCATCGCCGAAAATTCGTGAGTTAACTTCATAATTGTGGATTAGGATGTTAATTACATTTAAAGGGTAGATTAGTTTAGGGATAATCACGGTTAGTATTAGTTAATTTTGGTTTAACCTTAATTGTGATTTAAGGATGGTTTAGATTAAATTTAAGTGCGATTAGTTTAAGTGATTACAATTACAATAATTAATCGTGGTTAGATTAATTAATTAAGTCTAATTTAATTAATCGTGATTTATTTAATTAATCGAAGTTTTTTATTTAATTGTTATTTAATTAATTAATCATAATTATTTTAGTTAATGTAGATTAATTTTTAATTAATTATAGTTAGGCTAATTAATCATGTTAGTTTAATTAATCGTAATTAGTCTAATTAATTGTGATTAGCTTAATTAATCGCGATTAGTGTAATTTAATGACGGATTAGTTGTTAAGTTGAATTTTATGCTTGTTTTATTGGATGGACCTATGTATAATTCCGATTATTTGAGCTTGTTATACCATGTTATTGGTTGTTTAATGTATATGCTTTGATTACTATTTAAAAAAAAAAGGTTTTATGGGCAAGAAAATAGAAAATTTTAAGGTGTCGGGTTTGGACGCTGAATTTTACATGCTAAATAAAACAATGGGGTTTTAAAATGAAAGTGTACAAAGTTTGACTGGTTGATTTTAAATACGTGACCACGTGCAATTATTTTACTGAAATTTTAAATGTAAAGATTTTCTAAGGTTTGTTATTTAAGTACGAACTCTTTTACACTAGGCTAATTGACGGCACATAAAAATTGGCTTGAGTGCTAGCGTGCTTGTATAGTCACTTAATTGAACTGTCACCCAACAGGAGTTTGGGGGCAATGCCCGATTCTTATCGAATACTCGGCAGGGGTCCGAATGCCGAGTCGCAGTTGAGGCCGGACCAATGCTCCTTTATGGAATGCCGTCTAGGCAGGGGTTCTAGACAATGTTGTGCCCAATGGGACGGGACGATGCCCGGTCATGCCGGAAGATTGCCAACTCGTGTGTTGGCCATGGCCCGAGGGGTCGTAATAATTAGAATACGTGTGAATGATTGAGATGCATTACGCTTGATTATGGAGTAAAACTGTTAAGTACGGTATGGGAAAACTCACTTCTACTATATGCTAATTGGATTAAAAAAGTTAGTAAATAAAATTTAAAAAGTTAAAAAATATTTTTAAAAAATCGAATTATTAATTTTTTTAAATATAATTTTTAATTACTATATTTTAAAAAATAAAATTTTAAAAATATTTTTATCGAATTTTTAAAAATATAATTATTTTTTAATTTTTAATAATTATATAATTTTTAATTTTTTTTATTTTTCTTTTCTCTTTTTCTTTTTTTTTCTTCTTTTGGCCGGCCGTCGGCCACGACGAGCCGGCCGGCGACCGGCCATAGGCAAGATCGAGCTCGTCGGGCGAGCTCGAGCCTCGCAGTTGTCGGCGAGACCAAGCCTCACTGGATCTGGCAAGGCTTGAGCTCGCCGGCGTTGACCGAGGCTCGATCTCGCTGATTTGGCAAGGCCGAGGCCCCGCCCGATGTCGGTGAGATCGAGCCTCGCTAGTCGTCGGCGAGGCCGAGCCTCGCTGGGCCTGTCGTCGACCGGCGGCCGGCTGTCACTATGCCGGCTACCGGCTAAGGAAGGAAGAAAAATAAAGAAGAAAGAAAAAGAAAAAAGAAAAGAAAAAAATTGAAATATGAAAAATAATTATAATTTCGATATTTTTATAAAGTTAAAAAAGGTCATGGATTTAAACTTTAAAGTGGTTTCTTAATAACTCATTTAGATCCATATTTAATTTTCACTTGACCCATTTCTAACCCATATTTAACTTTCACTTGACCCATATATGACTCATTTAACTAAAAATGGGTCATAATATGGGTTTATGACCCATTTTGCCGGCTCTAGTGATGTACTAATATGCAGAGTGTGCCAATGTGAGGTAAGATTGTATGACGTTACATGTTTAGGCTACCTTCGATACGAATTTGCGACATAATTGGGGCTTAGGCCGTTAACTCGTTGAGATTTATATCTCACATCATTGTTATTAAATATTTTTAGGCTCGTAGTATGGAGGACCGTCGCATGTGGTTTGGGGTCCCAATGACGTCACTTTTGGTTGGTCTTGTGTTAGTGAATTTTAGACTAATCTTGACCCCCTTGCTGATTTTTGAGATGGTTGGTAGGGAGCTACGGTGTAAGGGCTTGTAAATATTAAGTTTCCTGGGGTTAGCAAACAAATAAATAAAAGCAGTGTTTTGGAAATAATTGTCTTGTGTGTACTAAGTATTTGTTGGTTGACTGGGTGTTTATATAATTGCTTTCGCATGCGTTTAATCGAAAGATAAAAAGAATGGGTTGGCGACGCGTTTTGGGACATCGCAATTAATCAACCATCGAGGGATGTTCGGGTGCTCGGAGTTCGGGGTGTGACATTGAAGCTCCTCAATCTTTTTGTTGGCCACCTCTATGGATTTTGTGGCCTAATCTGCCCATCTAGTCTCCTCTTGAATTTTCTTTTCTGCAATTTCACGTATCTTTCTACCAGAAGTAGCTTTCTAGGGTTTTGGACCCACATCGCAGCCACGAATACATCTTGACTTCTCTTCAACCCAGAAACCTTTACAAACATTTCATCCTCGTCTGTGTTGAACCCATAAGCAAGACCATCACTCCATAGCATGTTGCCTCCAAAAGCAGAACTCCGCATTTTTTTTTTAGAGAATCTCCTAATTTTTTCTAAAGCAACTAAAAAGAGATTCTTTAACTAGAAAGAGTTCAACTCAAATGTAGGGCATCCATCCAAAGGTTTTCACAACTCCACTTTCTTGACCTTTCTCTAGATCATTTAAGTTGATGCTAATAAACATGCCATTGCCTCTATGGAAGTATTGTCCCACACTGCTTGACAAAGGGTTTTAAATACTCTTTATATTTATGTGATTTTCCTTCACCTATTAGTTTAAGCTTTTGTGTTCGACTTCTTAATATGCTATTGGATTCATTATAGATTGAGGAAGCGCCCATTAAGTCTATTACAAGGTGGTGGTTGTAGCAACATTGCGTCAATGCATTCGTGTTTGATCAAACCTGCCCTCGAGTGTTGTTATGCCGCTTTTTGTTGCTTCTTTCACAACCAACACCACCCTCAAAAGAGCTCACCACCCTAAATATTCATGTGGTCTTCCTCCACTTACCAACTTAAGCTTTTAGGTTGAATTTTCTAACAGCCTCCTTCATTATATTTATCTTTCACTTGAACTATTCACCTCATAAACATCTTCCCCATGATTGAACCATCGAGTATAATTCTTATCTATCTCAAACTCAAATGAATTTCCTCCCACATTATCACTAGTTTTTAGGAGCTGCATTATTGCATCTTGATACAAGGGACAATATCCTACTCCCAATACTGTTAGAAAATGCAATCTCGAGGAATCATCCTACGAATTTTGACCCAACTCCTTTCCATTTATCATCCAGAAAAGAAAATCTAGTAATTTAATTAGCATGAAACATCTTCAGAGATGTTGATGCTAACAATTCTTCAAATAACACCACAACAATTTAAATAAAACCTAATCACGTTTGTTCATACTGCAAACTTTCAGAAGGAAAACAATTGACAAAGAAAAACTTGTTACCAAAGCAAATAACACGCTGCAGCATAACAAAATGACAAGAGTAACAAAACTAGACAAGAGTAACAAAACTAACTCAAACTGATCATTAAAGCCCACTAATTCCCATTATTGGACCTCTTTCAATGGCCAAAATAAAATAAAATGAAAGCCTATTTTCTTCATTCAGAGAGAAGAGAGAGAGAGAGAGAGAGAGAGAGAGAGAGAGAGAGAGAGAGAGAAAAGCTGTCTTTGCATCTCAGCGGGAGATCTCAAGTGAGATTGCTATTCCGCATAACATACAGATGAAAACCACAACACGTTCTGAGAGAAAGAAAGAAGAGTTGCAAATCTTAAACAAAATTCTTTTGTGCACTCAAGTAGGAACACTGCACTCTTGCTTGACCTTTCGCAGGCTGTTGGCAACAGATGAGACATTGCCTAAAGGGATTCTTTCGAGAATATTGGAGAAGCGGTTTGCTTATCTTATCAGCTCTTCTGATTGTTAGTACTAATTGAAGACATGACCCATGCGCAAAATTAACTAAACATAAATGTGGGTCATGTCCATACATGTGACCGGCCAATCGAAAAACTGACCGAAGAAAGACAGTCTTAATTGCCACGCCATCAAAAAAGCACAAGCCAAGTCGGTGCCTATGGAGTCAGCGTTCCAACATGGTAATTTAATTTACGATATCTATCATATATCATGTTGATCTCATTTACATTGCTAAAGTTTTCATCCACTAGAAACTTATAATTCCCAAATTGAGTTATTACTTTGACTTCACAACTGGTCAGTTTATTTAATGATCTTGGTTGATTAGAATAATACTACAATTTACTTTTTGGAGATGTCGATTTACATAATTCGTGGTAAAGACAAAATATACTTGGACAAACAAAAAAAAACCAAACTTGATAAAGAAAAAAGAAATATATTATCTATTTTTAAGTACAGGTTTTTGTCAGTAAAAAAAAAAAATAATTGCATTCACATTGTGTTTTTTCTCGAACATATTAATAAGCTAGACTTATGCTTCAAGTTGTTTCATGCCATAAATAAACTCAAACGCTTAAAAAACCCATTGGACAAATGTATCACATCTCTTACAACTAACATAGTCCTTTGTTCTTAGAGCGGAAGCAATTTGCTTAGCTTTACATGCATCCCACAGTATCATTTCAAAAAATATGTTAAAATATTATTAAAATTGTCCATGTCAGCGCCGGTCGTACCACATAGAAAAATCAACATCCACATTAGTGATTTCCCACTAGAATTGACCGAATAGACTTAATTAGCAAAACATGAAAAAGTTTAGGACTCAATTGACAAAATTAAAAAATATGTAACCGAATCAATAAAAGTACAATAAGTTTAGAACTTTTTGGTTAATGTTTCCTATCAAAATCACATATAAGAAACCTAATCACACATAGAATAGGATGAGTGCCCTTAAACAATATGGGTTGGCAAAGACAAACTAAGTGACCAACTTCTTTACAAGTCTCATATTACTTATCTAAAGATAGACATGAGTAGTCTCTTTTGGAGGCTCGGTGGAAATAGAACAAATTCGTCCGTTATAATCTACTATTCTCATATTCGATAGAGAAAGCGTGAATGAAAGTATATCAATAGTAAAGAGAACCGTTTATCTCCTAATTTTATAACTATTTGCCAAGTGAGTCCATCTCCTTAAGAGTTTGGATATCATATATCAATGCCACGATAGCTGGTGAATGGAAAAGCTCGATCGAGCAAGGAACATAAATCGGACTTCAACACAACAAAAGAGAAGAAGAGAGAAAGAAAGGGACATCTTCTCATCTATCTGTCATGTGAAACGAACCCTAAATTACTCTTTATCCCGAACCTTCGACAAAATATTTCATATAGCCAAGCTTGTAATAACCAAGAGTAATGATGACAGTGCATTAATTACTCAACAATGGGCCAAATTATAATTTAAAACAATTAATAAAATCTCTCGTGCCTGCTAGATTCACATTAAATAACAGCCATGTTTTGACAACCTACAAGTATTACTTAAAATAACTCATATTACTTTTTGCACTTTTTAAATTTATATACATAAGATATCATATTGAACTCAACTAAATTGCATGGTTTTGCAAACAAAAATGCTATTAAGACTCGAGTGCCATGCCCCTCACCCTATTTTACCCTACGGACATATATTCGTGTAGGTTAATCAAGTCACGGGTCTGGACATTGGATGCCCATTTTTATGCTTTTAAAATTAAGTGCAAAGGACATGCTTGTGCAGAGGATTGATATTCGGTCTGTCTAGCAGAGGATATTGTCCACCCTATACGGTGTTTCTCGATGAAGGGCCGTCTGATGTTGGCGAGGACACACGGAGTCTCTCCCAAATCTTGAAAAGGACAAGCTAGGCCCTTGCAGCCACCGTGCAAACCACATAGGGAAACAAAACGTGAGAACATCTAATGATCCTTATCTTATATGGTTGGAAAATTCATGTTCTATTCCATCCCTGATCGGATGTCGTGTTATATCTCATATGGTTTGGAAAGTCATATGTTAGTTTATCTTCTAATAGGTGGATTATAAATATGAATATAATTTGTAATTAAGTTTGCACATATAAGTGATATCTAACACCCAAATTATGATAACTTGTCGCTCATGATAAAAATTTTCCAACACCCTATGTAATCATTGTTGGACGCAAATTGTGCAATCCCAAGATCTCCATAACCAAAACAAAAATATGCATAATTGAGTAGAAAGATTAACGCACCTATTTTGAGATCCATCGAACATAAAGCGGAAGCAGAAAAGGGATTACCCACTCATCAAAGGGATCCACGCATCAAATCCTTCTCTTCTATTGCCCTCCGTATCACTGGCTCAATGAGGCGGCCCCCCTCACATTTAGCGTTAAGTAAACACTCATTAGGTGAGGATACATGTGAGAATTAGGGTTAGAGAAGAGACTTGAGCACTATTTATAGAGTTTCCAACCAGACCTCCTCATTACGGGCCAGGCTCAACTCGGCTCACACTAGCCAACCCCATATTAGACTAATTAAGAAACCTTCTATCTCACCTTAGACCAACCCTGTTTTACGGTAACCGTAAAAACAGTAAATTACAATATCAATTAATTTAGTCCACATTAGGAAAACTCTTACATTCTCCCATTTGGACTATATTAATTGAAATCGTATCTTGTATGTGCGCACTTTGGTCTAGAGATAATTCTTAATAGTCAATCATATCCCATAAAGTCTCAAACACTGAATCATGGCGGTAACTGCATGTATACACACAGAGCCTTCCATGGTCACGAGTGCTTTCAACTTTATTGATATGGATTCAATATGGTAGTGTGTCAAATGGATAACATCTCTCATAGAAAGATCTCATTTGTCAGTCACCATTCTCTTACTTTAAGTGTCACAAAAATTTGTGCCACTAGAGAATGCACATTCACTTACCTTAAGCGTCAAAAAAAACTTGTGCCACTAGAGAATGTCTTTATGGTTCCATGAACCCACATATGTCTTGTCCTTACGGTTAACCATTATTTATGTATAACAAGACATATGGATAAGGCTAATAACCGAATGCCCCTAGCCTTCACTCAAAGTTTATACAGTACCTTGAGATTTATCAATATGTATTCAACATAATGACAACACATTCAAAAATATTTTATTGAATGCAAAAGTTGATACATATCAAACCGTTACTAAATGTAACGAATATAGATATAAACTTTATTAGAGTAAAGCCAAAATAGCTCCCACTAAACAACAGCATCTCATGATACTCCTAGGCCCGTACTAATGACATGTCGCTCAAATACACATGAGCGTAGGCTTTTAGTTAGTGGATCTACAATCACATCATCTGTGAAAATATGCTATATTATAACGTCACATTTCTGTACCGTTTCTTTATGGTCAAAAAATTTAACTGTCATATATATAGACCCCTTGAGACCTCTGTAGTTAATAAAAATACTACAAATTTATTATCTCAATACAACCGTATGGGTCAATTTATAAAATTAAAAACGGTCAACTCCTTAATGAGGTTCCGGAGCCTAATAGTCCAAGTAACAACCTAAAAGAATGTTACTAACTCTACTTACATAGTAGACATAGAACTTTATTTACTACACTTCCTGCTAACATAAATATGTATTCTATTATTAATCTCATGTCATCATAACAGCCAGCAAAGTTTACATCTAAATACCCTACTAGCTGCAAGAATTGAACATGTCTATAAGTTAGCATATAATCTCTTGTCCTCTTTAAGTACCTTAAAACCTTCTTGGCAGCAACGCAGTGATCGCGTCTTGAATATAACTGATATCTGCCTAGAAGTCCCGTCACAAAGACGATATTTAGTCTAGTACAAATTCAAGCATACATTATACTTTTAAGTGCACTAACACAAGGTACACACTTCAACTAGATTTTCTCAATATTTAAATAAGGACAATGTGATAGATTCAGTCCATCATCCTTAACAACAGGAGCAATTCTTGGCTTGTAATGATGTATATTGAATATTTCTAATATACAATCAACAAATGTCCTCCGAGAAAATCTAATATAGTATAGCAAGAACAATCCTTATGGATGTTAGTGCAAAGAACAAGAGATGCTTCAAGGTCATTACTTGTAAACGAAATATCATATTCATAAAGTATGAGAAAAATAAATTTCCTCCCACTGACCTTGTAGTATATTAAATTACTTTGTTTCCAACTAAACAAAAAGACAACACTATGAAACTTTAATAATATTGTCTGGAAACTTGCTTAAGACCATGAATAAGACTTTTCAGTCTACACACAATTTTACTTAAAACATGTGCTGCAAAATCTTCCAATTGCACTATATAGATTTTTTATCTATTTGGCGTAAGTTTTTATCAAAAAGAGTTATTAATGCCACGTTCACTCTGAAAGAATCTTTAAAAGATATTATAAAGAAATAATTATTTCTTCACTATAAACTATCTACCCATCTTTCAGAGTGAAAACTTTATAATCTTTTATGGCATCTAATCACATACTTGATTGAGAACAAAAAACGACATTTATAGATATGTCGATAAATCAACCATGTAGTGGATATTGTAATCATGCTCTCACAGATAAACTATATAGTCCGATGGTATAACTTATCGTCTTTCCATAGCAAATCTCCTAAGTAAAGTTACAACCACTTCATTCTACACTTGAGAGGCTTAAGAAATTTCATCATAACTATATCAATAATAGTACCTTGAACCTCAACAAGTTTAGTCTATGGTATAGGAGATTTCACAATTGTCTATACCACAATTGTCTGTATAGGTAAAGACAAAGACACAGTGATATTCCATCACACTATTATCCTTAATAGTCTTAGAGCAGCTATCCTCTACAATAACGTCAATTTCTAGAATCTTTACTGTATGTGATTCCATAATTCTTGTACCTTTATTAGGGTCATAATCAATACTCCTTTGAACAATCTGAGTCAAATACAAAATAATTCCGATTGGATTTGAATTGCAACGCACTTGAAATTGGATTAGATAATCTCACTTCTACATGACACCTCTAAATTTAATATGATTCAAGTAATTTATGTTCAGTCTATAACTCAAAAGAAGTTTATGAAATAACTTTGGTAAGAAAACATCTTTTGTATGTGAAAAGAGTTGCTTTCACAATATCAACTCACGAGAAGACAAGATAAATTAGTCTTACTCATCATACTCATCACCATGTTCATTATGGTGCAATTATGCCTTTTGGCCAAACCTTATTGTCAGGATTTTCAGGCATAGTAATTAAATTACCACCCCAGAATTTACTAAGTATTTGACAAATGACCCTTTAAGCAATTCAGTATTGTCATACTTGCCAAAATACTCACGGCCACTATTAAGCCTGACAACCTTCAAGACTAATTCTAACCGATTTATTCTTTACCTCGGTCATTTTATTTCCATAATAATCAATAGAAGTCTTTAAATAACCGTTAAGAGTAGACATAATATCAACAATGTCAACTTTTCTACTCTTCCTTTAGACATGTGTGAGATTATTCCTTAAACAGAAATTTTTGGAAACAACCTCTTCAACCATATACGATATGTATATGCCATTAGGACTCAAACACAATCTTTGCAGATGTGTCCTAAATTTGATATTAGACAAGACATAATTACAAGCCACTATGGCTTCCATCATCTTATAGCAGTGCAGTCCGCAAACAAACCACTTTTCAAGTGTTCCAGAATGGAACGCTTCATGGACAGTAAGCAAATTCTATTGCTCTTTTCTCAAGCAACAAATCATATGTTCACAATTTAAAATTTGTAGCAGTAAAAACCTCAATAATAGTTGAGTTATTAATTACAGAAAGGTGACCAAAAAACAAGCAATGTATATAATTCGTATCATGTGAGCACGTGTAACTTGACATACAAGTACACATCCAGAGAGTTACACGCATAATCATATAAGCACCTTTGGGCAGAATACATGACATGCAATTGTACACTCCCCACATGATAGTGGTGATGAGAATATATTCCAATCTTCGTGAATTCATCACCTTTGGGCATATGAACCGCTAGGATCAGTCACTCCTCCACTACACTATCATGTATCCCTCCATGAACTAATACACAATCACCTCCTTTGGGAGTATGTTTATGCATTAGATCAGGAGACATCACAATCAATATACGAGACCGGAATTTCTCAAATCCAATCAAGCGTGCCACTTTGGCGGTCACTACTCAATTGAATCATTGAAACTCTCTCATATCAGGGATATAAACTTTATTGCTCACATAACAAGCAATGTGTGTAATTAGCATCATGTGAGAATTGTGTAACTTGATGTACAAGTATACATCCAGAGAGTTACATGCAAAATCATATAATCACCTTTGGGCAGAATACATGACATGCAGTTGTACACTCCCCACATGACAGTGGTTATGAGAATATATACTAACTTTCGTGAATTTATCACATTTGGGCATATGAACCACTAGGATCAGTCACTCCTCCACCATACCATTATGTATCCCTCCATGAACTAATACACAATCACCTCCTTTGGGAGTATGACTATGCATTAGACCAGGAGACATCCCAATCAATATACGAGATCGAAATTTCTCAAATCCAATCAAGGGTGCCACTTTGGCGGTCACTACTCAATTGAATCATTGAAACTCTCTCATATCAGGGATATAAACCTTATTTCTCACATACACCATATACATGTGATTTTAACTTTAGTGATAGGGGCAGCATATCACCAAAATCACATATCATACTAATTACATTGCTTTATTCATTAATAAAATCTTTAATCATCCATATATATATAGCGAACCTGAAAGACAGATTCCAATAAGATCACCAATCACAGTAACGCAAGAAACTTCTCATAACGAAGAAGAAATCATCTCTTATGCACCCCGATTACATATTACCATAACAACATAAAAAGAATGCTGATCTAGAAGATCTCTCACAAATTAACATCAATAGTAATACAGGGTACACCAAATCGACAAGCCTGATAGCTTATCCATTATCACTCATGAGTTTCATAAGGCAAAACATGACTCCAAGGCTAATAGTTGATTTTAAGTAACAAATTATCATTGTAATCAACCAATGGCCTATTAATTGAATCAAACCAGAGAACCAAATATCTAAACTTTAACAATAGATACTATTGCTCTGCGTAAATATTGTCATACTCCTTAATCATAAAAAATATTCAACTTAATGAACATTAACTAGTGACTAAATGAGATTATGTACAATATGCAATGACTTAACTGACATGCATTACCCACATTCAGCAGATGTGTTAATTAATACAATCAATTTGGTCACAGGTTCTTAAGACGTCCATCATTCAAAAGTTACCAGCATGTAAAGGAGTATGCATGAGCAACAAAAGTTTCATAACCTTTTATTGTTTCTCATCATCTCAATACATAATTCAAATACTATCCCTTAATGATCGTATCTCATTAAGCCAACTTTAGTTAACAATAATTTTTTTTAATTAATGAATCACACTTTTATAATGTTTATGTGATAACATACCAGTAACTCAACACTTGTATTTCCAAAATCACAAAAAAAGAAATACAAGACAAATACGCAAAAATATACTTAAAATACATGTATTTAGGGTTTTGTATGTATTTTCACATCCATAAAATCATCAAACATGTAAAATAAATACACCACGACGTAGAGGATGACCATACAAATCCAACGTCGCCAGCCACGTGCCGAACGGAGGCTCCACATGCCCGCACGCGCCGCCTGAGTGCGAGGCGCGTGGATCTCACGCGCGGGCGCGTGAGGGCGCGTGGGGCGCGTCTTCGACGACCAGGCGGCGCGTGGCCTCGCGTGGGGGCACGTGAGGCCTCCCCCGGCGACGCGCCGCCAACCGTCTTGCTCATCTCGTTGAGCCTAGTCTGATTTTGTGATTTAATTTTATTTTTATTGAACAAAAAATCTCGAAAATCACAAATTAGGGCAAAAACTTTATGCGTTCAAGTTCTATGGTTATGGTTGGTCTGATACCACATGTTGGACGCAAATTGTGCAATCCCAAGATCTCCATAACCAGAATGAGTAGAAAGATTAATGCATCTGTTTTGGGATCCATCGAACATAAAGCGGAAGTAGAAAATGGATTACCCACTCATCAAAGGGATCCACGCATCAAATCATTCTCCTCTATTACCCTCCGTATCACTGGCTCAATGAGGCGGCCCCCCTCACGTTTAGCGTTAAGTAAACGCTCCTTAGGTGAGTATACATGTGAGAATTAGGATTAGAGGAGAGACTTGAGCACTATTTATAGAGTTTCCAGCCAGGCCCCCTCATTACGGGCCAGGCTCAACTCGACCCACACTAGCCAGCCCCATATTAGACTAATTAAGAAACATTCTATCTCACCTTAGACCAACCCTGTTTTACAGTAACCATAAAAACAATAAATTACAATATCAATTAATTTAGTCCACATTAGGAAAACTCTTACAATCATTTTTTTTTTAATACTTTGACTCTCAACTCACTTTCAAACTTTTGTCATACTTTTTGCAAAGCGTAGGAGTCGAACCCTACACTTAAAACTAAACGTCCACATCTCCAACCTCTTTGAGAAGATGAGGAATCAAACTCCTCCTTTTGATGTGGGAAGGATGACCACTGGAACAACCCCTGTGATTTGTGTGTAATTACTTAAAAAAGTGAAACTCTGGCAATTGTTTTATGCCATTTTACTGGTATGTGTATTGTTATTGTATGGTAGATGTACGTAAATCTATTTGAATCATTGAATCCGATGAATCCTGAATGGGACCGTCAAATTTAATGGCACAAATAAACTTAGGGTGCATGCATCTTATAATCTCTTGATTTCCATTATTGAAGCTCTTGTGAGCTTGTGTGGTGGTAAAGTTACGAAGTTGCCACATGTTTTATAAAGGTCTGGAATTTCGATATACACGAAAAAACATTTTCCTTCGGTATACATGGAGCGAGGAAAAAATTTAGTATCATTATTAGTGACTGAGCACATTTCATAGGCCATCACGAAAATAAAAAATAAATAAATAAAGCACACACGTATCTGTGTAAAAAATGTAAATCTCTCTATACAATAAAGCAAACCCGAAGGAATAAACTATATTACCTCAAATTTTCACTTCAAATTTCACAAAGTACCAATGCTAGATATAAAGCAAACGATAATTGTGTATTACAAGATAATGGACAAAATAATAATGTGAACAATTATTTATCAAATATATTTCTCCCTTGTAGATTCTAAATTTAAATAACTTTATCAAAACAACTCAAATTGCATTTTTTTTTTTTGGACGATTATTTTCACAGTTTGCCCAAACATAGCTTGTGCTATTTTTGCTACTATTAACAAGGAAAAGAAAAAGGAAAAGAAAGAGTAATTTGAATTGAAATTATTATCAATGGAGAAAGATATCTAAGT
The DNA here is from genome assembly GCA_017140595.1 of Eucalyptus curtisii. Taxonomy (NCBI): domain Eukaryota; kingdom Viridiplantae; phylum Streptophyta; class Magnoliopsida; order Myrtales; family Myrtaceae; genus Eucalyptus; species Eucalyptus curtisii. The sequence continues at coordinate 20,013,816 of CM029498.1, forward strand.
TTATAATCTAGTAGGCTGCATTTGGCAGTCGGGATAAAATTTGGGATATGATATGATTTATCCTATCCTACGTTTGGTGCTCGCTCAGGACAGGATAAAGTCGGATATAAGGGGGATATATGCAAGATAAAATTATCCCATGGGGGAGGTGGGATAAAGGTGGATAGGATTTCTAACGTCCATAATAGGAAAGTTATTTTTCTCGAATAACAAACTTATTAAATTAAAAAAATTGAAATTATATTTCAATATAAATAATATTTGAATTCTAATTTAAGAAATTAAAAAATAATTAATGTTATTTTAATTTATATATTCAACTTTAATTCTATCTTATAATAAATATTCAATCTATAAATTAAATATTTGTATTTATTATATATTTAGGTATGTTAGTACAGTTTACTATTTGATAAAATTTGATTAAAGAATGATGAGAGGGGAAAAAAGAAATAATAAAGAAAATAATATAAAAAAGAGGAAAAATAAAAATAAAAATAAAAATAAATTAAGAAATAGTGTTACGAGATATTTTCACCATCTCCGTTTATGAATTAGGTTCATTTATAATGATATCTTGTGTATGTCAAAAAAATGTACATGATATGATGTGAATATATCCAACTTTAATACTACGATTCACCAAACAATGGATAGGATATAAAAAAATCATAGAATTTCATATCCTATCATATCCAATCCTATCCCGATTAGAAATCCGGACGACCAAACGCGTATAGAGATTTAAGCAATCATTTGATTTTTATGTTGGTCTTTTTTTAAATATCATTCGTCCTTTGTTTGGAAATTTAAAAGCATTCCTGAAAAATTCCAAATCTTGAAATATCTTTATCTTTTGGTAGATAGTTGTACAATTTTTTGTATTATGTATTTTCATTATTTGAGAAAAAAAGTATTATTTATTTTTTATCAATAATTTATGTTATATAGATGAATACAATGATTTTGCAAATATATATATATATATATATATTTGCAAAATATTTGATACGTTAATTTTTTGCATACACATAACGCGTGTACAAATGTGTTTTTTTTTTTTTTGGTAAAAAAAAAAGTGGAAACAAGAAGAGAAAGAGAGAGAGAGAGAATGAGTAGATTTTTATAACGCGTGTACAAATGTGTTAGTACATGCTAATCTAATAAAATAGTCTAGTAAAATCTTGCATCATCACTAAAAACTTTTGGTCGGCCGGCATAAATTTAAAATTTTAAAATTTTAAAAAATCAAAAATTATTATTTCAGACGCATTACATGCACGGCCGGTCTTCCACCGTTGCAAAGCGCTCGCGAAAAGTCAACGGACCCAGCAGCTCACCGGAGGACCCAGTCTCCGAAAGCCACTGGAGTCGCCGCTGCCGCCGCCGCCCTCCACTGCGACACCGCCATGGATCCCGCCCTGAACCCACTTCCTCTTTTCCGGTTCGTCTCCTCCTGGGTCATCGTTTTCCTCGGAATCCTCCAATTCTTGCCGGCGACGCACTGTCGACACCCCGCCGATCCTCACAGAAATTGGGTTCCCATCGAAAGCTTCATGAACGAATCTTACGCTTTTTCCCCTGTAAAGCACCCTTCTTTCTCCCTTTGAATGTATGCATGCTTATTCATATTTGTTTTTTACTTAGAATGGATATTGCAATGTTTTTCTTACTTGCTCTGTTTCGATGTTGAGTCATAAACTTGTTCCGTTCAAACAGTGTCTCGCAAGTTTATGGCCTGTTTATGGCTCCAGTGGCTGAAAACAGTCTGTTGTTCTCTGGGAATTCTAGTGGATAGTGGGGTTGGATACTTCGTTTTTGGTCATTGCATTTTTCTTTGATTACTGTATGAAGTGCTCGTTCTACGTTCCAAATGTTTAAAAAGGAGTTTTGGGTGGCCAAAACAACAAGATCATGACTCTGGAGTTGCCGGTAATAAGTAATCCACAATGCTCTTCAGAATCCAGGATATTTGATCACTGAATGTGCTAGACAAATAATGTTATAGCATTACGTGTTAACGGTGACAAGTAGAGTAACGATCACATTTGCCTATACATGATAGAATTCGATAGTTATTGATGTTCAAGGTTGTATTTTTAGGAGAAATTGTAGTGTCAACACATGAATTTGGATGGCCAGTGCTTTAGCTGTCCGTGCTCTAGTTTTTGGATAGCAGACAAATACAAGAGTATTTAACAGTTATTGCTTGAGATTACTCCTGTTCAGAGAAGGTAGTGTCTGTTGTGTCCTGTTTTATTCCGTCATTCAAACAATCAAAGAAATTTCTGGAAACTGGTTTTTTATTACACTGACGAGTCTGAAAGCAGTTACTTCATCGATGCAGTATTTGCTTTTGTTTTCATCTGGTTTTTTTTTTTATATATTTGAATAAGAGACAATGGCCTGATTAGCAATAGGGATTAGCATGGTCAGGGTGAACAGTTTCCCGCCTTGGAACCGAGAACCACCCTCTAAGGACCAGTTCTGAAAAATTGGAACCGAGACCCACCTATTGGTCCAGTTCCCTAGTGGGTCCATGGAACCGGTCCCTAATCCCTACAAAGCTTGCTCAGTCTTATTTTTGGGTTGAATTACGAGCCATTGATTTTTATTAAGGATTGGAAATTATAAGGCAAAACGAATAGATAATACTCGTTAGCTAAAAAATTAATTTATTCGAAGGTTATGGTGTGATCCTCTTAAGATTTCTCAACATTTGAAACATGTGGAGAATTATACTCCACATTAAATGTCAAAATCTCCACAAAAGTTAAAACATTAATCACTTGATTCATCTTTTTTCAACGTTAACCTAATTTAATCATGGGAATGGCTAAGGAGAGACCTAATTATATTCTTTAAACGAGCCGTTGGCTTTTATGGAGATTTCCAATAAGTGAACTCATGACTTTACATTTGTTTATTTTGTTTTAGTTGAGAAAGCAAGTAAATGGATTATTTGAATGAAAAAAAGAAGAAGAAAAAGTAGTAGGTTAATCTTATTACACACCCAAGAGACAAAATTAGTCAATAATGTCCAATAACTACAAATATATAAATTTGGTCAAAAAAATTATAATTAATTAATTGAGATGGAATTTATTTTATACACACACACACTAGTCCGGTCTGGGTGGATGGGTGGCAATTCCATGTCTAGAACCAGAAACCGAACCGGTACTCGCCGGTTCCACTAAATTGGAATCGGCAACCGGACTGGCTCTCATGGGAACCACTAGTTCTGGTCCGGTTCCAGGCGGTCTGGGCGATTCCCAGTTCTTTTGCACACTCCTAATTAGCAAGGTGGATTTTTGTAGTGCTGATGATTGTTTTTTCAAAGTCTCATTCCATTTGAACTGTTCAAATAAGGCTAACTGATCAGCTTGTGTAGTTGGGCAAGTATGGGGATTCTGGTAAAGAAAACACCAAAGTGGTAACATCAAACTATGAAGAGGATGGAATGGTGCATGTTGTTTCTTGGATGGAGTGTCTGGACCTTCGGCTGCTTGCAGTCCTCGCCAATTCCACTTTGACTAGCTCAAGGTATACGAGGCTTAGGAGAAGTTGATGTTCTAGTAAACTGGCATCTTATTGGACATTCATTTATCCCATCTTTTCTCTTACCTCGAGCTGGCACTGGGGTTTTTGTTCTTTCAGTCTTGCCTAAATCATCTGAATATGCTACTTACACATATCTTGAGTCATTTACACTTCACACCACACTACCATGCTTTTAGTTGTTCTAACATATTTAGAATAGCGACAAGATTTCTAATATGTGGTTTGAATAGTGCGATGCTGCTTCGTTACCCAATGTGACCAAAGGTCAATGACTTACATGAAACTTCATTGACATGATTCCTTGTAGCTACTCAGCAGATTTATTCCATTTTGGGTTCTGGAATGAAGCCATACCGAATGCATATGATTTGTGACATCTAATTCCACTTTAGTTCTCTAAGACCAAGAAAGATTCAAGATATAGCAAACTGTCCATGGCAAGTATAATACCGGAAAGCAATCATATAGCATATCATTCTTCCTTGTGACTTGTGACTTTAAATGCTGTATTTGAGCCTAAAAGCAACCAAAAAATTCTTTTTCTGGCTGATTTTTGTTGAGCTGCTGTACATTGAGCTTCGTCGCATGCTTTTAAATTCTACTGTTTTGGAAAACTAAATTTGGTCCGTTGAGAACATTTTCTCCTAGTTAAACATGCTGCAGATTCGCTTGCGTAGGGCAGTAAATATCTTTGCAACTGCTAATTGTTCACACCCCTGGATGGATTCTTGATATTCGTATTGGCTACAGAAATCCAGATATGATATACTTTCACTTCTTTATTCCCGGTGAAGACAAGCTAGCATTTTATAAGTTAAAGGTGTTGTTTCCAAATTCACATCTAGAAATTCACGGGTGAGTCTTTCCCGATAGTTCATTTTCACATTTCAGCTTTTGGTAGCCTATATGCTAACGTTTTATCCGTGATTGTAGGCAGGAGAATATCCAGGAACTAATTAGGAATGCCATGTTCTCTTTGGAGCCAAATTACAAGGAATTAGCACCGTTTGCAATACCAATGATTTTTCAGTCATTAACGAAGTTCGTATATGTTGAAAATCAGAATCGGATTTTTTGGTTATTTTGTTTCCAGATTTTCTAGATTTTCCAGATCTTCCAGATTTTATTTTTCCAGATTTTGTTTGTTATCTTTTAGGAATTTGTTTATTACGTTTTAGGGTTGTGTAGCAGCTATAAAAGGTTAGATGCCTCATGTAAATATTCATTCTCTGAAGAATAAAAAAAATCAGAGCAATCTCTCCTAAAATTCTTCAGTATATTTCTCATCGGACCTGGTAGTGAAGGTTGGCATGTTTAACCTCTGCTTGTTTCACGGCTGCTACTTTTCCTCACTTTTGATTGTAAAGTTTGGAGCTGTACACTCTATTGGTTTTACTGCATATATTGTGGACCTACTTTTGAATATATATTATGAGCTGTTGTGATTATTTAGTTGAGTTGTGTGCATAATTAGCGATTTTTCATTTCAGGGAAGAGCTGAAGATCTGATTTCTCTTGACTTGCAAAATCACGGTATTGCAGCAGCAGAGGACTGCTCAAGAGATTAACTGACTATGTGAATCCAGAAGTCTTGGATGCCATTCAGAGATCGGATGCAAGGCCCTGGGTATCTGACACTCCGTACGAAAAGAATGCCTGAGTTCCCAATCTGAGTGTGCTCTCAATTGATGCAAGAAATTTGAGAAAAGACTTTCTTCGGGCAGTTTCATGGTGGACTACAGTACTAAATTGGAACAAAAGGTTTGCTTCACTTCTCTTTTTTATTGACATGCCTATGGTGTTTAATTTCTGATGATTTAATAATGTATTTTCTTTTTATGTCCTCCTCATGGTCACCTAATTTGAGCATCTTCATCCCTCTTGAAAATCCATAATCAGGAACTCTTTTGATCCTTACCTAGTCTTCATTTGGGACAATTTCAATGAATTGCTTATTAATTATTAGACCATTGGAGTTCTACTTGACTTGTCACTGATGACCATGAATTGTGCACAAATGTTCTTCGAATGGGTATTATATATGTCATTGCTACTTCAAGAAAATACTGCTAAGTAGGAGTATCGATGGTCCTACGTTGGATCAGAGTTCAAAACTTTCTAAGCTTAGTGTCACACTTTATATTATGCGTACACGTATTGAGATTGGCTCAACCAAATTGATCAACTAAGAGCACTGCCGGGCTTGATTGGAGCTTTGTTGCTTTCTCTACACATTAGCATATCTCCTTTTATCCAATCAAGTTACATTTTGCAGCAGTACTGTTTTACATGTCCACGTGTTCTGATCTGACGTGCATTTTGTTGATTTGCAGTGCTGGCGAGAACAACCCTGCCTTATTTTTAACACTCTACCACAATTATTCGAAGCTTTCCTCTTCTTGGTTGTCAGTAGGCAATGAAGCGTTACCCGAAAGCATAGCAAATAAGACGGTCATCCCTTATGATGGTCCCAAGAAACTTTGCTCCGCACTCGGAGCTGGAGCCACTCTGCAGCCCGAAAGAGGTGATTTATGGAAACGGTACCTTCCTCCGAAGTCATCTCAAATGCTAGGACAGTAGATTTTTCCCAAAGATATGTAGTTCAGGCCTTTGTCGAAAAGTTGGGTTTCTGTGCATAATTTTTTTTTAAGCACTACTTTTTTTTGGTCGAAATAAGCACTATTGACGTGCCTCTGTCTATGCATAGTTTGGGTGATGTAATTAAAAACTTAAGAAGATAATGCTTGTTTTCCTACCCAGGTGATTATACATGATTAAAAGGGTTGTGGTTCCTTCGAGTTTGCATTTCGTTACTCTTTTAAATTACTAACTAGAAGTCCCAGTAAAAGGTACTTGGGTTTCTCTGAGTAATTAATCAGATTAGCTGTAGCTTCATCTCTCTATCTAAGATGGCAAGGACAATGTCAAAGCTATTGGGATCAAAAGGCCTGGTATGAATATCAGGGGGCATGAGACAGAAACCAGACATGGAATAGAATTTTCAATCTCTTTGTACTTAATTTGAGCAAGAAAACTTAATTTGTACGATTGCACAATCAGTAAAAGTTCAAGCTTGTACAATGCCGTTGCCTCTGAAAAACTATCGACCAAAGATTTTGCTATTGAGAGACAATGACTTCCAATTTTAAAGTTCAATGACTCTTGGACTAGCTTAGAGATTCATCTTAATTTAGTATAGCAATTAACCATGATAACGTTAAAGGCAATAATGAGATGCGTGACTGTATGTGAAGGCATCTCCATGGGATATCACCATTTGAAGTATTACCAGAAGTTTCATGTAAAACTCTCATCTCATCACATGTTCATTCATTTAGAAGTAAATTGAAGTTTGTAGTTTACTCTAAGAGTTCATCAACTTATCATCCATCTGAAGATACGGAGTGTTCCCGATAACCTAACGGACGCTACTGTCGATGAAAATGTCACTAGGAAAATCATTCTAAGTTCAGTGCTTCGTTGCATTCCGAAGGCCATTTACAGAACTAGATTCAGATGACTAAAGAATGTCGGTGGCGAGTTCGTCTAAACAGAAGTGACCGAGAGTAATACGCTGCGAAGCGATGTTCTTTTGTTCCTTGAAGACACAAACGGCACATTTATCTTGACCATTGACAGCATCTAATTAATGTAGGTTATGACATCACGAATTCCACTCTCAGCTATTGACTGACTAAAAATATTAGGACCCGAACTGGGAGAGAACAAGCTCTCCCTTGAGCTTGTGAAATCTTAAGAAAAGCAAAAAGCCAAAAGAAAAGGAAAGAGAACGAAGAACGAAGATTCGGAGATCATATTGGAAATCGTAGCTGCTATTCTATGGATCATCGTTTTCTGTGTGATCAGCAAAGCGCATAGATCTGGAGAACACGAGAACCCAAGTCATAAAATTAGTAAATTTTCGGAATGCAAAATAAAAACTGACTTATTGTCGTAAAGATTTTCTGCAATGTAGTAGTTCATAGGCCAATAGAGGATTAAATAATATAAAGTTTTGTAACAAATTAAACTTGAGAGTTGACCTCCAGTACTTGAATCGAGCGAAGATTCTTACCAAATAATTGTTCTTGAGCTTTGACATTATTTATCGATCACGCACATTAGAACCTGTCAAATGGCGACATGTGCATGATTATCATTCCAGTCCATTCTTATCCAAGACTTCTTCTTTCTTCTTCTTCTTCTTTATCCGCAAGTTACGTCCACTTTGACTTCATGAATCACCCCTTCAAGCTGCTGGAGCAGGGTTTATCTGAACTCAGGATCATAATATTTTCCATTTTTCAGCTCGTAAGGGGTCATTTTTTATTTTTTTTATTTTTTCAAATGCCAAAGTCATTGTTTGCATAATAGAAGTTATTGTTTCAATTTGAACTGCAGGCCGGCATGTGGTAGGTGCATTTGTTTACTGATTCTGAAAGAGGGTTTTTGGATTCTTCGAAGACTCAATGGAATGGTGAAGCTCCTCGGGGTTCGAGGTATATTGTTTTCTTTCTGAAGGAACATTGTAAGGCATAACAGAAGGCCTGCATGATCCAAGAAAAGCCCCAAGGATGTCGCTGTCCAAGAAGAAAGACCAAGAAAATGCATCAACCTCCAATTTTTATATTGCCGTGCAACATTGGAAGATGTGAATAATGCAACGAAAGAATCGACTTCTTGTATTGCAGTTGCTGATATGTAAAGTTGAGACAAGGTGAGCCAACGCCCAGAAGAAGAGGACAAAATGCAGGAAATGAAGGGTAATTTGTTCTACATTTATAGTTGAGATATGTGATGTTACGACATGGAGTTGATTTTGGATAGAGAAGGAACACAGGATTGTAATTTGTAGATATTTCGTTTAGTTAAGGTCTGATGAAGTTGTAAGTGCTCCATTCACTTTATAGAGGGAAGGCAACTTGGAATTATAGTTAGCAAGCGAAATGCGGGAGTTGAGCGGAAGAACAAAGAGGAAGACACGATGGAGCAAGCTGTACACATCCTTGTGCTTCCGGCCCCCCAATGCCCATCCAGTTCCCATCAAAAGCCTTGTAGGATGGCCAGGATTCTCATGGGTTGTTTTCTGCAGCAAGCCTCATCTGCATCAAATGAAACCTCACAAGTACCCAACCAATTACATTTCCACGACCAAGTACAATGTGTTGACGTTCCTCCCCAGGTTGCTCTTCAAAGAGTTGCCAATCTTTATTTCCTGCTGGCAGTAGTATTGTCCCTCACCTCATTGGCTCCACCGAGTCTGATTATCCCTCTCGTTTTTGTGGTTGGGATCAGCATGCTCAAGGTAAGGGTAGAAGATTGGCACAGGTTCTTCCAGGTATGAGGACATTAAATCTTTTTCTCCAGTCATCTTACTGTTCGTCGTATGTTTGTAGTTCGTTCTTTTTCTTGTTCAAGTTTTTGGCTGTGTGACTTGAACCTTCTGCAGAATGGCCATAATGATCCTTCTAACCACTTGTTTAATAATTTCTTGTTTAATAATTTGTATGATGCTCACTCTCATTCTAACCATTTCAGTTTTAGAATACTGCGAATTGGACTTTGTCTAGGTGGTTCTGTCCAAACTCATTTCAGTGCATTTAATCTTGTCTGTCAGGAGCCAAAAATTGAAAAGTTCCTTGTAGTCTTGGACTACTGCTGTAGTTACTAAAACTTTTCTTAGGATTTGGAAGTGAACTCTCTGTCGTAAAGACTCACATATGGGATGGTCTATTTGTCAAAAAACCGTGGCAACAAGTCTCCGTCGGGGATGTTAAAGTACAGAAGGATCAGTATTTTCCAGTGACCTCCTTTTACTCTCTTCAATCGATGAGGACGGCATTTGTTATGTCGAGACTATGAATCTTGATGGAGAAACCAATCTGAAAGCTAAGAGATGCGTAGAAGCCACTATCGGTTTAAATGAGGATGACACCATGAGTAAATTCGAAGCTACTATAAACTGTGAGGACCCAAATCCGAATTTGTATTCCTTCGTCGGGAACTTGGAATTTCAGAATGAATCGCATCCTTTGTGCCCTGCACAATTGCTTCTGGGAGATTCCAAACTCCAGAACACAGAGCACATATATGGAGTCGTCATTTTCACCAGACCTGACACAAAGACGGTAAGGAACTCCATGAAGTCGCCCTCTAAACGGAGGTTTGTCAATCCTTGTTTTGATTTCACTGGTGACCTTTATCGCTTCTGCATTGCCTGTCAGTTCCCAGATGATGAGTTGGTGGTACCTCCGTTTACAAGATGAAGATCTATTCTTTAGACCATCAAAACTGGTATTGTCGGCAATTACGCAATTCGTAAGGGCTCTGGTGCTGTATGGCTATTTGATCCCTATTTCTCTCTGTGTCCATTGAAGTGTTAAAAGTACTTCAAGCTGTCCTCATTAACAAGAATATACCAATGTTCGACGAAGCAACATGCCAGTCTATCCGAGCCTGCACTTCGAATCTGAATGAGGAGCTCGGTCAGGTATCAATCATCTTGTCAGATAAAACGGGGCTTTTGACCCGTAAGCAGATGGAATTTAGGAAATGCTCCATTGCAGGAGTCTCGTATGGCGGTGACTTGAACGAAGTGGATCTAGCAGCTTCTTGTAGGATGAACTCTGATATGGTTGCATCCAGGTCTAGTGTCGATGAATCTGATGCAACGAGCCCAAGCATCGAGATCTGTGAAATCTCCACGGACAACATTGGCACTCAGATGGGTTATATAGGCGCTCCAGAATATTTAGGGAGTCCAAACTCGAAAGACCCGAAAATTTCGGATGTTCACAGAGAATATTCCATTAGGGGCTTCAACTTCAGGGATGACACGCCGATGGATGGGCGATGGACTCGCAATTCCAACGTGTATGACATAACGATGTTCTTCCGAGTGATGGCTCTGTGTCACGCTGGCATACCCATCGAAGACGATCAAGCAGAAAAGTTGAAGTTTGAGGCAGAGTCGCCAGATGAAGTCGCTTTCTTGATCACCTCTCAGGAATTCGGCTTTCAGTTCTGCAAGAGGACACAATCAGTAATGGTTCTCAAGGAGCTCGACCCAGACTTGGGAAGCGTCGTGGAAAGGTATTCTCTTGGCTTTCTTATTCCATTCGAGTGTATATGCTGCTACGAGACACCAAAACAGAAAGCCCTGGTAAGATTTGAGTTTTACTTGTAAGTATTATCCGTTAGAAAATCAGCTCATCTTGCCATAATAAGTTTTTCTATTCACAACCATAGCACTAAGTAATGACACTAAGTAGGAACTTTCAGATTACCCGATTGGTGAAGAAGTTCGCCGGCAAGACTACCCTGGCAATAGGAGACGGCGCAAATGATGTCGGCATGATTCAAGAAGCCGACATTGGAGTTGGGAGCAGTGGCATGGAGGGCATGCAGGTGAAGACTAGTGTCACTTCATGTTGGCTTTTGACTAAGCAATCTTTTCTAAATTCTAATTCAACCCCCACTAAAAGCTGAACAATGACATGCTGTTTATTTATGTTGCAGGCTGCTATGGCTAGCGACTTCTCATTGCCCCATTTTCGGTTCCTTGAGCGACTTCTGATTGTGCATGGACATCGGTGTTACAAGAGAATCTCCAAGATGGTACTAATTTGTCCAAATTTACTCTTAAGGACAAATGTAGGCGAACTTTTATCTCTGATGTGATGCATTTTGGGTGACAGATCCTTTACTTCATATACAAGAACATCGTGTTTGGCTTGACGCTATTCTACTACGTGTTCTACACATCGTTCTCCGGACAATTGGTACATGAAGGCATTCAACGTCCTGTTGACATCATTGCCGGTAATATCCTTGGGAGTCTTTGAGCAGGACGTTCCATCAGATGTGTGTCATCATGTAGATTCTAAAAAATCCACAAATCACTGTTTTAGTTCAAGTACTGTGACAAGTTGTATATTTATCTCAGTCCCAAAATGGCATCTGTCCTTTTCTCTTTCCTTTCTTGATCCATTAATTGTCGTCTCTGCAGTTTCCTGCCCTATATAAAACAGGGTCAAAGAGGCATATGCTTCTCTTGGAAGCGAATAATTGGCTGGATACTTAATGGCGCTGTCGCTTCCTTGATCTTCCTCTCGACCATACACCCACTCTCTTCAGTCGCCTTCTCGGGGAAGGGCAATGTCGCTGACATAGCACACCTAGGCACGATCACATACACGTGCGTGATATGGACAATGAATTGCCAGATCGCCCTCATAATCACTCACTTCACTCGGATCCAGCACCTGTTCATCTGGGGAAGCATATTGCTGTGGTACATCTTCTTGCTCGCCTAACGCATGCTCCCTCCCTCCTAATCCAATACGGGATTTCATGTACTGACCGAGGCCATCGGAGGTGCTCCTAGTTTTGGATCATCACGCTGCTTGTGGTCGTCGCGTTGGTGCTTCCGTACTTCGTTTACATGGTCCTGTAAAGGACATTTTACCCATTGGACGACCACGTGATCCAAGAGATGAAGCACGGCAAGAAGGACGTCTTTGACAAGCAGATGTGGTTGAGAGAGCAGCGGAACTCAAAGATGATGACGCAAGTCGGGTTCTCAGCCAGAGTCGACGCGAAAATACATCATCTGAAGGAAGCTATACAGCAGAGGAGAGCATCAATCTACAAGTCATTCACCAACAGCCCTATCAACAGGACACTAAAGTAGCCCACTGTTCCCATAGCCGTAGTTAACTGAGAATTCTCCAGAGAAACCGAGCTTGAGATTATACATACTCCTTGATTAGTTTCGCCAGTAACACACGAGAAAATACCGGTAATGTCACACCCCAAAACCATCATAAATGGGGGATGACACGGCCGTCCTTTCACTCAAAGGACGCAGCCTCAAAGCTCCTAAAAACCAACTCTTAAAGGTCCCCACATCCATATCGCTCTCGTACCTATTCATCGTTAGTCGAGGAATCTGAAAAAGATTGGAAAATAGAGGGGTTAGCAACCACAGCTCAGTGAGTAGTGCATCTCTTCTAAGCGGATCGAGCACCCACTATGCATATTTACAAAACCAAACCGCAACTCTTTTAACATGGCTATTATTTCATAATAACATTGAAACAAACATCAATGGTTTAATCTACTGATCAATCTCATTAATTCACACGCCAATGGTCCATTCCATTGGTTAATGTCATACCACACCAAACCCAGAAATTTAACAAATCTTCAAGACCAAAATATAACCTTTCTTACTTTAACACAATATGTTCAAAGCAAAAATATTCAAGATAATTATAGGCAAATGCCAATGGTCTAACCCATTGGTCAATTTCATAAAACATATATCAATGGTCTATTCCATTGATTAATCTCATCAAACCACACATCGATAATCTAATGAAATTACACGTCGATGGTCCATTCCAACGACTAATCTCAAATCACACGTCGATGGTCCATTCCATCGACCAAACTCATATCACATGTCAATGGTCTACTCCATTGACCAATCCGTTGCTCAATATCAAACCATGGTCACGATACAACGCTTGGTGACGAGGCGACCAAGATTCCCCCTTGGCAAGGTCTCCACCTATTATTAGCTGGTGGCTCGGCCCACAAGGATATCCTAGAGTAGTATGCGCATACCCACAAGCCCCTCGCTGGGCTCACAGCGATATTGAGCATCCACATCAATCCAAAACAACATCATCCATAATTTTCAAACCAAATCCATAAAACATTTCATATATCACGAAAAGATTTCGCAACTCAACTTATCCGCCAGAAATATTTTACCTAGAACATTCTCAAATAATTTCAAGACCCGTCTCATAAATCAATTTCAAATCAAATACATTTCAAAAAGCTTATCACAAATCAATATCTATATAACTTTCCATAAATCATCTCAAAGTTGAGCTTTTCGTGAAATGGTTTCACAAACCCAAAACATGTAATATTTCTCAACTTCATACATCAAGCAGAATATGTATTTATAAAAAGTTCCCACACTATTTTTAAATATTAAAACTTAGTAAATGCCCGATCCAACTTTTATGCAATAAACATGCTTATTCATAACTTATAAAATATCAAATCTTTATCAATTTGAAGACATGAGCTTATAAATTCTTAGAAGAGATAGCACCACTCACCTGGGAAAGTCGAAAATCAACTACGACGCTCACTCGAACCAACGCACTCGGATCCCTAACAATTAACAGAAAAACAATATCAAAAGGCCGAGTAAAAAGGATATTGTTATAACGACTCGCCTATACTAGGCCTATTAGTCGATAAAACGACACCTATACACCACAAAAGCTCACAATTTAGGGGAAACCCAACATTTCCCGCTAGGCGCGGCCCATGCGCCAACTTCGTCGCGCCATAACTTCCTCCACAAAATTCCGTTTCAAGCCGTCTTACGGTCTTTAGAAAGCTCTCTTAACGTACAACAACAACCCCGACTCCACCGCCCCAAAACAGTACTGAAAACAACAAAAAAAGAGGCTCGAAGCTTCTGTTCGCTACAGTACCAGAATGCGCCCCCAACTTCAAAATTCCGTTCAGGACAAACTGCAAGCTCAAATCACGATCCGTAAGATGCTATAGCTTCACAACATCCCAAAGTACCATTTCTAAAAATTATACAGCTCAACGACTCAAAAATCATACTTCGCCGCTCGATTTTCCCAAAATTCCGAATTTCAAGCCCTAGGTCCAAAATTACTCCGATTGAACGAAGGGGGAGCACGAGTGCTTACCGAGCGTTGCGTTACGTAGTTAACGTGGCTTGGCGAGGCTCGCACAAAATCCTCTTTCTTCTTCTTCTTCTTCTTCTTCTTCTTCTTCTCTTCTTCTTCCTTTCTTTGAGCGAGAGCTCTCTGCTCTCCGTCTCTCTCTCTCCTCCTTTTTGTTTCTCTCTTTGCCTTTTATCTCCTCCGTTTCCCCCCTTTTTCTTTTCTTTATTTCCTTCTCTCTATCTCTTTTCCCTCTCTCCCGAAAACTCTCGATCTTTCTCCCTCTTTCTCTCTTTTTAAAACCCCCGAGGCTTCCTCCACTTTCTTCTAGCCTCCTCCTTTGACTTTTCAACCCTTTCTTTTCTTTTTACTTTATTTTAAGCCCATATATTACATTCTCCCCTCCTAAAAAAAAATTTCGTCCATCGAAATTTACAGGTACCTCAATCATGAAACAAATGAGGGTATTTGCGCCTTGCTTCTTCCTCGAGTTCCCAAGTGGCCTCTCTCTGTCATGGTTTTGCTATTGAATCTTCACATATGTCATTAATATTTTCTCATTGATGATGTGTCCTATCACCAACCTAGAATTCATGAATCACTCCATTTACTTTGATCATGCTACACTTTATCGTTTTTGTCATAAGGCGTTACTCCACAATCTTTTATCATTTGAAATGTGTTTTGTTATCTCATTATCAAGCCATTCATGGCCAACCCAAAAATTATAACATTCCAAGTGGAGACACCTTTGTCCTCCGTCAATTAGAAAACATCAAATGCATTTTAAACACACCCACACTTCATGTACACATCCATCAAGGTTGTACCCAGAATAACATCAACTTCAAGACAATTCTTCCTAATTTTCGCATTAACCAGTTTCCTCGTTCAAGGGCAACCAAGTTCACGAAAATGACTTCATCGTACTACATCTCAATATGTGTGACTAATTCCATATGCCTCAATGATGGCAAGCCAAGCCCAGAAACTTAGATAGGGATTGAAATAAAATATGAACTTTGCAGTAAGAAGTGACTGGTGACTTCCATACACTTTCATTATTTCTGAAGAAACGAAAGGGATCGTCCCAATCCTTTTTTTTTTTTTGATGAATCGTAAAAATAGTTGCTTCAAGTCACTCTGTCTTCAGCACATACGCATGAACCTCTCGACCCAATCGTCATGCCTATCACAAGTAGGATTGTTGTCAATATAACTGAATTTGGAGTAATTCCTTTTTTTTTTTATCTATTTATTTATTTATGTCTAGAGACATAAACTTGGAAGTGGCACATTCACCAATGTCACAATTTAAATTGCCACAACTAGCAATCTTATCGGCTCCTCGGTTTTAACCCTTGGTCACAAACTTTCAAGCGAGTCAAAGGTAAAGAGCCGAAATTTACGTTTAAAACTTCACCATAGTCTAAATATTCACTGTGATAGACCTCATTGCATAATGAGTAGAGACACCACCTCCCATCCTTCCATTATTTGTACTTCACCATTTAACTTTCTTTCGATACCTTTGGCCCGGATTCATAAATATTTTGACTCGTATAAGACGGACGTAAACCCATTGTCCAAAGCAAAACCCCTTCCTTTTAAAGATTAACGAATTTAATTGACATGCGCCATCAACCGAAAGTCTAATAGTCCAAGCCGTCCATGCAAGGAGAAGTTGTCGCACCCTCCTTTTCATCCTTAAGGAGTTCAACCACAACGGCTTTGATCGTCATAAAAAGGATGATGCACTAACAATATTAACCAAGGCAAACCTAATAGTTTCCGGTGGATCAATGATTCCAAATTTGACCATAACAACATAGCCATCTTTTGCTAATCTTATCCTCAAAGTTATCATCCAGGTCCAAGACTTTTCCTATGATAATAGCTCTCTCAACTCTAGCATCACAGGCAATGATATTCACAAGTGTCTTCAATGCATTCTGAATATTTCTTAAGAACCAGTTTTTTTTTTTTTTTCTAAATCAAAGTTGGTAATTTGCAACTTGTCCAATTCTTTTTATGCATAAGGAAGAGCATTACCTCCACCTAATGCTATACCCTCTTCTATAGCTGCCTTTACGGCATTCAAAGCATCGATAACCCTTGTCCTTCTCCTCACTTACTTCCGTTTCACTAACTTTTTCAATCTTCAAGATAATCGCACCACCATATAGTTTTACTACTCTTTCTTGCAAGTTCTCTTTATTATAGTTTGGAGTGCTCACCTCATTTGCAGACCTAATTTGTCCACTTGTCTCCAAACTTCTTGTCACTAGCACTGTCAAGGATAATTGTGTCATCTTTAGGCACCGCATTCTTGCAAGATCCAAGCATCTCAAGATCTATCTCCTCTAGATTCATTCTAAACTTTTCAATAATTACTTCATCGCTAGTAAGAGTGACAAGATCTTACAAACTTGCCTTCTTGTTCACTTCAAAACCAATAGCCTTGATAGCACAAACCTTGATTCTTATGCAAAGCTTATTTATGGTAAGGGTTGCTAGCCATAACTTTCAATGTCCTTAGCAACAATGAGTAATGGTCCTCGTTTCTTTAATGCCAATAAAACTTTCACAACCAAACTTCAAGAATCTTAAGATACATTTCCAATGTCAAAAGTAATGAATCGCTTGTTTTCGTTGTCCCTTAATAATAAAGCATGCTATTCGTTGATCACTTGGGCCCAAAATAAAACATATGTCCTAGCCTTATTTAGCCTTTTATGGAAGGGATTGTCTTTTCCAATTTTTATCCAATCTCCAAACTTCATCATGCAGTGAAGGTAAATAACGCTTCTTGATAAATTCTCCCATGTGATCCTTAACAGTGAAAGCATTCATTTTGAATCACCAAAATTCTAAAATTCCTTTTTTTTTTTCACTTCTACCAGACATTTTCTTATTTCACATATATTGCTTAATCTCCTCATTTCGCATAACTATCCTTAAATCAATTCACCAAAAATTATTACTCACAATTTTGTCATGCCTAAAATATCATATCACCAAAGTAATCTAGCATCCAAACACCTCTTGCTCTTAATCAATTCCTACCGGATCTATAATATCTCCAAAGTATCACCAATTGACGTAATACCTTTACGACGATATTCTCTAGTACCATAAAATTCGTTATCAATCATCAATACTTGAACTATAATCCGCCAAATATACATCAAATCAACATATATCACAACCTGAATGTTTCCAAGTCATTGATTCTCCTTTCAACATTTCCTTCACTTCAATTACATACATAACTTAAGATCGTCACATCAACCACTTAAAGGTTTGTGCAAACCAACTCTTATTTATTGCACAAAAACTTTCAAAAACTTTTCATGTCTTTACTAACACATCGATAAGAGATAATTGATAACACTATTTCAAAATTCACCCATCTAGCGCCATGAGAAAATCAACTCTTAAGACATCAAAGACAAGATCCACCTCTTCAAATTCCAATCTCAACTGTCTTGCCAAACATCTTTAAAGAATAAGAGATTTTCAAGTAAGAACTTGTCTACCATAAATCTTATCAAAGAATATCACCACTTAAGAGATCATCACTTACGACTAATTGCCTATAGCTCCTCAAATTGCTGAGATAAGAACTTAGCTAGCTTCCATTAAATCCAATGAGCCTCAAGTTCTCAACTTAAAGAATTATCACTTAAAATTTATCACCTTCTAAATCAAAGACTTAAGTATTTGCCTTATCTCCAAGAATACTACAATTGAAACTAATCTTGTCTACTAGCCCCACAAAGTCACTTAGAGTAACATCATCACCCGCGATTTAGAAGCTCACAAACTGATCTCCCCTACTTACCATAAGTAAATTTATGTCTCACATGACCATTCAAGCTTATAACTTATAAAATCAATTATTATTACACCAAATATTGTCACGTAACATATCAAGACTTTCAAGATAAATTCTCCATGTCGAGATTGCACCTCGAAAACCATAAAATACATTTGGTATTAAAGATAATAACTCGCCTATCTCAATTATCCCTTACAAAGTAAAGTATGCTTCTTTGAAACATAATCGATGAACACTTGCACCAAAAGAAACATATATCCGAATATCTCACAAAAGGCTAACGCGTTATACGCTAACACACAAGCTCACAACGTCCCAAAAATCTATACCCAAAAATCATAACCTAAGCTCTGATACCACAAGATGTCACACCCCAAAACCATCATAAATGGGGGATGACACGGCCGTCCTTTCACTCAAAGGACGCAGCTCAAAGCTCCTAAAAACCAACTCTTAAAGGTCCCCACATCCATATCGCTCTCGTACCTATTCATCGTTAGTCGAGGAACCTGAAAAAGATTGGAAAAGATTACACGCTTCTTGTATGTAGTTCTGATAAAAGTTTGGCTTTCCTTTTCACTAGTCTAGACTTTTAATTAGGGGTGATCGGGTCCAGGGTGGGTAGGGTCTAAACCTAGATCTTGTACCCGACCCTGTTATAACCGGTTCCTCTTTTCTGGACCCTATACCCGACCCTATTTGTATTGGACCTTGTACCCGACCCACAATATTTTTCCGATCCGGTTTCAGGGTCAACCTTGTTTCCACTGGAACCTGATTTACAATCTCCCGATATCCTATATGACTTCGAATTTTATATTAATAAGTGAGAAAATAACGTAATCCTCCTAATTTATATTGAAATATTAAGCACTGGCAATAAATTAATACATGAACTTTTTGACTAAACGAAAAATTAAGGATCCATAAACCTAATTATAATAAATAAAATCATAAGGCAAAAAATTAGCAACAAACATGGGTCTAATATTAGTCTTATTCACAGAACTACTGCATGAAGATACTCATTTATGCAAGCATAACTCCTCTTACAAAAGAGAAATTAGGCGAGTCAATCCATGTGATACACAAGAATTTGGCGGCAACGAATACCGTCCGTCCATCAGACGGTGCGAGAGGAAGCCGGTGAGGGAGGGAAGCAAGTGAGGAAGAGGAATGACAGAAGAGGAGCGCCGTGTGTGTTTGAGAGAGTCAAGAGGAAAAATATCGTGTGATTGCGGGAGTAAGAATAGAAATCGAGAGAAAAAAAAGGGTTTTGGACCTCTACTTACAAAACCGGTCCGGGAATTGGTTCCAAAACCGGTCCAGGAACCGGTTTCCAGGTAGGTAATCACTCGGAACTTGTTCCCGGACAAGTTTAAACCGATTCCCAGACCGGTTTCAATGGGAACCGGTTCCCGACCCTGTTTTCCGGGTGAGTCGGTCTGGGAACTGGGTATACCCGGTCCGGTTGCACACCCTTACTTTTAATTTAGCAGTGGCTACTGAGGCTCAAGGAATGAACAACATTGTTATGCATTGGTATTAGTCCTACTCATAGATGTCCAAGCCCTGTGGCCTTTTGGTCACTCTCTCTTTCGGACAAATTAGTTCAAACTCAAGACACTGCTCATGAACTTGATCACGTACCTACCTAATCACATCACAAGACACAATTTTTCTTCTATTAAAGTACAACCAGGTTCAGGCCGGGCCAATATCCCCACGACCTAACCGTGCTCATTCATTGCTGGTCATATTATCTCCGATCGGGGCGAACCCACTTTGGGGCCTAGCGAAGCCCAATGTAACAGCTTGGGCTGGGCCTAAAGTTCTATTGCGACTGGCCCGTTCGAGCCCTGCTTACTCCCTATGAGCAATGAGATTGATTGATTGAGAGGCCTCGTAGCCCAATGAACCCAACCCGTGCTTATAATGCACTAGGCCTATTTGGTAAAATCGAAAATTTATGTTAGGAAAATCTCGGTGTAAAATTTTAAGCATTGATAGGCATTGAAATCATACACAAAGGATTGTTAGATGATAATTGAAAATTGATAGATAGATATACGTAGTCTCTTACTAAGCATAGAAAAATGACAGTAATTGGTAGGTTCTCTCAATATATCAATAAGATTTTCATTACTATAAATTACTATTCTATTGAACTAATTAAGGTTTCATTTGTTACGCAATAAATGAACAATTTGAAAAAAAATTATAACTTGTGCTGCTTATAATAATTAGTCAACAAAAAATATTTTCATTATCTCCAACAATTAATGTTTAGATATTTTCATAAATGGTGAAAATATTTTTTGCTCATTCTCTTTTGTAGGTAGTAAAAACAATCATTTTTAGGAAAATATTTTTCAAACCATTTATTTTCCATGAAACAAACTCACCATAAGTAACCCTACATTACTTATTAGATTCCTAGTTTATAACTCAACAGGTACTAGAAAATTGATACATTTTGCATTGTGTTTGACAATCATAATTAGTTTTGACATACACAATTTGATTAAGTAAAAAAAATCACTTAATTTGCTAAGTAAGGTGGGGATCAGTTTCCATAATTGGTAATAAGGTTATACTATTCAATACTCAATATTTAACTATTGCCGACACAACAATATATTTTTATTTTAGGCAACACTATTTTCACTCCCTATATAATTAAATCCGCCCTCATTTTTACTAAAAAGACAGTATTGTCCTCACTTTCAATTGCAATCAAAAGTGGTGCTCCAAATTAATTTACTTTCCTTCTTTTTTGAGGTTTTTTTTTATTTATGCATAGGATTTAATTATCATAATTAAGAATGTCACATGCTTGTTTTTGTTTATGGTTTTTTGTCAAATTAGAACTTACTGCTATTTAGAAAAAAAAAAAAAATAGCCTCTTTTGCATCATTGTTCTTATCAGGGATGAGGAGTTATAGATTCCATCCAAATTCTTAGGTTTCACTTAGAATCTGGAACCTACCCACTAGAACAGGTTCCTTATTTTTTAGAACTTGGAATCTATTATGCAAACCTTAGAACCTAGAACCTACTTTATCACCGATTCCAAGGTTAGTTCTAGGTTCTACCCAAGTTCAACATATATTTTTGATTGAACGATTGCAGTATATCAATGCCTTTAATAACCACCACTTGTTGTTACAATCAACTGACCATAACTGATATTTAAACACATGAATAATATGAAATGTTAACAAAGTAAAAGCCTTAGTCATAAAATAGAAACTCAGATTAGTAGTTCCAAATTATACACTCATCATTGAATGCCATAAAATATCGTAGAATCACGCAAAGAAATAAACTAAGAAAAATACAAAAACTTATTTCAGGTTCCAAGTTCCATGTTCCACCTACCTAAAACCTAAACCTTATCCATCGAAATAGGTTCTCAATTATTGAAAGCCATAACCTACTTGCATGCCTTGGAATTTGGAATAGGACAAGTTCCCACCGATCTGGCTCTTTGATTTCAAGTTCTATCTTGAAATCATGCTCACCCCTAGTTCTTATAACAACTTGTCCATTTTTCATCCCACATATCTCAAAAGCCTACTTTCTTTGTGAATTTTTTATTTTTTAATTTCACACGTCTAAAATATATATTAAGTCTCCATATTTGCTATATCGAAGAATTTTTTTTTTTTTCATTACCATTGGCGAGATGCTTTGACACGGAGCATGTAAGATGTTATAAGAGTATTTAGAAAAGCACTAAAGGTTAAGCACAATGAGTCATCTTTATATTGTTTGTAAGCACTTCGGGAATGATATTATTTTCTATCAATCTAAAATAATAAAGTTTCAACAATATTACAAAAAAATTATATTTTATGCAAAGCTTTGATATAATTAGATTCCATCTATTGAAGTTTCATGAATGGGAACATAACTATGATTTTTCTTGGAAAAGCTTTAAAGAGGTTTTTTTTTTTTTTGGTGGTTTCATCCAATCATCCCGAAACATGAATATGTATATAAAAGACAACTGATAAAAAAGATTTGATGGCAATATATGCACAAATACGTTTGTCTATAAACATGTGATTGCGTTAAAAAGTTATTCATGTTAAATTTTTTCTAGATTTTACTGGATAGCTAATCTATATATTTGCTCGACAATGTAGAAAATAACGAGGTTTCGTTGAAATTTTTTTGGCCAAAACTAATTTTATGGAAGTAAAATCTTTAAAAAAAAATCACGCCTTTAATATACATGGGATATCCACAGTAAACAAGCATATAACATGTAATATTCTTAGTTGTAACAACTCAATCCTACGTAGGAATAGAAAAACTAACAAAAGAAAGAAAGTAAATAAATTGGGAGCTGCCACTTTAAATTGCAATTGAATAATTGAAGGCAACTCTGTCTCTTTAATGAAAATGGGATGAATTTAGCCACAAGGGTGGAAATAACTGCACCCACTTAAAATTCAGAAACTTAAATTTAAGTTTGGGAGAGAGCTTGAAATGCCCTCATTTTCTCAAATAAAAATTGAAGTGGGCCTTATTTCAAATAAGGGCATGAAATAACCATATTAGTTTTAAAAAAAAGTATATGAAGTGGTTATGATTGTTTTAAATAAGGGTGTAATCTCACCGGCCAACAAAAAATTCCGATTGATCAAGGAGAAAGGTATCTTAGTTTATAATCTACGAGAGATTTAAGCAATCATTTGATTTTTATGTTGGTCTTTTTTAAATATCATTCGTCCGTTTTTGGAAATTTAAAAGCATTCCTGAAAAATTCCAAATCTGGAAATATCTTTATCTTTTGGTAGATAGTTGTACGAATTTTTGCATTATGCATTTTCATTATTTGACTAAAAAAAGCATTACTTATTTTTATCAATAATTTATATTGTTTAGATGATTTCGGAATACAATAATTTTCCCCAAAAAAAATTATTTGCAAAATATTTGATATGTCAATTTTTTGCATACACGTAACGCGTCTGCACAAGCGTTACTATATACTAATCTAATAAAATAGTTTAGTAAAATCTTGCATTATCACTAAAAACTTTTGGCCGGCCAGCATAAATTTAAGATTTTAAAATTATAAAAAAAATAAATCAAAACTTATTATTTCAGACACATTGCATGCACGGCCGGCCTTCCACCGTTGCAGAAGCGCCGCGAAAAGTCAACGGACGACCATGTCCTCGTCCTCCCCCTCCTACCTGTCATCGAGGCCCTCCGCAGCTCACCGGAGGACCCAGCCCCCGAGAGCCGCCGCCGCCCCCGCCGCCGCCCTCCACCGCGACGCCGCCATGGATCCCGCCCCGACCCCACTTCCCTTTCTCCGGTTCGTGGCCTTCGGGGTCATCGTTTTCCTTGGAATCCTCCAGTTCTTGCCGGCGACGCACGTTCGACACCCCGCCGATCCTCACAGAAATTGGATTCCCATCGAAAGCTTCACGAACGAATCTTACTCTTTTTCCCCTGTAATGCTCCTTTCTTTTTCTCTTTGAATATATGCATGCTAAATCATGTTTGTTTTTTTACTTAGAATGGACATTGCAACGTTTTTCTTACTTGCTCTGTTTTGATGTCGAGTCATAAAGTGGTTTCGTTCAAACAGTGCCTGGCAAATTTATGACCCGTTTACGATTCTTCAGTGGCTGAATATGGTCCGTTGTTTTCTGGGATTTCTATTGAGTAGTTGGGTTGGATGCTTCTTTTTTCGCTTGTTAAACTTGAGTTTGATTGGTCATTGCATTTTTCCTTACAATTTGATTACTGTCTATGAAGTGCTCGTTCTAGTGTTCTAAAGGTCAAAGAAGGAGTTTTGGGTGGCCAAAACGACAAGTTATTGACTCCGGAGTTGCCAGTCATAAGTAATCCTCAATGCTCTTAAGAACCCAGGATATATGATTACTGAATGTGCTAGACAGATAATGATATAGCATAATTTGTTAGCGGTGACAAGTAGAGTAACGATCACATTCATTATCCATGATAAAATTCGATAGTAATTGATGTTCAACGTTGTACTTTTAGGAGAAATCGGAGTGTCGACACATGAATTTGGATGGCCGGTACTTTAGTCCTTCGTGCTCTAGTTTTTGGATAGCAGACTAATACAGGTGTATTGCATAGTTATTGCTTGAGATTACTCCTGTTTAAGGATGGTAGTGTCTGTTGTATCCTGTTTTATTCCGTCTTTCAAACAAATTAAAGAAATTTCTTGAAACTGCTTTTTTATTACACTGACAAGTTTAAAAGTAGTTACTTCACCAATGCAGTATTTGCTTTCGTTTTCGTCGGGTTTCTAATATATTTGAATCAGAGACAATGGCGTGATTAGCAGGGTGGATTTTTGTAGTGCTGATGATTGTTTTTTCAAAGTCTCATTCCATTTGAACTGTTCAAATAAGGCTAACTGATCAGCTTGTGTAGTTGGGCAAGTCTGGGGCTTCTGGTGGGCAAAACAGCGAAGTGGTAACATCAAACTCTGAAGAGGATGGAATGCTGCATGTTGTTTCTTGGATGGAGTGTCTGGACCTTCGTCTGCTTGCAGTCCTCGCCAATTCAACCTTGACTAGCTCAAGGTATGCAGGGCGTAGTAGAAGTTGATGCTCTAGTAACCTGGCATCTTATAGGACATTCATGTATCCCATGAGCTGGCACTGGGGTCTTTTCTCTTTCAGTGCTTGCCTAAATCACTGAACATGCTACTTATACATGGCTCGACTAATTTACACCTCTCACCACACTACCATGCTTTTAGTTGTTCATATATATTCAGAATCGCTACTAGATCTCTACTATCTGGTTTGAATAGTGTGATGCTGCTTTGTTACCCAATGTGACCAAAGGTCAATGACTTTCATGAAAATTCATTGACATGTTTCTTTGAAGCTACTCAGCAGATGGCTTCCATTTTGGGTTTTGGAATGAAACCAGATTGCATGCATATACTTTGTGACATCTAATCCCACTCTTGGTCTCTTAATCCAAGGAAGATTCAAGATATAACAAACTGTCAATGGCAAGTACAATGCCAGAAAGCAATCATATAGCATCTCATTCTTCCTTGTGATTTGTGACTTTGAATGCTGTTTTTGACCCTTAAGCAAACAACAAATTCTCTTTTTGGCTGATATTTGTTGAGCTGCTGTTCATTGAACTTCATCACATGCTTCTAAATTCTAATGTTTTGGGAAACTATAAATTGCTCAGCATTTTGAACCCTTTCTCCTAGTTAAACATACTGCAGATTCTCTTTGCGTAGGCAGTAAACATCTTTGCAACTGCTAGTTGTTCACACCCCTATATGAATTCTTGATATTCATACATATTTTATTGGCTACAGAAATCCAGATTTGATATACTTTCATTTTTTTATTCCCGGTGGAAGTGAAGACAAGCGATCATTTTATAAGTTAAAGGTGTTGTTTCCAAATTCACATCTAGAAATTCACAGGTGAGTCTTTCCTGGTAGTTCATTTTCACATTTCAGCTTTTGGTAGCCTATATGCTAACGTTTTTTCCGTGATTGTAGGCAGGAGAAAATCCGGGAGGAAATTAGGAATGTCATGTTCCCTTTGGAGCCAAATTACGAGGAATTAGCACCGTTTGCAATACCAATGGTTTTTCAGTCATTAACGAAGTTTGTATATTTCTCATCAGACCTGGTAGTGAAGGTTGGCATGTTTAACCTCTGCTTGTTTCACTGGCTGCTACTTTTCCTCGCTTTTGATTGTAAAGTTTGGAGCTGTACACTCTATTGGTTTTACTGCATATACGGTGAACCTACTTTTGAATGTATATTATGAGCTGTTGTGATTATTTAGTTGAGGTGTGTGCATAATTAGCGATTTTTCATTTCAGGGAAGAGCTGAAGATCTGATTTCTCTTGACTTGCAAAATCACGGTATTGCTGCAGCAGAGGACTGCTCGAAGAGATTAACTGACTATGTGAAACCAGAAGTCTTGGATGCCATTCAGAGATCAGATGCAAGGCCCTGGGTATCTGACACTCCGTACGAAAAGAATGCTTGCGTTCCCAATCTAAGTGTGCTCTCAATTGATGCAAGAAATTTGAGAAAAGACTTTCTTCGGGCAGTTTCATGGTGGACTACAGTACTAAATTGGAACAAAAGGTTTGCTTCACTTCTCTTTTTTATTGACATGCCTATGGTGTTTAATTTCTGATGATTTAATGATGTATTTTCTTTTTATGTCCTTCTCATGGTCACCTAATTTGAGCATCTTCATCCCTCTTGAAAATCCATAATCAGGAAATTTTTGGGCTCCTTACCTAGTCTTCATTTGGGACAATTTCAATGCATTGCTTATTAATTATTAGACTATTGGAGTTCCTACTTGACTTGTCACTGATGACCATGAATTGTGCACAAATGTTCTTCTAATGGATATTATATGTCATTGCTACTTCAAGAAAATACTGCTAAGTAGGAGTATCGATGATCCTACGTTGGATCAGAGTTCAAAACGTTTAAGCTTAGTGTCACACTTTATATTATGCATACAGGTATCGAGATTGGCTCAACCAAATTGATCAACTAAGAGCCCTGGCGTGCTTGATTAGAGCTTTGTTGCTTTCTCTATACATTAGCATATCTCCTTTTATCCAATCAAGTTACATTTTGCAGCAGTACTGTTTTACATGTCCACGTGTTCTGATCTGTCGTGCATTTTGTTGATTTGCAGTGCTGGCGAGAACAACCCTGCCTTATTTTTAACACTCTACCACAATTATACGAAGCTTTCTTCTTCTTGGTTGTCAGTCGGCAATGAAGCGTTACCCGAAAGCATAGCAAATAAGATGCTCATCCCTTATGATGGTCCCAAGAAACTTTGCTCGGCACTCGGAGCTGGAGCCACTTTGCAGCCCGAAAGAGGTGATTTATGGAAACGGTACCTTCATCCGAAGTCATCTCAAATGCTAGGACAGTAGATTTTTCCCAAGGATATGTAGTTCAGGCCTATTGTCGAACAGTTGGGTTTCTGTGCATAATTTTTTTCAAGCACTACTTTTTTTCGGTCAAAATAAGCACTGTTGACGTGCCTCTGTCTATGCATAGTTTGGCTGATGTTATGTAATTAAAAACTTAAGAAGCTAATGCTTGTTTTCCTACCCAGGTGATTATACATGATTAAAAGGGTTGTGGTTCCTTCGAGTTTGCATTTTGTTATCCTTTTATATTACTAACTAGAAGTCCCAGTAAAAGGTACTCGGGTTTCTCTAGGTAATTAATCAGGCTAGCTGTAGCTTCGTCTCTCTTTCTAAGATGGCAAGGACAATATCAAAGCTATTGGGATCGAAAGGCCTGATATGAATATCAGGGGACATGAGACAGAAACCAGACAGGGAATCGAATTTTCAAACTCTTTGTACTTAATTTGAGCAAGAAAACTTAATTTGTACGATTGCACAATCAGTAAAAGTTCAAGCTTGTACAATGCCGTTGCCTCTGAAAAACTATTGGCCGAAGATTTTGCTATTGAGAGACAAATGACTTGTAATTTTAAAATTCAATGACTCTTGGAATAGCTTAGACATTTATCTTAACTATATATAGCAATTAACCATGATAACGTTAAAGGCCATAATAAGATGCGTGACTGTATGTGAAGGCATCTCCAAGGGATATCTCCGTTGGAAGTATTACCAGAAGTTTCATATAAAACTCTCATCACATGTTCATTCATTTAGAAGTAAATTGAAGTTCATAGCTGTTGACGCCTAAAATTGCGGGCGCCGAAAGAAAAAAGAGGTCGCGACAATAGTTTACTCTGAAAATTCATCAACTTTCCATCCATCTCAAGATCTCTTTAGTATTCAAACTTATGTCAATTGCGCACATACAGAGGGTTCACCATAGCCTAATTGACACTACTGTTGATGAAAATATCGCTAGGAAAATCAAACTAAATTCAGTGCTTCATTGCATTCAGGAGGCAATTTACAAAACTAGATTCAGGTGACTAAAGAATTTTGGTGGCGAGTTCGTCTAAACAGAAGCGACCGAGAGTGAAACGTTTTGAAGCGATCTTCCTTTGTTCCTAGAAGAGCCAAACTGCACATTTGTCTTGACCATTGATAGCATCTAATTAACGTAGGTTATGACAACACAGATTCCACTCCTTGGCTAGTAACTGGCTTTCGGCCAGCGGGGAGTTGTCTCAAATAAAATTATTAGAACCCAAAACTGAGAAGAGCAAGCTTTCCCTTGAAGCTCTGAGTAATCTTGAGAAAAGCCAAAAAGCCAAAAGAAAAGGAAAGATAACGAAGAATGAAGATTTGGAGATCATATTGGAAACCGTAGCTGCTATTATAAGCATCATCGTTTTCTGTGTGATCCATACTTTAAGCAAAGCGCCTAGATCTGGAGAACACGAGAACCCAAGTCATAAAATTAGTAAATTTTTGGAATTCAAAAATAAAACCTGACTTATTGTCGTAAAGTTTTTCTGCAATTTAGTGGTTCATACGCCAATAGAGGATTAAATAATATAAAGTTTTGTAACAAATTAAACTTGAGAGTTGACCTCCAGTACTTGGAAATTGAGCAAAGATTCTCACCAAACAATTGATCTTGAGCTTTGACATTATTTATCGATCACACTACATTAAAGCCTGTCAAATGGCGACATGTGCATGATTATCATTCCGGTCCATTCTTATCCAAGATTTGATTTCTTCTTATTTTTCTTCTTTTTTGTAATTTAGATGGTCATTTTTCTGCAGTCTGGCATAGTCAAATGTGCACTAATTACGGGATCTGCACATTTGTCATTTTATTATCAGATCTTGTCTGAATTCAGACATCCGCAAGTTACGTCCACTTTGACTTTATGAATTACCCCTTCAAGCTATTATAGCAGGGTTTATCTGAACTCAGGATTATAATATTGCTCCATTTTTCAGCTCGTAAAGGTTCGTTTTTTAATTTTTTTTTTCTTCAAACGCCAAGGTCATTGTTTGTATAATGGAAGTCATTGTTTCAATTTGGACTGCCGGCTGGCCAGCATGTGGTAGATGCTTTAGTTTATTGGTTCTGAAAGAGGGTTTTCGGATTCTTCGAAGACGTAATGGAATGGTGAAGCTCCTCGGGGTTGGAGTTATATTGTTTTCTCTTTGGAGGAACGTAGTAAGGCGGAACGGCAGACCTGCATGATCCAAGAAAAGCCCCATAGTACGTCACTGTCCGAGAAGAAAGACCAAAAATAAATAAATAAATAAATAGATAATGCATCAACGTCCGAGTTTTATATTGCTGTGCAACATTGATAGATGGGGACAGAAGTATTCGACTTCTTGTATTGGAGTTGTTGATATGTTAAGTTGGGACAAGGTGAGTCAACGCCAGAAGAAGAGGACAAAATACAGTTCATGAAGGGCAATTTGTTCTACATAAGTGGTTGAGATATGTGATGTTACGAGGGCGAGTTGATTCTGGATAGAGAAGGAACGCAAGATTGTCATTTGTAGATATTTCGTTTGGATGAGGTCTGATGAAATTGTAAGAGCTCCATTCACTTTATAGAGGGGAGGCGACTTGGAATTCTAGTTGGCAAGCGAGATGCGGGAATCGAGCAGAAGAACAAAGAGGAAGATACGATGGAGCAAGCTATACACATTCTCGTGCTTCAGGCCCCCCAGTGCCGATCCAGATCCCATCAAAAGCCTTATAGGACAGCCGGGATTCTCACGGGTTGTTTTCTGCAACAAGCCTCATCTGCATCGAATGAAACCTCACAAGTACCCAACCAATTATGTATCCACGACGAAGTACAATGTAGTGACGTTCCTCCCGAGGTCACTCTTCGAGCAGTTTCGAAGAGTGGCCAATCTTTATTTCCTGCTGGCAGCAGTATTGTCCCTCACCTCATTGTCTCCTTTCACTCCACCGAGTCTGATTATCCCTCTCGTTTTTGTGGTTGGGATCAGCATGCTCAAGGAGGCAGTAGAAGATTGGCACAGGTTCTTACAGGTATGAGGACATTGAATCTTTTTCTCCAGTCATCTTACAGTTCCTCATATGCTCGTAGTTCGTTCTTTTTCTTTATCAAGTTTTTGGCTACGTAACTTGAACTTTCTGCGGAATGGCCATAATGATCCTGCTGAGGACGACTTCCTCAGAATTTCTTGTTTAACATTTTGTATTATGCTTGCTCTCATTCTGAACCACTTCAGTTTTAGAATACTGCGAGTTGGACTTTGTCAAGGTGGTTCTGTCCAAACTCTTTTTATTCATTTAATCTTGTCTGTCATGAGCCAAAAATCGAAAAGTGCCTTGTAGTCTTGGACTAATGCTGTAGTTACTAAAACTTTCTTAGGATTTGGACGTGAACTCTCGTGTCGTAAAGACTCACATAGGGGAGGGTGTATTTGTCGAAAAACCGTGGCAACAAGTCTCCGTCGGGGATGTTGTTAGAGTACAGAAGGATCAGTATTTTCCCAGTGACCTCCTTTTACTCTCTTCAAGCTATGAGGACGGCATTTGTTATGTCGAAACTATGAATCTTGATGGAGAAACCAATCTGAAAGCTAAGAGATGCGTAGAAGCCACTCTCTACTTAAATGAGGATGACACCATGAGTAAATTCGAAGCTACTATTTACTGTGAGGACCCGAATCCGAATTTGTATTCCTTTGTCGGGAACTTGGAATTTCAGAATGAATCGCATCCTTTGTGCCCTGCACAAGTGCTTCTGAGAGATTCCAAACTCCGGAACACAGAGTACATATATGGAGCCGTCATTTTCACTGGACCTCACACAAAGGCAGCAAGGAACTCCATGAAGTCGCCCTCCAAACGTAGCCGGATTGAGAGGAAGATGGATCGTGTCATCTATGTTCTTTTCTCGATGCTTGTTTTGATTTCACTGGTGACGTCTATTGCTTCCGCATTGCTCATCAGTTCCCAGATGACAAGTTGGTGGTATCTCCGTTTACAAGATGAAGATCAATTCTTTAGTCTGTCAAAACCGGTATTGTCGGCAATTATGCAATTCATAAGGGCTCTGGTGTTGTATGGCTATTTGATTCCTATTTCTCTCTACGTGTCCATTGAAGTGGTGAAAGTACTTCAAGCTGTCCTCATTAACAAGGATATACAAATGTTCGACGAAGCAACATGCCAGTCGGTCCGAGCCCGCACTTCGAATTTGAATGAGGAGCTCGGTCAGGTATCAATCATCTTGTCAGATAAAACGGGAACTTTGACCTGTAACCAGATGGAATTTAGGAAATGCTCCATTGCAGGAGTCTCGTATGGCGGCGACTTGAACGAAGTGGATCTAGCCGCTTCTCATAGGATGAACTCTGATATGGTTGCATCCAGGTCTAGTGTCGATGAATCTGATGCAACGAGCCAAAGCATCAAGATCTGTGAAATCTCCACGGACAACATTGGCACTCAGATGGGTTATTTAGGTGCTTCAGAATACTTAGGGAGTCCAAACTTGAAAAACCTGAAATCTTCGGATGTTCACAGAGAATATTCCATTAAGGGCTTTAACTTCAGGGATGACAGGCTGATGGATGGACGATGGACTTGCAATTCCAACGTTTATGACATAACAATGTTCTTCAGAGTGATGGCCCTGTGTCACACTGGCATACCCATTGAAGATGATCGAGCAGACAAGTTGAAGTTTGAGGCAGAGTCGCCGGAGGAAGTCGCTTTCTTGATCACCTCTCAGGAATTCGGCTTTCAGTTCTGCAAGAGGACACAATCGGTAATGGTTCTCAAGGAGCTCGACCCAGACTTGGGAAGCATCGTCAAAAGGTATCCTCTTGGCTTTCTGATTCCATTTCTGGTGTTGTTTATTCGTTTGTTTCCTTGAACATGTGTTTTAGTGGTTGAGGAACATCCTCTCTTAGTGACATTCAGGGAGTACAAGCTTTTGAACCTGTTGGAGTTCAGTAGTTCTCGCAAGCGGATGTCCGTGATTGTGAGCACCGAAGACGGTCAAATCTTTCTTTTGTGCAAAGGAGCAGACAGGTATTCGCTGATTCCTGAAAGAATCAATCAGACCCAAATGTTATTTGTGTTTTTGGGGAATCCTGAATCTCATAGGTATATTTGATTTGCTTTCGCAGCATCATTTTTGAGAGGCTCGCTGACAATGGAAGGTCATACCAGGAGGCGACAAGTTTGCACCTTTCGTGTTACGCTGAAGACGGTTTTCGAACTCTGGCATTTGCGTATCGTAGAGTCGAAAGGGCTGAGTACGAACACTGGAACTCGATATTCATGAAAGCTAAGACCACTGTGGGTCCTGAAAGGGATGGATTACTGGAGAGTGCGTCTGAAATGATCGAAAAGGACATGATTCTGTTGGGGGTTGCCGCCGTCGAGGACAAATTACAAAAAGGGGTTAGTTAATTCTCTATGTCATTTAATTTTTCATTTTCTATATCTTTGGTTTTAGTTTAGGTCCTTCTTCGATTTAATTGGAACCCAAACAGTTACATAAATCTGGAAAAGTAAGAGGTAGATAAAGTGTCAGTTTCTCTGGTTTTCATGCATTGAAGAACTAATATTGCTGACAAAAACATTATTCTATCTGTTTCCTTTTGACTGCAGATATAATACTTCCATTCTTATTCAACAAAAACAAAGCGATACTCCGGTGTTATTGCAGGACTAAGTCAATAAATCAGTTATTGTAATTAATACATCACCATCGATCATCGAGATGTTTATCAAGCATTTGACGTGTAACTCCTGTACAAAGTTTTTGGATAAAAAGGGACTTAAACTTGTTTAACCTCTACAAAATAGAGTTTCTCAATCTGGATTTGAAAGACAGTACATTTTCTTGACTTGCACAGGTTCCAGAATGCATAGATAAACTCGCTCAAGGGGGCTTGAAGTTTTGGCTGCTTACTGGTGACAAGAAGGAGACTGCAATCAACATTGGGTGTGTCTCATCTTCTGAAACTCGCTAGCTATAATGATAGTTGATTATTTTATAGCATGGACCAATGGTTATGACCATCTTAATCTCTTAAAAAGCTAATCGGTTCATCTTTTTTTCTCTTGCCTTGCTAGATTCGCGTGCAGCTTGCTTCGACAAGATATGAGGCAGTTTCATTTGAGTTCTGTCATGGACTCGGGATGCAGCAACCGGTCGGAGGTGATACTTGTAAGATTTCTGACACATGAATAATTAGTGTTGTTATAATGTCAATGTGATAGAAATGAGAAATTTCAAATGCTTGACAATACTGTGCATAATGAAATCTACTAATCATACAAGAATTTGCAGTACAATCTATTTAAAATAGTACAAGTCAGTGACTTGGTTCGGTCATATATCAATTTGAATTGGTTTTCCTTTTCTGGATGATCGAATATCTATGTCAAGATAAGAAAAGTGAAGGTAATAAGCATCAAAAGCAAAAGGGCATAACATAGGTTTTTGAGCATAGTAAATGCAATCAAGTAATGACAGTTGCCTTGTAACAATTGTTTAATTTGTTCTCGAAGACGTTTCAAAAGCGAGAGATCCTCCTCTTCTTTGAGGTTGGTGATGACATGCAGCGTATCATCTTTTCAGGTGGCAAAAAAAGCTTTAGTAAGCCAAATCGAAAGCTTTTCACAAGAAATAAACGAAGAGCACAACAAGCATATGCCCTTTGCTCTGGTAGTGGATGGGCAGGCCCTCGAGATTGCTTTAAGAAGTGATGTGAAGGATCAATTCTTACAGTTGGCTGTCGAGTGTGCTTCTGTTATATGCTGCCGCGTGTCACCGAAACAGAAAGCCCTGGTAAGATTTGAGTTTTACTTCTAAGTATTATCATTAGAAAGAAAATCAGCTCATTTTGCTATAATAAGATTTTCTTTTCACAACCATAGCACCAAGTAGTAACACTAAGTAGGAACTTTCAGATTACCCGGTTGGTGAAGGAGTTCACCGGCAAGACTACCCTGGCAATAGGAGACGGTGCAAACGATGTTGGCATGATTCAAGAAGCTGACATTGGAGTTGGGATCAGTGGCATGGAAGGCATGCAGGTGAAGACTAGTGTCACTTCTTGTCGCCTTTCGACTAAGCAATCTTTTCTGAATTCTAATTCAACCCTCACTGAAAGCTGAACAATGACATGCTGTTTATTTACTTATTTGTTTATTTATGCTGCAGGCCATCATGGCTAGCGACTTCTCGTTGCCCCAGTTTCGGTTCCTTGAGCGACTCCTGATCGTGCATGGACACTGGTGTTACAAGAGAATCTCCAAGATGGTACTAATTTGTCCAGATTCTACTCTTAAGGACAAATATCAGCAAACTTTTTATCTCTAATATGTTGCATTTTGTGCAACAGATCCTTTACTTCATATACAAGAACATTGTGTTCGGCTTGACGCTATTCTACTACGAGTTCTACACATCATTCTCCGGCCAGGTACTATATGACGACTGGTACATGACGGCATTCAACGTCCTGTTGACATCATTGCCGGTCATATCCTTGGGAGTTCTTGAGCAGGACGTTCCATCAGACGTGTGTCATCAGGTAGAGTCTAAAAAATCCACAAATCGCTGGTTTACTTCCAAGTACTGTGACAAGTACATATAATTCTCAGTTCTGCAAATAGTATCTGTCTTCTTCTCTTTCCTTTCTTGATTCATTACAGCTCACATGCTTAGCAAGCTTTGCCATCTCTGCAGTTTCCTGCCCTCTATAAACAGGGTCAAAGAGGCATATGCTTCTCTTGGAAGCGAATCATTGGCTGGATACTTAATGGCGCTGTTTCCTCCTTGATCATCTTTCTCTCAACCATACATGCACCCTCTACAGTCGCCTTCTCGGGGAAGGGCAATGTTGCTGACATTGCACACCTTGGCACGATCACATACACATGCGTGATATGGACAGTGAATTGCCAAATCGCCCTCATAATCAGTCACTTCACATGGATCCAGCACCTGTTCATCTGGGGAAGCATATTGCTGTGGTACATTTTCCTGCTTGCCTACGGCGCACTCCCTCCCTCCTACTCGCATACGGGATTTCATGTGCTGACCGAGGCCATCGGAGGTGCTCCTAGCTTCTGGATCATCACGCTACTTGTGGTCGTTGCATCGCTGCTTCCGTACTTCGTTTACATGGTCCTGCAAAGGACGTTTTACCCATTGGACGACCACGTCATCCAAGAGATGAAGCATTGCAAGAAGGACATCTTCGACAAGCAGATGTGGTTGAGAGAGCAGCAGAACTCAAAGAGGACGACGCAAGTCGGGTTCTCAGCCAGAGTTGACGTGAAGATACATCATCTGAAGGAAGCTATACAGCAGAGGAGAGCATCAATCTACAAGTCATTCACCAACAGCCCTATCTACAGAACACTGAGAAGTAGCCCACTGTTCCAATAGCCGTAGTTACTCAGAATTCTCGGGAGAAACTGTGCTCGAGATTATACATATTCTTCGATTAGTTTTGTTTGTAACACACAAGAATACACCAGTAAAGATTACGCGTTTCTGGTATGTAGTTCGGATAAAAGTTCCGCTTTGCTTTTCACTAGTCTATACTATTGATTTAGCAGTGGTTACTGAGGCTCAAGGAGTGAACAGCATTGTTATGCATTGATATTAGTTCTACTCACCGTGCAAAATAAGTCTTTTAACCCATTTTTGAACTCATATTTTTCATTAATGAGTTATACATGGGTCATAAAATATAATGGCCCAGTTAAAATGGGTCTAAAATATTTTAAGTTGAATTCATATGTGTCGAAAATAGGTCATACGATTCTAACACATTTTCAAAACCTGAAAAACACAAAACCTCTTCAGCTACCCTTCGTCACCCACCTCCGCCGCTCGCCTCCTTGCTTGCCTCCGAGCCGCCTCCGCCACTCGCCTCCGCGGCTCTCCTCCGCCGCTCGCCTCTAAGACGAATGAGGCAAGCATCTCGAAGTTCTGGGTTACTACAATCCCTTGCTCGGTATGCTCCCCCCTCTCTCTCTTTCCTCTTCTTTTCGTGTCTGGGTGACGGTGAAGCGATGTGGGCTCGTGGGTAGTGCTCGGAGTTCGTGGCGTGCGGGTTTGTTCGTCGAACGGTTGATTGAATGTGATTGGGTTGGCGAGAAAGAGCGCCCGTCGGCGATATTCTTAGGTGGGTACTGTCGGGTTTCGTTGGGTGGGTAATGAGGGAAGTGTTGAGTATCTGGGTTAGGAGGTATGAGCGAGCTGCGTGCGATTGGTTGGATAGCGAAGGTCGGAGCTCGTTGACTGGTGCCGAAACTGCGTGAATCTGAAAGAAGAGAAAGAAAAGAAGTGCGAATCTTTACATTGCTAGATCAGTTCTCTCCCCTTTGTTATGTTTATTGGGTTGTTCGCGCATAGGTCAAATGTTTGATGAAATTCCCCAAAGGAATTTGACTTCAAACTTTCACTCCTTTAAGTGTTCCTTTGGAAAACTGATGTCATTTTGTTATCTTGTGGTTTTTTTATCTGGATCGCTATGTTTTTGATGATTGAAAGTCGTTGCCTGAGAAGCAAATTTGGAGAATGAGGACCAACATATGAAGATAGATATCTTATTATAGCCATTCATAAACTGCTATGGTAAAATGGAGTAAAAAACAGCAGATCTCCTTTGTCTGTGGAGAAAAGGGAAACTGAAGGACGAGGACATCTAACTTCCTTAGATAAGAATCTGACTTATTTCAGCTCCAGAGTCCAGTCAAGTATTGAAGATGTATAGGTCATAATATACCAGTGTCTAGAACACAAATGGAACCACTTAATTGAGTGCCATGTTTGACAGAGAACGACTGGTTTCTCTAGTTTCATATGCATTTTCCTTTATAACTCTTCTTTTCCTGTTCTTATGGTAATCACCTAAGACATTTAGTATTCTTGAACAACTCGAATTTCGTTTTTTGCTTTGTTAATTGATATCTGGATGTATGGAGTAGTTAGTTTGATTGCAATCTAGAACCTGGCTGGAGTTGTTTGCACTTGAGGCAGTAATGTTACTGAAATTCTTGGTGACACCCAATGGGCCTCATTCGTCTTCTGCCTTTTTTCCTCTTTATTGGGTGCAGTTATCTAGTTCTCTAGCATTGAGTAGCAGTGTGACCCAACTTTCTACAGAAATTTTTATATTTGAAGGGGATTCAGCTGGTGGAAGTGCAAAGTAGGAGTGTGATAGACGCTTCCAGGTATAATTTTGGTATAGCGTTGATCAGTTTTTTTCGAGCTTTTAGAATAGCGGCTAACTCTGGTGATATACATTTTGGATAGAGTTTGTTGTCCCCCGTTCATCTCCATTTGTTGTCCCCTGGAAAATGAGTCGAGTTCTTGCTGCCAAATTTTTGAAAGTCTCTTGATGTATTTACTTCTACTGCTCAAAGGAACATCCAATTTCAGATTTGATGAAGCTCGCGTGAATCTGACTTGCGAAAGACCATTTTCATTCTTGCCTTCGCGGATGTTTCATTAGATAGTGTTCAAATAGCTAATACTTAGTTTCATGTTGCATTTTCAATTGCTCAATAGCATGCTTGCTTTAGATAAGAAAAGCATGTGCATAGTCTAATTCTTCATAAATATTTCAATTTATAGTTTTTTTTAACAATTTTTTTTATTCACTATTTTTTTTATTTAATTTGAGGTTTTTATCCAATTAGCATATAGCTTAAAGTGAGCGTGAGTTTTCCTAGAATATTAATGGGTTTTAGCAATATGGGTTGGGTCCGGTATGGATTGGATATGAGTCGGGTTGGGTATGGATCAGTAGATTTACACTACAGGAATATGGGTCAAATGGATCAAATATGGATCGATCCATTTTTGACCCGACCCATACCCGATCCGACCCACCCATCCATTTGACGGGTCTACTGTTATGGGCAACCAGGAAGGAGCAGCTTCGCGGCAAACGACCACCAGAGGAACTTGTACTTCGTAAACCACCAGAACTTGACCGACTCTCTCTCTCTCTGAATCGACCCTTTTCAGTTCTGGGTCGGTCGCTCAGTCCAAGGGTGTGTCCATGGCGTCGGAGGAAGACATCCTGGGGAGCAACAGCGTCGAAGATGTCGCCTGGCTTTGTTCCCTGTCGGAATCGGAGCTCGTGCGTCGTTTTCCGTTTCCCAAGTTCTCATTTTCGTTTCGTCTCGCTTCGTTTGCGATGATCTTGACGGGGGGGCTGTTTCTGCAGGATCTGCTGATGAGTTTGAAGACGCTGGCGCTTCAGCGAGCGAGAGGGATCGGTCGGGAGCATCTTGCCGAGAAGTTCGATCTGAAGATGCTCCGAGCCATGGGTACGTTACATCCCCTGTTTCTCCTCTGTTTAAAGTAAACTGGGTTATGTGATGAGCTATTTTGGGGGTATGGACATCTTCCTCTGCAGCCAAAAAGAGGAATATTTTTTCTTTTTTTTTTGTCCTTTTACATTGATCTTCTTTAAGTGAATTGGGTTTTGGGATGAGCTATTTTGGGGGTATGGATATTTTGCTCTGTGACTGAAAGGAGGAATTTTTTTGTCCATTTACATCGATCTTCTGGAGTTTCTCTGGCCTGTGTTGTTTCGTCTTTGCCGGCTGGGAAGTTGATTGGCCATATAATGGATGAATCTTTTTTGGGCTGTAGTGCACATATTACTTCATGCTTTTCTCCCTTGATTTGATGGAATTGAATTGAGGTTAACTTTGGCTGAATCTTGGTGTGGTGGCCATGGTTGATGATGCGAATGTGCCGTGTTATGGTCTCCAAATATAGTTCCTGCGCATCCAAACTAATGTCCATCTGTATTTTTGGTTCAAGGAAACAATGACAAACACATCGTCCACACAAGCTTCTATAAAATGTCTAGTTGTTTCAGGGGAAGTTCCTAATCCTCTATGTGCTCATGTTGTGGTGTTTAAAGTTTGTTGGGTGAAGCTCTATTATTTACTAGTAGTTCCTGGAAAGATGACCACTTTCTTTAGCCTTCTGTCATCCTCTAGTATTGGATTTTCTCCTTGCTTCATATCAAGTCAAAAGCTTACTTGAAGAAGTTTCAAAATGTTTATTCGAAGTGAGGGACTGACTGTCTATTCAATGATTTGTTGATGCTGGGTTGTTGAGTTTCCCATTCCGTCAGCAACGTTTTCCTGTTGTCATGTTCCTGATCCGTCAGCAATTTCCTGTTGTCACATTCCTGATCTGTCAGCAATATTGATAGATCTTAGTCTTTAGTAGGATCTATAAATGGGGAGCTAGGTAGGGATATCATTGATTGACAAAGTTGTTGTCTCGATCATTTATATGTCAGGGAGATTCATGCATCCATTCTTGTGAAGATTGTTTCTTATTTTCTCATACATCGGCAGCAAGTTTTGGGTCTCTCTAAAGCCACATGCTATCTTTGCTTTCGTATATATGGACTACTCTAGGTGCTTATGAGTTGTGGATGGATGTTGGTTGTAAGTTAAAGTCAGTAATATGCATGTGAGAACTGCAAATGAGATGCAAAACTGTGCTGAGCAAATTTGAGTAAGGAATGAGTTTTCATCCTTTTGCACTCTTTAAATTTGTGCTCCTCGTAGATTTGGTAGGGACCATTATGCAGGTGTTTATCACACATGCTATGTCCTTCTCCTTTGTTCTTTTAATTGCTAGAGACACTAAAGTTTACTTAGATATAGTAGCTGTAGTCGGAGAAGCAAAAGGAACAAAAACAGGGCTAAAATAGAGTTATTGAAGATGGAACAGAGAAAGGTTATTCTTAGGGTTTATAAAAATGAATGATGTCTATTGAATGAGGAAAACTAATGACAAAGTTACTAAAGACCTATTTAACTTCCCTTGATCTAACATACTACTTTTAATCTATACTATTGGATCTTATTAAAAGTCACGTGACTGGCACATACGTGTTTGTTAACCTAATAACATATTCAAAGATTCAATAAAGAACAAAACACTCAAAGTACAAAAAGTTGAATTATGCTCCTACAACATTCTCCTTGGGCCGGAAAGAGTCAAGTTTAGTGTTGAAAACTTTGCCGAAGTAAGCATGTCTCTGGATCAATCTTCTTCATATTCTCTACCAAAATCCATGTAGAAAACATGGCCTTGATCAAAGGTGTTGATTAAAGGATTCCCAGTAAGCATCGTTCTTCTCTGATTGGAGCAAACACGGCCTTCATTAAAGGATTTCTTCAAATCATCACACATATTCAAATTCCATCATCAAAGCAATCAAAGTATTCTTGCTTTCTGAAAGCTTGCCAATTGATACTTTCACTCAAACCCTCAAATTGAGCAGGAATAACAAAATCAATCATTATCATGAAAAATACTCTCTCTTCATCTTTAAATTGGCCAGCATTTCCTTCATATGCTTGCTCATCTTCTTCTTTAATACCTAATGCATATTGATAAGAAACTGAATCAAACTCTTCAGAAAGACTTTTCCTCATCTCACTTGAACCATCAATACTTTCGACAATTCCATCTTCTGCCAGTATATTAATTGCATACGCTTTGGCTTGATCACCATAGTCATCCCATACAATTGTTGCATGACTTTGTTACTATCTTAGGTAAC
The DNA here is from genome assembly GCA_017140595.1 of Eucalyptus curtisii. NCBI lineage: Eukaryota > Viridiplantae > Streptophyta > Magnoliopsida > Myrtales > Myrtaceae > Eucalyptus > Eucalyptus curtisii. The sequence goes on from CM029498.1 coordinate 20,054,506, forward strand.
TGTTGTTGTTTCATCTTCAAAATCTTCATGGAAAGGATAGATCTCTTAATCAAGATCTAAGGCATCATGCAGTATCTCTTCCAATCATGAAAGGGATTTTCTTCAAACCCATCATTACTATCATCCTCGAGACCAGCTTCTAGCATGTCCAAGGATTGCGGTGATCTTCTGGATTCTCCATATGGACTTTCACAGTTCCTGTCACTGCAGAGATTGAAAAGCCCGCAACAAGTCTTCATCGTACATTACATATCAGCCATCTCTATTTATCGGGCTTGATTGCCTCTTCCATGACCTCTTCCGTGTTCAACCATCATGTTGAAATGAAAACCATAATTGCAAGTTAGGAACTTATCATCTTTGATACCAATTGATAAAGGAAAACCATAACAAGGGGATCTAATACAATTTTATGAGGTTGGAGAATTGAAAGATAGCAAAAAGAATTAAAACAAACTTGAAGATGGAACAGAGAATGGTTATTCTTGGATTTATAAAAATCAATGATGTTTAATGAATGAGGAAAAACTAATGACAGAGTGAGTAAAAGACCTATTTTGCACCCTTGGTCTAACATAATAACTTTTAATCTTGATTATTGCAGCTCATTAAAAGTCGCATGACTACTAGATTACTGCTTATTAACCTAATAACTCGATAAAAGACAATAAAAAGAAATACATTTAAATACTAAAAAAGTTGAATTATGTTCCTGCATCAGGTGCTCTCTGACATTACATGCTATGTTGCTATTGTGGGCCTTGACTTAAATGGATTGTTCATATGTCTCCATTCTTGCAGTCTTTAATAAGTTTGTAGCTCATATGCATGAAAGTTTGGTTTAAGATATGCATTCTGGCTTAGTTTTTTTTTTTTTTTTAATTTAATTTTTTGGGTGCTCAATAGGGATGATTTTAATGGAGCATCTCAAAGGGAAGGTTAAGGATTTGGAAGGAATCCCTGGTTTGGCTGGGTCTGCCTCACATCTAGATGCATCCAATCTATTGAAGTCGATGCTTGAGAATGTTATGACACTTGAGGACATAAAGGCATGTCTGGATACTCATTTGAAGAAAGGACCATTAAAGAGGTAGATCATTTTTTTATTAGTATGTACTCAGTCTTGTAACTTAAGCTTCTTTTATTTTTATTGTATTTATTTTATAGTGTATTAGCCTATTGTGAATGGTCGGAGTTATTGTTACTTTGCAATGTCCTATTTTTTTCCGAATACTTTGCATTGTTTTTTTGGCTAGTGCTTTAGGGTTGTGGAAGTATGCCTTATTGTGCCTTAGGTGAAGCACTAAAACTAACTGACGAGGATACTGTGATTGTGGTATTGTAAATGTTAGCATTTTCATGCGAAAGTATAAGCTTTTCTTTGCTTTATAATTATATAACAATCAATTGGTTGATGGTATCTGTATGCTACATTGAGTTGTTCAAGCCACACTGACAAAACGCACAAAACCGTAGAATGATGTTGGATTTCTTTGCCCTTTCTGGATTTTCATACCTGTTTTTTTTTTCAGTCTAACTTGTTCTCACGATCGTCAATGGAGTATGCTTTATTCAGTAGGCTTTGTCAAACATGGTAGAGTTTAAAAATGACCTAAAATTAAATGTTGAAGTAAAGACGGTATCTCTTACAATGAGCTACCTGCCATACATCTTATCTGATTTAAGCCATAAGCACCCATCGCTGCACTTGGAATGAACTTGACAATATCAAGAATTAGACCAATTATTCTTTGGCAACTTGAATGAGAAGCTGCTCAGTCAGACTTCTGTTATGAAGAAAGCAACTGAGTGCAATATATCCACTGATGCTTAACAACATAGTACCCTTGTTATTGGGGAGACGTGTTGTCTCTTATGGACTGATTCTCCAGAATTTTGTGGTTTTAGTTGCTTCTACTCTCCTACTAATCCAGTGCTGAGTTCTGGCAATTGATTGGCTTTTTGAAAGGTTGAAGTGGGTCAAAATTGGAATAGGAGGAGATTTATCTGGAATCATGGTGGTGAAAGTATGGTTGGCGCTAGTTGTTGTGGCTACAGGAGATGTAACATTGCATTCAAATTTGACTTCCCACATTGGCTCTCTGTTATTTGGAAGAGCAATATTCCACCAGAAAGAAAAAGAATGATCTGATTGGAAGATCACAAAGTAGATTGATTTGATTGACAATAGCAAAAAAAGAAAAGGTATATGACAGCAGTTAATGAGAATTAATAGTTCTCATATGCCATAATGTAAGTTGTTGAAATAATTTTCTCATTAGCAATATTAATGGTTGTGGTTCTTGACTTCCAGGGTGGAGTATTGTCATGCCAAAATTTTACTCTTGAAGTAATAGAAGTTTGTCTATTGTCATAGTAAAAGAGGTTTTCTTACAATTACCTTTATTTAAATCTGAGGCTTCTGATACAATTTAAGAGATTTCTAGAACCTGTTCCATGCACTAATGAATAGAAAATAAATTTTACAAGGGGAATATATAGAAAAGAAAACCTTCTTTTGATATCCTGCAGCTGTGTTGTGCATGCATGCTAACATGTTGAATTGCTATTGAATCACTTTTGAGTTGAGAGTTGTCATCTCAAACTCCTCCTTTTGTGGTTTGTTGGTGTCAGTATGTCATATTCACAAACTATTGATATTGGAAGTTTATACATCTTTCCTATTTTTGTTGATGCAAGGCATTGCGAAGAGGCAACGCCAGATCAGAAAAGGCAGGATGATGAAATGTAGAAGTTTATGAGACCTCATCGATTCGAAGGGACAACTAGAAGATTTTCTAAGCAGTAGATGCTTCCTCTGTTGCTTGTATGGTTCTGGCATGCTCTTAAAGACTTCCGTTCTGCTAGCTCTTTTCCCTACTATGCCAATTCTCTCTAATCAATTTGCCTCTCTGAATTGCTTTCAGGCACTGGTAACATACACAACATATGCAACATATCAGCAAATCTCAGTTGTCATTTGCTCTCTGCATTTCTGAAGCTATGCGGTGAAGAAACTAGTGCAGGCTATTCTCCCTAGCATATACATTGTCATGTCACAACTGTAATATGTATGTGACTTTAATTAATTAAGGGACCTTTTTGTAATGGATAAAGCAGCGTTGAAATCACCAATAGCTGGTGTGCTCATTGTTTAATTCATGCTAGCTGAGCTTGTCGTAGTGTCTTCTCACTGAGATCTCTGAGTGTGGTCAAGCTGTGACATTCAAAAGAGCTTTCAGGCCTTTACATAGAAATCTGTATGTCGTCTGGCAGAGATGCACCTTTTCATACATATTTGTGCTAGCATATGCTTCTTTGTATCTTTGTATGACCCTGGTGGTGGTTGACTTTCGATCACAATAGGACCAACATTGTGGGAAAATTTACTTACAAGTGAATAGATGAGTGCGCAGGCATGAGAATTGTATATATGTGCAACGGATGATGATTCAGATTCTCAACAGTATTTCCTCTCTGGGCCATGCAGCTATTCCCTAGTTACCACATCCCCACATTGTTCTTGTTCTTCTGATTGCTGTTTCATTGCTGAGAGTGGGATGTGTGCCTTCCGAGTGTGGGATTTGTCCCACTCCGCACAAATTATGCTATGTCATGGACGAGTTTATGAGTGTTAAAAAAATTGTCATGTACCTGCATCCTTTGCTTTCTCATCTGAACGTGTGTCATCCAAGATACAGTGCAGATGTAAAAACATAAAATTAGTAAGTCTAATTGATTCCTAGTAGCTGTACTCTGACTTGTGAGTTGGTCTTAATTTTAGAAGTGTGATGTTTTACTTTTCTGAATGAATTACATTGTCAGTAGCTGGTTATCCGGTCTGCGTCTAGGCAAAGTGATTCAACTGGTATATGGTTAATCCGCCGGTCCATTTCAAATGGTTATCATTCAAGTACTTCTTCAGGGGATACGGCTTGAAAATGGACCATACAATTAGTGCTGGGACAGGATAGCGAAGAATAACAACTGAGTTCTAACCAGCTACTGACAATGTTGATTAAATGATTAGGCAGATGCCACCCAAATACAAAGAATTGCATATAGGGCATTCACCATAACTTAGTAGTTGAGGATCCAATTTATGAGTATATGAATCAAGGGCATGGCATTATAGGTTCAGTTCCCCCATATCATCAAGTGCAAATATATCATATTTCAGCTGTCTGTCGGATCTTATGCTCGCGTCTTTAACCCGATACATTAGATATATGGGGTACTTTACAAGTTTGGAATTTCCCCATAACTAGGGTAGGCTTAATCTTTACAAAAAATAGACAAAAGAAAAACATAGACCTTCAGGGCAAAAACAAAAAGATGCCGTTGATGGGTTGAAGCCAAGCGTGCAATGGCTTGGACATGGACAAGACAGAGCTTGGCTGCATCTGATGTAAAGCCATTTTCCATCATGCCCTGTTTGTTATTCATCCTCCCTTGGTGACAAGAGAATTATGATCTTGTTGGCCATGCCTGTTTCTTTTGTCCTTGCAGGCGCATGCCCTCCACCCATCCCCCCCCCCGGCGACCTGGGCCCTCATGTTCCACAAAAATAAAAAATAAAAAATCATTTTTTTTACGTGAATACTGCAGCATTGAGCATCGGACTTTCTACTGTATTTAACTTATTATGTATATTCGAAGGTTAATGGCCTAGGGCACTTGTTACATCCTAGCTTCGCTCCATCCAACAACTTCATCTGCTGCTCTCCATTGTCAATGCTGCGTCATCGGATGCCAAGGCTGGGGATGCAAAAAATTGCAGGATCTCAAAACACTTCATCAGATAAGATATGTAAAACATGATAAAAGATCTGTAGGCCCCTACCCGACACGACCGTTCGCTCAGCCAACTTGGACTGAATACCTGACTTTCCTAATGCCGTAACTGTCGGAGGGAGGCGGCCCCCCCTCGCCGCTTTCCCATTCCTGAGATCGCCGATGTTACTGGGTTTTCCTTTGTCCGACCATCACACATCCTCCCTCTCTCCCTCTCTCTCCCGGACCTCGACGGGGAAACGCCAACACATATAGCTCGCGGACAAATTAGATGTGGTTGAGGCGAAGGCACCTGTAGAAGCAAGTGGCGTTGGGATTCAGATTACGTGCTAGACTGTGATCTGGAGGTGGGAGACGGAGAAGAGAGTGGGTGGTGAGAATGACGGTTGGTATCTAAATTTAAACGAAGGACCTCCGTAGTGTTTGATGTAGGATCTTTCCATACATACACGGAGAAATAAGATCCTTGATTAAAATCGATATATTTTCGCGCCAACCAAAGCAAGTTACGATCTAAAACTACTTCTACGAATGAAAATACTTTCATTATAGTTCTAGTGAGAGGTAGAGGAAAAAATTGTTTAAAAAGTCTTTAAATTTTTACATTTTTGCCAATTCAGTCATAAAACTTTCAATTTTATCATTTGAATCATAAACTTTTTTACGTTTTGTTAATTGAGTTTAGGCGGTTAATTTTAGGTAGAAGATGCTGATGAGGATACTAGCCGTCCTATGTGGCACCACTGGCACAAACATTGGCAACTTTTAATATTATTTTAATATATCTTGAATTTATTATGAATTTATTATTTCATTTTTCCTTTCCCCCCCTCCTAATCCTAGGCTAGGAAGGCTGCCGGCTGACCCTTGCCTAGTCTAGGTGAGGGCACTACTACCCTTGCTCAAATCCAAGCGAGGGTTGCAACCCTCACACTGTGGCCGGCAAGGGTTGAGATGCCCTCGCCAACCAAGGGTTAGAAGAAGAAAAGAAAAGAAAATATTAAAGTATTATAAAAATCTTCACATCAACACTAGTGGTGCTACATGAGATGACCGACAATCACGTTAGCATTTTCCAGCTAAAATTTGGTCGGATGAACTCAATTGACAAAAGTATAAAAATATTTATGATTAAATTGGTAAAATTAAAAGATTTATGATTAACTTAACAAAATTTCAATAGGTTTAAAACTTTTTAATCAATTTTCCCGAGGAAGAGAGACTCGCTTTATACGTATATATTGGGTAAGGCTTCTCTACAAGGGGATATGCGTAGCTCTTAAGACTACATTAAATTTTAGGCTTTGTTTATTTGGCTGAAGAAATGATTTGAAAAATAATTTCCTAGAAATGATATCTTATATCGCTTGAAATAATTAATTAGTAAAGAATGTTTTCATTGCCGACAACAGTATATGTTTAAACATTTTTTGTGGATGATGAAAATCTTATTCTTTCAATCCTTTTTGTAAGTAATACAAGTGATCACTTTTAGGAAAATATTTTCCAACTCATTCATTTTCCACGTGACAAATTAGCCTAGATGTGTTCTCCATTTTGTTTGATCTTCCTTTGATAGGTTATTTTGTGTTTGCTTGAATATCTAGCACAATAATGGGCAAAGTAAGTTTCTTTTCTTTTCTCCTCTTCTTTTCTTTCTTATTGGGATAACATCATTGATAGCATATGAATTTTTGTGCATTTTACAATCGAGTACCTAAACTTTTTTTTTGGCCAATCAAGTACATGAACTTTTCAATATTAAAATTGAGGATTGCCAACATGTATAATAGTGTTGTTAAACAGTCATTAACCGATGATATTTGCATCCAATAGGGCATCTTGAGATGATACCATGTCAATAGAGACATATTAGATGTCAAATATTATCTGAGTCCATGCTTTCTCTCCCTCCTCATTGCACAGCATTTAAATGGAGATGGTATTATTTTGGTTCAGTATGGGAGCCATGTCAGTAAAATGCTCAATTTTACAAAGTAAGCGAGCCATCGGTAGCAAAATTGCATGACATGGTCATTTATTCAACAAATGCCTCATATTGAGCCAAAAGTTGAGATGCTTAATTGGGCACAAAAAGTTATTGCGGTATTGGACTGCAAAATGCACAGGATTCATATATTTGTAGTTTTGTTATCCCTTTTTTCTACAAACAACTCATGGAAATTCTTGTGTAGAAAATCGGTTCATGCAAAGTGAGTGCAGCTTGGGGAAGTCAAGACTCTCAGGCCATTATTGAGACATTTTCCATGCCTTGACAACCTAAGAAGTACCACATTATTATAAGTGTTGAGGTTCTTTGTCCACAATAATAAAAACAAGGGAGGACCGACAGAATGATTAAAGACACTCCAATTTGTCCCCATACCTTTGTCTTCTCTAGAAAAAACCTCGACATATACGTAACAACATTGACAAATGGGTGGTATTGCACGTGCTCGTGCACGTACAAGCCAAGGTAAGTACAGGATCGTAGTCCAACCACAAGCTTCCGATCAATTCCGGCCATTTTTTTTTTCCATGCGCATAAGCACTTACTCATTATTTATATGAACGAGATAAGGTTTCTTGAAAGTATTCCAGTTGCTTGTTCCAGTAGATAAAAATCTTTGGATTTACGTGGTGACAATAAAGTTCGTGTCCCCAATGTGTTACGAAAAGTAGGTGTTGGAGGCATGCAAAAGAATTTTATTGTATCCCAACATTATTATAAAGATGGTGAATTTTAAACTAAAAATGGATTATAGGTGTCTTAATCAGTTCTAATTAGTGGAAGATAGGGCGTTAGACCAAAAAGGATCTGCTTCAAGATTAAGGCCGGCCTCACCATCAATGATGGTAGCTTCCAAGATCATCAAGTGGGGCATATTGAAGATGCTGGATAGGGAAGCCTCTCCAATCAAAAGAAGGGTTTCAATTTGTTTGCCCATTTTCCTATAGCTTTGGATCGATATAAATTGATTCATTTTAATTTAATTTAGTTCGATTTGAGATCAGAGGGATCACATCGATGCTTGATCTTGTTGATGTCAAGGTCCAGGCAGGATCTAGCAATGGCGATCTCCAGGATTTCCACTTCGACCCTCTCTTAATCAAGGAATAATTAGTGAAAAGTGGGATGCAGGAGCAATGATCTCCGGCACCGTTGACTTTCTTGTATTTAAAGCAAGACATGGCCCCCCCGAATCTAATTATGTTTAATTCCAACGTTGTGAAAATTGGATTGAACTATATTCCAAACTAATATATACATATGAAAGATACACACTATCATGAACCGAACAACAATTATATGAAATCTAGATGGCAACGTATCAAATCAAATATACAACATAGCCGAACTAAATATCTTATTTGACGGTTCCCTCGCACTAAACGTGGTTGTAGATAAATCAATTGGAGTTTGGAAATTAAATTGTGTACATGACCTTGATAGTGAGGATCTCGACAATTGATCAGCAGAGGAAATGTGGAGCATTTTTAGTGCCCGATGTTATTTGGTGAAGGGACAATCTTTTTGCAATATGCTTTGTTCGTTCATGAACAAATCACCATGAGTAATTCAAAGAGCACTATAACATGTTGGAAAAACTCCCTATATTGTTTTGAAGATGGAAAAATAGTTAAAAGCTACTGATGTGTGTATTATTAGTGTAGTGCCAGGTTTTAGATGCACACGCAATATGTAAGTGGTGTCTTCACAAAATCATCAAAAGCTAAGAGTGCTCTGCCTCTATCAAGGGTGACCAAGGTATTGGATGTAGAAGGTGTCTAAAAGATGGTGGACTTAAGTAGAAGGTGAATGAGTCATAAGACAGGGAGTTGGTGAAACTTGGATGGACCATAGAAGGTGAACAGCTTAGTAGAATTAGAGTGGTCAACATGCTTGAAAGGACCAGAGGATAGATAGTGATAGTCACTTTAAGTGAGAAGCATGAAGAGATTGGGAAGCCCGCTAGTAGAAACAGCTCTTGCGATCGACAAAATGGAAGAAGTGTGATGTGCTTCTGCTACTTGGATGAAAAAATTTACATCTCTTTTGACTTGATTTAGAATTCAAATTAGATGTTGATAACCAGTTTCAGGGTTTAGAGTCCACAGAAATTAACCCAGAGAAAATTAGAGTAGCATTTCTCTGTGTGCAATAATTTAGAGAGTCAGCCAATGGACAAAAGCAAAAGCATCTATTTCTAAAAATCCCCCTTTTGGCTCAGGGATAGAAAACTGATTGTGCAGTTTGCAGGGAACTAAGGAGAGGCTTGTATCCAACGGATCCTTATACCTAGAGAAGACTTGCAACGGTTAGATTAACGCTCGGGAGATTATTAAAGGGCTCAAGTTTTGCTAAGAAAAGCGGCAGAAAATAGAAAGATTCTATTCTATCTTGTATTGAATACTCTCATGCTTTTTAGTGTGATTACTGTTTGTATATCGATTTACATTCTCTGAAACGATTTCTAGGCTTTGCACTCTAATATCGGTCCTTTAGTTTGATCAAACTTAGCTACTAAGTTTCAGGTGAAAAAAACACCTGCTACTATCTCTAACCTCGCAAAGATCACTAGGATTCCGGCCTAATTCTTGACTGTTAGTCTAGGAGAGTGAAGCCGGTCTGAAAAATTGACCGAACTACTATTTATCTGCTGGCATATTCTTCTCTCTCTTTAACTCATAAGCATCAACATTTGATTAACTATTTCCTTCTCTACAAAAGCAATCTTGCAAGTATTTCACGAAAAGTTTTACCCATAAGAAGATTCACCATCGGCCAATCCATCAAACGCCAAAAACAGCTATCTCAACGAACTTCTCATGCGCCCAATGGGGTTTATGTTGAAACACAAGTGAGAACTTTGAAATTGTGATCGCTGCGGCGATTTGGTCTTACACCCATTGGAATTGGCATCTTAGGGTTTTGAAATCGAGACCATCATTGGCGATATTTTGAAAAGAAGTTGACATGTGACATCTTTTAAGCATGAACCTTATGTGACAAAAGGTGAGTAAGTCCTCTCCGTCACATAATGTGGAGCTTGAGGCATTCCAATATTTTGCTAGACATTTATCTGGTAAATGGAAAATGGTTGGAAGAGGCGACTATTACTAATGACACCCTTTAAGTGTTACCATAAGGATCTCATACTTGTTACGGAATATTTAATTTGAGCTATAACTATTTTACATAACCCACGACTTGAAAGTCCATGGTTTGCGAGGCCATCAGTTATCTCCACCAAAATCTTAATAGTCAAGAAGTCTTTTTACATGACATATGCCATAACTAGGCAACATAGTTCAAGTCCACTCATGATGAGAATCAAACTTGAGATCTCGTGAAAGACATGTAAACCCATTAACACTAGGTCTGAAACCTTGGTGGTACAATATTTCCTCGAGCATTATTAGGTTTTTAATATGTTCTTAAAGACACATCCAGATGAGACAAAAATAAGGTTGACAAGTAAAACGAGCTTCATGGTTCAAATTTATTCGAGTATGGCATGGAATCTAATTTTCACAGGGCAGAATTTACTTAAACTTCTGGGGAAACTAAAAGATTAACGCTCACTAAATTGGAAGTATGTATATGCTATTCGATACAATTTGTTTTTTTCGAGATTTTTCTACCTAAAATGGGCTTTCCTCTTGTAAAAAGTAAGCATGAAAATAAAATTTTCACTTAGAAGAAACTTCTAGACATAAAGCATTATAATCGTGAAAGCTGGAAAAACACTTATAGACTACAAAAAAACATCACCTTTTAAACCCCTCATGGTCGACACAACTGGTTGGGGTGATTGAAAATTTTCGGCTAAAGAATTGGAGATCAATTTTTTTAGATTTCATCAATTACATGCAAACTGCTTTACATCAAGGCAATTTACATGGGCCAAAAGCTTAAAGTCCAGTCTTGGACTTAACCCATTATTGAGCTGGTAAGTTTTTTATGGACATCTAAATAGCCGGATCCCGAAGCTTGTGCCCGGAGATTATTAAAAAAAAAAAGATCTCTGAAGCCGAATGTTAGAGAGAGAGAGAGAGAGAGAGAGAGAGAGAGAGAGAGAGAGAGAGAGAGAGACTCAATTTAAACTTTCATTTGTCGAATCATGTTTGAATTTAAGACAGCTTGTTAGAGTTAGATATTTTGTGAGTAATCGATTGGTCATAATTTTTTTTTTTAACAATTCAAGAGCATGAGTGTAGATACTTCGCTCTTTGAAGGCTTATGAAACATCTTACAAATTCTATGAACCGATTAAGTCAAAATCATTATCCCGTGTGAAATGGCTATGACTTAAAATGGTAGGTGACCCTTTGTTGTAATATAGCACAAAAACTAACATACCGTCAAATTCAATATCAAAGATTGATAATGACATCATATATATGTGATTCAGTTCAAATGTCAATGCCTCAACAAGGAGAGCCAATCACAAAGAATTTACCAATTAATGGAGAAGTATACTCAAGTTTTTTCGGAGGTCTTTATGTCCCTTGAGTAGATTCTTGCTCAAATTTTAGCTAAAACTTGAGCCACAAGATAAAAACCTCAAGTTGGTTGGATTCGTGTTTATGAATATTTGATGATATCGATGAACACTAACTATCTGATTTGTACTTCTTATGTGGCATTCTTTAAACAAGTAAATAGAGAGAATCAAGGCCCGGTCCGCAATTGGAACATTTACCCTCCTTTTATGTTGCAAGATATAGTGTATGGTGATGCTTTAGCATCTGGATGTTTATCTTCTCTAATATAATATTTCAACAGTTTCGACAAAAAAAAAAAAATAGAGAGAATCCACAATTCCAAGAATGTGATCCCAAAAGGTTGGGATTGCCGTTGCTCAAAAGACCCTTTACTCAAATTACATCCTCTACCGTTGATCTTGAAATATAAGTAATTGACAAAAGTGTTACTACTCGTATCAACTGCTCAACTGAAGAAAATGAAACCCCTTGAGCAATATTTTACTCGGCTGGTGTATCTACGACAAATCCATAACAAATAATTAAATAAAAACTACACTATATGAAATGATTTCATATGTCCGCAAAGCATCAGGGTCACGTTCGCAAAGCATCGTCTTGTGTAGGGACGGAGAAACCACAAATCCCAACCGGTTCCATTGGGCCAAAAATACAATAATTTATAAAAAAAAAAATTAATAAAAATATATTGTGAAATAAAAAGAATGTTGGGTGGGCCGCCCTCACTTTGAACTTTGATTTTAAAATATTCATTTACTTGCAAAACAAAAAATGAAAAAAAAAAAAAAAAAAAAGGGTTGGAGCCTCGTGCTTTCCCTCCCCTTTTTTTTTTTCCTTACCAGCCGAAAGACCCAACGGTAGAAACTGTGCCGAGTGGCGTTGACTATTTTCGCAAGCCAAAATTACAACCGTACCACAACCGCACCACAACCGCGAGAAAAATCATTGAACTAGCCAATTACCTCTTTCCTTCTTGTTTCTTAATTCGACATTTTTGACCGACCGATGAGGGATGGGGGGGACCAAAATCAGGTATTGTCTAAGAGAATTCAATAAAATAAACTGAAATTAAATCAATTTTTAAGTGAAAGTATTCGCATGATTGCTTCACCTAATTCACCCGCCAAATCATTGTCGATATTGCACATGAGCTACACTTGCATGCCTCCGTTCGATTGTGTTTGTCTTTAGACTCCTTTGTGGTCACACCTCCGAAAGAAAAAATAAAATTGACTTCGAGCTTGTCGCATAAAAAAGAGGTCAAGATTCTCATTCTCGAAGTATTTTTGTCGGCTGATTAAGGGGATGGAGTCCAATCCCACGGCATGTTACACAATCATGGGAGATCATGGGAAGTGCCAAGTTCCTAGGTTGATGAAATGATGCGCACATGCTTTATAACTATGAATTGGTGTGGAATAATATGGGTCTTGGGCACCGCTAATTTTCTTCAAAATCGAACTAATTGGGAAAATTGCCTCGATATGGATGTAGCTCTAAGTTTTTGCATAAAGTTCCAATGTAGTCATTCGGTTAATTTTGGTCGGAAATTGTTGACATAGTGGCGTGCCACGTAGGGCGATAGTCCAGTGATGGTTAGACGGCCGCATAAAATTTTTTCAATGAAAATTGGTCGAAAGGTCTACATTGGAATTTGGCACGATGGTTTATGATTTAATTGACATAATTAAAAAGTTTATAATTGGATTGACATCCGTGCAATAAGCTTATAATTAATTAAACAATGTCCCCTAAATTGATCTCTACCGGTAACAAGATAAGGACTTCTAGAAAGAACATTGCCGGTGAAAATTTTAAAAAGAAAAATAACAAAATTTATTTCTTCTTTCACTCTTGCTCCTAGGGGTGTGCAACCAGACCGGCCCACCCAAAAAATAGGGTCGGGAACCGGTTCCCAAAATTCATAACTTGTTTGAACCGGTCCGGGAATCGGTTCCGAGGGATTACCTACTTGGGAACCGGATTGACCGGACCGGTTCAGGAACCGGTTTGAGAACCAGTTTGTAAACCAACCCAAAAGTCGAAAACCCTAATTTGTTCCCCTGTTTCTTTCTTTACCTCTCGCACCCATAGACTTCATAGCTCCTTCCTTTGTCGCGCCATCGCCAGATCCAGCTCCCCGTCGCGTTGCTTCCTCATCTGCGTTCATCTACTTCCTTGTCGCGCCATCGCCAGCCCCCCGTCACGCCATCGCCAGTCGCGTCATCGCCAGGTCCTCATCGTGCCATCGCTAGCTCCCCGTCGCTCTATTTCATCCATCGCCGACTTCCTCATCTGTAAGCTCGCAAATTTCCTTGGTTTTTCTAAAATTTTCTTTCAGATTGAAGCTGGGTTCTTCTCGTTTTCTTTGGGGAAGGTAGTGGGATTATAAATAGTCTATGTAGATCAGCTCAATGATAGCCTTTGATTTGTAGATATCAAGCTAGGTTTTAAGATTTCAATTTGTTTATGTAGGTTTCAAGCACCTTTGAGCTGCTCTCTCTGGTTTTTTCTTTTTAGCTCAAAAAACTTCTGTACCAGACCAAATTTTCCAGATGGGTTTGTCTAATCGTTTTTGATTTATTGACACATTTGAAGTGAAAATTATTAAACTGCTGTTCACTTTGGTTCTTTTTGTACTTGAATTGAAAATGATTTTTGTTTTGTGCAAGAGAGTTGAATTGAGATTGTCAGCCAACATTTTTATTCATCCACATGCTGTTGCAAACCATTTCCTTGTTAATGCTTGTCTTGCAATCAATGCTTGTCTCGATGCAACTCGAAGTTCTGAAGTTGAACGATCGGTATTGCACTTTGGATTCATTGGGAGGATCATTGGCTGCTGTGTCGTGAACTTTTGAGTGGGCGTCTACTAATAGCTTTAATGGTTCGGTCCTGCTTTCCAAGCATTGAGATCGATTGTTCCGTTGGTTTGAAAGCGATGATACCTAGGAACTTTTGGATAAGAATGAGAGTCATTAGCATTTCGATTGACAGTGCTTTTAATCGCTAATCCTCGCGATTTTTATGCAAAACGGGTTATGAGGTTGCTGTATAACAATTTTAATGCAAAACAGGTTCCAATACAAAAAGGGTTAACCCTGGAACCGGACTGGAAAAACAGGGTGGGTCGGGCACAGGGTCCAATACAAATAGGATTGGGTACATGGTCCAAAAAAGGGGAACCGGTTATAACAGGGTCGGGTACATGGTCCAAGTCTAGACCCTACCCACCCTGGACCCGATCACCCCTACTTGCTCCTATCTAAGTCCTCGGCACTCATTCGATTCAAATTTGGTCAACTTTCCTACACCAAACCAATAAATACTAACAACGAAATTGATTTAAAAAAAACCTTTAATTCATTAAATTCGTATGGTAACATGTGTATTCAAATCGGATAGAACGAGATAATATAAGAAATGGGAAAAACTACAAGAAATCCCCAAACTATCCTCCATATACCTTGAACTTATTTTTGCAATATCAAAAACCCAAAACTATATTCATTGTGACATATTTATAATAAAATTTTTTCTTGTGACATAAAAAACCTTAAACTTATAAATATGTGACATATTTGCCCTCCGTCAAGGTTCTGTTAGATAATTTTTAAGTCAAAATAACATCGCTTTTATTTCACTTAAGTCATGAGAGCGTTATATTAACACCGTTTGCTTTATAGCATTCATGTTGACAAATTTTTTATAGTTCTCATTGAGAAAACTTTGATGGAGGATAAATATGTCACGCAGGTACAAGTTTAAGACTTTTTATGTTGTAGAAAAAAGTTAGAGTAAATATATTACAGTAGGTCTAATTTAGAGTTTTTGGTAGGTTTAGCCATATAAAATAGATTTCTTATATGGAACCAGATGCCAACATACATTACACGTGTGTTTGGTCCACATTGGATGGGATCGCAATGGTTAAAATAGTGAAAATAATATAGCAACTTGTATGTGAAAATAATGGATAATTTGAAATAAACATAAGAAAAGGACTAAGTGTTGAGGACTTTGAACTTCGTCACTGCAGTTCCGTTGCCCGACGATTACGACGTAGATGGAAACTAATATTAATACTTGTCCTCCGTTCCCTTTTGCTAGTTCGTTCCATGAAAAAATTGAAATAAAGTAACGGAGATAGTTGGGAAAAAAAAAACTCGTAAGCTAATAACAAAATCAACGAGGAATCATACGGAACATCGAAGTTTCAAATCATTCGGCCCAAATTTTGGTACTTCATTTACGGTGAGAGCCAACTACCAAAAAAATAAAAATAAAAACCTTTCGTCAATCTGAAAATTACAGAGTTATAATCATTCAAGTATTTCGCAACCTTAAATTACACCCAAAACAAAACCCACAAGCATTATTTTATAATCTCATACGAAAAACTCACTCAGAAAAATACTAATACTTCTCTTATTTAGTTCGATGTATTGAAACGAAAATCCACCTCTATATCTGATATGTTACAAGAGGCGAAAGAACTCATCTCGAAAAGCTAACTTGTCATAAGAAGGAAGCTAGTCTAGTATAATCCTCATAATATCTTCTTAGTTGCTCAATATGAGACTCTGCCTACATCATCCTTCCACTCTCTAGAATTATGTCACCTCACAAAATGATCGAGCGACATAACCTTGGGCCACCACCAAGGGACTATAATCTCAAGGATAAAGTGCTAGAAGGAGTTGTCCAAGGAATGACTTTGATACCGTGTTGATGCGTTACTACAAGGATGGAAGAACTCGTCCCAAAAAGTTAGCTTTCTAGTAGAGGGAACCCAACCCATTATAAGACTCAAATCATCTCCTTAGTTGCTCAATGTGGGACTTTGCCCGCATCATTTTCCTCCTCTTTAGAATTTTGCGACCTTGCAAAGAATTTTGCGACCTTGCAATGTGGCCCGCGAGGACATAGCCTCGAGCCACCACCAAAGGACCACAACCATAGGAATAAAGTAAAAGAAGGTGGGCATCAAAGGAATGGCTTTGAAACCATATTGACCCATTACCACAAGGTGTGGTCATTCGGTAAACTAATTCGCCAGAATAGATACCCAACCTGTCATAAGCCCCAAAATATCTCATTAGTTGCACAACATACGACTTTGCCCACATCAATATCCAACGTAGAAAACCCCTTTTAGCCAACTCAAAATAGGAATCCAAGTCCAACAGGGCTTTCATTGTTGTTTCATATGTTCAGTCAACCAAAAGTACCAATCAAGACTTTCCTTAATTTAAATCACATGGCTGAGGTTTGAATCAGGTTTTGTTCTCGGGCTCAAAATCAAGAGATAATTTGACAACTCTCCATCCCTGCTTGAAATCTGTAACGAAGCCATAGTTCTCATAATTCATGCCGGCCCTCCCAATGCACCGATGGCACCGACGGGCGCTCAATCATCGCAAACATCTATCAAGCCCAAGCCAAACTTGGACTCATCTAGAGGAATAAACTCAATCCGCATGTTCACAGAATTCTCGACTGCTAGAAGGTCACCACTTGAATATAAAGGTTGGTCCCCCACAAATCTAACTTCAACCTTTACATGATTTTTAACCGCGATTTTTGTGATAGGTAAAGGTATTTGTTAAATAATTAAAATAAAGAGCTTGGCATTTTTAAAACGACGTTATTATACAAAATTAATGCATCAAAAAAGAAAAACATATTATTATTAGATTTATTTAATGAGTTTTCTTCGAAAAACTCGTTAACAATGCCTTTTTTTCTAAAAGGGAAAAAGATCTCGTGCATGGACTATCCTGACCCATGAGCTTTTTCCTTTTATTAATATATTTATTTTTCCTTCTTCACGTATCGGTCTTCGGCAATTCATTGCCATCATCATGAGGGGTTGTTAGATCTTTTGGACGAGTGGGAGAGCTAATCGATTTCACTGGTGCAAGAGAGGGAAGACCAAAACGCGGGAGAGGTTGACTGAGACAATGATTGTTGATTTGGATCCCATGACCCATGCCATCGAGCACCTCATCATTATGAGGTAGTTCGTCCCCGGGACATCCCTTTTTCCTTAATTTATTTTATCCTTTTTCTAACAACTAATAATGATATTAAATTCCTTTTTTTTTTCTCTCTCCTCAAAGTATAAATGTGCGTGATCAAATAAATCCCGCACGCATGCTTTTGTGGAGCATTCTTTAATTTCAGCTCCATTTCTGATACATAATGATGTAAGGCCGTATATCTTAGACCATTGAAAGGTACAAAGATGAAAAGTATAAACATCACCAGCAAGGGACATCTTCTTCTCGGCCAAATACTTAGGAAAAAAAAACCATAAATTTGTAACTGCAGGACCAAAACATTCCCAATTTTCAGAGGTCCTACAAAAAAAAAAAAGTTTTACTTGGGGAGCACAAATATGAACCTTCAAGTTTTCTGTCCATTCAAGATGATGTGGCACTTGATGTGATTAACAATGCTAACGTGTACTATAGACATATCGGTAGGGCAATAGAGGCAACTTCTTCTGAGCAAAATGATGCCACTTTTGAAAAAAAGGACAACATTAGAGCCTTATCGAATATGTCATATTGTTGGTTGTACTATGTAGAATGACCAGTGCTAATTGGATGTCAAGATTGGAAGGACTACATTAAAAAATTATCGAAAGGTTTAATACTACATTGATCAAATTGGAAAATTTAACACTAAATTGGAAGTCTTATAATAGGTTTAGAACTTCTTGGATAATTCTCCCATGAAAATTTTTACCCTAAACACCACTAGGGAGAGAGAGACAGATTGATTGATGGATCAGGTCATTTAGAGTGTCATTCGTTTTAAATTGGAAAACGATATTAGAGTGATTAAAAGAAGAGCCTTTTTATTGGAAAAGTCATAAGATTAAATAAAGGAGGAAGCACTAGGATTCGACAATCCTAGCCTGAGGCCATTAAGCCTCCACTTCGTTAGATTCTCCAACTCTCTATATCTAGTCCTCCACTAGCTAGCAATAAGTCAACAGGGGTAATCATCAAAATCAAACATATTCTAACAGCTGATATCAATACTTTAGAAAACTCTGGAAATAAAAGGGAAAATAAAATTGAGAAACAAAAATTGAGAGAGAAAGATGACAACTAGAGGTGAGCATAGTTCAGGTAGACAGTTCCCACCTTGGAACCGGAAACCGTAGACTAAGGACTAGTTTTGAAAATTTAAACAAGGAACTACCTATTAGTCCAAACTACCACTCCGGTCTAGTTCCTAGGTGAGTCCATGGAACTGATCCCATCAAGTTTCAAGTAGTTAGTACAACATTTTATGACAAGCCAAAATAAAGTAAAAAACATAGAACTTCTATATTTTTTATTGCAAGATTAGTAAAAATATTGGATTCATATTAAAAGTTGAGAGTTAACATCGCCGATGGGCATTGAGCTTGAGAGTCAAGACCGTGAATGAGAGATAGAGAGACAACTCATATGAGGTAAGAATGAGACAAGACAAGCACTCAGTTAATGGGTATTAAGTTGCAAATTATGGATTTTAGGGTTTTCCTTAATCTTAAAAATTTTATCAAAAATTTTCCTTAAAGTTAAATATATATTTATATATTACCAGTCTGGTTCGGACGAGTGGGCAGGTGGGTGGACAATTTCATACCTAGAACCAGGAAACTAGTCGGCACCCACCGCTTCTAATAAATTGGAATCGAGAACCAGATCAGTTCTCTTGGGAATTGCCAGTTCCGGTTCGGTTCCGACCAATTTTCGATTCTTTTGCACACCCCTAATAGCAACCCCAGCCATGGCTTGAGCATGAATCAATGAATCTTCTTATACGAATAGGGGTGAGCATGGTTCGGGTTGATCTAGCACCTAATCTAGGGACCAATCCACACAATGTTGGTCCTCAATTTTTGGGATCGAGGACTGACCCTGTTGAGTTTGGAACCGAGGATTGGATCTACCCTATGGGTCCAACCTGAGACCAATCACTTTTTTTTTTTCCCTTTCTTATGTTCCTTAAAAGGACAAACGCCATTTCAAATTACATATTTATCAATAATGTGATATTGAGCAACCAAATTATGAACACCAATAAATATCAAACATAAATATAAGATAAAATAACATTAAAAACTTACACTTGCTAATAGCAACAAACCATAAAAACAAGCATGCAAGACAAGAGAACAAAGGCAAGCAACAAGGTGAGTGAACATAGGCGAGCAACAAGGTGAGTGACGCAAGCGAAGAGGCACGAGTTGTGACCAAGGCGAGCAAGGCCAAGGCATATGAACAAGGCCGAGGCAAGTGAAGAGGGTTTCTTTCTTTTCTGTTTTTCTTTTTTTATCGAAATTGGTTTGGGTTTCTTTCTACTTTCTAATTTACATGACAAATTGAACTGTGAAGAGAATAGATGAAGATGTGCTAGAATTTAAAGTAGACAAAAGCATATAGTATATAATATATTAGATATATAATAATGTATAATATATTATGTATAGAGTTGGCGTGGGTGGACCAACCCATACAGTGCAAGGTCCAGGGGTCTTAGGATCAAGGATCAACCTAGTTTCATTAGGGACCGAACCAAAACCGGCGGGGTTGGGTCGGTCCACGATTGGTGCTCACTTCTAGATACGAATGGTCTTTATCTCGTGTCATATTCATAGCAAAGAGTTGGCACCCTCCATATAGTTTAAGGCAACGAGATTTTGCCAACAATCTTGAATTTTTGGATAAGTGACGGTGGTTATATTATAATACAGTGAAATAGGGAAAATTAGTACTTAGTTAATTTTTTTCCGTTTTTCGTATTTTATGGTACAAATACACATGTCAAGTTAAGATACTAAGTTAGAATAGAGAGATAAGAGACAATCAATCAATCCATAGTATCGAAACCCTCGATTTAGGCTCCATTTATTTTGTGGAAAATAAATAATTTAAAGTAATTATTTTTATCGTTTGAAATAATTAGTCAATTTAACATGTTGGTATTTTCATTGATAATAATTTAGGCCTTAACATTTTTGTGGATGAAAATTTTTTTTTTCGTTCATTCATTTTTACAAGTTATATATACGATCATATTTAGGAAAATAATTTCTAAGTCATTCATTTTTCACGAAATAAATGAATTCTTACTTAAACTAAACTAGAGTTGCACAACCTCCGCCTCAACAAAAAAGGTCTCCTCATGCAAGATCAGCCACGGTTGTCAGATCACCTCAACCATCTCTCTCTCTCCCCTTTTCTTCCTTCAGCAGCGCCCGCGGTTTCCCAGTCAATCACAAAAGAATTAAAAAGAGAAAAAAAAAAAGAAGAAAGAAAATCCAAAGTGTAGGACGAAACATCAACAAAAGAGAGGGAAAAGTCAGTGTATAGCCAAAGAAAAATTGTCAAAAGGTGTCACGGCGGTGCCCTATGTCACTGTCGACACAAAAGATTCTCCTTGCTCCGCACTCGTCTTTGCTCTTTTGTATTACTTGAGAGGTGGAGAGTGGGGCACTCTCGTCAGGCGATCCCTTCTATATATATTCAATATAAATCCCGCCTCTCTCCTTCACATTCCCTCCACGTCTCTCCCCTCACTCTTTCTCCCTTTTTTTCTTCCTTCACTTCATATTTGTCTTTGCTCCTTTGACTAAGCCTAAAAGGCAAAACATATCAACCCCATTTCTCTCACACACACACACACACAGAACCTGGCAAGCAAAGCTCAGCGCTCACTTCAACCAGAGAAGAAGGAGAGCAATGGAGGAGAGCAGCGAGGGGAGGAACCGGGGGACGCCGTTGGCGTGCGCGGCGTGCAAGCTGCTGCGGAGGAGGTGCATGCAGGACTGCGTGTTTGCCCCGTACTTCCCAGCCAGCGAGCCCCACAAGTTCACCAACGTCCACAAGGTTTTCGGCGCCAGCAATGTCATCAAGATGCTACAGGTTCACCCCCATCTCTCTTTTTTAAGCATGTTTGTTTCCCCACTCCCCTCAAACTCTCTAATTTTACGTTGTTTATATAATGTGATAGGTCATGCACTTCATCTCCTCATATGTATAAAATCAGGAAAATTACTAAAAAAGTCCTAAACTTATTACAATTATGCCAATTTAGTCCTAAACTTATTTTTTTTGGGCAGTTAAATCATAAACCTTTTGCAATTGTGCCAATTCATTTCATCAGGCCAAATTTGCCTAGCTAGCACTCAGTGGATGCTAACTGATGCCGTCCGACAATTTTTTAATAATATTTTATTTTTTGAATACTTTAATTATTATTTTTTATTTTTTTTTTTTTCTCTCTTTCCTCCTTCTTTTGACGATTGGCTAGAGGGGAGGATCAGTCGTCAGCCAGTGGTGAGCTTGCCTCGTCATTGCTCGACAAGGTCTAGCTCGCTAGCCACTAGCAAGGGCAAGCTTCGCCTGGCCAATTGATGGCCAGTGGTGAGCTCCCCTCGCCGTCACTAGGCAAGGGCGAGCTCACCCAGCCACTAGCAAGGCAAGCCCCATGCCGGCAAGCTCTTGCCGAATTTGGGCGAGGGTGAGCCTTGCCAATGGAAGGGGAAGCTTGATGTCATCATCGCTAGTTGAGGGCGAGCTTGGCAGCCACTAGCAAGGTGAGCCCTTGCTAGATCTAGCGAGGTGGAGCTCGCCTAGCCACTAGCGAGGCTCGCCCTCGCCTAGCTTGCCACTAGCCAGCTACCTCAATCTGGTGATCGGCCCTCACCTCTAGCCGGTCATCGGAGCCAAAGGAAGGAGGAAGGAAGGAAAAAAAAAAGATAAAAAAAATAATAAAAAATTCGAAAATTAAAATATTATTAAAAATTTGTCAGTTGGTGCCGACCGACCAAATTTAGCTAAATTAACTGAATTGACACAATTGCAAAAAATTAAGAACTCAATTGGCCAAAAAAATAAATTTAGAATTATGACTTCTTTGGTGATTTTCCCATATAAGATCATGTGTTACCCGTTCCATACAATCGTTCAAGTATCTTAGATTTATTTAAGCAGATGGTTAGCGTGATGCATTGAGCTATTAGTATAATTCTTGCTTCTTACATTGCTCATCATAAGGATTAGTTACATTAGATCTGTCCAATAAATTTTACTCCATATGGTCCACGTTTCTCCTTATATTTTATGGTGGTAATACGTGTTTAATGGAGAGACAACCAATGATCTTATACCAAATAATTTTGTTTCTGTATATAATTCTTCCAAGGTTTAGTAATGTCTCCCTTGCGTCAAAAGATTAAGACATAAGAGGGATTGGTTTGGATCTTATAACTTGAGATATTAAATCTATACCTATAAAAAATTAGTAGGTAGTATGGACATACAGTAGGCTCACTAAACTCCTCAAGCTAGGTGGATAGGATAACAGGTTTCCACTAACTTGCCAGATGAGAGAGAGAGAGAGAGAGAGAGAGAGAGAGAGAGAGAAGGGTCACCTTGAAATTAAGTCTAAATATAATGTTAGTTACTAAGAGAAGTGACCACAATTAAGTGGTTGAATAAGTGTACCTATAAAATTTCCAAACTAAAAGTTTAAGCTATTAAACGAAAGAAAACTATATAGATTTGTTAAAATATAGATCTTATGGACAAATTGTTTAAAATAATTTAATATGATCTCCCACATACAAAATGAATTGAGAACAACACGTGTAATTGATGAACGATTAGCTTCACATGTGAAAATCAAATTATGGTATCATTTTAGAACATCAAATTTGAAAATGTAAGCCATTAGGTGAAAGAAGATTACATGCATATGATGCACAATATAAACCCCACAAACAAGCAATAAGAGGTACTTTAATATATATCATCTTATTTACATATGTGACTTATTCAAATATCAAAAGAATTATTGTGACACTTAACTAGTAATACAAGTTGTGTGATCCTTCTTATTAAAAAGTCTCTAACATTGCTCAACTAGTAAACTTAGGGACATTCTATAACTTAAGAAAACATTTGGTGCCACTTGCATAAACCATTTTCAACAAATCTTTAGAGATAATCATCCCGCTCTGGTCATTTTGATAAAGGGTTCAAAGTCCCATCTCTCTCTCTCTCTCTCTCTCTCCCCAACTTTAATTTCTTCTATCACTGTTCAGTTTTTATTTTTTTTTAACATGATTTCACACACCCTATAGTCAAATGTAGCTCAACAATTTTAAAGATATTTAAATTTCAAATCACATATTCATCTAACAATTTAAGATTTTTAGCATAATTAGAAGTAGTCCCACAATACTTTACATATTATCAAAGCAAAGGTTATGAATTCAAATCTTTTCCTTATTTGCTTACTGTATTATACATCTTCATACTCAACCTTAGGTCAAAGTTCGACTTAAGCGTAAAAGAGAATATTATAATATTTGATAATCAGATTACGTCTTCATCTATTAATTTATATTTTTTAGAAGAGTTGTCAGTAATTTTATAAAATCTAACCTCAACAATTCTGTTCTCGATCTACTCTTACTTATCGAAAATGTGAGTAAACATCGGATATTAATCAATAGGAGGAAAAAAAAAAAGGGAAAGAAAACCCTTTTTTTTTTAAATCATGTTAGGATAGCTTTTTTGAAAACGCCTAAAGCTATACACACTCATGACAGAGCAGGTACATTAAAAGATGTTTCAGGTATGACCATATGTCTTCATCTTTGTTGTCTGTTCATTGTTAATCCTAATCTTGTTGACAGTTTATCGCCGGACATGCACTCTTCGAGAAAAAGCACAAAAAGAACGTAGAGAAGGAGTGGGTCCGCATATACTAGTAAAATAATTCATACTGGGTTTCTCTAGATTCTACCTTTTCTACATCAAATTTCACAATTTTTATTGGATCGCGTGAAGTTGTTTGTCACGAAAAACTATGGTATTTTGGCAAGAAAATGGGACATTTCACTTCTAGCTTTTTCGTTGGGGTCCCATTTAATTTATGAATATAAAAATTAGCGAGTATAACTTTTAAGAAGCCACTTACACGGGTGTGGGCGTGACATAAATGAAATTATATTACTCTCTTATATATAATGACGTACGAATGACCGACTAGAAGATCTACGGGGCTACGAGCTCAATTTAGTATATATGCTTTCGTAACTTAGGAAAATTACTATAAATAAGATTTATGAGAACAGATACTTCCATTACTTACTCGACAATTTCCCGACATAAAGACATGTGTCCACTATCTGCAAGATGGAAACTCCCCTAGGTCAAGAAATCCTTGATTTTCTCGACAAGAAACAGAGGAAAAAAGGAAGAAAGTAAGATCCTTTAGATGGCCGAACTTTTCCTGGACTTAATCAATACGGGTCTATTTAGGATATTTTATTTATATGACTTTAATTAGGGCTTAATTGTTTAAGGGAATAAGATTATCAGCATTATTTCGAGCATCGTTTAAATAAGTATTCTTTTGTAGAGGTCAAAGTGATTTTTTCGTTTTAAGGCGAAAGTCATAAGTAGACATCAGAATCCACTACAAGTTAATAAACCCATCTATCTAGAGATAAGTTCATCAAGTGGATTCATCAAGTGGATTCTACTAAGCCTCAATTTCCATCTAAGTCTCTTCCTTAAATTTAGTCTGTAGCTACCGACGGAATTTGATACAAGTGCTGTTTTTGTAATTTTCATGAAGTTTAGACTAACTTATCAAAAAGAATTTAAACTGACTTTCTTGGTAAGTGGGGCAATCCTCGCCCAAGCAAGGCCAATCCTTCAGATGGCCGAACTTTTTTATGGCTGGTGACTTGCGACCGGCGACCGGCGACCAATCATTAGCAAAAAGAAGGGAAAGAAAAGAAAAAAAGAATAAAATATTTAAAAATTGTAAAAAAATTTCACGTCGGCACCGGTTGTGCCACACATGATGGATGTCATTCACATTAGTGATTTCCATCCAAAAGTGACTGGATAGATTATATTGACAAATCATCAAAATGTTTAGGACTCAATTAGATAAATTGAAAGGTTTATAACTGAATTAGTATAAATCCAGGAAGTTAAATTTTTTTTTGGAATTTCCCCACTCCCCCCTTGATTTTGATACTAGTGTTTATTTTTATAATTTGTTGAGGTTTAGATTTATCTTTTAGAAATTTACGAATGAACTGTCATCATCTTCTTTTGGGGGATATGCGGGTTCTCCAAGTAAGTCTAAAAGAACATCAAATTATGGAGCCACAAACTTGACTCGTAAGCTCTGCATCATCATGCATCACCAAGTTCACGTGATAATTGACACACTTGGGTGAGATGACACACTTGGGTGAGAAACTTCTCAGGAACTACCAGAAGACCAGCGAGCAAACACCGTGTGTAGCTTGGTCTACGAAGCCAACGCCCGACTACAGGACCCGGTCAATGGCTGCGTCGGGGAGATAACGGCTCTCCAGAACCAGCTCGCCGACAAGATTGCTGAGGTGGAGCGCCTTCAAGTCTTGCTGGAGGCGGAGCAGTCTAATCGCAGCCCCAGCTCGTAAGCCCAGAGCAACAGCGGGATGCCCCCCTAGCGGCTCATGGCCTCCCAAAGCAAATCCATTTCTCATTCTGAGAAATGTTATATATTTGGACTTAAAAGTGTTTACCTTATGTGACACCCTAAATTTTCTGTATCCAATAATAATACTTGCTGTGATGTTGGACTTGACGAGGTCCAACCCATTTATGTGATTTATCAGGTCTATTATTTAATATTTGATATTTGCCCAGTTTAGTTAAGTATACTATGAGCAATATATTGTGACATCTAATTGAGCATGTAGAATCTATATCTTAAACCTTGATGGAAGGTTGAGATTTGGCTGCTCTAAGGTTGGTCTCGTTACTCCCTCTATATGAGATCTTTTTGGTGGAGAATTTATATATTTCATTATCGTGCTTCTGCTATTTCCGCAAATTGTTGACAGAAAAATACACATCCATCACGAAATCATAGAGAAGAGTGGTGAAGATTTATACCCGCGGGAAGACATCTTCTCACTTGTCAGATCAATAATGGCTACATTTTATTCAAGTACGCTATATTTATTAATTTTATATCATATTCATGTGACTGAAAGATCTTTTTATTCTAACAAGTGGTATCAGATCTTTGGTTTATTCAATGCATGAACATGGTTATAATTTTTATTATGATCTTTTGCCCCCTTTTATGATTGATTTATAGTATTTCCTTGATGATAGAATAAATATATAATGATAATTAATTTTTGAATATCTTATGCAAATAATGTATTTGATTATGATGTTTTTGAGTTTTTATTAACAAAACGTCTGAAATCGGTAAATACTATTGTATATTCTGGTTATTGTTCTATGATCTGACCATTGCATAACCTAATTTTGTGTTGTCCCCTTCTCCTTTATTCGGCACACATGTATTTGGAAAGCGCATATTGTTAATGGCAATTGAGTTGTGTTGAAGCATAGCTTAGTTGCTCTTTCAACCACTGAAGCTAAGTACATTGCTCTTGGAAGTTGTTATGCACAACTTATCTAGATGAAGTAACAGCTAAGCGACTTTGGAGAAGAAAATGGGAATATTTCAATTTTTTGTGATAATACAAGTGCTATAAACTTAATGAAGAACCCAATCCTACACTCAAGAGCTAAGCATATCGAGGTAAGACATTATTTTGTTAGATACCATATTAGTAATGGAGATGTTTATCTACAATTCATTGAATCAAAAAATCCACTAGCGGACATTTTCACCAAGCCACTAGACAAACAAGCTTCCGAGTGTATCAGAGGAGAACTAGGCATTTGCAATGCACTCGAATAGCATCTCTCAGTTAATGTTTGAACTAGACTTTCATTTTACCAAAGATTATGACGATTGCAAATATTGAGTATCGTTATAGTATTTCTCTCTCCACATGATAGCCGTTTTGACACACAATCACCTCACTCACAATTTGTACCACAATTCTCTTGAAATGGCTAGTATAAATATCTCTCTAAATATTTTTCTTGGTTGATTAAGTTCGTACATCTGGTGAAAATGAATAAGAAAGTTATCATTACTGCGTAACGGATAGTTTTCTCAAAAGTAACTGAACTGCTTCTATTTATATGGAGGTGTTACTTATGTATTCTCTTACAATTCACTCCCTATTAATCTCTAAATACTCTCTCCTTCTCATTCTACTCTCGCACACTTCACTCTCTCGACCAAAATGGCTCCCAAACCTCGCCCCTTACATAAACCAACTAGGAAATCCTCTCAAACTGCGGCCATGATAGCCAAAGCCTCTAAAGAAGGATCCTCACATGTCGACCTCATTGATAAACCAGAAGGATCCACTAAAGTAACACAAAACCAAAGTGTTGCCTAGTCTCAACAAGTTGATGGTTCGCTAACTGCAAGCAGGGAATTACCATCATCCAAAGAAGGAGTGATGCCTATAGCAAAGACACCTAAGTCCACAATATACCGTGGAAAGGAGATAATAGTTGTACTTCATGTCTCACCGCTACAACTTCCTACCTCATCTCCTTCAAAGAAAATCCTAGCACGGATGCTCCTCATAGAACTACTAGCAAAAATCATATAGGCTCATAGATCTGCATTAATGAAAGCCTACGAATTAGGCACTACCGAAGAACAAAAATAGGTGCTTGAAGAGATCATCAGATCTCAAGAACCAAAAGTTGGTGAACTCTCTCAACTAAAGCCTCAACCTTCCCCACAAAAATCCTCTACAAAAGAGGATGTTCTTGTTGAACTTGAACCAGTCAAGGATAAAGGCAAGCGGATCGTCAAACAGCTTGAAGCACAACAAGAACAAATTGTGTCACAATCACTCATTGCTCAGCCTGAGCAAAGTGAGCCAAAACAGAAATGGAAAAAACCTCAAGGGACAAACAATGCGAAGATGATGATGACCAGGTATTTTAAAGTTTTGAGCCTACTTCCACCTCTAGACGTGACCCCTCTTTTGACTCAGAAATGCTTTTCTCTAAAGATCATCAAGATGCTAATCAAGCGTACTATGATCGAGGCACAATTCAACATCGCTTTTTTGATTTTGACTTTCTTGATGCCTATGGCGTCGTCCTCTTCGAACTCTTTGAAGTAATCAAATTGGAGATTTTCTACTCCATCAATGAAGAAGTTCATCCTGCCCTCGTGGCATTGTTTTATTCAAATATGCATTTTCCAAATAGGGACTTATTTGTTTTCACTTTTCGAAAACAAAATTATGTTGTCACCCTAGATGAACTAGTGAACTAGCTCACATTATTCAAACCAAGTGCAACGTTTTCGAAGCAATTCCAATAAAACTTGATGGGGCTTACAACTTTGTGCTTGAGACTCCAACTTCACTCGTGGCTTCAAAGAAATAGTCTAGTTGAGGTTACTACCCCTCAAAACAAATTTCATCTAAAAGATTTCGACCCTCTGCCTTCATCCCAAAACATCTTCTACTAACGATGTATCTTGTTACGAGGCAAGAATTATCCAAGCGATTCTCATGAAGTTTGATGATTTCTCCCTCTTTCACATGATCTTCATTCACATGTATCGAACAGCAAAGAGAAAGACAGGCAAGTTGCCTTATGGTGCTCTCATCACTCATATCTTTAAGCACCTAAAGATCGACTTCTCTAATGCTACTCCTCAGAGTATGTTGAATGTGGAGATTGGGAAGAAAACACTGAACAAGATGATGTTGAGAATGACTCTTGATAGATGGCAAATTAGAAAGGTAAAATTATCCTTGTAGAACACGGTGATGGGAAAGGACACTGGCCATGCTCAGAGAAAGATTGGCTGAAATTGCCGAGCAAGAAAGGAAGAAGAAAGCTAAGGCACCTGTACAAAGGTAGACCCATCATCCACCAAGACTAGAAAGATTAAGAGACATCTTATGGAGACATCTGCTTCTCCTACTATCGGGCTTGCATAACTTCAAGTTGATGTTCAAGAAATCAAGATCACTCTCTCCTCATTGACAAAATATTTAGTTAAAATCGAATGGGCGCTCCTCGACCTAAATTTCTATAACATCATTTGCCTTGAACATGACGAATCTATACTTGAACCTCCAACCTCCTCCCGACAATGCAAACACTCTTACGCTTAAAATCTTTACTTTGTTATGTGCTTGTGTTTTTCTTTTGTTGATCATGTCTCATTTATCTTTTAGCGTGATGTATTGAAATGACTTGATTATCTATTGTTTTTCACTCATTTCACTGATGACAGAAAGGGGGAGAGTGAGTTGATATGGATGTAAAATATTTGTTTACATCGTAGATATCTTGTTAACTTTACACATATCTTATACATATCTCTTTTTATCAGGAAATAGGGGATCATTCCGTGATATCATCCTCAAACCTCTTTTTGATGATTCATACTATTTAGAAGATCTTAAACTCTTCACTTTTACTCTAAAAGGATCACCTAGACCTTGTCTTCGATTTCTTTTAAAATTTTATGAGCATCCTATTTACTTTCCCTGCAAATTGATATCCATGGGATAGTTTTGTTATCATCAAAAAGATAGATATTGTTGAAAAAACATCTCTAAGTGATTTTGATGATGCTCGAACTATCTTTAATATAATGTTTACAATGATAGGTGCAAATGTTTGTAACAAATGACTACATAATATTCATGGTGTGATCCAGTAGATAAAAATTACAACATGTCTTGATATGATTTTCCATAAACAATACAAATGGACCTAAAAATCAGCTTGTGATGATGTTTATGTCGATGCTGCTAATATTGGGTCATTGGTACTGTGGCAACAACGTACATTTTGGTAATTTTCATTGGTTCAGTAAAATAGCCATTGTAACTTTGGATTCTCACAATACCATAATGTAGATGGAAAAAATAATCGAGAAGCTACGTAGTCTAACAAATCTATTAGAAACTGTAGTGAAAGGATAACATCTTATGCTATTTTCAAATAGCCTACAAATATATGGGAAAATGACTATATGGGCAGTTCTATCTTTGAATAGTAGTTCAACAGTAAATCTAACAACTCTTTGCTTCTCCAATCCACTTCTAATGGATAGATTGAAGACGGTTATAAAAAAAGAAGATCTCTGAAGCCAAATGTTAGAGAGAGAGAGTGACTTACCAAGATCTAAAAATTTGCTAATAGCTACGTTCTAAGCGATACGCTTTCTTTCGATTGTTCCTCTGAGTATTGTATTCATGTTGTTTTAGTAATTATGCTAAAGATTAAGTGTACGAGAGTAAACGTAGCAGCTGAGTTTTGACGGTGTGATCTATCGTGTGATAAGATTAGTGTTTCCCAATTGCAATTTTCTAAGTAGATTACTAGTGCAATCCAATCCGACTTATGGCTATTAGTTTGAACAATGAATATAAGTTTGAGGATAAAGTCGAATCACTATATATCATCGTGTACAATTGTTTTCTCTCTTATCACTCTCACAAGTAAACAATACAATCATGAGTTTTGAAACATCACATTGACCAGATCTTTACTTAGGGCCCGTTTGGTTCGGCTTTTGGGGGATGCATTTGCCGAAATGCAAATACCTTTGGGTGAAGGGGGTTTTTCGAAATGCAAATATCGTTTGGTAAAATTTGCATTGAGATACATACAACTTTGGCCAAAATACCGTTTGGTAAAATTTGCATATGTAATTGACTTTTATTAAATTAAAAAAGCAAAAATATATTTAAATTTTTTTTTTGAAGTCCGGCCACCGGACCGCCGGATCCGGCGGCCGGGCGGCCGGATGGCCAGATCTGGCCCCCAGACGATCGTCGGGGTTAGGCAACCCCAGGCGACGGCCGCCTGAGGCCACGTGACTCCAGGCGACGGCCGCTTGAGGCTGCACGACCTCAGGTGGCCGTCGCCTGGCCGCCCGAGGTCGCGTGCGACCTCAAGCGGCCATCGCTTGAGGTCGCGCGACCCGGGCGTCGCCTATCGCCGGACTCGGGCAACCCTCCGGTGGCGGTAGCCGGTGCGTCGCCGGCGCACGCGATCCCTTAGCCGGCGGTCGTCGGCCTCCGATCGGCTTCTCCGGAGAAGATGAACAATAACCCTAAACTTGCATTCCCAAAATGCAACTTGCCAAAGCACCTCCGGACCTACTTTAGGCTAAGGGCCATTAGAGCCACTTGGAGATGCAATTGCATCTTGCCAAAGTCGCCCAAAAAACCGAACCAAATGCGTTTGCATTTGGCCAAGGGACTTTAGAGTCTGAAAGCCCATTTGAAAAGCCGAACCAAACAGGGCCTTAGAGTCAGCTATTTTTGAAAAAGATTGTCAAGTTTTCTACAATAATCTATTCACCCTCCTTAGGTTGTATTGTTTGCCCCCAACACAAGAAAAGATGATGGATCTTTAATTGAAGATTTTTCTATCTCTCCCACCAATGGTTCGAGGATGATGCTTTTTCGATCAATCTTCTGGCTCTAGTCCTAGTTTTCATCTTCTGAAAACTAGGCATCCCTACTAATGATTGCCTTCGTAGTGACTTTATACAACTTATAACCCTTAGTCTAGCCGATGCAGATGCACTTCTAACATTTGTCATCCAACTTTTTCCTCCATTCATATGGTACATGAGGATATGCCACACACCCAAATACTCATAGGAATGAAATATTTGGTGAACCACTCTAAGCCTTTTTTGGGATTCTTATAAGAACACTCCTTGTTGGACATTTGTTTAGCACAAATACGGCACATGAAATGGCTTTTGCCCAAAACTTCTTAGGTAAATTTTTGGCCTTTAGCATACTTCTTGTCATTTTAAAAATTGTCATGTTCTTTTTTTCTAGTATAGAATGTTGTTGAGGAGTATAGCTAGCAATCAACCAACATTTCACTCGATGAATTTTACAATATTTGTCAAATTCTTCCGAAGTAAATTCTTATTTTTTTTATAAAATCTTAATGTTTTCAGGTTAAAGCCATTATGCTTTTCAACATAGACGTTACATTCTTTAAATTTGCAAAAGCTTCAGATTTTTCTCCCATGAAATATACCCCTATTTTGTTTTTTTGGTAAATCATCCATAGAAAATTAACATGTACCTTCTTTATCCAAATGATTTTCCATCTAAGTAGGTCCACAGATGTCTCCAAATGTTATTTTGCTCTTCTGGCTTTCCCAATTGGATATGATTCTTGATATTGTTTTCCAACAATACTTCCTTCACATGGGTGATTTGGACTGTCAATCTAAGGCATCTTGGTCACCATCAGTGAGAACAACTCCTTTTGGCCAGACATATTACTACACTTGATATCAAGGTACTAGAAATTATTGTCCACGATGCTAGCGCCATCCTTCTTGTATGCTAGCA
Source organism: Eucalyptus curtisii (assembly GCA_017140595.1). Lineage (NCBI taxonomy): Eukaryota > Viridiplantae > Streptophyta > Magnoliopsida > Myrtales > Myrtaceae > Eucalyptus > Eucalyptus curtisii. The sequence continues at coordinate 20,087,144 of CM029498.1, forward strand.
CTATGCTTTCATCAGCATCAATGGCATGTGCCTATTCTACTTGCTCATATGCCACTTTTTCTAGATGTTTCGATTCTTGATGTCCAAATTTGTTAAACTTAAATCACTTAACCTTTGATTTGTCATGTATTTTGTATTTTCTGGTGGAATTCAAATATCCACCTCTGTGTCCTCGACTACCTCTATGACCTCGGCCACTTCAATAACCTTCTCAGCATGATTGAGTGACTCGACTCTGCAATGCTTGCTTTGGATTCGAATTGTAGAACTTTTGATTCATACTTCACTCATGTGAGGATAATGAACCCAACAACCACTCCAATGTCATGGTTGGCACATCATGTCCTTCGTTTATCACTGTGATAATGTAGTCAGATTTTTCCGTCAGAGACTTCAAGATCTTTTCTACAACTAGCACATCTTAAAGTTCTTTGCCATTAACCCTCAATTGGTTAACAATGGCCTACGCATGATCGAAGTACGTTGAGATTAATTTAGAATCATTCATTCGTAAAGACACAAAATCTCCTCAAAATGTTTAGAGCCGCACTTGTTTGACGCGATTATCGCTTATCGTGGTCTCTGCCCTCAATATTTTTTTTCCAAATATCATTTCTTCTATGGCTTGGAAGATCACAAAAAATGCTTTCTAATCTTTCTTTTGGTACTCCATGAAAGAATCTTTCTCCTTCTTTCTCAAAGCATTGAATTCTTCAGCATCAACCACTTTGGTGTAGCCATTCGCCACTAGATTCTACAAATCTTACAATTTCAAAAGATATTTAATCTAGACAAACTAGTTATTGAAATTCCTCTCATTCAACTTTGGAAGTTGCAATTGAACGGAACTAGTGGATGCCATTTCTAGCTTTGATACCAAATGTTGAAACCAAGAAATTAATATGAACTTTGGAAATATGGAATAAGAGCACAAATAGAAATTGGAGGGAAAACTTCTTATTGAGAATGTTTTTCGTTTTTTGGCTTCCTACTTATGACTCTCAAGTTGGAGGCCCTATATAGAAGCCGAACCTCACAAATGTCAATGATGGGGACTTAATTAAGAAAAGAAAAATCCCCACACAAAGTTATGATAAGCGCAAATTAAACACACAATAAACAAAGTAACAGAACTTTTCAATAACTTTCATTCATGAATTTTGTAGAGAACATGCAACCCACCGTAAATCATAACTTTCTTGATTACCTTTTGTCCTCTATCATTTATTGATCGGATACGTTATCAACAAAAGTCAATTTTACTGTCATTAACAATCTCCATGTACAAAAGAGAAGAGAAGAATAGTTCCAGAAAGTGTTTTCACCTTTTCAGATTTAGAAATTCACTTTCCTAATTTTAAATAAGAATATTTCGTCGATTGTAAAATGTTTTCAATTGACTAGTCATTTTCGGCTAAACAAACAAGTACAAATCAAGAAAACTAATTCCAGAAAATGCTTTTACTCAAACAAACAAACCTTAATATTTGAATCGCATCATTGAACTAGTCAAAGTTTTCTTACTTCACAAACACTTACCAATTGAACCTCTCACTCAAACACTAAAGTTAGACCATGGATAACCAAATCAATCATTGCCATGAACAACACTATCTTCAACTTTAATTTGGTAAGCATTTCCTTCACATGCTTGCTCATCTTCTTCTTTAATACCTAATTTATATTGATAAGTACTTGAGTCAAACTATTCTGAAAATCCTATCTCACTTAAACCATTAATACTTTCCACTATTTCATCTTCTGCTAGTGAAATTGACTACAAACGATTCATCTTTGTTACAGAAAAGCAAGCGATCGAGCAGTAAAATAGACAGAATAAATCAATTCGACACCAAACATATCTAGTTCGATGAGTGTGACCGACATCCACAGGGAGAGCAACATAGAATTCAACTATAGATTAAGTGATGCAATGAAAATTACAACCATACTTGAGTCACTTAAACACCCTTAGTGCTTTCTAGTTCCCAATACATCAAATAACTCACATAATGTTTAATCCTCACAATTTTTTATGAAAAAAATCTATCAATCTCATGAAGGAATTATACAAATCATACCCACAAGATTTAATTGATTTTGACAATTTAAAATTGCTTCAACATGTAATTCACAAATGTGTGCCCAATTGATGTATTCAGAATTTGCTCAAGTACCAAATTAATCAACCATTAACTCTGTAATAGCGCTTCCTTTGGAGCACTCGAACCCTACATACCAATAACACCCAAGAAAATAATATATTTATATGTGAATGTGGAGACCACCTTGCTTTGTCGACTTACAAGGTAAAGAAAGGAAATCCACGTAAACATCCAAATTCCGTCAAAGTTAGAACTTTTCCCTTTTTATTCTCTTTGGCCGACTTTAACTTTGAGAACTAATTTGCATGCCCCCTTTTTCTTTTTTAATTTATGCACCTCAGAAATCCATGTACTTTACTTTATTCAACTAGGTTTTATTCGGTTGGCTCAAACTCAAATCATGACTAGATATTTGAGCTAAATCACAATCACTTCACTAAAATTTGAACTTTGCCAATACTCTCCCACAGCTTTTTATGGGCTCAACTACTACAAATATCTTCCAAGTTCAAGCCACGCTTGAATTTTCCATAATCATGTATTTTATCAGGGCACCAACTCCACTTGCACCTTTAGCTGCTCCACAAGAATTTTTAGACATAACCTTCTTCACCATAGATGAAGTAAAATCATTGTTGCAATCATATCTATCAAAAGATCGAACCCATACCTTGTCATACTTGATAGCTACAACAACCTTTGCTTGATAGTCCCACCTCATCAAAAGCATCATCTATGTCGATTACATGCTTGTGCTTGCTATTTTAGGAGTTTCAAGTTGCAACTCCATTTTGAGTTGAACACTGTCCAGATCTGTATAAATATTTACATAGTCACTCTTACCTAGAAATAGTGAAGACTCGTTAAATGTAATTTTTTTTTGTTAATAACAGGTTAATTTTAATTCCTAACATCACAATCAATAACCCTCATCACCTTATGCATAGCCTAGGAGTATGCACTTTCTTGCAATCTCATCGAGCTTATCATCACTCACTCAAACATAACACGATCAACCACCTCACCACATTTCTCTAGAGTCCAACATCCAATCTCAGTTGATGGAGATCTATCCATTAGGTAGCTAGAGGTACTAAGCACATCCACTAGGAATATCCTAGCCAAACTAACACTAGAGAGCATTTTATATGTCTTATTTAGTAATGGTATGCTTATCAACTATATGATTTGTTGTGGTTCACTAGCACAAATGTGGCATCTCACTATATGTTCCTTCATGCAAAGTTCGTTTAACAGTTTTGAGTAGAACTTTATGCTTCTGTTAGTCTGAACATGCTTGATCATTTTACTACTCTCATTTTCTTTTTCAAAGTCCTCAACCACCTCATCTTGACAATAGCATATGTGTCTTAGCACAAGACCATAGCTTCCTCGAGTAGTTACCCACAATTGTTAGCATAAATTTGGGACTCTTCCTCGAAGAAAAGTATGATAGCCAGTGAACATCAAAATGAATCAACTCTACAATTTCCGTGGTTGGCAATTATATTAAATTACACTTTTCGCCATTTATCTAAGTCACTCCACCTACATACATTTTTTTTTTTAGCCACAAAACCACCTAGTAGATTCCTTTCACTCATAAAATTTAGGCTTCTTCGTTTATGTGCCCTATACGCATATGTCACATTTCAAATTTTCGATCAGATGCATCCAATGTCTTTGTGTCTAATTTTGTCATTGTTTCACTTTGAAATTTATACAGGTCATTATGCTTGATATCTTTTTTTTATTACTAAGATACCTCCAAGAATTCCTAGAACTCCACCTTCTAAAGTATATTGATATCAAGTTGAATTTAAGGTGCTCAAGGAAATTAGATTTTTCTTCACTTATGGAATATGCCTTACTTGAATCAATGTTCTCATATAACCATTATGATTTTAACATCGCCGACACCCATAACATCACACTCAATGTTGTGTCCTAACTATACTTTACTATTATCAATGTATTAATACGTAATAAAATAGTTCTTGTTTAAAGTAACATAAGATGAACAATTAGAGTCCATAATTAATCTTATAAGCAACCAAGTCTTTTTTGCACTTTACTATGGGTGCATTTGGTTCAATATTTTGAAAGCCCATGAAGGAAATACAAAGCAATTTAGCCTAAAAGGTTTTGGGCAAATGCAAAGATCATTTGGTAAATTACGCTTCAAGAAGCAACTTTGAGAGAAATATTGTTTGGTAGAAAACACATTTAAAAAGCCATTTGAGTGAATAATATTATTTTTTTTAATTTTCATTTGTTTAAAAATGAAAACAAATAATGTATGCAACTTTTTAAATACAAATTTTGACAATAATGCTAAAAGAAATCAAATATAAATATTAAAAAAAAAAAACACCAAACCCTTCATCAGTCTGGTGAAGGACTATGGCCACTGGCAAGCCAAATTTAGCGCTGGTGGTCATCAGTTGAGGTCGCCCGGGGAAGGGCAACCTCCAGTGAGGGTCACATGACCTTCGCGACACCTAAACAAGGGCTGCCTGAGGCCGCAAGACCTAGGTGGCGGTCGCCTGGGTCATGCGCCGCCTGGATTGCCCAAGGTTGAGTAACCTCTAGTGGCCCTCACCAAGGTCGTGCGACCCTCGCCATCTGACCAACAAAGGTTTTGGTCCTTTTTAATTAAAAAATAAAGATGGGTAAAATCAAAATTTTGAAAATTTGGTGAGAGCAATTTTAAAAGAACAAAAGAGTTTCAACATTTGGGCAAATACTGGAAGCCTAATGCTAGTCCCTACTAACATTAGTTTTTTAGCCTTCCCAATATTGGTTTCACTTGAAGCTTATTCAAAATGGTTGCTAAATAATTCAGCATTTCCGCAAGGGACTTTGAAGGCCGAAAGTCCATTGGGAATGTTAAACCAAATGTACCCTATATTTACTTGCTTAGTTTGATGTTTCATGTATTATAATCCTACCTAGATTTCCAAGCCTTGTGGCCTCTTTTGGTTAGTTCAAACTTAAGACATTGCTCATGAGTTTGATCACTCACCCACCTATTCATGGGAGACCATTCTAATCTCGGTTGACATATAACCAGGCTTAGGCCTAACTAGTATCGACTCAAACCTCATTACACTCATTCATTGGGGGCCATTTTATCTTCTATTGGGGCGGGCCCACTTTTGGGCCTAGGAAAGCCCTAAATGGCAGTTCGGGCTAGGCTAAAATTCAATTGAGGCTAGCCCAATTGGATTGTGCTTACTTTTAATGAGTAACGAGATCAACTAATTGGAGGTCCCATAGCTTAACCCACCTAACCCTTGCTAGTTATGCTGGCCGATTAGGTAAAATTGAAAAGTTAAGTTAAAAAAAATTATGTATAGAATTTTAAGTGTTTATAGATGTCAAAATTATGAACAAATAATTGTTTGCTAATAATTGGAAATTGAGAGGTAAGTATTGTCGACACCTAACTTTTCTCAATGGTTAAGTTAGAAAAATTTGATATTCGAGATCCCCAATCACAGCGTGACTCGTCTCTTGACCCCAAAAGAGAAATTAGAATTTCATTAGTTTTTAATCCGTTTCTTAGGCATTCGATTTATGGGTTTTGAAATTTAATAAACTCAGGTCCGATAAAAATAATACATGTAATAATTAATAATAAAATAAAGTTGACGAACTATTTAAAGCATGACATGTGGCGACTCTTTGATGGCCCAATTCCTCACCATTGCAGATGCAACACTTGTCATTGTGTCATGAAAACCCTAAAAGTAAAAACTCATTTTATTCTGCTTTTGGAAAAGATAGAGGAGAAGCTTTGGGCTCAATTAGACTTGATGGGTTTTGGGCTTAAAAATGTTAGAATTGGAGTGGACTTGATGATGAACTTAATTGTGCCCTTTAGCTTAGACTATGAGTCCAAGTTCAGCCCATGTTCAAACTGGGTCCTACGGCCCAACTCGAGTCCTTATTTTTAGAATTTAAAAATAAAAATATCAAAATATTAAAAATTAATAATAATAATAAAATAATAAAATGGTTTTAAAAAATTATAAATATTAAAAAAATAAGAAAAATGGTTAGATATAGATATGTTGACCTAGTTGTGTGGCTTTAGCATTGGATTTAGCTTAGTTTCTTTTTTTTAGCAACAAATAGTTTAGATACTTTAGTGAGTACCTTAGTAGATTAGTCTTTTAGATGAGAAATTGAACTCAATTTCAACCAAGCTTATGGAAGGGATGTCTAAGAGCTTAGAATATGGCCATGTGTATTCTTTGTCCGACGAGTATCAGGTTCTCATTTCTACAGTTCTATTTTAAGCTTTTCAAATACTTGATTGTTTTATTATCGCTTTGCCATTTCAATACATTGTTTGTTAATTTCCTTTCAAGATTGATTAGGACTAGATTAGGATCATAACAAAAATCTCAAGAACATGTGCATGATCATTTAGTGGCTTTGATATCTTTAAGATCATAATTGGTGATCAGATTCTATGATCACTTATATAACTTAAAGGGTGTTAATAGACATTAGCATAGTCAAGTCCCTAAACTAGAATCTCTAGTTAGGTAGAAATCGAGATGACACTTTCTCATCTCAAGTGGTTTCCAACCACCCTAAATGGCTAGTGACGACTCTTGTCTCACTTAAAACCTTTTGAGTTAAATCAAACTTAAAATGAATCGTATAAGTTCGAGAGAGTCCATGCCTAATCGAGAGTAATAGACTCACATTTTAGGCATTACCTCTAAATCTGTCTTTCCTCCCTTAGGATGAAAAAGAGAGGTCGCAAAAAAGTATAATCAATCTTTTACCAAAGTAGAGAAATAACCATTATTGGTAGAGTATATTATACATGGAAAGATTTTTATTACAATATTTTATTAATCAATTGATTGAACTAAGTAATCCCTCCCTCCCTTATTAAATTCTAGTTTGATAACTCCAATAAATTGATAATAATAACTAGTTTTGACTCATATGAGGAAAAAAAATCACTTAATTTCCTAAGTATGGTAGATGTCAAGTTGCATATTTCATGAGGAGGTAATATTATTCAATACTCTATTGTCAACACAATATTATGTTTTTACTTTCAATATTTAATATTAAGTACTCAATTTTAAGTTTTTATCAAACAGTGTGAATTTTTTAACTTGATTGATTATCGATTAAGTCAACTTTACTTAAGATTATCAAACAAATTTGTATCATTAAATGCTTAATTTTTTATTTTTCAGTGTTTTTGGATATCAATCAAGCCCTTTACGCTTACTGTTATGATCAAGACTGTTTCCTACTGGTTTTGGGTCGGTCACTCAGTCCAAGGAGTGTCCATGGCTTCCGAGGAAGACATCCTGGGAAACAACTGCGTCGAAGGTGTCGCCTGGCTCTGTTCCCTGTCGGAATCGGAGCTCGTGCGTTGTTTTCCGTTTCCCAAATTCTGGTTTTCGTTTCGCCACGTTCGCGATGATCTTAACGAGGGATTCCCCCCGCGGGGGAGGTTGTTTCTGCAGGATATGCTGATGAGCTTGAAGACGCTGGCGCTTCAGCGAGCGAGAGGGATCGGCCGGGAGCATCTCGCCGAGAAGTTCGATCTGAAGATGCTCCGAGCCATGGGTACGTTACGTCCCCTGTTTCTCCTCTGTTTTAAGTGAACTGGATTTTCTGATGAGCTATTTTGGGAGATACGGATATCTTCCTCTACATCCATCTTCTGGAGTTTTTCTGGCCCGTGTTGTTTCCTCTTTGCCGGCTGGGGAATTGATTGGCCATATAATGAATGAATTTCTTTTGATGGAATGAATCGAGGTTAACTTTGGCTGAATGTCGTTTAATGGCCATAGTTGACGATGTGAATGCGCAGTGTTGTGGTCTCCGAATATAGTTCCTGAGCATCCAAAGTAATGTCAATCCGTATTTTGGGTTCAAGGAAACAATGACCGACGCGTCATCCGCACGAGCTTCTATGGAATGTCCTGTTGTTTCACGAGAAGTTCCTAATCCTTTATGTACTCGTGTTGTGGTGTTTTAAGATTGTTGGGTGCAGCTCTGTAACTGTACCAGTAGTTCCTGGAAAGATGACCACTTTTTGTAGCCTTCTGTCATCGTCTAGTAGTGAATTTTCTCCTTGCTTCATATCAAGTCAAAAGCTTAATTGAAGAAGTTTCGAAATGTTTATTCGAAGTGGGACTGACTGTCTATTCAATGATTTGTTGATGCTGGGTTCTTGAGTCTGTCAGCAATGTTTTCCTGTTGTCACGTTCCCATTCTGTCAGCAATATCGATAGATCTTAGTCTTTAGTAGGATCTATAAATAGGGAGCCAGGTAGGGATATCATTGATTGACGAAGTTCATGTCTTGATCATTTATATGTTAGGGAGATTCATGCATCCATTGTTGTCAAGATTGTTTCTTATTTTCTCACACATCAGCAGCTAGTTTCACGACTCCCTAAAGCCACATGCTATCTATGCTTTTGTATATATGGGCTACTCTAGGTGCTTATGAGCTGCGGATGGATGTTTGTTCTAAGTTAAAGTGAGTAATATGCGTCTTAGAACTGAAAATGAGATGCAAAATTGTGCTGAGCAAATGACAGAGGGAGGGAGTGAGGGGGAGTTTCATCCTTCTGCACTTCTTAAAATTTGTGCTTCTCATAGATTGGGTAGGCACCATTATGTAGGTGCTTATAGGGAGGGAGGGAGGAGTTTTTATTCTTCTGCACTTCTTAAATTTGTTCTCCTTGTAGGTTTGGGCAGGGACCATTACATTGATGCTTATTGCGCATGCTATGTCCTTCTACTTTGTTCTTTAATTGCTAGAGACATTTAAAGTTTGCTTAGATATAATAGCTGTAGTTGGAGAAGCAAAAGGGACAAAAACAGGGCTAAAATAGAGTTGATTGAAGATTTAACCAAAATAATGAACTATTGAATGGGGAAAACTAATGACAAAGTTACTAAAGACCTACTTATACACCATTAATCTAACATAACTACTTTTAATCTATGCCATTGGGGCTCATTAAAAGTCACATGACTGGCGCATGAGTGTTTGTTAGCCTAATAACATATTCAAAGACTCAATAAAGAACAAAACACTTAAAATGCAAAAAGAGTTGCTCTTACATCATTCTCCCTGGGTTGGAAACAGTCAAGCTTAGTGTTGAAAACTTTGACAAACAAAGCATGTCTCTGGATCAATCTTCTTCGTATCCTCTACCAAAATCCATGTAGAAAGGTACCAGATTTACCCAACCATTTCATTAGGAACTTTCCATCCATATTACCATTCCTAGTAAGCGTCTTTCTTCTCCAATTGGAGAAAACTTGGCTTTGATGTAAAGGATTCCTTCCAGTCATCACTAATCGAATCCCATCATCAAAGCAATCAAAGATTTCTTGCATCCCGAAAGCTTGCCAATAACTTTCACCTAAACCCTCAAACTGAGCTCTAATAACAAAATTAATCATCAACATGAACAATATTCACTATACATCTTTAAATTGGCCAGCATTTGCTTCATGTACTTTCTCATCTTCTTCTTTAATGCCTAATGCATATTGATAAGTAATTGAATCAGACTGTTTAGAAAGAATTTTCCCCGTCTCACTTGAACCATCAATACTTTCGACAATTCCATCTTCTGCCAGTAAACTTATTGCAAACACTTTGTCTTGATCACCATAGTCATCCCGAACAATGGTTGCATGACTTTGTCATTATCTCACGTAACTGTTGGTGTTTCATCTTCAAAATCTTCACGGAAGGGATAGATCTCTTCATCAAGATCTAAGGCATGATGCAGCAGCTCTTCCAATCCACCGTTCTGTGGTCTGGCATCATGAAAGGGATTTTTTTAAAACCCGTCATTACTATCATCCACAAGACCACCTTCCAGTATGTCCACGACTGCAGTGACCTTCTGGATTCTCGATATGGGCTTTCAAAGGTTCCTGTTACAGCAGAGCTTGAAAAGCCCGCAACAAGTCTTCATCATGCATCACATCTCAGCCATCTCTATTTGTCGAGCTTGATTGCCTCTTCCATGACCTCTTCCACATCCAACCATCATGTCGAAATGAAAAGCGCAATTTTAATTTAGGATCTTATTATCTCTGATACCAATTGATTAAGGAAAACCATAACAAGGGGATCTAATACGATTTCATGAGGTCGGAGAATGGAAAGATAGCAACAAGAATTAAAACAAACTTGAAGATGGAACATAGAACGGTTATTCTAGGATTTATAAAAATCAATGATGTTTAAGGAATGAGGAAAAACTAATGACAGAGTGAGTAGAAGACCTATTTTGCACCCTTGATCTAACATAATAACTTTTAATCTCAATCATTGCAGCTCATTAAAAGTTGCATGACTACTACATTACTGCTTATTAACTTAATAACTTGATAAAAGACTTAGTAAAATAATACATTTGAATACTTTAGTAAAATAATACATTTGAATACTTTGAATTATGTTCCTGCATCAGGTGCTCTCTGACATTACATGCTATGTTGCTGTTGTGGGCCTTGACTTAAATGGGTCATTCATACGTCTCCATTCTTGCAGTCTTTAATAAGTTTTGTAGCTCATATGCATGAATGTTTGGTTCAAGATATGCGTTCTGACTTAGTTATTTAATTTAATTTTTCGGGTGCTTGATAGGGATGATTTTGATGGAGCATCTCGAAGGGAAGGTTAAGGATTTGGAAGGAATCCCTGGTTTTGCTGGGTCTGCCTCACATCTAGATGCATCCAATCTATTGAAGTCGAGTCTTGAGAATTTTATGACACTTGAGGACATAAAGGCATGTCTAAATACTCATTTGAAGAAAGGACCATTAAAGAGGTAGATCTTTTTTTTTATGAATATGTACTGAGTCCTGTAACTTAAGCCTCTATTACTTTTATTGTATTTATTTTATAGTGGATTAGCCTATCGTGAAAGATCAGAGTTATTGTTAGTTTACAATGTCCTATTGTTTTTTTAGTACTTTTGCATTGTTTTTTGGGCTATTGCTTTAGGATTATAGAAGTATGTCTTACTGTGCCTTAGTGTGAAGCACTAAAACTAACTGACAAGGATACTGTGATTGAGATATTGTATATGTTAGCGTTTTCATGCGAAAGTATAAGCTTTTCTTTGCTTTATAATTGTAAAAAATAATTTGGTGATGGTATCTGTATGCTACATTGAGTTATTCAAGCCACACTAACAAAATGCGCAAAAGTGTAGAATGTGGTCGGATTTCTTTGCCTTTTCTGGATTCTTATACCTGTTATTTTCAGTCTAATTTGTTCTCACGATCCTCAATGGAGTATGCTTTATTCAGGGGGCTTTGTCTGACATGGTAGACCTTAAAAATGACCTAAAATTAAATGTTGAAGTAAAGATGGCATCTCTTACAATGAGCTACCTGCCATACATCTTATCTGATTTAAGCCATAAGCACTCATTGCTGCACTTGGAAGGATTAAACCAATTAGAATAGAAGGAGATTAAACCAATTATCTCTTTGGCAACTTGAAAATGACCTAAAATTAAATGTTGAAGTAAAGATGGCATCTCTTACAATGAGCTACCTGCCATACATCCTATCTGATTTAAGCCATAAGCACTCATTGCTGCACTTGGAAGGATTAAACCAATTAGAATAGAAGGAGATTAAACCAATTATCTCTTTGGCAACTTGAAAATGACCTAAAATTAAATGTTGAAGTAAAGATGGCATCTCTTACAATGAGCTACCTGCCATACATCTTATCTGATTTAAGCCATAAGCACTCATTGCTGCACTTGGAAGGATTAAACCAATTAGAATAGAAGGAGATTAAACCAATTATCTCTTTGGCAACTTGAAAATGACCTAAAATTAAATGTTGAAGTAAAGATGGCATCTCTTACAATGAGCTACCTGCCATACATCTTATCTGATTTAAGCCATAAGCACTCATTGCTGCACTTGGAAGGATTAAACCAATTAGAATAGAAGAAGATAAAACCAGTTATCTCTTTGGCAACTTGAAGGGGAAGCCGCTCAGTCAGACTTCTGTTATGAAGAAAGCAACCGAGTGCAATATTTTCCTTGATGCTTAACAATGTAATGCCCTTGTTATTGGGGAGATATGTCTCTGATGGACTGATTCTCCAGAATTTTGTGGTTTTAGTTGCTTGTACTCTGCTACTATTCCAATGCTGAGTTCTGGAAATTGATTGGCTTTTTAAAAGGTTGAAATGGGTCAAAATTAAAATAGGAGATTAATCTGGAATTATGGTGGCAAAAGTATGGTTGGTGTTAGTTTGTGGCTACAGGAGATGTGACATTGTATTAAAATTTGACTTCTCACATTCGCTCTCTGTTATTTGGAAGAGCAATATTCCACCGGAAAGATAAAGAATAATCAATGATCTGATTGGAAGATCACAAAGTAGATTGATTTGATTGACAATAGCAGAAAAAGGTATATGACAGCCGTTAACGAGAAGTAAAAAATCTCATATGCCATAATGTAAGTTGTTGAAATAATCTTCTCATTAGCAACATTAATGGTTGTGGTTCTTGACTTCCAAGTGGAGTATCATCATGCTAGAATTTTACTCTTGAAGTAATAGAAGTTTGTCTATTGTCGTAGTAAAAGAGGTTTTCTTACAATTACCTGTATTTGGTTCTGAGGCTTCTACTACAATCCAAGAGATTTCTAGAACGTGTGCCGTGCACCAATGGATAGAAAATAAATTTTACAAGGGGAATATATAGAAAAGAAAACCTCCTCTTAATATCCAGCAGCTATGTTATGCATGCATGCTAACATGTTGAATTGCTTTGTCATCTCAAACTCCTCCTTTTGTGGTTTGTTGTTGTCAGCATGTCATATTGCCAAACTATTGATATTGGAAGTCTATACATCTTTCCTCTGTTTGTTCATGCAAGGCAACGCGAAGAAGTGACACTAAAGCAGAAAAGGCAGGATGATGAAATGTAGAAGTTTATGAGACCTCCTCGATTCAAAGGGATGACTAGAAGATTTTCTAAGCAGTTGATGCTTCCTCTGTTGCTTGTATGGTTCTGGCATTCATAAATACTTCCGTTCTGCTATCTCTTGTCCCTACTTTGCCAATTCTCTCTGGATCAATTTGCCTCTCTGAATTGCTTTCAGGCACTGGTGCCATACTCAACATACACAACAAATCAGCAAATCTCAGTTGTCATTTACTCTCCCCATTTCTGCAGCTGTGCGGGAAAGAAATTAGCGCAGGCGATTCTCTCTAGCATATACATTGTCATGACTGTAATATGTATGTGATATTAATTAATCAAGGGACCTTTTTGTCATGGATAGAGCAGCGTTGAAATTACCAATAGTTGGTGTGCTCATTGTTTAATTCATGCTTGCTGAGCTTGTCGTAGTCTCTCCTCACTGAGATCTCTGAGTGTGGTCAAGCTGTGACATTCGAAGGGGCTTTAGGCATTCACATAGAAATCTGTATGTCATCTGGCGGAAATGCACGTCTTTATACATATTTGTGCTAGCATATGCTTCTTTGTATCTTTGTATGACCCTGGTGGTGGTTGACTTTTGATCACGATAGAACTAACATTGTGGGGAAATTTACTTATAAGTGAATAGATGAGCGTGCACACATGAGAATTGGATATATGCGCAAGGGATGATGATTCAGATTCTCAACAGTATTTCCTCTCTGGCCCATTCAGCTATTCCCAAGTTATCACATCCCCACGTTGTTCTCGTTCTTCTGATTCCTTTTTTATTACTAAGAATGGGATGTGTGCCTTTCCAGCGTGGGATTTGTCCTGCTCCATACGAACTATGCTATGTCATGAACGAGTTTATGACTGTTTAAAAAATTGTCATGTACCTGCATCCGCCGCTCACTTATCTGAACGTGTGTTATCCAAGACACGGTGCAGATGTAAAAACAAAAAATTAGAAAGTCTAAATGGTTCCTAGTAGCTGTACTCTGGTTTGTCAGTTGGTCTTAATTTTAGAAGTGTGATCTTTTAGTTTTCTCAGTGAATTACATTGTCAGTAGCTGGTTATCCGGTCTGCGTCTAGGCGAAGTGATTCAACTGGTATATAGTTAATCTGCCGGTCCATTTCAAATGGTTATCATTCAAGTTCTTCTTCAGGGGATAAGGCTTGAAAAATGGACCATACAATTAGTGCCAGAACAGGATATCAAAGAATAACAACTAAGTTCTAACCCAGAACTGACAATTTGCGACGTCATGGGAGTCGACTTTTAAACCCTCATTGCTAAATATGTGGGGTTTGCAACATCCTGATCTGGCATATTATGAAGTTAACTGATGCTGACTGAATGAACAAGATTGGAATGTTCGATATATATTGCAATTTCTCGGCATTGAAATACAGGGAGAGGAGAAGGGGACAATTCTCTGGTGATTGCTTTGAGTTAAAATGTTCTGGTTCGATCATCTTTTGAGAAACTAGGAAGCACACTTTAAGAAAGCAACGAATTGAGTAGCTATCTCCTGACGATTAGTTGGGTAGTATCATCGTAGTCAAGTGACGGAGAAATCTCGTAGGTACGTGATATAGCAAGTATCATGGTAATTTCCCCATTTTCTCTAAATTAGCTTACCAACCGTCATCAGAATTCCTAAGGATTCTCATGAACTCAATTCCATGGTGTAGTTTAGGTTTCATAGAAATGGTTGAGTTTAATTTTCGAGATTGATTTCAACTGGAAAAAGGTATGAGGCTTAATTAAGACTCGGTCCTGCTGAAATTGATTTTAGTATTTAAGGATTTGACTTGTGTGTTGATTAGGCGATTAGGTAGATGACATAAGTTTTGTTGCCCACACCACCCAAATACAAAGAATTGCATATTAGGGCTTCCGCTATAGCTTAGCAATTGATGATCCAATTTATGAGTATATGAATCTGGCGCATGACAATACAGGTTCAATTACCCCCACATCATCAAGTGCAAACATATCATATTACAGCCATCTTCGGAGTTTATGTTCGCGTCTTTTACCCAATCCATCAGATATATGAGGGTACTTTTACGAGTTTGGAATTTCCCTATTACTAGGGTAGGCTTAATCTTTACAAAAAATAGACAAAAAGAAAAACATAAATCCTTAGGGCAAAAACAAAAAGATACTGTTGAGGGGTTGAAGCCAAGCGTGCAATGGCTCGGACATGGACAAGACAGAGCTTGGCTGCATCTGATGTAAAGCCATTTTCAATGATGCCATTTTTTTTATTCATCTTCCCTTGGTGACGAGAAATATGATCTTCTTGTTGGCCATGCCTGCTTCTTTTGTCCTTGCAGGCGCATGCCCTTTCCCGCCGACCTGGGCCCTCATGTTCCACAATTTTTTTTTTTAAATTATTATTTTTTGCATGATAACTGCAGCATTGAGCATCAGACTTTCTACTGTATTTAACTTATTATGTATATTCAAAAGCTAATGGCGTAGGGCACTTGTTACAGCCTAGCTTTTCTCCATCCAACATCTTCATCGGCTACTCCCCATTGTCAAGGCTGCGTCATCGGATGCTAAGGCTGGGGGTGCAAAAACCTGCAGGATCTCAAAACACTTCATCAGAAAAGATATGTAAAACATGGTTAAAGATCTGTAGGCCCCTACCCGACACGACCCTTCTCTCAGCTAACTTAAACCGAATACCTGTCTTTCCTAATACCGCAACTGTCGGAGGGAGGCGTCCCACCCCCCCTTTGTCCTGGTCCTGTGATCGCCGATGTTACCGGGTTTTCCTCCGTGTGATCAATCACGCCTCTCTCTCTCTCCTCCTCCTCCCCTCCGACCTCGATGTGGACACACCAACAAATAATACATGTAGTTCGGAGACAATTTAGATGTGGTTGAGGCGAAGCCACGTGTAGTGGTGGTGGTGGTGACCATGGCCGGAAGCTAGTGGCGCTGGGGTTCAGATTACGTGCTAGACTGTGATCTGGAGGAGGGAGACGGAGAAGAGAGTAGGTGGTGAGAATGACGATTGGGTTTTGCAGGTATCTAAATTTAAACGAAAGATCCACGTAGGGTTTGATATAGGATCATGCGTGCCCAACGTTTTACCGTACATACATAGAGTACAGGATCCTCGATTAAAATCGAAATATTTTCGCACTAACCAAAGGAAGTTACAATCTAAAACTACTTCTACAAATGACAAATAGACTTTCACTATAGTTGTGGTGAGGGAGGAAGAGGGGAAATTGTTCAAAAGGTTCTAAACCTATCATTTTTTTTTTTTGCCAATTTAATTCTAAAACTTTCAATTTTATCAACCGATTCCTAAACATTTTCAAGTTTTGCCAATTAAGTTTATTCACGACAATTTTAGTTGAAAAAAAATTATTGTGGAGGCTAATTGTTCTACGTGACATCGTCATTTCATTCTAACGTGGATAATTTTTAATATTATTTTTATATATTTCAAATTTATTTTTATTCTAATTTTCTTTTCCTTTTTTCTTTCTTTATTTCCCCTTAACCTTAGGCTGGCGAGGTCGCTGGCTTACCTTTGCCTAGTCTAGACGAGGGCACCACTGCCCTCACCCAAATCCAAGCAAGGGCCTCCACGACCTTGCAGACCTAGGGTTAGAAAAAAATAAAATAAAAGAATAAGAAACAAAATAATTAAAATACTCTTATAAATTATACACATCAACGCCGACAATGCTACATAGGACAACAAATAGGATGAGTGATATCCATGTTAGCATTTTTTAACTAAAATTGGCTAGATAGACTCAATTGACAAAACGTGAAAAATGTTTAAAATTGAAAAGTTTAAGATTGAATTAGCAAAATTCCAATAGGTTTAAGACATTTTGAAAAAATTTTCTTGAGGAAGAGAGACTCACTTTATACATATATATTGGGTAAGGCTCCTCTACAAGGGTCATGGGCATATCTCTTAAGACTACACTAAATTTTAGGCTTCATTTATTTCACTAAACAAATAATTTGAAAAATATTTTCCTAAGAAATGATCTCTTATATCGTTTGAAATAATTAATTAATAAAGAATGTTTTCATTGCTGACAACAATTATGTTTAAATATTTTTGTGGAAGTATCAAATAATATTATTCGTCCATTCATTTTTGTAAATGATATAAACGATCATTTTTAGGAAAATATTCTCCAAATCCTTCATTTTCCATGCAACAAACAAACCTTAGGTGTGTTTTCCATTTTGTTTGGTATCCCTTTGTAGGTCATTTTGTGTTTGCTTGAATAACTAGAACAATAATTGGTAAGGTAAGTTTCTTTTCTTTTCTCATCTCTTCTTTCTTGTTGGGATAACAACTTTGCTAGCATATGAATTTTTGTGCATTTTACAATTGAGTACCTAAATTTCTTTTTTCGATCAATCAAGTACACGAACCTTTCAATATTAAAATTGAGAACAAAAACAGCCAACGTGAATACCAATGTCGTTAAATAGTCATTAACCGACTATATTGGCATCCGATATAGCATCGTGAGATGATGTCACATCAAAAGAGATATATTGGACGCCAAATATCATCCAAGTCTACACACACTCTCTCTCTCTCCTCATCACCCAACATATTAATGAAGATGATACTATTTTGGTTGAGTATGGGAGCCATGTCAGCAATTGTGTTCAGTTTTACTGAGTAAGTGAGCCACGGTAACAAAATTGCATGACATGGTCATTTATTCAACAAATGCCTCATATTGAGCCAACAGTTGAGGTACTAAATTGAACAACAAAAGTTATTGTGGTATTAGACTCTAAAATGCACGAGATTCATGTACTTGTGTTGTCACTATCCCAATTTTCTACAAACCAGTCGTGGAAATTCTTGTGTAGAAAATCGGTTCATACAAAGTGAGTGGAGCTTGGGGAAGTCAAAACTCTCGTGCCATTATTGAGACATTTTCCATGCCTTGCAACAACCTAAGAAGTACTATATTATTAAAGTGTTGGTGTTCTTTGTCCACAAGAATAAAAGCAAGTGAGGTCCAATAGAATGATTAAAGACACTCCAGTTTGTCCCCATACCTTTGTCTTCTCTAGAAAAATCTCGACATATACGTAACAACATTGACAAATGGATGGTATTGCACGTGCACGTACAAGCCAAAGTAAGTACAAGATCATAGTCCAAACCACAAGCTTCCGATCAATTCCGACCATTTTTTTTTCCATGCGCATAAGCACTCACCCATTATTCATACGAACAAGATGAGGTTTCTTTGTCACACTATTTTACCTTTTTTTTATTTGAAAATATTCCAATTGCTTGTTCCAATAGATAAAAATCTTTGGATTTATGTGGTGACAATAAAGTTCGTGTCCCCAATGTGTTAAGAAAAGTAGGTGTCGGAGGCATGCAAAAGAATCTTATCGTATCCCAACACTATTATAAAAGATGGTGAATTTTAAACTATAAAATGGATTATAGGTGTCTTAATCAGTTCTAATTAGTGGATGATGGGGCGTTAGACCAAAAAGGATTTGCTTCAAGATTAAGGCAGGCATCACCATCAATGATGGTAGCTTCCAAGATCATCGAGTGGGGCATATTGAAGATGCTGGAGAGGGAACCCTCTCCAATCAAAAGAAGGGTTTCAATTTTTCTGCCCATTTTTCTATAGCTTTGGATTGATATAATTTGAATCGTGTTAATTTAATTTAGTTCGATTTGAGATCAGGGGGATCACATCGATGCTTGATCTTGTTGATGTCAAGGTCCAGGCAGGATCTAGCAATGGCGATCTCCAGGATTTCCACTTCGACCCTCTCTTAATCAAGGAATAATTAGTGAAAAGTGGGATGCAGAAGCAATGATCTCCGGCACCGTTGACTTTCTTGTTTTTAAAGCAAGGCTTAGATGGTCCCCCCGAATCTAATTATGTTTAATTCCAACGTTGTGAAAATTGGATTGAACTATACTCCAAACTAATAAATACAGATGAAAGATACTACCATGAACCTAACAACAATAATATGAAAGCTAGACACGATATTTTGACTACCGGGAGATTTTGTAAATCGTGGAAGATATCTATCTAGATGGCGACGTATCAAATCAAATATACAACATAGCCGAACTAAATATCTTATCCGACGGTTCTTTCCCACTGAGGGTGGTTGTAGAGAAATCAATTTAAGTTTGGAAATTAATTTGTGTACATGGCCTTGATAGTGAGGATCTCGACAATTTGATCAGCGGAGGAAATATGGAGTACGTTTTAGTTCCCGATATTATTGGGTGAAGGGACAATCCTTTTAAGATATGCTTTGTTCATTCATGAACAAATCACCGTGAATAGTTTGCATAGCACCATCACATGTTGGAAAAACTCCCTATATTGTTTTGAAGATGACAAAATATTTAAAAGCTACGGATGTGTGTATTATTAGTTTAATGCCAGGTTTTAGATGCACAAGCAATGTGTAAAGGGTGTCTTTACAAGATCATCAAAAGCTACAAGTGCTTTGCCTCTATTAAGGGTGATCAAGGTATTGGATGTACAAGGTGTCTAAAAGATGGTGGACCTGAGTAGAAGATGAATGAGTCATGAAACAGGGAGTTGGTGAAAATTTGAATGGACCACAGAAGGTGAACAGCTTAGTAGAACTAGAGTCATCAATACGCTTGAAAGGACCAGAAAGTAGATATTGATAGTCACTTTAAGCGAGAAGCATGAAGGGATTGGAAAGACTCGTAAAAACAACTCCTGCGACTGACTAAATGGAAGAAGGGTGATGTGTTTCTACTACTTGAATGAAAGAATTTAGCTCTCTTTTGATTTGATTTAAAATTCAAATTAGAGGCTGATGACTAGTTTCAGGGTTTGGAGTCCACAGAAATTAACCTAGAGAAAATTAGAGTAGTATTTCTCTTTTTGTGCAAGAATTTGGAGAGTCAGTCATTGGACAAAACAAAAGCCTCTATTTCTAAAAATCTCCTTTGTTGGCTCAGGGATAGAAAACTGATTGGGGAGTCTGCAGGCAACTAAGGAGAGGCTAGGATCCAACGGATGCTTATACCTGTAGAAGACTTGCAACGGTTAGATTAACGCTCGGGAGATTATAAAAGGGCCCCAACTATTGCTAAGAAAGCGGCAGGAAATAGAAAGATTCTATTCTATCTCGTCTTGAATACTCTCATGCTCTTCAGTATGATTACTGCTAGGCTTTGTACTCTAATATCGATCATTTAGTTTGATCGAACTTAACTACTAAGTTTCGGGTGAAAAAAGCACCTGCTACTATCTCTAACCTTCCAAAGATCACTAGGGATTCCGGCCTAATTCTTGGCTGTTAGTCTAGGAAAGTGAAGCTCGTCTAAAAAATTGAGCGAACCACTACTTATCTGCTTGCATATTCTTCTCTCTCTTTAACTCACAAGCATCAACATTTGATTAACTATTTTCTTCTCTAAAAAAGGCAATCTGGCAAAGTATTTCACGCAAAGGTTTACCCATAAGAAGATTCACCATCGGCCAATCCGTCAAACGTCAAAAACAGCTATCTCAACGAACTTCTCATGCGCCCAATTGGGTTTATGTTGAAACACAAGTGAGAACTTTGAAATTGTGATCACTGCGGCGATTTGGCTTTACACCCAATAGAATTGGCATCTTCAGGTTTTGAAATCGAGATCATCATTGGCGATATCTTGAAAAGAAGTTGACATGTGATATCTTTTAGGCCTGAACCTTATGTGCCAAAAGATAAGTCCTCTCTGTCACTCCATGTGGAGCTTGAGGCTTTACAATATTTTGCTGGACATTTCTATAGCAAATGGAAAATGGTTGGAAAAGGCAACTATTGCTAGCGAACTTCTTTGAGTGATGCGATAAAAATCTTAAAATCGCTATGAAATATTTAATTTGAGCCATTGCTACTTTACATAACTTACGATCCGAAAGTCTGAGATTTGCAAGCCCATCAGTCATTCTTACCAAGATCTTAATAGTCAAAAATTCTCTCTACACAAGATATACTGATCTGGGGTGTTCCAGTAAGCTGAATTTGGCAATGGAATTCAAGTCCACTCACGATGAGAATCAAACTCAAGACCTTGTGAAGCATGTGTGAACCCTTTAACATTAGGTCAAAAAGCTTGGTGGTATAACATTTCCTCAAGCATTAAAAGGGTTTTAATATTTTTTCATAAAAACACATCCAGATAAGACATAAATAAGTTTGACAAATAAAATGAGCTTCATGGCTCGAATTTATGCGAGCATGGCATGGAATCTGATTTTCACAAGGCACAATTTACTTAAACTTCCGAGGAAACTAAAAGATTAAGGCCCACTAAATTGGAAATATGTATATGTTATTTGACACAATTTGTTTTTTTGAGATTTATCTACCTAAAATGGGCTTTCCTCTTGTAAAAAGTAAGCATGAAAATAAAACTTTCACTCAGAAGAAACTTCTAGACCTAAGCGTTACAATCGTAAAAGCTGCAAAAACACCTAAAATCACCTTTTAAACCCTTCATGGTCATCATAATTGGTGGGATGATTGAAAATTTTTGGCTAAAGAATTGGAGGTCACTTGTTTAAATCTCATTAACTACATGCAAACTACTTTACATCAAACGCAATTTACATAGGCCAAAAGCTTAAGGTCCAACTTTGAACTTAACCCGTTTATTCAGGTCATTTGTTTAGATTTCATCAATTATATACAAACTGCTCTACATCAAGACAACCTACATGAGCCAAAAGCTTAAAGTCCAGCCTTGGACTTAACCCGTTTATTGAGCTGGAAAGTTGTTTATGGACATCCAAATAGTCGGATCCTGACGCTCGTGACTCAAGAATATTTATTAAAAAAAATCAGCTTTTAATTGCTTAAGATCTAACTTTTCTTCTCTAATGCTTGGAGCAATTGTTGATTTGAGACGAAGTACTAGTGCACTCAAAGATGCGTTTTTTTCTAGATAGGCGGTCACAGAGAGAGAGAGAGAGAGAGAGAGAGATCACTCTTTTTTGGTAGACAAAAACTTACTAATGAATGTGTATCATGGAATTGTTTCAAATTTTATAGTCAAGGGATTTGTTGAAGTATAGACAATGCAAAAAGGGTATGTAGTTTACATATCTAGTAAATTACCCAATTCAATAAAATCAACTCATTGTTGGAACGTGGGTCAAATTCGCCAAAAAATTAGTCAAATATTGGAAGGAAAAAAGAACGTGCCTCTCTCTTTCTCTCTGTCAATTCAAATTTTCATGTGTTGAATCATGTTTGAATTTCCTTTTCATACCATGCTAGAAATTTAAGATAGCTTTTAGAGTTAGATATGTTGTGTGTAATTGATTGGTCATAATTCTTTTTTTTTTTAATAATTTAGGAGCATTAGTGTAGATACTTTACTATTTGAAGGCTTATGAAATATCTTGCAAGTTCTACGAACCGATGAAGTTAAAATCATTGACCTATGTGAAATGGCTGTGACTTATAACAGTTTACATGTTACGTGACCCTTTGTTGTAATATAGCACGAACTAACAAAACGTCAAATTCAGTATCAAACGTGAGAGGATGAATTAACAGGAAAACTATCAAAGAATGATAACGATATCAGATATATGTGATTTGGTTCTAATGTAAATGCCTCAACAAGGAGAGTTGATCGCGAAGAATTTTTTAATAATTAATGAAGTATTATAGCCTAGTCTTTTTGATGTCTTTATGTCCCTGTAGATTCTTGTTCAAATTTTATCTAAAACTTGGGCCACAAGATAAAAACCTCAAGTTGGTTGGATTCATATTTGTGAATATTTGATGATATCGATGAACATTAACCATCTGATTTGTACTTCTTATGTGGCATTCTTTGAACAAGTAAATCGGGAGGATCCACAATTCCAAGAATGTGATCCCTAAAGGGTGGGATTGCCGTTGCTCAAAAGACCCTTTACCAAATTAGATCTGCAACCATTGATCTTGAAATATGAGTAGTCGCCAAAAGTGTAACTATATCAACGGCTTAACCAACAGCTTAACCGAAGAAAATGAAACCCCTTAAGCAATATTTTACTCAGCTGATGTATCTACGACGAATCCATAACAAATAAATAAATAAAAACTATACTATATGAAATGATTTCATATGTCCGCAAAGCGTCTGGGTTTTGTTGGGAAAGCATCGTCTTGTGTAGGGACCCAGAAGCCACAAATTCCCAACCGGTTGGGTCTCCATTGGGCCAAAAATATAATAATTTTATAATAATTAATATAAAATAAATTGTGAAATCAAAAGAATGTTGGTGGGCCGCCCTCACTTTGAACTTTGATTTTCTAAAATATTTACTTGCAAATAAATGAAAAAGAAAAAGGTTGGAGCTTCGTGCTTTTCCTCCCTTTTTTTCCTTACCAACCGAAAGACCCAACGGTAGAAACCGTGCCGAGCGGCGTTGACTATCTTCACAAGCCATCATTATAACCGTACGACAACCGCAAGAAAAATCATTGAACTCGCCAATTACCTCTTTCCTTCCTTTTCCTTAATTCGACAATTTTGACCGACCGACGAGGGTGGGGGACCAAACTTAGGTATTGTCTAGGAGAATTTAAGAAAAGTATAAATTAAATCAGTTTTTACGTGAAAGTATTTGCATGATTGCTTCACCTAATTCACCCGCTAAATCATTGTCAATATTGCACATGAGCTACACATGCATGCCCCCGTTCGATTGCATTTGTCTTTAGACTCCTCTGTGGTCACACCTCCGAAAGAAAAAATAAAATTGACTTCGAGCTTGTCGCATAAAAAAGAGGTCAAATTTCTCATTCTTGAATTACTTTTGTCGGCTGATTAAGGGGATGGAGTCCAATTCCAAGGCATGTTACACAATCATGGAAGATCATGGGAAGTGCCAAGTTTTCAGGTTGATGACATAATTCGCACATGCTTTATAACTATGATTTGGTGTGGAATAATATGCGTTTTGGGTACCCCTAATTTTCTTCTAAGTCCAACTAATTGGGAAAATTGACTTGATCAGTCTTAAACTTATTGTACGGATATTGATTTAGACATAAAGTTTCCAATTTTTCTAGTTTAGTCCTAAATCTTTACGTGAAATTTTAATATAGTCATTCCTGTCAATTTTTTCAAGAAATCACTAACGTGATAATTCAGTCATTGTCGGTCATCCTACGTGATACATGATCATATCAGCAATAATTAACCAAAAGGATTACATTAAAATTTCACATAAATGTTTAGGACTCGATTGCAAAATTGAAAATTTTTGACTGAATTGAGATCCACACAGTAGGTTTAGGATTGATTAGATAATGTTCATCTCGATTGGTAATAAGATAAGGACTTCTAGAGAGAACATTGCTAGTGAAAAAATTTAAAAAGAAAATCTTCTCTCACTCTTGCCCCTATCTAATTCCGTGGCACTCATTTGATTCAAATTTGGTCACCTTTCCTACACCAAACCAATAAATGCTAAAAACAAAATATGATTTCAGAAAACCTTTAATTCGTTAAATTTGTGTGGTCATGTGTATATTCATATTGGATAGAACGAGATAATATAAGAAAGGGAAAAAATCACAAAAAAATCCCAAAACTATGCCCCACATCTACCTTCAACTTCATTTTGTGATATCAAAAATATCAAATTATATCGATTGTGACACATTTAATATAAAAAATTTTCTTATGACATGAATAAGATCAAACTTGTACCTATGTGATACTTTTACCCTCAATGAAGGTTCTTTTGGATGATTTTTAGATCAAAATAATATTGTTTTTATTTCACTTAAGCCATACTGGCGTCATGTTAATACTATTTGCTATCTAACATCTATATAGACAAATTTTTAATAATGAAAAAATTTGATGGAAGGTAAATGTCTTACATAGACATAAGTTTGGAATTTTTGATGTCACAAGAAAAAAATTAAGGTATATATATCTAGTGAGTATAGTTTAGAGTTTATGGTAGCTTTTGTCCTATAAGAAAAAAAAAAAAAGATGTTTTATAAGCAACCGGATGCCGACATATATTACACGTGTGTTTGGTCCACATTGGATGGGTTTGCGATGGTAAATATAATGAAAATAATATAGCAACTTGTATGTGCAAATAATAAATAATTTAAAATAACCATAAGAGAGGGGCTGCGTGTTGAGGACTTTGAGCTTCGTCACTGCAGTCCCGTTGCCCGACGATGATGACGTAGATGGAAACTAATATAAATATTTGTCCTTCGTTCCCTTTTTGATATTTAGTTCTATGAAAAAATTGAGATTAAGTAAGGGAGATAGTTGCAAAGAAACAGGGAAGCTGATAATAAAATCAACGAGGAATTGTAAGGAATGTTGGAGTTTCAAATCGTTCAGCCCAAATTTTGGTACTTAATTCACGGTGAGAGCCAAGAACCAAAAAAAAATCTATTATGAATCTGAAATATTACAGAGTTACAATCTTTCAAGTATTTGGCAACCTTGAATTACACCCAATGCAAAACCCACAAGTATTATTTTATAATCTCTTACAAAGAACTCACTCAGAAAAAAGCAAAAAAGCAATAATACTTCTCTTATTTGGTTCGATGTGTTGAAACTAAAATTTACTTGTCTATCTTATACATTACAAGAGGTGAAAGAACTCAACTTGAAAAGCTAACTTGCGACAATAAGGAAGCTAACTCATTATAACTCTAGAACATCTCCTTAGTTACTCAATGTGGGACTCTATCTGCATCATCCTCCCACTCTTTAGGATTTTGTGACCTCGCAAAACGACCCCAAGGACGTGACCTTGAGCCACCACAAAGGCATTGTAATCTTGAGGATAAAGTGCTAGAAGTGGGTGTCCAAGGAATGGCTTTGATATCGTGTTGATGAGTTATCACAAGGGGTGGAAGAACTCATCCTGAAAAGTTAGCGTGCTAGGATAGGGAACCCAGCCCATTATAAGACTTAAAACATCTCCTTAGTTGCTCAATATGGGACTTTGCCTGCATCATTCTCCCCACTTTAGAATTCTGCGACCATGCAAAATGGCCTCGGGTACATAGCCTCGAGCCACCACCAAAGGACCGCAACCTCGAGAATAAATTGCTAGAAGGTGGACGTCAACGTAATGGGTATGATACCATATTGATTAGTTACCACAAGGTGTGTAAGAACTCATTCCGTAAACTTAACTTGCTTGGATAGAAACCCAACCTATTATAAGCCCTGAAATATCTCATTGGTTGCGCAAAATAGGACTTTGCCTGCACCATTATCCAAAGTAGAAAACCCCTTTTAGCGGACTCAAACTTGGAATCCAACTCCAACGAGGCTTTTGTTGTTGTTTCATATGTTTAGTCAACTAAGGGTCTGTTTGTTTATGTTTCTTTTTTCTGTTTATGAACATATTTTTTGTTTTTTTGTTCCCGGGAACAAAAAAAGAACAGAAACGTGTTTGTTTGCGGTTTTGTTCCAAATCTGTTTTTTTGTTCCCGAGAACAAGAAAAGAACAAAAACAAGAAACAAAAAAAAGTTGTTTCTTGTTTCTGGAACAATTTTTGGGAACAAATTTTCTTTCTCCACTCTTTTCTTTTCTTCTTCTTCTTCTTTTCTTCTTCTTTTTTCTTTGGCCGGTCACCGGCCTCGGCCATGGCCGGCGACCGTCAAGGGCGGTCGTCGAGGGCCGGCGACCTCGCGACCTCGCCGGCCCCGCCGAGGCCGAGCGTCGGCCCACGGCGAGGCTCGACCTCGCCTTGGCCGGGCGAGCTCGGGCTCGCCCAGATCCGGCGAGGCCGAGCTCGCCGGCGAGGCTCGGCCTCCGAGCCACCGCCAGGGGACGTCGCGGTGGGCGGCGAGGCTCCACCTCGCCGGGCGCGGCCCGGATCCGGGCGAGCCGAGCCTCGACGCCCGGGCGGTGGCTCGGCCTCGCCGGTGGGCCGGGCAAGCTCGGCCTCGCCGGATCGAGCGAGCCGAGCTCGCCCGGCCGGGCGAGGCCGCCGGCCCTCGTCGGCCGCTCGCCGGCCATGGCCAAGGCCGGCGACCGGCCAAAAAAGAAAAAAGAAAAAAAAAAGAAAAAAAAAAATGAAAAATAAAATAAAAATATTTAAAAATTAAAAGAAATAAAAAAATACAAATTTACCAAACATATTTCTGTTCTTTTTTTATTCTAGGAACAAGTTTACCAAATGCGTTTTTTTGTTCAAAAACTATTCCCCGGAACAGAAATAGTTTTTTCTATTTCTGTTCCCTGGAACAAAAAAAGAATAGAAACACAAACAAACGCACCCTAAAAATACCAATCAAGACTTTTCTAATTTAAACCACATGGCTGAGCTTCGAATCAAGTTTTGTTCATGGGCTCAAACTTGAGAAATGATTTGACGATTCTCCATCCCAGCTCGACATTTGTAACGAAGTCCTAGTTTTCAAATTTCACACCGACCTTCCCAATGCACCGAGGGGCGCTCAACCATCACAAACATCTGTCAAACCCAAGAGAACTTGGACTCATCAAGAGGGATAAACTCAATCCACATGTTCACGGGATTCTCGACTACTAGAAGGCCACCACTTGAGTGTAAAGGTTAGTCCCCACAAATCTAACTCCAACTTTCACAAGATTTTTAACCGCGATTTTTGTGACAAGTTATAGTAAAGACTTTTGTTAAATATTTAAATAAAGAGCTTGGCATTTTTAAAAACGACGTTTTTATACAAAATTAATGCATAAAAAATGAAAAACATATTATTATTAGATTTATTTAACAATTTTTTTTTTTGGAGAATTCGTTAACAACGGCTTTTTTCTAAAAGGGAAAGAGATCTTGTGCATGGACTCTCCCGACACATGAGCTTTTTCCTTTTATTCAAGTATTTATTCTTCCTTCTTCACCTATCGATCTTTGGCAATTCCTTGCCATCATCATGAGGGGTTGTTAGATCTTTTGAACGAGTGGGAGAGCTAATCAATTTCACTGGTGCAAGAGGGGGAAGCACATTGATTGACCAAAACGCAGGAGAGGTTGACTGAGACAATGATTGTTGATTTGGATCCATGACCCATGCCATCGAGCACCTCATCATTATGAGGTAGTTTGTCCTCTGGAAATCCCTTTTTTCTTAATTTAGTTTTCCTTTTCCTAACAACTAATAATGATGTTAAATTCCCTTTTTTTCTCTCTCCTTAAAGGATAATGTGCGTGATCAAATAAATCCCGCATGCATGCCTTTGCAGAGCATTCTTTAATTTCAGCTCCATTTCTGTTACATAATGATGGAAGGCCGTATATTTTAGACCATTGAAAGGTACAAAGATGAAAAGTATGAACATCACCAATAATGGTCATCTTCTTCTCGGCCAAATATTTAGAACAAAAAAAAAAAAAAGGTAAATCTGTAACTGCAGGACCAAAACATTCCCAATTTTCAAAGGTCCTACCCAAGAAAATGCTTTTGCTTGGGGAACACAAAAATGGACCTTCAAGTTTCCCGTCCATTCAAAGATGATGTGGCATTTGATGTGATTAACAATGCTAACGTGTACCATAGACACATTGGCAAGGCAATAGAGGCAACTTCTTGTGACCAAAATGATGCCACTTTTGAAAAAAAAAAAAAAAAGGACAGCGTTTGAGCCATATAGGAAATGTCATATCGTTGGTTGTGCTAAATTGATTAGAAAGACTATATTGAAAAATCATGGAAAGTTTTAAAACTACATTGATCAAATTGGAAAATTCAATACTAGATTGGAGGTTGTATAATAGGTTTAGAACTTCTTGAGTAATTCTCCCATGGAAAATTTCTGCCCTAAACACCGCTAGGGAGGGAGAGAGATTGGTTGACGGATTAGGTCATTTGAAGTGTCATTTGTTTTAAATAAAAAGTCAATATTAGAGTGATTAAAAGAAGAGCCTTTTGATTGGAAAAATCATAAGAATAAATAAAGGAGGAAGCACTAAGATTCGACAACCCTAGCCTGAGGCTATTAAGCCTTCACTTCGTTAGATTCTCCAACTCTCTTATATCTAGTCCTCCATTGGCTAGCAATAAGTCAACGGGGGTAATCATCAAAATCAAACATATTCTAACAACTGATATCAATAATTTAGAAAACTCTGGAAATAAAAGGGAAAATAAAATTGAGAAATAAAAGTTGACAGAGGAGGATGACAACCCCAACCATGGCTTGGGCAAGGATCGATGAACTTTCCGACATGAATGGTCTTGTCCCATGTCATATTCAAAGCAAAATAGTGGAATAGTTGCCACCCTCCATATAGTTTTTTTTTTTTTTTTTTTTACCCTCCATATAGTTAAAGGCAACGATATTTTGCCAACAATTTTGAATTTTTGGATCAACGACGGAGGTTATGTTATAATATAGAGAAATAGGAACAAATAGTACTTAGTTAATATTTTTTTTCATCGTTCATATCTTATGGTACAAATAAACACACGTCAAGTTAAGATATTGAGTTAGAATAGAGGGATAGGAGACAAGATCAATCAATTCATAGTATCGAAACCCTCAACTTAGGCTTTTTTTTTTTTTTTTTGGCAAAAAATAAATAATTTTAAGTAATTATTTTTATCATTGGAAATAATAAATCAATTTAACATATTATATTTTTTTATCAATAACAATTTATACCTTAATATTTTCATAGGCAATGAAATTTTTTTCGTTCATTCATTTGTATAAATTATATAAGTGATCGTGTTTAGGAAAGTTTTTCTAAATTATTTATATTTCACAAAATAAATGGAGTCTGGGTTAAACTGAACTAGAGTTACACAATATCCACCTCAACAAGATGAGAATCTCCTTACGTAAGATCAGCCACGGTTGTCAAGTCACCTCAACCATCTCTCTCTCTATCTCCTCTTCTCTTCCTTCGGCAGCGCCCGCCGTTCCCAGTCAATTGCGAAAAGAATTAAAAAGAGAAAAATAAAAACCAAAAAAGAAAAGAAAGAAAATCCAAAGTGTGGGACAAAACCTCGACAAAAGAGAGGTAAAAGTCATTATATCACCGAAGAAAAATTGTCAAAAGGTGTCACGACTGTGCCCTATATCATCGTCGACACAAAATTCTCCCGCTGCGCCACTCATCTTTGCTCTTTTGTATTGCTTAAGAGGTGGTGAGTGGGCCACTCCTCAGGTGACCCTCCTATATATACATTATAAATCCCGCCTCTCTCCTTCACATTCCCTCTACGCCTCTCCCCTCTCTTTTTCCCTTTTTTTTGCTTCCTTCACTTCATATTTCTCTGCTCCTTTGACTAAGCCTAAACGGCAAAACAAATCAACCCTTCACACACACACACAGACACAGAACCCAGCAAAGCAAAGCTCAGCGCTCACTTCAACAGGAGAAGAAGCAGAGAAATGAAGGAAAGTGGTGGGAGCCGGAAGCAAGGAACGCCATCGCCGTGTGCGGCGTGCAAGCTGCTGCGAAGGAGGTGCGCGCAGGACTGCGTGTTCGCCCCATACTTCCCGGCTGACGAGCCCCACAAGTTCGCCAACGTCCACAAGGTCTTCGGCGCCAGCAATGTCAACAAGATGTTACAGGTTAGCCCCCCCTTCCTCTTTTTGAAGCAAATCACTCCACTCAAACTCTCTTGACTTTACCGAGTTTATAAAATGCGATAAATAATGCGCCTCATCTCTTCTTCTGTACAAGATCGTATTTAATTTGTTCATACCATCGTTGAAGCGTCATGGATTTATTTAAGCAGATGGTTAGCGTGAAGCGTTGAGCTATTAGTATAGTTTCTTGCTTCTTGCATTGCTTTTTATAAGGATTAGTTACATCCATAAAGTATATTCAATAACTTTTTTCTCCTTATGGTCCACTTTTCTCCTAATATTTTATGGCGGTGCTACGTGGTTAATGAAGAGACAACCAATGATCTCAAACCAAATTATTTTGTTCTTATACATAATTCTTACAAGGTTTAGTAATGTCTCCCTCGTGTTAAAAGATTAAGACATGAAAGGGATTGATTTGCATCTTATAACTTGAGAGATTAAATCTATACCTATTAATAATTAAAAAGAAAAAAAGAAAAAAAATAGCCAGAAGTGACATATAGTAGGCTCACTAAAGTCCTCAAGCTAGGCGGATAGGATAACAAGTTTCCACAAACACAGCAGGAGGAAGAGGGAGAGGGGGAGACACAGAGATCCATCTTAGAGCAGAGTCGCCTTGAACTTAATTCTAAGGTTAGTTACTGAGAAAAATGACCACAATTAAGTGCTTGAATTTCATGTTGTATTAGAATGCCCAAACTGAAAGTTTGCCACTCAATTAAATAAAACTATACATAAGGTAAAATATGAACTTCTTAGACAAACGATTGCCCCTCGCACATGCAAAATGGACTGAGAACAACATGTGTAATTGATGAAAGTGGAGTCTCACACACAAAAAATCAAGTTATGATACCATCTGAATGTCTTATCTGCAAATTTAAGCCATGAAAGAAAACTACGTACATATAATGCACCATATAAACCTCACGGGCAAGCATTAAGAAGCACTTTAATATATACCATCTTATTTACATATGGGACTTATTGAAAAATATCTATCAAAAGAATTATCGTAACGCTTAACAAGTAACAAAAGTTGTGTTTCTTGCCCAACCAGTAAAACCGGACATTATATTTAATAGCTAGCTTCCGTACCAAAGTCCACATAAGCACATTTGATGCCACTCGCATCAAGCTTTTTCAACAAATCTTTAGATTAATCATCTCGCTCGCATCATTTTAATAAAAGGGTTCAAAGTCCTCTCTCTCTCTCTCTCTCTCTCTCTCTCTCTCTACAACTTTAATCTCATTTCTTTTCCCACCGTTCCATTTTCTTTTTGGGAAAACATGATTTCACCCGCTTTATAGTCAAATATAGCTCAACAATGTTAGAATATTTAAATGTCATGTCACATTTTCATCTAACAACTTAAAGTTTTTAGAATAATTAGAAATAGTCCTACAAAACTTTACACTATATTAGAGGATAAATTCTAAATTCAAATCTTTTTAGATTCTTTATTTGTCTACAGTATTATATATTTTTATACTTGGTGTATGATCAAAATTGAGTTTATGAGGTAAAAAAAAAAAGCATTAGATTATATAGTAATTTAGATCACATGTTCATCTAACGATTCAAGTGTTTTTCAAGAGTTGATAGCAGTGTTATAAAAGTTGACTTACAGCAATTCTTTTTTCAGTCTATTCTTATCTACCAAAAATGCGAGAAAATACCAGCATACCAACAAAAGAAAAAGGGGAAAGAAAACCCATTTTTATCCTGTTGGGGATAGCTTTTTTGAAAACGCCTAAAGCTGTACACACTCATGACAAAGCAGGTACATTAAAAGAAGTTTCAGGACTGACTATGTGTCTTCATCTTTGATGTCCATTTCATTGTTAACCCTAACCTTTTTGACAGTTTGTTGCGAGGTCACCCTCTCTTTGAGAAAAAAGCACAAAGAGGACGTAGAAAAAGAGTCGGTCCATCTATACTAGTAAAATATTCAGATTTGGTTTCTCTAGATTCTACCCTTTTCCTACGTCCAATTTCACAATTTTTATGGGATCACGTGAAGTTGTTTATCAGCAAAAACTATAGTATTTTCTCAAGAAAATCAGACATTCCACTTCTAGAATTTTCTCTTGGGTCCCATTTTATCAATATATAAAAATCAGAGAGAGTAACTTTTGAGTAGACACTTACACGTGGTGTGGGCCTGACATGAGTGAAATTAAATTAGTCTCTCTTGTGTATAATAATGTACAAACAATTGACCAATGAATTTGCAGGGTCACGAGTTCAATTTTAGTACAGTTACTTTCGTAAATTAGGAAAATTAGTGTGAAATAAGTTATTTGTGAACAGATACTTCCATTACTCACTCGAGAATTTCCTGACATAAAGTCTCTGCCCCACTCTCTGCAACATGGAAGCTCCCGCAGTTTAAAAAAAAAAATCCTCGATTTTCTCGACAAGAAACAGAGCAAAGAAGGTAAAAAATAAAGAAAGTGAGAGCCTTCGGATGGCTACGGGTCAATTTAAGATCTTTTTTTTTTTTTTATATGACTTCAATTAGTGCTCAAATTGTTTAAAGGAATAACATTTTTCAAGCATCGTGAGATTTTTAATTAATTTTTTGCGTAAAGTTTAAAGTGATTTTGTCGTTCGAAGGTGAAAGTCATTAGTAGACAACAAAATCCACTACAAGTTAATAAACAGATCTGTCTAAGGATGAGTTCATCAAGTGGATTCTATTCAACCTCAATTTCCATCTAAGTGTACTCTTTAGATTTACTCTGCTGCTACCCATGGAATCGATGCAAGTGCTGTCTTTTTTCTGTAATTTTTACGAAGTTTAGATTAATTTTTCAAAAAAAAAAAAAAAAAAATGAAAACGACTTCTATAAGGTACTTCTATAAGATACACTACAACCATCTTCTTTGGATTTAAAAGTTGGAACAATGTCTTAAGAGAATCAGGAGGTGACAAATTATATAACTAGTAAATATATTCCAAGTCATGCAATTCTTTGGTTGTCTTGATGTATGTATGAGATATGCTAGTTCTCTAAATAATTCTAAAAGAACATAAAACTACATTGTTACAAACTTGACTCAAATTAATCAAGCTCTCTAAAGCATCCTAGCGCGTCACCAAGCACATATGATCATTGACCCACTTGTGTGAGAAACTTTCCAGGACCTACCAGTGCACCAACGTGGAGACGCCGTGAGTAGCATGGTCTATGAAGCCAACGCCCGCGTACGGGACCCGGTCTATGGCTGCGTCGGGGCCATCTCGTCTCTCCAGCAACAAATCGACATGCTTCAGAGCCAGCTCGCCCAGGCCAGGGCTGAGGTGGTGCACCTCCGTGTCTGGCAAAATGCGACCCTGTCTAACCACGGCCCGAGCCCAACCAGCCCGAGCAACAGTGGGTCACCCTCATCACGGCTCATGGCCTCCCACGGCAAATCCATTTTTGATATGGACATGATGGTGGACCAACCTAACTTGGGAGATTCAATCTGGTGAAGTTGACCTTTTTCTAAATCAGCCATATACGAAATATACTTTGAAGCCTATGATTCTAAACCACCCCTTTCTTCTGCTTCTCTTCTTCTTTTTCCTTCCTTTGAAGAAATCTTAGCTTTCAATTCGATGTATATCCCACATGAGTTGTAGAAAGGCAGCGCCGCCTCAGAGTATGACGGCTGAGCAGCCGTGCTAGGACGAAGGGGTGAAGGCCACTCACCCACGGTTTTTATTTTCTGAAAGGGTCTTTAATTACTATTGACCTCGATGTAGATATAGCTTTTTTTCGTTTTTCACCAATGTGAGTAATATTATATAATTATAGTGGATTGTGCACTTATGAAACAAAGTGTGTTGCGTATGGATTCACCTTGTCATGGACTTTTTGTTTTTCGTTTTTCAATGTTGGCGAGTGGCAAGAACACGTTACCAGGCCGTATATAATGCTGGTTTATTTTCCTTTATTGGGTGTCCTTGATTCTTAGCAAAAGTTCCAATATTTTTATTGTTGTAGGAGTACATATCACAGGTCACTTTTGGGAGCCAAAAGAAGAAAACACCATCACTTTTTCTTAAGGATGGAGTTACGTTCACACTATTTTTTGACTAAAACAAGTCTTCTTTTTTTGAGTTGATTGATCAAGCAAGCCTTGAATTTTGATTACGCGTGTATGGATAATCAGTAACACCTTTTTGGGCAGAATAATAATTCATAAATCGCTGCAATTTCTAATCTTAATTTACTTCAAATCATTCCTTTTGCTTTCCGTCTGCACCTAGCAGGAAAGGAATAATGTACTTCGTCCTCCAGAAGGACATAAACAAAATCTGATAAATGTATATAGCTGGAAACTAGTCATATAAAATTCATTAATAACTTGGGTAGGATAGGACTTCGACTCTCCTAGAGCAATGCGTGGAACATGCAACTGTTCGATGTCGTTTTATTACACTTACATAAACAATTCTTTTTTTTAAAGGTAAAAGCAATTTTGTATAAGTAAAAATCCTTTTATGTCCGTTCATTGATGATTGTGCACGCACCTCAACACAAGTAAATAGAAATTACTATTTCTCATTACATTATTTTTAACTGAAAATATATTTTATTTCATTACACAATGCAATTTAGTTAACAAATAAACTAGCTCTATTTAATAATGACAATTAAATTAATTAAGTTGAAGATTCAACTTATAAAATTAAAATAATAATTTAAGACAAATAGATGAATCTACCCAACCAAATGTTAGCATACTAAAAATTATATTACTCCATTGCCTGAAAAATTATTCTTAATTTACTTGATTTAATAATATGATACAATTATTTATGAAAACATTAAAATGGTAAATTAGCATAAATTATTCATAGTTATATATTTTTTTATTTGCTATGTCTCAATTGAATTAAAATAAGCTCGAAACAAAATCAAAATAGTGAAAAATCGAAATGTATATAGCATATTTAAAATATATAAATGTTGTTCTCATATAACTTATTTACTGCTCTGGAATTGTAATTAATTTTACCATATATTCTTTTGTTTCTGATTAAAATAATGAAAATTTGGGATTAAAAGACTCTTCCATTTAAACCTATATCTCTTATTCTTCGCCACGAAAGGTAAGAGCTATGACACCTCTTGAAAATTTGGAACCTTTGAAAATTTGGAACCCGCCAATCAATGTATGGTTGGAGGATTTTCATCTAATTAGGAATAGAGGATATTATAACCCGATTGTATATCAATAACAATAAGCCTACCATTAGTCATGATCTCAAATTGAATTTTCTTGTGACAAATTGTGTTACTAGAATTATATTCTAATTGTATGTGCTGATCCAATAAGAATGCGACCTTTTTCTTCTTCTTTTTTTGGCTAGAAATAAACATTTAATTTCAAAATAAAACATTACAAATTGTATGCAGTACCTACCCTAGAACGACTCCATTAATGCTATATTTCTAACTCTAGATAGGAGATTGTGGAAAAGAAAAGAGGATGTGGTGTCTATTTAATTAAAAACCCAATTTTACGAGCGCATGAATAGCTCGATTATTGAGTCTACAGGTCCAGGCCAAGCTTCAACCTAGATAAGAATGTGACTTATTTCTCCTGTACGTTCGAATAGAGACAACAGGTGTTGATACAACATGAGATCACAACTTAGACATGATTAGAATTCACTAAAAGAAATTTGAACACGACTCGACATAGTTAGCTCAAAAGTGTTGCGAGTTGAGATATGTTTATTCATTTTTTATTGAAAAAACTTGAAAATATTGTCAAAAAGATCATAAACTTATTGCACTTCTACTAATTCAATTCTAAACCCTTAAGTATTACCAATTGAGTATATCCAGCTAATTTTGGCCGGAAATCATTGACTTGGACACCAACTGTTTGACTTGGTGCGACATGTGTTGACGTGAAGCAAAGCTCACCCCCATTGACAATAGGCGAGCTCAACCACAAACGGCTGACCATCGCTAAGGTTCAACGACCGACTAGAGAAAAAAGGGAAAAAAAGAAAATGGAAAAAACTAAATAAAAAATTTAGAAAATATTAAGATTACTATAAATTATCCACGTTAGCGTTTATCATGTGGGATGCCTAGTGGCCACATCCATGCTGGTCATGCCATGTATGACCTTAGCATCTACGTTAGTGATTTTCAGTCAAAATTGGCTAGATGCACTCAATTAGCAAAACGTAAAAAAGTTTGAAACTCAATTGACAAAATTTAAAGGTTTAGACCGAATTGATAAAATGTAATAGATTCAGTACATTTTGGATAATTTTTTTGAAAAACTTGCAATGCATGTATATATGATATAAATAAAATGACACTGACGTATAATACCACCTTGTGTTTTCAAACACCCCATTTCGTAGTACACGAAAAGGAAAATAAGAAAAAAGGTGCAAAACGAGCAGCTCAATTAACTACTTTTAAAATTAGCTTCGAAATTCTTCAACCCAAAAGCATCCAAACTTTCCTTTCAACAATTTATTGGACGAACCTATTCCTTCCCTTTTCCACTAAATTGACAGTACAAATCTGACTAGCTGTGATTGAGAGCAGTTAGGTAACCAAAACTCTCTCTTTCAACCACTGTTAAGAAAACCGAAACTCTTAGACAATTTTAAAAGGGGATAAAAGATTATTTTAGGAATTTGCAACTCAAAAACTTAAGGTGGAGAGGAACTACATATATATGTGGCACATTTTAATCATGCATTTAAGTGAGGGAAAATTTCAAATAAAGACCCAAAGTGAGCCTATTTTCTCAAATAAGGACTCGAAGTGGCCGTTGTCCCAAATAAGGAACCAAAGTGGTTAACAAGTCTCAAATAAGGAACTGAACTTGCCGGCCGGTCAAAATATTCACCGACCAGCGAGAGTGTGACATTTCCGGTGGCCGGAATATGGCAACTTTGTCCAAAAAAAATATAGATAGAAATTAACAAACCCTAAAAACTAACCCCCCCAAACTCTTCATGTTCTTTTGACCTAAAAAGAAAAACTCTTCATGTTCTCACATTTTTTTTCTTGTGCTCTTCATCTTCTCCGTTCTTTGTCCTCTCTCGCTTGGAGCACGGAAATTTTCTGTTAATGGAACACGAATTGAAACACAACAAGAAACCCCTACCTTTGTTTCTTCACATCTTCTTCTTTTGTTTTCTGTCTTCATTTCTTTCCAACGAATAAGACAAATCTTGAGTAAAGCCACCTTTCGTTATTGAGACACTCGTTTGTAACACGAGGGCCTTGATTCTTCATTATCTTTTCCTAGGTTTGCCATACACTTTGATTCACACTCCCGTTGAACCAAGGTCAGTTTCGTTCAAATTGAGAGAGAGAGAGAGAGAGAGAGAGGGAGGGAGGGAGGGCACGTACCTTTGGAACTCAGGGAGACATAGATCTTGCTCCATCAACAGAGAATTTGGGTTATCCAAACGAGAGGGAACAAAGAACGTAAAAGATGAAGAGTGGAAGAAGAAGAACGTGAAGAGTTTGGGAGTTTTGTTTTTAGGGTTTGTTAATTTCTATCTATAATTTTTTGGGACAAATTGCCCATATTCCAGCCACCGGAAATGTCACACGCTCGCTAGCCGGAAAACATTTTGGTCGGCCTGCAAGTTCAGGTCCTTATTTGAGACTTGTTAGCCATTTCGGGTCCTTATTTGAAACAACGGTCACTTCGGGTTCTTATTTGAGATTTTCCCTTTAAGTGATGCTAAATTATACTTAATACTCTTCCTCGCGTATAAGCCAACCCCTAACATGCACACAGCTCGGCCCAATTATTATAAAATGGGTACTGCTCTTATTTTAAATGAGTTAGTTGTTGTGAACTCGCAATGAGCAATAAGTTTGAGAGAAGAAATGAGTGTCGGCATATAAATTCTCGATGTGTGCACTAATACCATATTAAAAATTCCAATTTAATATATTGAGGGAACTGACTAATATTAGAAAGTTCTACCAAAAATTTAATCTATTAGGTGGAAGAAGACTATATGTAAGTAAGGCGTATTATAACCGCACATTGACGTGGAATATACTTAATAATTAGAAAGTCTACATGATATGTTAAACCATCTTGCTTGCTTAGTAAAAGGAAATTAGTACATAAATGATCTTAAATTCCATTTTACTCCTCGAAAATTGGTCAAATCTCCCTTTGTCTCCCTACAAAAAAATGTGTGTCACCTTTGTCCACTATTTCAGTAGTTTCTGTCATTTTTACAATCACCGAATTTCATCAACTTCTTGTCAATGTTGACAAAATTCCCAGATTCTGCCTAGATAAAAATGATTCAGGCATGTTTAGGAGAAAAAAAAACAGAAAAAGTTAAAAGGCTATAAACCTATTTGAAAAGTACGAGTCTTATTCGTTTAAGTTGTTAAAAAAATGAGTTCATGATACATCTTAGACACGTTTTTCAACACATGTTTTGCACGTAAATCGATTTCTCAATTCAAGCATAGGATTTATATACACAACAACATCAGACAGAAAACTAGGGAACGCAAGCACGTGAGCTAGGGAGACTGTTTTCTATTAGAAAAAGAACAAAGGATTCAGACTCTATTGACCCAAAGCAACCCATCGTGCGACAACCTAGTGTTCAAATTTGAGTAGACAAAATGCTTCTCTCCTTTTATTCTTCTAAACTATACATGATATGGAACCTAGTTTTACAGGGGCGGGCCTTCTTTAGTAGAAACGTCTGGTCAAAATCTCAATTTCGATTAACCCATCGTTAGCATAGAACAAGTCTTCCCTAGATTGGAATCCACATGGATCAAGTCAATCTCCATCATTGATTACGAGAGTTCCGCATGTGCAGCCGACAAGGTCAAAAATGGAAATCAATCTAGTTCAGTGAACCTAGATCCATACAAAAAATTTCAGAGAAATCGGCATATCTAAGTCCGCACTGAGAGCGCCATGATGGGAGCTAACTGCATCTAACGACCTCAATCAGCTTCATGAGTAACCTAGATTTGGCATCTTTTTTAGACTTTCATCATCTTAGAGTTTGCCGGCACAAGGGAAAAAAATAGTCGATCTTGGAGTTTTCCCCGATGTGGACTAAATGAACGCCCAAACTCGACAATTTTTGTCAACTAAGAATCATGTCTTCACATGAACCTACGTTGATAGGAAAAATTCTTTCATATTGTCCCAAAGAGTTGACTTTCGAACATTGCTTTATGCCACAGTCCAGAGTTTTTTTTCTTTTCCTAATTCATAGGTTATCTGTGAAGCATATTGCATGTTATGCTTACCTACCTTTGGAATTCCTTGAGAACACGTGGTATCACCCGGCCAATCAAACTTTCTCGATGTGCTGATATAACTTTCCTTAACGACATTTGGTTGATAAATTTGAAAATATGAGCGGCAGGATGATATCATAATAATAAGGCCCTCGATATGATTGGTGCGTGGTTATTTTCTCGTGACTTATGGCTAAACTTGCTTTGAGGTGATGTGATAGGTGTACTCTGTCTAAGGTGTGTGGTTTTTGACCAAGTACTGAACCTACGTATCACTCAAATCATTTGAAATAAATACGATGTAGAATACGTCCCAAATGGTTAGGAATGACAATTTGACACGTTCTAATAAGCAGCTGGCATCAACCCATCTTTAATGGAGTGGACAAAACCCGTGACTCCCGAATTTTGGGTAGAAATTGAGGACCGAATATGTTAGCTTACATGTGAAGGGAGGGGCTAATTCTTCGACATACTAAAGTTAGTCCTTGTATGGTAAGTTTTATCAAATGGTTCTTGACTGCCTTCTTTTTATTAGATTACTTTTTGGCAATTCTTTTTCTTAATCTTTTGAAGGATTAGATGTCTTGCACAGCACTAACCTCTGGCAATTTTTTTGAATTAAAATTAGGATTAAGATGAATATAAGATGGGTAACACAAGTTAGGATCTTCTTATACCACATGAAGATGGGGTATAAACCAACATCTCATTGACCTCAAGTAGAGGTGATCGTTAAACGGGTTCAAGTTAGGCCGAGCTTATAGATTAAGCCTAAAATGTTGTCCAAACTTGCCCACGATGAATTTTTAATCTATAATATTATTGGGCCGGTTTGAGACTTCATAACTAAAAGTCTCGTCCAAACTCGC
Source organism: Eucalyptus curtisii (assembly GCA_017140595.1). Taxonomy (NCBI): domain Eukaryota; kingdom Viridiplantae; phylum Streptophyta; class Magnoliopsida; order Myrtales; family Myrtaceae; genus Eucalyptus; species Eucalyptus curtisii. The sequence goes on from CM029498.1 coordinate 20,128,000, forward strand.
TCAAAGGTGCCTTTCGGACCGCTACGGCTCGAGCGGGCCTGTAAGTTGTCAGGTCCGTGATCAGATCAAGCTGCAGATAGATATGGAATATCTCTAATTATGGTGAGGGCTGTGGAGATGCAGCTCCCACCCAATACCCTTCTGTCTCGTTGCCATCTCTACTGTAGTCTAGAAAAAGTGAACTTAGTCTCGTCGAAAGCAGCATAACACGAAACACAAGACTAAAGAAGCAATGGAATTGCTCGAAAATCTTGAATGGATCTCTCAAGGTGTCATTGTCCCTCTTTTTGACTTTCTGAGTGGCACACTTCGCTTCACCCCATTACAACTCGCCCCCCAAAAAAATTCTCACGTCAGCCTATTGGTGATCAGACTGATAAAATAGATCCTCCAACAAGTCGGTGCAATTTTATAGATTGCAGTTTGACATTTTGCACATTTCGGGCGTTGAGAGAAATGATTGATGTGATATGCTAAATTGAATCTAAATAATCAAATTTATTACAACCAACCCGAGAAATTCTTGTGAGAGCCATCAATTTTATTAACCTAGATTCAGTTCTAGTGTATATACTCCATTCGTTTAACAATTTCTCATGCGAATTGAATAATAATTTTCTTTTTTAAAGAAAAAGGGGAAAAATGGCATCATGTATAGGATTGCAAGAGATTTTATTATAAACAAAAAATTGTGGGAAGGGACGACCATCAAAAATCTCCCTAGATATTATCATCGATGTTGCACATTTGATTGATTGGAATATTTGATTTGAGTCATTACTATAGTTCATTTTAAGCGAGCTCGTTACCATTACATCACCGGATGCAATTTGGGATAGAGTTAGGGTGACTGTACGCTTGGTGTACAAATAGAACCTAAGCCACAGACACATCACAATTTTCTAAGACCAAGAGCAAGTTGTAATCAACAGGTGATCAGCTCTAGGGTGGATTGGCTCCTACCTTGAAACCAGAAATCAGACTAGACATCACCTGTTCTCCATTCGTGAAATAGGGAATCGACCCCGTCCACCATGGAATCAAATTAGACCAACTCGGTTCAGTTTCCATGTTAGATCGAAACCAATTACAGACCTTTTTAACTTCCAATAATTATACCCGCAACAACAAGTGTACGTTTCTTTAGTCTTTGGTTGATTGGAAGTTTAAAGGAACATCCTTTTGTCAATAAATTCCACTAGATGTGGTCCAATAGACAAACATCTTTTTGGCAAAAATTAGAGAAAGCTTTAAACAATATGAGCAACCCTATTGAGAGCGAAGAGGCGTAGGATGTACTAGGATTTTGTTTTGCCTCTAGCTTTAGTTTAGCAAATAAAAGAAAAGAATAATGCATATTGGTCCGGTCAATTAGTTCCTTCTGTGGAACTAAGAACCACCCAGAACTAGCTAATCCGGTCCAATTCTTGAGTTGGACCGGGACTATCCTCAACCCTAGTAATCAACGGAGCTCCACACCATATTAGAGTAAATCTTATCCAAAACACATCAATCGTATAGTAGAAAATATGGAAGCAAGGACCATCTCTTATGACCTTCTATATGATAAATGTCAAAAAAGAGATAATCAATTCTTTGCCATGGGATTTGACAGTCAAATCTGATAATGGATAACATACGTGAATTCTTTTAATTTATAGATCTCCGATTCGTTAGTATAAAAATTAGAAAAAGGAGTCCATCTTCACATTGGCTAATATCAAATCATCAATTCCATTACACAACATCTTGATGAAAAATCGATAGCTCAATACGAATTGAAAAGTCCTTGTAAATTTTGGATGTAAGCAATGAATGGGGAGGGGGAGACAATTGCTTCCACTTTAAAAAATCTGATTCGCCTATGGAAATACCTATGCATTTTCGATATTGGGTTATTTGTTTTTCTGAGCTTTTTCCTCGATAAATGCTCCGTGGGCTTTTTCGGGAACTTCGTGGGCATTCACCATAAGTATTTGACAGCACAAATTCAACTGTCAGGTTCCTTAAAAATATTCAACAATTTTTACGTGCTCCATTCTATTGTATGCATACATCATGATGAAAAATTAAAATAGATGCATATGCATATAAGTATATATACACGATATTGCACTTTATAAATTTATTTAAGTAGGGGGCAAATAAAGTGGCTTATATGAGGTCGGCTCAATTTTTGCTGTTTCGAGTAGCTTGAGTGTCAAAACAAGAAGATTTTGTGCTTCTCTTGTGATTCAAAAGTTATAGAGATCCAATATTAAACAAACATGATCGGATGCTGCACTAGTGCCTAGTTAAGTAAATATTAGGAAAATATGGATGTTAGACAAATTGTTTGTCCAGAAAATTTGAATTTGTTAGAAAGCGCGGCAAGAATTGGCCCATAGCATATCCCTTCACGTGTAAGCATGTAAGTCGATTCTTACATGCACGATACATTATGTGAATTAACCACATCAAAGGGATTATGGTAATTGCATGTCAAAGATCAAACCAAGAAATATGGTGCTGAAAAGGCCGTGTCGGGTCGATGCTAGCCCTTTCTCCAAGCATAATTGGATCCGTAGACCTTAGATTTTGATTAGAAACATTTGTTAAGAATCAGATGTCAGCAAGAGTCGATCACATATTTCCTCAGCTGTCACATGAGAAAACATTCTATTAAACTCGAATGGAGATAATGCACAATGCAGTCGATGTTTAGCTTTAGCATTTTGTGCAGTTCTTCTCTAAGCTTCTTCTATTTGAGCCGCAACAGTAGCAGCTAGCACATTTTCTTCTTCTTAATGAACAAGAGCTCGAGCTAGCGCTACTATCCCATTTTGAATCGCGTCCACATGAGAAGATAAGTTACTTTAATGTACGCGCACATCTTTTGCTTCCGGTAGCCATAGTTGTTGCCATCAAAGTATGGCAGCTAGCTTGGAGCTTGTGAATCACTTGCACAAAAAAACCTAAAGTTAGCCATAAATGAAGATCTTTATGCTCAGAAGTAACATATTTCAAATAACAAATAACGAAAACTTTGATACCAATTATTTGGGCTAACTAAGGATGCATTTGATAATATTTCTATTCTCGGGAATAATTTTTTTACAAAAATAATTTTTTTCTATTTCTATTTCTTGAAATAAGTTTTAAGTAAAAGAACACATTTGGTAACTTCACAAAATTTCTATTCCTGATATAGAAAAAGGAGTGCATTTGGTATGACCTACAAATTTTGGATGATGTAGAATTTCTTTTAATTTTTTAAAATTTTTTGAGATTTTTTTTTTTTTTTCTTTTTTTACTTTTCCTTTTTCATCTCTTCTTCTTCCTTCTCTATCTGGTTTTCCACAGCTGGTGGCCAGCAACAAGCAGCAGACCGATTAGAAGAGGAAAAAAAGAAAAAGAAAAGAAAGAAAATGATTTATTCCCAAAATTATTCCCGAGAACAAGAAGTAATATTTTTCTATTTCTTATTTCTGTTTCAAATCTATTTCCTAGCTATTTTTCTATTATGAGGAATAGAAAAATTAATTGATATTATTAAATGAATTTCTGTTCTTTTTTTATTCCCGAAAATAAAAGAACAAAAAAAAAAAAAATAAGAACGTCACCAAACAAAGCCTAAGCAACTCAAATGGGTTGAATAGGTTGTTTTGACAGATTTGACATTCAGAAATCAAGAGATGTAGGTAATATGAGGTTCAAGCGATGATATCACTCCAACAGAGATAATAATGATAGATAAGAGGATAGCATGCAACAATATATAGTGCTTCAAGTTTATTCACAAACTTATGTTCATTCTTTAAACTAACAGTCACAACTTGAACCAGAATGCACTAGTAATCATCAAGATAAATTACAATAAGCAATTATCGATCCTATTTAATGATAAATCACACTATCCAACCTTAACTCAGAAGAATGAATCAGAATTTTGATAAGTAGCAATGAATACTTTAGTTTGTTCCATTTCCGTCCAAGCCTTTTTGTCTTTAATGACTTCCTCTTATATAGACGTCTTCAATTTTTCCATTTGACATCGTCCCAAGAGCAAAGAGACGTTAGGATTCATTGGGAACTGCTACTCTGAAATTAGGTGGCTCATAAGCCTTTTATCGCGAAGATCAGCAAGGTTTCCCAAAATAGATTCTGTCGCTATTGTCACATCGCTGACTCTTTTGACAAAAGTTGCTTCTAGTCCTCTTAATGATTTTCCGCTACTCTGCTGTTCCAGCTGCCAATGACTATAATTTTATTTCTAATGATCATTCTCAAACGAACGTTACACTAGCAACATTAGTGAGTTGATATCTGCATGTCTATTTCTCATAATTACCAGGTGTAAGTAATTGCTTATCACTTGATGCTGTTTTCACACAAACTGTACAAACGTGATTAGAGATCTGATTTCCGACAACTGAATTAATCAGCTACTAGAGTCATCATTGACAATGAATAATGATCATGAAATCTCCAAATTCTTTTGAACACGTCATATTGAACTTATTTATATCTAATCCAGATCTTCATCATTTATGGTAGCTTGTACTAAGTTTTACAGTCATGAAGGATATCATCACTTTGTCTTGGGTATCATCATGGACATTTGCACCTATCCTAATCGATATTATATTAAGGATAGTTTTGAAAGTGCAGCGCTATTTCCACTCCCTAAATAACTATATCCACTCCCATTTACATTAAAAAGACAAAACCATCCTCAATATTTCAATTGCATTTTATTTTTCCTTTTATATTCAAGATAGTTACCCTGTATCTCACATTTTTTTTAGCATATTAAAGAAAAGTGCAATCTCAGATATTCCTAAAATATTTTCTATGCTCTGTGTTTTATGAGGGAATTTTTTTAGTTTTGATATAGTATAAAATTGAAAGTCTCTTCTTTATCATCGATTTTATAGCAATTTATCTATTTTTTTGTTCCTCTTATCTCAATAGCTCACTTTCTTGGTGAAACTCTTATTAATTTCATTAGTCAAAAATATATATCAAGTCTCTTTATTTACTATATGAAAGAATTTATCTTTTTCCTTATTATATTGACAAGACACTTTTAAACATGTAAGATGTTAGAGAAATATTTAGGAGTACACTAAAAACATTATGCACAACGACGTATCTTTATATTTTTGTGTAAATTATTCATAGATAACAGTAATTTTTTCGATCCAAAATAATGATATTTCACTTAAAATATAAAGAAATTACTTTATGCAATCTTTTGATTTAATTAAATTTCATCTACTTAACAATTTATCTATAAGTTTGATCAATAAAGCATAAAAGAACTAGATTTGTTGGAAATTTCTCTTTTTGACAAGACAAATTCTTATGGAAGTAATATCAAACAAGAAAAAACATAGTACCTTTAATATACATGGAAAATCTACGATAAACAAAAACCAAATACATGAAATTATTAATCATGGTAAGAAAATCCTACAATGATATAGAAATACTAAAAAGGGAAAGTAAATAAATTTCGGACCACAATCTAAATTGCAATTGAATGATAGAGGGTAATTTGTCTTTTTGGTGAAAATTAAGTGGATTTAATTATATACGGGGTGGACAAAGCACTGTCTTTTTGAAATCATCAAAGTTCATTGGGATGTTTCTCCAATAGTATGATCATCCCTCACATATTATTCGTTTAGGATTAAAATTGATCAAGATTGCAGACAAAACATTTTTTGTAATAAAGAGAAAAGATACTGAAAATGCGTTAGATTAATATAGCGTAATTAAGTTCTTATATCTATGAAATATCTAGTTCATAAAAGTGAAATGTATTCCTACTATGTTTTTTTTTTTTTTTATATCCATATATAAATAAGTGATGCATAAAATGATGATGAATCGGGTTGAAAATGGTATGACCAAAATTTACCCATTTAACTCGTAGGGACCCATACTCAACCCAACCTGAGCTCCATTCTTAGTAATATTTCTCCTAAAATTGTGTCCTCTGAAAAATGGGCAATTTCATGGACCAGCTTGTTGAGTTAATGAGGGAGCTCGAGCATCAAGTTATGGAAGGAAGCGTCAAGATGGCAATGAGGCGAAGGGTGGCATTTAATAAGACCTTCAAGTTCTGAAGCTCTTGCTGCGATAATGCCTTGCTGTATTTCTATAAGACATTGCAGTTTTAGATCATGCGTTATCAAATGCACGCACGAATCGCATGACGATGGTTTTATAAAAATTTGCCACAAATGCAGTCCCGTTATACTCTTCCATTGAATTTTCACCATATCATAAAAGACATGTGATTTGATATGCTTGGCATGGCATCAAAACCATACGTGATGCATGATCTGCACCAAATTTTTGTCCAGAAACAAGGATCTTCCCATTTCGGTGTGCATGATGAAAAGGGAAAAAAAAATTGAAAAAAGTTGTGATGAGGAGGTCGGATACCTACTTTTGAAATTAGCTCCGAAATTCTTTTAAGGCTCCGTTCGTTTAATGGAAAATGACTTCCAGGAAAATGTTTTCCGAATTTTCTAGCATTCATTTTACGGAAAATGAACTAGTCAATGAAAATGTTTTCCATTAGTGGAAAAAATAACCTTTAAAAGTGAGGAAAATGTCTTTCACTTTTCAAAAGTGGAAAACATTTTCAAAACCTTACTTCTTTTCACCAAACACATTTTCATTTTATTTTTATGCTTTCTTTTTCTTTTTTCTTTTTTTAAAAAATCAAGTTTTTAATTTTTTTATCTTTTCTTTATTTCCTTGTCATCTTCTTCCTTGGCCTTGGCTAGTCGCCGGCCATGGCGACGGTCGGCGACCGGCCACGAGCCAACTCGAGCCTTGCCCCAGGCCGGCGAGGCTTTGCCTAGCCCGATCTAGCAAAGCCGAACTCGCCCAAGCCCAGCGAGCTCGGGCCTCACCAGATTGGGCAACGCAGAGCCTCACCAGCCTAAGGCAGAGCTTAGGCCTCGCTAGATCTGGCGAGCTGGGCGAGGCACGGGCCGCGCTTGGGCTTGCTAGAGGTTCGCTGGGCTTTGGCGAGCCGTGAGCTCGCCGACCGGGCGGGGAGATCGGGCTCCCGATCTAGGCGAGCCCGAGCTCTACCGCCAGATCCGGCGAGCCCGAGCTCCACCGCTAGATCCGACGAGCTCGCGGCTCGCTAGAGCCCGACGAACCTCCACCGCTAGATTCGGCGAGCTCGCGGCTCGCCTGGATCAGCCAAGCCTCAAGCTTGTCGGATTTGGCGACCGTGTCTTGGTCGATCGTCGGGCAGCCGGCCATCGTTAGGCATGCGGTAGCGAAGGAAGGAGGAGGAAGGAGGAGGAGGAAGGAGGAAGGAAAAGAAAAGGGAAAAAAGAAAAAGAAAGAAAAAATAAAAAATAATAAAAATTTCGATTTTTTAAAAATACAAATAATTAAAAATTCATTTCAAAAAAATATTAAAAAAACTAATTTTTTGATAATTTTTCCCAAACAATTAAATTAGCTAATGAACGGTGGAAAATATTTTCCACTCAAAATTCAGGTTTCAACTGAACACCAGAAAATATAGTCATTTTCCAAGAAAATGACTTTCTAGAAAATATTTTCCAAAAACATGATATTTTCCGCTAAACGAACGGACCTTTATTAGACACATCTTAACCTCATGAAGTTACGAACCTGTTCGGTAACATTTTTATTTTTTGTTTATCTGTTTTTTGTTCCCTAAAGTAGAAAAAGAATGGAAATCTATTTATGTATGTCAGCTAATTTTTCTATTTCCTAAAACAGATAAGTGGATAGATAATATATTTGAAACAAAAATAAGAATTTAATAAATAAATTTTTTTGTTCCTGGGAATAAAAAAAGAAGGGTCGTGCTAAAAAAGAAAAACAAGCTCAACGTAACCTAATGTTCATCTTTATACAATCGACACAAGGTCCAAATGAGACTTACATCCGGTCTAGGTCTCCTGACCCAATCCAAGTCCACATTTTTCGAAATAAAAAACTCAGAAATTTAGGAAAAAAATTAGAAATTAGATTTTGAGTAGTTTTACTAGATTTTAGTGTTAATTATAGTTTAGAGTTAGTTTAGCATAAAAAAATGTGAAAATCTTTTGATGAAAAAAAAATTCAAAATTGAATACGCTCTCAGAGTTTTATCATATTGATTTATTAATGTATGTTTCTTCTAGGAACAATGCTAGTTCACAATAGCTTATTGACTCCACTGAGAGAAGACATATTTTTCTCTTAAGATTCTATTGGAGACATCCTTTGAAATCAATTGCAATTTTGTTTCAATAGAGAATTATATGGTTCCAAACAAGTCTTTTGCAATGCCATTTGTCTTGTGTTCATAGTAGTCAAATAAGTCTGTGCTCCATGGATTTCCAATATGTTTGATGAGTTTGTGCAAATAAGCACACTAACTTAAGGATTGCGCCCATCCTCAGTTGTTTTGTCCTTGCTCATTCCATCAAGCAATGTTTGCTCTTTATCTTGCAATTAAAATAGAAAATTATATTGGAGACATCCTTTAAAATCAATTGCAAATTTGTTTTAACAGAAAATTATATGGCTCCAAACAAGTCTTTTGCAATGCCATTTGTCTTGTGTTTCATAGTAATCAAATAAGTCTGTGCTCCATGGATTTCCAATATCATTTATTTAAAGGTTTGATGAGTTTGTGCAAATAAGCACACTAACTTAAGGATTGCCCCCATCCTTAGTTGTTTTGTCCTTGCTCATTCCATCAGGCAAGGTTTGCTCTTTATCTTGCAACTAAAATAGCTCAATATGTCTATGCACTTTTACTATAATGCCCAAAGATTTACTATCAACCTTCTCATATTGTGAGTTATAAACTGTGGGATTCTCTACTATTATTTACAGTTATCCATCTTTGACTAACTATTATATTGGATTTTATGATGCCATTTTAGAATATTTTGATAAGTTAAATCCTTACAAAAGTCCGGTTTTATTCAAACATGAATTATTAAGTCTCACCTAACATTATGAAAATATTGGGAATTAGGTCATACCATATAAATTTTTATTCTTTTTCTATTCTAGGAATAGAATTTTTGCGTAGTTATGAAACACATCCTTTTGCTGAAAAACTTATCCAGGGATTAGCAATAGAAAAAAAAAACTATTTTCAAATAGAAATTATTTGGGGAACAAAAATATTACCATGCGTACCCTAAGTTGTCAAAAATGAGCTTATGCTATATCTTAAACATACTTTTAAATACACATTTTGCATGTTAAACGCGCAACAACTTAATATCGCGCGACACTGCAACCGTTTGGAGGTAAAATGCATCTATCCTTTTATTATTCTAACTTTTACATAAAGTGAAAATACGTGCAGCGGTATCCAATCCGCTCAAATACGTGTCAGAATCTTGCCATCGTTAAGTCCCTTGTCAACATCGAACCCGTCTTTCCCTGGACTTGGGTCCATAATGGATCAGATTAATCTTCACCGTTGATAACGTGAGTTTCGCGGGTAGAGCTGACAAAACCAATAATGGAGATCAATCCGGTGCAGCGGATCTTGGTCCATGCAAAAAATTACAGTTAGCAAATTAAGTTTGAACCGAAAGTGGCATGATGGGAGCTAACTGCACCAAACAACCTCAATCAACTTCATGAGTAACCTAGATTTGGCATCTTTTTTAGACTTCCATCATTTTGGGGTTTGCCGGCACAAGAAAAAGGAATAGTCAATCTTGGAGTTTTTGCGCCAATTTGGATTAAAAGACTGCCCAAACTCGACAATTTTCGTCAACTGAGAATCATATCTTCACATGAACCAGCTTTGATAGGGAAAATTCTCTCATTTTGTCCCAAAAGGTTGACTTTCGAACATTGCTTTATGTCACAGTCCAGATTTTTTTCCCTAATTCATAGGTTCTCTATGAAGCAATCGCATGTTATGCCTACTTTTGGCATTCTTGGATAACGTGTGGTATCGCCCAATCAATCAGACTTTCTTGACGCGCTTATTCTCGTGATTAAGCATATAGTGATACGGCACTCGGTATCATTGGTTCGTCATCATTCTCTCGTGATTTATGGCTCAACTTGCTTTGAGAGGTGATGTGATGGGCTACTCTGTCTTAAGGTATTTGCTTTTTGGCCAACCGGGTGATACTCAAATCAAAATGGAAAAAATACTAAGTATATACTATGTCCCAAATAGTTAGGAGTGACAATTCGACATACTCTAATATGTACCTGAATCGCCCCATCTCTAATGGGGTGGATAAAATCGGTGATACCGGAATTTTGTGTAGAAATTGAGGACTGAATATGTTGGCTTACACATTAAGGGAGGTGGTATCTTTGACACAATAAAATTCGTCCTTGTATGGTAAGTGTTATTAAATGGTTTTTGATCGCCTTTTTCTATAAGATTACCTTTTGAAGGATTAAATGTCCTACACAACACTGACATTTGGCAAAAAATTTTAATGAAAATCAGGATTAAGTTGAACATAAGATGGGACAACAAAAGTCAGGATCCTCTTCTGCCACATGAGGATGGGGTATAAATTAACTTCTCATGGGCCGCAAATAGAGGTGATCAATGAGCAGAAATCAGGCTTAAAGCGTTGCCAACTTCTATCCACATAAAATTTTAGGGATATGTTCAGTAGAAATCCTAAAACTTATTATGAATGTGTGATTGAGTCATAAGACTTATAAAAATTGTAATAAAGTCTTAAAACTTTTCAAATTGGTGTGATCAATTCGTAAAGTTAATACCGTCAATTTGACAAACGAAAAATGCTAACATCACATCTTTAAACTAATTTCTATTTTTCACATGGCATTTTTATTGTCCACGTGGCATTTGTATTATTTTTTATTCAATCTTTTAAATTAGATTTAAAAACTAAAAGAAAAAGCTAAAATTTATTTTAAAAACAAAACTATTAAAAAAAAAAAAAGGCAGCGGGTTCACCGATGGGCGCTTCCACCGCCGCCACCCATCGTTGGAGGGACCGACAACAATCGTTAGCCCTAGGTGAGGGTGCAAGGCCTCACCTAGCCAAGGCAAGGCCCTACTAGGGTCAAGTGAGACTGCCTAAATTTAGGCAAAGGGGCGACGCCTCGCCCAGATCTAGCGAGCCTTGCTAGCCTCAAGCAAGGGCCAACGAGACCTCACTAGGCCTAGCGAGGTCATCGACCCTCACTTGGGGCTGGCGAGGCCTCTCCCAAGGTGGGCGATGGTCATCAACCAGATTTGGGCGCCCTCGCCCAAGGTTGTGCGCCATCACTTTCCCCTCCGGCAATGGGTGGTAGTGGCAAAAACGCCCACCAGTGACCCTGCCACTTTATTTTTATAGTTTTGTTTTTAAAATAAATTTTAGCTTTTCCTTTTTATTTTTAAATATAATTTAAATTTTGAATAAAAAATTAATAAAAATGTCACGTCATCATTTTTCATTAGTTAAATTGATGGTGTTAACTTTAGCATTTGATTGCACAAATTCGATATGTTTTAAGACCTGATTACACTTTTTGTAAATTTTATGATTTAATTGCATTTTCGTGACAAATTTTAAGGTTTTTAGTAAACATGTTCCAAATTTTTAAGATTAACATTATTGGCTGGGCTGGGCCTGTATAACTAGAAGTCTTGTCCAAACACGCTTAAAGGTGCCTTTCGTATCACTGTGGTTCGAGCAGGGCCTAGGTGGACCTATAATCTATCAAGTCCATGATAAAATCTAGCCTTAGATAGATATGGAACATCACTAATTATCATGAGGGCTGTGGAGGTGCACCTCCCACCCAATACCCATCTGTCTCGTTGCCATCTCTACTTTAGTATCAAAAAAGTGAATCTAGCCTTGTCGAAAGTAGCAAAAGACGAAACACTAAACTAAAGAGGCAAATGAATTGCTTGAAGATCTTTAATGGATCTCCTTTTTTTGTCTCCTTCTTTGACTTTCGAGGGGGCACGCTTCGCCCCGCCCCACCCCCCACCCACAAAAGCCTATCGATGACTAGAATTGATAAAAACAGATCCCGCCCAAACTATTGCATTATGGAATTTTATCAACAAGTCGGTGCAATTTTATAGATTACTGACACAAGAAGTGATTGATGCGATATGCAAAATTGAATCAAAATAGCTAAATTTGGTGGGACCGACTTGAGACTTACGTGAGATGCATCAATTTTAATAATTTAGATTTAGTTTAGTGTATATAGTCCACTCATATAACAACTTTCGTACCAATTCAATTATATTTTTCTTTTTCTTTTTCTTTAAAAAAATGATTGATGCTTTGTGTACAAGATAAAAAGAGATTTTATTATAAAGAAAACTGGGAAGGGGTGATTAGCAAAGACCTCCCTAGACATCATTACTGATATTGCACACTTATGATCGAATATTCAATTTGAGTCATAACTATTGCTCTTATTAAGTGAGTTTATTACCTTCGCATCGTCGGATACAAGTTAGGATAGAGCAAGAGTAATCGTCCGTCATCACCAGTGTTGCACACTTATGATTGAAATATTCGATTTGACTTATAATTATTATTTATTCTAAGTGAGCTCCTTACAACTGCATCATTGAAGGCCAGTTGGGATAGAGCAGAAGTGCTCTACAATTGGCGTACAAACAGAACCTACAGCACAGAAATGCCACAACTTTCTAAGACCAAGGAGCGACTTGGGAATTTACAATTGTAATCAAGGGAGCTCCAAACGCATTGGAGTAGAATCTTATGCAAATCGCCCAACCACATCAAGAGACTAAGGGAGAAAGAACCACCTCCAATGACTTTCAATATGATAAATGTTGAAAAAATGATAATCAATTCTTTATTACGAGATTTGATAGTCAAATTTAATAAACAATTGAGACGTCAATTCTTTTTATGAAAAAAATTCCAATTTATAGAAATAAAAAAAAAAATCCATCTTCACATTGCCTGATATCAAATTATAAATTCCAATACATAACATCTAGATGAAAAATCAATAGCTCAACACGAATTGACAAGTCTTTGTAAATTTTGGATCTAAATTTAACCTAATAATAATACCCATGCGTTTTTACTAGTAGGTGAGTTTACTTTTCAATTATTATGTTTTTTTCTTCTCGATAACTGATCTGTGGGCTTTTTTGGGCCAAATTTTGTGGGCTTCCACCACTAGTACCGACGGCGCAAATTTAAATTTGTTAGGTTCCATAAAATAATTCAAATATCTTTACGAGCTCATTACTAAGTTATGCATATATCATGAAGAAAAGATACATGAGTTGCTTAAGCATATACGTACATGAGTATGCACTTTAGAAATTTATTTAATTAGGGCCGCAAAATAAAGTGGATTATTTGAGGTCCACTCAATTTTTGTTGTTTCAAGTTCTTAGGTATCAGATTCAATAGATTTTGTTCTCATCTTCTGATTCAAAATCAATAGAGATGCAATATTAATCAAACATGATCGAATGCTAGAGAAGCACCTACGTAAATGTTAAAAAGATAAGGATGTTGACAAATCCTTCTTTTCAAAAATTTTGAACGATTAGGAAGCGAAGTAATAATATTTGTATAACATATTAATTTTCCTCATATGTAAGAGTGTAAATGGATTCTTAAAATAAGAAAGAGATGAAAAATGAAATGAAAAAAAAATTAAAGTAAGATACATTTGTTTAATAGATTAGAATCTAGCGAAAATTTGCACCACAATCCTAAACATTAATATCCTATCAAGTCCTTGATATTTTTAAACCATTATAATCAAGTCCTCTCGAAGACCACTTAGCTAGATTTGCATATTAGGAAAACTCAATTTAAAAAAATCCAAAATTTAGAAAAATAAAGCCAAAAATTAAAAATACAATTTAAAAAAAAAAAAAAAAGGATGGTGATCTATTTTTGATTGGAATTGTAGTTGCTACCCCCACGTTGTTGTCCATGGGTGAGCATAGGTTGCCTTCACCCCCAGTAGGCCTCATGAGGCTAGACAACCCTCGGACGATGGTGGGCGATGGTGGAGTCACCCCGCGCAAAGGCTGCAAGTCCTCACCTGTGGCCGGCAAGGGTCACCTACATTGGCTAGCAACAGTGAAGGGTCAGCATCGCCCCATATCTTCAAACTCACGATGTCTTTCTCTCTTTGACTTTCACTTTGTTCTTTTTCTTCTTCTTGTTTTTTTTGTTTTTTTCCCAAAATTTTAATTTTTTTTGGCATTATGGTTTTTCTTTATTTTTTTAGTTGTCCTTAAAAGTTGAAATTTTTTTAATGTACAAACTCATCAGCGCTTAGTTAGTGCCACATGTGCTAAAAAAGCCACATGGAATTGCCAATGGTGACACAATCAAAATTGGTTAGGAGGTCACCAAAATAACTTAATTACGCCAATTTCAAAATGCTTCAAACTTAATTACACCGATTTCCTAATTTTCAAACTTAATTACATCGATTCCAAATGTTTCCAATTTTTAATTGCACTGTTAAGATATTTAAATATAAAAACTACGCATTCATCTAATAACTTAAATTTTTAAAAAAGGTTGGCAATAGTCCCACAAAAAATTGCAAATTGTATTAGAGTATAAGATCATTAAGTTCAAATATTTCTGACCACTCTTTAGACGTACGTCTTAAGAATCACAAATTGCTAAACTTTCAGAACCATTAGTTCAATATATTATTCTACCAGAACGAAAATAATGAATGTGGGGGCAGTTTACGTTAAAAAATCAAAGCCCACTTAGATTAATTCTATCCTTCCGTGGGAACATTCAAAAGATAAACGGGTTGGGCTCGGGTCAAGCCCATTACGTACGGCCCAAATTCAAAGGCCTACCCGCTGAAAGTATCGATGGATAAATTCAACTCTCGTCTCCTCTTTTTTCAGCCTTTACGAAATAAAACTGAAAAAGATGAATAAGCTAAAAACTATTTTCATTATTTATAAAAATATTTAAATGAAATTTGTTGTTGAAACTAAAAACATTTTTCATTGAAAAAATGTTTCAAACAATACAATTAATCATTTTCAGGAAAAAATATTTAATAAATCATTTATTTTTTCCAAAATAAACGGAGCTTTAAGTACTTGGTGAAATCAACCAAATAATCCCACGTGTGGTCCTCCATCTCTTATTTTCTCTCGACCTTGGGGGTAGCGTGATTGAGATCTTTGGATCGTAAGTGTAAGACGACACACAATCAACCAAAGTAACATTATCTTCATTCGTATCCCTTCAACTCCAAGGGTTACAAAGAGAAATGGTGAGAATTAGTCTTCCTCATAATGTTCATGTAAAAAGCAACCGGACTTCCTTTTGGTCATGAGAACAATAGAGATTTGAATTTGGGTGCATTTGTCTCACTGAAGACTTCTTTATACAGGGAAATATTTCCATGAAAATCATTTAAGAAAAATTATTAGTTTTCACTTATTTGGTAATTCAAAAAAAGTCATTTTCCCAATCTAAGTTTCTTATTTTCAGTCTACAGAAAATGTTTTATGTGAATTGGCTAGTTTTCCATCATCCAAATACCGAAAAATTAAAAATATTTCAAAAGTAGTTTGTCTTCAAACAAATGGACCCTTAATTTATGAATATTACCAATCATGTAAAATGTACAACGAAGGAAAAAAAAATGCTCTTTGTCCAAATCTCTTTATTGTCCTCTCTTGATGCTTCTTTGGAGTTCATCAATTTCAATCATACCTTCCTCTTAATACAGAGATGAGCATGACAATGTAAAGAAGATCATTGGCATCGAAATACAAGTTCCTTACAGGAATTAACATGCTCTTAAGAACGCAAATTACCATGACAAGTATTAAGATAATATAGTCATTTGGGTAAACATGAATTAACCTCATTATTAGCAATAAGAAGTAAATTTCCACAATAGCCTCACCTGTCCAAAAAAATAAAAATAGACATCGAGGTAAACTGCATACACCTAGAAAAACACAATATACAAGAACCATACGTTCAACTGCTGTCCAAAGAGAGATGAACTTTCCTTTCTCTACTTGTCTGCCATTGTGCTTCGTCACCCTAATTTGGTCCTAAACTCATCAAACAAAGAAGAATTCTAAAGCAACGTGACAGTTACCCAAACTTGAGAAGGCAATTCTATGAATCATAATAAACAGCGAGAGATTCAATTTATACTTGTGCTTGATGACACTTTTCAAAGAGTATAGGTGGACACTTTTGCAAAAGGTCACCCATCCTAGTAATACTCTTACCCGCTTAACATTGGAGTTTCAAAAGCTAAATAGGGCCATTAAGTCAAAAAGTTGATTCTTGTGCGTTAATTTGAATTTTACATATACAATTCAAGGCCACACTCCATCTATTCGGTGTGCAATCCAATTCAATCATGTAAACAGATTAGGCTGTACCGATTTAGTCCTAAATCTTTTGGCTTTGTGCCGATTTAGTCCTAAATCTTTTGGCTTTGTGCCGATTTAGTCCTAAACCTTTTTTTGGTGCCGATTTAGTCCTAAACATTTTTACGTTGTGCCAATTCAGTCCTTTCCGGCCAATTGTGGCTGGATTTTGCTGACTGGACGCCGGCCGGCTGACGTGGCCTGATCGGCGCTAAAGTGTACAACTTTTAATAATTTTCTCTTTTTTTTTTATAATTTTTTTCTCTTTTTATTTTTATTATTTTCTTTTTTCTTTTTCTTTTTTCTTCTCAGCTTCTTCCTCTAGCCGGTCGCCGGAGCTCGGCGACCGGCCAGAGGCAACGGCCGACTTGGTCGACCTCGCCGGCCACCTCGCCAGTGGCCGCGAGGCTCGATCCTCGCTAGATCTGGCGAGGGCGAGCCTTGCCCACTCGGCGCGAGGCCGCCCTCGCAGCCATTGGCGAGGTGGCTAGCGAGGTCAACCTCAACCTCGCCAGCCGTCGCCTCTGGCCGGTCGCCGGATGGAGGTAAATCTTAAACTAAGTAACATTTACATAGAGGGTGAGTTCGCTTATTCTAATTCAGAGTAACAATCTACCCGCCCCAGATGATGTCGAGCATGGACTACCGGACATTTCGAAAATTTTAATCTTTAGTAAGAGACTTCAATTATCTTTACAATATAAATTTAACAACGATTTGTTCCCCTTCTTTCTTACATTATTCCTATGGAAGAAAAGTCAAAAGAGAATAATATTTAGAAAATAACAGAACAAAGGGGATACATTGTTTCAGTCGAATTTTATATAAAGTCTAGTGTCTTCAGAGTGAATTTTACTTTTTTCTGTCGAATTTTATATAAAGTCTAGTGTCTTCAGAGTGAATTTTACTTTTTTCTGAATCTTTTGAGAATCACATTTTAAGCTTGAGACACCTGAAACATTCCAAAACATATAATATTAACACGTAAGTTCATTAATAATCTTATAAAATTAACAGATTTGCCATTTTGAATTTTTAAAATGTAAGTAAGAAGTTGGACGAAGATTCTTTTTCTTATTTTTCTTGTAATTTCAAGAGTAGGCAAACTTGTTTAAGCCGACACAATTTTTTTTTTTTTTGGCAGGTTTTGGGGTACGGTTGTGCTGGGATCTGGAGAAAGTACTCTTGTTCAAATCTCCTCTCCAATAAGGAGCCTAATCGATGGGTGTCGCATCATGTGCCTAGGAAGAGTGCGTTTTTCATTATTCGATGGTGTTGACACCTAAATTTGATGACATGTTTAATCATTTATCACATTAAAAAATCAGGGATTGATTTTAACCCCTAAAAAAAAATTAATTGCATAACATGTAGTTTTAGGTACATTTATTTTTAATTTGTATTTACGGTGAGCCGGTAACATATGGGTTCGAAGTGATGGTTCAGAACTTTAATTTGATGAGTTGGGATAAGCCCACGAAGGGAGTAAATTGGTCCAAGCCCGTATCCTCCGGGAGATTTTACAAATTTATCTTTGTGAGATTTCAATTCAAAAACAAATATTGCGTTCCGAAAAGAAAATATTGCGTTTGGAAAAGAAATCTTCGTGGATATTGATCTGGAAAAATTAAAACCTTAATCCGTGACCTATAAATAAGTTAAAATGCCTAGGATTTTAGGGGGGCCACACATTGAACATACGGCCACAATTGAGAGAGTGATTCACGCCTCCTTTGCAGAAGATCCCAAAAGGAGTCTTCACCCTACAAAGGGACTGACGTGGAAAGTGAGATTAAAAAATTCTCTCTGCTTTTCCCCATCTATCGATGCGCCTCCTTCCTAAATGCCATCGACGGCTCGCTCGCGGTCCATCAACTTCGCCGCATCCAGTCCTCGCTTGACGATTGGCGACGGCAGCTTGTTGCACCTCAAAACGTTTCACCAATATCCACAAGCCTGCAATTGAGGCCTCACTAGCAACGCACGTCTCGGACGCCGAAGGGAGGCTATGATGAGGTATGCAAGAAATTGAGCGGAGCTTGAGACTCGGTCAAGCAAAAAGACACCAAACTGCGAGTGAAAACAATAGTGGGCGCATCACACGTGCACTTGCAAAGGAAAGCAGAAGGCGGGGGATGTTGTTGTCTTTTGGTCTTTGTCTAGACTTAGATGGAAGAAGGCAGCAAAAGTTGTGATTTTTATGGCCTCGCTTAATGCAAGCAAAAAGAAGAAAAAAATAGAAAAGCATATCGCAAAGCCTCGACGCCAATCACTGCAGATTCAGCGAGCAACCCCGCAAGCTCCTCAGCAAAAGCCAGCAAATTGTCCCTTCTTTGTTTCTCGGCGCACTTTAATTCATGGAGTTCATTGTGCTATTCTTTGTGTAGGTTTTTTGGTGATCGTCCACACACCAAGAATCCCACCAATCACCGTTGGCGAGCCCAAAGTTCACGGTCAAAAGAATTACTAGAATCTCGATTGAATAATTCCAAGTGGTAGATTTATCTCCTTTTGCATGTTGTCCAGATTGGACAATAAAACGTGTTGTTTTTTGTGACTTTACTTCATGCATGCAAAAGAATCTTCCTTGGCGTGGCGATGTGCAAATCTCAGTGAAGAAAAATAGCCATACTATCTTTGTCGGCCATCTAGTGCAGGTATCATCAACATTGCCGTCCCTGCCTTGCTGACCTGTTCCGAACTGAGAAGGCCCTGCACCGTTTACTAGCCCCGACCTTCCATGATCGAGCACCACCGTTCGATCCGCTGTCCCAAATCTTGAACCACTAGGCTTAGCGCCACCATTGCTGAGTAGGTCACCGCCCATCCATCACTCGCCAATCGCAAGTCATAAATTTGGAAGCCAATATTTGGAATAAGTAAAAATTTTGTTTATTTTGATTTCCGAAGATTCCGTTTCCTTATTTGATGTCTGTTGATGCACGATTGAAATCCCCGATGTACCGCTTCAATTCGCAACCACACACGAATTTTTATTTCATCTATAAAGCTTTAGATGGAATAATTAATCATACGAGAGTAAAATTGATATCTTGATCTTTAAGGTTTAAGATCAATTTATCGATTTTATTAGTGAAATAATTAAGTTTGAATTTCAATTCGAATGGTGGATAATATTTTTTGATGACCATGGATGATTCGGTGTTTATCTTTTAATAGTTTTGTTTATCTCGAAAATAAAAAAAAAAAAAAAAATTGCATTTGCATCCCATGTAGATTTGAATTAATTGCATGATAGGTTAGTTAGATTTTTTATTTTTTATTTTTAAATGCATGTTTAGATGGTATCTAGGTTAGATAATATTTTTGAATTAAATTGCATGATGAGATAATTTTCTAAGCTAAGATAGGATTCAGGTTAGTCTACTCCTAACTTAAATTAGATAATATCTCATTTTAGTTGGATTTTTATTTTTAGCAATTTTTATTTCGAATTTCATAAAAAAAGGAAAAAAGAAAATTTAGAGTTAGGGCATTCTTTGCACGTCATTGCATACTAGGGTAAGATTGCATGTTTAATTAGTTTAGATAATTTTCCCTAGGATAGATTGCATTTAAAAAAATTAAAAAAAAAATGTCATTGCATGTCATATAGAATTAGATTCATGAAATGTTCGTCATCTAGTTATTATTGCTGGGTTCATTTAGTTAGAAATTGCCTGTCATTAGAATTATGTCATTTGGTTAATTTAAATTGCACGTTTAATTTTTGCAATTTTAATTTCGAATTTCATGGAAAATACCAAAAAAAATTGTCTTAGAATTTATCAATTTTATTCTTTAGGATGGATTGCATGTTTATTTATGTCATATAGCTTGGGTCATATTGCCATGTCATGTCATTTCATGTTAGATTAGTACATGTATTTCATAAAGCATGATTCTCATTAAAAAAAAGTGAAAACAAAAATTGAGTGATTGCGTGTTGATTAGAAATCATATTTAGGATTGCTGATGTGAATCCTCATCTAATATTGCAGATGCTTTCGTTGCTATGAGATAAATCATGCAATTTATTCATTGCTTTTATCTGGATATTAAATTAGTGGTTTGCACACTCGCATGATTACTTCACATATTAGGAGATTTAGAATCAATCCAAACTGTCTGCAAAACATTTTTTCAAAATAAAAGAGAAAGGTACCGAAAGGGCGTTAGAGAAATCTAGTCCTCGTATCCAAAATCTCTGGTTCATAGAAGTGAAATAATTCTTCAATTATTTTACTTAGGTGTCTAATCAACTTACCATAAACCGATTAATGGCGACTCCCTTTTGCATATTAAATAGTTGAACCTAAGTCGCGAATTGGTATGGGCTTGGGAGAGCCCGAACTAAGTTTAGGCTTAGCAATCCATTAGCCTAATTTTAGATGGTGCACCCGAAAATTTGGTCGCGACGGAGGGCTTATTATTACTTTATTTGTAACAAATTAATCAAAAGTTAATTTTTTATAATAAAAAAATCTCAAAGTGATATACATGTGATAAATTTATCTCAAACTTGATACACATATAATAAATTTACCTTAAACTAGCTTTTTTATCACAAAAAACTCTAAACCGGTATATGTGACAAATTTACCTATGTTAATTTTCATTAAATTGAATTAATACCATAAAAAATTACAAATTATTACACATGTGAAAACGGATGATAAAACCTCAAATTAGTATACCAATTAACTGCTCGTGTTATCCAACTCAATAATTTGATATTAAAATTTAGCAGAAACTGACGAAGGATAAATTTGTCATATGTGTATCTATTTGAGATTTTTCGTGGTGTTATCTTCCAAAGATATAGATAGATAAGAATAATAAGGCCAACAATAACAACAACAGTAGCAACTACAACTACATTAAAAAAAAAATGGCGGTGAAGTCCTAAGAAAATGGGAAATCTTTTTTTGAAAATTAGACATTTGCAATTATGGATACACATGTAAATAAGGAACAGAACTAAATCACCACAATGAGAAAGAAATTCAAGAAAATTGAAGATATTAGAACTTGGCTGTAAAATAAGCACTCATCCAAGAATTGAATTTCTAAGAGAAAATAGAGATAACGCAATTGCATATAACAATAAAATTCCACCACTAATACACTTTTTCTACAAGAATTTTCCCATTGGCCATCAAACAAAAGAGACTAAGAGTGCGTTTGGTAATGCCTCTGCTCCCGAGAATAATTTTTTATTAGAAATGATTCTTTTTTATTCTGTTCCCGAGAACAATTTCTAAGCATTTTAGGTCGTTTGGTAACTATATAAAATTTCAATTCCTGGAATAGAATTGCATTTGGTACCGTGTTCAAAATTTCTATTTCAAATCATTTTCTTTTAATTTTTAAATAATTTTCATACTTTTTTTTCTTTTTTCTTTTTTCTTTTTTTTTTCCTTTCTTTCTCTTCTTCTTCTTCTTCTTCTTCTTCAAGTTGCCAGTCGCCAGGCTTGGGATGACCAACGACTGGCCAGACAAGGGCCGACGACCTCATCGAAGCATTGCCGGCCCTCGGAGAGGCTGTGCCTTGTCGGCCGAGCGTTGCCGGGATTGGGCGAGCCTCGTTAGGGTTGGGCGTTGGGCGATCCGATATTTCACCGGTGGCTAGGGAGGCTTCGACGAGACCCGCCTAGCCACCGGCGAGCTTGTCGGACCGGTTGCCAGCGACCGATGCCGATGGGCGGCGGATGGCGGACGGCGGTGGATAGCAATGGCGGCAGACAGCAGCGGCGACGGCAGATGAAGAAGAATGAAGAGGGAAGAAGAAAAAAAAAAAAAAAAAAAAGAGAAAATATGTTGCTTGATTCTAGAATTGTTCCTGGGAACAAATAATTAACTTTTTTTTACTTCTCGATTCTGTTCCAAATCTAATTCCGGTAACAAAAAAATAGAAATTATTTCCTGGGAACAAAATATTTATCAAACGAATTTTTATTCCAAAATTACTTCCGGGAGCAAAAGAAAAGAAATTGTTACTGTTTGGCCAGTTACCAAACAGAACCTAATTCATGAGCAGATACAGTTGAATGACAAAGTTATTTAATAGATCCTTAGAGAAATTCGCGCAATGCATCATCTGCCTCACGAAGAAGCTTAAAATGGGACTTGCTAGCAATAGGATCCCAATACATTTCCGATCTTGTCGCCGCCTGCCTCCCCCTTTGCTTCATGAAATAGCTTGCTCCACCCCTCTTCAAGTGGGAGGACCGTGCTGACACCTACAACCTGGACCAGTCGCACTCAGAGCATGCGTGCGCATCCCTCGCAATGGCGTCACCACCCTCGCACTCTCGGCTCACCTCACTCCCTTCTCGCTCATCCATGAGCCTTGATGGGCAGCTGAGATTGCTCTCCGTGCACCTCTTCTTGATCTTCCAGAGGTCCCCGAACAGCACTAACTCTTTTTTTAATGCCATTGCATCTCTCTTCTTCTTCTTCACATTCTCTCGCCTCTTTCTGTTCCTTCTGGCCTCTACAGAACAAGGCCTTTTTCTCCACATATTAAGGTTTCATCGTTGGTGAGCGAGGCCATGAATTTTTTCTTCGGTTGGGCAGGAACGATTTCTTGACAAGGGTCGCCGAGTCCTTCATGCCTAAGAAACCCTTCCAGTCGGTCATGAGGGGGAAGAAGTCGCGAGCTGCCGTCGCCACTACTGCAGACGAAATTTCTCCAGTCTTTTCATCGCGATTCTTCTCATGATCGTACAGATAAGAAATGCACAACAAAGAGTATGTCGATGTCGGTGAGTGCATTCGCCTCTCAGGCCGCGATTTGGGGCTGAAGAAATCGATGACCTTCATTGGGTTTTGGTTGAAGAAACAGAAAGACACTCGATGAGAACAACAGAAGGCAGCGGTTCGGAGAAAATTTAGAGGGCTAAATGGAGAAGACAACGTTAGAGAGATAATTTCTCGATTCTAGATCAATCTCCTATGGATACTATAATTTCACATTTTTGGAGTGGATCAATTTAATTTTTGGGTCAAATTATCAATTCTCTGTAAGGTTTTTGTTGAATAAGTTTTATTTTCTCCGCCAACTTCTCTTTATTTCCTTCAATTATAAACTATATTCCCTTCTTCTTTTTTCCCCCAAATTACAGCATCTCTCTTCCAAAACAATACGAATCTCCAAAAGTTATTAATGACTATCCTAATGACATAGCCCAAGAACCCACTGTCATTTTTGCCATAACCTAAACGCACAAATCGAATTATTTTTCACGGATGCCGGTTGCATAGCCAATGAAGGACTATATTTATGCGTAATTATATATATTATAGGATATTTTTGTGATTATATTTTTTTCGATGTACTTTTTGTAACTAACCACTCCTATAAATACATATTATCCAACCCTAATTGGGGTTGAGTTACCATAAACACTTTATCGTTATTTTGTCCATGACTCTAAACATCAACATGGTATTAGAGTAGGAAAACCCATCAAATTCTTCGACATCTCTACCCCAAATCAATACTTCATTTGCTACAATTACTACCTCAACAATATGTACATTTTCAAAATTTTCTTCATAGGTACCATCTCTTTATTCATCATCTTCTTTTTCTAAAATTCCAATTTAACATCGTCTCTCTATAATATTGTAGCCAATTTCACCTCTTCTTCCATCTTGTCTATTGCTCCAATCTTTGTTGCTACTCCAGTTATGGCTATGCAATCAACCTCGCCGTCTCTTGTTCTTCCCAATATCACAAGTCTCATCTCCATCAAACGCAATGCAAACAATTATCTTTTGTGTAAATCTCAGTTTGAATCTATTTTAATCTGCAACGATTTGCTGGGCTATGTGGAGGGTTCTTTTCCATGTCCGCTGAAACGCATTAAAGATCAAAATGGCACTATAATGGTCAATACCTCCTATTCCACTTGGGTAAAGATAGATCAATGCATTCGTAGTTTGATCAATTTGGCTCTTACAGTTGAGATTTTCCATGAGGTTCATGATCTTTGGACATCTCGGGAGATTTTGTTGGCTCTAGGATGATGTTTTACTAATCGCTGCGCAGCCAAGGAAATTGGTCTAAAACTCATTTTCAGAATACTGTGAAGAAATCCGATCAATCAATGTCTGATTATCTCCAGCATATGAAGTCAATCGCGGACTCTCTCACCGCAATCAATTACTCTATCTCTGATAAGGACCTAGTGATTCAAGGCTTTAATGGGCTTCCGTCTGACCAGATCCCTTTGTCACCATGGTCACAAATGGCCCAACAATTCTCTCTTTCGGCTATTTGCAGTCATGCCTCCTTGTCCAAGAAGAGCGATTTCTTCGACAATCGAAAGCATCATCTTTATCTGATATTGATCATGCTTTGATTGGTCATGCCACTTCACACGGTCCACCGTTTTGAGGATTTTGGGGTGGACGTAATTCTAGAGGCCATAGATTGGTCGGGGACAAGGTGGACGATTCTCGCATGAACAACTGAGTTGGCAATCTTCTTATGATCGGTTTAGTTCACAATCATTCTCAATCTCCTATGCCTCCTCCGCCTCCTCCACCTCCTCTGGTCAGTCTCGTGGTGGTTCGAAATCCTATGTTTCTCCATTCACACAAGGAGGTATCCTCGGATCTAGGCCTCATCTTACTTATAAAATCTATAACGAAGCCAGGCACACCATGCTACAACGTCTGATTCAACCATGCTTTTACCACTGCTGATCTATTGGACTCATTCTCAGCTTTATCAGTTGGTGAGACCTTTGATTCAACTTGATATCTTGACAGCGGTGCGTTGGCACATATGAGTAGTGAATAACATCCTTAATCCTAGACTTTTTTACAATTTGACTAAAGTCTCGATTGGCGAAGGTTGTTTATTGTCTGTTAAGCAAGTTAATATAGCCTTTTTACATACTGGTTCTCGATCTTTACTATTATCTCCTATCTATCATGTTCCTAATCTTGCTTGCAATCTCCTCTTAGTTGCTCAACTTTGCCGTAAAAATTCTTGTGTCGTTGATTTTAATGGTTCATCATTTTCTTTGAAGGCAAACAAACCAGGAGAGTTCTCCTTCAAGTAGATTCTTCTCATGGTCTTTATCCAATTCCCAACTCAATATGGTAATCTCACTTGCATCCTATCGTGGCTTCCTCTGCTTCACTCACTTGTCGGCATGCTCGTCTTGGCCATCCAAATAAAAAAGTTTTGAGTTGTGTCTGCAATTCTAGTTCTAAGTCAGTATCATGTGAGTCATATTTTGTAGGCAAATCTCATCGATTGCCTTTTGAATCTATTAGTCATCGTGCATTTTTTTTCTTTAGTTGTAATTCATTCTAATGTATGGACAAGTCCAATTTAATCTAATTATAGTTTCAAATTATTTTGTGTTATTCGTTGATAACTATTCGCGGCTCACTTGGGTCTTCCCAATGAAAAATAAATCTAAAGTGCCTGCACACTTTCATTGCTTTCGTTGTTTTATTGAAAATCTGTGCAATGCCAAAATTAAATTTTTACAAACTAATGGGGGAGGTGCATATATCAGTAATGTATTCCAAGTATACATATGTGAAAATGGTATTATTCAACGTTTTTTCTTGTCTAGACACCCCATCTTAAAATGGTCTATCATAAAGCAAAATTAGACACTTGATTGAAATGTCTCGAATCTTATTAATCTGTGCTTATATGCCTCCTTTATATTGGGTTGATGCTCTTCTCACTATTGTTTATACTATTAATCAACTTTCCACTCCTGTCATATCTAATATTTCTCCTTTTCACTATTTAGTTGGGTTCAAATTTTATTATTCATTCTTTCAAGCTTTTTGGGTGTGCTTTTTATTCATTTTTTCTATCCCGTGTCTCTTCTAAGCTTGGACATTGTTGACACCTAAATTTTGGCGACCCGGTCATTTATTTATCGCATAGAAAATTAGGAATTGACATCGACCCCTAACAAAAATATTAATTAATTGCATTAGAAGCATTTTTTACATTGTTCATATTTCCGTTAATTACATTTTAATTTGGACCGGCAGCGGGGTGGACTCAAATGAAAGGCTAGGCCCATGAACTAAAAGAAGTCAGTCAAGCCATTCATTATTGGGGTTGAGATTTTTGCACATCGGTGCCACACTCGGAAAGATTGCATTACCCGGTTGAATTTGGGAAGATTTTAGGAATTTATACATGGAGGTTCACTGTTGAGGATTCGATCAAGCTAGTGGATATAAACATACAGACCAAGAAAATCAAAGAAAGAAGATCGGCAAGTTTCGAGGAGGAAAGTGGAATCGGTCAACGCGGGAATATATTTGAGACCATCTTTAGGCGTCCATGGGCATGGACGAAATCAGGTCAAATATATTTGTATATTGAGAATAAGGAAGGAAAGGTATGCGCTTCGGCTCTTTCCACGAGCAGACACCTTGCTTGGCTTATAAAAAGAGAAAGACCATTGAACCAAAGGAGGGGGGGTCCCGATCGTGAGAGAGTAAATTTGTTCATGGGAAAGGAGCCGATTTTAATATGTGCAGGAGGATAGAGAGAGGAATTGCATTGTGTGGAGAGGGAAAGAGAAAAGAAAGGGGGGAGACCTTCGCTTCCCGTCCACTTCTTCACGGGGCAATAAATACAGAGGACACGCACTGACAAGAAGACCAGCTCTTGCCACGTCTCTTGTCATGCATGTACTCCTTGGTTTTTAATTTCCAGTGAGCGCAGCAAATTCTCGAACCAATCGAAGCCAATCAATTTTTCGAAGATTTCCCTACGTTCGTCTCCAGTTTTGTTGCTGCCGCTGACCACCGCTTGGAACCCCGTTCGCTATCGCGACCTCCGTTCGCTGCTGTTACTCCTTCGACGACCAGCAGCCTCGTGACGAGCTGCAATTTCCTAAGGACGAGTTGTTCTAATCTGCACTTGCGACGCAGCAAGCCGACCCCGACGTCCTTGCTGTCTCCAAGCTTCACCGAGCCAGCTAATTTGCTTCTCGATCCGACAACCAGACGGATCCATGCCGCTGCCTTGATGCCGACAAACCTATTGCACCCCGACGAAGTAGCTGCTCAAACCGAGAGCTCCATCGCGACGGTCCCTGTTTCATTAAAAGATTTCTGTTTTTGCAGGTCTACTGAAGAATCATTGGTATCATTGTTCCCGAACGACCACAAGCAGCCACGTTGTTGTGAGTTGAGACGCTGAGAACCGCGAACTACTGCAAAGTAATCCATTGCAGTTCACCACGAACCACTATTGCTCGCCACCGCCTTGCCACTGTTGCTGTTCATTGTCGAGGAGCCGGTTGCGATTCGATCAGATTGCGCTTAGTCCAAATTTGAAAGCCAATATTCGGAATAGGTAAAAATTTTGTCTAATTTGATTTTCGAATATTTCCGTTTCCTTATTTAAAATATCGTTGATGCACATTGAAGTTCATGATATATTGTCCTATCCACAATCTCCAGATTTTTGATTGAAGCTTTTGATGAAGTCATGAGTCGTGTTAGCAAGTTTGGTAACTATATCTTCCAAATTTGACTTTTGTCTCTTCTGATTGTTTGAATCCTGGTGGTCTCGTCACATTCTGATTATTCCATGAAAATTTTGGA
Organism: Eucalyptus curtisii; assembly: GCA_017140595.1. Lineage (NCBI taxonomy): Eukaryota > Viridiplantae > Streptophyta > Magnoliopsida > Myrtales > Myrtaceae > Eucalyptus > Eucalyptus curtisii. The sequence goes on from CM029498.1 coordinate 20,155,994, forward strand.
TGATTGCACCATCTCGAATTGTACGTGTTGGAGTAAGGATTATTCTGTGACCTGTTAAAATTCCCAACAAAGTTATAATTTTCACTAGATTATTGAAAAGTATTACCTACGAGACACTTTGTGCTAACATGTCCTCCACCACAAAAATCACATGTCAAATTCTGAATTTTCATGGTTAAAACACTCATATTATCTAGCTAGCTTTTTGTTGAGTGCTTCAAATTGTGCAGCAATTGCAGCAAAAGCATCCACTTCGTGAACTCCACTAGCTTTTCGCATTGGTAGTCTCTCAGTAGGCCACTGATAACTATTGGACGCCATCTCCTCTAATAGATTGTAGGCTTCTTCTAGTGTGTTATTATTTAGAGTTCTCCCTGCAGCTGCATCAATCATAGAACGATGATTTGTATTAGAGCCATTATAAAAAATTTGTACCCACATCCATACAAGTAGTCCGTGATGTGGGCATCTCCTAAGAAATTCTTTGAATTTTTCCCATGCTTCATAGAATGATTCATTATCCATCTGCATAAAATTAGTAATATCGTTACGCATCTTCGCAGACTTTGCAGGTGGAAAAAACTTACCAAGAAATTTCTAAGTCATATTATTCCATGTAGTGATTGATCCTGCAGGAAGAAAAGAAAGCCAACTCTTAGCTTTGTCTCTAAGAGAGAATGGAAATAATCTCAATCTAATAGTATCATATGTAACTCCATTATATTTAATGGTGTCACGGATTTCAAGAAAAGCATCGATGTGAGCATTTGGATCATCGCTTGGTAGCCCACTGAATTGCACGGATCTAAATGAGTGACGGCTTGATCTCAAAGTTGTTTGCTTGAATTGCAGGTCTTCTGATACTTGATGTGGTGCCTTGAATTGTTGGTGTAGTATAATCTCTTAAGAGTTTACATGGATTTTCATTCTTACCGCCTGCCATCTTCTTAGCGTGATTTCTCTGTTCTCTCAGTCATCTTTTGAATGTATGCTCGATTTCTAGACCAAGCTTAGCAAGTTTTCCTTGTTGGCTACGTGTCATAAATTGATGGACACCCTGAAAAATAAAACAAATGAAAACTAGATTAAACTTAGAATTATCCGGTATCAATATTAATTAGTATTAAACAAACGATCCCCGACAACGGCGCCAAAAACTTGTTCGTAAAATTCTAAACGCAAGTGAACATGTCGAACAAGTAATATAATGATAAGAAAGAGTATCGTCCCACGGAGATTGATGATTAATAAACTAATTAAATACTAACATAAATTAATTCTAACCACCGCTGCGGTGACCCAATTGGATAAGTGCTCCCATGATGTTCACCAAGGATGGAGGAGTTGAATCCCGCTGGCCGCACGGGATCTTAAGCGCGACGTCGGGGTGATGGGTCCTCCGCTAGCGTCGCCTGTGGTTTACCCCTTTGGCCGCCGCCTACCGTACGGGGTTCCTTGGGTATCAAAAAAAAAAACATAGATTAATTCTAAAATTTATCTAACAAATCAAAATATAATTGAAAATAAACTAAAAACAAAATTTGGAGACTAAATGTGGTAAATAAATTAGATAAATATGTTAGAGCATTCGATTTCACCACAACCACTAGATATGAATTTCAGATTGTTGTGGGTACAAGAACAATATCAAACATGTGATAGCGGATTTTCCTAATCTATTTACTATCCTATCTCTAGGTATAACAAACCTACTCACTTTATTAATCCACTATATCTATGTGAATTAAAATAAACATAAGTGCATTAAAAATTATGAATATTCCCGACTTACAATGAGTCATTTGGATCACCTTATCACCGAAAGCTACACAAATAACGTGGTATATCTATATCCACGTTTAATTCATGGTTATATATTATAATGAATAATTGCATATTATCATTTCTCAGCCTCAAACATACACATCAAATCATTCAAGTGGTGGACAGTTACTCAAAAGTATTATGCACAATAAATAAAAACTCACATGAATTAAATCAATTGCAAAACATAAGAATCATGAAATTCACATCATCATAGTTATGCTACATTGTAACCTTAACAAAAGAAAATTAGAACATAATAGAAGAAGAAATAAAAATATAAATCAAACCCAGCATCTTGAATCAAAGAATAAGAATTTTGTTACCACTTTTGTCTTCTCTTGAAAATACTTGAAAAGTCTCAGAATAATGACAAAACGATCTAACAAAAAAACCTAGCTGCTCCCTCAGACTCTCGATGTTCTTCTATTTATAGGATATATACAAGATCATTATCTCCAAGCAATTGCATATAAAATTAGGTAGTAAATCAGAGGATCTTTGATTTGATATCTATCTCCCAACGCTTGCAGATAATATTAGAGAACAAAATCAAAGATTCCCTAATTTGATATCCATTTTCACTGCTTTTTTATTTGAATTCCTGATTTTTACCATTATTTTTCTTATCTTCTCCATATCTCATTATTCTGCATAAACAAGAAAAATTCAAATAATCGGAAGGAAATTTAAATATTTTCTCATAGATATTGCATTATTTGTTGCCTAAAATAGGTAAAATAACTCTATTTTTATAGAGTTATCAATAATAATCATGAAATCTCCAAATTCTTATGAACACAACATCATATTGAACTTATTTATATCTAATCAAGATCTTCATCATTTATGCTAGCTTGTACTAAGTTTTACAATCATTAAGGATATCATCACTTTTTCTTGGGTATCATCATGAACATTTGCACCTATCATAATAGAAATTATACTAAGGATAGTTTTGAAAGTGCAGCACTATCTCCACTCCCATTTACATTAAAAAGACAAAACTATCCTCAATTTTTCAATTGCAATTTAATTTTCCTTTTTTATTTAGGATAGTTACCATGTATCACACATTTTTTTTAGCATATTAAAGAAAAGTACAATCTCTGATATTCCTACAACGTTTTCTATGCTCCGTGTTTTATAAGGGAATTTTTTTTTTTTGATATAGTATAAAACTAAAAGTCTCTTCTTTATCATCGATTTTATAGCAATTTATCTATTTTTTTGTTCCTCTTATCTCAATTGCTTACTTTTTTGGTGAAACTCTTATTAATTTCATTAGTCAAAAATATATATGAAGTCTCTTCATTTACTCTATGAAAGAAATTTATCTTTTTTCCTTATTATATTGACAAGATACTTTTATACATATAAGATGTTAGAGAAATATTTAGGAGTACAATAAAACAATTATGCACAATGACGTATCTTTATATTTTTGTGTAAATAATTCATAGGTAACAGTAATTTTTTCGATCCAAAATAATGATATTTCATTAAAATATAAAGAAATTACTTTATGCAATCTTTTGATTTAATTAAATTTCATCTACTTAGCAATTTATCTATAAATTTGATTGATAAAGCAGAAAAGAACTAGATTTGTTGGAAATTTCTCTTTTTGACAAGACAAATTCTTTTGGAAGTAATATCAAACAAGAAAAACATAGTACCTTTAATATACATGGAAAATCTACGATAAACAAAAACCAAATACATGAAATTATTAATCATGGAAAGAAAATCTTACATAGATATAGAAATACTAAAAAAGGAAAGTAAATAAATTTCGGACCACAATCTAAATTGCAATTGAATGATAGAGGGTAATTTTGTCTTTTTGGTGAAAATTAAGTGGATTTTATTATATAGGGGGTGGACATAGCGCTGTCTTTTTGAAATTATCAAAGTTCATTGGGATGTTTCTCCAATAGTATGATCATCCCTCACATATTATTCGTTTAGGATTAAAATTGATCAAGATTGTAGACAAAACATTTTTGTAATAAAGAGAAAAGCTACTGAAAATGTGTTAGATTAGTATAGCGTAATTAAGTTCCCGTATCCATGAAATATCTAGTTCATAAAAGTGAAATGTATTCCTACTATAGTTTTTCTCTTATATCCATATATATAAGCAATGCGTAAAATGATGATGAATCGGGTTGAAAATGGTATGACCAAAATTTACCCATTCTAACTCATAGAGACCCATACTCGACCCAACCTGAGCTCCATTCTAAGTAATATTTCTCCTAAAATTGTGTGCTCTGAAAAATGGGCAATTTCATGGACCGGCTTGTCGAGTCAATGAAGGAGCTCAAGCGTCAAGTTAGGGAAGGAAGCGTGAAGATGGCAATGAGGCGAAGGGTGGTATTTAATAAGACCTTCAAGTTCTGAAGCTCTCGCTGCGATAATGCCTCGCTGTATTTCTCTAAGACATTGCGGTTTTAGATCATGCGTTATCAAATGCACGCACGAATCGCATGATGATGGTTTTATAAAAATTTGCCACAAATGCAGTCCCGTTATACTCTTCCATTGAATTTTCACGATATCATAAAAGACCTGTGATTTGATATGCTTGACATGGCATCAAAACCATACATGATGCATGATCTGCGCCAAAATTTTGTCCAGAAACAAGGATCTTCCCATTTCGGTGTGCATGATGAAAAGGGCAAAAAAAAAATGAAAAAAGTTGTGATGAGGAGGTCGGATACCTACTTTTGAATTTAGCTCCGAAATTCTTCTAACCAACCACATCTGAACTCTCCAATTCCAGCATTTGGCTGGACGAACCTAAATCCCCTCCCTCCCTCCCTCCCTTCCTCCCTCTTCCCCTCTCTAAACGAGTGGAGGAACCGTTGTTGAGAAAGCTCTACTATTTTAAAAGGGATAAAAGATTGGTGTAAGAATTCACTACCCGAAAATTCTAAGGTGGAGTAAAATTATATGTATATAAGACATTATAATTATGTATCTAACGGATGTGTGATTGCTTAACACCCTCTCGTGTAAGCAAATCCCTTGCATGTGCACAACTCAGCTCAGCTATTGTGTAATGGGCACAACTCGTGTTTTGCATGAGTCAACTAGTGTGAACCCACAACTAGAGAACGAGCTTGAGAGTAGAGTGCTAGGATTTGAATTATTGATCCGTTCTCTGATACCATATTGAAGTCCAACTTGAAAAATTAGGACTGGACTTAAGTACCTTAAAAATTTTCCCAAGATTTTAAATTATTAAGTGAAGGAAGACTATATCTCTTAAGACACATTATGCCACACATTTTAGCGATATGGAATATACTTAATAATTAGAAAGTATTTCTGACACAAAAAAAAAATGATCATGCTACTTAGTAAATGTCACGCTCCGATCCTCGAGTGCGTGCTCATCCCTCGGTGGTCAATTAAATTGCGACGTCCCAGGATGCATAGCCGACCCATTCATTTTAATGTGCATGCGGAAGTGAATTATTAATTCCCTGACGTAGGATAGAAAAGCAGGACAACAATTTTCAAATCAATCAACATAGCTTTCATAAACAATGTGGTTTACAAACAGAGGCCAACTCTAGGGTCTAAGTATAGGAGGTCTATCTCCAAAAAGAACTTCTGAACCACCTATGCTCCTGACCCTTCCGCCTCAAGCTCCGAGTTCATCACACTAAGGACCTGAAAAGTTAAGCCCACGACAGGGTGAGACAATGTCTTAGCAAGTTTACCCCCTAAACCCTAACTAGGAATGAAATACACCTAGAGGCAATCTATGCACACAATACTAAAGACTTACCTCGCCTCGGTTCCCTCCTACATGTTAGCACAATTCATATATCACATAAGTGCAGTAACAACACCTGAGCATGTGGAACGTCTCATTCAATCTTAATCAATCAATCAATCAACCAATTGAATCAACACAATTAATCCATCATTCAATCAAACAATCGCTCACAGGGGTCCCAAAATCAGACACGGACAATTCATATTGGTAGTTCCATCTACACCCGATATTCACTCTCAACATTCCAATTCAACATCCCCACTCCATATTCCAACAACACGTTGCAACTCAATACTCAATACTAGACTCAAGATCAAACTCAAGGCTCTAGAGGTAGTTCCCAGGCGACTCAGGTCTCCATGTAACACTTAGCCCTTAATTATAACTAGCAATAATATAAGGCACTAGAGGCGACTCCCACGAAGTCTCGCTATCTTGTCGTACTTAGTCCTTTATTGCACTAGGCAATAGTATAAGGCACTAGAGGTAACTACACGAATTTCATCCTCGTGTAGCACTTAGCCCTTCACTATGCAAGACAATACTGTAAGGCTCTAGAGGTAATTTCCATACAACTCAAGTCGTCATATAACACTTAGCCCTTGATTACTATAAGCAATAGTATAAGGCATTGAGGCGACTCGTACGAAATATGATCCTTGTGTAGTACTTAGTCCTTTACATGCTCATGACCCATTGGTTTTCCTTAACACGACACATATCACCTCCACTTTCAATAGTCAACATGCCCTGATTATAAACCATCACACGATTATTCACTCACGGCCAAGAACATTGTGCTCCGCACTTAAATTCCTCAATTAAAATAATGTCTTGGCCTATTTTCTTCGTGTTAAAAATACCCAATCGGCTTGAGCCAAAAATGCAATATCTTTCTTTTCAAAAATCCCACTATTTAATATAGTCCATAAAGACATTTTTGGTGTTATAAACCTATGCCCAATATTTTCTGATTAAATACCCAAATTACACAATTTTGGGATAAATACCCAAAATTACAATTACCATTCAATTTGCACAAATCAACACTCAAATAAATAAACCAAGCACATCATTGCAATCAGCACGAAATTCCGATCACCAACTATCCCGGTATAATTTTCGCAAAATAATAAATAATTAAATAAATACTGAAAATAATTAAATAAATGCAATTAAATGCCAAAAATAGAAACTTAGGCCGGAAATGCCTAATTAAATACCGAAACGGGCCCAGAAAATTTTTGAACCAATCTAGATAAATAATACAACCTATCTAGTTGCTAATTAAGCCGATCTAACCACCTAACATGCAATAACGAGCAATTAAATCACTAATCCGTTCTAACTAACCACATAAATCATACTTAACCTAAAATAATAAACCCTTAAGTATCATTAACTCCCTAAGCAGAGTTTAGTGAGTAAACTCATTAGATTAGCGAGCCGGTGAGTCCACAGCAAAGCAGCCGAAACTCAAGCTTACGGCGGCGCCAACGGAGGCTTGGACCAAGCCCAAAAGGCCTTACAGCCCACGGCCAAGGCTGTCTCAACTCTATTGAAGACTGAAGGCATTGCTGGGCTACTCGAGACTGGCCTAAAAAGGCGACACAGCGTGAGTGTGAGTGGTGTTGCTGGCGTTGAAGATGGGTAATCAATAAACTCGCTGAAGGAGCAGCTTCGACTAGAACACACGGGCTGCTGGGCTCGTGGAACATGTGGCAACGAAAGGGAGATTCGGTGGGGATGGGCTTCATGGCAGCTGCAAGGAGCTGCTTCGGTGGGCTTGGGTTGACGCGGCAATGAAAGGCAGAAGCAGCTGAGTTGATTTGGTGGGGTTTCGCTGGCGATGGGTTGACGCTGAACGTGGCAGCGAGAAACAAAGAAGTGGAGTTTCCTCGATCGTCGTTGCTAGTGGTTGACCAAGGGGGAAGAAGACGCGAACGTGTGGCGCTAGACTGGAGGATTCGGTGGAGATGGCAGCGAGAGAGAGAAAGGGAAAGAGTCGGTTGATGGTGGGGTTTTAGGGGCAGTGAAAATGGAGAAGAACGTGGCAAGGACAGAGGGGAAACAAACGTGAGAAGCAGACAAATGAAAGGAAGACCAAAGCAGCTTTGTGATCGGCTGAGCTAAAAGCTCGCACGAAGAAGAAAAGGAGCAACTAGCCTTGCGTGCTGGAGAAGCCATGGATGGAGGGCAGAAAGTCAAACAAACCTATCTCCAATTAAATGCTTGGTACCCTAATTCTTTCTTGCAAGATAATCCCACAAATAGCCAATTTGGTGCTAAATGTTGCAGCCCCCATACTAGCCTCCGAATTTCATCACTTTGGGCTTCAATTTCATCACAATTTACTCCACATTAGCGGTTAAATTTGTTGGGAGGAAGCCCAAGCCAATTTCCACACTTGTCCTCACAAACCAGTCCCTTTTTAAGGCCAAACATCCCCTTACTTTGGCCTCTCCGAATTTCCTTTCTTTTCCGAATCGTCCGAATTGATTTTCCGTAAAAATCTCGAGCTCGCCGAAAATTCTTCGAAGGATGAGTTGACGCTCCTAAAATAAATCGTGACATGACAGAATTTTCAATTTTTGAAATCGGGTTCAATTTTGCGGTTAATTTCAATCTGACACGATTTTAGCGTAACCTAGGCTACTGGGTAACTTTTAGGAATTTTTGGTGCAATTGACCCGTGGTCGATTTATTTCGAGCCACAATATATCTCTTCGACACATTGGTGACTCTCGGTAGTCGTGAAAATCTTAAGGTTCAAATACGGGAACAGAGTACCAAAACGACAGAAAAATCGGTAGTGTGTCGATCGGCAAGAGTTTTGCAATCTCGTGGAATCACCCACACTTTAATCACATATCTCAGTCGAACCGATCTATCTCTGATCTCTGATCGATTATTAACTATGTCGTAATGATCTCTGCAGATGAGCACGGTCGAGCAATCGATTCCTAATTGAATTCTCAAATCTATTGCGTTTATATTCCTTAACGGCTTCACCTGATAGGCTAGTTATCTCGTGAGTGGCCAATTCAGAGAAAAGAACTATAGGCGTGTTGATGAAAAACCCAATTTATTCAATCGAAAACAGAGCTTGAAAATCAGGATGTCACAATAAAAGAAAACAAATATGTAAAATGATCCTAAATTTCGATTTTAATCATTGAAAATTATTCAAATTTTACCCAAAAAACAATATCTATTGCCCTTGTCCATTTTTCAGCAGTTTGCGTCGCTTCTTCAATCCTGGATTCGTCGACTTCATTTGTCAAGGTTGACAAAATCATTCACCAAATTTTGGTTTAATGAAATTGAATCAGGTATTTTTGGAAAAAGAGAAAAGAAAGAAGAGGCAACGAGGCCATAAATTTATTAGACACATCTTAACCTCATTAAGTTAAGGACCTGTTTGGTAACATTTTTATTTTTTGTTTATCTGTTTTTTGTTCCCTGAAGTAGAAAAAAAAAACAGAAAATCCATTTATGTATGTCATCTAATTTTTCTATTCCCTAAAACAGATAAGTGGATAGATAATAGATTTGAAACAAAAATAAGAACTAAAAAAAAAATCATTTTTTTGTTCCTGAGAATAAAAAAAGAAATAGGGTCATGCTAAAAAAGAAAAACAAGCTCAACGTAACCTAATGTTTTTTTTTGGGTAAAAGGTAAGATTATATTGACTTTAAACCAAAGAGCTATATATAGCTATACAGCAAGAACTCGGCACCAAAAACTTACACTCACAAAGACAAAAGTCATAGCGAGTGGAAGGGTGCCAAGGTAAAATAACCGAAGGCAAAGCCAAAACAGCGGCAAAAGCACCCAAAAAGGCTACTAACAAGCAAAAGAAACAGCACAAAGGCAACTGTTACAATAAAACAATAGCAGGGAAAGGATCCCAACTCAAATATTGGTAGATAAGGACAATCCCACTGCTGAAGAAGCTTCAAAGAAACCAGTTGCGGCCCCGTCTTCAGCTTCAACCTACAACAACAAGGATACTAGGAGAAACCTCCAGACAGACGAGGGTTGAACGGAACCTTCTACTCACGTAAGTCCATCGAGCAAAAAGTAGATCAGTCCGCGAAAATAGATGGATTGAGCGACCAAAAAAGCAGCAACCTTCGATTTGTGGTGTTGGGGGGGACCCGATGGAAGGACAATGTGACCTAATGTTCATCTTCATACAATTGACACAAGGTCCAAATGAGACTTACATTCGGTCTAGGTCTCCTAACCCAATTCGAGTCCCATTTTTCGAAATAAAAAACTCAAAATTTTAGGAAAAAATTTAGAAATTAGATTTTGAGTAGTTTTACTAGATTTTAGTGTTAATTATAGTTTAGAGTTAGTTTAGCATGAAAATGTGAAAATCTTTTGATGAAAATTGGATTCAAAATTGAATAAGCTCTCAGAGTTATATCCTATGGATTTATTAATGTATGTTTCTTCTAGGGACAATGCTAGGTCACAATAGCTTATTGACTCCACTGAGAGAAGACATCTTTTTCTCTTAAGATTCTATTGGAGACATCCTTTAAAATCAATTGTAATTTTTTTTAATAGAAAATGATATGGTTCTGAACAAGTCGTTTGCAATACCATTTGTCTTTTGTTCATGGTAGTCGAATAAGTCTGTGCTCCATGGATTTTTAATAGGTTTGATGAGTTTGTGCAAATAAGCACACTAACTTAAGGATTACCCCCATCCTCAGTTGTTTTCGTCCTTGCTCATTCCATCAAGCAATGTTTGCTCTTTATCTTGCAATTACAATAGAAAATTATATTGGAGACATCCTTTAAAATCAATTGCAAATTTGTTTTAACAGAAAATTATATGGCTCTGAACAAGTCTTTTGTAATTCCATTTTGTCTTGTGTTTCATAGTAATCAAATAAGTCTGTGCTCCATGGATTTCCGATATCATTTATTTAAAGGTTTGATGAGTTTGTGCAAATAAGCACACTAACTTAAGGATTGCCCCCATACTTAGTTGTTTCGTCCTTGCTCATTGCATCAAGCAATGTTTGCTCTTTATCTTGCAACTAAAATAGCTCAAAATGTCTATGCACTTTTACTATAATGCCCAAAGATTTACTATCAACATTCTCATATTGTGAGTTATAAACTGTGGGATTCTCTACTGTTATTTACAGTCATCCATCTTTGACTAACTATTATATTGGATTTTCTGATGCCATTTTAGAATATTTTGATAAGTTAAATCCTTACAAAAGTCCGGTTTTATTCAAACATGAATTATTAAGTCTCCACTAACATTATGAATATATTGGGAATTATGGTCATACGATACAAATTTTTATTCTTTTTCTATTCTAGGAATAGAATTTTTGTGTAGTTAGGAAACACATCCTTCTGCTAAAAAACTTGTCCAAGGAATAGCAATAGAAAAAAATTATTTCCAAATAGAAATTATTTGGGGGAACAAAAATGTTACCATAGGTACCTTGAGTTGTTAAAAATGAGCCTATGCTATATCTTAAACATACTTTTAAACAACACATTTTGCATGTTAAACGAGCTTTTCAATTAGAACGTAGGATTTACACATAAATAACCACATCTTACACAAAATAGGAAATGAGAGAACCACATAATAAGACTAACAAGAAAAACATCGTGCAACAACTTAGGGTGCGTTTGGTAACGTTTTTGTTCAAAAATTGTTCCCCGGAATAAAAATAGTTTTTTCTATTTCTATTCCCTAGAACAATTTTTGAACAGAAGAACGCGTTTGGTAAGTACACAAAATTTATGTTATTGGAATAGAAAAAGAACATAAACACGTTTGGTAAACTTGTATAATTTTTTTTTTGTTTCTTTTAATTTTTTAATATTTTTATTTTATTTTTCCTTTTTTTCTTTTTTTCTTTTTTCTTCCTTTTGGCCGCCGCCAGCCTCGGCCATGGCTAACGAGGGCCGGCGGCCTCGCCCATCCATGACCGAGGCCGGCAACCGACCAAAGAAAAAAAAGAAGAAAAGAAGAAGAAGAAGAAGAAAAGAAAGAGGAAAAAAATAGGAGAGAGAAAAATTATTTCTTGAAAGTGTTCCGGAAACAAGAAACAAGTTTTTCTTGTTTCTTGTTTATGTTCCAAATTTGTTCCCGGGAACAAAAAAATAGATTTGGAATAAAAATGTAAATAAACGCATTTATGTTCTTTTTTTGTTCTCCAGAACAAAAAAAAAACAGAAATTGTGTTCATGACAACAAAGAAAGAACACAAACAAACAGCCCCTTAATATCGCGCGACACTGCAACTATTTGGAGGTAAAATGCATCTATCCTTCTATTATTCTAACTTATACATAAAGTGAAAATACGTGCAGCAGTATCCAATCCGCTCAATTACGTGTCTGAATCTTGCCATCGTTAAGTCCCTTGTCAACATCGAACCCGTCTTTCCCTCGACTTGGGTCCATAATGGATCAGGTTAATCTTCACCGTTGATTACGTGCGTTTCGCGTGTAGAGCTGACAAAACCAATAATGGAGATCAATCCGGTGTAGCGGATCTAGGTCCATGCAAAAAATTACAGTTAGCAAATTAAGTTTGAACCGAAAGTGGCATGATGGGAGCTAATTGCATCTAACAACCTCAATCAACTTCATGAGTAACCTAGATTTGGCATCTTCTTTAGACTTCCATCATTTTGGGGTTTGCCGGCACAAGAAAAAAGAATAGTCAATCTTGGAGTTTTTGCGCCAATTTGGACTAAAAGACTTCCCAAACTCGACAATTTTCGTCAACTAAGAATCATATCTTTACATGAACCAGCTTTGATAGGGAAAATTCTCTCATATTGTCCCAAAAGGTTGACTTTCGAACGTTGCTTTATGTCACAGTCCAGATTTTTTTTCCTAATTCATAGGTTCTCTACGAAGCAATCGCATGTTATGCCTACTTTTGGCATTCTTGGATAACGTGTGGTATCACCCAATCAATCAGACTTTCTCGACGCGCTTATTCTCTTGTGATTAAGCATATAGTGATACGGCACTCGGTATCACTGGTTCGTCATCATTCTCTCGTGATTTATGGCTCAACTTGCTTTGAGAGGTGATGTGATGGGCGACTCTGTCTAAGGTATTTGCTTTTTGGCCAACCGGGTGATACTCAAATCAAAACGGAAAAAATACTAAGTATATACTATGTCCCAAATAGTTAGGAGTGACAATTCGACATACTCTAATATGTACCTGAATCGCTCCATCTCTAATGGAGCGGATAAAATCGGTGATACCGGAATTTTTTGTAGAAATTGAGGACTGAATATGTTGGCTTACACATTAAGGGAGGTGGTATCTTTGGCACAATAAAATTCGTCCTTGTATGATAAGTTTTATTAAATGGTTTTTGATCGCCTTTTTCTGTAAGATTACCTTTTGAAGGATTAAACGTCCTACACAACACTGGCATTTGGCAAATTTTTTGAATGAAAATCAGGATTAAGTTGAACATAAGATGGGACAAGAAAAGTCAGGATCCTCTTCTGCCACATGAGGAGGAGGTGTAATTTAACTTCTCATGGGCTGCAAACAGTGGTGATCAATGAGCAGGTTCATAAGTCAAGTTTAAAGTGTTGCCAAATCTTATCCACATAAATTTTTAGAGATATGTTCACTGGAAGTCCTAAAACTTATCATGAATGTGCAAAGACTTACAAAAAGTGTAATAAAGTCTTAAAACTTTTCAAATTGATGTGATCAAGTCGTAAAGTTAATACCGTCAATTTGACAAACGAAAAATGCTAACGTCTCATTTTTAAATTAATTTCTATTTTTCACGTGGCATTTTTAATTTAATTTTTATTGTCCACGTGGAATTTTTATTATTTTTTATTCAATCTTTAAAATTAGATTTAAAAACTAAAAAGGAAAAGCTAAAATTTATTTTAAAAACAAAACTCTATATATATAAAAAATAAAAATAAAAAGGCAGGTTCACCTATGGGCACTTCCGCTGCTGCCACCAATCACTAGAGGGACCGACAACAGTCATTAGCCCTAGGCGAGGGTGCAAGGCCTCACCCACCCAAGGCAAGACCCTACCAGGGTCAGACCAAACTGCCTAGATCTAGGCGAAGGGGCGACGCCTCACCCAAATCTAGCGAGCCTTGCTAGCCCCAAGCAAGGGCCAACGAGACCTCACTAGGCCTAGCAAGGTCATTGACCCCGCTTGGGATTGGTGAGGTCTCTCCCAAGGTGGGCGATGGTCATTGACTAGATTTGGGCGCCCTTGCCCAAGGTTGTACGCCATCACCGTCCCCTCCAGCAATGGGTGGTAATGGCAAAAGCATCCACCGGTGACCTTGCCCCTTTAATTGTATAGTTTTGTTTTTTAAATAAATTTTAGTCACGTCATCATTTTCCGTTAGTCAAATTGATGGTGTTAACTTTAGCATTTGATTGCACAAATTTGATATGTTTTAAGACCTGATTACACTTTTTGCAAATTTTATGATTTAATTGTATTTTCGTGACAAATTTTAAGATTTTTAGTAAACATGTTCCAAATTTTTAAGATTAACATTATTGGCCGGGCTGGGCCTGTATAACTAGAAGTCTTGTCCAAACACGCTTAAAGGTGCCTTTCGTATCACTGTGGTTCGAGCGGGGTCTAGGTGGACCTATAATCTATCAAGTCCATGATAAAATCTAGCCTTAGATAGATATGGAACATCACTAATTATCATGAGGGCTGTGGAGGTGCACCTGCCGCCCAATACCCATCTGTCTCGTTGCCATCTCTACTTTAGTATATAAAAAAAAAAAAGTGAACCTAGTTTAGTCGAAAGTAGCAAAAGACGAAACACTAAACTAAAGAGGCAAATGAATTGCTTGAAGATCTTGAATAGATCTCCTTTTTTGTCTCCTTCTTTGACTTTCGAAGGGGCACGCTTCGCCCCGCCCGGCTCCCCACCCACAAAAGCCTATTGGTGATTAGATTTGATAAAATAGATCCCGCCCAAACTATTGCATTACGGAATTTTATCAACAAGTCGGTGCAATTTTATATATTACTGACACAAAAAGTGATTGATGCGATATGCAAGATTGAATCAAAATAGCTAAATTTGGTAGGACTGACTTGAGACTTACGTGAGATGTATCAATTTTAATAATTTAGATTTAGTTTAGTGTATACAGTCCACTCATATAACAAATTTCATACCGATTCAATTATATTTTTCTTTTTATTTAAAAAAATGATTGATGCTTTGTGTACAAGATTAAAAGAGATTCTATTATAAAGAAAACTAGGAAGGGGTGATTAGCAAAGACCTCCCTAGACATCATTACTGATATTGCATACTTATGATCGAATATTCAATTTGAGTCATAACTATTGCTCTTTACAAGTAAGCTTTTTACCTTCGCATCGTCGGATACAAGTTAGGATAGAGCAAGAGTAATTGTCCGTCATCACCGGTGTTGCACACTTATGATCGAAATATTTGATTTGAGTCATAATTATTATTTATTTTAAGTGAGCTCCTTACAACTGCATCATTGAAGGCCAGTTGGGATAGAGCATAAGTGCTCGTACCATTGGCGTACAAACAGAACCTACGGCACAGAAATGCCACAACTTTCTAAGACCAAGGAGCGACTTGGGAATTTACAATTGTAATCAAGGGAGCCCCAAAACGCATTGGAGTAGAATCTTATGCAAATCGCCCAACCACATCAAGAGACTAAGGGAGCAAGGACCACCTCCAATGACTTTCAATATGATAAATGTTGAAAAAATGATAATCAATTCTTTATTGCGAGATTTGATAGTCAAATTTAATAAACAATTGAGACGTCAATTCTTTTTATTAACAAATTTCCAATTTTTAAAAATAAAAATAAAAAAACCCATCTTCACATTGCCTAATATCAAATTATAAATTCCAAAAAATAACATCTAGATGAAAAATCAATAGCTCAACACGAATTGACAAGTCTTTGTAAATTTTGGATCTAAATTTAACCTAATAATAATACCCATGCGTTTTTACTAGTAGGTGAGTTTACTTTTCAATTATTATATTTTTTTTTTCTTCTCGATAACTGATCTGTGGGCTTTTTTGGGCCAAATTTTGTGGGCTTCCACCACTAGTACCGACCGCGCAAATTTAAATTTGTTAGGTTCCATAAAATAATTCAAATATCTTTACGAGCTCATTGCTAAGTTATGCATATATTATGAAGAAAAGATACATGAGTTGCATATGCATATACGTACATGATTATGCACTTTAGAAATTTATTTAATTAGGGCCGCAAAATAAAGTGGATTATTTGAGGTCCACTCAATTTTTGTTGTTTCAAGTTCTTGGGTATCAGATTAAATAGATTTTGTTCTCATCTTCTGATTCAAAATCAATAGAGATGCAATATTAATCAAACATGATCGAATGCCGGAGAAGCACCTAGGTAAATGTTAAAAAGATAAGGATGTTGACAAATCCTTCTCTTCAAAAATTCAAACGATTAGGAAGCCGAGTAATAATATTTGTCTAACATATTAATTTTCCTCACATGTAAGAGTGTAAATGGATTCTTAAAATAAGAAAGAGATGAAAAATGAAATGAAAAAAATTAAAGTAAGATACATTTGTATAATAGATTAGAATCTAGCGAAAATTGCACCACAATCCTAAACATTAATACCCTATCAAGTCCTCGATATTTTTAAACCAGTATAATCAAGTCCTCTCGAGGACCACTTAGCTAGATTTGCATATTAGGAAAACTCAATTTAAAAAAATCCAAAATTTAGAAAAATAAAGCCAAAAATTAAAAATACAATTTAAAAAAGAAAAAGGAAAAGGATGGTGATCTATTTTTGATTGAAATTGTGGTCGTTACCCCCACGTTGTTGTCCATGGGTGAGCACAAGTTGCCTTCACCCCAAGTAAGCCTCATGAGGCCAGACAACCCTTGGGCGATGGTGGCCAATGGTGGAGTCACCCTGTGCAAAGGCTGTGCAAAGGCTGCAAGTCCTCACCTATGGCTGGCAAGGGTCACCTACATCAGCTGGCGATAGTGAGGGGTCAGCATCGCCCCTTATCTTCAAACTCACGATGTCTTTCTCTTTTTGACTTTCACTTTGTTCTTCTTCTTTTTTCCAAAAATTTTAATTTTTTTTTTTTGGCATTATGGTTTTTCTTTATATTTTTAGTTGTCCTTAAAAGTTGATTTTTTTTTAAATGTGACAAACACATCAGCGCTTAGTTAGTGTCACATGTGCTAAAAAAGCCACATGGAATTCCCAATGGTGACACAATCAAAATTGGTTAAGAGGTCACCAAAATAACTTAATTACACCAATTTCAAAATGCTTCAAACTTAATTACACGGATTTCCTAATTTTCAAACTTAATTACATCAATTCCAAATGTTTCAATTTTTAATTGCACTATTAAGATATTTAAATATAAAAACTACGCATTCATCTAATAGCTTAAATTTTTAAAAAATATTGGCAATAGTCCCACAAAAAATTTCAAATTGTATTAGAGTATAAGATCATTAAGTTCAAATATTTCTGACCACTCTTTAGACGTACGTCTTAAGAATCACAAATTGCTAAACTTTCAGAACCATTAGTTCAATATATTATTCTACCAGAACGAAAATAATGAATGTGGGGGCAGTTTACGTTAAAAAATCAAAGCCCACTAAGGGTCCGTTCGTTTCGCGGAAAATATCATGTTTCCGGAAAATATTTTCCTGGAAGTCATTTTCCGGGAAAATGACTCTATTTTCCGGTGTTCGGCCAAAACCTAAAATTTGAGTGGAAAATATTTTCCACCGTTCGTTAGCTCATTTAATTGTTTGGGAAAAATTATCAAAAATTGAATTTTAATATTTTTAATTGATCAAAAAATTAATTTTATTTTTTATATTTTTTTAAAAAAATGAATTTTTAATTATTTTTTTTTTTAAA
This sequence comes from Eucalyptus curtisii, assembly GCA_017140595.1. Taxonomy (NCBI): domain Eukaryota; kingdom Viridiplantae; phylum Streptophyta; class Magnoliopsida; order Myrtales; family Myrtaceae; genus Eucalyptus; species Eucalyptus curtisii. Next base: position 20,173,586 of record CM029498.1, read on the forward strand.
AATCGAAATTTTTTTTTTTTTTCTTTTTTTAATTTCTTTTTTTCTTTTTTTTTTTTTTTTTTTTCCTTCCTCCTTCCTCCTTCCTCCTCCTTCCTCCGCCGCCGCCTCCTTCCTCCTCCTTCTTCCTCCTCCTTCCGCCGCCGCCGCCTCCTTCCTGCCTGACGATGGCCGGCTGCTCAATGGCCAGATCCGACGAGCTCGAGGCTCGGCCGATCTCGCCCGAGCTCTCCGCGAGCTTCGCCGGGCTCGCGAGCCGCGAGCTCGGGTTCGCCCTGGATCGGGAGCCCGAGCTCCGCCGCGATCCGGCTAGCTCGCGGCGCGCGAGCTCGGCGAAGCTCGCAACGAGCTCGGGCGAGGCCCGAGCCCGGCCCGGCTCGCCGGATCGGGCGAGCCACGAGCTCCGCCCGGGCCGGCGAGAGATCCGCCTCGCCCGTGGGCTAGGCCCGATCTCGGCTTCGCCGGATCGGGCTAGGCGGGAGCCTCGCCGCCGCTAGCTTGCGGCAGTCGCCGGGCGCGGACGGTCGCCGGACACCGCCGTGGCCGGTCAGGCCAAAGAAGAAGATGAATAGGAAAGAAAGAAAAGAAAAAAAGAAAAGAAAAGAAAAGAAAGCATAAAAACAAAATGAAAGATGAGAGCGTGCGACGGAAAATGATTTCCTCTTTTCAAAAGAGGAAATCATTTTCCACGATTTGATGGGGAAATTTTCCTTTGACCGGAAAATATTTTCCTTGACCATTTATTTTCTGCCATCCGAACACCGGAAAATCCGGAAAACATTTTCCCGGAAGTCATTTTCCGTGAAACGAACGACTTAGATTAATTCTATCCTTCCGTGGGAACATTCAAAAGATAAACGGGTTGGGCTCGGGTCAAGCCCATTACGTACGGCCCAAATTCAAAGGCCTACCCGCTGAAAGCTCTCTGAATTTGGATTCTTGTTCGATCTGCAAGTATCGATGGATAAATTCAACTCTCGTCTCCTCTTTTTTCAGCCTTTACGAAATAAAACTGAAAAAAGATGAATAAGCTTAAAACTATTTTCATTATTTATAAAAAATATTTAAATGAAATTTGTTGTTGAAACTAAAAACATTTTTCATTGACAAAATGTTTCAAACAATACAATTATTCATTTTCAGGAAAAATATTTAATAAATCATTTATTTTCCGCAAAATAAACAGAGCTTTAAGTGCTTGGTGAAATCAACCAAGTAATCCCACGTGTGGTCCTCCATCTCTGATTTTCTCACGACCTTGGGGGTACCATGATTGAGATCTTTGGATTGTAAGTGTAAGACGACACACAATCAACCAAAGTAACGTTATCTTCATTCATCCAAATCCCTTCAACTCCAAGGGTTACAAAGAGAAATGGCGAGAATTAGTCTTCCTCATAATGCTCATGTAAAAAGCAACCGGACTTCTTTTTGGTCATGAGAACAATAGAGATTTAAATTTGGGTCCATTTGTCTCACAGAAGACTTCTTTATAGTGGGAAATATTTCCACGAAAATCATTTAAAAAAAAATTATTAGTTTTCACTTATTTGGTAGTTCAAGAAAAGTCGTTTTTCCAATCTAAGTTTCTTATTTTTAGTCTACAGAAAATGTTTTATGTGAATCGGCTAGTTTTCCATCATTCAAATACCGAATTTTTTTTTTAAATAATTTTTTTAAATAGTTTTTTTTCAAACAAATGGACCCTTAATTTATGAATATTACCAATCACGTAAAATCTACAACGAAGGGAAAAAGATGCTCCTTGTCCAAATCTCTTTATTCTCCTCTCTTGATGCTTCTTTGGAGTTCATCAATTTCAATCATGCCATCCTCTTAATACAGAGATGAGCATGACAATGTAAAGAAGATCATTGGCATCGAAATACAAGTTTCTTACAGGAATTAACACGCTCTTAAGAACGCAAATTACCGTGACAAGTATTAAGATAATATAGTAATTTGGGTAAACATGAATTAACCTCATTATTAGCAATAAGATGTAAAGTTCCACATAGCCTCACCTGTTCAAAAAATAAATAAATAAATATAGACATCGAGGTAAACTGCATACACCTAGAAAAACACAATATACAAGAACCAAACGTTCAACTGCTGTCCAAAGAGAGATGAACTTTCCTTTCTCTACTTGTCTGCCATTGTGCTTCGTCACCCTAATTTTGTCCTAAACTCAACAGACAAAGAAGAATTCTAAAGCAACGTGTGCGTCGCAGTTACCCAAACTTTAGAAGGCAATTCTATGAATCATAATAAACAGCGAGAGATTCGATTTATACTTGTGCTCGATGACACTTTTCCGAAGGTATAGGTGGACACTTTTGCAAAAGGTCATCCATCCTAGTGTAGAGGCCGTAGATCTAGTCAGGGACAAGGTGGATGACTCTCGCGTGATCAACCGAGTTGGCAATCTTCTTATGATCGGTTTAGTTCGCAATCATTCTCGATCTCCTAGGCCTCCTCCACCTCCTTTGGTTGATCCTGTGGTGGTTCGAAATGCTATGTTTCTCCATTCACACAGGGAGGTATCCTCGGATCTAGGCCTCATCTTACTTGTCAAATCTGTAACGGAGCCAGGCACACCACGCTACAATGTCTCCAACAATTCAACCATGCTTTTACCACTACTGATCTGTTGGACTCATTCTTTGCTTTATCAGTTGGCGATAGGGGTGTGCAACCGGACCGGGTATACCCGGTTCCCGGATCAGCCCACCCGGAAAATAGGGTCGGGAACCGGTTCCCATTGAAACCGGTTCGGGAATCGGTTCCCAAAATTCGGAACCGGTTTAAATCGGTCCGGGAACAGGTTCCGCATGATTACCCACCCGGAAACCGGTTCTTGGACCGGTTTTGGAACCGGTTCCCAAACCGGTTTTGTAAGTAGAGGTCCAAAACCCTTTTCTTTTTTTTTTTTCTCCCGATTTCTATTCTTACTCTCGCAATCACACGATGTTTTTCCTCTTGGCTTTCTCAAACACGCACGGCACTCCTCCTTTATCATTCCTCTTCCTCACTTGCTTCCCTCCCTCACCGGCTCCCTCTCACACCGTCTGATGGACGGACGGTGTTCGTCGCCGCCCAATTTTTGTGTATCGCATGGATTGGCTCACCTATTTCTCTTTTGTAGGAGGAGTTATGCTTGCATAAATGAGTAGCTTCATATAGTAGTTGTAGGAATAAGACTAACATTAGACCTATGTTTGTTACTAATTTTTTGCCTTATGATTTTATTTATTATAATTAGTCTTATGGATCCTTAATTTTTCGTTTAGTCAAAAAGTTCATGTATTAATTTATTACCGATGCTTAATGTTTCAATATAAATTAGGAGGATTACGTCATTTTCTCGTTTATTAATATAAAATTCGAAGTCGTATAGGATATCGGGAGATTGCAAAACAGGTTCCAGTGAAAATAGGGTTGACCTTGGAATCGGATCGGAAAAACATGGTGGATCGGGTACAGGGTCCAATACAAACAAAGTCAAGTATAGGGTTCAGAAAAGGGGAACCATTTATAACATAATCGAGTACAGGGTCCAGGTCTAGACCCTACCCACCCTGGACCCGATCACCCCTAGTTGGTGAGACCTCTTATTCAACTTGGTATCTTGATAGCAAAGCATCAGCACATATGACTAGTGATATTGGTAACATCCTTAATCCTAGACACTTTTTACGATTTGACTAAAGTCTCGATTGGCGATAGTTGTTTATTGTCTGTTAAGAAAGTTTATATAGCATTTTTACATACTGATTCTCAATCTTTACTATTATCTCCTTTCTATCATGTTCCTAATCTTGCTCGCAATCTCCTCTCAGTTGCTCAACTTTGCTGTAAAAATTCTTGTGTCGTTGATTTTAATGGTTCATCCTTTCTTTGCAGGCAAACAAACCGGGAAAGTTCTCCTTCAAGTTGATTCTTCCCATGGTCTTTATCCAGTTCCCAACTCAATGGTGTCATCTCACTTGCATCCTATCGTGGCTTCCTCTGCTTCACTCACTTGTTAGCGTGCTCGTCTTGACCATCCAAATAAACAAGTTTTGAGTTGTGCCTGCAATTCTAGTTGTAAGTCGGCATCATGTGAGTCATGTCTTGTAGGCAAATCTCATTGATTGCCTTTTGAATCTGTTAGTCATTGTGCATTTTTTTCTTTAGTTGTAATTCACTCTAATGTATTGACAAGTCCAATTTTATCTAATCATGGTTTCAAATATTTTGTGTTATTCGTTAATAATTATTCGCGGTTCACTTAGGTCTTTCCAATGAAAAATAAATTTAAAGTGCTTGCACACTTCCATTGCTTTCGTTGTTTTATTGAAATTCTGTGCAATGCCAAAATTAATTTTTTACAAATTGATGAGGAAGGTGAATATATCAGTAATGTGTTCCAAGTATACTTATATGAAAATGGTATTATTCAATGTTTTTCTTGTCCAGACACCCTATCTCAAAATGGTCTATCATAATGCAAAATTAGACACTTGGCCAAAATATCTCAAATCTTATTAATCCATGCTCATATGCCTATTTTATATTGGGTCGATGCTCTTCTCACTACTGTTTATACTATTAATCAATTTCCCACTTTTGTCATATATGATATTTCTCCTTTTTACTGTTTAGTTGGGTTCAAATTTTATTATTCATTCTTTCAAGTTTTTTGGGTGTGCTTTTTATTCCTTTTTTCTATCCCATGTCTCTTATAAGCTTGCATCTCATCCGGTGTCATGTGTATTTCTAGGATATGCATCAAATCACAAAGGCTATCGTTGTCTTGATCAGTCGAGTGATCGTTTTTTTATCAGTTGTCATGTTCAGTTTGATGAGGAAAATTTTCCCTTTTCATCAAAACCTTCCAATCTTAGTCCCACAACCCATTGTTCCATATTACCTGCTTTACTTTTTGTTTGCTCCGATCAATTTATTCTTCCTTCTACCTACTTTGGCCCTTAAGCTCCTCATCCACCTTTTTCTTCTTCTCTAGCCTTATCTCCCAACTTGCTTCTTTCCTCCCAACTTGCCTCTTTCCTCCTCTTGTCTTACCCAACCTACTTTCAATTCTTTTTCGCCTCCACCTCCCCTCCCATCAAACTCACTCACTGCGTCCCCACATCACTCCTCTCCTAGTCAAATTCCTCCCATAACATACCCGCAAATCCCTCTATTTCTCTATCTAGCTCCTCCGCTTTCGTTTCTTCTCTTCCGCCTCATCCTATGTAGACTTGTGCCAAATCTAGGCTTTCTAAGCCTAGGAAAATTTTTAATCTCTCTCATGCTTTTCATGAAGAGGCACCGACTTACCACTCTAAGGCCATTCTTGACCCTCATTGGAAAGTAGCCATGGCAGATGAATTCAATGCCTTGGTCACCAATCACACGTGGGATCTTGTACCACCTAACCCTTCTAAGAAGTTAGTCAGCTGTAAATGGGTTTTAAGATTAAGAAAAAAAAACCAATGGATTTGTGGAACACTTCAAAGCTCGACTCATTGCGTAAGGATTTAAGTAGCAAGCCAAACTAGACTATGACGATACATTTAGCCTGGTTGTTAAACCCACTACAATTCGGGCCGTTCTCTTTATTGCGATATCTTCGGGATAGGTCATACGTAAACTTGATGTTAAGAATACATTTATGCATGGCATCCTTTGTGAGGAAGTTTACATGCGCCAACCTCCTAGTTTTATTCATTCTGAAGAATTCCTGAATCATGTGTGCCGTATCAAGAAATCCATCTATGCTTTAAAACAAGCTCCGTATGCATGGTTTCATCATTTCAGTATCTTTTTATTATCTTCAGATTTCATGGTGAGTAAGGCTAATCCTTCATTATTCATCTACGCTTCTTCTCGGGGTCATTTCAATCTTCTTCTATGTGTTGATGATATTCTTGTCACCGGTGATACTCTTGAGTTATTACGGTCTCTACTTGCTCGACTCTCACGGGAATTTGCTATGAAGGATCCTGGACCACTTGACGATTTCCTCGACATTGAGCTCATCAATGCTCTAATGGTACACTTTTATCTCAAGCCATACGTTGCTAGCCTTTTGCACAAGTTTGACCTTGTTAAGGTTAAGCCTGCACTACTCCTCTAGTCTCGAAGACTCTATTGTCTGCTAACGATGGTGAGGTTCTCGCTTTTTCTGATGTTGTATTGACAAATGGTTGGTGCTCTATAATATGTGTCTATGACTAGAATAGATATCAGTTTTACTGTGAACTTGGTTAGTCAATTTTTGCATCAACCAAGATTACCTCATCTCCAGGCCGTTAAACATATATATCGATATTTAGCTGGCACCTCCACCCATGGATTGCTCATTGAGCGTTGTTCTTCTACTTCATTGACTACTTATGCAGATGTAGACTGAGTCGAATGCTCAAATACTTGACGGTCCATCTTTGGATTTTGTGTTTTTCTAGGCACTAATCTTGTTTCATAGAGCGCTAAGAAGCAACCCACCACAGCCCGTTCTCGGGAGAATTACACTATCAGTAACATAAGTTGTGTACGGCGCTCATTTTGGTGCCAAAAGTTTCCGTCGAATCACTTAAGTGCCAAATTGGAGGAAAAACGATCACTTTGGTGCCACCGGCGAAAGATTCCAGCCAAAATGATTACGTGGCTTTTTTAAAAAAAAAAAAAAAAAATCGACAAGGCCTTTAACGACGTCGTTTTCGGTCCTCCTTAAGAGAACGATGTTGTTTTGCCATCCTACATGGATGGCCTCACAAAAACGACGCCGTCCTAGGGTTTTTCCGACCTAGCTCGCTCGGCCATCATCGCTCGACCTCCGCCGTCTCTCGCTCAACCACCATTGCTCGGCGCTATTCGGACGCCCTTGATGGCACACGAGGGAGCACCAGCCCTGGTCGCCGGAGCCTAGGTACTGAAAGACGCGGGCCAGGCACTCATCGGGGAGATCGGAGATGGAGAGGGAGACATCAATGGCGGCACACTCTCGTCGGCGGCCTCCCCGAGCACCGGCTAGATCACGGCCTTCGACTTGGCCGTCAAGTGGCCGTCGTCGAGGTTGGGGTCGGGGTCGGGGTCGGAGCCGTGGCCGCCGAGTGGCCATCGTTGCGGTCGGGGTCGGGGTCGGGGTCGGAGCCGCGGCCGCGAGTGGCCATCGTTGCGGTCGGGGTCGGGGTCGGGGTCGGAGCTACGGCTGCCAAGTGGCCATCATCAGGGTCGGGGTCGGGGTCGGAGCCGCGGCCGCCGAGCGCAGGGGCCGTTGAGGACGGCGCTGGAGATTTAGGGTTTTGAATTGGGGGAGACACCAAACGGTGTCGTTTTGGTGTTAAGATGCTGACTGTGCTCTCCGGCGAGCCACATTAGCTTCAAAAATTAATAAAAAAGTGCCATGTCGGATTTCTTGTCAATCGGATCAAAGTTGGCACCAAAGTGAGCGTTTTTCAAAATTTTTGGCACTTAAGTTATCCGACAGAAATTTTTGGCACCAAAGTGAGCGCCGTACACAACTTATGGCACTGATAGTGTACTTCTTCCACCCGTTCTCATACAAAGGCTAAGTATCATCTTGTCGCTCACTATGTTACTGAGACTATTGAGATTCATCACTTACTTTGTGAGCTCGGGGCCCCCCTTTATAATCCTCTAATTGTTTATTGTGACAACATCTCTACCACCTATCTTGCTATCAATCCTCTGTTTCATGCTCGCACCAAACACATTGAATTAGATTAGCATTTTTTTTAGAACAGGTTGCTTGTGGTGATACATGTTCGCTACTTGTCTACAGCGGATCAGTTAGCAAATACCTTAACCAATGGACTACATATTCCATGTCACGTGCTATTGAGATCCAATCTCTTAGTTGTTACACATACTTTAGATTGAGGGGGAGTAATAATGTGTATCTTATATGTATTATAGGATGTTTTTGTGATTATATTTCTATCGATACACTTTCTATAGTTAACCACTCCAATAAATACATATCATTCAATCCTAATTAGGGTTGAGCCATCATAAATACTTTATCATTATTTTTTCTTTGACTCTAAATATCTACAGACTAATCTCCGAACAACATGGGTGGACAATGACAAAGTGACCCTGTTTCAAGTCGCACATTTACTCGTTTATAGAGAAGTGATATGACATGCACTCAAGTAAAAATCCCGTCCTTCAAAGGACACAACATGAGTAGTCTCTTCCGGCGGCTTGATTTCCATGGATCAAATCTGTTCATTACAATTGTCGATTCCTCATTTGTTAAGTACAGAAAGTGTGAATAAAATGACATTGCTAATAAGGATTAACCCTTTATTTCATATAAATTACTTTCAAAGTTAATAAACAGTGACCTATATAGGTCGATTGATTATTATTTTAGCCTCTCTAAGTCTTATCCATACATTCTACTTAGAATTATTATATCATAAATTAGTGCCACGACAGTTGGTGATAAATTGCATGTTTATAAGCTCAATTGAGCAAGCAACACTAATCAGACTTCAAACCAACTAAACAGAAGAAGAGAGAAAGAAACGTAGAACAAAACCTAAACTGCTCTTTATTCCAAACCTTTAACGCAAAATTTCATATGGCCAACCTTCTTAATATAGAGATTAACGATGACGGTGCATTATTTACTGAACAAGAGTCCAAATTATAATTTAGAACGATTCTTCAAGTCTCAAATGCCTGCAAAATTTAAATTAATCTTACCTATGATGCGACAACCTACAAGTATCACCTAAAAGAAAAAATCAATCATTTTGTTTTTCTGTTTTTAATACTGACAGAATATAGGTAATTTTTACGAAAAAAATTTGCCTCATGACTTTGTCCTTGCGTAAGTAAATGAAGAAAAGGGATTTCATCACAGAAAACTTTTTGTGCTGAGAGCTGAAAATTTCATAAGTAACCTCAATGCCCATGTGATAAGGGCTCGGAAAGATTTGAACTCAATATCCTAACAAAGTGGCGGTTGTAGCGATGAATTAAGTTTAGTGAAAAAATATCTCATATCTCGTGCGCAATAGTTTCAAAGGCTGCAAAACAATTAGCCCCCATAAGGTTCAAGGACCACAAAACCATTTGTCCTTAAATATAAATTAAGCAAATTCTTATGGACAACAAATTAGATAATTAATTTTAAGAAAAGACTTTGACTGTGATTATTTGAGAGAGAAAAATAATGAAAACGAATGTAAAAGATAAATCAACAAAAAAAATATATAAATTGTAAATGCATAACTCGTGTTGCAATCTATGAAAAAAAATTAATTGAATTAATAGCTTTAGTAATTTTATTAATTTGAATCGGATAAGTATTTGTATGAATCAAATCGTAACATAAGTAAAAAAGTATATATATAATTGTTATTCACACGGTATTCCATAATGATTTCACTAAGAGAGCGTTCTTCGTTTTTTTCTTTTTTTCTTTTTAAGAGAGCGTTCTTAATAGGAATGAAAATTGGAGAAAGAAATGTTGTAATTTAAAGAAAGGAAAACAAAAAAAAAAAAAGGAATGTGGTTTCTAATTGAAGGATATAAAGAGAAGTTGGAGGAGAAAATGAAACTTATAAATGCAAACAGGAAATTGCCCCGATAGAAAAAAAAAAATTTAACAAATTGAGAATAAAAAAAAAAGACAAACGACAAAAATGAAAGATAAAAAAAAAAATTCATTAGTCTTAGTGAACATTCCATATCATGAAACAAGTCTACACTTATAAAAAAATAAAATGTAAAACCGGAAATTATTTTCCCTTTCTTTATTTACCACAGATTCTGATTAGGAAAGTTCCGCTCCAAGAACTTATTTTTCTAACCAGGAAATTATTTAAAAAAAAAAACCTGGAAATTATTTTCCTTTTTATTTTAAATTTCCCACAGACTCCGATTAGGAAAGTTCTCAACTCCAGATGAACTCTCAAAACTTCACCCGCTGTCTCATTCCAACGGTAAACTATAAACTCCTCTCTCTCTCTCTCTATTCTCTCCGACGTTGTCTTCTCTCTTCACTTCTCTCTCTCTCTCTCTCCCTCTCTCTCTGAATTTGTCTCATCTGTTGCCCTCTGTTCTTCTCGCCAAGTATTCCTCTGTTTCTTCAGCTGAAACCCCATGAAGTTCATCGATTTCCTCGGCCCCAAGTCGCCTCCCATTGGCGACGTCCTCAGAGGTGAGGTCCACTCGCCGCCGTTGTCGTGCGTTTCTTGTCTGCAGGATCAGGAGAAGAAACCCATTGGCGACCACCCGAGAGTCGACGTGCACTCGCCGCGGCGGTCCTGCGTTTCTTGTCTCCATGATCAGGAGAAGAACCCCAGTGGCGACCACCCGAGAGGCGAGGTCCACTCGCCGCCCTCGATGGACTCTTGGTCGTGCGTTTCTTATGTGCACGATCAGGGGAAGAATCGTGACAGAGAGTCGAGAGAAATTTCATCTGCAAGAGGGGTGGTGGCTTGCGAATTGTTCCCCCTCACGCCTGACCGGAATGGTTTCTTGGGCAGCAAGGAACTCGGCAACCCTCATCAAGAATTCGCTCCTGCCCAACCGAAGCGAAAATTCACCGCCTCGCTCGCTGACGATGAGACCTTAGTTGTGGAGAAGAAGGCGAAGTGCAATAGAAAGCAGAAGGAAAAGAAAGTGGCCTCAGAACGTGAAGAAGATGAAGAGAGACGCAATGGCGTTTCCACAGAGTTGGTTCTGCTCTTCGATCCTTATAAGATCAAGAAGAAGCTTACAAAGAGCGATCTTGGCCACCTGTCGAAGCTCTTAATTCCGCGGGCATGCGTGATGAGCCATGTGCTCCCGGGCATGAGCGAGGAGATGGTGTCTCAAATGATGAGCCGCAAGGGTGCCGACGTTGTCGTATGGGACGCAGACACGCATTCAGAGCACCAACTGGTGTTTGCTTTCTGGGTGTCGTCAGGGGCCTACGTCCTGAAAGGGTGTTGGATCAAGGAGTTCGTGCAGCGGAGGGGTTTGTTGGCCCACGATGAGATTGGGATTTATTGGGATTCTACTGCTAACAGGTTCCATTTCAGCCTTCTTCGCAAGGGGAATTAGACTTGATCCTGAATTAGTATTTCTTTTGTTCGATGATCAACGGAAAAAAGTTTTCATCTTTAGAAAATGATATTAGTGATGGAATTTCATTGTATACAACCAATCTTTCTCTGTTTTCCTCTAGAAGTTAAATTTTAGATAAGTGCTTCTTTTGAAAACCGGTTCCATGTCTTTAAATTTCTTGTTGAGTTTCTCAGTCACTGTGTGAAATATATAATTTCCTGTTTCGAATGGGCAAAGTTGATATGGTACAGTAATCACTGTGGTGATCCTGCAGATAAGAAACGCACGACGAAATGTCCATCAACATGGACAGAATAGAAATGATTACGACACAGGCTTGCAGGCTAGAGAGAAATATTTAGTTTACTGTTGCAATGGGATGGCGAGTGACGTAATCAATCTTCGCAGTTGACTTTTGAGACTGCAGTTGGGGTGAGAGGGGCTTCCCTAATAAGTAGTACATTAGTTGTTTGGTCGTCTTTTAAGGCAGCTCCTTGTCCGGGATTTTTCGTATGTGTAGGGTAGAAGGGGACATAGCCAGAGCAGAGATTTATTAACTTCAGAGAATGTGCTGTTCAGTGGGAAGGAAGAAATATGAATTGCAGAGATTAGCTCTGTTTAGATATATAGTTAGAGGTAAATGATTGTTGAACTACGTTATCCTTTCCGTTAGATAACTGAGTCATTTTGAAGTGAAATATTACAACCCAAATAGATATTTGGTTATCACTTAACACTTGGAAATATTTGATCATGTAGTAGTTGGCTATCAGATTGAACCTCCAACCTGTCGCCCCCACCCCCATCCTCCATCCACTAGACCAGTTGCCTACTGGTGTAAATGACCTGAAGCTTTTATCAGTTACAAGAATTAGACAATTGGCCATATGAGCTAAGTGTAATGAAACTTGAAATTCGCCACAATTATAGTGATGAACTATGTATATTGGACAAATCGTTAAGCTGAGTTTGGGGAAAGATGATGGACATCCTGGTTAAACTATATGAAGGCCATTTCTAATAATATCGGGAAGACTATGCTTTGCATCTTGTAATGGAGCATCCCATAGTTTCAGGAATAAATCTTTATACCTTAAGATAAAATGGTGTTTCCACCTCTTTTGTAACAGCAAAATTGCTTGATCGTCATGACCTATGTCTTTGGTTGACACCTGAAAAAGTAAATGAAGGGGAGGAAAAGAGAATAGATGTCACAAAAGGTTAAAGATTTGTTTCTGTAGTGAGAGTAGCCAAAAGAGCCATTGCATATGCGGCAATTGTGGATATTCAGTTGATTGATGCAAAGAGTATTACTTCGGCTACTGGGTAGCTGAGTATCATCAACAAAGGATGCCAAAACTGAGTTTGCTCAATAAACAAGCTAAAGGATGTAAAGTGTATTTTTTGAAAGCAGTGAATGCTAACTGTGATTGTAGATACTATGGTACATGTAAGTGTAATTGTCTCTTAAAATGTATGCAGATGGCTTAAGAAAGCATCTCATTCCCTAACCAATGTAAGTTGCATTTGGTCTCTTAGATGATTCATAAAGCAACCCCATTCAGCCCCTCAGCTTTCTCTTGGCTTCTGGTGTTTTGAAATTCCGTGGAATGGCAATTGACACAAATGGCTTTTGCCTTCTGGTTGTGTTTTGTTGAAACATTTGTGTTTCAACCTCTGTTAGTTCTTTGTAACTACTTCCTATTTTGTTGCGACAATTGGCATTGCTGTTTCAGAGCCTGAGAAACGGTGCATTCTTTTCTTTAGTCTTTCCCTTCTACTACTGAGTACATTTTTTATCTTTCTGTGTTAATCATTTGTTTTCCTTTAGGCCCAGTTGCCAAAGACATCTTTCAATGGCAAGCAACAATTACAGGTCCTCCAGACAGTCCATACGCTGGATCTTGTTCCAATTCACTCCTTAGTTCCCACCAGCCTATCCATTTAAACCACCAAGGTATTGAAGGATGACCAAGCTGCAAGTTGTGATACATTACCATATTGCTCTCTTCCTTTTGGCCTTCACCATCTCATTTCTTCCTGTAATTACCTAATATTGCCCCAGATGTTATCCTTTTGTCAATCATAAGTTCCTTCTCCAATGCTTTGGAAGGATCTGATTAGATAGTGGAGCCATCTAACGAGTCTTGGCTCTACTAAATTCAGGAAAAGATATTCTTCCTTAATTCCTCTTTGATGTTGTTCATTTCCTTCTCTGCGTTACTCTATGTGAGTAGATTTTGCTGATAACTCGCTCCTTTGCAATGGTAGTATTATTTATTTTTTGAAATGCATCCTCCAAGTGCCCTATTAGAGCTATTTGATCAATTTCATTTTCTAATAACTCGACAACCAAATATTCTTCGGTTGAAACTTTTTTTCTCACTGTAACCATGAAAATGAAATTCTAGGATTTCTTTTTTTTCAAATGATAAGCTCAGTCCATAACTCCTAAGGTTTCTTTGTTGATTTTTCATTTTATTAGGTAGTGGGTTGTGGTTTTCTCAAGTCACCGGTCATTGCTCGGTGACCTAATTAGTGCAGCTCCCAGAGACACATTTCTTCAGTTATAAAGATTTTTTAGTGAGGTTTGGCCATATAAAGCGGGGCTTGCTTATTGAAGTCATATTTCACTCTCAAGGAAAAGCCCATTTTTATTTCCCTTTTGTTCGACCTAGGCTTTTCCTAAGTAAGTGTCACATTGAAAGAGGGCTGTTATTGACCTTGGATATGGCAATCTGCTGGAAACCATCAGTTGTTAGGGAGATGCTTTTTCGGGTGCCCCTACTGAGATCTGCTTTTCTTGCTTCACAAATGTCTGAGGGCTGCTTGGTGAATTTAATGCGTTTAACACGTTTGAAGTCTAAATTAGGGGAGAAGTCATTTGAATGCTGCCGATTGAAACTTGTCAACTAAGAGTGATTCTAGAAAGGACAGAATTTGCAAATGCTGAAGTCATGAATGTCATGATTATATATATCTTCCATGTGTTGCACCCTATTAAGACTGGTAGAACAGGAATTATATCCACTTCTTGGTGGTGGTGGTGGTGGTGCTGCTACTGCTAATACAATTTCTGCCAATATTTTCTTCTTAACTTTTTCATCAAGGTTGTTGCTTATCAGTTTCTTGGTTTTCACAAGTTGCACTCAGGATGATAGTCTCACCCCAACATTCAACGGTAGCATTTTCCTTGACATTTTGAAGGAGCAGCGGTGTGAAGCCCGGCCCTCACCGTTTCGAAGGTGAACTTTAAAAATGAATTGATTTTATCTGGCTAATAGGCTATGAGATTGAAGCTTCAATCTCTGGCCCCCACCCCCGTCGTCCTCCATCCACTAGACCAATTGTCTAATGGTGTAAATGACATGAAGCTTTTATCAGTTACAAGAATTAGGGAAATGGCCACATGAGTTAAGCATAATGAAACTTGAAATTTGCCACAATTATTGTGAAGAACTCTGTAGATCAGACATGTTTAGCTAGGTATGGCGAGGGATGATTGACATCCTTGTTAATTATATGCAGGCCAGTTTAAAAATACAGGGGAGACTATGCTTTGCATCTTGCAATGGAGCATCCTTTGCACATAGGATGAAATGGTGGTAACTGTCTTTTCTGGAATAGCAAAATTGCTTGTTCATCGTCACCTATGTCTTTGGTGGACACCTGAAATAGTGAATGAAGGGGAGGAAAAGAGAGTGGATGTCACAAAAGATTTAAGATTTGTTTGTGTACTGAGAGTGGCCAAAAGTATCCATTGCATATGTGGCAGTTATGGGTATTTTGGTTTATTGCTGCAAAGAGTATTACTTTGACTAATGGATAGCTGATTATCATCAACAAAGGATTGCAATACCAAGTTTTTGCTCAATATACAAGCTAAAGGATATGAAGTATACAGTTTTTGAAAGTAGTGAATCCAAAGTGTCATTATGGACATTACAGTGAAAAAGTGTAATTGTCTCTTAAATAATATGCCAAAGGCTTATGAAAGCATCTGATTCCCATACCAATATAAGTTGTATTTGGTCTTTTAGATGATTCATAAAGCAACCCGATTCAGCCCCTCAGCTTTCTCTTGGCTTCCGGTGTCTTAAAGTTCCTTGGAATGGCTATTGACACAAATGGCTTTCGCCTGTTGCCTCTTTTTGTTTAAACATTTGTGTTTTTGAGCCATGTTACTCATTAGCAAGTCTACTTCCTATTTTATTGTAACAATTGCCATTGCTGTTTCAGTGCCCCAAAGACGGACCTCAGGCCTTTCTCCTCCTACTACTCTGTACATTTGTCTATGACACTCTTAAGTAACTTCTATCTTTCTGTTGATCATTTGTTTTCCTTTACTCCCAGTTGCTGGCAACATGTTTCTCCGGCAACTGGGACTTTCTTGTTCCAACTCACTTCCCAGTTCCCACCAGACTATCCATTTAAACCACCAAAGGTGTTGAAAGATGACCAAGCTGAAAGTTGCTGTATTTTACCTAATTGCTCTCTTCCTTTGGGCCTTCACCATCTTGTTCTTCCTTTAATTACCTAATCTTGCCCTAGATGTTATCCTTTTGTCATTTATAAGTTCTTTCTCCATTGCTTTGGAAGGATCTGATCAGATAGTTGAGCCATCTAACATGCTCTACTAAATTCTCAAATAGATTTCTTCCATATTTCCTCTTGGATGTCGTTCGTTTCCTTCTCTGCATTACTAGATGTGAGTAGATTTTGCTGATACTCCCTCCTGTGCGACGATAGTAGTGTTATTTTTTAACGCATCCATCAAGAGCCCTGTTAGAGCTATTTGATCAACTCCATTTTCTAATAATTTAACAATTAAATATATGTTGACATGCTGATCTAAGTTATGTTTCTCTTTCAGGGAAGCGCCCATTTACAATTTCCTTTCCTTTGACCTTGGCTTTTCCTAAGTAGGTGTTTTATTGAATAAGGGCCATAGCAATCTGTTGGAAACCATCAGTTATTGTTAGGGCAGATGCCTTTTTCAGGTGCCTACACCGAGTTCTGCTTTCCTTGCTTCACAAAGGTCTGAGGGCTGATTGCTGTGGCTTTTAATGTGTATAACACGTTAGATCTGAATGCTCCTGATTGAAACTTGTCAACTAAGAGTGGATTTAGGAAGGACCAAATTGGCAAATGCTGAAATCGTGAATGTCTGTGACTATATATTTCTGCCATGGGATGCAGGCTACCAAGACTGGGAATTATGTCCACTTCTTGTTGTCACTGCAGGCGCTGCCTTTCTGCCAATATTTTCTTCTTAATTTTTATCAAGGTTTTTGTTTGATTGTTCCTTTCTTTTCAGAGGTTGCGTAGGACTAGTGTTTCACCCTGATATTTAACGGTAGCATTTGCCTTGACATTTTGAAGGAGCAGCGCAGTGGAGCCCTGCCCTCACCATTTTGAAAGTGAAATTTTAAAGACTCTCAAGCTATGTTATTCAATTATTTTGGATGGTAGGATCTATTGCCATTATATCAAAGAAAATTTCATTGCCCCCTCTCCCATCCTAGCTAAGGTAAATTTGAGGCGTCAAAGTACCGATGTTGTTTGCCTGTGACCTGAAAACAATCTGTACATTTTTATTTCCTGTGGTAAACATCGGAACTTGTTTGAGATGATGCATTTCTGGCCTTCATTCTCTTGTACTTTGAATGTATGTCTTACCCCATGTACTTGAAAACAATTGTATCAAACAGCAACTCATTTCCTCTGCATGGTCACCTGATGGCCAAACACCAGTTTCATGCTACTTTGTTCAAGGCTTTCCCTAAAGAACTCAAAAGTTCTGTCAAAGACTTTAAAACTAGTCTCAAGAAATGGATCATTCTTTTCAAGGAAGTCAATTGGAGAGAACTTGTACCGACTGTTTTGGAATAATCCTAATTGCTGCTTTGCTTCCTAGAATGTCATCAATTGTTTGGTTATATATGTTTAGAAGTGTCAATGTTACTCTGTTGTGATCACTATCCGTTACTGGGTGGACAAAGGTTTCTACTTCTGATTTCCAGGTGCTGCTCTCGATCTGTTCGCCATTAATGGACCCTCTGTACCAGAAATCGCACACATGAACAAGACCGACAGGGCAAAGTACAAGGTCCCCCCAGAAAAAGCTGGACGCCGAAGTATGCGATGACCCAGATGCCACCATGCGTAATTTAAGTAGGGTTTCGTGTCTCTGAACTTTGGTCTTGCGGCTTGTATCCGTTAGCAAAAGACCGTAATCCGTGTCTTACTTAGATCAGGAATAGATGAAGTCTGTAAGATGATTACCCTCCTGAAAACACATGCCCTTCTACATTGTTTTGCCACATGACGTTACGAAGAAAGACTAATCTGTAACACTATAATCAAACCAAAATCTTGACTTGGACATCTCTATAACAACTAAAAAATGGTCATCTGGTTCAACATCTTGACTTTAGGTTCGCTTGACTTTGGTATCAACATGGTTGAACATGTTTTATAAGCATCATGCCCCATTATGCTTTTTAATAGTGAGCAATTTAGGTTACAGAAAATTTAGAGCTTCATTCTGAAATATTATGCATCTTAGCATATTTATTGGTTCTGTAAAGAACATAACTCTTTGGGCATGATTCAGCCAGAAAATCTACCCCATCCATTGGGGCAAATTCCTAGTTATCTAATTCATATTTGCTGTTACAACCCAAATAAAAAGAAAATTCGTATTGGCTGCAAATAGTCTTAAAGAACATAAAGAAATCGTGACCTTGTCCTACTTCTTTGAGGAGCGAAAAATTGTAAATAGACATTCAATTTATTTTTTTGGTTGAAATATAGACACTCAATTCAAAAGTCTAGAGATTATAAGCAAGATTGAGATTAAATTGAGAATAGACAACACGATACATGATACCCATACAAACCTTGTTGTTAAATAATGCGAGATATTTTAGTACTTGTTTTTACGTTTAAACCCCCTGACATCAGGTTTTGAAGAATGGGGTGAATACACGCATATAAAGCCCAAAATAATAATTAACACGCTATTCCATAATGTTTTCACTAAAAGAGAGCATTCTTACACAAAGTGCAAAAAAGAAGACCTCATTTTTTCAATAGGAATGAAAATTGGAAAGAGAAATGGTGTAATTTGAATAGGGAAAAAAAGAGGAATAAGTTATTAATTGAAGGAAATAAAGAGAAGTTGGAGGAGAACATAAAGCTTACATACTCCAATCAGTAAATTGCCTCGCTAAGAAAATTGAACAAAAGACAAAAAAATAAATAAAAATAAATAAATATATAAAGAAGACAGACAAACAAAAATAGTAAAAGACTGAAATGAAAAAAAAAATAAAAAATTCTCTAGTTCTAGCATTCGATATCATGGAAAAGGTTTACATTTATAAATCTTTCTTTATTAAAGAAAAGGATCAAAAGATTTTATCCTTTTTCCAGTCTTTTTGAGACTCCATCAAATTACATAATGAAAATAATTTTAGAAAAGGTAGAAGCTCGCCCCTATCGTGGCAATCTAACCAGGAAATTTTAAAAAAAGGAAATTATTTTTCTTTTTCTCATTTACCACAGACTCAGATTAGGAAAGTTCCACACTCCAGGAACTTAATTTCTAGCCAGAAAATTATTTTCTGACCCAAAACAAAAACCAGGAAATTATTTTCCTTTTATTTTTTAATAAAGTTTCCCACCGACTCAGATTAGGAAAGTTCTCACCCCAAGTCAACTCTCAAAACTTGACTATGAAGACTGACGACGTCATTGGCCATCCCATTCCAACGGTAAACTGTCCGACCCCTTGTTCGTCTTCGTCTCTCTATTCTCTCCGACGTTGTCCTCTCTCTCTCTCTCTCTCTCTCTCTCTCTCTCTGAATTTCGCCTATCTGTTTTCCTCTGTTGTTCTCGCCAAGTGCTTCTCTGTTTCATCAACCGGCGACGTCCCGAGAGGCGAGGTCCGCTCGCCGCCCTCGATGGACTCTTGGTCGTGCGTTTCTTTCGTCAGCACGGTCAGGAGAAGAATGGCGACGAAGAGTCTGGGGAAATTTCCATCTGCAAGAGGAGTGGTGTCTCGCGAATTCTTCCTCCTCACGCCTGATAGGAATGGTTTCTTGGGCATCAAGGAACTCCGTGACGTTCGTCAAGAAATCGCTCCTGCCCAACCGAAGCGAAAATTCACTGCCTCGCTCACCCTCGATGAGAGCTTAACTGTGGAGAAGAAGGCGAGGTACAATAGAACGCACAAGGAGAATTAGACTTGATCTTGAATTAGTATTTCTTTTGTTCAATAACCAACAGAAAAAGGTTTGATCTTTAGAAAACAAAAATAGCAATAAGTGCTATTCATTTGGTGTGTTAAAACAAAAAAATCAAGTGCCAATACTGTAGTCATTATTGTAAGTTTAGCTCACCGTTCTACTACATTTGAACAAGTATATTGGTTTAAGTCCAGTAAAATCTAACTCCATGACACTGTCATTATGATTTGATCATGTGATTCAAGTCCTCTTGTTTTTAACTTCGTCTTCAGAAGAGTGTAAAACCACAAAGTGATAACAATACGGGGAGTGATATGTAGGAACAATGATCATCTCTCCAACCCCAATACAAACTTAACAAATCCTATAATTTGAATCCGTGGCCCCAACACTTAAGTCTGTTCTCCGTTCGACAAATTTTAGTGTCGAGAACCAAACTGCATCACTGTAATTTTATGTAACCAAGGTATAAAAGGCTGCTTAAGATTAGTTATGGAATTCTTGAGATGCCGCTGCTTCAATTCAGTTGCTCTTCGCTACTTCTGCAGTTGCTAAATGAGCCACAACTTCCTGCACAAAATCATAGTTCCAACAACTTTGTTAGGAGTTTAACCCGCTCAAACAGTCAGTCTGATACGTTTGTATTTCTTGGCCTTCACATCAATGTTTTAACGCATAGTAAATGTATCAAAATCAAGGGAAAAGAATGGGTTGTGTAGATTAGCATGAACATAATCAGCGTCAAGACATATGTCTGCGAAACTGCATGCGTGATCTTATGATCCTGAATACATGTCTCTAGTATTCGACTCAGCGGTTAAATTCTCAGAAGATTCATTTAAGTACCTCATCAGGAGCAGATTCATTTTCCTTTTCCCTCATTTCCTCTGCCTTTTGCAGTACAGAAGCATTCTTCTCTTCCACCACCACTTTACTGTACTCGCCCTCCTTGACCGGTTCATGCTGGGGCGAGTTGTACTCAGAGGAGAGCCCCTCGGACATGATCTCTTCCAGCGCTTCCTTGTCTCTTCTCGGAGAAAAGTAATGATCCAGCGAGTCATGGGATATGAACCTCCCTGGCTCTGCCTCTTCCTCTTCTAGTACTGATTCCGTCTCCGGCTCTAGCTCCTGCTCAGGCTCAATCTCCTTTTCTTCCTCTACACACTTTTCTTCGTCTTGCTCTTTGTTCAAAGCTTTTGTTTCTTCTTCTTTGATCTCTTCTTCTTGTTCAAGCTCGAAATGTTCACTTATGTCCTCAACTGTGGCTGCAGCTCCTGTATCCTGGCTCAACGCATCATTGGTTTCTTGTTGCACAAGTAATGCCGTGTCATTCCCAATTGCTTCCATCTGAGGAACGTTCTGTTCTGCTTGTTTGTTCTTCTTGGGATTGGCGCTTGAACTCCAGCTTTTGGTAAGGGTGTTTCCGGTGGCAACAGCATTCTTCGACTCCCTGCAACCCATTTTTGTAAAAAGAAATGTCAATCGGAATGAATTATATTGGAGGATTGATTCTCTCCCTTAATGCATCAGATTGTAATGAAGTTTCGGCTTTTGTTTTCTTTGTCTTTTGGAGCTTTGATTTGCTGAAGCGGTTTGTCCCCGTGGTTGACAAGAGGCAGGAGTTTTTTCTGTTGTGGATTGAGGGTGGAGAGGAGACAGTTGCAGCTAAAGTTATAAAGGGGAGTATTTCCCTTGAATCTAGAAAACGACAGTTCGTTTCTCATCATCCTGCGGGTTTTTGTTTTTATTAAACCCAACCTTGTTGTGGTTAGTTCAATGAAAAACTTACTTTACGATTAACATCCACACACACCCAAGCAAAATTCGATATTCAAAAGATTAAATTGTCCCTTCTTGAAAACTTATTGGTTCTGAGTGCTTTTAATGGGTGTAAGAATTTAGGACATGAGGGTAGACATTTTTGGAGAGAATTTTATAAATGGGAACATCAGGCTAATTGATGCGGAAGTGCAAAGTGGTCTCTATAGATAAAACTCAACAATGTATTAGTGTTTTCAAAACTAAAGGTATGTAATGAGTCATTGGGTAAAAAGTGAGGCATGTTTTTGATATATTCCGAATATCAATCGACATTATAAATCAAAATTTATATTATTGTCAAACATGAAATTGTTTGTACTTAATCGTATAGGAAATTAAATTTATACAACATTCCAAATCCAAGTACAAATCCTTTCCTGAACCAATAAATCAAAATGGATCTGTAATAAGCATGTTAGAAAGGTAAATATCATCTTCTTCTTCTTTTTTATGAAGATGAATTATATTAATGTTAGTAAAATGAATAATCAAGATATTGCCAATTAATCTCACAAATGCTTTACTTCCCAAATGGAATTCAAATTTCTCTGAACTTCCCATAAGATAATTTTTTTTACTAAATAATAAGCATCCCTAGACATATATCCTCTCTGCATATATTGCACTATTTTTTTTTTTTTTCCATATGAAAGTGTCATTTGCAGAAGTTTTTTGATCGTTCCGCACCGTCAGTGGCCATGGACGCCGCGCATCCTTTCTTCCTCCTCGTAAAACCCCGAACGGCCGGAGAAAAACCATTTTTCAGAAAAATGACAACTTGCAGAGATAGTGTGTTCAAGGAATGACTTTCGGTTGAGACGCAAAGTGGAGAGAACTTGGAATGGAGCTCGGCATTTCTAATATTTTGTTATTTAAATCGTCTCCGAACAAATGTGATGTTTATGAAAATTATTTTCTAGAAAATTATTTTTCAAAAAAATGACAATATTTTCCAATATTCATTTGAAACTTGAAAATAAATTAGAAAATATTTTCCGTCATTCAGTATTTTCCTCTATACACTCATTTTAATACATTTTTATTTTTTTTTTTTTTAATTTTTTTTTTTATTTTTCTTTCAACTTTTTTATTTTACTTACACCTTTTCTTTTTATTTTTTTCTTTTCCTCCTTCTTCTTCTTGGGTCAGTCCCTAACCAAAGGCTAGCTTGAATAGGCTGGGCTCAAAAAGGCTCAAGCTTGCTAGTATAGAGTGGCCAACTTGAACTCAAGCTTGCGAGCTCAGGCCTCGCGAAATTGGCAAGTCACAAGCTCACTCTTGCCGATCTAGCAAGTTGCCAGCTCGAGCTCGCCAAAGGTTGCGAGATCGAGGCTTGCCTATGGCTGGTCGCCAACTGTCTTTATGGGTAGCAACTAGCCCGAAAAGAAGGGAAAAAAAAAAAGAAAAAAAATCGTATTTTTTAAAAAGTAAAAAAAGAAAGAAGAAGGAGCTACAGATGAGAGAGAGAGGAAAATATTTTCCCCTACTTGAAATGTAGAAAACATTTTCCTCTATTTTAGAAGAATTTTTTCCCTTGATGAAAAATGTTTTTCTCAAGTAATTCATTTTTTGTGAAACAAACATCAGAAATTTTGAAAAATATTTTCATGGAAGTTGTTTTTCGTGAAATGAATGAACCCTTGGTTCCATTCTGTGAGCCATTTATTTAGCCACACTAAGTTTATGCATAATAACTAAATCGGAAATAAGAATCCCTTTTGAACACAAGAGATCATGGAAAGCCAAAAGAACAAGCGAGATGAGTTTGACTGTCTTTCATAGCCATCACATAAGCAAACAAAATAACATGTACTAAAGCGCTAGCGAAACGGAATTTTGTGATTACCACCTTCTAACGAGACAACCATGTCAAACGTTTATCCAACTCAGTCCAGTCTTGTGGATTAAAAGCAGTACTCCACTGCGGCATCTATGTTTGCAAAGTTGCCTCTAAATTTATTTTGGGTCTCGGCTTTTGATAAATTCAGTTGAATCCAAAAGCAATTGGTCTTGGCATTTGACACTTATGAGGTGGAACAAGAAAGACTGGGGGCTATAACCTTATCTAACATTTGCATTGTGTTTTATTTATTATTTATCATCGTGCATTCACGATTAAATCATCGAGAAGAATTTTTTAAAATTGGGGAACGACATCTTAAAAAAAGTTTTGCAAAAATTTGTAACTCAGGATTCAACAAAAGGAGTATTATGAAGTGAAATGCATGAAAAATGTTGAATAAAATCTCGTATAGGATAATGTTAAATTGCTAAAATTTACATCATATGTATGGGCTTAATTCTTTAAGAAAAACTCTAACTTTAGGTCTAATCCCAATTTTACTCCGAACTTCTTCTTATTTAAAAATAATCACAAACTTTCCCTATAGTCCCAAATCTAGGGGAAATTATAAAAAAAATCTTAAATTTATTACATTTGTTAGTCCTAAATCTTTTAATTTACTTAGATAGAAAAAATTGAACAAAAGACAAAAATAAATAAATAAATAAATAAATAGTAAAAGATTAAAATAAATCCTCTACTCAGCCAACATTCCATATTATGAAATCAGTTTACTTTTATAAACCTTTCTTTATTCGAAAATAGAATTAAACAATTTATTTTTTTTCCAGTCTTTTTGAGGTTCCATCAAAGTACATAATGAAAATAGTTTAAGAAGTGGTAGAAGTTCGCCCATATCATGGCAATCTAACCAAGAAAATTTAAATAAAAAAACCACGAAATTATTTTCCTTTTTCTCATTTACCATAGACTCAGATTAGGAAAGTTCCCCACTCTAGGAACTTTGGAGAAGTCCATATCTCCTTTCAGTTGGGGATTTGATAAAAGCTTCCCTCCACGCGGCACTAACACAGGCTCGTTCCACTGCTTTGTTGTAAAGATCCTGCTCCAATGTAGGCATGGCAACTAGGACATCAATCACAGCAGATACGGAGAATGGATCTACATGTGGTGATGTGACTCGTGAGTTGACAGAACCACTCACAGATTGACTAGTCATAGTTTTGATCATCTCTTGTATGGTTTTGCAGGTGCTAGCAACACCAAATGAGTGACTTCTCCTTCTCCTCTTACTATTTGGAGTTTTATCCATTCTATGTTTGTCATGAATTGGAGTAGGAGTTTTGTCAAACATAAAAACTCCCTCATCAATATAGTGTTCACTTAAGTCCTCTCGTCCATCATTTGCATCATCACCACCAATGCCAAGTTCGTCCGACGTCACCAAATCTTCAGCATTTCCTGCTGCATGCTCTCCAGTAGCATATGTATCACCAAATACAATACACAAGTCGGGATATTGAGGAAACCCATCCTTCTTGAATTTTGTCCACTCAATATTATCCTGCAATTTTCACAATGATGACATATATCAGCAATACAATTAAACATCTTGCCATGTACATCTATAGTGATCTCAAAATGACCAAAGGTTAAATCATACCTTGACGTGAGGTTCCCATATACTTGGATCATTAACAACAACTGTTTTGTTCATATTATCCCAGCCAAATCCGGATTGTGAAAGAAGCTTCTTGAAACAACCATACTGTTTTTTCAATTTGTTCACCTTGTTCTTCAATTGTACTTGAGTATATTGGAGTCCTGCTCGTTTATTGAATTCTGTCCGTATGTTATTCCACCCTGCTTTGTTAAAACTAGAAGAGGTGCGATTTCCCTTTTTGACCTCTTCTACTAACAAACTGACGTACAAGTTGGTTAAAGGCTCAGTCCACTTTGCGGTGAATACCTCTTTTTTGGATGCCATGTAACCTTCACTAGTTGAGCATCATATGAGTTCAAGACAATTAAATAGATGGAAAACCACTTTCTTTCTAATATGAAGTCATAGCTTGTCCCAGGATTAGGCTGGGTTCATGAAGCATGCACTCCAAGAGTTACTTTAACTACCGAAAATGAAGTAACTACAATATAACCCAGTGATTGGCATTATTTTTTTCTCTTCCAATCATTGAGTAACAAGAATTCAGCCTCACCACTATCACACCAAAAAGAGAGTGCAACATGCTGCTTCCTTATTTTCTCATCACCATTTTTTAGACTAAAGAAAGACACAAGTAACAAATCCAGTTATAGGATGATATTATCTCTAAACCTTGGATAGCTATTCAGTGCATAAAAATGTCATTATAGCAGCTACAAGCATCAAACTAGAATTAATGGATCCAACTCAAAACCTTGGACAGCTACCCAACGCATAAAAGTTTCTAAAAATGTTAGTATCTTTATCATTTTGTGTCATAATTTAGAACCTGAAATGTTCCTTAGTGCACTTGGAGGAATGCCCTTTTCATTTTGAGTTACTTTTTGCCTTTCAATGTGTAAATGCCGCTATACCTTCAATCATTGTAGCTTATGTGTAGGGTACATTGCCATCCAAACATACTATGCTTGCCCTATACAACCCCCGGTCTTGTTGTGATCCTTGACAGAGACTCAACTTCGACACAAGAGCATGCAACTTCCACACCATAAATTTGTTAATTAATTCCTTCAGCCTTCATGTTCTACCTATCAGTTTGTTTTCATTCCCCTGAAAGTGCATATGGACTTCTTAGCTGTCACTTTATTGATCATTATTGTGGGATACGATTCATTATAACCAATATAAAAACTTTGGGTCGAAAATGAATCTCTTAACTGGTCGCTTAACCATTCCTATATTTTTTTCTGTCCCTTCAATAAAATTTCAAATGCTCGTTGTTTCAAGTCATATCATGGTGATCCTATTTTAAATCCTATTTTAAATCCATTTATACCTTGGGAGAGGCCACCTTTAAAGAACTGTGTTTTGTATCTATGGGATAGATTCCAAGACTGAGGTATGAAGAATTCTCAATATAAGGATTTATGATGCATCGGAGAAAACAATGCTCATGAGTTGTCATAATGCCGACATTTTTTATTTGGTTAAGTGACTTCCTTAATATATAATAACTCGGATTGGCTAAAAGAGAGCCTTTATCACAGCCTACTTCTAAAACACACATCGACAACTTTAACAACTCACACAACATACATACACAACTATCTCATTTCATCTCATACTCCCACTGGTTTTAAGAGACAAAGATGCGTAGAGAAAAGTGCACCAAAATTTTGATGCTGTTCATCAATATAAGCTCTGGTTTGTTTTAGTCAGCCTAGCTAATACATGTGAGAATAAGGGCGACACGAGCACAAGGGAAGCAACGTGAGAGAGGCGAGCACAAAGAGAGGCGACGCGACAGAAGCGGACATGATTCAACTTAGAAAAAGTGAGAATTACTGTTAGAAAAGGTACAATGAGAAGGAATCAAAGCAACAAACCTGATCTAGGGCAAGACAACCATGAGGCGACACGACCAGAGGCAATGCAATCGGAGAAAGGTGACCGGAGGCTACGGGACCGGAGGCAGCGGATTCAACTTCAAAAAAAAGTGAGATTCACCACTAGAACAGGTACAATGAGGTGGAATCAAAAGCAACAAACCTGATTTATGGCAAGATGACCACGAGGCGATGCGACCAGAGGCGATGTGACCGGAGAAAGGTGACCGGAGGCGACAGGACTGGAGGCGGCGGATTCAACTTTAAAAAAAAGTGAGAATCGCCACTAGAACAGGTACAATGAGAAGGAATCAAAAGCAACAAACCTGATTTATGGCAAGACGACCACGAGGCGACGCGACCAGAGGCGATGCGACCGGAGAAAGGTGACCGGAGGTGACGGGACTAGAGGCAACGGGATCGGAAAGAGGCGATCAGAGGCGACGGGACTGGAGGCGGCGGGATCGGAGAGAGGCGACCCAACCGGAGCGACGCGACCAAAGTGAAGCGACCAGAGACGACAGGATTAGAATGACGGCACCGAAGAGAGGCGGAGGCGACGGGACTGGAGGCAACCGGCTCGTAGAGAGGCGACGCCACCCAAGAGAACTGCGACCGGAGACGACGGACCGAAGAGAGGGCAGTGACTGGATTGGAAAGAGGCGACCAAAGGCTACGGGCACGGGACCGGAGAGAGTCGACCGGAGGCCACGGGACCGGCGGCGACGGGACCGGAGAGAGGCGACCGGAGGTGATGAGATCGGAGAGAGGCGAGCGGACGAAGGGAGAGGTGAGCTGAGAAGGGAGCAAAGAGAAGTTAAGGGTTTTCTATTTAGGGGAAAACAGAAGCTGTTTCTTATTGGAACAAGAAGTTCATCGATTTCTTCGGCACCATTGTCGTGCGTTTCTTATCTGCACGATCAGGAGAGGAAACCCATTGCCGACCACCCGAGAGGTGATGTGCGCTCGCTGCCATTGTCGCGCGTTTCTTATCTCCATGATCAGGAGAAGAAACCCATTGCCGACCGGGCGCTCGATGGACTCTTAATTGTGCGTTTCTTATCTGCACGGTCAGGAGAAGAATCGTGATGAAGAGTCCACAGAAATTTCATCTGCAAAAGTGATGGCGGCTCGCGAATTCTTTCCCCTCATGCCTGATGGGAATGGTTTCTTGGGCACCAAGGAACTCGGTGACCCTTGTCAAGAAATCGCTCCTGCCCAACCGAGGCGCAAATGCATGGCCTCGCTCCCCGACGATGAGACCTTAATTGTGGAGAAGAAGGCGAGGTATAATGGAAAGCGGAAGGAAAAGACAGAGGCCTCGGGACGTGAAGATGAGGAAGAGAGACACGCAACGGCGTTTTCCACAGAGTTGGTGCTGCTCTTCGACCCTTAGAAGATCAAGAAGAAGCTTACAAAGAGCGATCTTGGCCACCTGTCGAGGCTCTTGATTCCACCTTCTTCGCAAGGCAAATTAGACTTGATCTTGAATTAGTATTTCTTTTGTTCGATGACCAACAGAAAAAGTTTTGATCTTTAGAAAAGGATGTTAGTGATGGAATTTCATTGTATGCAACCAATCTTTCTCTGTTTCCTCCAGAAATTCAATTTTAGACAAGTGCTTCTTTTAAACCTTGGTCCCACGTCTTTAAATTTCTCGTTGAGTTTCTTAGTCACTGTGGTGAAATATAAAATTTTCTGTTTTGCATGGGCAAAGTTGATTATGGTAAAGTAATCACTGTTGTGATCCTGCAGATAAGAAACGCATGATGAAAAGTCCATCAACAGCAGCAAATGGACAGAATAGAAACAATTACGACACAGGCCTGGAGGTTAGAAAGAAATATTTAGTTTACTGTTGCAATGGGATGGTGAGTGATGTTATCAATCCTCGCAGTCGAGTTTTGAGAGTGCACTTGGAGTTGGAGGGGCTTTCTTATTAGCTAAGTGTGGGGAAGAAGGAGACATAGCCAGAGCAGAAATGTATTAACTTTGGAGAATGTGCTGCTCAATAGGAAGTTTTGTACAGGAAGGAAGAAATATCGGTTGCAGAGATTAGCTCTGTTATATAGTTAGGGGTAAATGATTGTTAAACTACGTTAGCCTTTCCATTAGATAACTGAGTCACTGTGAAGTGAAAGATTACAATCCAAATATATATTTGGTCATCACTTTGATATATTTTGATCATGCAGTAATTGGGTTACTTGGCACATATTCACCAAGACGCTAAGCTCCTTTGTTGGCAGCACATTTTAGATCGTTTCCTGCGGCCTTTACTTCATACGGGCTTCCACTTCATTGTGAAAGTAGCTTGTCTAGGTTGCTGTAGGACATGTACAGCATATGATTTGTTTCCGTTCCCATGTGTACTTGAGCAAACTGAAAAATCAACTACACTCATCCTGTTTCTGTGACTGAGAATATTCAGCAAACATTCACATGTGCTGCCATAAGGGCACGATTACAGTGACCCTGCTGACTGTGCAATCAAATTCTAAATGTTGGTGCCCTTTTTGGTCCAATTGACTTGTAATTGATATTTTAAGGCGTTTTCTGGTATATGTCTAAACTCAAAGTTTCATGCATTCAAAAAAAAAAAAAAAATTGGGTCCTCTGTAGAGCAGATGATGTCATTGTATTTGTAGATAAACAGTACTTTCAAAGTGAAATTAGATGAACTGCTTCAGTTTCTTTAATTTGGAACCGATCAGAAGGTTGACCCATCTAACAATTCTTGACCCTACCAAATTCTCGAATAGATATTCTTTCTTATTTCCTCTTGGATGTTATTCATTTCCTTCTCGCATTACTACATGTGAGTAGATTTTGCTGATACTCCCTCCCTTGCAATGGCAGTAGTATTTCTTTTTTTAAATGCATCCTCCAAGGGCATTTATAGAGCTATTTGATCAATTTCATTTTCTAATAACTCAACGATTAAATATATGTTGACTTCAGATGAAACTTTTTTATTCTCACTATAAGCATAATATACATGAATCTACGACTTCTTTTTTAATCGATAAACTCAGTTCATTACTCTGTGGCTTTCTCTGCTGTTGCGTCTGTGCATATTGAAGCATGTGAATTTTCAGTTTGTTAGGTAGTGGGTTGTGGTTTTCTTGAGTCACAGATCATTGCTTGGTGACCTCATTTGTGAAGCTCCTAGAGACATATTTCTTCACTGGAAGTCAAGTGCCAAAGATTTTAAAGTGAAGTTTGAACATATAAAGCCATGCTTTCTTATATAAGACAGGTTTCTCTCTTGGGGAAGCGCCCATTTATATTTTCCTTTACTTCGAACTTGGCTTTCCCTAAAAGTGTTATACTGAAAGAGGGTGAGCCATTGAGTCATTGACCTTGGATATGGCAATCTGTTGGAAACCATCAGTAATTGTTAGGTCGGATGCCTTTTTCAGGTGCCTGCACTGAGTTCTGCTTTCCTTGCTTCACAAAGGTCTGTGGGCTGATTGTCGTGGCATTTAATGTGTATAACACGTTAGACCTGATGCTGCCGATTGAAATTTGTCAACCAAGAGTGCTTTTAGGAAGGACCGAATAGGCAAATGCTGGAATCATGAATGTTGTGATTATATATTTCTGTCATGTGTTGCATGCTGTTAAGACTGGGAATTGTGTTGATTTTTTGTTGTTGCTACTGCCATTGCCTTTCTGCCGATATTTTCTTCTTAATTTTTTCCTCAAGGTTGCTGCTTAACAGTTCCTTGGTTTTCACAGGTTGCATTCAGGACAATAGTCTCGCATCCCAATATTTGACAGTAGCATCTGCCTTGACATTTTGAAGGAGCAGTGCACAGGAGGCCTGCCCTCACCATTTCAAAGGTCAACTTTTAAACACTCTCAAGCTATGTTATTCAATTGTTTTGGATGTTAGGATCGGTTAAGGGGTCATTATATTGTTAGAACGATTTTGCTGTTCACTTTATATGAATGTCCAGCGGGGCTGGAGAATGTTGTGTCCTAGTTAAGATAAATTTGACTTGAAAATGTTCTGTAAATTTTTATGTCGTGTGGTAAGCATCAATGCACGTTTGAGTTGATGGATTTCTGGCCTTGGTTCTCTTGTACTGTGAATGTATGTCTTACCCCATTTATTCTTTGAAAACCAATTTTAATAAACTGCAACTTAGTTTTTGGAAATCGCATTGTTATCTGATGGCCAAACACCAGTTTTATGATAGTTCTGTGTTCAAGGCTTTTTCTAAAGACCTCAAAAGATTTGTCAAAGACTATAGATTATGCTTTGCATCCTAGAATGTCATCAATTTGTTTTGGTTCTGTATGTTCGGAGGTGTTGATATTGCCCTGTTGTTATCGCTATCTGTCATTATGACCTCTACCGCTGGGTAGACAAAGGCTCTTATTTCTGATTTCCAGGTGCTGCTCTCGATCTGTTCGCCATTGCCGGACTCAAAGCCCGATGACACTTTGTACCGGAAATTACACAGACGAACAAGACCAACGGGGCCAAGGACGAGGTCCCCCTGGGAAGAAGCTGGATGCAGTAGTATGCGATGGCCCAGGGTGTGGCAGTGCGTAATTTAAGTAGGGTTTCGTGTCCCTGAACTTTGGTATTGCAGCTTATATCTGTTAGCAAAAGACCGTAATTCATGTCGTCCTTAGATCAGAACAGATGAAGTCTGTAAGATGATTACCCTTCTGAAAACACATGCTCCTCTACATTGTTTTGCAGCATGATGGCATGAAGAAAGACTAATCTCTAACACTATTTATCAAACCACATCTTAACTTGTAGGCATCTCTATAACAATGAGCAAATGTCATTTGGTTCAACATCTTGACTTTAGGCTGGCTCGACTTCGGATATTGACATGGTTGAACATGTTCGTAAGCATTATGCCCAGTTTTGCTTTTAAATGGTGAGCAATTTAGGTTATAAGAAATTTAGAGCTTCATTCTGAAATATTATGCATCTTAGCATATTTATTGGTTCTGTAAAGAAAATGACTCTTTGGGCATGATTTAGTCAGAAAATCTACCCCATCCATTTGGAACGTATAATGCAAATTCCTAATTATCTAATTCATATTGGCTGCAAAGATTCTTATGGTCTTGCTTCCTAGGTGGAGAAGTATCTATCATGAAGAACTCGTGATCTTATCCTACTTCTTCGAGTGAAAAATTGTAAATAGACACTCGATTTTTTCTTTTTTGGTCAAAATATGGACACTCAATTCAAAAGTATAAAGATCACAAGCGAGATTGAGATTAAATTTTGAATGATTGAGAATAGACAACATCATACATGATACCCGTACAAACCACGTACATAAAAAAACAAGAGATATTTTAATACATGCTTTTTCGTTTAAACCCCAGGAAATCTGGTTTTGAAAAATTGGGTGAATACACGTATAGAAAGCCCAAAACAATAATTTACATGTATTCCATAATGGCTTCACTAAAAGAAAGCATCCTTATGCAAAGTTCGGAAAAAGAAGATCTCGTTTTTCATATAGGAATGAGAATCGAAAAGAGAAGTGTTGTAATTGAAGAGAAAAGAATTAGGAATATAGTTTCCAACAGAATGAAATAAAGAGAAGTTGGAGGAGAAAAATAAAACTTATTCAATCCATACAGGAAATTGCCTCGCTAGAAAAAATTGAACAAATTGACAAAAAAAGGAAGACAAACGAAAAACACTAGAAGAAAAAAAAAAAATATATCTCTAGTCCAGCGTAAACTTAGCGAACGTTCTATACCACGAAACAAGTTTACATATTGATAAATCTTTCTTTATTCAAAAAAAGAATTAAAAGATTGGGTTAATCTTTAATTTAAACCATGAGAGCACGGGATTTTTTTTTTTTAAAGATTATCTCAATCTTTAATTGCAAATTTGATTGCGGATTGCTTTTGCAGATTAGGCGAGTTTATCTCTAATATAGATGATTTTCATTTATCAAAATAATCTAAAAAAAAGATTATGTGGCATACCATATCGTTAGATTGCATGATAGGACTAGATAGATATTATCCTGTTATAATTTAAATTCATGTTTGAATAATATCTAGGCTAAATAGCATTTTCTATGTAGAATTGCATGCTGCTGAGATAAGTGTAGTCCATTTCCTAACTTAAATTAGATGATATTTCACGCAGTGTATTTCTATTTTAATTTATTTCTAGTTACAAATTTCAAAGAAAAACCAAAAATATCATATGCATGTCATATAGTTTGCATGCTAGGTTTATTTACTTAGAAATTACATGTCAACAGAAACAAGTCATATACTTAAATAAAATTGCATGCCATATAGGCTAGTTTTAATTTTAAGACGAGGAAACCCCAAAAATTGTTAGCTTTGGTACATTTAGTTTCTTTAATGCAATTCCTTTGAATTCACGATCAAGACATGCGGTACACATATTTTCGATTGCATGGAGTGTGAAAGTGTATTTAAATCTCGAATATGTCAGAATGTGTGCAATGCCATCAATTTGAAGATGGGGAAAGTATGAATGAATGAACGCTTAGGGTGCGAATGGTAAAATTTCTTGGCTGGGGAAGAGTTTTTTTTTTTTCAGAAATAGTTCTTTTCTATTTCTATTCCGGGGAACAGTTTCGAGCAAAAGAACCCGTTTGGTAAGCGCACAAAATTTCTATTTTGAAATAGAAAAAGAACAGAAACCTGTTTGGTAATTGCACAAAATTTCTATTCCAAATTTTAATTTTTTAAAAAAAAATTAAAAATAAGAAAAAGGAATAGATTAGATATTACATAAAATTGACAAGATCAAAATATTATTATATTAATAATACATTTGCTTAGGTGTAAGAATTCTAGTCGAAGATGAACCTATAACATAGGTGGTATTGTACTAGAACGTGAGCTATTATCTTATATCTATGTGTGAGGATCTTTACTTATGTAGTTTATAGCCTATTGAATTTAGGTAGCGTTTTGAACTATAATTCTCAATAATATATTTTCTTTTTGCGAATTTTAATGTTTGGTATAGCAAATATTGCGGAAAAAGCACAAGGGATATTGTTAGTCAAATTAATTTGTAGTAATTTCCTTGGAACTAAGTTTTTACTCTTTAAAAAAAAATTGTAATTCTAGTGCATGCGTGGCTTGGGGATTTTAGTTTTCTAATCTTGACATGGATGTCGGGTTGGGGTTGGAAATTTCCAACTATTGGAATGGTTCATGCATGGCGTGGCTTTACTGTCATTATGCATTTAGTTCATAGTATGCTCCTAAAACACTTAGTAAAGACCTCGGTCTCTTGTATTTTGAGCCGTCGATGCATCCCATCTTGATGCTACTTTTACCTTGCTTCTTCCGAATTACAAACTATTTCATTTTCGTGTTTCACATAAGCTTATAAGGTTTTGGCTAATTTTGATGAAGGGAAGTGTTTTTCCTCTCCTCTTTTGCTTTTTTTCTTTCTTGACTAGGATGCAAGCTTTGGACGGCGGTTTGTAGGTCTTTAAGTGTAAACTATACAATAGCATACAATTTGCTTCTCTTCTGTTTGTCCACATTTATGATACATTCAATGGCATTTGTGCTCACGGAGATAGAATTTGATGACCTTAATATGATTAATAGAAACGTATTCATAATAGTTTACAAACACATTGCAAAAGTGTTATCACCAAAAAACAAAAACACATCGCAAAAGTCGGAAATAAAAAGTCATGGAATCTCTTGCATATTGTGATCCCTTGCCATCATATTTGCAATATTTTTCCTTATCATGTTTATCTCAGCCGCCTCATCACCTGGTGTATCATCTACAACCTCGTCTTGTGTAGGTCCAACTGGATACGTCGGATCTCCATATAGGGCAAAGTTCCTGTCCATCTTGTCTTGGTCGCGAATATAATTATGGAGAGTACAACATGCGATTACAATATATGCTTGCTTTCGAATTGAAAATGGAGGCATGTGTTTCAAAATGGAGAAGCGATTTTTTAATGCCCCAAATGACCTCTCGATAACATTTCTCAACGAAGAATGCTTATAGTTGAACAATTCTTTTTGATCTGGGCCGTCTAATTCTACACCTATAATCATTCAAATGATACCGTTCACCTTTAAATGGAGTCAAAAATCCTGGAAGTGCTGCATAACCAGAATCTACTACATAGTATTTTCCTACAAGAATATTTACATAAATTTGTTATGATATGCAATAGCTATACAATCATAAAGAAAATCACTTGATATAGACAAAGCAAATACCGGTGGTGGTCGAGGAAATTGCGATTGAGGAGTCTCGAGTCTGCCGAGAGAACCCGACAATCATTGGCAGATCCTTCCCACCAAAGCATATACGAAAGTAAATTTCATATCGAACGAACAAGCGCACAGCACATTTTGAGTGGTAGTCCCTTTCCCGCCTCTAAATGGGATTTGTTTCGCTATAGGGACGGATGCATTAATGTGGGTGCCATCAATAGCACCAATGCAGCCCTATGATTTTATGAAAGTATAGCGTTAGTCAATATTATTAGCTATATTTATTTTAATAATGTAAAATTGATATAAAAATCTTACCTTAAAGTAACGTCTATGGTTAGGATCGATAAGAATCTCTTCCGGAACAATATCAAAAGAAGGCGCCTTGATAATCTCTTTTGATAATTCGAGAAGTGCTTTTAATACTAGAGTAAAAAACTTACCGATTGTTTGTCCGAACGTTGAAATCTCTCACATAAATCTCTATTGGAGTTTTTGTGACCAACCATAGATAAGAAAATCCCAACTTGTTCATCTACCCTTACATATCGAATATCTTTCAGCCAGCCTCTTGCCTTCATTAGATCACATAGGTTAAGAAAAACATGTCTCTCTAACACGAATGCTTCATATATCCTATCTCGAATGTCCGTAAACAATTTCCCTTACCCATTCGGCTCCCGATAATTTACTGTCCCTAATAGGCTCTTTCGTATGCAAAGACATGTCCAAATTAACAAGACATAACCATGCTATTATTATGTCAATATCAACCTCATCCAAATACCATTCAACTGCTGCTACCTCTCCATTAGACACACTATTTGATTCATCTTCCATAGTACCTATGCCATCACACAAATACAAGAAATTCAATATAGATATATGTACAAAAAAAAGAAAAAAAAGAAACCAATAACATAAGTAATAGAGTGAAAGCAAACCAAATATAAAAAATCAACATAATCCATCATATCCAAACTACAACACAAATGCAAAAGTCTCAACATCAATATCTTGAACAACAAAATAACAACCAACAACATAAAAAACATAGTATAATAAAACTCCATGCAATCCACGATACATTCCCTAACATCCACTAAAGCAATCGGAGAAGTCCATATCTCATTTCACTTGGGGTTTTGATAAAAGCCTCCCTCCACGTGGCATTAACGCAGGCTCGTTCCACAGCTTTGATGTAAAGTTCTGGCTCCAACGTAGGCATGGCAAGTAGGATATCAATCACAATAGATACGGAGAATGGGTCTATAGGTGGTGATGTGACTTGTGAGTTGACAGAACCACTCACAGATTGACTAGCCCTACTTTTGATCATCTCTTGTAAGACTTTGCAAGTGCTAGCAACATCATTTGACTGACTCCTCCTTCTCCTCTTACTATTTGGAGTTTTATCCATCCTATGTTTGTCATGAACTGGAGTAAGAGTTTTGTCAGACATAAAAACTTCCTCATCGTTCCGGTGTTCATTAAAGTCCATTTGGTCCATCGTACGCATCATCACCACCAATGCCAAGTTCATCCGACATCACAAAATCTGCAACATTTCCTACCGCATACTTCCCAGTAGCATATGTATCACCAAATACAAGTACACAAGTCGGGATATTGAGGAAATCCATCCTTCTTGAATTTTGCCCACTCAATATTATCCCGCAATTTTCACAATGACAACATATATCAGCAATACAATTAAACATCTTGCCATGTACATCTATAGTGATCTCAAAATGATCAAAGGTTAAATCATACATTGACGTGAGATTCCCATATACTTGGATCATCAACAACAACTGTTTTGTTCACATTATCCCAGCCAAATCCGGATTGTGAAAGCAGCTTCTTGAAACTAGCATACTGCTTCTTCAATTTGTTCACCTTGTTCTTCAACTGTATTACAATATATTGAAGTTTCGCTCATTTATTGAATTCTGTCCGTATGTTATTCCAGCCTGCTTTGTTGAAAGTACAAGAGGTGCGATTTCCCTTTTTGACCTCTTCTACCAACAAACTGACGTACAAGTTGGTTAGAGGCTCAGTCCACTTTGCAGTGAATGCCTCTTTTTGGGATGCCATGTAACCTTCACTAGTTGAGCATCATATGAGTTCAAAACAATTAAAAAGAGAGTGCAACATGCTGCTTCCTTCTTTTCTCATTATAGCAGACTACAAGCATCAAACCAGAATCAATGGATCCAACTCTAAACTTTGGATAGCTACCCAATGCATAAAAGTTCCTAAAAAGTCCGTATCTTTGTCCTTTTGTGTCATAATTTTCACTTTGAGTTACTTTTTGCCTTTCAATGCGTAAATGCCGCTATACCTTGATCATTGCAGCTTCGTGTAAGTCGTACATTGCCATCCAAACATACTACGCTTGCCCGATACAAGCGGTGCATCGACACACATACACAACACCCGGATTGGCTAAAACAGATCCTTTATCACAGCCTATCGCTAAAACAAGAGCATCGACAACTTCAACTACTCACGCACACGCACAAGCGCACACATACACAATCCCTGGATTAGCTAAAACAGATCCTTTATCACAGCCTATCACTAAAACAGAGCATCGACAACTTCAACTACTCACGCAAGCGCGCACAGATACACAACTATCTCATTTCATTTCATACTCCCACTGGTTTTGAGAGACAAAGAAGCGAGAAAAGTGCACCAGAATTTTGGTGTTGTTCATCATATCGGCCGGCTTGTTTTACTCGGCCTAGCCGATACATGTGAGAATCAAGGGCGACACAAGCACGAGGGAAGCAACATGAGAGAGGCGAGCACAAACAGAGGCAACACGACGGAGGTGACACGATTCAACTTCGAGAAAAAGTGAGAATCACCACTAGAACAGTACAATTAGAAGGAATCAAAGCAACAAACCTGATTTAGGGCAAGACGACCACGAGGAGATGCGACCGGAGAAAGGTGACCAGAGGCGACGGGACTAGAGGAAACGGGATTGGACAGAGGCGATCAGAGGCGACGGCACTGCAGGCGGCGGATTCAACTTTAGAAAAAGTGAGAATCACCACTAGAACAGCTCCAGCTTCACATAACCCGCGCCTTCAGCTTCACATAACCCGCACCTTCAGCTGCAAAATTTTTCCCCACATTTTCTAAAGATCAAACATTTACTTGAAAACCAACAGCTTCAAGTAATGTGTAGAACCAACTTTTTGGACCCCAAATCTTAAGCACATTAGAGTAGCAGCTCCAGCAGGAGACTATTAATTAGTCAAAGACCTCATCCAGATGTTGTAATACCCCTAGTTCTTAATCAGTGTTCGTATTTTGCTGGGCAAACTAATCTTTAAAAAATCAATCTGGCAAACCTAGTTTCTATGTGGGAACATCTTTGCAAGGGCAAAGGTAAGAACTTTAAAGAAATCTGCATGAGGGTCTTGCTTATCAAGCACAAAACGATCGCAATTTTAGGATGAATGCTTCCATTTGGATATCGGTTCCATCTGTTACCTATCATTTGACGAAAGCCAAATAGAAAGCCAAATAGACTATGACGAACCATTTGTTTCGGCTTAAATCCGTCATCATAGTCTCAAGTGCTGCGAGTATTCTTCGCTTTTTGCATATCAAATTTAGTCAACCAAATTAGAACGGACGCATCAATGCTCAAAAAAGCGGCATGTTCTAAGAGATGCATTCTTCGAGCGGAGCAAGAAGACAAGAATCGGGAAGCGGCAGGGGAGGGAAACAGAGAGAGAGAGAGAGAGAGAGAGAGAGAGAGAGAGAGAGAGAGAAAGACAAAGACAGAGAGGGAGGCTCACATTGAGAAAAGCGGCGTCCAACTAGGAGACGTTTGTCACCGATCGGGGATGGGAATACACCGAGCGTGAAGAGGATCAAAGCATAGCGAGGCTAACGACCGCTTCGAGCTCTTCATCTTCGAAGCCCGAAACACCACCGACAATTTCTTCTCGTTCTCCATCTCTTCCGACTCTATCTATCCGAAGCACGAACCTCCCGAAATCCCAACAAGAAACGAAGATCGCGAGCGGAGATCAGCTCCGGATTTCAGCGCCGGAGATGACAGGCCGAAGCGAGGACGTGACGGTTGGCAACTGAATTGTGGCAGTGGCGGCGCGCAAATCGAATCTCTGCCGCGAAGGAGAGGGACTTGGCGACGGGTCGGGCGGGCTATGGAACGGAGGCCACAAGACCGGTGACGACGGGGATCGGCAACGACGGATCGGCGGTGACTAGGCGGCGACGACGGGACCGGCGGCGACGACGGGACGGGCGGCGATGGGAGGTGATGAGATCGGACAGAGGCAAGCGGACGAAGGGAGAGGTGAGCTGAGAAGGGGCGTGAGTTGAGGAGGGAAAAGGGAAATTAGGGTTAACTGAAGTTGTTCCTCATTTTCATTCCCGGGAAGAGAAGTGATTTTTTTTTTGTTTCTCATTTCTCTTCCAAAACCATTTCTGGGCTAAGTTTTTATTCCGGGGAACAGAAAAATAAGCTGGCGTTATCAAACAGGTTTTTTTTTTTTTTTTTTTTGTTCCGAGGAACAAAAAAACAGAAATTTTGAGGATGAGAAATTTTGCCATGCAGCCCCTTAAACAAGCGAGTCTTGATCGTGATGGGAAATATGTGTACCCCAACATGCCATCTTCTCGTAAATTATAGAATTCGAAAGTAGATGAATCCCAAAGCTCACGTCGGCGCAGCCTCCGGATCCAAGCTTCTCCGTCCATGCAGGAAGCTCCTCCTCGTCTTCAGGCTCAAGAAGAAGCTCACCATAAGAAGAGCACGAGCCCTCGTCGCCTCGTCGAAGTGAGCCTCCCCACTCAAAAGGACCTTACCTGTCTCCGCGTTCGTTTTGGTCGTCCGATCCGTGAAGAAGAAAATGAACGCGAGGGGCAGGCTCGGAGAGGGCGAGGCCAAGGGCAGCAAGATCGGCAAGGTGCTCTCTAGTTTGGCTATTTCGTATTCCGGACGTGAGAGGCTGCTGTTTCCCCCATCGATCACGCCGGCAGCCTCTTCAGCAATCGGCAGCACTCCCTCAAAGTCTTTGAGGAGGAGGGGTCGGGACAGCCACGGCGACTTGGTCTCTCGATTCTACTGTAAGCCGTGCCGGAATTTGTTCACCGTCACGGAAGACAAGGACACCACGTCGGTTACTAATAAGGTTCCATGGTTGTGGCAAGAGAATACGGTTGGGATGCGAAAGCTATGTGATTGTAATAGAGTAGGCCGAAAATGAGGAAGTACGGTTTCATTTGTTAGTAAACAAGATCGAGATGGTTAACACTATGCGTGTGGCTGGACCTGGCATGATATATACAGATAGTGATAATTCCAGGGCTAGAGATACCGAAAGCCGACGCAAAATCAATTTACAAAGTGATTTGTCGGACTCCTATTGGGAGCTTGATGTAATCCACTTGCTCAAATTGTCCACCGTAGCTTGTCACGTCATTTGACGAAGCACCGATCTCAATATGAAAAACGATTTGTTACTTTGGCGATATTGTTGAATCCGTCGTCGCCGATGGTGCCTCGTTGATGGGGTTCGCATCGATGGCACCACCTCGAGGTGTGGCAATGATAGCACATCGATAGTGGTCAAAACTGCGGGGGGCGGTTGGTGGCTGCGGCGGAGGGTGGTGGGTAGTGGGTGGCCGCCTTGGACCGGGGGGTTTGGGTGAGTTGGTTTAGTGGTCAAAAGCTAGGATTATGGGCTCTTTCTTCAAGGGCAGTTTTAACAAATTTTCATTCGCTAGATAGGAGGACGCAAACTTACATTCCCAAAAGTAGAGAATGCAATCTTAATTGGTGAAATTGAGATTAATACAAGTAACGAGTGAATTTATGGGTGTTACAAGTATTAATATCAGACCTTATGTTGTTGAGGTGGCAAGTGTCTTATCTAGTGTCTCCTATTGTGTAAAGATAAATGATTAGGCTACAGTTCTTAATTTACTGTCAGAATAACAGTCTATTTTGGACAATAAAAAATCAAATAACAAATGATTATGAATTATTATAAGGCTCATTCTTTGAAAAATTTATGACTTATAACAAACTGTTTTTCTCATAAAAACTTAAAAACTATTATGCTAGGAAAATCCATTGTATAAATGTGGCATACGTTGCTGAACTAATTCCTACGACACATGTATAGGTTTTGAAAGAGAGATATACACATAAGCGATATGCGAAAGACAACAACAACCAGATATGAACATCACGATGAGACAGATCCTACAAATGAAAGGAGTGAGGCTGCAACCCTCCCCATGAAAAATTATGCTCCTTAATCATTACCATAGAAAAGCAAGAGAATAGCCTCTGGTACTCTGAATGTATGTTTTACCCCAATATACACTTCGAAAAACTATTTTAATAAATTGTAACTTCCTGGAAACTGCGTTGTTACCTAATGACCAGACACCAGTTTCATGCCACTACTTTGTTCAAGGCCTTCTCTAAAGACCTCAAAAGTTTGGTCAAAGACTATAGATTATGCTTTTGCATGTTAAGATGTCATCAATTTGTTTTGATTCTATATGCGATGGCTCAGGATGTTGCCGTGGCTAATTCAAGTAGGGTTTTGTGCATCTGTGAACTTTGGTTTTGCAGTTTATATCCGTTAGCTAAAGATAGTAATTCATCTCATCCTTGGATAAAAAAACAAGTCTGTATGATCACCATCCTGAACACACATGCTCCTCTGCATTGTTTTGCAGCATGATGGGCATGAAGAAAGACAAATCTGCAACACTATTCTAATAATCAACCCAAATCTTAACTTGGACGTCTCTATAACAATGAGAAAATGGTCATCTGATTTGACATCTTGACTCTAGCCTGGCTTGACTTTGGGTATCAACAAGGTTGAACGTATTTTATAAGTATTATGCCCAATCAGGCTTTTAAATACTGAGCAAATTAGGCTATAAGAAATTTAGAGCTTCATTCTAAAATATGCATTTTACTAAGCAAAGTTTTCTTCTTTTAATGTTTAAATTTTTGTATCCCTATATATTTATCTTACCCTTTAGGTGATATTCGAGAGCAGAAACATTGTGAGTTGAAATGTGTCTAATTTCAAGTGTAAGTTTCTCTTTCCACGTTCTGCAAGAAGGTAAGGTAAAAGTTTGAAAGTGAAAGTCGAGTAGAAATAGAATATGATTGATTAAAATAAAAACTAGGTCAACTCGCCTAGATGCGATTTTATCCATGCCAAACGCAATACCAATGTAATTAGTGTTATGCAAATAGGTCATGTCGAGAATTACCCACCTTAATTATAATTGATCCAAAGAACCCCTTTCCCCTACATGTAGTGCACACTTATTAGGGTATTCAATGAGAGTAGATATTTCGTATGATGACTACTCCACACAATAATAACACACGACACGAAACATTACATCGATCAAGATTCAATGGTTCCAAAATTAAGGCGTCATGCATCAAGTGAGGCAGAGTAATCAATCCGTCACAACATGCCCATTAATTATCCTATCGAACCGCGAAATAAAAGTCTTTCCAATTTTTTTTTTTTTTTCGCGAGAAATCATTTTTTACATTCCTCTTTTCCCAAAAAAATAAAAATAAAACAGCAACATTTTCACACTTTACTTTTTTAAACCGGCGTAAATACGTAATTTAATATTTCTAGCGCATAGCCGGAAACAGAGTAAAATCGCCCGCCGGCTTTGCTGAGATAATGCAGAAGAGTCCGAGACAAAGTCATTTCACTGAACTCCGTAGTTGTCTCTTGAGCACTCTCTCTGAATCGAAATCTCCGGCGAGCCATCTCGCCGGCGGTTTCCTCCGATCGGCCAAGCTCCGGCCATGGCGGCTTCAGCTCCGGCTTCAGCTTCATCTTCCTCCGCCGGGCTTTGACCTCCCCCCTCCCCCACGAGCTCTCGCCATGGCGGCGGCCGCCGCCGCCAAGTCCCGGACCGTCGTCGAGCCCTTCGCCCAGTTCGATCTCGCCGCGCACGCCCGCTCGCCGGTCCGATCCGTCGCCGTCTCCACCCTCTCCGACGCCCAGACCCTAGTCTACCTCGGGACCGAGTCCGGCGCCCTCGCGCTGCTCCAGGTCGTCGCCTCCCCCGACGCCTCGCCTCCCTCCCTCGGGGACGACGCCAGGGCTCTCCCGCAGCCGCCGTCGCGGCAGGCCGGCGCCGGCGGCGGGAGCGTGTCTTTCCTGCGGAGCGTCGCGGTGACTCGGGAGTCCCCGGTGGATGCGGTGCACGTGCTTGCGGAGATCGGGAAGGTGCTGGTGCTTTCGGAGGGGTCCCTGTTTCTGGTTGATTCTCTTCTGGCGCAGCCTGCGAAGAGAATCCCGCCTTTCAGAGGGATTTCCGCGGTCGCGAGGAGGTTCCGAGCCGGCGGTGCGACTGGGGGCTCTGATTTGTCTGATTACTCCGTGAATGCTTCGGATAATCCTAGTGCCGGCTCTCGGCTTTTGCAGAAATTCGGGAGTGGCATTCGTGCGAACGGGGTGAAAGTCAAAGAAGCGGAGCAATCAAGACAGCAGCCCGAAGGTAGCTACATTTTCGCGATTGTGATCGGTAAAAGATTAGTCATAGCTGACTTCAGTGCTATCAGTGAGTCTTTAATTGTTTTGAGAGAGATGCAATGTGTCGAGGGTGTTAAGGCGATGGTGTGGCTGGATGATTCGATAATGGTTGGCACAGTTAGTGAATACATTTTATATTCGTGCATCACGGGGCAGAGTGGTGTAATATTTTCATTGCCAGACGTGTCTAGTTCGCCGCGGCTTAAGTTGCTGAGGAAAG
This sequence comes from Eucalyptus curtisii, assembly GCA_017140595.1. Taxonomy (NCBI): domain Eukaryota; kingdom Viridiplantae; phylum Streptophyta; class Magnoliopsida; order Myrtales; family Myrtaceae; genus Eucalyptus; species Eucalyptus curtisii. Next base: position 20,217,134 of record CM029498.1, read on the forward strand.
AGTGGAAGGTTCTGTTACTGGTGGATAACGTTGGAGTAATTGTCGATTCGTACGGCCAGCCTGCTGGCGGGAGCCTGGTCTTCAGACGTGGTCTTGAGTCAGTAGCAGAAGTATCTTCCTACGTCATGGTTGTGAAAGATGGGAAGATGGACGTGTATCATAAAAAATCTGGGAGTTGTATTCAGACTCCTCCCTTTGCTGGGGAGGGTGTTGGGCCCTGTTTTGTTGCTGATGAGGAAAATGCGAATGGCAATCTCATTGTTGTTGCATCACCCTCTAAGGTATGAATAAATTTGATCCAATGATGCTGGACATGATTTTGGATAATAGGAACGTATTCTTGATAGATAGATTAGATAAATGTATGTCCACTTTTGAGTCATGGCTAATTATATTTGTTAATCAATTCCGTTAGTATTTTTTTCTGTGGCAGAAATCAAATGGGCTGTTATGAGTGTTGGTCTGTCTCATCTGTGAAGAATGTAGCGTTAATCTTTGATTGTTAGACAGAAGAGGCATGTGATTGAACTAATAGAGAGAACCAGTTATATTGCATTGTTGTAAACTTGTAATTAAGATCTAACACTTCCCATTGGTATGGATATTGGATGTAAATGGTGGTTTGTCCTGTCTAATTTCTGCGCATCAAGTAAATTCCACCAAAAGTTAATGCCTTCACTTTTTTTGTTTTCCTTTGATAAAAAAAAAAAAAACCATCAAATTGGTAATTGAGCATTGTTTCTAACTGGACGGAATTACTCCCTGATAGCCAAATAGATGAAAGAATGTTTAACTACAGGTTCTTTGTCCTCATTATCATTATGTTTTTCTGTTAAGAGTGGATGAGTAGTCTTATGCATTTCTGATTTTAGGCAAGACTAGGCATTCTAAGTGAAAGAATCTTTTAAAGGAATAAGATATTAAGTATCTGATACTGACAGAGAAGGAAGATAACCATTTCTTCATATGTTTCTTTATACCAAATATGGAGCAGAACACCTATATTTTCTGGCAGATCTTGTTTCTTGAATGTACAATGTCTCCACGAGTGTTTGTAAACCTGGACAGTGCTGCCTTTTGGAACCAGTTGGTCCGGATTTACTCGATCACCTAGACTAGTCATGAATCATTCAAACTGGTGTTGACCTGGTTCGACCAATCAATCTTTTGAACCAGAGATGAGGCCTGTCCTTTGACTGGTCTGGGATTAGAGACATTGGTCTCCGTACATTCTACCGTTTTATTGAAAAAGATGATGTTTTTGTTGACATGTTAGGCTTTGCCTTAGCATGTGTCCTTCCCAATAACATTGAAAAATAGGATTAGCTTACAATCCCTAATTTGTAAAAAAATCTCCAAGTTAAATTCTCCATACAGAAACACACTTAATAATTTCATATGGGCAACCTGCTTCTTTGGCAAAGATGTTGCGTAATGGTTATCTCGCAGGAATAGAGTGGATACCGGAGAAAGGACTAGTATATCCTCCTTTCCTCTTCTAATATCTTTGTATAAGCTTGTCATCTACACACTTTTGAGGAGTTGTCATGCTTAAACTTTGGTTCTTGGTAGCAAAATTTGTGTTGTAGACTACATTTTCTAATGGGGTGACTACAGAAAAAGTTCAGTATGAACTTTAGCAATCTAGGCCTGCATCTCTAGATGAAAATATTTGCAGGCTAAATGTTGTCAGCTGAAAGTTTTTTCAAGGGAAACAATTTTCTCAATAATTTTGTTGAGTATTTATTATGTGCACCAATAGAGAATTTCTTTCACAAATTTTGGATGGATGATCAGTTTATTAGTAGAATGTGGTGGTACCAGTGGGCTGGTTCATTATAGGCTGGGGGATTTCAGAACTAAACCTGATGAATCATATTGGAAAAAAAGGTGGCTCAATGAGGCCAAAACTTGGTATTTAATTGAGATAAATGTTATGGAGAAATGCATGATTAGAAGAGGTTCTCACATAAAAGCTACTGCCTGATGCTCGGTCAAATTAGCTACTTATTTAATTGAGATAAATGTTATGGAGAAATGTTATGGAGAAATGCATGATAAGACTGCTTTGCGAAATAGTCTTAGATACTGAAAGTTGGGGCTTAGGTAGACTTAATTGCAGCTGGCGCCGTTGGGCCAATTGCTGTTCCATTGGGAAGTGTTTGGATGTAGCTACTTTTTGGTGATTGTTCTTCTACGAAATGAATTTTCTTCATTTTGCCGTTATCACGTTATTAATTGCATAATCTGATTGGAAGTATTTGATTAAATTTCTCCTTGGTGTTGATCATTTCTTAGGTGTTTTGTTATCGAAAGGTCCCTTCAGAAGAACAAATCAAAGACCTTTTAAGAAAGAAGAGCTTTAATGAAGCGATATCCCTGGTGGAAGAGCTTGAGTCTGAAGGTGAAATGTCCAAGGATATGCTATCCTTTGTTCATGCTCAAGTGGGTTTTCTGTTACTTTTTGACTTGCACTTTGAGCAGGCGGTGAATCACTTTTTGCAGTCAGAGATAATGCAGCCTTCTGAAGTCTTTCCTTTCATAATGCGAGATCCCAATCGCTGGTCACTGCTGGTAGTGGGCATATACTCTTCCTCCCATCTTGTTGTCTCTATAGTAGTCTATTATCATTTTTGTTCAAAAAAGTGTGTAGTAACATGATGGCAAGAATCCTAGAAAAAAGTGTAACATTGCATTATGTAGTGAAATTGGAAATTGGTTGCTTAGGGCATATTGAAAGATCTGCAGAACCAGGCTTCTTGTAGCGAACATTTGAAGACTTATGCTGATCTTTATTCTGCATTATCCAATGCTGAATAGTCAGCACAAATGGAGGTCATTTTTGTTCTTTGTGTGCCCTGGTGCTTGTGCCCGCATGCCAATTTTACACCATTTTAACAACCTTTATTTCATCTCTAGTGCAAAGATTCATTTTTTTTTTTATAATAATTATTATTATTATTTAAAAAAAAAAAAAGTCAAAGTGAGAGCTGAGAAGATGCAGGTAATGTTCTAGCTCAGTACTTTGTCCATAAGGGTATTAGAACCAGGGGCAGCTCAATGGCATAGACATTCTAGGATTAGTGTCTTCATGTTTCTTTTTAAAATCCTATATATAATGGAGGGAAAAAGAAAGTGCTAGGAATATTTTGGAATGGACAAGTTTTCCTTGAGTAACATTGCCTATTTTCACTGGTTCTCAATTTACAACTCCAGTTGTATATTCATGTTAAACCAATAGAAGAGCTTGGAGTTGTTTCTTGCAAGTAATGGATGAAGTCATGTAAGAAGGTTCTGCATTGTTTTATTATGAATCTGAAGAGAAAGCTACATGGTTATACTTCTGCTGAGTAGTCATGTTATCTAGTTTTGTTAAGTTTGGTTTTCTATTTCATGTATTTTATCTTATAAGCTTTAGAGTTTCCAAGAGTCTTTGGTGATACAGAGCAGACTAATGTTTTAGGTTCCCAGAAATCGATATTGGGGTTTGCATCCTCCTCCAGCACCTCTTGAAGATGTTGTTGACAATGGATTAGCAGTCATTCAAAGAGCTATATTTCTTAGAAAGGCTGGAGTTGAAACTTCGGTGGATCATAATTTCCTTCTGAGTCCTCCAAATAGAGCTGATCTATTGGAGGCAGCAATCAAGAGTATGATAAGGTGTGTCTGATTGTGCTCTGTCTATTTGTTTTTCTCTGGATCTATTTTGTTGTTTTCTGTCTGTATTCCTACTGCCTTTCCTTTTAAGCTGCTGATTTTGATGTTAGAATGTCATCTAATTGCATCTTGAGTATAATTTCAATATAATGCAGGTATCTTGAGGTTTCTCGGAAGAAGGATTTGACCTCATCAGTGAAGGAGGGAGTGGACACACTTCTGATGTACCTTTATAGAGCCCTGAATTCTGTTGACAAAATGGAGGAGCTTGCTTCATCTGAAAATAGTTGCGTTGTGGTACATTTCTTGATTAGCTAGGTTGGGTAATGGAAACATAAGATTTTGAAAGATCTTTTGAACTGAAGGTTTTGCACATGATGGGAGAACACTCATGAAAGTTCAAGTTACATACTGTTCTTAAGTTCAATTAAGCTTCACTTCCATCTCCATAAATTTTCAGCTTTTGCAATACGGCCCCATAAGAATTGTTGATTATCTATGGAGTTAGCAAACTTATCTCTCTCATTGAGTTTGACTATAAATTTGATGGAAAAAAATAGAAAATTCCATCAAGATATTACGGAGAGTGTTAATTGAGTTTTATTAAGATTATTTATGGTATTGAAAAATTACTGTAGTATCTTTGATTCTATTGATATTTGTTAAATATCAAGAATGGAAGAGCTTCTAACACATGTTTTTATTTCATGACTGGCCTATTAGGTATCTGCAGAATTCTCATACCAAAGTATTGGGACAGTTTTTATTTCTCTTGGAGTTAGCAGAGAAATCTCTTCATATGTGCCTACATTTAGATGAAGCTACTCCTGGAATCGAACTAAAAATTTATTTCTTTCAAGAATAATAACTGTATCATTAGTTGAAATCCAGTTGTCTTGTTTGATTTGGAAAATATCCTTTTTAAGTCCTCTGGACCTGGAACCATTTTATAATCCCCACAATGTCAATCCGTCTGGTTGTTAAAATATGATATGGTATTCTAACACATTTTAAAACAGTGTTCCATGTCTAATGTGGTGCAAATTGGAGTTGCCATTTTCTGGAGCTTGCCTGAAAGATTGACTGTATGATGTACATGTATGTGTGTGGTGCAGGAGGAATTGGAGAATTTGTTGGATGACTCCGGGCATCTTCGGACACTTGCGTTCCTGTATGCCAGTAAAGGCATGAGCTCAAAGGCTCTAGCTATATGGCGTGTCTTGGCTAGAAATTATACATCTAGTATCCGGAGGGACTCTGCATCAGATAATGAACTTCAGAATAGGAGTTCGGATACTCTAAATGCTCGGGAGACTGCTGCAAGAGAGGCATCAAAGATTCTTGAAGAATCTTCAGATCAAAATTTAGTTCTGCAACATTTTGGATGGGTATGTGGTAATTTTTGAAATTTTGTAGAAACTTTTAAGTATATTTCTACTGTTTATTTTGCAATTGAACCACTAAAGGAGTTTGTATCCTGGCATTAGATTGCAGATATCAACCAGGTTCTTGCTGTTAAAGTCTTGACATCCGAGAAAAGAGAAAAACAACTATCACCAAGTAAGTATCACACCTGAAAATCTTTTCCAGCCTCCACCAACTAGCGTTGGCATGTTCAATTATGTACACTGGCACTTATTGGTCCCTTTGTGCTTTACTTTTTCTCTTTCACAAGCCTTCCACGGGTGCCTTTTAAGTTTTTTCCTCCTGTTTTTTCAATAAGTTTTTTCTTTCTTTTATTTGTTTGTTGCATATCATTGCCTCCAGCACCATTTTAATCATCATCATAGGTGTAGCCATCATTGTGATGTTTATCTTCATCATCTTCTTTGACATTGATAGGTTGGGGTCTTACATACCTTTTCAAGTCTTAGAATTTATTAACTCAAAAGAGTCGATGCCTGTGTTGGAGAGGCATTAATAAAAGGAACCGAATTAGTGAAGTCTTAAAGCAGCAATACTTCTTTGTTTTGGGTGGGCATGATATCCATGATGCACCAGAAAATTCTTACATTCTAGAACATACTACTCAACGATCCCAATGCGGTCTGCCATAATCAATTTCTTCCCATGATGATACTGGGTCATCACTTGATGACCAAGTTGAAATTTCCCTTGATGGATAAAACTGAGAGGTGACCTTAGCAGGAGCTTCCTATCATCTCTTATAGGGTACTCCAATATTGCAAACTCATGTTCCACTTCTTGGCTGTCTCCGATTCAAAAAGTTGACTCTTTCCATGTTCCATTCCACTATCTCCTATTATAGATATCTTAGTAGGAGTTACCACAAGCCTTATGTGGTACAGTTGTTTTCAGTTTGAGAAAAGACTAAACGATGATCACTTTTGGTGCTATTACACTGCATATGCGGTGATATTTGGTTGTTAACATGGATTACCAGATGCTTCAGAAGAGAAATGTCATGCTTTTATTCAAACAAGGAGGTTTTACAATTTGACCTGCACTTCTCTGGTCACCTCTATTAAGGTATTCTTTCGGTGTGGCAGCTTCTATGCTTGTCTTCCAAGAATAAAGTTCTTTTGCAAAAGCTTGACTTCTCAAGTAGTTGCTTCTAGCAGGACTATGTGCATTACCTGAACTAGTTAATTGAAGCGTACTTCTAACCCACTCTGCCACATAGCCTCTTGGGTGTTTTCTTAGGCAATCAGTTTCAGCATAAAAGAGATTTATGATTAAGACAACATTGAAATTCTAATCTGCTCTGCCTCATAGCTTCCTTTGATGTTTTCTCTAGCAATTAGTCAGTAAAACAGATCTTATGATTAAGATGATATTGAGATCTAGAATTGTTTGATTCAGATTATTATTGGGCTATTCACAGATTTAAAAGAGAAACTAAATGAACTGAACATCTGAGGCTTTGAGCTGGAGCACTTAATCAATATGGCTTGTTACACATGTATAAAAGTTATGCTGGCAGTTTGTCATGTAGCTTAATAGACTTGAAATGGGATTTGATACTCCTAATGGAAGACGAGTAAGAAAATGATGGTTGTATCCAAGGGCTGGAACCAGTCTCAAAGTGAGTTATCTATCGTTGTATACTGGGATTCATCTTCAAGGATGCAAATAGGCATGTATTTACCATTCTTGATCTGGTCAGTGTTCTCCACAGAACCGACATACTCTTAAGTTATGTTAACTCTGGTTTTTGTCTGGCTGTAATTCGCCCTCATCTGTTTCTATTATAGTGGAACCTTAAGTCTAAAGCAGCATTCCAATCAACTGTGCTTTGTAGATTATATTTTATACCTTACACTCAGTGTGGATGGAGTGATTAGGAGGGACCTTACAGGAAGATAAAAGATTAGAAAAAGTATGTCTTGTTTGATAGAGGGATTGAGCTCAACAGATTTGGAGGGATTATAGTCCAAAATTTCCTTGCATTCTTTAATCTTCTCAAATCGATTCAAATCTTGAGGGATTTGGAGGGATCGTGGGAGATGCACAATTTTTTTCTCTCTCTTCCATGTATGCCCTCTATTGTATAAAATAAAATAAAATACCATCATTTGAACATTGTTCCATTTTAATGAGTAAAACGCACGCTTTATTGTTGATTTTCAATTTTTTATTTCATGTATTTCTTCTTTTAACTTGCCATGTTGTAATCCTGTATCATCTATCATGGATGATGCATCTCCAACAACTTTTGTTCAAATTGTTTAAGCATTTTCAGATCAGTCACAAGGCACTCCTCCTTTTCATTTTCTTAAGTAATTGTTTTCTGTAACTTTTTTAGATTGTAAGCATTAGATGCTTTTTTGAACTTGTTTTCATTATTTGCTTTTTTTAGATCATGTGAAAGTAATATGTGCTTTAATTGTTGAAAATGCATGATTTTTGTTGGTTCACTACTTTAACATTACTATTATAACTCACACCTCTTCGCAAGCAAATTAGAAGCTTTTTGTGAAGCAATTATAGATAAAAAAAAAATATGAACCATTGTAATTACTACCATAGAGAATTCTTGCTAGAACTTTCTTTATAGTTAAGGTGAGAAGATTTGAAAATATTGCATATGGGTATAGTCAACGCATTTTAGGTTGCTTTGTTTGTTTTATGTTATAATTATGAATGTGTGTTTTAATTTGTTGGCTGTTTGGGTTGAATGAAGTGAAGTGTTTCTGTTACTATATCTTTTTTAATGAGTAAACTGTTACATTATTTAATTTAGTAAAGCTGAATTTTATCTATTTTTCCTATGATGAAGGACAAGATAGTCATAAAGATATAGTTAGATTCCTTTCCACTCCTCTTCTCCAACCAAATGTGAAAGGACTCAATTGCTTCATTTCCTTTCTTTTTATTCATAGGCATCCTGACAATAATCAAATCCTCTCCTTTCCTTTCTTTTTTTCTCAAGGTTATTATCTGACTCCTTTCTATTCCCTCCCAATAACTCCATCCAAACTGTGTGTTAATTTGATCAAGCCCCTGCTTGAAATTGAAGATTCTGTGGCTGGACAAAGCTCTGTTTTTTTTTTTGGTGGACAGTTTGAGCAAGATATAGATTGTCCAATTATTTGTTAGACCATGTAGCTTTACTTTTGTAGTCCTTTTTATAAGCTGAAGATGTAAAAGATAGCAGGATATGTTCTTTTCGGTATGGATGTTGTTCTGCCCATCATATAATATTATTAACTGAAACGCCAAAATTGGTATGCACAGAACACTCTTTGCTTGTATTGATCATGGTATATTCTCTTGTAGGTGAAGTGCTTGCGGCAATTGATCTTAAGAAAGTTGAAATTCGCCAAAGGTATGACAGAATTTAGTCCAGTAAATTATTAATTGCAGTAGCAAATAGCCTTGTCTTTCAAGGACTTTTGAAATTTGGGAGTACTGGGGCAAAATTCTTACCACATTCATTCCAAAAGAAAAAAATAAATGAGAAGCAGCAGTTGAAAATGTCAATGTCGGGACGAGAAAGTAGTTGAAGATGTCAATCTTGGGACAAGAAAGCAGTGAAAATGTCAATGAACTGGTCTCCGAGTTCTTTAAGACATGCTTTGTGTTCTGTCTTGTGGGTTATGACATTTTTAACTGTAGATTTATCAAGTGTTGGAGTAATCTTGTCTCGTACTTCCAATAGCTAATTTGACTTAGCTTTTGTGTCTTGTTTAGTTGATTTTTGGCATCTGTTGTTTTCATAGAAACTTTTTTACTGTGTGGTTTAAGCGGTAGTTTAATGAGGATTGCTTTCTCAGGTACCTTCAGTGGTTGATTGAAGATCAAGACTCTGATGACACTCACTTCCATACAATGTATGCTATTTCACTTGCCAAATCAGCACTCGAGTCTTATGCAAGGGAAAGTATGTATGGTGAACATGGTGTGGGAAACATAGGAGAAAAGAGCACCTATGATTCAGGATCACATTCAATTTTTGAAAGCCCTGTCCGGGAACGACTACAAATATTCTTGGAATCCTCTGACCTCTATGATCCAATGCAAGTCTTGGAATTGATTGAGAATTCAGAGTTATGGTTGGAAAAGGTTTTTCTGCCCTTTCTCTTTTCTTGTTTTTTTTAGTTATTAAATTGTAAGACTTGACTGCTTATGGGGAGGATGGTGGGACGTGAATTTGGCTACTCAAATTGAAGGCTCCATATTTTCTCCGATTCATTTCAAGTTCTGTTTACTTTTTACTTTTTGACTAAAAGACCTGTCACTGTCTGGTGATTTGAAGCATGATTCATTTTCTTGTGTGATTTTTCCTCAACTTGAGGCTATGCCACTGTTTATCTTGTTGTTCTGCATTAGGGATATAATGACAGTTACAACTTTTCTTTCTCTTATTTATTTTTATATGGATGCATGAGTATTCTAGCTTTTTTAAGTTGAAAGATGGGTATTTTTACCTGTTGCTTCTGGCTTTTGATAATATTGTGTTGCTTGGCAGGCTATTCTATACAGAAAATTAGGGCAAGAGACAATGGTTCTACAGATATTAGCCCTGTAAGTTCCATAACATTTTCTGTAATTTAACAAATAATGTGGTCATCACTTTGTAAATTTTTCTTGGGCCCTATATCAATTTTAGAATGGCATATTGCCATAGTTTTCAGCTTTTAATATCAGTTTAGGTATCTTGGTGATGCCTACTAATGTGGGAGGTGCTATCGCACTAACAACTACTTTGGATCATGACTTCGTACATTAGCATGTATGGCTTAGGCTATATTTAGGGAATGATTTGTTGGGTCAAAAGAAGGCGGCAGAACTTTATTTTAATTATGCTTGTCGTGAAAAGAGTCAATTTGAATTTTTCTTTGTGTTTCGCTCTTGTAATGCCAATGATGGCGTGGTAATTAGACTGCTTTTACAACAGAAGTGTTGCATGCTTGATTGTTTTTTGAATTTCATCTATGAAGTTTTAGAATGTCATGAGCAACAAAATTAGTAAAACTAATTTTGTGTGCATCCTCTATGGGTGAGTGTGTGCGCATGTGCAGGCGTGTGTTGGTTTTGTGTGCATCCACTCAAGATGATTGTTTACTAAATAGTTGTTGCATATATGAGGGTTCAGGAAGCTGGAGGACAGTGAAGCTGCTGAGCAATATTGTGCAGAGATTGGCAGACCAGATGCCTATATGCAGTAGGTTCTATTCTTTTGGCCACTTTTCTTTGGATTCTGAAAGAAGAATGTACAGTAATGATTATGAAAATGTAATCTGGGTTCTGACTTTATATTTAATTCAGGTTACTTGATATGTATCTGGATCCACATGACGGTAAGGAGCCTATGTTTAAGGCAGCTGTTCGGCTTCTCCACAACCATGGTGAATCTCTTGATCCTCTACAAGTTCTTGAGGTAATGAGCCCTCCCTTGTTTTCTATATTCTCACATTGCTTATTTTACATTGATTTCCTTCAAATTTATTTGTTGTGGTATGGGTCATGCCATGTTCAGTGTGATGAAATCTTCAACAATTGCAGTTTGCCGATATTTAATGATTAATGTAGGTTCAAGATGCTAATGTTTAGTGTGAGGATTGTTGGAAAAAGAATCACGGTGAAGCCCCAATGTGGGAGGTTTCATATAACATTATCATCAAATACAGTCCCCATCTGTGTTTTCAAACTGGACTGCAGAGTTTCAACAGGTTGAACTGGAAATCAAAGCTGAGTTCCTCCTGGTTAGCCATCATGGTGAAAACCAGAAATGAATCAGGTTTGACCACGGTTCAGCGGGTATAATCATAATGCGATCAACTGTTCAAGTGGCACCTAAATTCTGAAATTAAAAAAAAAAGTAAAAACTACTGTCATGAGTGTGGATCAGCCCGGCAATCTCACGGAATTGGATTCCACCCCACTGATTTAAACCTCATTGCAATTCTCTGATGTCATTTTTTTTTTTTTTTCATTTGAACTTCTAAACAAACCTGAAAAGCCAAAAATCCTCAAAAGGGCATAACATAGAGCTCTGGACCTTAGGTCTTCACTTCCACGCATGATGAAGATATAATATGCTCACCTAGCAGTTCAACTAGTTAAACCGAGGGTAGGCATGTGAACTGGACTCCTCACTGGCTTTTGCTCTGGTCCAAGTTTGGAAACACTGGTCCTCATTAATTCCATCTGGAGTTTTTGAGACAACATATTTTTGGATTAGTAACTTTGGGAAGGTTAAATTGGGACTAATGCTGATGTTTCCCATGATGATGTGTATCTGGGGGATATAAAGGTCTGGAGATGTTGCATGGATGTGTGTTGGGCAGAGTTCTCTCTGCATTGTAATGATAAAATGATTGTCGTGGACATTGCAGAAATATTTTACACCTAATTGATGCTTAAAATAGGGTAAATTATTTTGGATTTGGTTTTGGATCTGGCCATCATTGGTAGATCTAGACACTTCTCCGAGTAGAATATCGAGATACTTCCTTGCATCCTCACTTGGATTGAATACATTTTTCTGCTTGGTTTAATTGCCTAAACTAAACATTATTCTTTTATATGTTGCAGACATTATCTCCGGAAATGCCTCTTCAACTGGCCTCAGATACAATCTTAAGAATGTTGAGGGCCCGGCTGCATCATCATCGTCAAGGACAAGTAAGTTTTAAGAATGCCAATTTCCTGTAGTTGGCTGATGTAGGTAGGTAATGAAATGTGCTCTGTTAGATTAACCTTCTATGGGATTAAGTTGCAGGTGAACTAATCTTTCTCATGCTTCGATCTAGTTAAAAACTTCCTTCAGTTTTGCTAAACTATATTTATTTTCTGTTGTATAGAAATGGTCCTAAAGTTATTTTCCCCTCTTGGTTTTAAAATTATTTTCTCTTCCATGTGAAGTCCTTTTCCTTGGTATAACTATTTTCTGCCCAATTACCATGAATACTTCTTGCACATTTCATCCATTTCATACTCCCAGTAAACTCACTTTTCACTAAACATTTGGTCCACGTTGTGATTAAGTAGCTTAAAATTGGCTTCCATTGTGATGCAATACATAGGCCAAGATATAGCAGTTAATTACTGAGTTGGGTAAACATTGGGTCACAATTGAATATTTGTAAGTAGCATCAAGTTATGTGTTGACCTTCCCTACGTAAGGAACTGGAAAGAGAAGTTTTAAAGTACATATTGGAAAGTACTCAATGGCGTGATCCTCTATTATAAGGAATGTCACGAGAAACAGTTTATTTGGGACTGGGGCTTGTCTTTTCAATCCATGTAGATTGAGCATCTCTATTTGGTCATAGTTCTATGATTCAAACTGAAGTAACCTAAATGGTTTACTAACAAAATATCCCATTCTTTATTGATTTATTTTTGTTTGTTTTTTCTTTCTTTTTGTCCTTGTACGTTTCTGATGTACTAGAACAATTTCTTTGCAACATCCTTTATTATCTATTAGAAAAAGCACATTCTCCATTGATAGATAAATATGAATGTGGGAAGCATCTTTATAACCCAATTTGTTGTTTTCCATTCATTGGTTGTCTCCAAAAATGGAAATCAATTTATTTATTGCTGCCATCTTAGACCTGTTTCACCCTTGTGCTTCTGTTTGATCTTTTATGACAGATTGTACACAACTTATCTCGTGCTGTAGACCTTGATGCAAGGTTAGCGATACTGGAGGAGCGATCTCGGCATGTACAGATCAATGATGAGAGTCTCTGTGATTCATGTCAGGCTCGTCTTGGGACTAAACTCTTTGCAATGTACCCAGATGACACAGTTGTCTGCTACAAGGTCAGTGATATACATTTGTTGCACATCTATCCAGTCAAATAAGGGGAGAAAGACACTGCAATTGTTACAAGACAATGAGGTCTTTTCTAATTTATGAACTTTTGCCCGCTGATTGTTTATATGTGGTAGATACACTCAAATTTCAAAATTATATTAAGTTTAATACATTATGGTGTTTGTTTACAGAATTGTATTCTGGTATTTAAAAAAAAAAAAAAAGAACTTTTGACACAATTCTATTAATTTAAATGGCTGAAAGTTGGTTGTTTCTGCAGTGCTTCCGACGTCAAGGTGAGTCGACTTCTGTCTCAGGACGTGACTTCAGGAGGGATGTCTTAATAAAGCCAGGGTGGCTCGTGACCAAATAATTCTAGATGTGGTATTCGAATTCTTTAAATCATTGAAGGCTCAAGAAGAGGATTATTATTCCCAGTTACTTCAGCGTTCTGGCCTAGAGTTGTATGGAGTCAGCTCGTGGATGAACTGGAAGGCAATTGTCATCGGTGAGGAACATTGATGAACATCTGCAGTTTTGCCTTCTGCCATGCTTGAATCAGAAGATTCTATTACCCATTAGGTAATTGCCAGAGGATAATGTAGAGGCTTCCACAGCACTCGAGTTGTCACCTTCTCAAGATGATAACAATTTTTAGTCTTAGTTGAGCCTGTGTCAGTTTTTCCGGCATTGTACATCTTTCTTGACAAATTTCTTGCGTAGTCCTGTTAATGTGCTCTTGAGACAGATCCGAGTCGGGAGTGTTTGTTTTCTCTGACCCCTTGAGGGGTATTAGGCTATAGATGTTGTACATGATTGATCTATACAAGAAAATGGTGAATAAGCAAGTGTATAATTGCTTACATTCATGGATGTTGAATTACATTGGTTCCTGTTGAATTACGCTAGTTCCTGTTGAATTGAACCTCCATTTGGCAGTTTTTGCAAATGGATAAAAGATCTCTCCAATGGAACGCGTGTCCTTTCTTAATGATTTCGTTCATCCATGTTAGCTCTGTACGGACATCATAGAGACAGGAGTGAGGATGGGTTGAATATTTCCTCCCCACCTGACGTATAGCTTTGTTACACCTAAAGTTGATCATGGTTCATGCAAATGTACCGTAAAACTTTCTATGTTTCATAAAAAATGAAATATTTGAAAAATGTTTCTCTCAAATTAATCGCTTATGTTACTTATAAAAATGAATGAACAAAAACTATTTTCATCATTCCCGAAAAATTCTGAATTGATATCGATAATAAAAATATTTTGTATTATTCAATTATTTCAAACATTATAAGAAATCATTTTTGAGAAGATGTTTTTCAAATTATTTTAATTTTTTCACAAAACAAATGAAATTTTAGAGAACAATTAAGATAACTGGTTAATTTGGGCTATAATTACTTTGTTTAGTTGGCTCATAACAGGTTTAACTTCATGTAAGATTGGACCCCACTGCGTGGTTGATGAACTTTGGGTTTTAGATGTGACCGACATCCTTTCAGCAGTTGACAGAAATAGTAATTCAATGGCCAGGTGATCTCTTTGGTTCAATTTCTTGTAGTACCGTGACCAGCAGTGAAATCTACAATACTTGTGATAAGACCAGTCGAGAGAAAAGGACTTCTCCAAACTACAAAAGATCAATTCAGTTTATTCACAAGCCAGAACGACGTGGACCCTCCACACCACAATGCCTCGTTCTTAAGCCGGTCACACTGTCCTCTGGTGCCTCAACATATTGCAGAATGAATGACACTTCCAAGCCAAGAACAGAAAGAGAACACTCCTATAAAGACTCGGTAACAATACTGACGAGTTGCGTCATGAACTATCAAAGCACGCTGCATCAAACCCTTTTCGGTGAATAATTTATACCGTGGCTGCAGTAGAGCAGACAGTATGGTGAGAAGTCCATTGATATGGAATTTCTGGAAAATAGACAGCGAACCGTGTCATTGACTCACCGGAGAGATTATTCTACCAGGCTAGCATTACTCAGGCTCATAATTTTCCATGTCCCTTGCCAAAGCCGGATATTGAGTCCGAATAAATTATTAGGCTTTGTAGTTTCTCGGAAGAGCAACATTTGTGTACGGGCAGAGATGAAAAGTTCCTTAAAGATGGGATTCCACAGCTTCCGCTGATTCTTGCTAAGAGGCAAAATTGTCTCCTCACTTTGAATGCCGTGCTCAAAGCCAGAGCTCTGGAAATGGCAGCTGCTGCCAAAAGACGATCTTTTCATCCCCATATCTTTGATCCCGAATGGAAATGGGTCGCCCACCAACTGCTCACCGTTCGGAATTTTGAGACGTGAATTGAAAAAATCAAACTGAGAGCCTGCTATTTTATTGATTTATTCCCGAAGATGAACATCCTATATATGTCGCATACCCACCATGAGAATGAGACTATTGCAAGGATTTACAACATACGTATAATAAGTAACTATCAGAATCCACAGTTGAATTTCCTGATTGGGGATGCACGACTCTAGTTTTGGGGAGAGAGAATCGAATTAAAAAAGAACAAGAATATATAGACGTGTTAAAAAAGGGACAAGATGCCATAAAAATGATTCCAGTTCATTCGTTATGCTAGCGTTGCCCTCTTTCCTTTCGCATCTCTCGACTGCAATGAACAAGTTGTCAACAGATTAATGTGGGGAACCATCTGTGTGTGAGTGAGTGTGTGTGTGTGTGTGTGTGTGAGAGAGAGAGAGAGAGAGAGAGAGAGAGAGAGAGAGGGAGACCTGAGCAGCAGTAGATCTTTTTGAATCGAGAAATTCACTGTAGATGCTATACAGTCTTCTCTTCTCAGCATCTGAGACTGATGGCCTTGCCTTTGAAGCAACAGACTTCAGCAGAGAGTCGGTTATAATTGGCTTTTTCCCATGCTGATCAACATCACCTCTGTCAAGAAAATCATGAACAGCTTGAAGCTGTGCATCTGAAAGCAGAGCTTGAAGATCAGCTCCACTGAATCCTTCTGTCATGCGAGCTATAGCATCTAAGTCCACATCACTGGCCAAGGGAAGCTGCAAAAGGGCATTAAAGCAGATACTTAGGAAAACTTAAGCGTTGCCCAGTGGTTGCCAATTTTACTGTCTGATTATACTGAATTGAAGTGTAATATAATGAGGTGAATACACCCAGTATCTTCCTAATTAGTGAAAAGAAAACAACAGGAGAGGATGACGATGTCTTAGAAAGTTTATACTAAATGATAACCAAAGGTAGGTCCAAGTCCGGTTTCACGGATCAGCTATATATGCATGTCTTACATTTTTTCTCAGCAACATCAATAAGTGTTACATCAATCAGTCTCAAGGTCCAAGGTCGAAAATGATTTACTCTTAGACGTCCGAACTTACCTAAGCCTCACATGAGCAGGTTGTAGATCCAACCCTTTTGCTATGTTTTACTCTAATTTACAACGCCTAGAGTGATTTGGGGCAAAACGACTTTTAGAGAAGGGATTTTAACTTTAACTTAATGGGTTATACCATATGTACTCTGTCAGATGCCGTAAGTTCTTACCAGGATCTTCAAGCTCAAGATTAACTCTGCTTCTAACTCTCTGTTTTGTGTGTGTGTGTGTGTTTTTTAAATAATTCACTGGTCATATAATCTTACTGATACATCTTCCTCGAAAAAGTAGGATTGCGGATATATAGTTCTTTAACAAGCAATGCCATAAATTTCAATCGGTAAAACCTGTTTCAGACCATATTAGCAAGCACTGGCAGAAGGATGGAAACTAGGTTTCTACCTTCCTTGATAGAACTTTAAGAATATCCAGCCTTTCCTGTTTAGAAGGAAAATCACAGAACAGAAGTCGGTCAAGCCTGCCAGGTCTCAGGAGTGCAGCATCAAGTAAGTCCGGTCTACTGCTTCACATAAAATGCAATTTGATTAGCACTAAAAGCACATAAATTGATAACTATAAAATAGAGGAAGGATCTCAATAAAGACTACGTGAATTAGAATCATTAGGTGATAGGTGAACCCATGAGCCCTGAGGAAAACAAAAGAGCACCTCATGCAGCAAGGATGTCCGACATATATGAGAAATTGCACTATGCTTGATGTCACAAGATTGAAACGATCAGCATCAGTTGATGCTGTTGTAGAGACTCAAGATCAGCTAAATACACTTATTTAAGCTATTTCAGCGACTGAAAATAATTCACGCAATCCAAACTTTGTTAACTTCTGCAATACAAATCTAGTTTATCCAACACCATGTATCTGAGGTTAAAACAGTTCTAAATCAATGAAAAGTCATGTGTCACAGTTTGTAGTCTGCCTTTAAGGATTATTACAGAGTCTCCACACTAACTGTTTCCTAGAAAATGTTTGCTGAAACATTTGTAACAGACGTGCAATTTCCGCTAGCAGTTTATAGTTAGCACGCTATTGGAAGAGAGCACTTTTTTTTACCATGTACAACGAAATTATTACCTTGATGCCGCAAAAACAAACACTCCAGTTAAAACTTCAACACCATCTAATTCAGTCAAAAACTGCAGCAAGGAAATACAAGACATTAGTAATTCATACAATTAAACAGATTTCACATGACCACCTTGAAAGTGCTATTGAATGCAAGAAACTAACTTGATTGACGACGCGGTCGGTGACCCCCGTATTGTCATGCCCCCTCTTTGGAGCAATGGAATCAAATTCATCGAAAAAGAGAAGGCAAGGTGCTGCAGCTGCTGCCTTTGAGAATATATCCCGTACCTGTAATTTTCTAATTGCCATAAGTTTCCGATATTCAGAACTGGTCCAGTCTGCTGACAGAATCAACGCCATCCGTATGCATAATGGAAATCCAGTACAAATTTGATCATTGATTACAAATTCCCAGTAGAAAAGCTTCAATAAATTTACATCTTAATCTTTCTCTTAATCAAATATCATAGAGGATTCTCTCACATCATCAACCGTTTTAACTTGGGCACTTCAGTGGTTATGGGAGGATCCTCATTGCTGTTGTGGGCAAAGACATTAATTAGAACACCTTGCCTGCAATGGGAGGATCCTCATTGCTGCTTTTAGTTTATACTATTTCAAGTGTTCACAAATATGAAGGGACCTCTATTAGATGCATACAAAAGCAACAGAAAAAAGCACAAATTGTGAAATGTCCGGAAATAAATTGGTTTAAGACACAATTGCACAAGGTGGAATACAATCAACGCCATTGTAGTTGAAAAGAAGCCTCTTACAGCTTGCTCAGAAGCACCAATGTACTTATTCAACAGCTCAGGCCCTTTCACTGACATGAATCGAAGAGAACAAGCTGCTGCAGCAGCACCAACAATGTGTGTCTTGCCACAGCCTGGAGGTCCATATAAAAGAACATTTGATCGTAGCCTTAGAGGAGCTTGCGAAAACACATTTGGGAATTTCGAAGGCAATTCAATCATCTGATATTTCACAAAGTTAACAGATAAGAGGCATGAAAACATTTCATCAGCACATTGAAGAATGATAAACACGAAGATCAAATAGTTTTATATAACAAGTTAATATTAAACATTATTAGCAAAGAGCTTGAGATAATTTCCAGTATGACAGGTCTCTTCACAGTAATTAAGGACTGTTGCTCAGTAATTATGTACAAGCACGTCAAGAAACAGATAGATCATGTTCATTGAGAATCATGCGGGTTTACTATGGTACTATTGACTTGAAAAGATCCGTTCTTCATTAAGTTGCTAAATTTGCTAAACCCATTCTAGTGAGAATAAAAATTAGGGAATTGTGGAAATGATACAGAAACTAGTGGGCTTCGGAAAGGAAATAAGAACTTAACCTTAAAGCACAACCTTAGAGACCATTTCAAAACAAGCAGAATACATTATTCACTCATTTACTAAAGTATCTAGTAAGCTTCAGGGGCAACGATATTAATACTCCAAGCTGGAAGCAGGAAACTAAACACCAAACAATGAACCACCACTTAAATCATTCTACAATAGTAAAAGTTCACATTGTGCTGACTATTCCAACAGAGATAATTTAGCTGAAGGAGTATAGTAGATTCTAATCAGTAAGGATGGCTAATAGCAAGATCATAAGCAGACTGCAATACATTATTCATGGATGAACCTTCATAAGGATATCAAACAGGTGAAGGAAAATATCACAACCTAAGTGCCACTTGAGACATGCATGAAAATAAGAAAAAAAAAGGCTGTATTTGTCAGAGACTCAGTAGCTACTCTCAAATGCCAGCTACTTGGAAAGGGGGATTTTCAGTATACTAGCATAGCTTGTTTTACTACTGCTCAAATTAGTGATCCACTGCTACAGCTATTGTTCCATAAAAGTTCATGGTATAGGTGTCAGGTACTATCTAAAGCCCATCATATAGGTAAACTGTTTTCCATCAACACAGGAAGAAAACTAAGACAATAAGAGACTTGACTTTGTATTTTCTTGATATCCTTGAAGAGACCTGACAAGAAATAATGCGTGTATTGAGATGCAAAAATAAAAAGAGAGAAACAAATATCAAAGTCAAAAACTTCAGCACACATAGAGTGGCCAATTTTTATGGCTAGTTTCCATTAGTCTAAGTACACAGATAAAAAGATTTACTGTAACCATCAACAAATAGGGAGTTTACAAAAGGGTCAGTAACTTTGTTCATCCAACAGAAAGGTGAGAAAACATTTTACCTCCTTAATGGCATTCCTGATATCACTAAGTCCACCAACATCATCCCATCCAGAACGACCACCTTCAGTAGCACTTCTTGTGATATCCCGCATAGCTACTGGAAGGAAGTCATGCAGTGCTCTAAAAAAATCATCTCTGAGAAGACTCATCTTCTCAGGTCTCTTCAAAGACATTGAATAAGGCATAAAACGGCCAACAGCAGCATGAATAGCTCGATCAACTAAGATTTCCTGAATGAAGTCAAAAAAGATTTTGGCTCCAATTATTTTACAGGTAATTCAAATGTAGAAGACAACTAAAATACCAGACTGAAAAGACACTGATAGCATGCACAACATAAAGTTCACAACAATGATATAGCTTATAGACAAAACGGCACACATCTGAAAGGCCATTTTCTTTTTCAGTGTTTATCTATCCATACTATTATCTGCTCAAGAAATAGCCTTAATGTACTACATTTCCCAGTGCAGCTTCAACAAAGTCTCTTTAAACACATATATATCTTGTTGACATCATTTTTCTGAGTTTCAAAGATGAGGATTTAAGTGTTTCTCCCATAATGATATAGAGGAAATTGTCACTTATTGTTTGTGCACCAATCATGGACAAGGCATATCTCCAGAGCCATATATACTCCTTGAACATCTTAATTTGGACTCACAGATTCTACGGAGCAGAAAATTTAGTTGAGAGAGAGAGAGAGAGAGAGAGAGAGAGAGAAGAGGACAAGAAGGAGAGAAGGAAAGTTATCCAGGTCAAATTCACCATACCAAATCATAGGCGTCATAACCATCACATTTGGATGCCACTTCATGTAAGATTTCATCAGCACAATCTAACGAACGCCTCTGCATTTCATGTTTCAATATTGCTTCACGTTCCGTGGCAGCAGGAGCAGGCAGTTGCACATGGAAGTCAAACCTCCCTAGCAGTGATAAAATGTATAAACTGCAGTAAAAGTACCGAAAAGGAACAAAGCAAATATAAAGGAAGACATATAACATGAAATGTTTTTTTTGAAGATAAAAATACTCCAGCAAACATGAGGCAAACCTGAGGAACTCAAGGACTGCGGTACTTTATCTAAAGCTCTCACTGTTGCAAGGAAAGCAATGGGTCCAATTCGACATGAGTTTGTCCTTTTTTCCTGGATGACATTTTTAAATGAGAGATGAATTGCAATAATATTCCAAATGATGCATTATAAGTACTAGTACTTGCTAGTAAACTATTGAGTAGGAAATGCCTCAAAAAATTTTGATGCTCCTGCTAGAATATTTAAATAATAAACCATGCATTCATCTAACAACTTAAGCTTTTAGAATAGTTGGTTGGGGTCCTAACAAAATCTTACACATGGTATTAGAGCTAGAGCTGGAGATCTTGAGTTCAAATCTTTCCAGGCCCAATTTGCTTCCATAATTAAATTTTCACACTTAGCACTACGCAAAAAGATCAGACTAAGCAAAATGACGAGTGTTACAATATTTAAATAATAAACCATGCCTTCATCTAACAACTTAAGTTTCTAACCAAAAAATGGGGGAAAAAAAGTTCAAACTTTTAGAATAGTTGGTTATGGTCTTATCAAAATCTTACACAGCTCCCTATCCAAAATCAAAGAAGATGTTTAAATACATGTGATTAGTTTTTTTTCCAAAGAAAGAATACTGGAATTGAGGGTTTAGGAACATGGCTCAGTCATTCATTTGCCCACGAACTCAAAGCTTAGCCAAAGGTCATTCTTGCCGCTAGGTTTCCACTGCTTGTCTCAGATAAAGGATCTCACCAACCTTTCCTCCATGAATCTAATTTTCACTAAAAGCAAATGAATTCTCACCCATGCAAGTATCAGATCATGCAGTCACACCAGAGAGTCTTTATCCCTTGCTCTTGAAAAGTTTTAACAAAATGAAAAAACCCTTTTGCTGCAGATCAGAAATAACAGTCTTTGCTTTCTCAGCATTGAGCTTTCTCTCTACTCAGATGTTATAAACAGCTCTACGTTTTAGCAAACTAATAGCCTCTAAGGCTGCCAATATTCCATTGTGACATATACAACATTTAGGAAAATATGATATAACAACTAAAACAGTCTGCAACTTCACCAACTACCACTAGAATGGAAACTCCATTCACAGTTTATAAAGTCTCCTAATCAGCATTAGCTGCTCCTTTCTCTCATCCTCCAAACAAGCAAAGAAGATAATATATCCCCGCATACTGGAGTACTAACACATGAAACATGGAAGAATATTGCATATATCTCTTGTAAATACTTCCAATGAAAGGGCAATGCATAAGCTGAAAACATTTTGTAAATGTTCACTAAGCAATTTGAGGAAACTAGCTTACCGCATAATCATCTACAATGTCTATGAGAAATTCTGAAAGTTCCATTGCAGAAGTCAACGATACTGGCCCTTCTGAATCAGAAGAGGAAGAAATGATGCTATCAAGATCATCGAAGACAACAAGTGAAGGTGCATGATCTAAAGCATTGGTTACGTATCCAGATAGTTTCTGACGGACAATGGAGCCTTTCTCTAGGGCAAACCGAGAACAATCAATAAAAACTCTGCACAGCCAACAAAAGGCCACACTTAGGTCTCCAGGTAATAAATTCAATCTATTCTGGCTTAGCCAAAATTACAAAAACCAAAGAAGTCATCTCAAATAAATAAATAAAATAAATTAGTTTTCATACACGTGAGCAAGGATGTCAGGCTGAAACTTCAAGTGCTTTGCAACAGCTCTTGCCAATAGCGTCTTCCCAGACCCCTGATAAAAGATAGTCATGACAACTATTATCAAGTGAACTACAGGATACAATGCTCCAATGAGAATATTAAATACATTAGGACTATGGAACAATACATTTAAAAGAAAAAGTTCAGATAGAAGTCCAAACTAATTGACTAACATAGTTCATATACTAACTTTGGCAGGCATTTACTTCTACTTATCTAATCAAACAAGGTCAAATTGAACTATGTCAGCGGAGAATATGTTGTCAAGATAAACTCCACAGGTAAACCAAGTGAGACGCACAAATGAGCAAGCTATCTCAACAATTACTCAAGCAAGGGTCAAAGAGCAAGCCACCTGGATAGTACATGGAAATAACCATCCCCATTTACAAGGTCCAATTTGGCATCTGAAGAACCTACTGATGAAGATAGCATATACTACAAATGATTCATGGACTCTATGGCACTAAGACCCAAAATCCTCTAACAATTAACAGCATGATGCGCTCAAAAGCCATCAAATGTTTGGTAAAGAGAAGCTATAAGTGATTAAGACGTTTTGGAGTAAACATTATGTAGATTTATATTGTTCAATTTAGATCCAAACAAGAAATAGAAGAAATCCCTTACAGATTTTATCTGATTGTCTGTTACATTGATTCAACGAGCATACTTTGTCTGATGAAATAGACAAGGACACCTATCCACCACCATAAGATCTCAAGAACAGCATTTACTTTGTCACTGGCTTAATGTTACTCAGTCATCTCCTAAACATACTAAGATGCCATAATAATTGACATTTTACTTTCAGGATTGCCAGAGTCATGAACTTTTTACTTTCAGGACTGTGCTTTGACCACGGATAATCATGAACTTAAAACTTATTAGATCGAAGGTCAACAAACGTAAAACGTGATTTCACAGGCCTCTGAAGGCTAGAGTTGAAAACAGAAAATATCAGAATGCTTTCTAAGTTACATATGGCAGGCCCAAAAGTAGAAATAAGATTGTGGGACATAGAGTACGGAAGACAGGCACAAGCTGCAGTCACACAGTGCTTCCATCCACGCCCAATAACAATTAAGCTAATGTTTGTGTAGTCATATATTGCTGACAAAAGCTGAGCCCAAACTGTTGAAAATTCAAAATTTACGGTTATACTCACAGTAGGACCATGTATTAGGACATGTCCAGGCAGAGGAAGATCATACTTGCTGAACCACATCCCAGAAGCTGAAGAGAGCAAAACCATCAACCCTGCATTATTGAATTACAGTCATGATGGGATCTGTCAAAAGGTAATTACGTTTTTCCTTCTCTTTTTTCCTTCAGGTAAGAATCAAAAGTTTGAGGGAGGATGGCTACAATCCGCCAAAATCAGATAATACAACCTAACATAGCAGCATAAAGTCGTGAAGAAAGTGACTACGTCCCCCAGTTTCCCACACAACAAGTATATTGTCAGAATGGAGTCAAATTGATAATAGCAACCTCTTAATAAAAACAAAAAGCAGCATGCAAGAGGGTTTCAGTTCCCTTTAATTTAGAGAAGAAATGAAGTTAATCTGTACAAATTGAAGTAGTATACACAACATGAAAGTAGCATCCAAAACTTTGAAATTTCCATCAAAACATAAAGAAAATATAAACCTTGCAACATCTTTGACACTCAGCTTCTGCATATAGATGATGATCAATCTGGATCCATAGATGTTTAGCGACACCAAATCCATGAAGAACAACAGTTCCCTTGATTAACATATAATTTGATATTCTCAACATAAGTAAAATCCAGATCCTGTTTTAAACTAAAGAGATTGACCTCAAGTCTGAAAATGAATTTACCTCCTAAATGAGGCCATTTCCAAACACGTCATCATGACAATACGGTACAAATTGTTAAGTGCCATTTCATGCTAGAATACCTAAACTAGTGCTTGGAATTTCAACCTCCAATTGCTTGCCATAAAAAGGAATGAAGTCAATAGCTGAGTTCATTTCTTCCTAACAAACAATCAGGACTAGATGCCATGGAATTTTTAACTCAGAGGAGGTCACTTTGCCATCAAATCCCAAACACAGGAGAAAGGTGATGATGTTTATATCTAACAAATAGATCACATCAGAGGAAAAAATTTTCTGTATCAGTTGCAGTTTAGGCACACCCAATTCAAAAAAGGTCATAACACTCTTTCTCTTCCTTCTCTGTCCAAAAGCAATCTAGTCCATAGTCCTAGTCCGGATATCTTTATACATCAGCTACAAAAAGTGAAGTGTCTAAACTATTAAGATTTCTGTTTCCTAGTCAGCATGAATATTTGGTGCTTTAGGAAAGGAATTCAAGCTAGTAGGGGTATCCTGTATGTATACATGCTCCTCACTATCTCTCTCTCAGAGCAGAATTATGTGCCCCAGTATAATCACTATAATCATTTTATTGTCATAATAACAAATAACGAGTAGATGCCTACAGCTCTAATTTCTAAGAGGAAGTACCTACGGTTGATAACATCAGAAGCAGCTTTCTGCATCCAGCTCAATGAAGATAAATCTGCATCTAAGTCCTCCTCAAAATTTTCATCCTTGGTATAATAAAGGGAAGCTGGGTCACCCCAATCCAACTTTTGGCCCAAGAACTTCATATCTTCATTGCACTTCTCTTTCCCTTCATTAAATGCTAGCTCGTATGCACTGAACTTCTCACATTGGGTTAACCCACCAGATATAATCAGCGAGAATAATATTGAAGTTCTCTGTTCTTCCAATTTAGATCTGTTAGCTAATGAAGTGTTTAATAACTTCTCCTCTCCTGGAGATCTAAACATGCCCATTTTTACAACAAAATGAAGCAAAGTCTGATTCCCCAAAACCAATGAAGTAACTTCCTTCTGAGAAGTAGAAGCAATAGCATCACGATGTGCCAAAAGCCAGTATTTAAGAAGACATTGCAACCCAGAGCCGTAAGAATTCTCATCGTCCTTGTTTTTAGAAAGCACATGAGACAGTGCATCAACAACTTTATTATGAGAAGACCAGTCTTCAGCATCCATAGAAACCCCCGTGTGCGCATCCAGATGCATCTTTTTCTTGCTCTTGTTTCTGTGCAGATTAAGCTCTTCTTCCCCATTTTTCCCAGGAGTTTTTTCCTTCCCTAGCAACTTAAAATGGGCAGGAGAGACCAATATTGATGAAACATTTCTGTTCAAATTTGTAAAGTAACTCTTCACGCAGACCCCTACAAACAAGAGGGAAAATCATTTCGTGGCTTAGTATTCTATGCTTGTTCTTCTGCTACATAAAAGAAGTCAGCTAAAGGAAAATACGCATTAGCAAACTCAATTGAGATATTACAAGTCCGGAAGCAAATTATACAAGAGCAAAAACTTGCTGAGAAGTCAGCCAACTGAATTAAAGATGACAGATTTCCATAGACTAGCATGAAAGGATACATGCATGCACTGGCACCAAATACAATATCAGGTTTTGTTTCCCCATTGCCAACAGAAAATACAATACCTAGACATATCTCAGTTGAAACTAATAGAAAACTAGAATACAAAAGGAGCTTTCAAATTGATAAGTAGGTTAACTCATTATGCCACCAGTAAAGCATGGGAAATTGTTGTTACACCTGTCCTCAAAAAGATCTTATGTAAGAATACCTAAAGTTTGTAATGTACCACTTAGTTCATCAAATTTAACAGTTATCAGGTACTCGCGGCATCATCCTTCAGCAATAAAAGCAGAGCTTCTTATGTCTTTGGTCCTTGGACAAGAGACTTGAAAGTCATTTTTCTTATTCACCTTCAACTGTTAATTGTCTATGTAAGTTTAGTTGTTTATGCAAACAAGCAGATAACTTAAAACAGCAGCTTGTGATGATACCAGCAGTGTAACAATAATATCACAATCAACGATAATATGGTCTCTAAAAAGTTCCAGAGAGAAGATTTTATAGCTGATCATATATATAAGCACTCAAACTCAAGTATCCAATGTACATTGAAGATGTGAGCACTATGGGATTTTAAACCAATCAAAAAGTAAAATGAGCTGAAAGGAATTTCAGATCTTTTACATTGTAAGAACCTCTCCCATGCCAAAATAATTGTACAATGTTATTTCCTAAGTACAAAAGAGCCATTTAAACTGGAACCCATTCATCTTAAATTGTAGACTAAACAGAGAGACATTGCAACTCAGAATTTCAGGGAAGAAGAAAATTGAAAGTTTAAGTTCAAAGATGCAGCTACTCACTACCTTTATGGGAGAAAGGGGATATGCAGTTCTCCGTCATTAAATCTTATTAAATTTTCAATGAAATGTTCAAGAATTCTTCAAATGTGAGAACCTTCCAAAATATTTGTTTAGCAAACACTGAAAATGCAATTAAAATTAGCAAACAACAATATACACAGCATCCCTACTGGAGAGGTTACTCCATCAATATAAGAAATTACTTAAATAAACTCCAAGTAATTTGACACCGTTGAAACCATTACCAATGAAAACAGAACAATTAAGAAAAAATAAGAAGCTGCCAGCACATTTAAAATAACATAAAGTACTAACAAACAACAAAAACAAAACAAGCATTTGTGCGATAACACCTATACCTGGAAATAACACATGATTTACATAGGCAAGCAAGCAAAATTTTACTGCAATCACATTATGCCAAATCAAACAAATGGAGTCATTACATTTATTTAAAATCTAGGAAACTTACGTACACGAATGAAGGCCAACTCCAAGATACATGCAAAGAGACTGCGAAATCATAATATGTCCTCTGGCCACAGATTCAGAAATCAAAAGACAAACTACTGCATTACGTACTTCATTCTTCTTGATTCCTCCGCTCCCTTCCTTTCCATTCAAATTGATTTTCGGTCTGAACGAATTGTTGGTAGGATTCATGTTGCTCTCCTTTGCTGAAAAGGGTGTAATAAAAACTGTACTAAGAGAATCAGAGCCAAAGCTCCTAGCAGTTTCTGGATGAATATAAGCGATAGCTGTGAGAACTATCCCTAGCTCAACACCATTGACTATATTCTTGTGGATCAATCTCTCATCTGGTTCTTGAATTCGCAGTAATGCCCTTTGTAATTGATGCTTCCTGTCAGGAGACTCTGTGGAGTCATTTCTCAGCAAATTCTTTTTGCGTCTCTTTGGGGCAACGGCAACTTCAGTCCCAGGCATAAGTTGGACTGAGAAAATTCTCACATCAGTCATGTTGGTACAAACATGCTCACAAAAACAGGTTATGCATCTATACGACAAATTTGCAGTGCGTGAAATTCCACATTATCGGGGAATGATGAAATAGAGCATATTTTGCATGCAGTTGTAGAATGAGAACTAGATCCAAAATGTTGCAAGAAATAGTACATGAGGCAACATTGAAAATAATCACTTTAGTGAATAGACGCACTGAATCTTAAAATCATACCGTAAAAGGTAACACTTCATCTTCATCACATTTAAGTTTGAGTAAACAGCAAAAAAGGTACAATTATCCAGCAAACAAATAATTTCTAATCATTCTGAAAAAACAAAAACAAAAACAAAAACAAAATAAAAAACGGATAGTGATTCCATGAAGCTTAAACATCAAAAACTGCAACAATTGCTTGCTGAAGTGCCTCAACTACAGTAAAGACAGACAAAGCAATTGCAGAAGATTTAATCTTACCAACATTTTTCTCTGGATATGTAGAGATAACACGAAATGTGATGGCTGGCCATGCAACCACAAGGGGAAGTTCATTTTTTCGTGAAGAACCCGAACCTGCAAGGGAAAGAAAACCATGTAATATAGTAAGAAAGTGCTTGGATGCTGCTTCAGAAAAGGATGCTACATGGCCATTGTAGCAGAAGTGAAGTTAAGATTATATGATATATGAGGTAACACCAGTTACTGCATTGGAACAGCACTAACATACTGCACAAAACTGGCACAACCAGGCTTCAAAGCTTTGATTCAAGAGAAAGAAAAGCATGCCAAAGAGCTAGCCATAATTCATCATTTAAATCCTAAAACCTTCTGTGTTGATAGACTCATCCCCAACCTCCACCCCCTTCCTAAATAAAGAAAAGACCAGAAAGTGAATAACAAATTCATAAGTTAAGACTGACTTAAAACTTTCTTTCAGAGTCTGAGATTAAGCCTTAAGGAACTTTAAATTATTTAAATTGCCAGCAGAAAAGGCATTGGTGCAAAAAATGTTAGCACAAAACATGGCTTGCTCATACTCAACAAGACTTCCAGAAAAAGAAATCCTTATACCAAGGATCATAAAGTATCAATGATCCAGATACAAAAAACTGTTGACAGAATTACCTGCATCAATAGAGCAGCCTCAGCATGCTCTGAGTTTAGCTCCAAAACTTCCCAATCATCCTCACTAAGCGGCTCCACCATAACTAGAGTAGCATTGGGCAAGTTTGATATAACACGCACTTTAACAGCAACTCGATCAGGTAATGAAATGCACTCAGAGAATTGCTGAGAAACCTATACAGAATATGAACTAGTCACCAATATGGTAAATGAAAGTTCCAAAATTACATGTATATTATGAGTTTCTAACCTAGTATAACATGTCTGAATGAAATAACTCAAAAAGCAAGTTATAAATGTTAGCTGTGAGGAGAAGAGACAAGAAACGCGAACCTTGTGTGAAAACAAAACCATAAATCTGAAAGGATTCTATATTATGGCCTATTGCATTAATATCACCAATGGAAGGCATTAAGATACTTCTCAATTTCACTAATTCATTATGATGCCTGAGCAAACATGCAATTCATCATCAGATACAATGGTCATACTGCTCTTTCAAGTGTATGTTCTATAAATATGTAGAGAGAATCTGGGATTGAAGAACATGGGACATTAATGACACAACAAGCGAGATCAAAAGCAAGTGATAAAATTTCAAGATCTAGAATAGCAAAAAATGACGATAACAAAGCTAAGTCTGAATAAACTGAGAAGAAAGTGGAGGAGGAGGAGGAGGAGGAAGCTGTTGGTTGCAAATCTAGTGATGAATGGGATGAAAGCATGGACGGTGATGATAATGACAAAAGATGATGTGGTTGATATTTGTGAAAATTAGGCTATCTTAGAACTCAGAAGTTCAGACCTACTGAGTTTGAGTTTTAAATTGATAGTTATCAGATTCATTTATACTTTAAGTTTCTAAAGCGTTCTTATTGATTTAGCAAGCACCTTCCTCCACTGGGTGAGGGCCTAGTTTAGCACCTAGCGACCTAGGCAATTGGGAGAGTCTAGTGACTTAAAAGCACCTGGCGCTTTTAACAACACTGATCCTTTATATCCAGGACTAGATGGTTTCATGAACCAGCAAAACAAATAAATTGTTTCCATGGTGAGATCTCTGTAATATTGACCATTTTGACTCCAGGAAAAAGCTAACTCTTACTCTTACCTATGGCCCATTAGTCATTCCCACAGTTTTACTTTTAAGATTCGTGATCTGAACACTCTGAGAAAACTGAGCTGATGGAAACAACAAGTTGCATTAGACAATTTTCAGTGATTAAAATCCTTTCAACTGGTATAATAAAAATCTTGTCAATTCACTCAGAGAAGGCAACATAACTCCCGTAAATTTTCCCTACAAAGAAAAAAAAAGTTGTACACTCCGGACTAAACCGGTAGCTGGCATTTGCTGCTGACCAAAGTACAGGAAAGAGCCATTGCGTGCGAGTAACAGGACTTTCAATCTTTCAAGAGCTCCATCTTAATGCAAGTAACCGCATCCTATCTCCATAGCTTTACCACCAAACCCAAACCCAAACAGACCATTTCCACTACCATTTCTGCCGTCCCTCTGGCCATGTGCCGAAACAAGACTCAACATAACCTGCTAAAAACACCGAGCCACTCCGCTGATCGCAATCAACGGTTCCCCAAGTAATTACCAAGCAAAAAATCTACTCCAAACCAAAAAAAAAAAAAAAAAAAAAAAAAAAAAAAAAGCTTCAAGAGCATTCCAGAACACATATCAAGAACCCATCTTCACAATTTCTCAGCACAGTCAAAACACCAATTCTGGACAGAGACACACACCCACAAACGACCCAGCCCGTCTCCGCCCACTCAATCGATCCCCGCATCTAATTCACCAAAACTCCACACGCTAACCGCAACTGAGCCTCAGCAATTTCGAAAGCACGCCACCCCCCCCCCCGGTCTTCCTACGCAGTTCAAGTGGCAAAAACACGAAAAGGGAACTCTTCTTTTTTCCCGCACGAGAGAGAGCGAGGGAGACGAAAACCTCGATGGCCGAGGAGGATGACGTGGCGCCGGACCAGGCGACGACCCAGGAGTCGCGGCCGCGGAGGGAGCGGAGCTCGAGGGCGAGGAGGGGAGGGAGGAGCCCCGAAGGCGTGGACTGCTGGAGGGTCTGCACCAGCGGCAGAGGCAGCGACACGAAGCAGTCCTCCGTGCCTCCCACCGCCCTCACCTCGAACTCCAGCCCCATCTCCTTCTTCTTCTTCTTCTTCCTTCTTTCTCTTCAGCAGGCTTGGGGGTCTGGCATGCGAAGAAGAAGGTATCGAAATGGTCTGCGGGGGAAGAGAGAGAAAGAAGAGAGAGAGAGCGTGGAGTCTCGAGGAGATAAATACCCGGTTTTGGGTATTTCCCTGTTGAGAAAATGGTCTTGAAAAAAGTTTTCCTTATTTATTTATTTATTTATTTATTTATTGGGTTAATACCTGAAAAACCCAAACTAGTACACTTGTGATAAATTTACCCTAAACTATTTTTTTGACCACCAAAAACCTTAAAATACATTTGACAAATTTACCCTAAATTGGTATATTTGTAACAAATTTACCTTATGTTAATTCTTAAGTTAAATGACATATGACAGTTGATTGATATACTAATTTGTGATTTTACGCTCCATTTGTCATAATTTATAATTTTTGTAATTTTTTTGTATTAATCCAATTTAACAGAGGGTATATTTGTTACAAATTTACCAGTTTGGATTTTTTGCTATCAAATAAATTAGTTTGGGGTAAATTTATCATAAATGTACCAGTTTAGGGTTTTTTATGGTTAGTCGAGGTAAATTTGTCACAGGTGTACCAGTTTGGAGTTTTTCATGGTAAAAAAAATAGTTTGGGGTAAATTTGTCACACGTGTACCAGTTTGGGGTTTTTCAAGGTATTAATCCTTTATTTATTTGGTCATTTACCACTTGAAATTGAAAAGAGTTGAACCGTTGAAACTTGGCTTAATATTTGTACGTAGAGAGAAAGTACCCATTGGGATTTGATATCATGTGATGTGGGATCATGATTGATTATTTTTAAAAAAAGTTGCTAGATGTGGTCTAATTTTCGCATCAATTAGGCCCAAACTGAGCATAGGCATAATATCGAAACAAAACCTTTGAGCGCACTTTAATTCGTGACATTAATGATGCGTTTGGTTGGACTTTTGAGGAAAGCCATTGGGAAAATGCAAATGATTTTAGGTTGAAAATGCTTTTTAGAAAAGCCATTATGAAGTATCTTTGAGCAATATAGTGTTTGGACAAATGTTATTTACAAAGGACTTTTGTGATAAAAAAATTCTCAAAAGAAAAATAAATAAATAATTGGCCAGCAAGGGCAGCAGCCGACGATCGAAATCTGTTTCCGGCAGCCGACATCTAACTCAAGTAGCCTCGGAGACAACTGAGGAGGGCTGCCTGGGGTCAAGCGACCCCTGAAGACCACCGTCAAAGGCTGCTTGGGGTCGGGTGACCTTTGGTGACCTCACCGCGACCCATATCTAGGGCGGCGAGGTCACGGAGGACCTCGCTGCCCTTGGATCTAGGTCGCGATGGGGTCACTCGACCTCTCATGACCTCGTAGCCCCAAATCCAGGGGCGGCAGGGTCGCACGAGATCCGGGGGCAGCAAGGTCGCGCAACTAATGCGACCTAGATCTGGAGGCGACGAGGTCCTCCCGTGACCCCACCGCCCCAAATCTGGGGCGGCGTGACCCCGCCCCCAACCTACCTTGAGCTTTCAGCCTTGTGAAAGCTGACATTTTCCAAATGGGGTTTGAAAAATTTTTACCAAACACCCCTACATTCGCCCAAGGAAGTGGCTTCTCAAAGCCACTCACTCCCAAACGCACCTTGGTTCAGCATTTTGAAAGCTTATTGGGAAGATGCAATGCGGTTTTAGCCTAAAGGACTTTAGGCAAATGCAAAGGCCATTTGGTAAACTATATTTTGAGAATCAATTTTGAGAGAAATATCGTTTGGTAGAAAACACATTTGAAAAGCTCTTTGGGCGATCAATATTAGTTTTTTAAATTTTATTTTTTAAAATTGAAAAAAATAATGTATGCAAGTTTTTAAATATAAATTTTGACAATAATACTAAAAAAATCGAATACATATATAATTTTTTTTTAAAAAGACCAAACCCTTCATCGGAATTTTTTTATTTTTATTTGCTTAAAATTGAAAAAAAAAATGATGTATGCAACTTTTTTTAAATAACAATAATGCTAAAAAAAAAGTCAAATACATATATATAATTTTTTTAAAAGACCAAATCCTTCGTGGAAATTTTTTAATTTTTATTTGTTCAAAATTGAAAAAATAATATATGCAACTTTTTAAATATAAATTTGAAAATAATGCTAAAAAACCAAATACATATATATATAATTTTTCTTTTTAAAAAAGACCAAACCCTTGGTTAGAATTTTTAAATTTTTAATTGTTTTTAATTGTTTAAAACAAATCATGTATGCAACTTTTTAAATATAATTTTTGACAATAATAGTAAAAAAATCACATATATATATATTAATATTATGTGACTTTTTAAATACAAATTTTAAAATAATGCTAAGAAATCAAATACATATATATATATATATATATATATTTAAAAAGACCAAACCCTTCGTTGGAATTTTTTTAATTTTTATTTGTTTAAAATTGGAAAAAATAATATATGCAACTTTTTAAATATAAAATTTGACAATAATGCTCAAAAAAAGCAATATATGTGCTAAAAAAATCAAATATATAAATAATTTTTTTAGCATTATTTTGGCATTTAAAAAAAATAATAATGATGGCAAAATCAGAAATTTGAAGAATGAGTAAGGATAATTTTGGAAGAAAAAATTAAATTTCAGCTCAAAGCTAGTTCTTACTAAAGATTAGGCTTTCAGCTTTCCCAATACTGACTTTCACTTGAAAGCTACTTCGAATGGTTGCCAAACAATCCAGCATTTCTCCAACGGGCTTTGGAGGCTAAAAGCCCCTTGGGAATGCTTGTTAACGCCTAAATTTCGTTTTTTTAATTAATTAGTTTTTTTATCATTTATTTTGCCTTTTTCGGATAATAAATAATAAATAATAAAAACAACAAAAAAAAAAGCAAACAAAAACAAAAATAAAACAAAAGCAGCCCATTTTTTCTCTCCCTCTCTTCCCCTCCGCGTGGGCCCCTACGACCCATTTTCCTCCTCCTCCAGCCCGGCCCTCTTCGGTCATCTTCTTCCTCCGTCCGCTCTGCAGCACACACGTAGAGGGTGCGATGCCGGATGAACGGACGGACGGCGACGCGCGTGGGGGGCAGCTGGCGGACAGGTGGCGGATGGGACGCCGGTTCGATCGGCGAAGGCCGTTCAGCGCGTGGGGACCGGCGGTCGAAGCTCCATCGACCGGTCGCCCCCTCGCCTATAAAAAGGCCCTCCACCTTCGTCGGAAAAGACACACAGAGGAGAGAGAGGAAGCCAGCAAGCTCAGAGGGGTTCCCGAGAGACTTCGGGGAGCTCAAAGAGTGAGCAAGGCGAGAGTCGGGTCGCGAGCTCAAGCGACCTCCCTCCGAGAGACTTCGGGGGAGGCCGGCGGCGAGCGAGCCCGAGGGGGAGAGATCCGAGCGGGTGGAGGCTGAGAGAGAGAGAGAGCGATCGAAAGCGAGTGAGCGTCGCAAGCTTCCCTTGAGAGACTTCAGGAGAGGCCCGAGCGCTCGCAAGCCCAGATCTTAGGGAGAGGAAAGAGATCGAAGGCCGGAGTGGAAGAAGCCAAGATCGTAGAAAGTCGGAGCCGAGGAGAGAAGGTTCCGGAGGACCGGATCCGAGAAGCCGAGGACCCGCCGTCGCCGCCGTCCCTCTTGACGCCGTCGACCAAGCTCCGTCGAAACCCCGCCCGCCTCGAGCCGTGCCCGACTCCGTTGCGGCGATCGATTCGCCGCGCCACGCAAGATCTAGAAGCTGAAGGGCAACCGTCGCTCCCCCGTCGTTGTCACCCGCACCTGCAGCCCCTTGTCACCGCCTCCGTCCGCCGCCTTGTCGCGCCACCGCCGTAGAATAGGTAAAGGTAGATGCCGACCGCCACCTCCAGTCACGCCCAGTCCGCCGTTCCCCTTTGCATCTCGACGCCTCTGCCGCCCTCACCAGCGCCGCGAAGACCTAAGCAGAGAGAGGTGCCCATCGGGTCTGAGTCGGGTCGAGCGAAACCCCCATCCGGGTAGGGTTTCCCGTGTTGGGCTTGCGCGCGCGGGCCGGGGTAGTGTTGGGCTGCAATTTTTGTGAAGTGGGCCAAAATCGGCTTGGGCTTTTGCGCTTAAAAGGAAAAAATCCTGGGCCGGGCCCGCGTTGCGAGCCTGTCTGGGTCTCGAGTGGACGACCCGGGTCGGACCCAACCCGCGGATCCGACCTGGGTCGGTTTTTTTTTTTTTTTTTAAATAGTATTTTAAATAAATAAATAATTTATTTTCAAAAAAAAAAAGGAGTCGGGCCCGCGCGCGGGCCCGTCTCATTCGGTAAACGACTCGGGTTGGACCCAACCCGCGGACCCGACCCGGGTCGGCTTTTCTTTTATTTTAAATAATATTTTAATAAATAAATAAAAAATAAATGATTTATTTTCAAAAAAAAACAAAAAAATAGTAAAAAATGTTTTATTTTCCAAAAAAATCAAGAAAAATAAAAAATACTTTATTTTCCGAAAAATATTAAAAAATATTTTATTTTCGAAAAAAAAAGTTCAAAATTCATAAAATGCCAAAAATTTTCATAAAATGCCAAAAAGACTTGTATTTTCTAAAAATACCCAAAATCCAAAAATCCCTTTTATGTAAAAAAAAAATAAGAAAAAGACTCAAAAGTGTTTTTCCTCCCCAAAATGCATGGAAAATTCCTCAAACATCCAAAAAGCCTTAGGATTTAAACAATATTAGGTACCGAAAGGGCATTAGTGATTAACTAGTGTAATCAAGTCCCCGATCCTAATTTCTCTAGTTGCGCAGGAGCAAGTATTTCTCCCGATACTTCGCTTGGGTTTCTAATCAACCCATCCCAAATCGATTAGTGGCGACTCCATTTTAAAAATAGATTTACAGGTTAAAAACTTAGACTATTAAAGTCGTGAATTGGTGGACTTGGGAGAGTCCGGGCATAACTAATTTCAGCCGAGCCATTAGCCTTCTTTAGGCGCCCGCCCCGATCGGGCGCCAAAAAAAAGAGGTCGCGACAGCTTGGCGACTCCGCTGGGGACTTGAGGATTTAGGCCGTTTTTATCTTGTTTAAATGCTTTACTGACTTTGGTTTTTTTTTTTCTTTTGTGCAGGTTAGTATCTTAGTTTTTCTTTTTAAAATAAAATATCTTGTGATTATAAACTGTTATGCATGCTTTATTGTTTTAACACTACACATGGCACACACAACCCGGCCGCCGGACCTGAGCCGCCATAGGATTTCTAGGATGGTGTTAAGAAAGATACGACCTCGAATACGAGACCGTGATGTAGAGGTTGCCTTTCTTTTCCCCGAATTTCTTAGCCAAGGTTAAGAGGGTACGCGCCAACGCGAGACCGCGACGGGCGGATACCTTTTTAATTTCAACAAGCCTTCATAGTTAGAAATCGAGCCGCACGTTCCATGTGCATGTCTCTCGTGCTTGCCATTTTCTTTAAAAGCAAAAGTAATTTATTTACTTTTACTCAATCTTTTTTATTAGCCCATGGCAATTTAGGGTAGGTTTTTCGAGTCCCGATTTATATGCAATGGGAGAAGATAATATCCAGTTCATTCCCGCTCCTAAAGCAGAACTCTTCAGATGGTGGGGTCAATTAGACCAGTATGCCCAAGAGCGCGTGAAAGCCAAAGTCGGTCATCTTCTATTGTTGATCCAAATCCGTGTTCATCCTGAAGTCATACAGGCCATTGCACATTTCTGGTGCCTGAAGACGACTACTTTTATGTTTGGTTAGTTTGAGCTAACCCCAACTCTGGAAGAATACAGCATCATCACTAGAATGCCTCTCGAGAAAAAGCTGGTTAGGCCATCAACAGGCATTATCCCGTTGCATGGGTTAGCACGACTTTTAAGAAGCGAAGTCCATGTTATGAGGCAAATTCTTGAAAACAACCATAATACCCGCCCACTAGCATTTTTTTCACTGTTTTGAAAATCAACCCATGACCCAAAAAAGTGAGATTTTTCTCTTGGCCTTTTTCGGGTTCATTATTTTCCTCCATCAAAGAAACGTCATAAGTCCAAAGATGGCATGGATAGTTGATCAAATCTCAATGGGGCAAAATTATGTCAACATGATTTTAACCGAAACATTCTTGTCCCTTAATCGTTTTAAGGGAAACACGGAAAAAGTCATGCGGGTCTCCCCGGAAATTTTACAAGTCCGGTTCTTTTCTCACCTAAGCGAATATCGATGCTTCATGCAATAAATCAAAACAAATAATTTTGAAAATCCATTGCAGAAATTTATGGTTTTAGGACCATACATTCCTAACCAAAGCTGTTTAAATTGGATAAACTTCCTAAGAGACCCGACTCCCGAGGTATTCCAATGGTGTGCTTTGGTTGGTTCCATGAAAAGAGAGCTCACTTTGCTTATAGACACGCCATCCACCCGTTGCTTGGCCTCACCGGCGCCGTTTCCTATTTCCCATATCGGGTGGCACGACAATATGGAGCCCTTCGGGAGATCCCGCCGCCTTTCAAGAGGAAGGCCCATCCACTCTTTTTCACCCATCAAAGCCGTGAATACACATTCGAGATTGACATTATCGAGGAAACATGGAATAAGTGCCATCGCAAAAGGATCGTGGTACCTGAAGGGCTTGAGGGAGAAGAAAAAGCCCACCACGCCTCTACGTCCTATATCCACAACTATCGTATCCCGACAAAATGGAAGCCATTGGTCCCTCACTCAATCAGCGAGAGCAACCAACATGAGCAAGCAGAGCTTATGCAAAGGGATTTGGGAATAGACTAGATACATATCTCAGAGCCAGTCCAAGGAAGCAGATATCCTCACAGGAACAAGGCTCCCCGTCGCATATAAATTGGCAATCATGTACCATTTAGTGTTAATATTGTGAAAGTCTTATCCCATTGTTTAGGGACTTTTGTTTAATATCTAGTATTTCATTCTGTCATTTTAATTTCAAGTTTTAGATGTCAGAAGTCTGCAGTTTATAAAATCCTCTTTTGATAAATAAAAAACAGTTAGACCATTGCCATGGGTCAATCTTTGTTTACTTTCGCGCTCATTCATTATTTTCGCGACGACAGGTAATTATGAAACGTCGGCTACCAGCCACCCGCGAATGGCCTCACGTAATAGGGCCCAATCATAATGATGTACAAAACCGTCTCGCCAACATTGAAGATGGTGTAGGACAGATGTCCATTACCCTTCGACAACTCTCGAGGCAAATGGAATCCACTCAAGCCAAGCCCAACTCCGTAGCTGCTTTAAACATCGTCATGACACCCACGAATTTGCTAGAGGATAACCAACAGGATAGACAACTTGAAAAGATCATGAAAAAACTAAGCCAGCTACAGGAGCAAGATCCCATGGACTTGTCTAACTACGCCGGCATTAAGATCCCTGAAGAGCTCAAAGCACTTGAATGCGAAAGGTATCGATACCTCTCACCCGAGACCTACTTGCAGGCCTACTTGGTCCGGAAGATGATTCGATCATACCAATCAAACCCGATCGCCCCGCCTTGCGGTGGTACATTGTAAGAAAAATTAATCTCCTTAAAACCTCGGGGGAACTAATCGATGTTTTTCGTCAAGAGTTTAATGTTGACATTAGCCCCAACATCGCCCCGCCCTACGAAGAACCGATGGACATGGAGCACGAGGAGCCGATAGTTGCAGAGACCGGAGAAGAAAATGAAGCCTTGCACGATAAATGGAAGGCCGAGCCGCATCCTATTATTGAGAAGGTTTCCTCTAGGAAAGGCAAGGAGCCCACAGACGAAATCAACACTACTCAGAGCCGAAGCATGATGGGACGACTTCTCAAGCTTACCGCAAGAGCTAGGGTCCAAAGAAGGCCGACCACCATCAATCTAGGGAGTGAAACTCCACCATCTCCCATTCCTCTTGACAAAGTCCAACTAGCAAAACAAAGAGCCTTATTCAAAAAGTTCGGACCAGGAGTTAAGAAAAAAAAGCCTAAGCAGCCCGAATCAACGCCTACCACTGAGCGTGGGCGAAACTTGACAATCAATGAGTCGCCGCACCAAGACTTTGAACATCCCCTAGGGTACAACCCTGAAGACTTCCAGTCCCTAGGATACAATCCCAAGGACTACCGGTGTTATACGAGATGAAATCGGCCATTCATCGTATAACCGCTTTTACCCACACACACGGGATCGAAAGCCCGTCGAAGAGGGAACATTCATCCTTATCCGCTGTGACCCTAATGAACTACTAAGTTTGTCACCTGACCATGAAGAGGGCTTAAATGCCTCATCCTCGTTTGGTAACTTTGACCTGGAAGAAAGCAATGGGATAACCTCGGCAGAGTCCAGTTTCCCTTAAGCAGAAAAACTCACCACTACAACGAATATGCAATGGGAAAACCAGTGAACTAACCAGGATACATCAAGCCCATCTTGCACTCATAGGAGCATGACCCCTGAAGAGATGTGGATACCTAATCTCCGCAAGTATAACGGCACGACTTGCCCCGTGGCTTATTTGCAATATCTCCACATTGAAATGAGTCGGTACTATAGCCTAATGTCATTCACAACTCGGGCCTTCCAAAAAAGTCTTATAGGGCCTGCATTGCAATGGTTTGTCACAGAGATATCTACCTCATGAGAGATTGGAATGAGCTATCTTCTCGCATTCATGCTTCAAGTATCAAAGCCAAATTGGAATTGAACTGCCTTACGAGAACTTGGTTCACTTTAGAAGAAGACCAATGGAGGATGTCCGAGCATATGCAAGGAGGTGGAAGACTTTTATGATGCAAACCTACCCTCAACTAGCCGAAGAAGAAATGATAAAGCTGTTCATAGGAGCTTTACCTCGCGAGCATCGTTGTTGGTTGCACGGGTTGCACTTCCGTAGCTTCAATAAAGTGGTCCTCTCGTGCGAGTACTTTGAGTCTACTGGAGGCGAGGAACTCAAAGGCGCTTGACTTCAGGATCAGCACTATCTAAGCGCTCCTTCTCATAGGAGTTTTCATGGGTTTTGTTTGTTTTTATAATTTCACGTTTCTTATCTTGTATAGTGTGCTACTGTTGTATTTTCCATCTAATAATCTAATGTACAGTTCTAATATTTTGTTTTGAGAGCATGAGGCGGTATTCCAAACCAGCCCGGTGATGCTATCCAACCATGAAAGGAAAATACCATCCAAGGAGAATACTGAGGGCTGGGCTTCCTCATGCTTTCCTCCCCCTAAATACATGCTTTCAAAAATAAAAAATATTTCATCACCCAAAAGCTTTTGTCAAAACAAGATGATAAATTTAAGCACGTTTGTCTTTCTAACCCTCTCACTTTATGTTTAAGAACATCATCCCCTTTGATTTAGTGTAACAAAAGGCATTTGAAACTAGCACATCGTGTGAACAGACCAAACTTGAGAACACATTTTCAAGAAAGCGGGGGCAAACAGAAGGGAGCATCCCATTTCAAAAAGGGTAAGTCTTATTCCCTTAACATAATATTGAGAATGACAACCCCTCTCTTCTATTTAGAGGATACAAATAGTGAGACGTAATAGGTACAGGCATACAGTTGAAATCAAAGCATCCATGACATGCCTCACTCCCCCTTGACTCCATCCTAAGCCAAAGAACTATCTTGTCGCACGACGCGCCCAAATGCCTAGATGTTACGGTTTCAACTTCGACGAGCTCCGGAAGCATAAGGAAGAAGTTCCTTCTCTTCCTTTAAAGTGAATACTGTCAACAGGGAGAAAATCCAGACAGTCAAGGCGATCCATAGCCCCACACCCTAGACAATGACTTTGGAATCTAGAAGCTTCACTCCAGATGCATATTCTTCCAAGGAGTAATTGCCATCAGAAAGCTTGAGATTTTTTATCTCAGATTCCATAGAAGCTTGAGGTACATGACTTTTGCCCAATGATGCTATAGTTAAAGACAAAAGGAGAAATTCCACAGAAGGAAGGCGTTGAAGATGAATCGACGACCAGCAATCATGCATACATGGTCACAAATGAGGAAGGCCAATTGAAGGAAACATTGAACTATGCCAAGATAAAAGGGCCATCATCGACATTCAAATATCTTTAGGAGCTAGCACGAGACAAACTGGGGAAGGGTAATTTGGTATCGTTTCCAATACTCCCACTATCCGAACCCGCTTTTGACGTATTTTCCTATTTGACAGGAGCATCACAACTCAAGAACCAAACTCAATGGTTAGGTTTGACAAATCAATACCGGCCAAGCTAGTATACGGAAATGACTCGCATCGAATTCACTTGACTTCGTATAAAGGGACGTGCCATCCATAAGCCAATTAAGGAAAATAATTGACCTGACGAAGTGGAAGACACGAGACTTCATGTCCTCCTTGTACTCCAGGTCCATTTAATCATTTGCAAACCAGTGAAGGGTAATGTTGTATCACTTCCAGTTGTTTGACTTCTAAAAAATTCGTGACTAACACGCTCTCTCTTGTCTTTTACAGGGTCACCTAACCGTCAAAGATGCGGAAAACAAATCAATGAAAGGCATGTCGACTTTGATAAGCTTTCCCAAACAAAGCATCATCAAAGCAAATAATAGAGACCCTTCAGGCCTCTAGTCACTTATGATCTTGGCCCTTTTGGTTGAGCTATTTCCACTGCCTTCTCTTCCGCAAGAGGCAAGAGCAAAAATTCTCGATCGATTCCCAATCCCCGGGCGATCTTTCGTATGTCATGTCCATAACCAATAGGAGCAATCTAGCGACACCCATTTGTGAATAACCCTTTGTAAATAACTCTTTTGATGTTCAAATTTCAACACATTTGTGAATACCGTTCCACCAAGTAAACACCACTAAAGTTGTTAATAAGTTTTTCTTGAGTAAAAGCCATTCATTTATTTTGAGAGTACAAACTCTATCACATCATACACTGCATACCTTTTTCCAATGGATTTTTGCATGATGATTTTGTTTGTCTAAATCATTGATTCCATTGAGGATTATTAAAATAGACAGCTAAGTGAAAAATACAAGATTGATTGAGCATTAACTAATAATGTTGCCTAGCTTTTTTCTATAACTTTCTTAACGCACTCACCAACCGCCACATTTGGGAAAAAAAAAAGCTGATTTTTTTTTATAAATAAAAAAAATATATATATTTTAATGGAAGAGATTAAATAATAAAAACCTAACAATTAGATGAAAAACAATAAGTCACTAGGTGAGCTTTGACGAAAGCTCAAGCGGCCATGACATTACCAGCTACCATGGTCATGAGCTTCCAAGCTCCTTTTTTACGATGAAACTCGAGTGGCCATGGCCAAGGGCTCGAAAAAGCTTGAGTTTCCATGGCCCAGTGCTCCAAAACAAGCTCAATGAAGCTCAAGTAGCCAGGTCAAACTCAAGGAAGCTCGAGCAGCCAATGGTCGCGAACTCTTATCAATCTTGAGAACTCAATCACCGTCAAAATCCACAAATCGAAAATCATGTTTATAACAAAATTTCATGAATAATTAAAAAGAATATCGATCTTCTTTATTTTTGAAAGAAAAATTGCAGTTCTTTTTCTCACTTGTTCTTCTTCTATTGTCAAACCTAAGCCAATTTTGTATTTTTTGGTCGTGTTACTCTAATTTTTAATTCACTTTTAAATTTTTGTCCCGTCTCTTTGTAGAGCATGAGAGTCAAAACCCATATCTAAAACTAATCTTCCCCACCTCAAACACCCTTTAAAAATATGAAAATTAGAATCCCCCCACCCCCCTTTCCATATGGGAAGGTTAGCCACTAGAGCAAACCCCAGTGATTCAAGATATCAATTTGAAGAGACTTTTTTTTTTCTTTTAAGATTAGCCCTCTCTTTTTTTAAGGCTTTCATTTTTTAGGAGAATTATTATATCTTTAATGGCTTTGTTCAAATACAAATGACATCCATTATCTAAAAATTGAGTTGGACATTTACAAGAGTAGGGCAAGCGTCCCACATCGCCTACCAAGAACAAGGAAGGTCTAGCTAGTGGCATAAAACCAAGGATTTCATCTAAAATAAAGCATCTTTGCGCTTGGGGCAGTGACTTAACTAGCAAGGTACTAACCGAGGGTCCATTTGCGCTTGGGTGTGTTTGGTTCAGCATTTTAAAAGCCAATTGAGAAAATGCAAAAGCAGTTTAACCTAAAAGACTTTAGGCAAATGCAAATGTTGTTTGGTAAACTATGCTTTAAAAAGCAACTTTGAGAGAAATACCGTTTGGTAGAAAACACATTTGAAAAACTTTTTTGATGATTAATATTAGTTTTTTTTTAATTTTATTTGTTTAAAATTGAAAAAAAAAATGATATATGCAATTTTTTAAATATAAATTTTGACAATGATACTAAAAAAATTGAATAAATATATAATTTCTTTTTTTTTTTAAAAGATCAAACCCTTTTATCGGAATTTTTTTAATTTTTATTTGCTTAAAATTGAAAAAAAAAATTATGTATGCAACTTTTTAAATATAAATTTTCACAATGATGCTAAAAAAATAAAATACATATATATAATTTTTTTTTAAAATAGACTAAATCATTCGTCAAAATTTTTAAATTTTTATTTGTTTAAAATTGAAAAAATAATGTATGCAACTTTTTAAATATAAATTTGAAAATAATGCTAAAAAATCAATATATATATATATATATATATTTAAAAAAGACCAAACCCTTCATTAGAATTTTTAAATTTTTGATTATTTAGAATTGAAAAAAATAATGTTTGCAACTTTTTAAATATAAATTTTGACAATAATATTACAAAAATCAAATACATATATATTTTTAAAAAAGACCAATCCTTCGTCGAAATTTTTTAATTTATATTTTTTAAAATTTGAAAAAATAATGTATGCGACTTTTTAAATATAAATTTGAAAATAATGCTAAAAAATCAAAACACACACACACACACACACACACACACACACACACACACATATATTTAATTTTTTTAAAAGACCAAACCCTTCGTCGGAATTTTTTAATTTTTATTTTTTTTAAAATTGAAAAATAATGTATGCAACTTTTTAAATATAAATTTTGACAATGATGCTAAAAAAATCAAATATATATGCTAACAAAATCAAATAGATAAATAATTTTTTAAAAAGACCAAGATATATTTGATTTTTTTAACATTATTTTGGCATTTAAAAGAATAATAACGAGGGCAAAATTAGAAATTTGAAGAATGAGTGAGGATAGTTTTGGAAGAAAAAAATAAGTTTCAGTATTTGGCCAAATGCTAAAAGCTCAAAACTAGTCCCTACTAGCATTGGGCTTTCAGCCTTCCCAATCTTTCTATTATTCGAAGCAAAATTGCAATTCTTCTTTCTCACTTGTTTTTCTTCTTCTATTGTCAAGAGTCTTTTCCTCAATATGACAACGTGCTTTCTTTTGCGACATGCAATTTTCCTCATTTTGTCTTCTTCTTTCGTTTTCTCATGAATTCATAAACTTGCATTTCACTTCCGCATCAAGATGTGAACTTGAAGAGACCATTTTTTAAGATTTGCCCTCTTTTTTGTTTTAGGTTTTCATTCTTGAGGAGATTTATTATATCTTTAATCGGTTTTGTTCAAAGAGAAATGACGTCCATTATCTAAAAATTGACTTGTGCATTTACAAGGGCAAGACAAGTGTCCCACATGGCCTACCAAGAAGGTTTAGCTAGTTATATAAACCAAGAATTTCATATAAGATGAAGTATTTTTGTGCTTGGGACGATGGCACAGCTAGTGAGGTAC
Organism: Eucalyptus curtisii; assembly: GCA_017140595.1. Classification (NCBI taxonomy): domain Eukaryota; kingdom Viridiplantae; phylum Streptophyta; class Magnoliopsida; order Myrtales; family Myrtaceae; genus Eucalyptus; species Eucalyptus curtisii. The sequence continues at coordinate 20,261,762 of CM029498.1, forward strand.
TAATCGAGGCGCCTCTATTGCTGGTTGAAAACTATTTCCAAACCCCCCTATTTGGCTTGGGTTCAAGCCCTGGCCATTGAGAGAATTCCTGGAAGGGCTCCCTATGAGGTAAAACCCTACAATTACAAGTTCAAACTTTATTGGTTTAATATCAATTTTGCTTCATATCATTACATTCAAGTTGATTTATTTATTTTAAAGGAATAAATGTATTGGAATTTCAATTATATTTGCAATAGTGCAATTAAGTTGATCTATTATAACTTTAACAGATTTTGTTCAAATATTGCTTGCAATTTTCAGTGGGTTCAGTATTGGAGGAGCGTTTTCTGATAGCTCATGCTTGGGTTGTAGAATTCGTGGGAGGGACCTCGCCATGATGTCAGATAAGGAGATGGTCGAATCAGTCCGTGTTAGAGATGATTTTGCTGTACAAGACTGAGGATTTCTCGCCGAAATGCCAAAAGCGAACTGAAATTACGGCGGTTGCAGGAACCCTACTAGAGCAATTACAATTTCAATCATGCTTGCCTTTTTTAAAACAAAAAAATTAGTTTTTCTTTAAAATTCTGATCCTTTTTTCTTTTATCCTCCTTTTCGTTTCGTTTTTAACTTTTAATCCTTTTTTCTTTTTTTAATTTTGAATTTTTTCCCGATGCACCCCTTAATGGAATCACATCAGTACCCCGTGATTTAAGGAAATAATAAGAAAAGGCATGACAGCATTTTCCATAGCCTAATTGAATGAAGTTAATAGAGAGGCTTAATTGTTTTGATTAGAACTTGATTGTACTTTTTGAAAAATTTAAGCGAAATTGCACTTTCACGATAAGTTTAGAATTTATGGTGCATTTGTCCCTATTTTAGCATAATATTTATCTCATAAAAATTTTAACAAATTTCAAATGAAATTAACTTTTGTCTCATGAAAAACCCCAAACCAGTAATGTGTTAATTTTTGTATTTGTCTTGAAGTTAGAGATAAGAAGTGTTAAATTTGTTAGAATTCTATTTTATTCCAATATGAGATGATAAATTTGTTAATTTTCGCAAATAGTGATAGATTTTTCGCAAAAAACGACATCATCGATAGCTTTTTTAGTTTAGTAAATTTTGTTTCACGATATTGATATGCTCTTCTCATAGAAAGACATTGCTAATAGCTTTTTTAGCTTGGTGAATTTTAAATTATTTTTAGAAGCTTTGTAAATTGAAAACATGTTCTCCTTAGGTGGCTCTCATTCTTAACGGGTTTGACCAAGTTTAGGCGCTTAAGGGTAAAACCAGTAGATCATACTAGCCAGAAATAATTTAAACATATATTTGAGTTAAAAAAAGAACATTGATTTTGTACAAACAAACATAGACTATATGAAATTAATGAGCAAATATCATACGGACTGAACGAAAATGTAGTATTTTACAATTAACAACGAATTCAAATTCAAAACCGCATAATGTGGGTTTGAAATTTTAATGCAAAAATATAGAATAAACAAATATTATGAAGCATTTTCTGTCCGTTGGGTCTAGGATGTTATTTTATTCAAGAATTGAAACTTTTTCAAACCACTAAAATAATTCATCAAATAAATGCTAATAAAACAAAGAGTTACGTAAAGGGTTATGAGTAGAATAACGTTTGAAAGGGGTTGCCCAAGACATAAAAGAGGAGCATTTGTAAGGCGTATGACATCCACGCGTTAGAACATGGAATTTCTGGTCAATGTCTGTGAGAAACCGAGGACTTCATCTAAGCATCTTTGCGCTTGGCGCGTGAGTGCTTCTTGAAATTGGACTGATTCCAAAAGGAAAATTCCAAATTGATAGATTCATAACGCAATTGACTATATGAAATTAATTAGCAAATGTATATAGAACGAAAGGAAATGCAGTATTTTAGAATTAGGTAAGACTAGGAATCGACTACAATGATTTTCATATTTTTTATTTGAAACCTACCACCTTAAAATCAATCACCACCGTTTAACACCTTGTATAGATAAGACACCCACGGGGAGATCTAACGGAGGTAGCGGCTTGTCATCCCATGTGACTTATTTTTAATTTGTTTACAACGCACGAAAAAGCATGTGGTCAACGGTTCTGGCTAGAAGGTGGGCAGAAGTTTCTTGCTTCCCACAACTAAGTCCCCAACTAAGTCCCCAATGTCCTTTCCATTGACTTTCTCGCAATGGTCGACTTTCTATCGCAACACTTCCCTTGAGAAACAATCCACCATACATCACGATTTTCCATCAACTCTCGATCCGAATCAGTAAAACTCTTCATCTTGAAGAAGAGGAGCAAAGGAAGAAGCCGCAGAAATGGGGTACGTCGTGATCGTCTCCCTCCCGATGCTGATCCTCTTTGTCGTCTTGTGCTTCGCGTGCTACCACATGGGAAGGCGAAAGGGCCAAGAAGAAGGCCGTGCCCTCGCGTCGCAGGAGTTTTTGGCCGCCAATGGCATTGCCTCGCCACTGCCGCCACCAGCCCCGCCAGTCGGCACGGTCGTGCCTCCTCCGGGATTTCCTCCGCCACCTCCGCAGTACTTCCCCTCTCCTTCTTCTCATAATCCAAATCCCACCTACGTAAAGCAAGAGAACGGCAGGAGTTATTAGTAATTTACTTTTTTTGAAATATAAACTGAAATTCCATGAGGAGGATGAGTGCCCTTGTTTCAAGATACTGTAAATGTGATTATCTCTTCAGTGAGATAAATTGCATTCGTTCTGTTTATCTGATTATTGATATTCCGTCTGCAAATTTCCTTCTTATCGGTCTCGTCGGCGAGAATACCAGTTTTTCGTTTTCCTTTTCTGGACCAGATCCAATAATCAAACCTAACATTGTAGTTTGAATTCATCGTCCAGCATTTTATTGTGTCTAACTTTTATGTTGAGATATCTGCCATCCGTCATTTTTTGCCTTTCTTACATTTTAAGCTTACTTTTAATTTTTATAGGAGTAACTTTTTGCTTTTGGAGGCTACTTAATTAAACTAACTCTCTTCTATCAGGTTACTCATAATTTCTTCATTAGGAACCTTTCGGGTCATTCATCTCAGATCTTCTTTCTGTTTCAATTTTATTTTCTTTGATGATCATTCAACATATAATGAATCACCTCTGAAAAAAAAAAAAAAAAACTTTGGCATTCGTCTTAACTCTAATTGTTATTTGCAAATTAATTTCAACCTAAAAATTCAAATGTACCATGACTTCACTATCAAGTGTTTTAGGAGAAAGTACCAAAAAAAGTTACAAATCGATTACAGTGATACCAATTTGATCATAAACTTTTTAATTTGAACAATTTAATCCTAAACTTTACCATAATGGTATTATTAAGTCCATCCAGCTAATTTTGATTGGAAATTGTTGACATTGACACTGGTTGTCCTACGTGGCACGATCGATATAAGATAGCCGACGTTGATGTTGATAAAATTTACATAATTTTTAATATTTTTCTTTGATATTTTTATTTTCTGCTTTTTCATTGTCGACGGCAAGGGTCACCGCTACCCCCCACTGACCATTAGGTGAGGCCTTGCGAACCTTTGCTCGCCGTTGATGAGGGTTGCGGCCCTCAAACAGGCCATCGTTCGCCTAGCCGAGGGTTGACAAGGGTGGCCTTGGCCAAGTCACAAGGGTTGAGCCCTTGCCAAACGTTGCAAGGTTGAAGGTTGGGCCTCGCGGCTCTGACCTACAATCAATGATGGACTGGGCAAGGGCCTCGACCCTCATTAGCCAAGATGAAAAAAAAAAAAAAAATATATATATATATATATATATAAGAGAAAAAAATAATAAAAATTTAAAAATTCAGAAAAAATATTTTAAAAAAATTATAAAATTTGTCCATATCAATGCGGTTATGTCGTGTAAGATGGCTAGCATCTATAACAGTGATCTCCAGCAAAAATTAGTCGAATGGACTCAATTGGTACCAATATAAGAAAAAATTTAGAAATAAATTTGTCCAATTAAAATGGTTTAGAATTGAATTTGTATAAATACGATAAGTTTAGAACTCTTTTTTATACTTTTACCAGCTTTTAGTTAAGTTGAAAATTTGTATTGAGATATTTGTGATCCACCATGAATTGACGAGGACTCGTATTAAGTGAATTGTATTGGTACCAAAAAAAAGAACCTAAGGTTTCCTCTCGACATGCAGAGCTCTCTTCTACCGACAATGGTAGTTTTCATCGCATCTGGTTTTAAACCCTAATCAACCCTTCGAAACCCATCTCTCTCCTGTATCGAAATGGCGTTTTCGCCCGCACTTCCCACCTTCACTCGCAGTACTGACTCTTTCTTCCTTGCAATTCGAGAGATCTTCGATAATTCTCTTGTGGTCTCCCCCTAATAAACCCTTCGAAACCCATCTCTCTCCTGTATCGAAATGGCACTTCACCCGCAATTCCCACCTTCACTCGCAGTCTCGATTCTTTCTTCCATGCAGTTCGAGATCCTCGATAATTCTCTTGTGGTCTCACCCCTGTGCACTTCTTTTCTCTGTGTCGCTGTGTCCCTTTGTGAGTTTCTTCACCAACAAGCTTCCTTTCCACTGTCTGTGCTGACTTCTCGTCCATCGATTTGAGCTTTCCTGTAATTTCTCTTAAGGAATCCTCTCTGTCAAACCCAATGTTCTCAGCCATCAATTCGGTTACCTCCTTCACCTGTTTGCCGAATTTCCCAAAAAACTCTATCAGTTTAGTTCACTTTTTCTCCATCTAATTGCCAGTAATTCTATACTCTTTGCATGTCGACTCCAGTCCCTAACTTCTCTGACTTCTGAATTGGGAATTTTATCATGGACTCTCACGTTCAGGAAGAGACAGCACGCCTTGCTGCCCTCTGTAACAGATTGGGTCGATTATGGTCCGAGTAGGAAATCGATATCTGGGAAGAGTCGCCATCCCTAGAAAAAATTGAAGAATGTCGGAGAATATTAGTTGGTAAGGTTGTCTCCAACTCCTCTATTAATTTTCAAGCATTCCAGAATACAATGAAGCGCGCTTGGCGTACAGATCAAGTAGAAAGCACTCAACAGGAAATGGATATCTATGTGGCTAAATTCAAGTTAGACAGTGATAAACAGAGAGTTGAAGAGGGAGGTCTGTGGCTGTTCTCTAGTAATTTGGTGATCTTTCAATCCTGGAAGCCCAATACTCCACTCCATTGTTATGACTTTTCAAAATGTGCACTCTAGGTTCAAGTATTTTGTCTTCCCTTAGAGTGTTGCACGGCTCAGATGTTAAGCAGAGCCGTTAGAAGCATTGGGAGGATGCTCGAAGTAAAAGTTGATACCAAAGAGGGAACAACATCGAAAGTGGGTTGTGTAAGGGTGAAAATTAACCTCAGTGACCCCTTAAAAACAGGGCAACTGATTCGTATCGAAGGCAAAGCATTATGGCTAGACTTCCGCTATGAACGACTTCCCCATTTTTGTTATTCATGTGGCAGAATGGGACATTATGCAATGCATTGTCAGATTATACCTTTTACTCATGCTAAGATGGAAGGAAAGGAGAAGATGGCCTTCGGTCAATGGTTGCGCGCTGAAGTTAAGGAACACAGTCCGTACTGGCGGACTTTCTATGAAGGAAGGCCTCTCTCTGACGAAGCATATGACATTATCCCAGAAACTCCTCCTTACATAATATCTAAAGTTCCTACTTTGCCCCCCCCCTGAAGCAGTCCCTGAAAATGAAAGTCATCATGTAGTAACAACACATAGGAATGTAATGACTACTGACAAGATCCATGTCTCCTCGAAAATGAAAGGTGTACAACAGATTTCTCAAGAAAAGGAATCTAGTATTTCGATTAAAGCAATGGATACAGGTATGCCCATGCAACAACAATTACCTATAGTAGAAACAGGGGCTGCTGTACTTCCGAAGCACCATTTTACTGCTTTGTCTCCTCCCTTGACAGCTACTGTAGGAGGTGCACTAGTTCCGGTCCCTGATCTGCACAAAAGGCAACCGGAAAAGGTTCAACCAGCTGTGAATGCTAAGAAAGCAAAACCCTCTCATCTTGCTACTAAGACAGGGGCAGCGAAGAAACTCAAGAGGTACAATCCATATGACTTGTGCTCTCATGACTTGGACTATTTTGAAAACACTCAACTACTGGATGGTCCTGTCCTAATGGTTGATGAAGTCAACAACTGGGCTGAGGTGGCTTGCCCAAAAAAGCCATCGGTTGCAAAATGAAGCTCTTATGCTGGAACTCTCAGGGACTTGGCTCTTTCGTGACGGTTCAAGCCCTAAAGGCCCTAGTGGCCAAAGAGAGGCCAGATGTACTGTTTTTGATGGAAACGAAGAATAAAGAGTTGGTTCTTTCCAGAATCCAGCGACGACTTCAGTTCACTAACTCCCATATTATTAATCCAATAGGGATCGTTGGAGGTTTGGTTATGTTTTGGCATTCTCGTGTAAATATCACGGTGGAAATTACTACATCTGACTTTATCGATACAATATGTATAGAGACAGGGAGAGGCACACCTATGCGACTGACCTGTGTACATGCACCAGCAACTCTTCAATCACGTTAGCCCTTATGGACAGCACTCCGTCGAATCGAATCCTACAACTCTTTACCTTGGATTTGTGCGGGGGACTTCAATGAAATTGTCTATCAATGGGAGAAAGTAGGCAAGAGACCCCCTGATTTTTATCGAATGCAATCATTTAGAGAAGTCCTACACGATTGTGCACTGATGGATATTAACAGTAAGGGATGTGCGTTTACCTGGATGAATAACCGCGAGGGGGATGACTTGGTTAAAGAGCGTTTGGACCGGGTTCTTTGCAACTGGAACTGGATGATCACCTATTCTGAGGCTGAAGTATACGCTTTACCAGCAGTGGGTTCGGACCATAGTCCTCTGATGCTTTATACTGATGCCAGGTCACGCAGCAGCGGGAAGACCTTCCACTTTGAAGCTTACTGGTTGCAGCATCAGGCTTGTAGGGACGTCTTCCAAGCAGCTTGGTCTTCAGCTCGAGCTAAGAGCTATAACTTGACAAACACATTAAAACAGGTCTGTTGGGCTCTTTTGAAGTGGAGTAAAGCCACTTTCTCTCAAGGAAATGCGAAGATAGCAACTTTACAACATCAACTCCAATTGTTGACCAATCATACCAACAATTCATACGATCAACAGCTAGTCAGTCATTTGAAAGGTCAGCTACATACTGCTTGGCAGCAGGAGGAACAGTACTGGGCGATGCGATCTAGGATCAATTGGCTCCGTGGGGAAATAAAAACACTAAATTTTTTCATGTCACAACTATTCAACGCAAAAACAGAAACAGAATCAGGATGCTGCTTGATGATAACCAAAGCTGGGTTCGAGATGATCAACTCCTCAAGGACATGACGCTAGAATTTTTCTCTAGGCTCTACAAATCATAAGGCTATCGCGATTATGGGCCAATTCTTGCTAAATGTGAGTGTGTTGTGACTAATGATATGAATTTGAAACTTATTTCAGCTGTGACCCGAGAGGAAGTTTGACTAGCTGTCTTCCATCTGGGGAAAACTCGAGCCCCGAGTCCTGATGGATTTAATGGCCTATTTTACCAATATCACTGGGACATCTTAGAAGAAGTTTTTTCCTCGGTGCAGCAGTTTTTTCAATCTGGTTTGATGCCCTCGGAACTAAACAAAACCATTATCACACTCATACCGAAAGTCCCTAACCCAGAATGTCTAGATCAATACCGACCCATTAGTCTTTGTAATTATGCCTACAAAATAATTTACAAGGTGCTCACCAACCGACTTAAACCTTTCCTTCCTGACATCATTTCTATGGAACAGAGTGCATTTGTAAGCGGCCGTCAGATACAAGACAATATCTTAATCGTGCAAGAGATTTTACATCAGCTGAAGACGAGAACTAGAAAGAGAAAATTCCATGCTGTTGTCAAGATGGACATGAAAAAAGCATATGACCGCGTAGAGTGGGATTTTCTTAAAGACTATCTACTCAGGTTAGGCTTCCATCCTACTTGGGTTCAATGGATCATGCAGTGCATCACTACCGTTTCTATAAGTGTCAAATTTAACGGTGAACAGCTGAAATACTTCCAACCGACGAGAGGGATTCGACAGGGAGATCCTTTATCACCCTATCTTTTCATTCTAATGGCAAATATGATGACTACTCTCATCCATCAAGCTCTCCAGATGGGCAACCTTAAGGGCATCCAGCTAAACAAGTGGTGTCCAACTCTGACTCATTTGTTTTTTGCCGATGATGCTATATTCCTCCTAGATGGGTCAATACAGGAATGCCACGAACTAGCCAATATACTAAGTCAGTATTGTCTTGCTACGTGGCAGGCCATCAACCGGAATAAATCGGGTATTTTTTTCAGTAAAGACTGCCCTACCCGACTTCAGGATAACTTAGCATGGGAACTTAGAATCCCGGTATTAGCAAAAACTAGAAAATACCTTGGTATCCTGTCGGACTGGAGAAGATCTAAACGAGACATGTTTGCTTGGATACTCGGGAAAGTCAATGCCAAACTAGATGGTTGGAAAGAGAGTCTCATTTCAAAGGGTGGTAAGGAGATTCTTATTAAAAGTGTTGTACAGGCAATCCCACAATATGCTATGTCAATTTTTAAAATCCCTATTTCGCTTTGCAAGTCCATCGAAAAAAAAGATAGCACGTTTCTGGTGGCAAAATGATAGCCGAAGGTCCGGCATCCATTGGAAAAACTGGGAAGTATTAAAGACTGGAAAGGAATTGGGAGGACTCGGGTTTCGAGACCTAATGGCTTTCAATAAAGCTATGTTGGGTAAACATGCCTGGCGAATACTACAACAGCCAACTTCTTTATGGGCCCAGCTTTTCAAAGGTCTGTATTTTCACTCACGGGACTTCTTACATGCCTCAAAAGGTACTCGATCTTCCTGGGGTTGGCAGAGCATACTAATTGGGCGGGATTCTATTTTACCGACGCTTCAATGGTCGGTTGGGGATGGAACTAGCATCAACATTAGAGAGGACCGTTGGCTTCCTAAAGGAAAAATAGGAGGAATAGCAGCTAAACATGAACCTGAAAAGGTGGCTGCCTTGATTGACACAGCAACTAACCGATGGAATATGAATTTATTGGAACGTTTCTTTGATGGTGATACTATTGCAGAAATCACCAAGATCCATATTAGACCTCATTATGTGTCAGATAAGATAATTTGGCCATGCACAGCTCAAGGTGCTTATACTGTGAAAAGTGCGTATACTGTTATTTGGACTGCAACTTCCACCAGTACTGTAAACACAGCTTCCTCATCATATCAACCACCACAGCACCTCTAGAAAAGCATCTAGAAACTCCATAGCCCTCCTAAAGTTAAAATGTTCCTTTGGTCTTTATGCCAGAACGCCTTACCCACTAAGGACAACCTATATCGCAGGAAAATTTGTGACGATCCTATATGTACACTCTGCTCAACCCAGCAACCAGAGACTTCGGAACATCTCTTTTTATTATGCCCATGGACTTCCCAGGTTTGGTCTCACCCCCAGATTAGTATTCCTATACTTCCGGCAGATATTCATCGCATTGAGGACTGGCTTGCTACTCTATTTGTTAAAAGGCAAATCTTACCTGGTGTGGAGTTGTTTGCCACACTGTTATGGCAGATTTGGAAGGCACGCAATCGGTCCATTTTCTGCCATAAGCCTCCTACTCCTTCTCACGTTGTTGCTGAAGCATTTAGACAAGCTCGCACGGCTGATATCGTTCTTGTTCTTAGCAATGGGGTCGGACTAGATGGAAGACGGCCACATCTCGATAACCTTTGGAGGCCCCCAGATCCTGGAGCTCTGAAAATAAATATTGATGGGGCTTTTCAGCCAGGAAGCATCAACGGATCAGTCGCCTACCTTTGTCGTGATCAGAATGGCAAGCTGATTGAAGGATTCACGAAGACCGTACCTGCATCTTCGGCTTTGTAGGTGGAGGTTCAGGCTCTTTGTATCACCCTTCATCACTTGATCAACGCCAATAAGAACATGGTTCCTCTTATCATCGAGTCCGACTGCCTGGTGATGGTTGAAGCGGTGCACGATCTTGAAGCGTCGCCATGGGAGGTTCGCCCTCTGCTCGCCGAAGCTGCTGCCCTGCTCCCTCGTCTCGCTAAATCGTGCGTTAGGTTTTTCCGTAGAGATGCCAATTCTACTGCGGATTGGGCTGCTAAGGCCCATAACAATGGCCTTTTGCCGCCCACTTGGGCTTTTTTACCTCCTACTCCCTTGTTAGACATTCTCGCTTTCAATGCCTTTCAAGCGGGTTGTAATGGTCGTTTTCAGCTAATATAATATTTCTTTCCGAAAAAAAAAAAAAAAAGAATGCCCAAAATATTGACCTGAAATTGCTTGGTTAAAATTGGAAAAGGAAATTACTTAGCTAAAAAGGAACATAACTCTTGAAATTCACTTCCATTGTCATAAATTCAAACATTTTCTCCTTGCATAATTTTAATAGTTTATTATACGAGTAGACTAGCATAATGGTTGTGACGAAAATAATATTAAATATAAAAAAATTAGGGAGTTGAATAAGAAAATAGGTAAAAAAATCACAACAACAGTCCGTACAAATTAACTGTGTAAATACTAAGTCCTTAAATCTCTTAACCACTGCGGCAAAGCAATTTGAAATAGATTGCAATGGTAGCTATAACAATAGAAACACTAATTTTAGGAGAAGTGAAATATATATAGATATTTTTATATATATAATGATTTATAGATTAATAAAATATTCTAAAGTTAAGCAAAAGCAGAAGTATGTAGCACCTCATATGATCAAGGGAGGACTTTGACAACCATTGTAAAAGTCGAATGTTCCTTTCATGTTCCGAAGGAGGGCGGAAAATCCGAGACAGATCATAGGATTCCGATGCCCCCACACGAAGATATAGCTAGCCCGCTGGACCGGGCCAACTAGACCCATCTTAAGACCCATAAGAAAACAAAATTTATGAAGCACCAAAGTGATTGATTTCGTCACCAAGTCATCTATAAATTCTCGAGGCTTTTGTCGATAATTGCTTCCGAAAAACTTGCTAATCATATTAATAAGAAAGTATTTGGATTTGCAATACATAATTACACATAATGCAATAAAGATAATGAATTAAAGAATAAAATTTTTTCCAAACCACCTGTGTATGTTGAAATAGTACATCAAAATAATGCTAATCAAAACAAAGAGTTATGTATAAGACTATGATTAGAATCAATGAATTTCCTAAGCAATAAAAAAGTGCATTCAAAAGGGACATGACAAACGTCCTATATTGACTCGATGGAACAAAAGATCTTGTCAGTGATATGAAAATAACGATTTCATCTCAAATTAATGGTCTTTGCGCATGGCTAATGATGTACTAACCAAGGCATGTCTATTGCTAGTTGCAGACTACTTCCAACCACCACTATTAATTTAAACCTTATACATTGAATACTTTTTCAGTTCATATCATAAAAAAATTCAAGTTGATCTATTTGTTTTAAATTGTTGGGGAAAATTATTGGAAATTCCATGATATCTCTAGGGTTTTAATGAATGGAAGCTTGGTTCCAATTAATTATAATCGGTCAAACATTGTCGATTGAGAACACATTCCCCATATGTGGCTCTCCTTAGTATGTCCGACCTATTTCAGGCGTTAGAAGCTATGACCGGTAGCCTATGCTTGCTAGAAAAAATTTACATTACATATAAATATTTGGGTACCGACCAAAATATATATACATACATATATATATATATATATATATGGGTTAAATATAGAAATTATAAAAACAACCATAAATTATATGAAATTAATGAGCAAATATCATATGAGACGAAAGAAAATGCGGTATTCTAGAATTAGATAAGACTGGGAATTGACTATGATATTTTTTGGATCTTTGATTTGGAATTTACATCCTTAGATCCATCATCCTTGTTAATGACTTATATAGATGAGACACTTATGAAAAAAAATAAAAAATCACGAGGCAGTCGTTGTCATCCCATGTCACATATTTTTATTATAATATGCATGGAGATGGAAAGACCGCGCGCGCACCAATCTCTTGTTTCCAACGCACGAGAGTGCCCTGGTCAACGGTTCCAACAAGAAGCTGGACACAGATTTCCTTTGCTTGGCTCATTCTAATTCTCCAGGGGCTCTCCATAGACTTGTTCTCAATGGTTTACTTTCCATCCCAACACTCCCCCTTAAAAAAAAAAAACATCCGCGATTCATCGCCATATCCATCAACTCTCGATTCGATTCGGAGAAACTCCTGAAGAAGAGAACCGAAGGAAAGAAGCCAATAAATGGGGTACGTCAAGTTAGTTTTGATCCCGGCGATGATCTTCGTCTTCATCCTGTACTGGTTAGCCTACCGCGTGGGCCAGCGAAGGGGCAAAAAAGAAGGCCACGTCGTTGCAGCACAGGAGCTCGCCACGGCCGATGGAATTCGATGCCGCCATCGGTGCCTGGGTATCCTCCTCCGTCACTGCCGCCGGCGGGATATCCTCCGCCCCCACCACAGGACTTCCCTTCTCCTTCTCCTCAGAATCCTACCGCCCCCAACATCAAGCAACAAAACGGCACGAGTTATTAGTAAATTTCTTGTAAATAATTACTAAATCCATGATTGTGCCAGTGTGATCATGTCATCAGTGAGATAAAATGGATTCCTTCTGTATGTCCGAGTTTTGATATTCCATCTCTAAATTTCCTTCTTATCAGTCTTGTCGGAAAGTTGGAGGGTGTAAATCAGTCCACTAAGATTATCATGTATCTTTTTCCTTTTCTGCGCCAGATCCAAGAATCGAAGTATTGAGTTGATAATAACTTGATTGGTTTCGAGGTGAATCAGTTCCCACAATTGAATTAAGAACCGGACTAAATAGGATCAGTTTCGACCTCCTGATATTAGGACAGGTTGTGTGATTTTTTTTTTTTTTTTTTTTTTTGGGGGGGGGGGGTGTGTTAGTCCTCTCTCTCTTTTCTCTTTGTCTCATCTCTTACTTGTGTGTTGAAAGTTTTCTGTCCTGATGATCGAGTGAGTTTATAGAGGTTTACGGTGGATTAGATCATCTATGGCTGCCTTAGTTAGGTTTGATGTGGATTCTATCTCGCAATGAAGAGTGATTTTTGCTAGTGTTTTGCTGTACACAAGCGAAGCGAATGTAATTAGCAAAAGAGATCGTGGTGATTTGGGTCGTCGATTTCATTCCCTGCCGGTAAGATGTATGTTGACAATTACTAATTGAGGTTGTTGGCAAGGCTTATATCGTTCCACCAATTTGGTTCTGCTCAAGGTACTGGGAATTTGATCGATTTTCATCTGTTCTAAATTTTGGAAATTGGGAATTGGACCAATTTCCACATAATTGCCCTATATCGGTTGGTCCGATCCGATTCGGTCCGTTTTCCCAACTTGGATTGAGACCATACTCACTCTTAACAGCAGCTAAGATTTTGGTAGCTAATGCCTATAACATTTTATAAGCAACAATGTGTGTAATTAATACTTTAGAAACTGAAATATTGGGAGAAGTGCTAAAAAAGTCCTAAACCTTTTGACTTTGTGCCGATTTAGTCCTAAACCTTTTTTTGGTGCCGATTTAGTCCTAAACCTTTTTATGTTGTGCCAATTTAGTCCTTTCCGGCCAAAATTGGCCGGATTTTGCTATTTGGACGCCGGTCGGTGACGTGGCATGATCGGCGCCGACGTGGACAACTTTTAATAATTTTTTATTATTTTTGATTTTTTTATTTTTTTTTATTTTTATTTTTTTCTTCTCATCTTCTACCTCCGGCCCGGTCGCCGGAGCTCGGCGACCGCCGAGGCGACGGCCGATGAGGTCGACCTCGACCTCGCCGGCCACCTCGCCAATGGCCGCGACCGCGAGGGCGGCCTCGCGCCGGGCGGCGAGGGCGAGGCTCCCCGCCCGCACGAGGCCGCCCTCGAGGCCCGGGTCGCGAGGCTCGCCCATGGCCGGCAAGGGCGAGCCCCGCTAGCTCGGCCTCGCGCGCCCAGCCTCGAGGGCGGCCTCGCGCCGGCGAGCGAGGCTCGACCCTCGCCCGATCCGGCGAGGGCGACGGCCGGCGACCGGCCCGAGGCGACGGCCGGCGAGGTCGAGGTCGACCTCATCGGCCACCTCGCCGGGGCGCGGCCGCGAGGGCGGCCTCGCGCCGGGCGGCGAGGCCGTCCTCAAGGCCCGGGCGGCGAGGCTCGCCCATGGCCGGAGAGGGCGAGCCCCGCCGGCTCGGCCTCGCCGCCTAGGCCTCGAGGGCGAGCCTCGCCGCCCGCCGCGAGGCCGCCCTCGCGGCCACCGGGCAAGGTGGCCGGCGAGGTCGAGGTCGACCTCGCCGCCGTCGCCTCGGCCGGTCGCCGAGCTCCGGCGACCGTCCGGAGGAAGAAGATGAGAAGAAAAAAAGAAAAAGAAAAAAGAAAAAGAAAAAAATTAATAAAAAAATTATTAAAAGTTGTCCACATCGCCGAATGCCACGTCGACCGACCGGCATCAAATAAGCAAAACCGGCCAATTTTGGCCGGAAATGACTAAATTGGCACAACATAAAAATGTTTAAGACTAAATCGGCACCAAAAAAAGGTTTAGGACTAAATCGGCACAAAGCCAAAAGGTTTAGGACTTTTTGGCACTTCTCCCCGAAATATTTCTTATTAGTTGTACTTAGCAAGAAATCGGGACACTCATTACAAAACTCTAAGGTTTCGTTTGTTTCATGAAAAATAAATAATTTGTAAAATATTTTTGTAAAAATGATTTTTTGTATCATTTGAAATAACTAACCATTAAAAATATTTTTCGTTACCGATAACTATCTATTTATCTCTAGATATTTTGTGGACCATGAAAGTATTTTTTTTTGTCCATATTTGTAAGTGATACAAGTAATCATTTTTATGAATTTATTTTTTAATTAATTTATTTTTCAGGAAACAAAATGACCCTAATAATTTATTAGGTCTATCTTTTATCTAATAAAAACACTTTATGGATTTGATGCGCGATCATGTCTTATTTGTTTACAGAGATAGAATAGACTCAACCGCGGTTACTTGTATGACAACAAGACAATTAAGAAAATTTCGAATTTTAAAATCATATAAAGTATAAAAATTGAAAGATCTCATCTCTTTTTATTTTTTATTTGTGTCGTTGCTGTAATTCATGAGAACATACCTAATGAATATCTTTTACCACAAAATAAAACTGATATCTTTCAATTTTTAAAATAAAAACGAATGCATCGTGAAGACTAAAAGTGTCGTTTCACTTCAACGTTAAAGCATTTTATTATGTTTAAATTTATATTGAGATATTTGTCATCTGTCAGGATTTGTCTTTCTTATATTAATTTTCAATTTTTTTCGGCTTAATTTTATCTTTATAGGAGTAACTTTTTGCTTTTTTATGTAAGCTACTTTAAAACTAAGTCTCTTCTATCAATTTACTCATTGTTTCTTCATTAGGAACCTTTCAGGTCATTCATCTCAGATATTTTTTCTGTTTCAATTTTATTTTCTTCAATAATCGTTTAATATATACCGAATCACCACCAAAGATAATTAATCTTTTGCATTCTTCAATTCTAATGTGCAAACTAATTCTAAGCTAAAAATTCCAGTGTACTATGACTTCATTGTCAAACGTTTCAGTTAAGTTCAAAATTTATATTGAGACATCTGTGATCCACCATGATTTGAGGAGGACTCGCATTAAGTGAAATGTGTTGGTTTTCTTATTTTAGAATGCCCAAAAGATTGACCTGAAATTGCTTTTGTTGAAATAGGAAAAGTAAATTACTTAGCTAAAGGAAAATAACACTTCAAATTCTCCTCCGTTGTGGTAGTTTTCAATCATTTTCTCCTTGCGTTAAATTTTAGTAGCTTATTCTATATGGGTAAAGTTGCATGATGGCCCGAGCATTGTGCCGGATAATTATGTAGAAATTGTGAGCAAAAAAAGATTATTTATAACAAATAAAAAACTGTTAGTAGTTGGATAAGAAATTAAGCAAAAAAATCACAACAACAATACGTAGGAATTAACTTTGTAAAAACTGAGTTCTTATATCCTTTAACCACTGGAGAGCGATATAAAATACATTGCAAGAGTTACTATAAGCCTATAACTATAGAAGCACAAATTTTATGAGAAGTGACATATATATATAATGGTTTATATAAGCAATAAAGTTTTATAAAGTGGAGCCAAGCAGAAGTATGCAGCACCATCATATATGATCAAGCGAGCAGTTTGACAACCTTCGTAAGAATCGAATGTTCCTTTTCATCTTCCAAAGGAGAGCGGAGAATCGGAGACAGATAATGGGATTCCGATGCTGACATATTATATTGCTAGCCCACTAGATTGAGCCAATTACCAAGAAATAGAAAAAGAAATACAGGAATCATCTCAAGACTCATAACAAATACACACACACACATATATATGTATGTATATATGGAATTTCAAGTTGATTCATTTGTGACCAAATCATCTTTAAATTGTCAGGATTTTATTAAAGATCGCTCAAGAAACACTTGCTAACCATATTTATAGGAAAGTATTTGGATTTGCAATGCATAATTACACATGACGAAATAAAGATGGTGTACTAGAAATTGCACAATTTCCCTTATTGGTTATTTAACAAGTGCTCCAGAGCAGCCTTTCATAAGACCCACTTACAATATAAAAAATATTTGTTCAGCCAAAATTCATTTTGCTTGTGAATGAACTTATAGATGATAAAAGAACCTAATGACTTGCCTCGCAATCATTGGACTATCGAAAAGTAGCCGTTGGGAGCTCGAACGTTGGAACCTGCTTTGCATCTCTTCCCGAACGTTGCGGGTCCTTCTTTAAATTCCATGTTCTTGTTTGTTTATTATTACAGAAAGCCCTAATCTCTTCTGGACAGAATCTATCCCTTCTCTCCCTCTCTATATTTATAACACGCTCCTCCTCTGTTTCACATTCGAACCACATCTCTCTCTCTCTCTCTCCGGCAGTCGTTCTCTCAGATTCGTTTAGAAGAAAAGAAGGAGAAGATGGGTCTGGTGGTGGTGATCTCGCTGCCGCTGATCCTGTTCTGCTTGCTGCTCGGCTTCGGCTGCTACTTCTTCGGACGAGCCCGGGGGAGGCAAGACATCCGCACCAACCCCCAGGTGTACGGCACCCCGACCCCGCCCCCCGGCACTTTTGCTTCGTCGTCGCCGCCGCCGTTCCCGCACGCCAAGCCGCCCCGCCCCGACGAAAACGTCTGAACGCTCTCGACTCCTCCATCCTAAGAAAGAGCTCATCTTGTGAATTTCTCTTCGAAGTGGGGTTGCTTTTCCTTTTTCCTGATTTTTTTTTTTGTATTATATCGACAGCATTTCCTTATGAAATTCTTTGTTGGGTATATAAGGGGCCGTCTGAGATTGAGATTGGTGTATGACAAGCGAGGAGCGTGTCGAGTGAGGGCGTGCGCTTGTGGATTTGTGATGTGACGGTATAAAACCTTGTGGAAACTACCAAGTCTGGGAATAAATTCATCTGTAGATTTGAATCTGGTGAGGAAATTGAAGGTTTTCCAGCTTGATTGATTCAATTCGTATGTTAAATTTTCTTGCAATCTTTCTGGAACAATCGGAATGTTGTCGTCCGAGGTGTCTGGTGAACCTAGCGGAATTAGAAAACGGAAGAACAAAGGAATCAACCCGGCGGAATCGAATCGAAACAATACTATTCAGACTAAAATCGGAATTTTGATTCGGTCGGGACGATCACAAACTACTCAGGGACTTATTGCAATGATGCACATGAATAGGTCGTTTCTTGGGTTTGAATTATAGAAAATGCATCCCTACGCAACCAAAGGTCCAGTTGATTCCCAGCCATAAAAGGGGAAAGGGCCTCGTAAAATTTGGAACCTCAAATGGACCGAATTGAAAATTTTACTAGTGGCCGACCATATTTTCTCGTTTATGTATGAAAATTAGTGACTCTAAATTTGCCACGTGGGTTCCACCCATTTCATCTTCTCTTTCCTTTTGGTCTGGTACGAAACTTGAGGATAATTTGCACAATATCTCGGCAACTTTCGAGAATCCATGTTTGGTTCGTGAAGTCTCGCGAAAGATTAAGTTCAGATTGAGGTCAACTTTTGTCGAGTTTTGAGCTGTAAAAGCTTGTAGTGGTTAGTACAAATCAAATGAAACTAAACATAAAGTAATTACCATCTCATGAGTTGCGATCTGGTGGTTGACTGCTAAATTAGGTTTCTCGAACACACGAAAGTAAGGTCAAGTTGGCCATTTGTTCAGCGGAGCTCATGCAATCTTGTACCACGTGCTGAATAATCGAAAGAGCATTATTTGACCCATTTTGCATTTCGAAGATAATTTTGTTGTCCATTTCTAAGATGTTCTTTTCTCTTTTCGACGAACGACAGAACTGGGAGCTTCTTGTACTGGTAGGGTTTTGGCATGCATAGCTGAATCACATGGAAAGATTTGTGAATTTTATCTTCTAGTATGTTTCCTTCATCATGTCTAACAATGAAATCCCCAAAGCCCCATCTACATTAACTTTTACTTCGCCTAAAGCTATACGATTGTGATGCTGAGTTGTTGTGTCTACTCGAACCCAGCTGTTCTTCTTGGGCCTTGTCAAAAGCTTTCACGTTTGAAGGTGCAGCTTGGATCACCCCATAAGTACTTCGCCTGACAAAAGATTGATCGATCTATTACGGTCCTTTCGGATATGTCAGAGGATTGGGGAACATTTCTGCTTGGAGATGGTGATACCAAGTATTTGACCGATTAATTATTATTGGAACCAAGCTTCTATTCATTAAAACCCTAGAGATCTCACGGAATTTCCAAAAGTTTTCCCCAACAATTTACATAAAAGACCAACGTTCTTATTTTCCTTAGAAGACAGAGAATATTTGATGGCACTTTAATGTTTTGTGATTGATTAGATGAAGAACGATCTCGTTCTTTCAAAGTACTTTGAGATTATTAATCTTTTAGGTAGTCATAGGTAAGGGCATTGAGTTTATCAAATAAGAGCGAGAGAGCAACCTTTCTACTTTTGAAAGAAAATTTAGGTTTTTATATAATTCGGTGTCCAAATTTCCCTTATCAGAATCATTTTTCTGACTGTGAAAAGTAAACTTTCAACTTTCGAAATAATAAATCATTATTAGATTGTATATTTAAAATAGCTTATTTTATCCATAGTCATCCAAAAGGTATTTTCGTGTTGAAATATATATTTTTTCTTTATAAAAAAATTTATATAATTAACGCAATCAAGCCACCTTAATCATTCAAGAATAGTTTATTTCCACCGAAAATTGCACCCTACTTCAAAAAAGAATCTGGGCCTAAGAAGCCCACAGGCATGACCCCAATCGGCAAAACGCCCCAAAGAGTCGGGCCAGGCGGCCCGCCTGCATACCCGACCCGTTCATGAGATCGGCCCGACCCGACAACCTATAGCGACGCCGTTTCACCTCACCTCGCAGTCTCTGTCGTCCCCTTCCTCTCTCTCTGCAACAAGCTTTCTCTCTCTAGAACCTCAGGCCGGCGCTCTGCTCGGAGGAAGAGAGAGAGAGAGAGAGAGAGAGAGAGAGAGAGACGGCGATAAGCAATGGCGTCGTCATCGGGCTTCGGCGAGGTCGCGATGGAGAGGAGAGGGATCCCGGGAGCGCAGTTCGTGGAAGACGTCCAGACCTACCTCGCTCAGGCCGGCCTCGACGTCAACTCCGCCCTGGCCTTCCTCCAAGAGCGGTAAACTCACGAATCATCGCGTGCTTCTCCGGTTTATGCTCTCGCGTTCCGTTCGCCGCGCGTGTCGAGTGTTCTAGATTCGTCCGATCTTCGGGAGCTGAGCTTTCGTGGCTCGATTCGGTTCGTGGAGGTCTAGGGCTTTTGCTTCCGCTAGGCTTGTCTGGTTGTTTTAGTGAGTAGCATTGCGCTGGATCGATTTTTTAAATTCTCTGTGCAAATTGTCCTGCATAAGCAGGCTGAAGGTGCCAGTGAAGGAGATGTATGTTGATTTTTTTTTTTTTTTGGGGTATTAGAGTACTTGTGGTGATTGGTGGGATAATGCTTGCAGGCTGCAGCAATACAAGCTGGTCGAGATGAAACTCCTCGCTCAACAGAGGGATCTTCAGGTGTGTGTGATGTTGTATTTTGCTCTGTCAGTTTAATTTGGATGCTGCGGGTTGTGATCGCTGGCTTTCTCTAATGCCTATTCCTGTTGGTAAAGTTTTCCTGACTTCATTGTTGCTAGTTTGGGATTTCTTATTATCGACATCCCTTTAGACGTTTGTGTATGATTTCTCATCGACTGATTCTTTTGTATCGTTATAGCTGCTATTGAATTCGCTGTTGAGTTATATTTTGTCGTTCATTTTCTTCAAGTGATCACAGACGAAGATCCATATTCAAATGCACTGTTGAATACCGTAGACACCATCCCTCCTGTCTGCCCTTGTGCTAGCACTGGACCTTGTTTCTTTCTCTTCCTTTTCTTTGGTTTTTTTTTTTTTTTCTTCTTTTTTCAGTATAGTATAACCTACGCAGCATTGAGATATTGCGCAATGGTTACCATGGAGGTGGGCGTACGTGCATGTATGGGTAGACCCTAGAAGCATTTAAGTGTGCAACTTTTGTCTTGATTCTTAAGAGGTATAAAGACATGATTAGAGATATTGATACCAAAGCTTTAATCACAATGAATATTTAGTTTCAGGAAAAAGAAATGTACTAGGTTGCGACAGACAAGTAACACAACAAGAAGCTTGATGGTTCTGAGTTCTGTCTTTTGTAGTGCCTTGTTTATTCAGTATCTTACATTTTTCATTAATGGTATGGGCATATCCTTAATTATGAAATTTGCTACACTCTCTTGCAGTTTTCTTTTTCCTTATTTCTTTTATCTAGTTTCTGTTTTTCTAGTTCAACTTAAACCTTTTCTCAAATTCGAGTGAGTTTCACTTTTCCCCTAAAAAGAATGAGAAATTGGCTTACTGTTGCAATTATTGTCATCTAATCTAGAATAAAAAGTTAAAACAAATCCAGATGGTTAGCACCTCTTTGACGTCTCACAATGAATTTCTCTTTACATTGACTTGATAGATCCGAGTGCACTTGGTTCTTTGTTCCCACAGAACTTGATCACTTTGTTAGTATGTTATTGTTACTCTGTCAGCATGATACTTGTTCATTTGCTTTTTACTGGGTTGTTAATTCAATGTCTATATTAAATGCCAGGCAAAAATTCCTGATATTGAGAAGTGTTTAGACATAGTTGCCACTCTACAGGTCAAGAAGAGTTCTGGTGAGGTTCGTTGTCTCACACAACTCATACTTTTGACTGCATGAACAAGATTTTGGGGGAATTATTATTTATTTCCACAAGTTGATAGGAAAATGGTGGTTATTTGGTTTTTAACAACAAGCTGTGGATTCCAGTAATTTAGTTGAGGGGTGCCCAATTGATTGACAACCTTGTGTTGAAATTGCGAGGCTTTGAATCTTGAAATGATTGCAGTTACTTACCTCTGAGCAAATTAGATCAAGATGTTCACATGTAATTAGAATGAGTAAGAGACTTTCCTTTCTAAAATGCTTGCTTGGCCCATCTATGGAAATGAAAAATGTTGATGCACATCACTAAATAGTAAGAATCTGTGAGATTTATCCTACACAATTTGTCCTTCCAAAGCATTGACTATGAGGTTGCCAGGCATCTCAGCCCCTCTGCCAAGACATCTCTCTCTCTCTCTCTCTCTCTCTCTCTCTCTCTCTCTCACGCGCGCGCAAACACACGCAAACACACACACAAACACTAGTACTGCTATGTGCTGCCTCCATCTTTCTTTGCACTGAGGTTTACTCCATTAAATAGGCTATGACCGTTAACCCTTTGACAGTACATAAACAAAGGTGTGATATTTCTCTCAATACAAAAATCCAGGATTTGAATTGATCAATCATTTCAAATTGGGGCACCTTGATGCAACAATTACTTCACCACTCCATTCCACCACAACGATATACTCTTGTTTCCTCTCTCGTTGATTTGATATGTAAACCTGCATAATGACTGAAGCAAACTGGCTTATTTGCTATAGCAAAGTGACCTGTGATTGAGGATGCCATTATATGCGTGCACAATTAGCATGTGTTTCTATTACATCAAGATTGAATCATGGCCTCAGAACTGGAATTTAAGTTTGAAATTCAAGCTGAATGCTTTTTGGTGCATGTATTTTAACTGAGAATACTTAATGGGTATCTGTCAGACTCATGCTGTTGACTGTTGAGGCTTTTCACAAAGTGAACTTGTTATCATGTAACCAGATCATAATTTTTCAATCTGGAGTTCTTTCTCATTATATCCCCTGGAGTGCTTTGTATTGTCTTAGAATCCATCAATTTTTTCCTTTTCAGTTTCTGTTTTTCATCTGGAATCCTCAACAGTCTATCAGTTATCTTTTATGTATGATGTCAACTAAAATTTTCTGATAATCTTGTTATGCTAAAAAATATTATAAATCGTCTTGCTCCTCAATGCTCTCTTAGCTGATCATATCACCCCTTTCTATCTTTACAAAGCAAATGGAGGATAGGCTAGTTTAATTCTTGCCATACTAGGAACTAATTTTGGTGCAGTTGACATGATGTGAAATATCCGATTGTCTTTTCTCCTTTGCAAATGCACTTTCGGAGCACTATTCCTAATAATCTGGGTGAGTGCTTTGAAGAGCCCATGCTGATCTCAATAGTGAGGTGGTTTTAGATTTGAACACCTGAATATCACCACTAATATTTAGCTAATTGCTTTGATGTCTGAAAAGGTCCGATTAGAAACTGACATGGGGTGGGATTACTGTATTGGGCTTTAAGACCTAAGACTATAAAACTTCTATGGCGCAAGAGATAATAGGCACCAAGCTGACTGGTTTTTATGACTCTTTACTTTGTATACAGGCACTCCTTGCTGACTTTGAAGTCTCTGAAGGCATATATTCACGAGCTCGCATTGAAGATACTGATTCAGTATGTTTATGGCTGGGAGCAAATGTTATGTTGGAGTATTCATGTGAAGAGGTTGTACTTGAGTTTAAGCAATGTTCCTTTCTCTCGATGTCAAGTATCTTATTCAGTGCATAAATTTATGTTGCAGGCCACAACCCTTCTACAAAAGAACTTAGAAAATGCTAAAGCAAGTTTAGAAGTTCTTGTTGCTGATCTACAATTCTTAAGGGACCAAGTAACAATCACGCAGGTAAGTCAGAAGTATTTGGAACTTGGAGGTCCATGTTTGTTTGAAGCTGTTTACTATGTCAGTTTTGGGTAGGTCTATTAGGGTCGAACTACTGCTGCTCTGAATTTTGTAACTGGTGTGAGGCTATAAATTGGGAAGTAATTGGCGATAAACTGGAGAGTGGTAGGTTTGCACGAATGTGAACTTCAAAAAAATTTCAAAGCTTGTTGTAGGACTATATCCTTTAGTTTATCATGGCAATTAGGTTGGTGGCCCTGGGAAATTGTCTTTTTTGGGGAGGTGAAACAGCCCTTGAGAGTTGAATTTTTATTTGGCAGGTTACGATTGCTCGTGTGTATAATTGGGATGTTCACCAAAAGAGAATCCGTCAAGCTGCTGCTCCTGCCAAAGACTCTTAGAGGAATCTTTCCAACTTGGATCATGGCAGCAGAATGTGTACTCCTGGATGAGAGTAGGACTTTGATCTCCCCATTCCATTAGGTGAATGAATTATGTACTGCTATGTGATTGCAATGGTTTAAGACCTACGAGTGATTTTGGTTAGGTTTAGTTAGATTTATTGCATTACACAAAGCTTGTCATGTAAACGATTTTGACTGAGAACCTCTTGGGCTTGAGTTTTCACTTGTTGTGTTCGGTGCACTAGTTTTGAGTTAATGTTGGGTTCATATATTTTGAGTCGTTTCATCTTGACCATATAAAAACCAATTTAAATTTGAATTTGGAGGGAAAATATGGGCCTGCCTGAGGTCCACTGTGGAATACATGTCGGCAAGAGTGTTTTTGGATCAAGTGACTTGGTGCTGTAATTTGGTGATCTCTTGTTGTCAGATCTTGGAGATTCCTATTATATTAGAGCAATGCAGGTATAGTCTGGTTAGAAAGTCCGTGCCATGACAATATGTATATATATTACTAAAATCAACTTTTTGCAACTTTTAAGTATTTAATACGAGTACATTACTAAGTCAAATTTTCAATTCAAGCCAATACAGTAGTGCCAAGCTCGATTTCTACTCCTATTAGGTATTCGACATTTGAAACTCCCCCCAAGTAGTATTAAATTTTTGGCCCGAGCTCCACCAAAACAGAATTGAGATATTCAAGCTCAAGTCTACTCGATATGATCAAATTTAAAAAAGGGGCTTGAGCTCAAGCTCAATAACTTTAAATATTATCCTCTACATTTATGTGCTTCAGGTATACTTGTCTTCCCTTATATTTTCGTAACTATCAATTATTTTCTGAACAAGACAATGGAAATTGGATTAGAATTGCTAGTCTCTCAAGCAAAGTCTTAGTGAGCTCGTTCTTGACTCGATGAAATTCTTGGTGTAACTCTTGTCTAAGCTTGACTCGAAATTAGACCAATCGATTTCAAGTAATTATTAAGTCAAGCTTGAATTAGTCTTCACCCCTAGTGCTGGGCCCACAAAGTCTGATAAATAATGAGGACTTTTATGGGTCAAATAGAAACTCTTCTTTGGTTTTGTTCAAAAAAAAAAAACTCTTCTTTGGTAGGAGGGTCACGCACATCTATCCGATGACTTATGACCTCCAAATGAACGCGAATTACTAGAGAAGTTGATGGAAAAAATAAAATGATCAAAATTCAATGGGCCAATTAAAAGTCACAATGGGATAATATTTTTATTTCCACATGGAAAGAACGTATATATATTATGCATGCTAATTATTCCTATGATCATGAATATACCAAGACGATGGAATGCAAAAGGTCATTAGTAAATTTGGGAAAATTTGTGTGTTTTCTCAAACAATCTATTAATAGTATGTCATGCATTACAATCGATCTACGACTCTTGAAAGCAGAAGGCAACCTAGAGCCAAATTCACATTTCACCACTTTTTCATGGCAAAAGAAAAAGTTTAGTAAGTGGAATAAAGGCAAGTATCAATTGATCATGCCAATTAGTGTGGATTTGGATTAAATATTAGAAGATCAGCTTTGTTTGCCTTAGCGAAGGAAGAATGGAATTCTAGCTCCAGCTTAGGGAAAGCTAATCCTTCTTAATTTAATGAGCAAAACCAAAGCAATCGAAATCTGCTTTTCTAGCCTAGAAATGAAGGAAGAGATTCCTCCCCAAAAAACATAACAAACAAAGAGAATAAGGGGGATCCATATGCTTCCTTTGTGGTCATGCCATATTTGAGTAAAGCCCAATGGCGATTAAAATCATCTCTTTTTTGAATTGCACCACTTACATCATCTTGTGTTATTATAATTTAATTTCGTCTAAAAGCAAAAGCACTAGGAAAAACATCTCGATTGGGATCCCTTGATTCACACAATTATTCAATTTCATACTTTGAATTATATATAAATATGTTGTCAAAGAAGTTAAATATGATTTCAATTGATTTGTGAGCCTCTTCCGTCTCACCTTTTGTTTACAAAATTGAGGTGTGTGTATGATGAGAAGCCTAATTTTTCTGTGAAGTTAATTGTGGATATCGATAAAATGTTTAACATATATATCTACTTTATTGTTAAAATATTAAAATATTAAATAAGCTTTACCAAATAGCTTAAGTTTCAAAATGGTTGACAATAGTTCTATAAAATTTTACATATGTATATATAAAGTACCATGATATTAGATCTCAAACTTAGTGCCCACATTAAAAATGACATAATAACATGTTTAGGACATGATGCGCCCGGTGCATGATTGTTATTCTTCTTAACATCAAACTCATATAAAATTAAATCTTGAATTTGTCTGACAAATTTAGATAAATTATTAAAAGGGTCTTTTTAATTTTTGTTATCAATCAAGAAGGACCAGCAAAGATTTTAATAGTGCATTACATATCAATACAATACTCATCACAAATATTATTATCCTTCTGTTTGATCATGCATCAATTGATCTTGCTACTAGGTGCGACATTGGATAATTGGATTAAATATGAGGATATCTGCTTTGTTGGGCTTAGCAAAAGTGGAATGGAATTCTGCCTCCACCTAACAAAAGCTATTTTTTTTCTGAATTTAATGAGCAAAACAAAAGCAATTGGATGTGATTGTACAATAAAAGTTCCATAGTGAAAGTAATAATTTTGATGCAATGATTTGATGGTTAACAGTATCTTGTCTGCTGGTATCGGAGCCCGCCAGCATTAGTGAAAATAAGCAATAATTTTGTTGTTGTAATTGGATGGTGAATAGTATTATTGCACATGCTGCTACAGGCGGCTATCTTCTCTCTTGGCGATTTTTCTTCTTCTTTTAACAGGTCAACCCCATACTAGTCATCTTCTTTTGTATCAAGCGTAATGGAATTCTGGCTCCAGCTGACAAAAGCTAATCCTTCTGAATTAAATGAGCAAAATAAAAGCAATTGCACGTGATTGTATACTAAAAGTTCTACAAGTAATAATATTGATGCAATGATTTGATGGTGAACAATATCTTGTTTGCTAGTATTGGAGCCCGCCTACGTAGGCTTCGTTTGGCAATATTTTTATTTCTCTAAATTTCTTTTCTTTTGTTGTATGAAATGGAAAAAGAATAGAAATTTATTTGGTAACATTTATTAATTTTTTTATTCCCTAGAATAAAAAAGTAACTAATCAATAAATTTGGAACAAAAATAAAAAAATGTAAAAAAATTGTTTCTTGCTTCTAGGAACAATTTTGGGAATAAGTCATTTTTTTCCTTTTCTTTTTTTCTTCTTCTTCCTCTTCTAACCAGTCGCCACCGTCGGTCGTTGTTGTTGTTCGTTGCCCGCTTGCCCACCACTTCTTCGCCGTCGGCCATCGCTGCCCTTTGCTAGTCGCCGGCCACCATTACCACTGGCTAGAGGAGGAAGAAGAAGAGAGAAAAAAAGAAAAGAAGAAAGAAAAATCTAAACAAATTATTAAAAAATTAAAAGAAATTCTATGTCATAAAAAAATATGTGGGTCGTATCAAACGCATTTTTATTCTTTTTCTATTTTGAAAATAGAAATTCTGTAGGTAGTTACCAAATGTGATTTTTACTCAAAAACTGTTTCAGAGAATAAAAAAAATTATTTCTAAAAAAAAAATTGTTCATTGAAATATAAATGTTACCAAACACACCCGTAGTGAAAGTAAGCTATAATTTTGCTATAGTGATTGGATGGTGCACAGTACTATTGCACACGCTCTACAATTTCTAGCGGCTATCTTCTCTTGGTGATTTTGTTCTTCTAACAAGTCAACCCCCATACCAGTCATCTTCTTTTGTATCAAGTAGAATGGAATTTTGGCTCTAGCTGAAAAAAGCTAATCCTTCTAATGAGCAAAACAAAAGCAATTGCGCGTGATTGCACAGTAAAAGTTCTACAATGAGAGTAAGTAATAATTTTGTTGCAATGATTTAATGGTAAACAATATCTTGTTTGCTAGTACCGGAGCCCGCCGCCGTAGTGAAAGTAAGCAATAACTCTGCTGCAGTGATTGGATGGTGAACAGTATTATTGCACATGCTGCTACAGTTTGTGGCGGCTCTCTTCTCTCGGTTTTTCGTCCTTCTTCCAACAGGTCAGCCCCATACCAGTCATCTTCTTTTGTATCTTCGCTACGGTGTGATTGGTAGGAGCTTTCCACAATTGGTGGGCTCCTTAATTTCGGAAATGATTTTCTCCATTACTGAAACATATTCATGTGGTGATTGTGCAGCAGCAAGGTGGGGCTGCCGCAAGAGATTTCTATTGCAAGAATGACGCATTTGATGATCTGGCTAATGTTGTTTGTGATCTTGTGGTGATTTGGGTGTTTCGGTTGATTTAACCAATTCCGGACTGATTTTTCAGAAGTTTGTATCTTCAAAGAGCACATACAACAAAGTTTATCCCAATTCCTGCAATTTATGCATTCTTACCTTAAAAGCCTGCATTTATTTCTTGAGTTACATACATTTTCTTGAGAAGTGAATACCAAGCCTCGCCTAATCTACGCCAAAAGTCGATGGAGAAATCCATTTCCTATATAATTAAATTTACCAAATTTTCACTAAAAAGACAAAATTGCTCCAAATCATTCAATTGCAATTTTGTTGGTGGCTCTAAATTCATTAACTTTCCTTTCATTTTAGTTTTTCTATTTCAATGTATGATTCAGTTATCATAATTAACAATTTCACATATTTAGTTTTTTTTTATTGTAGGAATTTCAAATATATTAAAAACACCATTTCTTTTTTCATTTTTAGATTTTTCTTCCATAAAAAGAAGACCCGATTATGAGTATTCAATTTCCAGCTTGAGCTTGACCAGAAAATACGAGATATCAAGCTCAAGTAGACTCGATACAATCATGTTATAAAATGAGTTCAAGCTTGAGCTCAATATGTTCAAATATTATCCTTTGCATTTATTTAATTATATATGTATATCACAAATTTTTAAATATATTGCCCTTTATTTTTCCGTAACTATCAAATATTTAACTGAACAAAATAATAGAAAGTTCATTAATATGGCGAGTCTCTCAAACAAAGTATTAATGAGCTCGATCTCTCTATTTTTTTTTTTTTTTTTTTCGGTCATGAATAAAATTCTCGTTGATAGATTAAGATTTGTTTGGTTTAAGGAAAGCAGAATGGAAGTTTGGCTCTAGCTGAGAAAAGCTAATCATTTTTTAATTTAATTAGCACAACAAAAAGCAATTAAAATATGCTTTTTCTAGCCTAGAAATAAAGGAAGAAATTCCTTATTCCAGAAAACAAAATAGACAAAAAGGAATAAAGGGGATTTATTATGCTTCCTTTGCGGTCACGCCAAATTTGAGTGGACCTAACACACCAATTAAAATCATCTCTTTTATGAATCATACTACATAAATCATCTAATGTTATTATAATCCAATGTATGTCTAAATAATAATGCACTAAGAAAATCATCTCCATTAGGATCCCGTGATTCACACCATGATTGAATTGCATAGTTTGAATTAGAAGCAAATCTATGGCCTTTTGTCTTTATTTAGAACAAAGACAAGTTTATCGTCAAGTCTTTGTCCGACCCGCTTGTGAAAGCAAAGAAAAAGCACTAAAGTACATTTATCTAGTCAATTCGCTTAGCATGCGTTTGTCTGCACACAGCCAAATTGCACATCAAATAGACTTGGCGACTCACCCACAAGACTAGCAGAACATGTTTGGCCCACAGAAAATAACGGGAAACATGGGTCGATATCATGAAAAAAAAGCATAAAGACACTCATTTGAGAATAAAATGTTTCAAAAATCTCAACTTCGTTGGCATCATTGTCAAGGAGAAACCACATTATCTTCACAATTTCCATCAAGAATCAGCTAAAGTTCGGTGAGGACTCTTTTGCTCAATGAAAGTGATCTATTTTGTACACCTAGTTCGCTAAGCAAAACTCAAATTGCGTGAAAGATTAAAATGAGCTTGGACTTGAAATTAAAGAATATAGAAAACTTTAACCAATATCTTCTAATTTTTTGAATAATTAAGTCAATTTAAAGTGTGGGAACTTCTAGGTAGGTTGGCCAACTAAAATTGCAAGGTGACTAAATCTAGGCAAGTGGCACCCCTTGCCTGTGGCAGTGAGGGCCGAAATCCTCACCTGTGGTTGGGATCTTATGATTTATGTCCAAATTGTAACACTATAAGATAGCAAAGCATATTCACTGGTCTCTTAAAATATGTTTTCTAAAGCATACCCGCTCAACTAGGATGCTGCTAAGCTCATAGGGTTCAGAATATAAGGATGTGTTTGTTTCACGGAAAACGTAATGTTTTTGGAAAATGTTTTCCGGGAAATCATTTTCTAGAAAAATGGTTAGTTTTCCTTTGTTTGGTGATACGTGACTGAAAGTATTTTCTGGTGTTTGGATCGCATTGAAAAATGATTGAATGACATTTGACTTAACAATTGACAATAGTGTGCCTCTTACTTCCAAATTAATTTGTTGAGTCCATGTTACTTTATAAACGGATTTTTCTCGATCAGTTTAATAAATCTAGAATTTGAACCTGCAAAATGAAAAGGAAACCTGAATTTATACACGTATTTTTTTTTCTTGAAAATGGACATGATTTCCGTTTACAAGAGCAAGTCAAAACGATCTCATTAATCGCAACAAGCATGCGATTCGCGATTATTTTAGCAATCAATCAAAAGGACGGGTCAGCGAAATAACAAGATCTGGATGGCGAAAAACTTATCAAGGAGGCGCCTTGACCATTGCATCTAGAAATGTGAAGATGGCTATTCTTCCACAAAGTAAATCGACTCTCTCACTAGTTTCTCCGCAGAGCAGATACTTACCCATCATTCTCAACCAAAACCCAACAGCGAAAAACGAATTTTAAACCCTTTTGATTCACGAAATCAAGGCCGAATTCTGGGATTTGGGACGCCCAGAAAACGTGGGTCTCGTCTAAGATTTCTCTTTCTGAGAACCCCACAAGAAAACAGGCAAACAGGCAGTGAAATTGAAACTCTCCCATTGATCGACATCAACCATTCAATTGCTTCTCAACACCCAGGCATCAATCAGCAATCACAGCCACACCGAATCAGCAGAAAGACTGGAGAACACACTGCTTAAAGACAACATAAGAAGTTCACGGTCACGAGGCGTGCTTTCACCTGGAAAAGGCAAAACTGAAGGAGACGCAGAGCAGAGAAAAAGAGGAGGTCATTGATGGAGCACACGGATTCGAAGCTCAAGCGCGCGAGAACATCACGATCCAAGGTGAGCGGCGGATTCCGGCGCCGATCAGCAGGGCAGAAGCTTCTGGAATACGCAGAGGATCGAGGGAGAGGTTTTGAGGGGCGTTTCACTTCAATTGCTTGAAGAAGATGAACGGAACGTGAATCAAACAACTGAAACGCAGAGAATCAACATCAATGATGTAAAGCATCAATCAAAAAAATTCTGAGATTATTCTCAAATCAGAGAGAAGAGAGAACCTGGAACCGTGTTGAGCGTCGTTGAAGAAGAGCCAGACCTTCAATGATGAAGAAGAAGATCTGGACCTTCAATGGCGAAGAAGATGCGCGTCGTTGAAGAAGAGCTGAAGAAGAAAGACTAGCGAAAGAAGCGAAGGGAGAGAGCGGCGAGAGCGACGTACAGAGAGGAAAAGTGAAAGGTTAGAAGGAAAAAGATGAAAAGGGAAAGTGTTTTTCGCCTTTTGTGGGGGAGGAATTCGTTTTCCTAAAATAACACATGATATTTGTGTTGATTAGAAAGTCATTTCCGTTGACCAAATCTTTTTTAGAGATTCAAACGGCTGAAAATCCGAAAAATACTTTATGGTAAAATACTTTTAGTGAAACAAACACACCCTAAGATTCTTTAACTGTCCCCCTTCCATACAATCAAATTAAAATATCAAAATCCTTGTCCCGATAATAAGAGTTATCAGGTTAAGACAAATTTTCCCTTCAAGACTTAGACGTAACCCTGTGGATTTTTTTGGATAGAGTTCGGGAGAGGCAATACGAAATGTAAGCACCACCTCATAATGGGGTTAAATGTGTCTGCCTAGCCATAGGCTAAACTCTCTTGGTGATTCGTGAAATGCTTGATTCAAAGGTAATATTTCTTTCACAATGCAAAGATACGCAATCATCAAATTTCATATCGTAAGTCAACATTCAGAAATTCAATCAATGACATTCAATCACTGGATGTCAAATTTTTCAAACAAAAAAATGGAGTCGGTATTATCTAAAAGTCGTTTCTTTATATTATTTGAGAGAAATTAGTCGAAAATTATCACATAGAGCCTCGGTTCACACATCGATGATGTTTGAGGACTCGTCTTGGACCATTTGCCTTAGCCGCCCATTTGGTGCGAATCTAAAAGGGTCTTTTTAACTCCTCGAGGAAGGCCGCCGGTAACTTCCAGACAAATGGAACAAAATATCCTAGTAATGGCGAGTGGAATGCGTCCAAACATTCAAAGAACATGCAATCATATAATATAATTCCGAGACGACCTCTTCGTCTTCGAAGACTTACACCAATTATTTCCTCAAACTTAGCTTTCTATTTGGGGCTGAGTCTGAATGGTGTTTTGTTTTTTTTAATTAACTGATGAAGGAAGGCCCCAGGTAACTTCCAGGCAAGTGGCACATGATAACAAAGTAAGGGTCTGCATGAAAACATTTCTATTAATAAGAATTTCTGTTCTTTTGTTCCGGAACAAAAAAAGAATAAACCCGTTTGTAACGCAAAGTTGATTTTATTTAGGAATAGAAAAGTTAGCTCGGGAATAAACGAAAACAGAAAAAAAATTGTTTCTTGTCAGGGGAATAATTTTTAGAAATAAGCAAATTTTCTTTTTTATTTTTGTTTTATTTCTCTCTTGCCGTGGCCACCTCCAACCACCCGAGCCACCACCGACCGCGCCGCCGCCGCCGTCGTGACCGCCGCCCGCCTCCGTCGACCGTGAGCAAGAATAAAAAAACAAATAAATAAAAAAAATACAAAAAAAGAAATAAAAAACAAAAAAATACAAATAAAAAGCAAATGCAAGAAAATAAAAAAACAAATAAAATACAAATAAATACAAATAAATACAAAAAAAATAAAAACAAAAATAAAATACAAAAAAATACAAAAAACAAAAAAAAATAAATACAAAAACAAATAAAAAAACAAATAAAAAAACGCAAGAAAATAAAAAAACAAATAAATACAAAAAAAATAAAAAAAACAAATAAATAAAAATAAAAAACAAACGCAAGAAAATAAAAAACAAATAAAAAAATAAATACAAAAAAACAAAAAAATACAAAAAAAAATAAAAACAATAAAAACAAATAAACAAAAAAAAGAATAAAAAAATAAAAACAAATAAACAAAAAAAACAAAAAAAAAAGAACAAATAAAAAAAACAACTAAATACAAAAAAGAATAAAAAAAGAACAAATAAAAAACAAATAAATACAAAAAAGAATCGTTGCGTTACCAAACACATTTCTATTCTTTTTCTATTCCAAGAGTAGAAATTTTGTGCAGTTAACAAACGGGTTCTTTTGCTCAGAAACTGTTCCCCGGAATAGAAATAGAAAATAACTATTTCTGGAAAAAAAACTCTTTCCCAACCAAGAAATTTTACCATGCGCACCCTAAGTTGTCCAATACATCCAACATCTAACTGAACAAAATAAGAGAAACCTTCTGGCCAAAAAATAAAAATAAAAACTTGATTTATATCCCGAGCCTCTTAAGCAGAGTATAAATGAGCTTGATTTTCTTTCTGTTCATGAATAAAATTCTAATTGAAATATTTAAGATTGTGCTAACACAAAGCACAAAAAATTGGCTTTTTACTGATACATCATGCTAGTAGGAGGAATAAAAGCAAGAATTAATTGATCATGCCAATTAGCGCGAATCTAGATCGAACGTAAGAAGATATGCTTTGTTTGGCTTAGCAGAATGGAAGTTTGGCTCCAGCTGAGAAAATTTAATCCTTTATTAATTCAATTAGCGTAACAAAATCAATTGAAATCTGTTTTTTCTTGCCTAGAAATAAAGGAAGAGATTCCTCATTCCAAAAACAAAATAGACAAAAAGATCAAAGGGGATCATCGATTATGCTTCCTTTGTGGTCACGCCAAATTTGAGGGGACCTAACAGGCCAATTGAAATCATCTCTTTATGAGTCGTACTGCATAAATCATCTTATGTTATTATAATCTTATGAATGTCTAAGTGAAAATGCACTAGCAAAAGCATCTCAATTGGCATCCCGTGATTCACGCCATGATTGAATTGCATAGTTTGAATTGGAAACAAATCTGTGGCCTTTCGTCTTTGCTTAGAACATAAGTAGGTCCATCGTCAAGTCTTTGTCCGACCCTCTTGTGAAGGCAAAGAAAAAGCACTAAAGTGTGTTTATCTAGTCAATTCACTTAGTATGCGTTGGTCTACATATAGCCGAATTCCACATCAAGTAGATTTGTGTTTGTTGACTCGTTTTCCTTAACAAACTAAACGCTAGAAAAATCGGAAAATATAATATCGGAAATATGTTTTCCACGAAACATATTTGGAGAATGGCAACCCACTAGCAAGAACGGCAAAGCCTGTTTAGAAACCAGCAAGCTTGGGTTGATATTATCAAAAAATCATAAAAGTCACACCTTCGAGATTAAAATGTTAGAAAAATTTCAACTTTGTTGGAATCATTGTGAAAGAGGAGCCACATTTTCTTCGCAATTTCCATATAAAACGTCCAATTAAGCAGACATGAATCCAATGCGAAATCAATTAACAACCAAGCGACAAGGATGAATCAAATCCCGATAGAATCTACATTTGATTGTAGTATCAGCATGCAATTTTATTTAGTGAGTAATTTCAATCGGCAAGGAATTTCATTTTGTCATCGTTCAATCTAGTATCGTAGTGCAATCATAACGTGCAATCTTAGTCTATATTCAGTTTCATGTAACTTTATCGCAATAGCGAATCATTTTGCAGTTAACATGCAATCTCTAGTCAGCATATGATTTTATAGCAGCCCAAAATTTTCAAGACAAGTGTGTATGTTCATAAGATCGTTATAGGGGATTTTGGAAGTCTAAGTGAGGGGAGCCTTACACAACTACAACTAGTTGTATAAAAATTAAATCCGATAAATTGCTTATTTTATGTCAAACAACTTGAATTAATGTTCTGGACATAATAACAAAGTAATGGCGAGAGTAGCCCGTGACTGTTCCTCCTAAGACTTCCATTAATTATTTCTTCAACAAGTTGGTGCGAGTCTGAATTTTTTTTTTTTCCTTTTATTTTTGTGTATACATGTAGGAAGGCCGCAGGTTACTTCCAGGCAAATGGAGCTAAGTAACAATGTAATACATTTCTGAGACCGCGTCCGACGACGACGACTTCCATGAATTCTTTCCTCAACTTAGCCTCCTATTTAGTGCGATCCATATGGCCCTTCTTTTAAGCTTACGAAGGAAGGCTGCAAGTGACTTCCAGGCAAAGGATTATTTCCTCAACCGAGCGATCTCACTCTGTTTGCGTGGGGGCTTTTAGGCAAAGGAGCAAACTGGACAAGGTAAGGGAAGTTTCATTAGATGTTCGTGTATTACAAAGGATAGAGGGGAAGAGCTTCATTTTTTAGTTGGTCTGTTATACTTGTTTCCGAGACCAAACAGACTTGCCTCTTCATAGGCTCGTTTCCACTGCCGTTCTTCAGTTAATTTCTCTGAATATTATCTCTGCTTGTTCTTTTTGCATGCTGAACATTATTTTTAACTATCACAACTCAAGCTAGAGAACACCAACTACAACCACCAACTAGAGACTTGAATCTTAGAGAAGTCTAGCATTTTGTGGAGATTTGATCAAGACGTCCACAGCTTTATCAAGTTGTTTCAAGGATCAGACTCAGACTTCCGAGTCACCCAGCGGACTAGATTAAGAGATCAATCACTCCGTCGTCCTCCCAGAATGAATAGAAAGAGTGAGGCAGAAGAGATGGCGGTGTCTGCAGTGACGGCGATGGAGGCGGTGACAGCAGCTCCAGCAAGTGGTAGCCATGATGGCGGATCGGAGAGGGGGCTGATGGCGGTGGCGACGGCAGCACTGGCAAGTAGTAGCCATGATGGCGAATTGGGGAGAGGTTACGAGGTATTCCTGAACTTTAGAGGGCCCGACACCCGCTTAACCATCGTGGATTCTCTCTACGAAGCCATTAAACATGCAGGGATCCGCGTTTTCAAAGATGACGAAGAGCTCCGAGTCGGTAAAGAGATTAGAGGCAATCTTTTGCAAGCGATCAACGAATCCAGAATTTACATCCCGATTTTCTCCAAAAACTATGCCTCAAGTAAGTGGTGCCTCCGCGAGCTCGCACACATAGTGAAGTCATCGAGAGACGACTCTGAGAAAGTGATACTCCCTATATTCTACGACGTGGATGCGGATGATGTTAAGCTAAAGACCGAGTTATATAGGCAAGCCCTCCAAAAGCACGAGAATGACTCCAGGAAGGATATGGCAAAGCAGTGGGAGGAGGCTTTAAAAGAGGTTGTCAAAATTAAAGGATGGAATCTAAAAGATTACCGGTATTGTTAGCTTCTTCCGTTAAGTTTATTTCCATTTTGTCAATTTCGAGATTATTTTCTATGGTACTTTTTTCCAGAATAATAACTTTCAGTTTGCTGCTGTTCAATCTTCTTT
Organism: Eucalyptus curtisii; assembly: GCA_017140595.1. NCBI lineage: Eukaryota > Viridiplantae > Streptophyta > Magnoliopsida > Myrtales > Myrtaceae > Eucalyptus > Eucalyptus curtisii. The sequence continues at coordinate 20,298,315 of CM029498.1, forward strand.
GATGTATGGTTGGATCAGACATAGTGAGGGAGTGAGAAATTTTGCTCTGGGAGCAAGGTTTCTTGCACAAATTGATTTTTCACTTTTAATCCCAAGTTATGGTAACAATAGTCTCAACGTATATCAACTTAATTAATTAATCAATAAAGCAAAAAAAATTATTTATTAAAATCTAAGTGTGATAAAATAGTAATGCACATATGTGTAAAAAAGAAAATTTTAAATCTCTTAACTTCCCAGCTTATTTTTCGGCTAGCAAAATATTTCAAAAAAACTTTGGTCGTTGCTCTTGCTTTAACCATGGACCTATTCACGGCCCCAATCCTTATTTAGGGCACCACGGGGTGAAGATTTCCTTTGCCTTGTGACCATCCTAGTTTTAAAGTTGTCAACTTTTATATGAAACTACCAACCTTAATTTGTGTCTTGCCAACTTCTTTTCGATTATTTTACAAACTAATTTTAGATTACCAGTGTTTATTTGAGTCATTTACTAGGTTTATTTGATCGTTTGCTGACTAACAACTTTTATAAAACCTACCATCTCTTATTTGAATTGTGTACTTTACATTTCAAAATTACCAATATTTGAAACAAATTACTAACCCTAATATGAGTTTCATATAAACTAATCTCTAATTAAGTTAAGAACTAATTTAAGTTACCTATTCTTATGTGAGCCACTTATCAATATTTAATTTTTGCTTGAAAAATCCCAACTTTCGTAACAAACTTTTGTTAACAACTGACACACTTTTATTAGCATAGTTCACGAACATTCTTACGTTAGGAACTCTATTATCAAAATTACCAAGTATAATATGAGTAACTTACCAACTTATTCCGATTAAATTACTAACAAATTTAATGTGAGTGATGAGATTGCTAACTTAAACTAGTTGGTAGATTATTTGGAAAAATGATGGTTGCATGTTATGTACGTGGCAGCCTACATAAACTTACAAAGCTCATGGTGGAAGAGGTTTCTAGTTTGTTATGGACAAGACGGACAGACGTGCCTAATCATTTGGTGGGAATTAAGGATCAAATGGATCATATTATGAAGCTACTAGATCTAGGAGCTTTTGATGTACGGTTTATTGTGATTCACGGTATGGGTGGCATCGGAAAGACGACACTGGCCGAGGCCGTCTTTAGGCAAATCTCCCCTCAATTCCAGGGTCATTGCTGCTTTCTTAAAGATGTTCGAACTAATGATATAATAAACTTACAAAAGAAATTGTTGTTTGACATTCTCAATCTTAGTCACACAAACCTCTCCTTCATTGATGAAGGAGCTGACGTGATCAAGACAAGGTTTCTTGGCAAGAAAGTCCTCATTGTTCTTGATGACATTGACAATGAGGACCAAATCATGGGACTTGCAGGCGAGCCCAAATGGTTTGGTGGGGGTAGTAGAATCATCATAACAACAAGGAATATTGAATTCCTAGTAAAGGAAGGTGATGATGACAATCTCCCAGTCTCTAATAGTGGACAATTTTCATTCTATGACATGCCGGAGATGAATTCACATGATGCTCTTCAACTTTTCTGTGAGCGTGCCATGGGATGTGCCAAGCCTCCACCTGGTTACTTGGATATTGCAAAAGAGCTAATCAATGCACTAGGAGGACTTCCATTGGCTCTCAATGTTGTAGGTTCGACACTCCGTGGAAAATGCCGAAGAACTTGGGAAGAAGCCCTATATAAGTTAAAGAAGGTGATGAATGAGGATGTCAAGAAGAAGTTGATGATAAGCTACGAAGCATTGGATTCTAATCAACAACAAATTTATCTTGATATTGCATGTTTCTGCTTCAACAAAGAGAAAACAACTGTAGTTAAATATTGGGATGCGATTTTTGGGTATTCGACTGAAATTGAGGTCAATATCCTCAAACGCATGTCTTTGATAAAAATATCCAACGATAATAAACTATGGATGCACGACCAACTTAGAGACCTTGGAAGGAGTATCGTCCATCCAGAAAGTGGCGAAATCCATATGAAGGGTACAAGATTGTGGTCTTCCAAGGATGCCTTTCATATAGTGCGGACAGAAACGGTAATATTTACCTCTAAAAGTTTTCTAGTGCATCTATTAGCATCATCACCTTTTTGATCTAATTTCAAGTCAAACTAACATATGTTTTCATTGGTTGCTACTTTTATTTTCCAGGGAACCAAGGACGTAGTGGCGCTCAATCTTGTTACACTTGACCCCCATAAGACATACATATTTAAGCGCAAGCAATTCATGGGCTTGGTCAACCTTAGGTTCCTTCAATTGAACCATGGAAATTTTGAAGGAGACTTTAAGAATGTTTTTTCTGAGTTGAGATGGCTCTCTTGGAGCAATTGCCCTTCGAAATTCCGAGCTACCAACTTTGGGTTGAAGAACCTAACGATTCTCATGCTATCTGGGAATAACGTTACTGAAGATTGGGGAGGATGGTGTCAAATCATGGTATGATCTCACAACATACTTTTGCATTACATTTACTCTTCTTCTTTTATGAGTTTAACCAATTACTTTATAGGTGGCAGAACAATTGAAAATCCTACAACTCGAGGATTGTCCATTCCTTAGAAAGATGCCCAAGTTCTCCACAATCTCACATCTGGAGAAATTGATTCTTAGATGCGTTCGACTAAGAAAGATTGACAAGTCCATTGGCAATCTACAACATCTTGATTACCTAGAGATAAAGAGTGAAGCTATTGAGTCGCCACCGGAGTCCATCGGCGGTCTAAAATCTTTGACAGTGCTAAGAATAGAACGGACACCCTCAATGAAGCCTCACTCGATTGGCAATTTAGCAAAGGTGAAGTCTCTAATCTTGCCATGCAAGGAACTTCAAAAGCTTCCCGACTCTATCGGACAATTGGAGTCATTACTTGAGCTAGATGTCCAATATTTAAAAATTAGTGAATTACCTCATTCTATTGGAAATCTTGAAAGGTTAAAAGTTTTACGCATCTGGAATTCCTACCTAGAAAAGCTACCAGACTCAATTGGGAGGCTCCAATCATTGGTCGAGTTGGATTTGAGCCTATCAAGAATCGGGAGCTTACCTGATTGTATTGGAAATCTCAAAAAGTTGAAGGTACTAAATCTCAATGAGAGTTGCATAAGTGAACTTCCAAAAACCATAGGAATGTTGGAAAATCTGGAAAAGTTATATGCTAGCTCTAAACATCTGGTGGGGGAAATTCCAAGTGAAATCGGGGCACTATCCTCATTGAAATATCTAAACTTATCCAAAGGTTGCTTTAGTGGATTGCCCACAACGATCAATCAGCTTACAAATCTCCAAATGCTTTCGTTACTGTTCTGTGATTCAATCCAACAGTTGCCGAAGCTTCCCAAGAGTCTAATTTATTTAGACCTTATATCGGATTCACTGACCACGATCCCCGACTGCTCAAACCTAACCAATTTAGTTTACCTTGAGATAATCGGCAATTCAATGCAAGAACCCAACATAGAGGAGATCATGAGACTACCTGCTCTGAGCTATTTGGCCCTGCGTTTTGAAAAAATGGTCTTGCCTCCAACCGATTTCAGTTCCCTCTCTCAGCTACAAAGCCTCAAAATAAATTATGCTGAGCCCCAATCTCTTATCGAGCTCCGATCTAGCCTTCAATATTTGTCGTTATGTAATGTCTAGTCACCGATAGATTGGTCAGTCTTTTCCAACTTGGAGAATTTGTTGTCGCTGTCTATTGATAGATATTTGCTGAGAGAAATTCGATTTGAGGTGCTTGGAGAGCTACGGAAATTCAATAAATTGTGGATGTTCGACTGTCCCTTGCTCAAGACGCTGCCCGTTCTGCCTGGTCTAAAGGAGATCCAGTGTTTGTCCCTAGGGCGATTGCCTCAGCTAATTGAGATTCAGGGTTTGGGAGAATTGAAATCATTGCAGTATTTGTATATCGGGATCTGCAATTCCATCAAAAGCTTAAATGAATCTGATCTTTCTAATCTACAGAATCTAAAAAGTTTGTGGTTTTATCAATGTAAATCATTGGAGAGGGTGTTGGGTGTGCCAAAATCTTGTCGACTCACGATCAATGATTGCCCGAGGTTCAATAGAGATCGATAAGATATGTATCATTTGATTGGCAAAGATAGTCGATGATGGTAAGTCCATAGAACTAGAGTTCATTTTTTGTTGTGTCCTGTTCTGTGAGTTTTCCTTCAGCTAACTTTTCATCTTGGTTCTGGAACCACCTCTTGCATTTGTTCATCCTGTTGTCTCTGAGGGAAAATCCTCTTTCATGTATCATAAATGTGTGATACTTTGACTTGCCTACTTGACGATGGTGATACCTAGCTGGTTTATGTTGCGCACCAGCATAACGTCGGGATTGACATGCTTCGTGGCACCTGTTTTGCTTAGAAAAAATGGATAAAGTGGAAGGGAACTTTTATATAGTAAGCACACTAAAGATGCTGACAAACGCTAGGTTTTTGTTGTAAGGCTGAGTTGGTTGAGACTTGAGAGTACTGGTCTCACCTTATGGAGTGCTTTTAATATCAGTAGAGAATAACCATGATTTGTGAGGACTGAAATAAAGGAATTAATGCTTGGGTAGTGGAAGAGTGAATCGTTGATACCTATTATGCAATATGAGTGATTTAGTTATTTCCTTCACGAAGAATTGGGGGTGTTTTTCTAGTTACTTTTGAACTGTAGTGCAGAAGCTTCAAGTCTTGAGTCACGGTGTGATTTGTGAACTATCTTTCTTCATTCTAGTATTTAGCCATTTATGCGTGAAATTCGTGCTGGGAGACAATTGATATTGGAGTAAACTTGTTGATGTAGTCAAGTCATCATTTTATTAAAGAGTAGGTTTAGCTGCATCAAATTGTACATTCTGCAATTTCTGGTGTTAGGAAAGAGCACCTTTGTGTTGTTGAAGACTAGGTTTTGTTTATTCTTTCAGCTGACTTATTGCACCTTTCCTCATCTCTCTCTCCCTCTTTCTATGCTAATAATGTGGTTACTATTAACTTGTTAAATAAACCCGTTTGATCTTTGTGTCTATCATTTTTACATTTACTGATAAAACGTTTTTGCAAGCTCCTCAAGACCATGGTGAAATGTTCTTTACATGGACGTCTAGGCTTTGGCAAGACATATTGTTGGTGCTACAACAACAACTTGTTCTCTTCAATCCATATCAGAAAAAGGGCGAGCTGTGGCCAAGTACATTGGTACTTTTTAGCTAGCTGTAAGAGGCTTCTTATCAACTACACGGATGTTTATTGAGTTCCATTATGCAATCTTCTATTGAACTTTGTTATTTCCATACATTTCACAATTTTGTGCTTTCTTCTTTTGCTTTTGTATGCATTTAATAGAGGTCCCTTCATCTATGCCAACAGTTGATATATGATAACTAGCAGCAGCAATGAGGATCCTACCACTGCAGCCAAGATGTTCTAATTATATTTTTTTAAACAACAGCAATGAGGATTCTCCCATAACCAATGAAGAGGCCAAGTTAAAACGGTTCTTGAGTTTTCTCATGCATGAATGGGAGAATCCTCTATGAAGATTAAGAGAAAGATTAAGATGTAAGATATTTGAAGTTTTTCTCTACTAGAAATTTGAAATTTGTGATCAAATGTCTACTGGATCATCTGTTATGCACATTGACGGCATTGATTTTGTGAGCAAACTAGAGAAATTATGAATATTTGAGAGTAATGGCAATTTTAAAATTATAGGTTTGGATTTATTCTCGAAGGCAACGGCTGTAGCACCTTGCCTTCTATTTTTTCATGAATTTGATTCCATTGTGCTGAAGAGGGGGCATGATAGTACAGGGGTCACCGACCATGTCATCAATCAGTTAGTTTCTTGCATTCAATGGCACTTATAAAGTGGTCATGTGAAATATTGTTGATGGTATGACTCACTAATGATATGTTATTCATTGGTGCAGTTTTTTACTGAATCAGATGGTGTTGAAGTTTTAAGCGGTGTGTTTGTGTCGATGGGGACAAGGTAATAATTTCGTCTTACATGGTAACAAAAAGTTCTTTCCATAGCACACTAATTGTAAATTGCTGCTGGAAATTGCATGGCCATTATGAATGCTTTGCCAAAAAAATTTCTATGAAGCATTTAATATGGAGACTACGTAATAACCTTCAAGGCAGACTATTAAATGCTAGACATGACTTTTCCTTGATTTAGAGTTGTTTAACTTCGGATACACAGTATTGAATAACTATATATGTATCAAAGAAGGTAACAAATGGCTGGATTACTTGAATTACTTTTCAGTTGCTAAAGTAGCTTACAAGAAGTGTATTAAACTAGTCTTGAGCCTCTTCAACAGCATCAACATATGTCGATCGTTTCAGTTTTCAGTGTGCCAAAATCTTGTGAACTCATCATCATTAACTGCCCAAAGCTCAATAGAGATGGATAAGGTATGTATCATTTGATTGGCAAAGATAGTCGATGATGGTAAGTCCATAGAATTAGAGTTCATTTTTTGCTGCGTCCTGTTTTGTGAGTTTTCTTTCAGCTAAGCTTTCATCTTAGTTCTGGAACCACCGCTTGCATTCGTTCATCCTATTATCTCTGAGCAAAATTTCTTTTTCACATGTCACGAACATATGGTACTTTCACTTGCCTCCACGGTGGTGATGCTTAGCTGGTTTATATTGCCCATTAGCATAATGTTGGGGTTGACATGCTTCGCAGCACGTAACTTGGTTAAATAGTAATCACACTAAAGATGCTAACAAATGCTAGGTCTTGTTGAAAGGCAGAGGTGGTTGAGGGTACTGGTCATACCTTATGTAGTGTTTTTTTCAATTTCACTACAAAACAATCATGATTTGTGAGAAATGAAATAAAGGAATTAACACCTGGTTAGTGAAAGAGTGAATTGTTGATACCTTTTATGCTGTATGAGTAACTTAGTTACTTCCTTCATGAAGAATTGATGGTGTTTTTCTAGTTACTTCTAAACTTACATTTTGTTTGTCTGTTTGTTTGCTATTTGTTCATTCCCTCCCATCTTAAATTACCAAACACAGTTGGGGAAGATGTTGCAATTCACCTGATAAGGCATTTACATTCTTGAACTATAATTTTTTGTGCAAATGACATGTCTTTTTCTGAATCCTTTGCTGTTTTGAGCTAGGTCTAGGAATTTGATAACTCTGACTCATTCACGAATTAAATAAGGCAAATGCAATAACCTTAGTTGCTCCCTTTTGAATGATTTTTGTTTCCTACAGTTCTAGAGATTGAACTGGGATTATTTGATTCTGCACAATCAAAGATCACTGTCAGCTTGACTCCACATCTGATGCCGATGATTATAGTTGCAATTTTCAAGTACTCCCATTCTTAAAGTAGAAGTTTTGCTTCTCTAGCCATAATTATTAGCTTTTTTCATCCTATTTATGCAGAGTCTTGGAATGCAGTCAACTATTCCTATTGAAATGTCTTCAGATGGGGATCTACATGAGCAACTTAAAGGTTTGTCGGCCAAACTTTGTATGGTTAATAGTCTTATTCTGCTTAGGCATTCAATGGCTTAATGTACTGAGCATTAACCTTAGCTTTTGTTTGCTGAAGTACTTATTTTTCAATACTCATATTTCTTAATCAAAGTACATAATTTATTTCATAGACCTTGGTAAGTCAATCAAGTAGTGGACATGTTGGGGGATTGAAACTTGAAAGATCTGCAACTTCCTTTTATATTCTCGAGTGTGCTTCCCACATACCTCACGTTGTTTGATCGTTCAATTCACTTTTTCTTGGTGGATGAGGAATTCGTTATTTTGTTGGAAAAAGGAGTAGCTCCTTGTACTCAACACGTGCGAGGATCCTATTATTGTTTTATGAGTGTCTTCCCCCGATTGAGTATCTAGACGAGCAATACTAATATCTGTCATAGGTTTCTAGTGTCTGTTTCCCATTGAGTGCTTTACTTTTCGTGTAACATCAAAGTCATCTTATGGTGGTTAGTTGTCTAATCCTCTTTTTGCTGATCGACAATGTAGTGAAGGGAGCTTATGGTTAGACTCTGCAGAATTTCAATGAGATGATGGGATTACTTGAGATTGTGGGGTTTAACTACCTAACATTGTTTCCCTGATGCATTCTTGTGAGCGTGCTAAATTATGCATGGATTTTATTCAAGAAAGCTTGTATAACTGCATTGATTGTGTCTGAGCTCTCTCTCTCTCTCTCTCTCTCTCTCTCTCTCTCTCTCTCTCTCTCTCTCTCTGTGCTAATAATGTGGTTAATGTTAACTTCTTAAATAAAATTATTTGATCTTCATATCTATCATTATTACATTTGCTGATGAAGTGTTTTTGCGCAAGCTTCTCTAAGGCCATGGTCAAATGGTCTTTTACATGGACGTACGGCCTTTGGCAAGACATGCATTGTTGGTGCAGTAATAGCAGCTTGTTCTCTTCAATCCATATTAGTGAAAGGGCTGAGCTGTTGGATAAGTACATTGGAACTTCTGAGCAAGCCGTAAGAGGCTTCTCTTCAACTACGGCGATGTTGATTGAATTCCATTGTGCAATCTCACGTCTAAATTTGTTATTAACTCCATGTCTATATCAAATGCCAGGCAACAATAACTGACTTTGAGAAGTGATTAGACATAGTCGCTACTCTGCAGGCCAAGAAGATTTTTGATGAGGTTTGTTGTCTCGCGCAACTCTTTCTTCTGATTGGGTAAACGAGTCAAGATTTGGATTGGGTATTGTTCATGATGGATTTTTTCCTTTTTTGATGGGCCTGAGTTGGCCCGTCCGCCCATGTTGGGCCCAAAAGGCCCGGCCCGTGAGTTGAGGGCCCATGGAGGAAATTATTAAAGATAAAGGGAAAATCATGGAGGCGGTTAATTTTTTGGAGAGGTTACGTATTTTGAGAAAGAGAGATTACGCTCTCTCTTAGGTTACGTCTTCTCATACCGCTTTCTCCCGAAGAATGGATTATCCTCTGAAGAACAGTGTGGATTCTTCCTCGTGTCGCAACATCGGTGTTTAGTCTGTGGAAACAAGGTACGTTCGATTATGTGATGTGCCTTAGGATTGGTGATTCATGATTTTCCTGGGCTTGCTTCCGCTACGTTTGTGTTTGATTCTGTGTCGAATCACTGTTTTGGGGATCCCGTTTCTCGAATTTTTCCCTTCATTGGTATCAGAGTGTCTCGATCATGTTTCCCGATTACTGTTTACGTTTAAAAACAAGTTTTGATTGATTTTTTCGTTAAACGTCACTGTTGATCGATTAAGAGACGGAAAAATCTCGACATTGTTCTGTTCCCCCTAGTTTTTTTTATTTTCCGTAGATCGAATTGCGTTTCTGAAAGTTTAGGACTGAAGTGCTCATCGATACGAGAATTTCGAATGGTTGCTCGCCGCCGGACGCGCCGAGGCTATTCCCAGGCGCGTGCGGCACGCGCGTGTGCGGCAACTACCTGCACGTGCAAGGCACGCGCCGGCCGACGTCATCGTGACGTCGGTCGGCGGTTGCCCACGCACGCGCAGGGCACGTGCCGGTCGGTTCGTCCGACCGGCCGGTCCAGCCGGTCTGACCGGTCTGACCTGATCCGACCCGTTTGACCCGGCGGACCCGTTGACCAGACCCGTTGACTCGACCGGTCATCCGTTGACCGTTGACTGTCGTTGACCACAGTTGACCGTTGACCATTGACTTTAATAAATTTAAAAAAAAAGGAAAAAGGAAAAAGGAAAAAGGGAAAGGAATGTGTTTCTTTTTCAATTATGTCTATGTGGATTGTAAGTAATCCCTCTTTATGTTTTGCATTTGTTGCAGGAACTATGATGCGTTATGCACGCATGCCTACATTTCCAAGAACGGACGAAGAAAAGGCAAGAATTAAAAGGCTAATAACAGAGTTAGCTAATTATCGGTGGAATGACGGTGATGTAGTATCACACGTGGTCATGGTCAATCAGATGATACAAGAAATTATCTGGAGTGGTTATCTTATGCCGAATTTTGAGAAGGTGCCGGCCTTAATGAACACTCTTCCACCTGAATGGCAAGCAGTGTTAGATCGCCTATGGGAGGTCAACGTGGTCCCGGATTATAGGAGGCTTGCAGTAGCTTTTGTAAGAGAATATTATAGGATCGAGTTAACCAAAACTTTAACCCTTGGATTGAGTGTCACATGGCGCAGAGTGAATGCGCCTTGGAGGTGGCATGAGAGCTCTCCAAAAGTTTTTCCGTGGTTGGCCGATGTGTCTTCAGATTTCTTAGAGAATTTTACTGACATATTAGAGGAGACTTTCCCTACTTATTACTTAGATGAGTTTGAGATGTTTTAGGTGTAAATATCTCTTTCTATGTTGATATTTTTCCTCTGAATATATTACTTAGTGTAATGGACATGATTAATTATTGAAAGTTCAATGTTATTTATTGTTGTAAATTAATATGTTAATTTACAATTCGTTGTGGGAAGTTCAAGAAAGTTTTAGTGACTTTGCTGAACTTATTTTGCATAGAAAATTATATTAATGATAGTTTTGAGTTAGGATTTTTGGATGATGATTGGAAACATAGTGACCTTTTGATTCGGAAACCTTACTTGAAATTATTCATTAATATGATGGGTCTGTGCAAAATGGATGCATAAATGATAGGCATTAATAATTCGTGCATATATGTCTGATATGTTCAGATCGATGGATTCAACAACTAAGAACATAATTGCTGATTTGAACAAAGAAGACAAATTGAACGGCGAGAATAGTGAAATATTGAATATGAAAATTCAATATGTGCTTGAAAAGCAAGAAGCACTAAAAGCTCTTGACCTTGTTATGGAAGATCTTGAGAATGCTGTGCGCCATCTTGAGCTAGCAGAGGACCGCCTCAAAGCTTTTGAGCAGGATACATAAATTTGCTGTGTTGCTTTCAGCTCAGAAGGGGCTTCAAGCTCTAAGCGCAAGCGCATTGATTCGTTCAATATGTGGAAATGCAAGGGATCAAGTCCTTCTTGCAAGAAACCAAGAATTAACCAACAAAAGAGAGAAAAACGTCCTTGTGTGAAGAGAGGAAAACGTTCTCGTGTGAAGAAAATTTCAAGGGTGAAGTGTTTCAACTGTGATCAGAAGGGTCACTATGCTCGTGATTGTCGTGAGCCAAAGAAGGTAAACACCCCTTGTACTTTTGGGAACTTTGCATATGTGTCAAGTTCTGTATTCTTGACTGAATCCAATCCTTTGTGGACTGTAGATTCGGGAGCAACAGACCATGTAGCGAAGCATAGAGAATTCTTCGTAGAATTTTGACGAGTTTTGATTGGAACTAAGTGGATCTATGTGGGAAATAACTCCAGAGCTGAAGTAAAAGGGATTGGCCCTTGCCAATTGAACATGCGTGGTGGACGCACTTTGTTCCTACATGATATTTTATATGCTCCGGAGATTCGTCGAAATTTAGTGTCTGTTTTGGTGTTGGTTAAGCTTGGTTTTAGTGTGAACTTCCATAATAGCGGTGTAGATTTGTATTTGGATATAAACTACTATGGTTGTGGTCATTTTCTGGATGATTTTATTGTACTAAATGTTGGTAACATTGAAAAAGTCGTGGTGATGTCAATGTTTGTTATTCCTTTTCACATCTTCATACTTTATATGATAATGATGTGAATGTGTGGCATGTTTCAAAAAGTTTAGACTTGGTCATGTTGGCCAACAACGATGAAAAAGGAATGAATAGACTAGCCAAAGAGGGCTTATTAGGTAACATTGAAAAAGTCGATTTGCCCATATGTGAGCCGGACTTAAGTTTCTTAAGCCATGGGGTACGGAAAACAATAAGAAAACCATTTGGAAAATGGAAAAGAGAGTATAACTGAGTTTGAATGAATTTCCTTTATTTGAAAAGATCCATATGATGAATTTAATGAGTTTGTGCATTCCTGAATTTGATGAGACGATATCATCATCATCTAATCCATTTGGACAATGCAACAGCAAAAGAGAGTGCAGTTTTTGGGGAAGTGTCACCTCTCCAAGCTGAGAAGAGGCCCATGAAGCAGTAATAATTGAACGGCACTCCATATCCTGAAGCCAAAAAGCCTCAAAGTAGAAGGATTTCGACTTTGAAGATGCGGTCAGGCCAGTTTGAACTTGGCAAAAAGTTATGATGTTTTTGTCATAACAATTCCGATCTTTGTGATTTTGATGGTGTTGGGAAAGCTTATGATTTAATCTTTATGGTGGAACCAATCTATCGTTTTCATAATGCTATAATGGCATATGATTTTACAATGATTGATGAGAATCATTGTGTATATATCAAAATGTCCAAAGATCAATTTGTGATCATATCATTATATGTTGATGATATACTGATTGCCGGAAACAATAAGGAGTTTGTTAACATTGTCAAGGGTTGGCTATCTTCCAACTTTGAGATGAAAGATATGGGTGAGGCTGCATACATTCTTGGAGTTAAGATTTCAAGAAATCGTTCGAAGAGATCATTGTCTCTTTTGCAAGAAACATACATAAATAGGGTTCTTGAACGATTTCATATGCAAGATTGCAAACCCATAGATACTCCTATTGCAAAAGGCGAAGGATTGAGCCACAGATTGTGTCCAAGGACTCCACAAGAGAAGGAACAAATGCAACATGTTCCTTATGCTAGTGTTGTTGGGAGCTTGATGTACGCTATGATGTGTACAAGACTGACATATGTTTTGCGGTTGGAATGGTGAGTAGGTACCAATCCAATCCAGGTCAAGCACATTGGAAAGCCGTTAAGAGAATATTGAGGTATCTAAGGGAAGCTAGCGATTATACGCTGAGTTATCAAGGAAAGGATCTCGCGACTCGAAGGCTATTCTGATGCTGATTGGGGAGGAGATTTAGATGAAAGGAAATCTACCTCTGGATTTGTTTTCTTACTGAATAATGGCGCCATAAGTTAGAGTAGTAAGAAACAAACGTGTATAGCCTTGTCCACGATGGAAGCTGAGTTCGTGGCATTATCAGCAGCAGTTCAAGAATGTGTTTGGCTTAAGAGATTTTTGGATCATTTAGGTGTTATTGGGTATGCTGCAGACTCATTGTTGGTTAACTGTGATAGCCAAGCAGCAATAGCGCACACCAAAGATCCAAAATATCATGGCAAGACCAAACATATAGATACCAAGTATAATTTTGTCAAAGATATGGTTGCACGAAAAGATGTGAACTTACAGTACATATCTACACATAGAATGGTCGTAGATCCTATGACGAAGCCAATACCTAGAGATGTGTTTTGTGGCCATGTGAAATCTCTAGGACTGCGTAGAGGCTGATGTATTGAATATTGTTATTTCTACTAAGTGTTCACATTTGATGAATTTGTGTTTTCATCATTAATGCCTATGAATATTTATTTTGACGTTTATGCATCTTAATGCTCAGTGTATTATATTAAGTTGAGAAAGTATGTCGGACAAATAAGAGATTAGCCTACTCACACGGGTAATCGCCTCTATTTACTTTGTGATAAATAAAGATGAGACGGTTTTTAAGCTTATTATCTAGGTGATAATTGAGAGCTCAAGCTTAAAATACATATGTCGCCTTAGCGAGTGTTAAGATGAGGACATAATATTTACTATGTCTGAAAGTAAAATAACCCACATATTTTACTTTATCATCCTATGATGCCGATGTGAGTTACGATGAATTACGTGAATGAGTAGATACGTGAACTCAAGTTAGACATTAAGTATGTCTGAACTATCATCTCGTACGGTATTAAAGGTGTAGACATACGCTCCATGGGAAAGGAGTTAAATACCATAATACGTATTTCATACTACGTATGCATGAGACGACCAATAAGAGTGACAAAAGTTTTGATCTCAACTTTTATGCCGTGTGAGACTCTTGAGGAAAATAGTTCCTCAATTTAGTGCCCTCATGACTTTTACTTATTCTCAAGATTTCTATTTAATATTTGCTATCTTAGAATGTTGCCAATGATCATGAATTGATTTGATCTAATGGGACATTTCTAGAAAAGCAAGTTGAACTGAAATTGTGAGTTTCAAGGAAAGAGGAAGATCGAATTTGGAGAATCACATTCTAGTTTTGTATTCACCGGTCGACCAATTATGATTGTTTTATGGGATAATCATAATTGTGAATACAATATATTATTGTTTAAAAAGAGATCAGAAGAGAGATATAAATGTGATTGATCGATCTAGGGTACTGCATACTAAATCTACTCGGGATGTGATGCCCATTATGAGCCTGCTATATATTTCCTACGGATGGCAACGAGCTCTCAAAGTATGCTAGTCGCACGAACTATTCACTAGTATGAATGTTGCAGTGAGGAAAAGAGGATTCTGCTCGGCCCACCATGTCAAGTGGGAGTTGATGGATTTTTCTCTGATGGGCCTAAGTAGGGCTCGTCCGCTCATGTTGGTTTTGGCCTACCATGTGCGAGTGGGAGATGATGGATTTTTTCCTTTTTTGATGGGCCTGAGTTGGCCCGTCCGCCCATGTTGGGCCCAAAAGGCCCGGCCCGTGAGTTGAGGGCCCATGGAGGAAATTATTAAAGATAAAGGGAAAATCTTGGAGGTGGTTAATTTTTTTTGTGAGGTTACGTATTTTGAGAAAGAGAGATTACGCTCTCTCTGAGGTTACGTCTTCTCATACCGCTTTCTCCCGAAGAACAGATTATCCTCTGAAGAACAGTGTGGATTCTTCCTCGTGTCGCAACACCGGTGTTTAGTCTGTGAAAACAAGGTACGTTCGATTATGTGATGTGCCTTAGGATCGGTGATTCATGATTTTCCTGGGCTTGCTTCCGCTACGTTTGTGTTCGATTCTATGTCGAATCACTGTTTTGGGGATCCCGTTTCCCGAATTTTTCCCTTCAGTTCAATTCCATGGTCACCATCTTTTTTACGGCTCTTTGACAGATCCATGTCCCGAGGAGATTTAGTCCAACGGCAACATAATAAGTGGGTGACCTGAGGATTCTCATTGACTTTGCTATAGCTAGTATTGATTTGTCTGCATCCTTCTTTTTTCTTTTTGTATATCGGCTATTTTAAATCACTCCCAAGGCAATCGCTAGTGGTGCCATATGGTTCCATATGGTTTTCATCTTGTAAGCAGCTAATTTCCCTTGCCTTCTTTGTATAGTTGTTCCCCGTCTCTTTCATACCAGCTAACTAGAGTGCGAGAACTGTAGTTTGACAATCTTGTTCTCGTCTGGTCACCAGCCTTTGTGCAAGTTGTGAATTGTACACAATAGTCCTTCATGTCTCTGTAAGATTTATCCCGCACTAGTCCTTCAAAAAACCAACTACGAGGTAGCCAGGCATCTCAGCCTCTCTGCCAAAACACGGAGCGTGCAAGTAGTACTATGTCCTCCCTCCATCTGTCCTGCCACATCTATCTCTGCACTGAGGTTTTCTCCCTCAAATTGGCTGCAACCTTTAACCCCCCCTCCCCGGTGATGTTGCATAAATAAGGTGTGCTATCTCTCTCAATGCGAAAATCCACGATTGAATTGATCGATCATTTCAAATTGGGGCACCTTGATGCAACAATTACTTAACGTCACCACTCCATTCGACCACAAAGATATCCTCTTTTTTAGGCTCTAGTTTATTTGAACTGAACTAGGAACCTGCATAATGACTGAAGCAAACTAGCTGATTGGAAAGCTCCCATTTTTCGACATTCACCTTTCCAACCTGCAAGTTTGTACTTGGATAGCTCAATTGCTGGATCCGAATTTTTTTTTTGACCCAAGAGGAATGTTTAGATGTGCTATAGCAAAGTGACCTCTGATCGAGCATGCCATTATATGTGTGCAACGAGCATGTGTCTATATTACTGAAAGATTGAACCGTAGCCTCAGAACTGGAATTTAAGATTGAAATTCAAGTTGAATGCTTCTCGGTGCATGTATTGTAACTGAGTATACTTATTGGATATCTGTCGAACTCATGCTGTTGACCGTTGAGGCTTTTTACAAAGTGAACTTGTTACTCATAAACAAATCAAATTTATCCAATATAGAGTTCTTTCTCATTTTATCGCCTGGAGTTCTTTATGCTATCATTAAACCACCAATTTTTCACTTGACAGTTTCACTTTTTAATCTGGAATCCTTGACATATGTGATGTGAACTAAAATATTCTCATATCTTATGCTAGAAAATTGGCATGTTCAAATATCTTCTTGCTCCTCGATGATCTCTTAGCTGATAATCCTTTTTATCTTAACAAAGCAGGTTGAGGATACGGTAGTCTTTTTCTTGCCATACTAGGAACTACTTTTGGTGCACTTGACTAAATATGGAATATTCGATTGCCTTTTTTCCTTCGCAAATGCACTTCTGGAAGCAATGTTCCTAAGAATCTCGATTAGTGCTTTGAAGAACCCATGTTAATCTCAATAATTGTGCGGTGGTTTTAGATTTGGACACCTGAATATCGGCAGTAATATTATGCTTTCATGTCTGAAGGTCCTATTAGAAAGCAAAATGGGGTGGGATTACTGTATTGGGCTTCAAAACCTAAGACCATCAAAACTTCTAAGACACAAAATATAATAATAGGTGCCAAACTGACTGGTTTTTATGACTCTTTATCGTGGATGCAGGCATATCTTGCTGATTTTGAAGTCTCTGAAGGCATATATTCTCGAGCTCGCATCGAACATGCCGATTTAGCATGTTAATGGCGGGGAGCAAATGTTATGTTGGAGTATCCATGCGAAGAGGTACTCAAGTTGAAGCAATGTCCCTTTATAATAATGATGTCGAGTATCTTATTTATTGCATCCATTCATGTTGTAGGCCACAACTCTTCTACAAAAGAACCTAGAAAACGCTAAAGCAAGTTTATAAGTTCTTGTTGCTGATCTACAATTCTTACTGGACCAAGTAACAATCACGTAGGTAAGTCAGAATTTTTTGGAACTTGAGGTCCATTTTAGTTTCAAGCTATTTATTATGTCAGCTTTGGGTAGGTTTGTTGTTGTTGAATTACTGCCGCCGTGAATTTTGTAACTGGTGTGAGGCTATAAATTGCAAAGACATGCTGATTTGTGACAACCTGGAGTGTGGTGATATTGCACTTAAGTGAAATTGAAAAATATCGAAACTTGTTGTAGGACCATACTCCTTAGTTTATATCATGGCAATAATGTTGGTGGCCCCTGGAAATTTTCTTTTCTTTTTGGGGGTGAAACAGCCCTTGAGAGGTGAATCTTTATTTGGCAGGTTACGATCGCTCGTGTGTATAATTGGGATGTTCACCAAAAGAGAATCCGTCTAGCCGGTGCTCCTGCCAAATATTCTTAAAGGGATCTTTTCAACTCGAATCATGGTAGCAGAGTGTGTACTCTTGGATGAGAGTACGACTTTGATCTCCCCATTTTCAATCCGGTGAATGAATTATGTATTGCTCTGTTATTGCAGTGGTTAAGACTCTGACAACGAGTGATTTTGGTTAGGTTTAGTTAGATTTATTGCATTGCACAGAGCTTGTCATGTAAACGGGTTTGATTGAGAACCTCTTGGGCTTGATTATTCACTTTCTGTGTGCAGTGTACTAGTTTTGAATTAATGTTGGGTCCATCTATTTTATGTCGTTTTCACCTTGACTACGTATGTTTAGTAAGAACCAATTTAAATTTGAATTCGGGGAAAAACATGGGCTGCTTGAGGTCTACTGTGGAATAAATGTCGGCAAGAGTGTTCTTGGATCAAGTGACTTATTAGTGTTTTTGGATCAAGTGACTTATTAATGCTGTAATTTGGTGGGTCTCTTGTTGTCAGATCTTGGAGATTTCTATTATATTAGAGCAATGCAGGTATAGTTTGGTTACAAAGTCCGTGCCACGACAGTATGTATAATTATTTCTAAAATTAACTTTTTTCGAGTATTTAATGTAAGTACATTACTAAGTCAAATTTTCTTTAAAATTAAATTATTATCAAAGGATAGAGATAATGACACTTTCCTCTTTCTTTTGTTAAATTTCCCTTCTTTGTACATAGCATTATGTCATTAACTCAATCGAAAGGTATTCTATGAAATTGCATCCATGATTCTTTTTTAAAGTTTTTCATTGAATTTAATCGAATTATCTGAATGTGTTATTATAAGGCATAGATGTAGGATATGATGAACCCGAGTTAACCGGCAAATATAGAAAATAATACTTCTCCACTTATTTCTCTATCCTCTGATGAGTCAGCGAAACACAAACGTTAACGCAGGTGGTCTTTTAACCTTGGCTATAGGCGTGGGTGCTTCTCTTGCTCTCACAAAGAGGATGGAATTGATAATTTTACACTGAAAGATTGAGCTCATCAGTGATTTTTTCCAATGTTATGTAAAGGGGAGAATATGTGCAATTGTCAATATTACTAAATATGATCTTACTACGCAAAATGTCTTTGGTGATTGAGACATATTTATAATATATGTAAGATAATTAGGTCGTGGTACTTCAATCGCAATTTATATTGTTTTTCCCAGGACATTTCTATTTTCTTCTTCATTCGTTGTCTTGTTTACCAAACTTCACGATGATCATTATTACCATTTCATCTTCGTCAAAATTTTAGTAGACACAAATTTCTCGGTAAAGTTTGATAGACAACCTACACGGAGTATGGGTAAATGCATTAGTTACACAGAACAAAAAATCGAAAGTGAATTACCCAAACAAAGCACACAATTAAGATAGACCAAAAGACGCTGCCATTGCATGCACAATAGACGACGGAGAGGATGTCTCTTCTATAAATATCTTTGGAGATTCAAAATCACCAATTGTCTAGCACGATGTAGGACATGATGAAATTGCTTAAAAGATGTGCATTGAGCAAAATGTCAGAGCTAGAAACATGTGAGTCTCTTGAAGACAAAGCCGGCGATCGAATTGTAGTAACAGGGGATCCGGTCCAGGACTTTAACGCCAAGCTGGCGGGTATGTCGTGCGTGGATTGTGGGTCATACCTTGAAGTACGCTTGTGAGGATTCATTCTTTTTATGTTTCTCAATTTCACTCTTCAAGTTTCACATATTATCGGTGAATGCAAAATATGTAGCAAATGAAAATATTATATCTAGCCGGGTGAGTATTGAAGTGTCTAGATTTCAAATATCTTTTTTTTTTTTCCTTATTGAATTTTGAAATGTCATTAATGATGAATCAGTTCTAAGAGATTAATCGCTAATGGAATTAGCTTGTTTGGCTCTGTAAGGTTAAGAGGAAAAATCAAGGGAAGAAATAATATGATCAATTACATGGAAAACGTATCAAATCATCTTTTTGTATCTATAGAATTTTGACAAGTTGTCGACGATGGATGAGATGATTAAGTAGTTTATCTAGTTCGGCGGTTGTAAGGGTTAGAACCCCTCCTTGAAACTAGCATACTAGATGTGTACTCTCTAAAGACTCTTCTTCAATGAGAGGTCCCATTGCATTGAGCTCAGCTTGACCACTATCTTACTCTTGAAGGTTTGGCTTAGGGTCGCAGACATCCCTATCCAAGCTTGAGCACGATATTACTTGCTTTGGTCACGGCTCACCCACGCCTACTTTAAGTGCTATAGGTGATATTTAGGCAATATGGGATCGGAGACATAAATAAAAGCCAACATTCCCACTCTTAAAGTCGTGCAAGATTTATCTACAAGCACAATAGCCTATATTTAGGCAAGTGGAAATGGTTAAATATCTAAAACCCAATATCGCAACCTCAGCCTTTGACACCACTATAGGTAGCCTCATTGGAGGGTAAACACGATATTATTTGCTCTGGTTGCTGTTGTTGATGCTCAAATTTTTATCAACGTTTTAGGTATCCATTTATTTTACAAAAATCTGCAAATTTATAAAAAAGATAATAAGAAAAAAGAAAGAAAACGATATATATAAAAAAAAAAAAAAAAAAAAAAACCGAAATGAAGTCGTGTGGACCGGCTCCTTAGCAAAGTTTTCAGCCTTCTAGCTCATCTCCTTTTGTATTTCCTTGGCCCATCATATAACCAAACAAAAAGAAAGCCCAGTCCCAGCCTCCCTCTTCCCTCGCGCGCGCTCCCCCCTCAACTTCCCCAAGCGAGCACAGCGTCTGTGACGCAAGGAAGAAAGACAGGCCAAGCGTGCGTGCGTCTGTGAGCGAAGGAGGCGCGACAAGCCGTGACGAGAGCTGAGCCAGCACCTTCTAGAGCCGTGCCAGCTGTCGCGCGAGGGAAATAACAGAAAGATTCGATGGGTGAGGCAAGGGGAGCGTGCTGATCCGAGAGGAAAAGATGAGATAGGAGCTGCTCGCCGAGGAACATCTTCGCCGCAAAGGATGCTCGCCTCAAGAGGATCCTGGTCGCATAACAGGAGGAGGAGAGACGCCGCCGGTTTTAGGAGAGGGCGGCCGTCGAAGAGGCGAGTTGCAGAGAGATAGGCTGAAGAGAGATTCACGGGGGAGAAAGAGAGTCAGCCGAGAGCGAGAAGGAGAGGATGCTGGACGCTCGCTCGAAAAAGGATTTGGCCATTGAAGAGCTCGGATGAAGGGAACCAAGGAGGATAAGGAATCGGCAGTACCGCTGCCAGGTCGTTTCTATTCCGATCGACCTTTAGAGTCGATTACGTGTTCAGAATCTCCTCATCGCTCTGCTCCATCCACCTTCGAACCGAGATATAGGAGAGTGAAGCTGTCTGAAGCAGGTTCGTGGGTTTCGTTTCAGTCGAAGGGAGAATCCTCGGGATTTTATTGATCTTGATTAGTTGAAGTTAAAAAATCAGTCTCGCCGAGAGTCCTTCGTGACCTGTTTGATGTTTTGTCTAGATGTCTTCAACGTTGATTTGTTCCCGTTACTGGTCAATCCGTGAGCATTTTAGTATGAGTCTCGGGTTATTATTATGCTCAGAAGCCCTTTTGCCTTGTCGTCAGACTTCTCCCTAAAGGAAAATGGACTCTTTTCCGATAAAAAAAAAAAGAAAAAAAGGAGAAGAAAAGCATACACATAGCAATAATCAATGTTAGAAACTAATGCGATTGCTAAACTTTTGGGCTTCAAATGGAAGCTTTGCGTAAGATATAATTTGATTGATCGAGATAGTATCGGTTTTTTTTCCCCCATGTGGCCCAATGACCTTACAAATGATTTACATATCATCCTGTGCAATGTGTTATTTTCCAATGCTACTTATAGATAAAGTCAAAATTTAACATCTTCAAATACGAAATAAAATGATTTTATCTAGAGGTAGGCTTAGGCAAAACAATTAATTTAAACTTAGCCGAAATAATTGAATTAAGCAACGAATAGTATAGAAATGAGTCTTATAAATAAGTAGTACATGTCACAGTAATTGTCTTCTTCCACGAAGCGTCGACATTTTTTCTTCGAAAAACTCGAAAAATAATGTTACCCATATTTTACCTAAATTTGACCGAATTTGGTCGAGCATAACTTTTTCGTATAAGGTACAATTGAACCGATTTTTCCCCCATGGAAAGCTGGTGACTTCAATTTAGCTAAAATGCGGTTCACCTCAGATTGTGGATTTTCGGCGGTCAGGCCAGTTTTTTTTTTTTTTTTTGTTGTTGGTTGGAAACATCACATATATTAAGATCTCAGCATAGAAGTTACATTAAGTTCAGAATACACAAGATCCTGCAAAAAAGGAGGAGGCTGAAGAACCCAATTCGGAGGGAGTAAGGAGGCCCGATGGGCCTTCGCAACTCGGTCCGCAACAACATGAGCTTCTCTAGGGCAGTGTACTAGTTGGAAATTAGGGCACCGAAGGAGCAACGTTCGAGTTTCTTCGAGAAGCGATCTAAGTGCCCACGGTCGTCGGGCGGGATCACGAACAGCTTCCACAATGATCAAGTAGTCGATTCCACCACGATCTTGTCCATCTCTCGTCCTCTCTCGAAGCAGAAAATGCAGGGTGAGATTTAGGGCGATCGCCTCAGCTTGCAGGGCCGAGGAGGCGCGAACAGATTGCACAAAGCCATCGATCAAACGGCCGGATGAGTCTCTACACACATAAGACGTCGAGGCGTCAAGGCAGGATGGGTGGTAATCTGCATCAATGTTAACTTTTAAGACTCCTTGGTCCGGTGGATGCCATCTGTGATGCGAAATACTCTGTTTTGAAATAGATCGCGACACTGGAGTATTGAAAATACGCCTAGATTGGGCATCTGCAATCGCCAACTGCACAACTCGCTCGGCCTTCGGCTGTTGTTGACGGAAAAGAAAACCGTTCCGAGCTTTCCAGATGTGCCAAAGGACAGATGTAATCGTTTCAAGAGTCGGTAAGCCACCTTTGCTGTCAATAAATTGAAGTAACCATATTTCTATTCGATGCACATCCACTATAGGACTCTTTATATCTAATTCTGGATGCTTCCAAACATCATATGTCCATGGGCAGAACAAAAATAATGTTCTGGGGTCTCGGGTACGTGATTAGCACATATACAGCAAGTCGGGGTTGTCAAGATGTGTCGTTTATATAGATTTTCTCTAGTTGCCAGTGCATTATTACAGAGAGACCAGAGAAATGACCTGAGTTTAGGCATAGTGTGTAGTTTCCAGATTGCATTCCATAATCGGCGGGGCGGTGAAAGGATGAAGAGGCCCGATTAGTGATATTGCTTTTTTACTGAGCTCTAAGCTGATTGTAGCAATTCTTCACTGTAAAAGTTCCATTTTGCGTTCCTCTCCAGATAAGTTTATCTTGGGTACAGTGAGGTCGAATAGGGATAGATAGGATCTCATCAACTGTTTGGCTATCAAAATGCTGATTCAAAAGTGAAGTATCCCAAGAGTCAGAATCAGTTGATATAAAGTCTGCAACCATTTCTAATTCATCCCTAGGAGCAGGACCTCCAATAACACCGCTAGGTAACCAGCTATCCTCACGAATTTTTATGTGTGTGCCATTTCCAACAGACCATAGAACCTTATCTGCGATAGATTCCCGGCCTAGTAGTATGCTCTGCCAACCCCAAGAGGGCCTAGCACCTTTAGAGGCATGCCAAAAATCCTGAGATGGAAAATATAAACCTTTTAGTAGTCTGCTGTACAATGAAGTAGGATCTTGGGCTAGACGCCAAGCTTGTTTACCCAGTAGAGCTCTGTTAAAAACCATAAGATCGCGAAATCCTAAACCCCCTTCATCTTTCCTACTCTTAATGCAATCCCAGTTCTTCCAATGTATGCCTTTCTTGTTGTAATCAGACTGCCACCAGAATTTAGCTATTTTCTGTTCTATGGCTTTACAAATAGCAGTAGGGATTTTGAAAATCGACATTGCATAATGGGGTATTGCTTGCACAACGGTTTTAAGAAGGACCTCCTTGCCTCCTTTTGAAATAAGTTTTTCTTTCCAACCTTCAAGTTTTGAATGCACTCGACCCATAAGCCAAGAAAACATTTCCGTTTAGATTTGCCCCAATCTCGAGGGTATACCGAGATATCTGCCAGTTTTGTGTAGTATAGGAACTCTAAGTGCTCCGGCAAAATTTTCTTTCAAGCTGATAGGACAGTCTGTGCTACAAAATAAACCTGATTTGTTTCGATTAATTGCCTGTCCCGTAGCTAGGCAATACTCATTAAGTATAGTAGCTAAGTTCTGACATTCAATAAGCTTCGCATCAAGGAAAAAAAAATGGCATCGTCTGCGAAAAATAAGTGGGAAAGAGTAGGATACCACCGGTTAAGTTTAATACCTTTAAGATTGCCAATGTCCACTGCATTGTTGATAAGAGCGGTTAAAGCATTAGCCATCAGGATGAATAGGTACGGTGATAAAGGATCGCCTTGTCTGAGACCTCTAGTAGGATGGAAAAATGGTAGAAATTCGCCATTGAATTTTACACTGTAAGAAACCGTAGAAACACATTGGAATATCTAGTGAACCCATTTCGTATGAAATCCAAGCTTTAGGAGATAATCTCTGAGGAAATTCCATTCGACCCGGTCATAAGCCTTCTGCATATCTAGTTTAAGCACAGCATGAAAATTCTTTTTCCGTTTTCTGATTCTAATATGATGTAATACCTCATAAACCACAATTATATTATCCTGGATTTGCCGACCTCCAACAAATGCAGTTTGTTTTGGTGCTATCAACTGTGGCAGCCAGGGTTTAAGACGGTTAGCAAGAATCTTAGAAATCACCTTATAAATGAAATTGCAGAGGCTGATAGGATGGAAATGGTCCAATCTTTCTGGATGAGGAATTTTAGGAATTAGGGAAATAGAGGTACGATTGTACTCTGGTAATAAGATCCCTGTATGAAAGAATTGTTGCACAACTGAGATTAAATCATCTTGCAGAATATCCCAATGGGCGCGATAAAACTGACCATTCAATCCGTCTGGACCGGGTGCTTTGGTCTCTCCTAATTGGAATACCACGGTCTGGACCTCCTCACAGGTAACTGCAGCTATTAGACTATCATTTATCTCCACCGTCAAAGATTTAGTGTCGGGCCATAGTCTCTATACCTTGCAGAAGAATATAGCTGCTGAAAATAGTTAAAGGTCATCTCTTTAAGATCAGTAGGGTCACGTATCCAGTTTTGTTGATCATCTTGTAGCATTCTTATCTTATTTTGTTGTCTTCTTTGAACCGTAGTGGCATGAAAAATTTGGTGTTCCTGTCCCCCCATTTAAGCCAATTAACCCGGGATCGCATTGCCCAAAATTTTTCCTCCTGCTGCCATAAGTCATGTATTTTCGCTTTCAGGTCCGATATCACATCAGTATTAGAGTGAAGAAAGGTTTGATTGGTAACAGACTGAAGCTGATTCTTGAGAGTATGAAGCTGAGTTTGTGCATTCCTGAATTTGGAACGACTCCATTTGGACAATGCAACAGAAAGAGAGTGCAGTTTTTGGGGGAGTGTCACCTCTCCAAGCTGAGAAGAGGCCCATGAAGCAGTAATAATTGAACGGCACTCCATATCCTGAAGCCAAAAAGCCTCAAAGTAGAAGGATTTCGGGCGGTCAGGCCAGTTTGAACTTGGCAAAAAGTTATGATGTTTTTGTCATAACAATTCCGATCTTTGTGATTTTGATGGTGTTGGAAAGCTTATGATTTAATCTTTATGGTGGAACCAATCTATCGGATAAAATCATAAAGTTTCCGACACCTCAAGATCGTACAGCCGTGCTTAGAAAAACTTGATATATTGAGATCTGGCTGTCCGAATTGGGCAAATTGGGTATCTTTAGAAAGCTTTTGACAAGCACACCTGATTACAACCTTCGACTGAACTTTTAATGAAGTTTGACTCTCGGTCAACTTTGCTATGGCACTGAAAGGTCGCTTGAGTCTTTAGGGACCTTTCGAATGTGTTCAATGATGCAATGGAGGCTCAGTCCACAAGTGATTATTTGTCGAGCAATCGAGCTTTGCCATTTCTGTTCCTTATTTAATGGAGTTAGCCAACAAAGAGGATGACCCTTTTTTTGGTCCATTCGTTATTGCCGAAATAAAATTTTCTGGAGTTCTACAAAGACATTCCACTTGTTCTTTTAGTCTGTACTGTGTTGGATCCAAAATTGAATATGAACGAGCTCGGAGTTTGCTTCCAATATATTATGAAAACTTTGGCCTAGATGAATCATGACATATACAACAAATCTTGGCGATAGTAAGGACTTGGCTACATAATTTATGGATCAATGCAATCATATCCATTGATTTTTGTAATTTATATAACTACTGGATTTAATAGACCCGATTTATGGGGACTTGAGTACTGGCAAGTCTAATCTAATGAAGCCTATTTGAGTTAGGAGAGAGAATGAGCTTCCTTTAGAAACAAAATTGAACCTGCCTTTTTTCTTGGCTTATATCGTACACAAGTCAATCTTGAAGTCTTTGTCCAACCCTCTTGTGAAGGCAAAAGAGAAAGCACAGAAGTATGTTTTGTCTGGTCAATTCGCTTGTTATGCACTGGTCTACGCATTGCCAAATTGCACGGCAAATAGGCTCATAATTCGTGTGTTCACACTAGTACACACAAAGATGTCGATACTTGCAAGTTCCGTTTGGAGATTGGCAACCTACTCGCAAGATTGACAAAGCGTGTTTTGAAATTTCAGGTCCTGAAAAATATCGGGAAACTGTGGTTGATATTATCAAAAAATCATAAAAGTCACACCTTCGAGAATAAATTGTTTGAAGAATCTCAACTTTGTTGGAATAATTGTGAAAGAGGAACCACATCTTCTTCGCAATTTCCATAAGAGATCAACGTCCAATTAAGCAGATATGAGTCCAATGCCAAATCAACCAATAAAAAAAATGATAGAGACGTACCAAATCTTGACAGAATCAGCATTAGATTTAAATATTGGCGTTCAATTTTATTTGATGTAAAATTTCAATTGGCGAGCAATTTCATTTTGTCATCGTTCAATCTAGCGTGGAAGTGCAATCATAACGGGTAATAATAGTCTATACTCAGCGTCATGTAACTTTATTGCAAAAGTGAATAATTTCAAGTATGAATGGCTTTTTGGGTTCTTTGATTTATGAAGGAAGGCCACAGGTGGCTTCCAGGCAAGTGGCGCATGGTACCAAAGTACTGGCAAGCGAAACTCATTTTAAGTGGTCCAGATACATCCAACATTTAACCATTCATCAACACGCAACTTATATTTCCGAGTTCATCAATTATTTCCTCAACTTAGCCTCAATGCTTTTGTTTGCTTATGAAGGAAGGTCGTAGGTCATTTCCAAGCAAACGTAGTGGAAGTGAGTTATTTCACTCCGTTGCTTCGTCAAGTTGTTGCAAGGATCAGACTCAAACTTCCCGAGTCACTAGGCAGACTCAATTCGGAGATCAATCACTCCATCGTCCTACCAGAATGATGAGAAGGTGGGAGGGAGAAGGGTCGGCTCCGATAGCTCCAGCAAGCAGTAGCCGTGATGAAGGATCGGGGAGGGGCTATGAGGTGTTCTTGAACTTCAAAGGATCTGACACCCGCTTCACCATCGTTGATTGTCTCTACAAAGACATGATCTGCGCAGGGATCCGTGCTTTTAAAGACAGCGAAGAGCTCCAATTTGGTGAAAAGATTGAAGGTGGCCTCTTGCAAGCAATCAAAGACTCTAGAATTTATATCCCAATTTTTTCCAAAGATTATGCTTCAAGTAAGTGGTGCCTTCGTGAGCTGGCACGCATAGTGGAGTTAGCAAGAGATAACGATGAGAAAGTGATCCTCCCTATCTTCTACGACGTGGATGTGGATGATGTCAAGCTTAAGACCGATTTATATAAGGATGCCTTCCAAAAGCACAAGAACGACTCCGGGGAGGATTTAGCAAAGCAGTGGGAGGAGGCTTTAAGAGAGGTTACCAAAATTAGTGGAAGAAAACTAAAAGATCACGGGTATTGTTTGCTTCTCCGTCGACTTTATTTTCTTATTGACAATTTCAATTTCTTCTTCCTTCAAAGAATAATTAGATTCAGTTTGCTGCTGCTGTCCAACCTTATGTAACGCTTGGTTGGATTTGACGCAATGAGGTAGTCAGAAATTTTGCTCAGAAGGCGAGGTTTCTTGCACAAATTGACTTTTCAATTTTAAAACCAAGTTTTGATAACAATTAATGCTTAGGTATATCAACTTAATTGATTAATATATAATGAAAAAAAAACCAAGATATCCATGAAGATCTAAGATGTGATAATATAGTATGAGTATATGTGTGTGAAAAATAATAACATTTAAGTTTCTCAACTTCAATTGCATTCCATACATAAAGTTAAAGACTTGTGTTACAATTTTCCCCGACCCTATGCCTATGATGTTTGCCTGAAAAATTAGATTTAGTTTAATATTATATCTTATATCCTTTTGTTAAACTAATGAAAGCTGAGGAAGAATCGGCCCAACATAGGAGAGCTCAGCAAGGAGCTTCTTTATGCGTCCGAGCTGTTAATGGTTATAGTTAGTTCATACTTGTCAGTGTTTGATGTACTTTAGGGAGACGTAAAAATGTGTGGGAAACATAGAGAAATTATAGCATAGACTTAGTCTATGCGATATCTAAAAACTTACGGTCAAGAGGAAGAAACCGATCCTTATGGATCTGGTTTTGGCCTTAGGGAATTCATATGCTTTGCTACTGTTTCCCTTGAGTTAGCCCGCTAATTATGGGTCGCACCCCCGATTTACACAAAAATAATGGAGCTTCTTTATGGTGGTAATTTTACAACCTCATAAGAGGAAGCCATAGGTCATGGTTTATCTAGTTGGTCTGAATATACAAGACCGAATATTACAAATGCCATTATCCAAATGAACACAAAAGAAGATCTCTGTAAGTGTTAGAGGTTCAATCTTCTAGTATATTTCTGATTACAATAATTCTTGGTTAGTTTCAATGTTGGGCTTTTGTTTTCATCGTGGTGGGGCGTGGGGCATAGGCTCCTCTAGTGGCCAATTGTGCATAGAGAATTTGCGACCTTAAACTGAACATTCTTCTACCGTTGAATTATAGTAGAATGTTAAAAAAATAGATTTGGTTCTTGCTCTTGCTTTAAACATGGACTTATTCATGGCCTCAAATCTTAATTAACCAAAAATTCACCTAGGGGACTTCTTAGTAGTTGTGGCTATGGTTAGAGGAATCTAGAAACCTCTAGAAAAAAGGATAAGTACTTTAATAATTTGTTGTGATAGTTTTTCAGTAAACCCTAGCCATTACTCTCTACTTACTTACATCCTTCTTCATTAAACCTTATTGTTTCTATCTTCCGTTAAACGCATGAATAGTTTCAATCCCCGAGAATGGGAAGGGCTAACATATTACTGCCCATGCGCAACTTGTGTCGTGCAAAATTCACCGGGAGGCAATGTTTTGAGGAAAAATTTTCCTAAAAAAAATTGCCTCATCCAAGGCAGACCACTGCGGGGCGCGGATTTCCCATGCTCCATGCACATCCCTAATTTTAAAGTTATTAGTTTTTATATGAAATTATCAACTTTTATTTGTGTCTTGCCAACTTCTTTTTCCATTGTTTTACAAACTAGTTTTAGCTTACCGGTTTTTATGTGAATCATTTACTAAGTTTATTAGATTGTTTGCCGATTTACAACTTCCGTACAACTTACCATATTGTTTACTCCACATTTCAAAATTACCAAATCTTGTACCGAATCACTAACTCTAATATGATTGTCATATTAAATAATCTCTAATTAAGTTGATAACCGGTTTTAGCTACCCATTCTTATTTGAGCTACTTATCAGTATTTATTATTTGTTTCAAAACTATCAACCTTCATAACAACTTTTGTTAATAACGCACCAACTTTTATTTGCACTGGTTACGAACATTATTAGGCAACGGAATCTGTTGTTAAATTACCAATCCTAAGTTGAGTTACTCACAAAATTTTTCCGATTAAAGTACCAACTAGTTTGCCATTACCAATATTATAAAAAGAATGGGTAACCTAAAATTATTTCTAACCTATTTGGAGAAATGTTTGTTGGTAACTCGAATCAAGGTTGATATATATTCCAGAAAATGTTCCTCATTTTCGGTTAGTATTAACGTTAAGAAAAATGCTTTTGAGATAGTATTCTTGTTTCCTATATTCAAGGCAACTGCGAGTGAGATCTTTTCTTTTCCGTTAACCTTCAAACTCATCCCTATTGCTTGAAGAGATTATCAAGACCAAGTTTACCGGGGACTTAATACTTAGCCAAACTTCTAGAGGTCTCGTTATTAGCTGTGTGTGACAAGAAGAAACCAACCAGTGTGAAAAAGTATAAAGTGAAGTGGAGGCATAATTATCAAATTAGTTCTAAATTTATTGTGCATGGCATTTGAGTACTAGACATTTTAATTTTATCAATGTGGTCATAAGTATTTGCGTGAAATTTTAATATAATCTTTTTGCCCAGTTGCCATAAGAATTACTAACATGACATCCATTCATCAATGTTGTCCTATGTGGCAAGCTGACATGGACAATTTTACTTGAAATGACATCTTGTAGATTGCCATTTCAACAATTTTCGATGGACATTGACTGGAAGGATTATATTGAAATTTTGTATAAAGGTTTTGGACAATATTATTGAAATTGAAAAATTTATGACTGAATTGACATCCGTATAATAAATTTAAGATTGATTTCAGAATTTTCCCATAAAATGGAACAAAGGCCCACAACCTATTCCAACACAACGGCTCACGGCACTAGTTAGTCACAATTTGCCGGAGTGACTTCTAGTCGAAGCCCAATTTGACCCTTGTCAAGAAATAACCTTTTCCCATCATTGACTAAACCACAGAACCTTGATAGCATTAGCTTTCAACCATGAATAAAGTCCCTCCTCCTCCTCCTCTCTTGAAAACATCTATTTTTTTTTTCAAATGGCTCACAGCTTGAAAGATCGCTCTTTTGTGTTGGTTTCTTTTAAAGCAAATTATTTTGAACTTGATAATGACCTTCTACTACCACGTAATGTGTGCACAGTTTCCATATATATGGTTTTTCAATCTGAGATTGCATGTTGTGCATGTGGCAGCCTATATGAACTTATGAATCTCATAGTCAAAGAGGTTTCAAGTCTATTATGGACAAGAAGGACAGATGTGCCTGATCATTTGGTGGGAATTAAAGATCGAATGGATGAGATTATGAAGCGGTTAGATCTAGAAGCTTTTGATGTACGGTTTATCGTGATTTATGTTATGGGTGGCATTGGAAAGACGACACTAGCTGAGGCTGTCTTTAGACAAATCTCCCATCAGTTTCAGAGATATTGCTACTTTATTAAGGATGTTCGGACTCATGATATAATAAACTTACAAAAGAAATTGTTGTCTGACATTTTCCATTTGAGTTGCGCAAACCTATCCTTCATTGATGAAGGGGTTGACATGATCAAGATGAGATTTCATGACAAGAAAGTCCTCGTTGTTCTTGATGACATCGACAATCGAGACCAAATCATGAGACTTGCCGGTGAGCCCAACTGGTTTGGTGGGGGTAGTAGAATCATCATAACAACTAGGAATATTGAATTCCTAGTAAAGGAAGGTGAGGATGCCAATGTCCTAGCCTCTATTAGTGGACAATTTTCATTCTACAATATGCCAGAGATGAATTCGCATGATGCTTTTCAACTTTTCTGTGAGCGTGCCTTGGGATGTGCCGAGCCTCCAATTGATTACATGGATATTGCAAATAAGCTAATCAATACACTTGGAGGACTTCCGTTGGCTCTCGACGTTGTAGGTTCCACACTTCGCGGAAAATGCCGAAGAACATGGGAAGATGCCCTATGTAAGTTAAAGAAGGTGATGAATGAGGATGTCAAGAAGAAGCTGATGATAAGCTACGAAGCATTGGAAATTAATCAACGGCAAATTTTTCTTGATATCACATGTTTATGCTTCAACAAAGAGAAAACAATTGCAGTTAAATATTGGGATGCGATTTTTGGGTATCCGACCGAAAGTGAGGTCAATATCCTCAAACGTATGTCTCTAATAAAAATATTTAATGATAATAAACTATGGATGCACGACCAACTTAGAGACCTTGGAAGGAGTATCGTCCATCCAGAAAGTGGTGAAATCCATATGAAGGGTAGCAGATTGTGGTCTCCCGAGGATGCCTTTCATGTATTGCAGACAGAAACGGTAATCTTTACCTCTACATGTTTTCCAGTGCATCCATTAGCGTCATCACCTTTTTATCTAATTTCAAGTCAAACTTACATATGTACTCATTGGTTGCTACTTTTATTTTCCAGGGAACCAGAGACATAGTGATGCTCAATCTTGGTACACCTGACCCTAATAAGACGTACAGATTTAAGCACAAGCAATTTGTGCACTTGGTCAACCTTAGGTTCCTTCAATTGGACCACGGAAACTTTGAAGGAGACTTTAAGAATGTTTTCTTTAATTTGAGATGGCTCTCTTGGAGCAATTGCCCTTCAAAATTCCGAGCTACCAACCTTGGGTTGAAGAACTTAACGATTCTCATGCTATCTGGGAATAACGTTACTAAAGATTGGGGAGGATGGTGTCAAATCATGGTATGATCTCACGACATCCTTTTGCATTTTATTTACTCCTCCTCTTTTCTGAGTGTCTACTCAATTACTTTATAGGTAGCAAAACAACTGAAAATCCTACAGCTCAAGGATTGTCCATTCCTTAGAAGGACGCCCAAGTTCTTTGCAATCTCGCAACTGGAGAAATTGATTCTTAGATGCATTCGACTAAGAAAGATTGACAAGTCCATCGGCAATCTACAACATCTTGATTACCTAGAGATAAAGAGTGAAGCTATTGAGTCGCCACCGGAGTCCATCGGCAGTCTAAAATCTTTGACAGTGCTAAGAATAGAATGGACACCCTCAAGGAAGCCTCACTCGATTGGCAATTTAGCAAAGGTGAAGTCTCTAATCTTGCCATGCAAGGAACTTCAAAAGCTTCCCGACTCTATCGGACAATTGGAGTCACTACTTAAGCTAGATGTCCAATATTTAAAAATTAGTGAATTACCTCATTCCATTGGAAATCTTGAAAGGTTAAAAGTTTTACGCATCTGGAATTCCTATCTAGAAAAGCTACCATACTCGATTAGGAGGCTCCAATCATTGGTCAAATTGGATTTGAGGGATTCAAGAATCGGCAGCTTACCTGATTGTATTGGAAATCTCAAAAAGTTGAAGGTACTAAATCTCCATGATAGTTGCATAAGTGAACTTCCAAAAACCATAGGAATGTTGGAAAATCTAGAAGAGTTAGATGCCTGCTCTAAACATCTGGTGGGGGAAATTCCAAGTGAAATTGGGGCACTATCCTCGTTGAAATATCTATACTTAGGCAATGGTCACTTTAATGGATTGCCCACAACAATCAATCAACTTACAAATCTCCAACAACTTTGTTTACAGCATTGTAATTCAATCCAACAGCTGCCAGAGCTTCCCAAGAGTCTAACGATTTTAACCCTTACATCGGATTCATTGACCACGATCCCCAACTGCTCAAAGCTAACCAATTTAGTTGACCTTACGATAATTGGATATTCAATTGAAGAACCCAACACGAGACTACTTGCTCTGGAACCAATGGCCCCTTGCGTTGGAAAAATGGCCTTGCCTCCAACCGATTTCAGTTCCCTCTCTCAACTACGAAGCCTCAAGATAAATTATGGTGGGCCCCAATCTCTTATCAGGCTCCCATTCAGCCTTAAATATTTGTGGTTATGCGATGTCCAGTCACCGATAGATTGGTCAGTCTTTTCCAACTTGGAGAATTTGTCGATACTGTCTATTGATAGATATTTGCTGAGAGAGATTCGATTCGAGGTGCTTGGAGAGCTACGGAAATTCAATGCATTGTCGATGTCCAACTGTCCCTTGCTCAAGACGCTGCCCATTATGCCTTGTTTGAAGGAGATCCAGTGTTTGTCCCTGATCCAATTGCCTCAGCTAATTGAGATTCAGGGTTTGGGAGAATTGAAATCATTGCAGGAGTTGTCTATTGGGTATTGCAATTCAATCAAAAGGTTAAACGAATCTGATCTTTCTAATCTACAGAATCTGAAACATTTGTGGTTCTGGGGATGTAAATCATTGGAGAGGTTGCCGGGTGTGCCAAAATCTTGTCGACTTGAGGTCAATGATTGCCCGAGGTTCAATAGAGATCGATAAGATATGTATCATTTGATCGGCAAAGAAAGTCGATGATGGTAAGTCCATAGAACTAGAGTTCATTTTTTGTTATGTCCTGTTTTTTGAGTTTTCCTTCAGCTAACCTTTCATCTTGGTTCTGGAACCACCTCTTGCATTCGTTCATCTTGTTGTCTCTGAGGGAAAATCCTCTTTCATGTATCATAAACGTGTGATACTTTGACTTGCCTACTTGACGATGGTGATACCTAGCTGGTTTATGTTGCGCGCCAGCATAACGTCGGGATTGACATGCTTCGTGGCACCTGTTTTGTTTAGAAAAAATGGATAAAGTGGAAGGGAACTTTTAGACAGTAAGCACACTAAAGATGCTGACAAATGCTGGGTTTTGTTGTAAGGCTGAGGTGGTTGAGACTTGAGAGTACTGGTCTCACCTTATAGAGTGCTTTTAATATCAGTATAGAACAATCATGATTTGTGAGAACTGAAATAAATGAATTAATGCTTGGGTAGCAGAAGAGGGAATCGTTGATACCTATTATGCAATATGAGTGATTTAGTTATTTCCTCCACGAAGAATTGGAGGTGTTTTTCTGGTTACTTCTGAACTGAAGTGGAGAAGCTTCAAGTCTTGAGTCACGGTGTGATTTGTGAACTATCTTTCTTCATTCTAGTAGTTAACCATTTATGCATGAAATTCGTGCTGCGAGACAATGGATAGTGGAGTAAACTTGTCTATACGGTAAAACCACTATTTCTTTCAAGACTAGGTTTAGCTGCATCGAGTTGTGCATTCTGCAATTTCTGGTGTTAGGAAAGAGGACCTTTGTGTCATTGAAGACTAGATTTTGTTAATTCTTTTAGCTGACTTATTGCACCTTTCCTCATCTCTCTCTTTTTTTGTGCTTATAATGTGGTTACTGTTAACTTGTTAAATAAACATGTTTAATCTTTGTGTCTATCATTTTTACATTTGCTGATAAAACGTTTTTGCACAAGCTCCTTCAACACCATGGTGAAATGTTCTTTTACATGGATGTCTAGGCTTTGGCAAGACATATTGTTGATGCTACAACAATGACTTGTTCTCTTCAATCCATATCAGTAAAAGGGCGAGCTGTGGATAAGTGCATTGGTACTTTTTAGCAAACTATAAGAGTCTTCTTTTCAACTATACGGATGTTTATTGAGTTCCATTATGCAATCTTCTATTGAACTCTATTATTTCCATACGTTTCACAATTTTGTGCTTTCTTCTTTTGCTTTTGTATGCATTTAATAGAGGTCCCTTTATCTATGCCAGCAGTCGAAATAGGATAACTACTAGCAGCAATGAGGATCCTACCACTACAGCCAAGATGTTCTAATTGTATTATTTTAAACAACAGCAATGAGGATTCTCCCATAACCAATGAAGAGCCAAGTTAAAATGGTTCTTGAGTTTTCTCACGCATGAATGAGAGAATCCTCTATGAAGATTAAGAGAAAGATTAAGATGTAAGATATTTGAAGTTTTCCTCTACTAGAAATTTGAAATTTGTGATCAAATGTCTACTGGATCATCTGTTCTGCACATTGACAGCATTGATTTTGTGAACAAACTAGAGAAATTTTGAATATTTGAGAGTAATGGCAATTTTAAAATTACAGGTCTGGATATATTCTCGGAGGCAGCATCTGTAGTACCTTGCCTTCTCTTATTTCATGAATTTGATTCCATTGTGCTGAAGATGGGGCATGATAATATGGGGTCACTGACCATGTCATCAATCAGTTAGTTTCTTGCATTTAATGACACTTATAAAGTGGTCGTGTGAAATATAGTTGATGGCTGACTCACTAATAGTATGTCATTCATTGGTGCAGTTTTTTTACTGAATCAGATGATGTTGAAGTTTAAAGTGGTGTGTTTGTGTCAGCAGGGACAAGGTAATAATTTCGTCTTACATGGTAACAAAAAGTACTCTCTTTACATAGCACACTAACTATAAACTGCTGTTGGAAATTGCATGGCCATTATGAATGCTTTGCCAAAAAAATTTCTATGAAGCATTTAATATGGAGACTACGTAATAACCTTCAAGGCAGACTATTAAATGCTAGACATGACTTTTCCTTGATTTAGAATTGTTTCACTTTGGATACACAGTATTGGATAAATTACATGTGTATCAAAGAAGGTAACAAACGACGGGATTGCTTGAATTACTTTTCAGTTGCTGAAGTAGCTTACAAGAAGTGTATTAAATTGGTCTTGAGCCTCTTCAACAGCATCAATGGATGTTGATTATTTCAGTTTTGGGTGTGCCAAAATCTTGAACTCATCATCATTGACTGCCCGAAGCTCAATAGAGATGGATAAGGTATGTATCATTTGATTGGCAAAGATAGTCGATGATGGCAAGTCCATAGAACTAGAGTTCGTTTTTTGCTGCGTCCTGTTTTGTGAGTTTTCTTTCAGCTAAGTTTTCATCTTAGTTCTAGAACCACCGCTTGCATTCGTTCCTCCTCTTATCTCTGAGCAAAATTCCTTTTTTCGCATGTCATGAAATGCGGTACTTTCACTTGCCTCCACGGTGATGATGCTTTGCTAGTTTATGTTGTGCATCAGCATAATGTTGGGGTTGACATGCTTTGCAGAATGTAACTTGCTTAGATAGTAAGCACACTAAAGAAGCTAACAAACGCTAGGTTTTGTTGAAAGGCAGAGGCGGTTGAGAGTACTAGTCATACCTTATGTAGTGTTTTTTTCAATTTCACTACAGATTAATCATGATTTGTGAGGAATGAAATAAAGGAATTAACGCCTCGTTAGTGAAAGAGTGAATTGTTGATACCTTTTATGTTGTATGAGTTATTTAGTTACTTCCTTCATGAAGAATTGGAGGTGCTTTTGTAGTTACTTTTGAACTTCCTTTTTTTTTGTCTGTCTGTTATTCGTTCATTCCCTCCCATCTTAAATTACCAAACACAGTTGAGATGTTGAAATTCGCCCAATAAGGCATTTACATTCTTGAATTCTTATTTGTTGTGCCGATGACATGTCTTTTTCTAAATCCTTTGCTATTTTGAGCTGGGTCTAGGAATTTGATGACTTCTACTCATCGAAGAATTCAATGAGGCAAATGCAATAACTTGGGTTGCTCGATATTCTTAGACTTATATCCAGGAAGGTAGAAAGTTAGCTTCCATCGATCTGCCAGTGCTTTTGCTTTGAGCATTTCATTTTTGACGTGGTCTGAAACAGGGTGTACATATTGAAATTTATGGGATTACTTGTTAAAGAAATATATAACCGCAATCCTACTTTTTCCAGAAAGATGCATCCGAAAGATTACATATGAACAGAGAATTGCTTAAAAACAAACAAGAAGAGTTAGAAGCAGAGTCGATTTGAGCTGCTAAAGATCCTGTTTTGAACTTATGTCATCTGAAGGAATGCATTTGGTGATACATGTTAAGTTAAAAGCTAAACTCCTTCTCCCATGGAGTTCTCAGTCCTTGCACCCTAAATCACCCTAAACATTGTAAATTACAAGAGAACATTGTAAAAGATGTTGTGGGGTGGATCTGCAACACGCTTAGGTGAGGCTCAGTTAAGTTTAGATGTCCAATAGTAAATCACTTTTAAACTCACATTTAAAATCTACTGATGTTGCTTAGAAAGAAAGTTGAGAAAGGCCTTTACAGCTGATTCCATGAAACGGGACTAAGACTTGCCTTTGGTTATCATTTAGTATAACCTTTCTAAGACATCATTATACTTTCCTTTTCTTTTCTGTTCCCTAATTAGGAAGATATTGGGTGGATTCACTTAATTATATTAATCCGATTTTGTATGATCAGTCAGTAAAAGTGGCAACCATTAGGCAACGCTGAAGTTTTGCTGAGTGTATGCTTTAATGCCCTTGTGCAGCTTTCTTTGGCCAGTGATGTCGACTTAGATGCTATAGCTTATATGACAGTGGGATTCAGCGGAGCGGATCTTCAAGCTTTGCTTTCAGATGCACAGCCTCAAGCTGTTCACGATTTTCTCGACAGTAGGAAGGGCGATCAGCATGGGAAAAAGCCAATTATAACCGATTCTCTTCTGAAGTCCGTTGCTTCGAAGGGAAGACTGTCAGTCTCAGATGCCGAGAAGAGAAGACTCCGTAGAAATTTTTTTATTCGTGGAATTCTATCATCTATCCCTTAACAAGAATTATGCATCTCCAATCAGAATTTCAACTCCAGATTCTGATAATGGCTGATTATGCATCTGTTGGAGTTTATCCCTACAATAATCTCTCTCATATGGGAACACGACATCGATGGAACAATTCGTCAGGTGAATTTGCGACTTCCAGTCGCAAATTTCGAGCGGTCGCGACATTTTGGTAGGAGCTGCTATTTTCACAGCTTCTTCGGCTTAGAGCACCGCTTTCAAAGTGATGAGACAAATCGTGGGCTCAAGATTTGGCTATGAATGGCAATGGAAAATTATGAGCCCAAGTAATTCAAATGAAATCATCTGCAATATGTTCACGTTATATGTTGTCATTGTATAAAAGGGTTTAATGAACTGTGCTATGATATTTCATGGCACAATTCATCAGTATAGTCATAGTGACTTTTGTTTGTGAATATGCTTTTATCTTTTGTTCTTGGCTTGAAAGAATCTCTTTGGAACTATTGTCTAATTGGTGTAATTAAAATAAATCATGAATACATCAAGGCACAAGATGGTAGATGATCGGCTTAACAATGAGGAAATGTGGCATGGAGAGACCACTTACAAGCTTCCTTATCGCAAATGAATCTTTTTACCTCAAAGAAATGATATTTACCATGTAGAAGATATTTATTCCAAAAATATTTTTTTACAACAAGACTGAGTAACCTATATATCAAGTGAAAAAGTGAGACGGTTGAGATTACTTTTCTATGTTTCTTTACGGATGATAGTTAGAAATCTAATCTTATGATGAGGTGACTTTGCTGGAAAAAGCCATCTCAGATATGTCATGTGATGTTTGTTTACGGGATATAATAAGATAGGAATGGAATAGTTATTCTACGAAATTGGAGAGAGTAGGACTGAGAATGGAACAACTATTTTGTAGTTTGGTTTGTAGAATGGATTCAAAACCACCCTCTTGTTTGTTTTACCATGATAGGAGGGAGAATAAGTTAGGAATAGTAGAGAATACCCATAATACCCTTTGACGATATATAATTAAAGTCTAATTTCTTTTATTATCATATTTTCATAGGTCATAAATGAAAACTGTCATGCCCCGATCCTCGAACGCGTGCCCATCCCTCACCTGGTCGATTAATAGCGACGTCTCAGGACGCATCGCCGACCCTATCTTTTTAATACGTATGCGGAAGCATATAAACAATCCCCAGACAATAAAACAATGGGATATGAAAGTATGACTAAATTCCAAACTTTCAAAAACAACCACACTTATATATAATGCAAACCAGTACACATATATATATGGCGGACTACTGCGCCAAATTCAACTTAAACAAGTTCAGAATCAAGGTTTACAAGCAGGGGTGGGGGTTCCACAAACTACGGGTCCTCGTCTTCCTCTTCGTCATCCTCCACACTCCAACTAGAGCCTTCAGCAGACTGCACCGAACTTTTGAGATCTTCAAAATCCAAGTCTACTGGACCTAGGGACCTGAAATGTTGTCCCACAATCGGGATGAGACTACGTCTCAGCAAGCTCTACCCCTTAAGACCCGATTATGAAGCCAATACACTATAGGCTGCCTAAGCACACACGAGTCAGAGGACTTACCTTGGCCTTAGTTCCTTCCTGCAAGTCAGTTCAATAATGAATACTAACAATCACATCAACCCCTCAAATCAACCAATAGGATCGACTCAGCGATCAATCGACTCAGTCGATTACATGTCATCGAGGCCATCACACGGTCATCCCGACTATTCATTCTCGACTCTGAATCACGGCCCTACAGGCACAACCTAGATTAAGTGGTCATCACGGCCCCACTGGCAACTTTTCTAAATTTGGTGGTTATCACGGCCCCACCTAGCAATTTTCAATGTTTAGTGGTGTCACGGCCCCACTTGGCAAATTTCTAGACTTAGTGGCATTACGACCCCACTCGGCAATTTCAAATCCAACTCACAACCTCACACGGTTATTTTCCCTTCAAATACCGACATTTTCCAATTTTGGGATAAATCCCCATAATCACCAATTTCACTTAATTTAGGATAAATTCCTAAAATATCACAATTAATTCAATTTCATGCAACGTAGAGCTCAAATAAATAAACGGACTGCACCACAACAATCAGCATGAAATTTCGGTCGTCGGCTATCCCAACCTAATTTTCGAAAAATAAATAAATAATTAAATTAATTTCGAAAATTAATAAATAAATACTAAAAATCCAATTTAGGCCCATAATGCCAAATTGGAGCCCAAGACTGGTTGGAAAAAAATACTGAGATGCATTCAATAAATATTAGAAGCTCTTTACTTGCTAATGACTAAGTCTAACCACCTAACTTGCATCATTAAGTCACTAATTTAATTGTTCTAAACTAATTTAACCACCTGATTGCACTTAATTAAATCTAATCAACCCTTAAGCATAATTAGCAAACTAAGAAAGCATTAGTGAGCAAAAATCACTTGTTAAAAGCGAAAATCGGGACACTACGACGAACTTGGGCTCGCGACGACACCCACGGGCTTGGACCGGGCCTGAGATTGGCCCAACAAATCTCAACACAAGCTTAGGTTTACTCTTGAATTGGGCTGGACCAAAAGCTGACGTTGCGGGATGGGCTTGCGGACTTCGCGGGCTGAACTAGAAAATTTCGTGGGCTGATGAACCGGGCCCAAGACGCTGGGCTCACTTGATGGGCTGATTGCTGAATTTTTGCGGGCTTCAAGTGGTTGAACTGCTGGACTTTTGGGCCCAGCTAGACTGACATTTGCTGGGCTTGAAGATTGCAAATTTGGATCGAGCAAGAAGCAGCAAAGGCTGCCGTTGGGCCTTTGAAATCCGCTAGGTTGTTGTTGACGATGGGCCGTCCAATTCGCTGAATTTGCTGGGCTGAGACGCACGCGTGCAACTTCGTGCATGGGCGAGCTGCTGGAGAACACGTGGCAGAGGATGAAGATAGTGGAGGCTTCGTTTGGCGCTGCTTCGCTTGGTGGATTGTTGGAGATGCGGACGAAGCTGGCTCGGTGGTCTTCAACTCTGCTTTGTTGACTGAACAAAGAGCAGACGCGGCCAAGTGGCAGTGATGCAGGGCTGCTCGGTCAAATGAGGTTCGGTGGGCTCGTTGTTGACCGAAGCAGGCTAGGAAGTTGGTAGGTGGCAGCAGTGGGGAGGAGAGACCGGCAAAGGTGGGGACGCTGGCGGTGAGCAAGCGTGCAGTGGTCCTGGCATTGCTGGCTATTCCTGCTTCTGTTGGCTTCTTTGTTGCTGCGCTGTGCGACACGGAGCGGAGATGAGATGTCTCGGACGGCAGCAAGAGAGAGATGAGTGAGGGCCCCTTGGCCTCAATTTTCCACAACAAATATCCCCTTTGTCCCCTCATCTTGATCCAAAACCATAGCTGTCTTCCACCAGCACAATTTCAGCCCGAATTGTCCCCTTCTAGAGTGTTGAGTTGGTCCAAAAGTCACAACTCATGGGGGCATACGAATTTCCTAGCAAAAGGCTTCAATTGCACATCAATCCCCTCTTGATTCTCTCTCAAATGACTCTCATAAAATCAATTGATATCTCATTTATCAAATTGATAATTTTCCTTGTCCAAGAACCCATCTTGCGTCTCAATTTTGCCTCCAAAACTAATCCTCGGCTTGTTCTGCACAAAAACGACCATGCGACGACTTTTTCCCAAAAAGTGTCGAGCGTCAGAAAAATCTTCTGAGACTGAGTCGATACTCCTATAACTTATTGTGACATGACAGAAACTTCAATTTCTGAAATCGGACTTTAATTCACAGTTAATTTCAATTTGACGCGTTTTTAGCGTAACCTAAGTTACCAGGTAACTTTCACATATTTTTAAGTGCAAATGACTCGTGATCGATTTTCTTCGAACCACAATGAACCCACTCAACTCATTGGCAACTCTCGGTTGTTGTGAAAATCTCGAGAATCCAAATACGGACATAGGGTACCAAAACAATAAGAAAATTAGTCTAGTGCCGGTCGACGGGAATTTTCCAATTTAGTGGTGTCACCCACTATTAGCCACACATTTCTGTTGAACCAGTCTATCTCTAATTTCAAATCGATTTTTAACTGTGTCGTAATGGCCTCTAAAGATGGACATGGTCGAGAAACCGATTCCTGATCGAGTTCTCAAAT
Organism: Eucalyptus curtisii; assembly: GCA_017140595.1. Lineage (NCBI taxonomy): Eukaryota > Viridiplantae > Streptophyta > Magnoliopsida > Myrtales > Myrtaceae > Eucalyptus > Eucalyptus curtisii. Next base: position 20,340,407 of record CM029498.1, read on the forward strand.
TTATTGCCTTAAAATTTCTTAATAGCTTCCCTAGATAGTCTGATTATCTCAAGAGTGATCAGTTCTGAGAATAACCCTATAGGCGCGTCAATGAAATGCCCGATTCATTCAGAAGAAAACAGAATTGAAAATCTGGGATGTCACTGTCGCGACCTAATTTTTGGGTGCACCACCTAAAACTAAGTTAATGGACTACTAAGTCTTTAAGCTTAGCTCGGGCTCTCCCAAGCCCATACCAAATCGCGACTTAAAGTTTTAACATGCAAAAGATTATTATCGAGGAGTCGCCACTAATCGGTTTAGGGTAGGTCGATTAGACACCTAAGTAAAATAATGGGAGAATTATTTTACTCCTACGAACCAGAGACTAAGGGTACGGGGACCTGGTTACACTAGACTATCCTAGTGCCCTTTCGGTACCATTTCTTTTTTAACTTTCAAAAATGTTTTGCAGGCAGCTTAATTTGATTTTAATTCACTTTCCTAACGTATGAGGCGATCATGCGAGTGCACAAACCATCAATTTAACACCCAAGAAAGCGAATGAAATAATGCAGGACTTATCTCAAAGCAACGAAAGCATATGCAATGTTAGATCATAATTCACATTAGCAATCCTAAATATGATTTCTAATTAACACGCAACCACTCAATTTTTGCTTTCACTTTTTAACGAGAATATAGTCCATATGCAATGCAATGCTTCTAATCTGATATGAAATAATATGGCATGGCAAAATATGTTTTCTTAATGAATATGTAATAATTAAATATGCAATCTGAATTAACCAAAATGTCCTAATTCTAATGACGGGCCATTTCTAATTCAATGAACCTAATAACAACTAAATGATGTGCATTTGATATCTCTATTCTTAAAAATGCAACCTATTCTAAAAATTGAGTCTAACCTATGCAGAGACGAATTTAATTTTTTATTTTTTCATGAAATTCGAAATTTAAGAAAAAATGCAAAAATGATCTAGCTAGATTAAGATTCTATCTAATTTAAACTAAGGATTAAGTCATATTAAATCCTAATTTAAACTAAGACATTATCTTAATCTAAAATGCAATTTATCTAAAAAGATGATCTAAATTTAAAATGAAACATGTATTTCTAACCTATATGCACAATGATTTTTTGTGTTTTTCTTTATGAAATTCGAAATTAAAACTAACACGTAATTAAACATGCAATTCAAATAAAAAAAAAAAACTAACAACCTAAATGAATGCACTTTTTTCTATTTTTATATTTTTTCTAAATTCGAAATAAAATCCTATTTTGAAAAATTTATTTAAGTCCAAAACTAACTTATCTCTAAAAATGCAATCCTAAAAATATAATCCTAAAAAAAATCTAATTTATTAAACCTACATGTCTAACTTGTTAAACCTCCATGCTTTGATGCAAGATTTTGACTTTTTTTTTTTCTAAAAGATAAGTAATTATTAAATAAATATTAAATCTAAACTATCAACAAAATAAAGGATTAAAATAACCGAAAAAATAACCTGTTGTCTCACAGTCAAATTAACGATTAGCCTAACCCTAATTATCACGACAAGAGTTCAAAATAACTAAAAATCTGATCCGAAATCTTACGGATCAAATTAATAATTATATTGATTCAACAATTTAAAATATCAACAAACCCCAAGGATTAATACAATTAAAAAAAATGACCCGACATCTTAAAGGTCAAATTAATAATTACAATAATCTTAGGGAAACCCCTGCCGATGATGCCTATATGTAAAACGAAAATCAATTCACAATACTCCAAATAATACAATAATAGCAAAAAAGGTGAATAAAATAAAATAACATAAAGTAAATGAAAGATGAAAGTAAAAAAATAAAAAATAAAAAAATAAAAAAATAAACAACCTAAATGGAGGTTTGGAAAGGGGCAGCAGCGGCGATGAGTGCCGCCGGGCAGGAGGTGACCGGCGTCGGAGCTCCGGCGAGGGCTGGACGACGATAGCAGCAGGGCGCGAGGGTCGGCGACCGAGCGGAGGACGGTGGGCAGAGGCGCGGCGGAGGCGAGCTGCTGAGGCGGAGATCCGAGCGGCGTGCAGGGGCGACGCAGCGAGATCGGTGGTCGCTGGGTGGAGGATCGAGGGATGACTGGGGCAAGGGCTGCGCGGCGGTCGCGGCTGGCTTCGGGGCGGCGAACGGCGCAGGTTTGGAGCGATCGGCGCCTGGGTCGTGAGGCTGCATGTCGGGGGCCGGATCGGGCTCGGGCTGGAAAGGCGGTGAAGCGGCGTACGGCTCGGCGGTTCGGATCTCCGCCGACGTCACAAGGCTAGGCACGAGCTACTGCTGGTGCGATCGTCGGGCAGAGGGCGTCAGTGTCAGCGTCGAGCTTCATGGACGGCGACCGGCGGGGCAGAGCGACAGAGGCGGAGGCGCGATGGAGACGAGCTGGGGATGGTCTGAGATGCGGTCACCGGGCGCGGCGGTGCTCACAGCTGCGGAGGCGCGACGGATCGGGCGGCGAGGGAGTCCGGGCAGCTTGTGGTTTGATGGCGCCGGCGCAGCACGGGCACGGATGAAGAGAAACCGGCGACCGGGCTAGCGGATGGGGGGCAGCGAATTTGGGGAAGACGATGAACAGTAAATGTCCAATCACCTCCTCCCCTCTGCCGCTTCTGCTTTTACTTTTCACTTTCCTTTTTTTTCTTTTTTTTTTTCAGTCCACCTAAAGAAGCCCTAGAAAAGCCCCCCTCTTGTGAACTTTTCGAAAACCGAATAAAAAAACCCCCCCTCCCCAATGAACTTTCGTACACTCCTTTTATAGGCAAAACAAAAATGAAATCCTAATAAAATATTTCGAAAATTGCCCGTAACCTCCGAATCACAAAAAATCCTTATCTCATGAATATTCTACGCCGATTTCATCATCTATTGATAAAGATAAGATTATAATGCGATTTTCTTAATTTCCAAAAATCATCATAATATCGCATCAAATCTTAATTTTTCACAAGATAATTAATTAAAAATAATGACGGGCTTGGGTCAATTTTCTCCTTTCGTGGGCCTAGCCCGGCCTCGCTACACTAAAGCTCGAAACGTTAATTCGAACCTACACCATCGGTCCTAAAAATAAAATGCAAAACATGTAAAATTAAAATAAATGCACCTAAAAATTATATGCTATGCAATTGAATTATAATATTTTTTCTTAGGGGCTAAAATTAATCGCTAATATTTTATGCAATGAATGAATAATCGAGTACCAAAATTTAGATGTCAACAGCTACCCCTCTTTGAAGGTGAGCTCGAAGAGGTTGCCTTCAAAGACAAATTGAGACCTAAATTTTGACTATACATATGCATTGAATGATTTTTGTTGGATTTTAGATTTTAGATTTTAGATTTTTTTTTTCGGAGAATGAATGCAATTTATATGATGCATGGAATTGCAAAATGCATGATGTGAAAGGAAGGAACGTACCTGCAATTACTTACCAGTCAATGCGGTAAAGCATTTTGAGGTACCCGATAAATTCCCGTTACTTCATAAGTACCCAACTCTCACTCAAGTTCCTTGAAGAGTTTAACAGGCAATAGATTGAAACATTGAGATTGAGAAAAACATTCACATCCAAAGTGAAATGTTCAAAAGAATTGAGACATCCAGATCCAGACTGAGATGTCAAGATTTTCTAAAAGCTCGAAATACCTAGATCCAGACTAAGATATAACGAGAAAGCTCGAAAAACATTCACATCCAAAGTGAAATGGTTAACGAAAAGAATCACGACATCCGGGTCCAGACTGAGATGTCAAGATATTTGAAGCTCGAAATACCTAGATCCATATTGAGGTATAACAAGAACAATGGAAGAACATTCACATCCAAAGTGAAATGTTCAACGAAATAATTGAGACATCCAGATCCAAACTGAGATGTCAAAGGAACCTATCTGGAACAACTTACCTTCAAAGAGGATAGAGTAATTCGAGATAGTTTGTGTTACATGTCCAGGACCCGTACCACTCTGATCGCCGAATAGTAACATGGCTTTGTAAAGAGACTGCTTTCCCAGGACTAGTACCATTCTACGGTCGCCCTAGTATGGCAGTGCTTGGTTGTGTCTAGGACCCGTACCATTCTACGATCGCCTAAATAGGGATTTACCTTCTAGGACCCGTACCATTCTACGGTCGCCTGAATAGGGAAATAGGTTTTGTCTAGGACCCGTACCATTCTACGGTCGCCTAAACGGGGATTTACCTTCCAGGACCCGTACCATTCTACGGTCACCTGAATAGGGAAATAGGTTTTGTCTAGGACCCGTACCATTCTATGGTCGCCTAAACAGAGGTTTTGCTTGGCTAGGACCCGAACCATTCTTCGGTCGCCCAACGTCGCAATCTAGGGAAAAATCTTTGGGGACAACTCCATCGAGTGTCAGTGTACTCAAAAGGGAAAATATCTGTACAACGACAAGTATTTAAGGTATAGATAGAGATATACTTACCTGGTGACATCTCTGCTCATTGAGGATATATCTCCTGTAAAACATGGTTGTAGGAGAAGCAACATGTATTTGTGATAAATAACACATGCATTAATTCAAGTAAGGGTCATGCGAAATGATTTCTATCAACCATGCATCACCTGATTCCAATAGAAATTATTTTAAGAGAAGATTCCAATCTGAACACATGAGCGTCATGGATGTGTCAAATGAAGGATCATTTAGTCTGAAAGGACTTTTCACTCATCCTCATTAGAATGGGCTGTTTTATCCTGACCTTTGATGCAGGATTTTGACAATCACTTTATCTCACTGTCATCACGCCAAACAAGAGTCTGGGCAATCTCGCAAGTGGTACGACTTTACCAATCTGAGAGGTCTTTAACGGGGATTGTAATGTGGGCTTGGTCAATGGCTTAACAAAGGGAAACTCTTTGAGTGGAGGCTATTTAAAAATGACATTTCGCAATTGTCTTGGGATTCACAAGTCAAGAAACACACAAAATGAGATAGAAATTATCTTACTCACACTTCTTCAAGCAATGTTTTCAAGTATATGAACTCTTACATTAATTCAAATGCCCTAATCTGAAGAGACTTTGCAAGGGATGTAACGTAGGCTTGGTTCATGGGTTGAGAAATGAATGGATCATTAGGCTCAAACAAGTGTTTAGGGGATTAAAGTTGGTGATCATCTTGACATTTCCACCACTTTACTCTCTACTGTCGAAGATTTTTCTCATCAAATCTCCATTAATTGCAACAACATTTGAGTTTTAGTACCGCCTTGTTGGGGATACGACCCATAATATCAAGGGTTTGATTTTTTTTTTTTTTTTGCTTTTCTGGGCATTGGCCTTGCTTTTACCAGGCACACTGCTTTTTTCATGCCCCATTTTTCTGCACTTATTTTCTTTTAACAGAGTCTTCATTTTGTCAGCATTCTAGTTCATGCTACTCGAATGTTTTTGTCTTGCCCCAGTATGGGGGATGATCACCAACTGGGTTTAATATGAAATGAATTTATAAGCTCAAGTGGGCTATGCAATGGATAAAAGTGTATAGGATAGAGAAATGACTGCTCTTCATCATCCTAGGGCACTTTGAATTATTATACGAGTTATGATACGAAAGTAATACTTGAAGATTGATGCAAGTGTGAGTAAGGGCATTCCTATCATTCATCTCAAATTTTGTCCCGATGTGAGATGATCTTTGACAGGGATGGTTTAAAAACTCTTCATGTGTATGGGCTCAAAGGGCTAAACAATGGGTATACATGTAGTGTTTCGGGTAGAGAAAAGAACTGCCTCTCATCACTTTGGTTAGCGTACCCTTTGCGAGATTACCTTTTTCCTTGCGGGCATGGAATTTTTTCTCACAACTCACTGAGGATTAGTGTATGGAATAGCGTATGGAACAAGGCTCGCCTTTCATCATTCCAAGATATCCCATTTGACACATTCAATTTATCTCACACAACTCATCCAGGAAGAAAAATGCAAGTTTTGCAACAAATTCAGATAATTTATTCAACATAGAAATGCTTGCAATTCAAAACATGACATGGCAAATTCTATCATGGGTAATACCTCTTGACAGCATCGGAATTAACTGGATTGGAAAACTCACGACCATCCATTTCTGCCAGGATCAGGGCACCTCCAGGAAGCACTTTCTTCACGACATAAGGGCCACTGTAATTTGGAGCAAACTTGCCCCCAGGATCTGGAAATATCGGCAATAGCTTCCTTAGAACAAGATCATCCACTTCGAAATGTCTCGGCCGCACCTTCCGATTGAAAGATCTTGCTTTTCTCTGTTGATATGTTTGGCCATGGCAGAGAGCCTTCAATCTTTTTTCGACAATCAAGTTCAACTGCTCAAATCTTTGTTGCGACCATTTTGCCTCCGACAAATTCACTTGGGATAAAACTCTTAGAGAAGGAATCTCCACTTCGACAGGCAGAATTGCCTCCATGCCATACACCAGAGCAAAAGGGGTTACCCCGGTAGAAGTGCGGATCGAAGTTTGGTATGCCATCAATGCGAAGGGTAACCTGTCATGCCAATCTCGATAATTCTCGGTTGTCTTAGCCAAGATCTTCTTGATGCTCTTATTGGCCGCTTCAACAGCCCCGTTCATCTGAGGGCGGTAAGGAGATGAATTCAGATGCTTGATCTTGAACTTGTTGAACAACCCATCAACAAGTTTGTTGTTCAAATTTGTCCCGTTATTAGTAATGATTGCTTCAGGGACGCCATAACGAGCAATTATGTCACGTTTAACGAATTTTACAATATTGCGGGCAGTGACATTTGCAAAGGATGTGGCTTCAATCCATTTGGAGAAATAGTCTATCGCCACCAAGATGAATCGATGCCCATTTGAAGCTTTAGGGTTGATTGGGCCAATCACATCAATGCCCCACATCGAGAAAGGTCATGGCTCGGAAAACTGGTGCAGCTCAGTTGGAGGAACATTTATCTTATTCCCGTGAATCTGGCAACGGTGACAACTCCGAACATGCTGGATGCAATCACTTTCCAGTGTGAGCCAGTAGTAGCCTAGTCTCATGATTTTCTTGGCTAACATGTGTCCATTCATATGAGGGCCACATACCCCTTCGTGCACCTCTTGCATGATTTGAGTGGCCTCGACTGCATCTATACACCGCAACAAGACCGAATCGTAAGATCTCTTGTACAAATTCTCACCACTGACGAAAAACTTCGAGGCCATCTTCATGACGTACTTCATATCAGCCTGAGTGCTTCCTTCAGGGAATTCCTGCTTTTTAATGTAATTAATGATATCGTAATACCATGGTTTTTTATCGGGTTCTTCAGTCACGGTCATACAATAAGCCGGTTTTGGCAAAACCTCTATCTTCATAGGCTCGACCTCTAACCCATCAGTGACTTGCAACATAGAAGACAAAGTTGCGAGCGCGTCCGCAAATTGATTATGAGACCTTGGCAAGTATTCAAATGAAATTTCGTCGAACTCCTTTATAAGATCTTCTAAATACTTATGATACGGAAGCAATTTGGCATCTTTAGTCTTCCATTCACCTACGGTCTGTAGTATGATTAGCGCTGAATCTCCGAACACTTTTAACTTGGCCACACTTATCTCAATTGCGGCCTGAAGCCCGAGGATGCAAGCTTCATACTCGGCCACATTGTTAGTGCATGGGAATATCAATTTTACAGCTACCGGATGGTGTTGTCCATCTGGGGATATCAGAACTGCTCCAATACCAGAACCAGACAAGTTCACGGCTCCATCAAAGAACATTGTCCATGAATCTTCACTTACGTTCAAGACACGGTCATCTAGGAAACTGTCATCATTATATGAGACCCGTGAATTTTCGGCCAATAGATCAGCAATTACTCGACCCTTAACCGACTTTTGTGGCATGAATTGCACATCAAATTCTGAGATCAAAATCTGCCATTTAGCCAACTTCCCCACCAAAGTTGGCCGATCAAGTAAGTACTTGATAGGATTGTTCTCAGTCACGAGGAACGTCTGGTGATGCAGTGTGTATTGTCGCAATCTATGCAATACCCATACTAATGCGGCACAAGTTTTTTCCACATCAGAACATTTCAACTCTAATACCGTGAATTTTTTACTCAGATAATAAATGGCTCGTTCTTTTTTATCGACAGGACTTTCCTGAGCCAACATTGCACCCAGTGACTCACTATGAATGGTGAGGTAGAGAATCAAAGGATGCCCCGGCGTTGGCGGAACAAGCATCGGTGGATTCATCAAGTAATACTTTAATTTATCGAACGCTTCTCGGCACTCATCATCCCAGTTGACTTGTGCATTCTTCTTTAGGAGCTTGAAGAAGGGCTTGGCGGTTTCAGAAAGTTGGGAAATGAAACGAGCAATGTAATTCAACCTCCCCAAAAGGCTCCGGACTTCTTTCACTGTTGACGGGGGTCGTAACTCACAAATGGCTTTAACTTTAGCTAGGTCGATTTCAATCCCTTTACTGCTCACAATGAATCCAAGTAATTTACCGGATGTTGCTCCGAACACGCACTTAGCGGAATTTAACCGAAGCTTGAACTCGCGGAGTCGATCAAACAGCTTCTTCAAGGTCTCGACGTGGCTTTTTCCAGGTTGGGTCTTTGCAATCATATCATCAACATAGACCTAGATCTCTTGATGCATCTGTCATGAAACAGTGCTATCATGGCTCACTGGTAAGTTGCTCTTGCATTTTTTAGTCCGAAGGGCATAACCTTATAATGAAAGGTTCCCCAAGGGGTGATAAATGCAGTCTTCTCCTTGTCTTCCTCCTTCATCCTTATTTGATTATACCCAGAAAAATCATCCATAAATGAGAATAGTTCAAAGCCAGCGGTACTATCCACAAGGACATCTATGTGTGGTAACGGAAAATCATCTTTCGGACTAGTTTTGTTCAGATCCCGATAATCAACACAAACACAAACTCGACCGTCCTTCTTCATTACTGGTACAATGTTGGCCATCCATTCGGGGTATTGTGAAACTTCAATGAATCCCACCTTCAAGAGCTTCATTACTTCCTCCTCTATCTTCTTTGAAAGTTCGGGCTTAGTTCTCCGCAGCCTCTGCTTCTTAGGCGGCACGTCCGGATTAGTAGGTAGGCAATGCTCCACAATTGACGGACCTAAACCAGGCATGTCAGCATAGGTCCATGCAAAAATATCCCGATATTCCTTCGAATCGAGTCGGGCGCTCAGCCTCATCTTTGGGGAGACTCGCCCCAATTTTCACCTCTTTGGCTTCTTCAGTGTCACTTAAATTAATAGTGACGGTCTGCTCGGATGTGGGAGCTTTAGCCTTTTCATGTTGTTCCCAGCTACGTTGCACTTCACTTTGGAATCTTCGATTGAATCTTCGGGATCATCATCATCAAGACTTGCTATATTGGATTGGACCATTTCCACACCTTTGCATGCTATATGATCGTTCCTAAATCAGAATGTAGATGGATCAAAAAGACAAACAGGGGTAAATCATATTTATCTATCTTTTTTTTTTTAAAAAGAAAAGGTTTTTCTTTTAGAAAAGAAAAAAAATGAAAAGTAATTGGAAAAACGTTTTTTGAAACATTTTGACATAGGAAAGCATGATGAAACCCAGGCCTCAGAATTCTCCTTGGATTTTTCATTTGTTTTATCGGTTGGATATCATCCCCGGCTGGTTTGGTATGCCTCATCATACTTTCAAAGTAAAGGTTGTAATTTTATTGAAATTCATCAATCAATTACAATTTATTGAATGGAAAATGCATTTCGAGTCCTAAGAAGAAAACAAAAGGAAGAAATCGAAAACAATCCCTAGAAAGCAATAAAAATTCCCGCGCGGGGAATGTGCGAAAGCAAAGATAAAAAAGTTACTCTTGTGGGCCAAGGCCCATCTCTTTGGGGATCCTTCATCAATGGCTCCTATGATGAGGTTGTCAAATAAGCTCGCAACTCCTTCCAGCTCATCCTCAAGGTTTTCGGTCTTCGGGGGTGTTGGATCATCCATGCTATCCCATCCATCCGGGACTATCGACGAGGATCAAAGCGAAGAGGCCGGGAGGGGCCGAATACTTCACCGAGATAATCAAATTTGCCACTAGTGCTGCCCTAGGGTATCTGCTTCATCCTGCATCATTATAGGAGGACCGGGGAATGTTTCATGAATGCTGGGGGGTAGCGGGTTTTGCCTCCCTCGCCCTTGATCAGGTGGCGGAATTTGTCTTCCTTGTCTTCGTCCTCTTGAACTCCCCCCACCTCTTCCATAGTACCCTAAACCAGTAGAACGGGACCTCTAAGGGGCTTCAATGGGGCTTCGAATACCTCGACCATTCATTCCAAGACCATTGCCTGGAACGAAACCATTTCCGACCATTACTCTTCCTACCATGAGGGCAGCATCTGAGACTTCAGGAATGGGCGGTGATGAACCTTGAGAAGCATGTATGGTGGATACTAACTCAAATGAGTGGTAACTTGATTCGACCTCAGAATCCGGCTCTACATAGGGGATAGCCGTTTCATGATAGATCCAGTGGTCTTCCTCACCATACACGGTAACCAGCTTCCTTTCGATCACAAATTTCAGAGCTTGATGTAGACTTGAAGGCACTGCTCCGGCAGTGTGTATCCAGGGACGACCCAGCAGGAAATTGAATGCGGTAGGGATGTCCAGCACTTGGAAGGGGATGTTAAAGACAACTGGCCCTATCTGTATGTCGAGATGGATTTCTCCGAGCACCTCCTTCTTTGTGCCATCAAAAGCTCGTTGAGGTCATCGCTGCATGTATCCTTGACGGGTCTACCTTGAGGCGGTGTAGAGTGGCTAATGGACATATGTTCAGAGCGGACCCATTATCAAGGAGCACTCGAGACACATGAGAAGACTTGTGTTTAACGGATATGTAGAGTGCTTTGTTATGTCCCCGGCCTTCGGGAGGGAATTCTTCATCAGAAAAGGCAATCAAATCCTTGAGAAAGACCGATCCCACAAATTCTTCCAACTTGTCTCGCCTCAACCGTCTCTCGGCACATGAATTTCACTCAACACTTTCATTAGTGACTTTTGATGCACGAGAGGATGTTTGGAGAAGCTCGAGCAAGGAGATCTGAGCAGGCATCTTTCGCAATTGATCGACCACATTATACTCACTTGCTTTAATCACAGCCAGAAATTCCTTAGCCTCTTCATCGGTGACTGGCTTTGCAGGTTGAGCACTAGCTTGACCATAGGTTCGACCAGACCTTGTAACAAGGTCAACATCTAAGTCATAAGACCAAGGCACCGCCTTATTGTTGACATACTCGTATGGTTGAGGTATCTCGATCACAATCTCCTCATCGATGCATCTTCTAGCGGAGGCATGCCCACGAGAGAAGGATCAACTTCTTCCTTGTCGGCATTGAGCGCAGCCTGCTCCTCCTCCCAATCGATGATGATGTGAGAAATAGTGGAAACTACGCAATTACGGTCAGCATATACGATAATGCCGTCATCCACCATTTGGGCAATTCTTTCCTTCATCAGCGATAGGGGAATATTTTCTTGACTCGGATAATATCCAGCTCTCACTAGTCCATTGTAAGCATCCGCCACGTGCACCTTCGAGTCCTTGATTCGACCGACTTCGGAGTTCCATGATAGCATTCACCGTACCTTCATGCTTGGGTAGCGGATTCTTCTGTACGTTCGGCCGAGCAGTTTGAAACGAAAAGACTTTCGTGTCTAAGAGGTTCTGGATCCTGTGCTTGAGGGTGAAACATTCATCAGTTGAATGCCCCAATTCACCGCTATGGTAGTCACACTTCTTCGACGGGTCGTAACTGCGATTGCTTTCACGGTTAGGACGCTTTGGTTCACTAGTGAGCAAACCTTTCTTTCGGAGGATTGTCAGCACTTGGGATGGAGACCCAGGGATAGGAGAGAATTCCCTTCTATTGTTTGCTTGGGCAAATGGTTGACGGCCAACGGTTTGTGGCTGTCTGGGATTCATCTGGATAACTGGGGCACGTTTGACACTTTCTTGGCCATAAGCCATATTCACATCCACAGCCGCTTCCTTCTCCTTCTTGGCAGTGAATCTTTTACTAGATGGCTCAGTAAACCATCCTTCCCTTATCCCCATCTTGATTTGTTCTCCTACAGGAATAAGCTGATTGAAGCTTTCGACGTACATACTGGCCATTCGGTTACGAAACTCAGAAGGGAGGGTCTTCACAAACAATTTCATTAGCTCTTTGTTGGTAGGCTCAGGAGTGATTTGAGCCGCCAGGTTTCTCCATCTTACCGCATATTCTTTAAATGACTCGCTCCTTTTCTTTTCCATCCGCTCCAGGTCTTCTCGGGAAGGTGCGATGTCCATGTTGAACTTGTATTGTGTGAGGAACGCGTCAGCCACTTCGTTCCAGGTGTTGAGGAGGTTCACATTCTTCATCACGTACCAGTTTAGTGCGGGTCCAGTCAAACTTGCATGAATGATTAGATCATGAGGGGCTCATTTTTGACGTGCTGGGCCATGCGCACGTGGTACATTTGCAGATGATATTTTGGGCAAGATGTACCGTCATACTTCTCAAATTCCAGCATTTTGAACTTGCTCGACATTTTGACCTTCTCATAGACTGAGAGGTCGAACGGAAGTGAGCTTTGTGATTCCTACAGTTGTCTCACTTTCTCTTCCAACTTTGCAACACGCTCATCCTGATCTGTCTTAGGAACGCTGTCAAGCTTGACTTTTCCAACAAGGACCGAGTCATCATCCAGCCCGGGCATATCGTCGTCAACCGTTTGAACCTTGTTTACTTGCTTTGGGACAACTATTTCGGGAAGAGCAGGTGGAGCTGTTGGATTCGCTTGGAGGAATTGGAGTTGATCCGTCACAAGCTGTATAGAGGCTAGTACTTGTTGGAGTTGAGTCTCCACAGCGGACATACGATCACGCATTTCATTTTGGTCGGCCATTTTAGCCCTTGACTGTGTAATAATAGGCGATCGCGGTGGATCCGTTGTCACCTAAATGGAGAAAAGGGGTAATGTAAGCACCGATGACAAGATAGGAAAATGGCCCATGACAATGGTCTAAACGTCTGATTTTATTCAAAATTCACTTGAAATATAAATTCAAACTTCCTAACAATGAACTAAGAATTGAAATTCAAGTCCCTAAACATTTAACTAAAAATCGAAAGTATTGAATTGAAAATTGAAATCAAGATCCTTAAACATTAAAAATTCAAAACATCTCATTTTATATGCTTTCGGGATCCCAACGTCTTGCGAAGCTTCTTATTTTTAGCTTCAAGCATTTCCACTTTCCGCTTAAGATGCTGAATTTGTGCTCGCTGAGTAGGCTTCTCAGTCACATCAGGGACCACCGGGCGTAAGGCAGCGAGAATCCGGTGTTGTTGGATGTAGAATGTCGACACATGGTGGATCTCCTCTTTGCCTTTCAGTCTCTTGGGCACCAAAATCTTCTCTAGATAGCACTCCTTCCATGCAGCAATGATCATCTGGATCTCATTGAAATAATCATAGTCCGTGCGAACGAAACGAATTTGGAACAATTCCGTCTTGAGGGGCGGAGGAACTTCTTGAAGAACTCTGTACTGACGGGCCACCCTATACGGGTAATAGGAGGTAGCACCAGAAAGACCTAACAACAGAATTGGTCCATCATACTTGTGAGAGAAACGAGCCTCCTCAACATGAAGCCATTTAGTATTGTTTATTAGGATTTTTCAAAAAATTAACCCAACGGGCGTATTGTTTATTCGGGGCGAAACGTTCCAAAACCGCAAATTTTTGTATGGGGTGCCTTAAATCATCAATTTTAAGTTGTTTCATAAGGTGTCCAAAACCTTTTATGTGTGAGAAAAACCATATTTGCAAAAGTTCAGGGAGGGCACGCATAGTCTTTTCTTCATTTTGCTTGAAACGGTTTAATGACAAGAATGTTTCGCTAAAACCATATTGACATAATTTAAGCCGTTGCAAATACGATTAACCACCCATGAAATTGAAGGATTAATGGCATTTCTTCGATAAGGAAAAACGATTAGCCCAAAAAATGCTAATATGAAAATCCTAGCTTTTGAAATCATTGATTGATTTGCAAAACACTCTTCCAAAAATAAAAACGGGCATGCAAAACAATTGGCTTTGATGACCTTCCTTACTCTTTCGGTTTCGATTTCTAAAAACTGTGATAATTCAGAAATAGAATCTATACCGATAGGTGGTCTAATAAGCTCCTTTTCCAGAGGCATTCCAATGGCAACACTATATTCTTCAAGTGTTGGGGTCAGCTCGAACTCACCAAATATGAAGGTGGAAGTTTGTGGACACCAAAAATGAGGGAGTGCTTGTATCACACCAGAATGAATGTTGATCTCTAACAGTGGGAGAAGTCGGGGGATCCTGGCTTTCACATATCTTTGGCCATCTTGATCTAACTGGTCCAACCACATCTTGAGCTCTTTTTTGGGAGTGGAAATAAATTGTACGTCGGTTTTCCCCATTGCATATAAAACAAAACTGACGACGAAACCTATTGTCATGGGCCGACAGAAATTAAAATAAAGTAAGTAAATTGCGAAAATTTAGACAACTTACTTTCACCAGAAAAAGACGACAATCACATAGACACACGCATGAAACGTGAGGCTCGATTTCTATCTAAATGGCTTAACAAAGTGAGCTAAGAGGGTGATCTGACCGTTGTAGTCTCGCATTAACGTGTCAGGCCCCCCTTAACTCCGGCTCAGTCGAATGGAATGTCCAATAGTCACGCAGTTTCACGGATATGGACAAAACACATTTCAACACCATGAAAAACTTTCGGGGAAGAGAAGGTCAACCTCTACATAGCAGTCTCGCTTTGGAGGAAGTATACTTCTCAACACCATCCTAAAAATCCTATCGCAGCCCAGGTCCGACCGCAGGTTGTGTGTGCAAATAGTGTAGTGCTAAAGCAATAAAGCATGCACAACAGTTTAAATGCAAACAACACTTCTAATTTGGAAAAATAAATCATTCATCCCTCACTCCAACCTGCAAGACAAATGTTAGCAAAGACTACTCCTCTTATACCTCCCATCTGCAAGAACATTTAACACCTTAAAAATGTTAGGGACGTACCTGGGATCCTCGCTGCCAAACAAAAACAGTTTTTTAAGTAGAAAGAAAAATTGGCCTAAGTCCACTAAGTGTTTTAACACAATTCCCCAGCGGAGTCGCCAAGCTGTCGCGACCTAATTTTTGGGTGCACCACCTAAAACTAGGTTAATGGACTACTAAGTCTTTAAGCTTAGCTCGGGCTCTCCCAAGCCCATACCAAATCGCGACTTAAAGTTTTAATATGCAAAAGATTATTATCGAGGAGTCGCCACTAATTTGTTTAGGGTAGGTCGATTAGACACCTAAGTAAAATAATGGGAGAATTATTTTACTCCTACGAACCAGAGACTAAGGGTACGGGGACCTGGTTACACTAGACTATCCTAGTGCCCTTTCGGTATCATTTCTTTTTTAACTTTCAAAAATGTTTTGCGGGCAGCTTAATTTGATTTTAATTCACTTTCCTAACGTATGAGGCGATCATGTGAGTGCACAAACCATCAATTTAACACCCAAGAAAGCGAATGAAATAATGCAGGACTTATCTCAAAGCAACGAAAGCATATGCAATGTTAGATCATAATTCACATTAGCAATCCTAAATATGATTTCTAATTAACACGCAACCACTCAATTTTTGCTTTCACTTTTTAACGAGAATATAGTCCATATGCAATGCAATGCTTCTAATCTGATATGAAATAATATGGCATGGCAAAATATGTTTTCTTAATGAATATGTAATAATTAAATATGCAATCTGAATTAACCAAAATGTCCTAATTCTAATGACGGGCCATTTCTAATTCAATGAACCTAATAACAACTAAATGATGTGCATTTGATATCTCTATTCTTAAAAATGCAACCTATTCTAAAAATTGAGTCTAACCTATGCGAGAGACGAATTTAATTTTTTATTTTTTCATGAAATTCGAAATTTAAGAAAAAATGCAAAAATGATCTAGCTAGATTAAGATTCTATCTAATTTAAACTAAGGATTAAGTCATATTAAATCCTAATTTAAACTAAGACATTATCTTAATCTAAAATGCAATTTATCTAAAAAGATGATCTAAATTTAAAATGAAACATGTATTTCTAACCTATATGCACAATGATTTTTTGTGTTTTTCTTTATGAAATTCGAAATTAAAACTAACACGTAATTAAACATGCAATTCAAATAAAAAAAAAACTAACAACCTAAATGAATGCACTTTTTTCTATTTTTATATTTTTTCTAAATTCGAAATAAAATCCTATTTTGAAAAATTTATTTAAGTCCAAAACTAACTAAAAATGCAATCCTAAAAATATAATCCTAAAAAAAATCTAATTTATTAAACCTACATGTCTAACATTGTTAAACCTCCATGCTTTGATGCAAGATTTTGACTTTTTTTTTTTAATTTTTTCTAAAAGATAAGTAATTATTAAATAAATATTAAATCTAAACTATCAACAAAATAAAGGATTAAAATAACCGAAAAAAATAACATGTTGTCTCACAGTCAAATTAACGATTAGCCTAACCCTAATTATCACGACAAGAGTTCAAAATAACTAAAAATCTGATCCGAAATCTTACGGATCAAATTAATAATTATATTGATTCAACAATTTAAAATATCAACAAACCCCAAGGATTAATACAATTAAAAAAAATGACCCGACATCTTAAGGGTCAAATTAATAATTACAATAATCTTAGGGAAACCCCTGCCGATGATGCCAATATGTAAAACGAAAATCAATTCACAATACTCCAAATAATACAATAATAGCAAAAAAGGTGAATAAAATAAAATAACATAAAGTAAATGAAAGATGAAAGTAAAAAAATAAAAAATAAAAAGAATAAAAAAATAAGCAACCTAAATGGAGGTTTGGAAAGGGGGCGAGCCGGCGATGAGTGCGGGCGGGAGAGGTGACCGGCGTCGGAGCTCCGGCGAGGGCCGGACGGCGACGCAGCGGGGACGCGAGGGTCGGCGACCGAGCGGAGGACGGTGGGCAGAGGCGTGGCGGAGGCGAGCTACTGAGGCGGAGATCCGAGATGCGTGCAGGGGCGACGCAGCGAGATCGGTGGTCGCTGGGTGGAGGATCGAGGGACGACTGGGGCAAGGGCTGCGCGGCGGTCACGGCTGGCTTCGGGGCGGCGAACGGCGTAGGTCTGGAGCGATCGGCACCTGGGTCGTGAGGCTGCACGTCGGGGGGCCGGGATTCGGGCTCGGCTGGAAAGGCGGTGAACAGCGGCGTCTGGCTCGGCGGTTCAGATCCGCCGGCGTTACAAGGCTAGGCACGAGCTACGCTGGTGCGATCGTCGGCGCAGGGCGTCGGTGTCGCCGCCGTCGAGCTTCACGGACGGCGACCGGCGGGGTAGAGCGACAGAGGCGGAGGCGCGATGGAGACGAGCTGCGGATGGTCTGAGATGCGGTCACCGGGCGCGGCCGTGCTCACAGCTGCGGAGGCGCGACGGATCGGGCGGCGAGGGAGTCCGGGCAGCTTGTGGTTTGATGGCGTCGGCGCAGCACAGGCGCGGATGAAGAGGAACCGTCGACCGGGCCAGTGGATGGGGGGCAGCGAATGTGGGGAAGATGATGAACAGTAAATGTCCAATCACCTCCTCCCCTCTGCCGCTTCTGCTTTTACTTTTCACTTTCCTTTTTTTTTCTTCTTTTTTTTTTTCAGTCCACCAAAAGAAACCCTAGAAAAGCCCCCCTCTTATGAACTTTTCGAAAACCGAATAAAAAAACCCCCCCTCCCCAATGAACTTTCGTACACTCCTTTTATAGGCAAAACAAAAATGAAATCCTAATAAAATATTTCGAAAATTGCCTATAACCTCCGAATCACAAAAAATCCTTATCTCATGAATATTCTAAGCCGATTTCATCATCTATTGATAAAGATAAGATTACAATGCGATTTTCTTAATTTCCAAAAATCATCATAATATCGCATCAAATCTTAATTTTTCACAAGATAATTAATTAAAAATAATGACGGGCTTGGGTCAATTTTCTCCTTTCGTGGGCCTAGCCCGGCCTGCTACACTAAAGCTCAGAAACGTTAATTCGAACCTACACCATCGGTCCTAAAAATAAAATGCAAAACATGTAAAATTAAAATAAATGCACCTAAAAATTATATGCTATGCAATTGAATTATAATATTTTTTCTTAGGGGCTAAAATTAATCCCTAATATTTTATGCAATGAATGAATAATCGAGTACCAAAATTTAGGTGTCAACAGCACAAAAACCTACTATAATTTCTAAATACTTGCAATGTTTTAATTTCTAATGTAAGTAACCATTATTTTATTAATCGATGATAATTAAATCATAATATAATTACTAAAAAAAATAAATGAACTAATTATTAAACTATAGTATAATTGCTATATGGATAACTTTTACTTTTATATAGACTGTTAAACGGGTGGGTCGGGTCGGGTTTAGGTCGAGTCATAAATGGTCCAACCCAAATCGACCCATTTAACCCGTTTATTGCAATGCAAAATTTTTGACCCATACCCGACCCGACCCATACCCAAACCATACCCGACCCATTTAACTAAACTTAATTTATTATATATATATATATATATATATATATTTTAAAAAAATGGTATTGCTAAAATAATTTTATACAACACAAATTTAATAAAAAAATTTTATAAATTTTTAAAATAATTATTTTAAAAAATCGAATTTTAATTATTTTTTATTTTTAAAAAATAAATTTTTAATTATTTTTATTTTTTAAATATAACTTTTCTTTTTCTTTTTCTTTTTTCTTTTTTCTTCTTCTTCTTCTTCCTTGGCCGGCTGGCGGCGGCCACGACGACGCCGCCGGCCGCCGGCCATAGGTGAGCCTCGAGCTCGCCCGGCTCCGGATCCGGCGAGCTCGAGCCTCGCCGGACGTCGGCGAGGCCTCCGCTCGCCAGATCGGGCGAGCTCGAGGCTCGCCGGCGTCCGGCGAGGCTCGAGCCTTGCCCGACACCGGCGAGCCTCGAGCTCGCCGGTGTCGGGCAAGGCTCGAGCCTCGCCGGATCGGGCGATTCTCGAGCTCGCCGACGTCGGCGAGCTCGAGCTCGCCGGCGTCGGCGGCCTCGCCAGATCCGGCGAGCTCGAGCTCGCTCGAGGCTCGCCTAGCCGGTCGCCGGCCATCGCCGTGCCGGCGACCGGAGGAAGAAGAAAAAAAAAAAAAAAGAAAGAAAAAAAATAATTATAATTTCGGTTTAAAAAAATTGTAATGTTAAAAAGAGAAAAGAGAGATTGTGAGGTTTTGGCTTTGGCCCAAAGCCTTTGGGTGAAAATAAATGGGTTGATAAATGGGTCTCAAATGGGTGTAGAGCTGACCCATTTAAGACCCATATATCTCACTCTCTTTAATTTTAAAACCCATTATGGGTGCTTTAGAAAATAATGCTTGACCCATTAACGACCCATTTAAATATAAATGGGTCAATAAATGGGTCAATGACCCATTTAACACCTCTACTTTTATATAATAACTACCATTCGGGTGAAGCCAATAAAATAAGGCCAAGCTCAAGCTCAACTGCTATTAGATATTCAATGCTTGGAGTTCCGCTCTAGCTATGAAGTATTAAATATCTAGCTTTAGCTTGACTTAAAACAAAAAAATCGAGATATTCAAGCTCAACTCGACTCGATACAATCTAGTCATAAAATGAGCTCGAGCTCGAGCTCGATAGTTACAAATATTGTTCTCTGCTTCATTAGAAATGGTATCTTTCAGACATTGAACTCCATATCATGTACTGTAAGCTCTTCCTTAGTTGGAAGGTTACATACATTTTCCTGATGAGTGATCTAGCCTCAAATGGGCCCTTGTTCAGAAGTGTGATTAGTTTGCCCTTTCAAAAGAATGCAATCTAGAGAAGTTGATGGAGAAAAGTACATGATCAAAACTTAACCGGAAATTTGAAGTCGTGGCAAGGTAAAATGTTTTTTTTTTTCAATTAGAATAATTCATACTTATTAAGCACGCTAATTACTTCTACGATCATGAATATACCAAGACGATAAAATGTGGAGACCATCAGTATATTTTAAAAATTCCATGGGTTTGTAAAAGCCATTGGCTTTTAATGGCACATCACGCATTACGTTCGACCAACGACTCTTAGGTGCGGAATGCGACCTTATGCTGATTTCACATTTTCTAGTTTTGCTCTAACGAAAGAAAACGAGTGGAAAGTGGAGTATAGGCAAAAATCAATTGATCAAGCCATGACTTCGGATTACATGTAAGAAGATCTGCTTTGTTTGGCTCAGCAAAGCAGAATGGAAGTCTGACCCCAACCGAGAAAAGCTAATCTTAGTGCGGACTTTCTCAAGTTCTATCCATCGCAAGGAGGTTAATCATTTTAACATGCAAAATCTTATTTTTTCAGGATACATCACTAATCAGTTATTAGTAGG